>CM050927.1:19745497-21122342 GCA_027742785.1 Vigna reflexopilosa | reverse complement strand
AAAGATAATGATCTTATTCTCCTTGAACAATATTTTTTATTTTTTTTGTTATGAAGTAGTGTGCTTTATAAAAAAATTTGTAAGACTTAGTTCTAATTTTATCTTTAAAAAACATTTTGCAGAAAGGAAGGCAGAAATTATAAAATTGTAAAACTTCATTTTAATTTTATCTTTAAAAAACATTTTGGAGAAAGGAAGGAAGAAAAAAAAAGGATGATTTGAAGTGCTTTAAGTCTTGATTTCTAAACAATGTGAAACTATTATATGTGATAAAAATAGTATTATATATATATATATATATATATATATATAAGTTTTTTAAATTTTAAAAAAAAAACACGTAATTTTAATATATACACAATAAAATAACCAAATTAAAGATTTTTTTTTTAATTTGAAGAATAAAACTATATATTTTCTTAAATTTCAAGAGACAAAAAAGTATAGTTAAACTTTATTCTTTAATCTCAAACAATAAAATATAGAAAATGAGAAATTAAAATGATTTTTTAACAAAAATAGATCATGGTTCTAAAATTTAAAGAATAAAAGCATATAGACATTTAAACGAAATAAAGAAAAAATAGTACAGCATGTGATTGTGGAGGTACATGGGAAAAATAGTTAATTAGTGATTTCCATTTATATTAATGAATAATGTAGCATTATAAGATATTATTGTTTGGTTCCACTATTGAGTGACATGCCCATTAAGCAGTGTCCAATGGCACATTACCCACTTATTTGATTGTCTTGGTGAACACCTCACAAGCCACTATGGTTAGGTTGTGACAGAGTTTATTAAGAATTATGTTTTAGAATGTGATGTCATGTGTGCCTTACAAAATTGACATATCTGAGATAGATAATATAATTTTAAATTGAAAACTGTTATATTATATTTTATCTCATTAATTGTAATTAACCTTTTTAGTTTCCATTGTCTTCTTCTACTCACATCCCTGTCAGTGTTCCCATGGAGTGGAATGCCAGATCAATGGGATCATTAAAAAAGTACCTCATGCTTGGTTGGACCATAACACTATTATAACTCCACGGTTATGCCAACCTTATGTACTTTAATAATGTTCATAACATTTTTATTAACAACACTTTTAAACTCTTTCTACAACACCACTCTTTCTATAATACTTTCTAAATCTCAAGGATTAAATATTTTTAATATTTTCAAGAAATTATATGTATATAAATTATCTCTTTCTAGTACTATATATATTCTATGTAAAAAGTGATGATGTATCTTACAAGAAAGAATTCAACAGAAGATGTAAATATGCCAATAAATATGAGGATAAGAAATTTAAATTAAAAAAAAACAATATGTGATTTATGCTAAATATTCCTTTAATTATTTATTTTTTATTAACGATAAAGAAAACTGTTTTCTTTGTAACCCTTGAATTATTATTTTCTCCGCAAAAACAGCCTTAACTAATTTACAATACTTTAATCCATAAGTAATAATTATTGTGAAGTATTTTTGTATCTCTATATATATAACATGACTAGAAATATAGTTAATGAGGTGGTAAATACATAGTTAGTCCCAATTAACTTTAGAGTAATTTTAGAAATATATTTTAAGTAAGGGAGTAGATGTCGGTGGTACCCTCTTTTTTTCTCTCTCTTTATAAGATGTTAAGAAAGATTAGTAAGATTTATACATAGAAAATTTTCTAGATCCTGTTAAGTGTTGGTTGTGTAAGTGCACCGATTACATTATAGCAAGTGATAAATATCATTATATTCCAAGGGACTTGTGCAACATATGACAATTCTTCTTTTCATAACTCAATTAGGCATCAAAGTGTACAAAAAACACAAGAAATTCTTTTTGGTATTTTTATCAAACACTTGGTGTGCAAGAAATTTAATATAGAGTATTTTATAATTTATTAAGACTAGATTTCATCCACTTCATTCCCATGTATTTACAAACATCTCAATTTCATCCACTATGTGTTCAATTTCAGTTCTAAGTTCAAGTCATATTTTCTAATACATCAAGAACAAAAAATTAAGCCATGGGTGGCTAGTCCAAAGCACGCCACTAGTACAAATACAACGTACAACGTCGAATATTTTGGACATTTCACATCGAATTTGAGGCTGACGTCATATTGGGAGACGTTAAATTGACGTCGAATTTCAAAAATTCAACGTTAAATTAACGTCGAATTTTGTCAATATACGACGTTAATATTTTTTTTTTGTTTTTAATTAATTGTGATCCTTTTTTACAATTCTACGAGAGACCTGAAAAGCAAAAAAGTAACAAATTTCAGATTTTGGTATTTTATAAACCATGAACTATGAACATGTAGTGTAGTATCAACAACAAATAACAATAACTAACAACAAACACGTTCAATCAAACAACAACAAACAAGTTCAACCAAACAACAACAACAAACAAGTTGAACAAATAAGTTCTTCAAAACGAAAACGGAAAATAACCTTCAGAAGGTGGGTTCGCCGAAATAAAGTGTCGTCACTAATGAGATAGAAAGTAGAATGCGCCTATGAAGGAAAAGAACACGAAAATAATCGGTCAAAACAAACGAAAATGATACATAAAGTAGTTAATTAACATGCATTTATATCAAATGAAAAGAAAGATTACATGTGATGGTCGTCAAACTTCATTCGAGAAAAGTTTGAGAAGAGAAGACGGTCTCGCACGCTAAGGTAAAGTGAATGAATTTTCAATCTCCCGCTCAAATTTTTATTGAATTCACTAACCTTTTGACGTCTAACGCTGGGATATTGTTAGAAAAGCTGACAAAATAGTATTTCCTGAGGCGTGTAGAGTCACTGTCCTTAAGGACTTATCCGCGGTGTGATGCGCAAGTCCCCCAAGATACAACAGGAACTTCTCAGAATGTCTGAGGATCTCAGAACTAGCAAGGAACTCTAAACAGAGTATAAGAATAACCTAAAATAATTTTAGAAGAGAGAAAGAGCTAAAGAATGAAATTCAGAAAAGAGAAAAATGAGAAAGACTGAATTTGGTGTGTCTTGGAATGGAGGAGGAGCTCCCTATTTATAGAGATAGAAAGAATGAAGAAAATAAAAGAAATTAAAAAACCATAAATGATTTAATTAAAACAAATTTGCACGTTGAAAGAAAATGAACGTTGTCACCCAACGTTCCAAACATTAAAGCTCACAATTTAATGTTTTTAAACCACGCATTAACTTTTGCAATAATATAATATTAATATATTATAACAATCCCCCACATATTGCAAAAGAAGTTGAAAGAAAATAGTCTTTGACTCAAATAGTTCAAACACTCAAAGAAAAATAAGAAACTTTTATTCTGGGTATCATAGGATGTAATGCATCAGAGCTGGTATAGCAAGCTATATGAACCAGTCTTAGATTTAGAAACTTAACACACTATGTAGTTGGTATAGCAAGCTATATGAACCAAAGACATTTGACGTATGTTAGAGGTTTATCAATCACAATACACCCCCACAATCCTTCTTGTTATCACTGTGTTGCGCTTACTAGGCCATGCGCGTGCCCGGTATTCATGAGTGCTCTAGAGATCATGCCAAGATCTCATGCAAGCGGCCTCACTTGACACTCATATAGGTGATTTCATCAAGTGTATGCTGCAAATCATACACCACCCATAAGGGATATGAAAATCATTAAAACTTTGTTTAAGACAAAATTCTATCACTGTATAGAATTTTAATGACAAAGTTTAACCTCTTAATAATGCAGTCTCTAGCACTTTCACACACACCATAGGAATGAACATAATTGATTAAAATCAATTTAGTGCTATCAGAACTAATAAGTGACTTGTTTTTACCCATATGAACCTTATTCATGGGATCTCCAATCACAAAGGCTGGGTTACCATCACTTGTTTGTTTGCAAGCAGCTTAAGTCCCATTCCCCTCGATGTTTCTAATATCATTTGTCTTCCCATGGGTTTTGTCAGAGGATCCGCTAGATTCTGTTCTGACTTCACATAATCAAAGGAAATAGTTCCACTCTTTAGCAGCTGCTTCACCAAATTGTGTCTCAATTGAATATGTCTATTCTTTCCATTATAATTTTTGTTTTTAGCTATAGCTATTGCCGATTGGCAATCACAGTGTATTGACACAGATGGGTTGGTTTCATTCCTAGTGGAATGTTTGCTAAGAAGTTTTTCAACCACTCAGCCTCACTACCAGCCATCTCAAGAGCGACAAACTCAGATTCCATTGTTGATCATGCACTAATTGTTTGTCTAGCTGATCTCCATGTAATCGTACCACCCCCAAGTGTGAATACATAACCACTAGTGGATTTTGTCTCATCTGAATCAGAGATCCAGTTAGCATCAGTGTACCCTTCTAGTACAGCGAGAAATCCACTATATTCAATGGCATAATCCATTGAACCTCTTAAGTATCTCATAAGCCTAGCAAGTGCATCCCAATGTTCCTGATTTGGACACTGAGTGTACTTACTTAGTCTACCTACTGCATAAGCAATATCAGGTCTAGAAAAACTCATCAAGTGCAGTAAGCTCCCAATTATTTGGGCATACTAAGACTGAGATAATGATTCTCCTCTATTTTTCATTAATTTAGAGTTAGCATCATAAGGGGTACTCACTGGTTTTAAGTCATAAAACCCAAACTTCTTAAGAAGTTTCTCAATGTATTGTTCTTGAGATAGTAATATACTATCTCCCTTCCTTATGATTCTAATACCTAAAATCACATTGGCTTCACCCATGTCTTTCATTTCAAATTTTGATCCTCGAAACAATTTAGTTCTAGCGACAATCTCATTGCATGTACCAAAGATTAACATGTCATCCACATACAAGCATATAATGACACAATCACCATTTTCAAACTTAGAGTACACACATTTATCAGCATCATTAGGTGAAAACCCATCACAAAGCAACACATTATCAAGTTTTTCATGCCATTGTTTTGGTGCTTGTTTCAACCCATATAAGGATTTTAAGAGTTTGCATACTTTATCCTCTTGACCAGGTACAACACATCCTTCAGGTTGAGTCATATAAATTTCCTCCTCTAAATCACCATTCAAAAAGGCTGTTTTAACATCCATCTGATGTATCGCTAGTTTATGGATAGCTGTTTTAACATCCTAGTCACTGGAGCAAAAGTATCAAAGTAATCTATGTTGGGTTTTTGAGTAAAACCTTTTGCTACTAATCTTGCCTTATATTTCTCTATGGATCCATCAGGGTGATACTTTTTCTTAAAGATCCACTTACAACCAATGGGTTTTGCTCCTTTAGGCAAATCTACTAAAGTCCAAGTATTGTTTTTCTGAATTGATTCAATTTGAGTCCTAATGGCCTTATCCCACTGTTTTGCCTCAGGAGCACTAGTAGCTTCTATAACGCTTATTGGATCATTATCAACAAGATAAGTATAAAATTCATCTCCAAAGGAAGTTTGCTTTCTCTGCCTTTTGCTTCTTCTCAAATCCTCATTTATGGTATTACTATTATCATTATCATCAACATGTTGAGATATCTCACTAACCTTTAAGGGAAACACGTGTTCAAAAAATTCAGTATTTTTCGTCTCCATTATAGAATTTCTCTCAAGTATGTTACTTTTAACGACTAGAAACCTATAGGCAGCACTATGTTCAGCATAACCTAAGAACATACAATCAGAGGTTTTAGATCCTATTTTCCTTTTCTTAGGATTAGGTAACATCACCTTGGCTAAGCACTCCCACACCCTTAAATATTTAAGGTTAGGTTGGTAACCTTTCCACAACTCATAAGGAGTTTTACCGGTTTTCTTATGGGGTATTCTATTTTGTAAAAAACATGCAGTAAGCAAGGCTTCTCCCCAAAGGTTATCAGGTGCACCAGAACTAACAAGCATAGCAGTCATCATTTCCTTAAGGGTTCTATTTTTCCTCTCAGCTACTCCATTAGACTCAGGTGAATATGGTGGGGTCACTTCATGGATAATTCCTTCTTTTACACAATAGTCATTAAAAAGCACATACTCACCACCTCTATGTGATCTAATCCTTTTAACTTTCTTATTCAAATGATTTTCTACTTCTGCCTTATAGGTTAAAAATACATCAAAGGCTTCATCTTTATGTTTGATTAAGTAAACTTTGGTATATCTAGAATAATCATCTATAAAGGTCACAAAATAATTTTTACCTCCTCTAGACACAAGCAAATGTCTCTACCAGAACTCATTACACACATAATAATTAAAGATACCAACAGGAAGGAGTCTGCTACTATAAGGGCCAAAGCTTTATCTGTGAAAGCAAATATGGTAGAAGTAAAACCTGCTCCAAAAAGGTACGAATACAAACCTGATCACAAAAAGAAAAATAATTTTCTTAAATCTCGTCCCCATGAATCTAAACCCACCTTTAAAAAGAAAGAAAATTGCTTCGTATGTGGGAAGCCAGGCCATCATGCACCACAGTGCAGGCGTAGAGCGAGAAACAACAATCCTCCTAGGGCCAATATAGCCGAAGGAGATGACATTATTGCTGCGGTCGTTTCTCAAGTGAATTTGATGACCAATGTGAGCAAGTGGGTAGTAGACTCTGGTGCTACCAAGCATATCTGTACAAACAGAAGTGCTTTTACCTCTTACACTAGTGTAGGGGATGGAGAAGAACACGTCTACCTCGGTGATTCCAGGACCACTCCTGTTCTGGGAAAAGGAAAAGTTCTTCTCAAACTCACATCTGGAAAGACTCTGGCCTTGAGTGATGTGCTACATGTGCCATCAATCAGAGTTAAGTTAATCTCTGTAGCACTATTGGGAAAGGTGGGGGTTAAAGTGTCATTTGAGTCTGACAAGATCATCATGACAAAAAATAATGTGTTCGTGGGGAAGGGATATTGTGACCAAGGACTCTTCATTCTAAATGTTTCTGAAAATATTAATGAATCAAGTTCTTCTGCTTATATTGTTGACTCGTATGATATATGACATGCTAGATTAGGACATGTGAATTCCTCGTATGTTTTGAAATTACAACGACTATGATTGATTAGTATGCATGATAAACAGAGTAGAAAATGTGATATATGTGTAGAATCTAAATTAACAAAGAAAACATGTTTTTCTGTAGAACGCCAAACTGAGCTATTAGGGTTAATTCATACTGATCTAGCTGATATGAAACAAACTAAGTCCTTAAGATTGTTAGAAAAGCTGACAAAATAGTATTTCCTGAGGCGTGTAGAGTCACTGTCCTTAAGGACTTATCCGCGGTGTGATGCGCAAGTCACCCAAGATACAACAGGAACTTCTCACAATGTCTGAGGATCTCAGAACTAGCAAGGAACTCTAAACAGAGTATAAGAATAACCCAGAATATTTTTAGAAGAGAGAAAGAGCTAAATAATGAAATTCAAAAAAGAGAAGAATGAGAAAGACTGAATTTGGTGTGTCTTGGAATGGAGGAGGAACTCCCTATTTATAGAGTTAGAAAGAATCAAGAAAATAAAAGAAATTAAAAAACCATAAATGATTTAATTAAAACAAATTTGCACGTTGAAAGAAAATGAACGTTGCCACCCAACGTTCCAAACATTAAAGCTCACAATTTAATGTTTTTAAACCACACATTAACTTTTGCAATAATATAATAATAATATATTATAACATATTCGACGTTTTATATCATTTTACGTCGAATTACAATTCTAAACGACATCTAATAATTCCATTTATTTACAAAACTGCCACCGATCCTTTTTTAACGTTGGCTATTCAGTGGTTGGACATTGAACGCGTGACGTTATACGATGTTTTTGCACTAGTGAGCATTTAGGATAAAAGTCAAATACTAATATTGAAATGAAAAAGCATATGTATTAACATCACAAAATACACAAGATTCAGTTTATTACATCTAATCTCAACAAATAGGAAAAGTCATCCATGGTGGAGAACTTAGGGTTCTACAAAATTGAAGAGATAAGGAAGAAATTGAAACCATATAGATATGCACAGTCTTTCCCAAGGTTCTTTGTAGATGTTCCATACTAGAAACATAATTATGAGCCAACCAAATAAAAAATTCTGAATTTTTTTGTCAGCAGTACAGATAAACTAATTGAATTTCTTAATCTATAGGAAAAGAGTTGATATATATAAAAGAAAAAAAAATTACTATCTTAGATCTCAAAATAACATAATAGTCCTTCAATTCAGAAAACAAAATAAGAACGGATTTCAAAATAAAAATATATTTACAGAATAGAGACAATTTTGATTTAAGTAAAAAAATAAAATAAAATCTCATGATCATATTCACATTATCACTTATATCAATTTTTTATGTATGGTTTTTAAGTTTTTTTATAAATGAATTAAAAAAATTTGTCTCATTTATCTTTATTCAAGACTGTGACATATTAACATGTGTTTCTACCACATCCGAGTTGAGACTTAAGATAGTTTAAATATTCTTTCTTCTTTCTATCTTTTGAGAACAAAACTGTGACAAAATTTTGTTGGAAAAGCTGACAAAATAGTATTTCCTGAGGCGTGTAGAGTCACTGTCCTTAAGGACTTATCCGCGGTGTGTTGCGCAAGTCCCCCAGGATACAACAGGAACTTCTTAGAATGTCTGAGGATCTCAGAACTAGCAAGGAACTCTAAACAGAATATAAGAATAACCCAGAATATTTTTAGAAGAGAGAAATAGATAAAGAATGAAATTCAGAAAAGAGAAGAATGAGAAAGACTGAATTTGGTGTGTCTTGAAATGAAGGAAGAGTTCTCTATTTATAGAGCTAGGAAAGAATCAAATAAATAAAAGAAATTAAAAACCATTAAAATGTTAACGTTGCACCAATTAAATATTTGAACGTTGTTATTAAAAAGTTAACGTTGGCAATTATGAAATGAATTTTAACGTTGCCAAATACTAACGTTGCAACAACGTTTTCATATTTTGCAATATAATAATAATATATTATAACAATCCCCCACATATTGCAAAATAGAGTTGAAAGAAATAGTCTTTGACTCAAATTGTTCAAACACTAAAAAAAACTTTTATTCTAGGTCTCATACGATGTAATGCATCAGAGCTGGTATAGCAAGCTATATGAACCAGTCTTAGATTTAGAAACTTAACACACTATGTAGTTGGTATAGCAAGCTATATGAACCAAAGACATTTGACGTATGTTAGAGGTTTATCAATCACAATACACCCCCACAATCCTTGTTGTTATCGCTGTGTTGCGCTTACTAGGCCACGCGCGTGCCCGGTATTCATGAGTGCTCTAGAGATCATGCCGAGATCTCATGCAAGCGGCCCCACTCGACACTCATATAGGTGATTTCATCAAGTGTATGCTGCAAATCATACACCACCCATAAGGGATATGAAAATCATTAAAACTTTGTTTAAGACAAAATTCTTTCACCACAGAATTTTAACGACAAAGTTTAACCTCTCATAATGCAGTCTCTAGCACTTTCACACACACCATAAGAAGGGACATAATTGATTAAAATCAATTTAGTGCTATCAGAACTAACAAGTGACTTGTTTTTACCCAAATGAACCTTATTCATGGGATCTCCAATCACAAAGGTTGGGTTACCATCACTTGTTTGTTTGCAAGCGGCTTAAGTCTCATTCCCCTCGATGCTTCTAATATCATTTGTCTTCCCAAAGGTTTTCTCAGAGGATCTGCTAGATTCCGTTCTGACTTCACATAGTCAATGGAAATAGTTCCACTCTTTGGCAGTTGCTTCACCAAATTGTGTCTCAATTGAATATGTCGATTTTTTCCATTGTAATTTTTGTTTTTAGCTATAGCTATTGTCGATTGGCAATCACAGTGTATTGACACAGATGGGGTTGGTTTCATTCCTAGTGGAATGTTCGCTAAGAAGTTTTTCAACCACTCAGCCTTACTACCAGCCATCTCAAGAGCGACAAACTCAGATTCCATTGCTGATCTTGCAATAATTGTTTGTCTGGCTGATCTCCATGTAATCATATCACCCCCAAGTGTGAATATATAACCACTAGTGGATTTTGTCTCATCTGAATCAGAGATCCAGTTAGCATCAGTGTACCCTTCTAGTACAGCGTGAAATCCACTATATTCAATGGCATAATCCATTGAACCTCTTAAGTATCTCATAAGCCTAGCAAGTGCATCCCAATGTTCCTTATTTGGACATTGAGTGTACCTACTTAGTCTACCTACTGCATAAGCAATATCAGGTCTAGAAAAACTCATCAAGTGCAGTAAGCTCCCAATTATTTGGGCATACTGAGACTGAGATAATCATTCTCCTCTATTTTTCATTAATTTAGAGTTAGCATCATAAGGGGTACTCACTGGTTTTAAGTCATAAAACTCAAACTTCTTAAGAAGTTTCTCAATGTATTGTTCTTGAGATAGTAATATACTATCTCCCTTCCTTATGATTCTAATACCTAAAATCACATTGGCTTCACCCATGTCTTTCATTTCAAATTTTGATCATAGAAACAATTTAGTTCTAGCGACAATCTCATTGCATGTACCAAAGATTAACATGTCATCCACATACAAGCATATAATGACACAATCACCATTTTCAAACTTAGAATATTTATCAGCATCATTAGGTGAAAACCCATCACAAAGCAACACATTATCAAGTTTTTCATGCCATTGTTTTGGTGCTTGTTTCAACCCATATAAGGATTTTAAGAGTTTGCATACTTTATCCTCTTGACCAGGTACAACACACCCTTCAGGTTGAGTCATATAAATTTCCTCCTCTAAATCACCATTCAAAAAGGCAGTTTTAACATCCATCTGATGTATCCCTAGTTATGGATAGCTGCTAGGGCTAACAACACTCGAATAGAGGAAATCCTAGTCACTGGAGCAAAAGTATCAAAGTAATCTATGTTGGGTTTTTGAGTAAAACCTTTTGCTACTAATCTTGCCTTATATTTCTCTATGGATCCATCAGGGTGATACTTTTTCTTAAAGATCCACTTACAACCAATGGGTTTTGCTCCTTTAGGCAAATCTACTAAAGTCCAAGTATTGTTTTTCTGAATTGATTCAATTTCAATCCTAATGGCCTTATCCCACTGTTTTGCATTAGGAGCACTAGTAGCTTCTATAAAGCTTATTGGATCATTATCAACAAGATAAGTATAAAAGTCATCTCCAAAGGAAGTTTCCTTTCTCTGCCTTTTGCTTCTTCTCAAATCCTCATTTATGGTATTACTATTATCATTCTCATCAACAGGTTGAGACATCTCACTAACCTTTAAGGGAAACACGTGTTCAAAAAATTCAGTATTTTTCGTCTCCATTATAGAATTTCTCTCAAGTATGTTACTTTTAACAACTAGAAACCTATAGGCAGCACTATATTCAGCATAACCTAAGAACATACAATCAGAGGTTTTAGATCCTATTTTCCTTTTCTTAGGATCAGGTAACATCACCTTAGCTAAGCACCCCCACACCCTTAAATATTTAAGGTTAGGTTGGTAACCTTTCCACAACTCATAAGGAGTTTTACCGATTTTCTTATGGGGTATTCTATTTTAAAAAAGAACATGCAGTAAGCAAGGCTTCTCCCCAAAGGTTATCAGGTGCACCAGAACTAACAAGCATAGCATTCATCATTCCCTTAAGGGTTCTATTTTTTCTCTCAGCTACTCCATTAGACTCAGGTGAATATGGTGGGGTCACTTCAATAATAATTCCTTCTTTAACACAATAGTCATTAAAAAGCACATACTCACCACCTATATCTGATCTAATCCTTTTAATTTTCTTATTCAACTGATTTTCTACTTCTGCCTTATAGATTAAAAATACATCAAAGGCTTCATCTTTATGTTTGATTAAGTAAACTTTGGTATATCTAGAATAATCATCTATAAAGGTCACAAAATAATTTTTACCTCCTCTAGACATGGTTTGTTTCATATAAGCTAGATCAGTATGAATTAACTCTAATAGCTCAGTTTGGCGTTCTACAGAAAAACATGTTTTCTTTGTAAATTTAGATTCTACACATATATCACATTTTCTACTCTGTTTATCATGCATATTAATCAATCCTAGTCGTTGTAATTTCAAAACATACGAGGAATTCACATGTCCTAATCTAGCATGCCATATATCATACGAGTCAACAATATAAGCAGAAGAACTTGATTCATTAATATTTTCAGAAACATTTAGAATGAAGAGTCCTTGATCACAATATCCCTTCCCCACGAACACATTATTTTTTTGTCATGATGATCTTGTGAGACTCAAATGACACTTTAACCCCCACCTTTTCCAATAGTGCTACAGAGATTAAATTAACTCTGATTGATGGCACATGTAGCACATCACTCAAGGCCAGAGTCTTTCCAGATGTGAGTTTGAGAAGAACTTTTCCTTTTCCCAGAACAGGAGTGGTCCTGGAATCACCGAGGTAGACGTGTTCTTCTCCATCCCCTACACTAGTGTAAGAGGTAAAAGCACTTCTGTTCGCACAGATATGCCTAGTAGCACCAGAGTCTACTACCCACTTGCTCACATTGGTCATCAGATTCACTTGAGAAACAACCGCAACAATAATGTCATCTCCTTCGGCTATATTGGCCCTAGGAGGATTGTCGTTTCTCGTTCTACGCCTGCACTGTGGTGCATGATGGCCTGGCTTCCCACATACGAAGCAATTTTCTTTCTTTTTAAAGGTGGGTTTAGATTCATGGGGACGAGATTTAAGAAAATTATTTTTCTTTTTGTGATCAGGTTTGTATTCGTACCTTTTTGGAGCAGGTTTTACTTCTACCATATTTGCTTTCGCAGATAAAGCTTTGGCCCTTGTAGTAGCAGACTCCTTCCTGTTGGTATCTTCAATTATTATGTGTGTAATGAGTTCTGGTAGAGACATTTGCTTGTGTCTGTGTTTCAACTGTTGTTTGTAATCTGTCCAGGATGGCGGCAATTTCTCGATCAGAAGTTCTAAAACAAATTCATCTGGTAGTAGAATGTTTTCTGCTTTGATGTCTTCGAGCAACTTGTGGTATTCATTGGTTTGAGTTTTTATGTCCTTGTCTTCAATCATTTCCCAACGGTAGTAATTTCCTATGACGAATCTTTGTCTGACGACATCTTCGACAGTGTATTTGAGAATCAACGAGTCCCAAATGTCCTTTGCTTCCTTGTAGGAACAGTACACATCGAACAAATAATTAGAAAGTGCACTAAGAAGAGTGTGTCGGCATACCTTGTTCCCGTAAGTCCACTCTTCAACTAGTTTTGAGTTTGAAGGAATAGTGGAGTCGGGCTTCGGAGATGAAAGAGCAGCAACAACTCCATACATGTCTAAAAGGGTGGAAACGCGTTCTTGCCAGCGTCGGAAGTTCTGTCTAGAGAAAATCTCAATTTTTGACACGTCCGGAAGAGATTTTGCGAAGACCGTCTGGGTTCCGGAAGCAATGGTTTGGCTCTCTGAAGGCATGTTGTTGATGTCAGCCATAAGTCCTTAAGAATGTTGGAAAAGCTGACAAAATAGTATTTCCTGAGGCGTGTAGAGTCACTGTCCTTAAGGACTTATCCGCGATGTGTTGCGCAAGTCCCCCAGGATACAACAGGAACTTCTCAGAATGTCTGAGGATCTCAGAACTAGCAAGGAACTCTAAACAGAATATAATAACCCAGAATATTTTTAGAAGAGAGAAAGAGCTAAAGAATGAAATTCAGAAAAGAGAAGAATGAGAAAGACTGAATTTGGTGTGTCTTGAAATGAAGGAAGAGTTCTCTATTTATAGAGTTAGGAAAGAATCAAATAAATAAAAGAAATTAAAAACCATTAAAATGTTAACGTTGCACCAATTAAATATTTGAACGTTGTTATTAAAAAGTTAACGTTGGCAATTATGAAATGAATTTTAACGTTGCCAAATACTAACGTTGCAACAACGTTTTCATATTTTGCAATATAATAATAATATATTATAACAAGTTTGAAGCCTCCAACAGACAATACCTTAGATGTATAATGATTGACCTTAACAATGTCACTCGACGAACTTGTGATCGAAAAAACATGTGATCAACCTGCTAATGAAAAAAAATGTAATTAATTATGTAATAACTTAAAGTGTTTGTCTCTTTAAACATCAAGCACAAGTAATTGTTGAAAGTTTTACATATATTAAATATAAGGTCAATTTACAATAGATGATTATGTGCAAACTTCATCTTTCAAACTGATTTTGTAAGATTGAGGAAGGTTTAAAATTCACTTCTTAACATGGTATCAAAGTCATGAGTCAGAGTTTATATTAGAGAAATTTGTTTATTGTTGGATCTACTTTTCAACCCTTTATTAGACCAATTAACGTCTAATCTCACGTTCAATATATATGTGTCTCAACGTGAGAAATGTGTTAGAAATCTCACATCAACTAAAAATAAAATTAATTTACAATATATAAGTGAATATAAACTTCACTTTAGAAGTCAATTTTGTAGGGATGAGTTAAAATTAAAGTTTACTTTTAATTTTAAAATTGATAACTCAGTATAAGAAATGATAATGGGAAAAACAATTTGCTATTAGGTGATTGATTGCAAAGCAAATTTCTATTATGCAATTAGATACTTTGGGAAAGGATTTATATTATTCTTGTCATAATTTTTCTTTCACATCATTTATCTTTTTTTCTTAACGTTTTACACATTGTGATCTTTTTTTAATGCTATCATAAAAAAGCAATTTCTCTTTAGACACCGAGTAGATACCATACAAAAGTTCAATCTATAGTACCCAGTACAATAGTTATTTCGCTTTCAAACATGATTGGTGCAACAATAATGCAAACAATTAATTAAACATTTTGTTTAATACTATGAACTCTTAATTTTCAGGCATATAACGTGCTTTTGAACTTATTACCACTTGGGGATTTTCATTTTTCCTTAATTTTGTTGTTCTTGTTCTTCAAAATTTCCACACTTACGATAGTTTCTCACGAAACCAAAGTGACACAGATCCCTGCTGAGCGTCAAGCAGCATATAGTTGTGGACAAGAAAGATTTACGGGTAAATGACGAAATGCACCCCTAAAACTTGTGTCACACTATTATTTTTAGATTATGAAAGTAGTATAATTATTAAAATTTCTTTAGTATAGAAAAAGAAAAGTTAAAATCCTAACTAATCTTTAATATGTAAATTAGAGTTTTAATTATTTAGTAATTCATTTTACAAATTTTACTGTTTGCTAAACTTCTTTATTTTACATTTTCTCTAAAACTATGAGATTATTTTACACATTTTCTTTTGTAGGAGAACATAAGATAACAAAGTTTAGAAATATTTCACTTAATCATGTTTTTTAGTATGTTTTTAATGATAATATAAAGTTTTGTTTTTTGTTTTTTAGTGTAAGTTTGCGTCCATGGGGTATGTGATTACATATATTCGAGCTGAATTGACTAATGTCTACTAGTCTAGGTATATGTATAGTGATATATTTTATTTGTAAATCAGGTTCTTTAGTAGCATGATACGTTTTTCTTAACTTTTCCTAGCCTTTTCGATCATTTCTTAGAGGAACAAATGATTTGAGGTAAAGACACCTATCTTAATTCTATTCGTACATAATTTTTTTTTTAATTTTACAAGCTTGCTTGGGGTCCTAATTGTGAGTGTCATATGAAATGCTAAATGGAGTTTGAGAATTTCATTGAATTTGGAATTTTGATAATTTTAAACACTGAAAATTTTCATCTTCATTTGTTGAATTATAAGAAGTAGAGAAGTGAAATTGGTGTTGGTATGTTGTCTTATAAAACTTTAAAATGCAATTTATTTACATAACTCGCTTAATAGGTATCAAAATCATAGACAATATTGAAAAAAACCAAAGATTTCACTAAATAGATTAAAATTTTGTTCAAGAAAGTCATTCCTATGGTAAATGAAAAATAATTGCTAAAAACGGTTTAGTTGATTAAAATTTTACTTAGAGAATTTGGTTTTGGAAAAAATTGGTCCTCATGGCCACATTTTGCTAATTGAATTACTATAAAAACTAATGTTGTATTAACGAGTGAAACAGAATGTCCACATAGATCTCGCTAGGATAGGTTCCAACCAGACTCTGATACCATATTAGAAGTGGTTTTAAGCATAATTCAACTCCACAAAACCGGCTTGTAAGGTGAGGTTTGCACCTCACTTATATATTATAATTTGGCCTTATCTCTAGTCGATACGAGACTTCCAATAAATTTTATTAACTTTAAAATCACTTAGACGAAGACTTTAGTTGTTCGAAGTCGATAAATTATATATTCTTAATTATAAATTATTTACCTTCTAAAAAATTATTTGGAGAACAAATGAAAACCCAAGAGTGTTTCATTATTAAAAAACAAAATCAACTTGAGTATAAACATAACTTAATAATTTAATTTAAAGTATGTTAGGAAAAAGTGATGGCTATAATCTTCATACTAAGACAAAATTGGCATATCATGTATGCTTTATGTCTCATCTACAAAGTATATACGTAAAAGATTATCAATAACAATGGTAATTAATTGTTTAATATTTATGTCTATTATCTACATAAATATAAATTTTTCTAAATTTCAGAATTAATGTTCCACTCTCACAACATTGTATGTGAGAGGTTTTTAACCCAAACCCATATTCTACAATAACAACAAAAAAATAGCAACGTGATAGTAAAGCAAAGTGTAATAGTAAAGCAAAGTGAATTATTTTTAACCCAAACCCATATTCCACCTAACCGTAATAGTAAAGCAAAATGAATTGGTGTACGTAAATTTATATTTCCTATAAATGTAAGAAGAAGAATATCCAACCACAATAGCAAGATAAAGTGAACTAGTGTACGAAAATTTATATCTCTTATAAATACAAGAAGAAGAAAAAAAAACTTAGGACTTAGTTTTAGGACACAATCTTATCAAATGTTGCAAAAATATTTAAATGATTTCAATAAGATTTGAATTCTAACCTGAAGTTTAATTAGGCATCACTTAACCACTTAAATATATTAGTTATACTTACAATGTTAAGATTATATTTTTCTTTTATATAATTCCAAGTGGAAGAAAAGTAAATTGCATTTATAATTTGAGATTGAATGGATTAGATAGAATGTTTAGTTACCACTTAATCCAATTAAGAATGTCTTAATTATTGTGACGATCCTAAATACTTTTCAAATCTCATTTTATAGCTCCTACATTTATATTCTTTTTAATTTGTATTTCTAGAAGTCATTAACTCTATTTCTCCAATTCTTAGGGTTCATCAATCATAATATCATTATGCAAATTTTGAATTCTTCAATCAAATTTCTTTAAATTATTAATCAAGTTTTACGAAATCTTTTTCTACTGGTTTAAGGGCTAAATTGCATGCTAGACCATGAATTTGTGTTGATTTGAAATGACATTTAAGGCTTAAATTTCTCATTATCCTAAGGTGAAGATTCGAAATCCAATTTTTGTTAGAAGAAATGACATTTAATTAACCTTGTTAGGAATAACATACTCTCTCCACCTTTGTATCAAGACAAATCATAACATTTTGTACGGTTTAATATACTATCATTACAAGAAAAACAGGTATTATAGATGGTCAAAATTTGTCGAAACTGTTAAAATTTCATTGGTATTTAGTTTTTTCTGACAGATTAGCGACATAATTTTATATTTGTCGGTAATTACCGACAGAAAATCCATCAACAAATCCGTCAGTAAATACCGCGATCCGATTCATCTTCTTCTCTCCCATTCTTCTTCTTTCTTAGTTTTTATTTTTATTTTTTATCAATGTCATTCATTCCTAATTGTTTATCAGTTTCTCAATTCGTAGGTTCTTCAACTTAGGTATCCTAATTGTTTTAGAAACTCTAAAATTTGGAAAAAAATCTCAATTGCAACTACCGCAACACTTCTAAGCAACCTCAGAATCATCACAAACCACGAACTTCATCGCCAGTCACCATTGTCCGCCAACCCTCATGAGCAACCTGTGAAAAACGTAGAAACGAGAATGCATAAATTGCAGCAACCAAACTCTCAAATCGTGAACTTCCTTAAGTTCGTTCATCTCCGCACCATTGACGAAGTCAACCTACAAACAAAACAAACAAACCCCAAATCATACAAACCCAAAATCAAGGAAACAGATAGAGGTCGTGAAACCTTCACATCGCATCGCGAGAGACAATGAACTTGCAACCACACTAGCGAGAGGCATGCAACACTGCTTCGAGTAGCTCTGGTGATCTAAGCTAAGGTGGAAGAAATGTGGGAAGGTGGAAGTTGCCTCACGCGAGAGAAAATAAAATGCAAATCTCACACAAAAGAGAGAATAAAATAATGTGGCTTGAGGAGAGAGAAAAAAGAATTGAAAATTTGGCGCTCTATATACCGACGAATTTCTCGACAAATTTTGTCCATCGGTAATTATCGATAGATTTACTAATGAATATTTCTATCGATAAACGAAATACGCATTATCGACGAATTTATTGATAAATTTTTCTGTTGTAACACATCTGTTAATAAAATCTATCAATAATTAAAATTTTAAAATATGTCAATAAAATTTGTCAATAATTTTACTAACAATTTTATTTCTATCGGTTAAATTCTGTCTATAATTTCATAAATTTTTTATTATATATTTATATCCTTATATTTTCAACTAACCGACACATCCTTTATTGATTGCTCTTCTTCTCCGTATTTGGCTCCAAAAGATTGAAATACATGTAAAAGATATGTTACACTCAAATCGGTATTTTCGATTTAAGACGATTTTTTAGACAAATAACTTGTAAGATATTGCAAAGCTAACTTTTTATCATGACTACTATATCTCTTTATAAGGTTGCTTAGTGGGTCTTACACGGTTTGTGGGTTAACTATTACCCAATTATGTTTTAATCATGCTTAACGTTGCTTATTTAATTGTAATAGTTGTTTACCTTAGTAAATCGGTCTTTTACTTGTCGTTGGAACGTTTGGCAGGCCGGTTTCATTACGATCGTGGACCGAATACTTCTCGGCAATACAATGATGGTAGTGTCATCTAATACCCGACCCTGTAATTATTATAAACAAAAGGAAAACTCTTAATTTAAAGCCAATGTACTATTCCAAGATATACGAACGCATCAATGATTGCCTTTTTATACAAACATATACCCACAAGTTACAGTGAAGGAGGTAAAACAAAAATATTTTATATATTATTGGTGAGAAAATAAGGAAATCATAATTGAAAGTTGGATATATAGCATATGAGTTTAACACACCCTAAGAGGAACATTTATTGATAACATTTTCTACATTTGGAAATAGATAACTAACTAAAAGAGAGGAAAAAACTATATCATTAAATGCTCTGTCTAGGAACTGGAAATCGAAGCTAGAGATTTGGTTACAACAATTATGTTCTAGTTATATTGTAGGTTGAATCTGGGACCATTGAAACTGTGTCAAGAGTTTCGTTACGGGGCATTGATTTGGGGCCACTGAACATTTTAGAAGATGATGCAGAGTACGCTGTACGTGACAGAAGAGGAGTGTGTAGGGAGGTAAGATCAATGAGAGATGTGGGGGACAGAATTTAGGGTTAGAGATATAGAGTAAAGAGTGAAATATTTCTACCACTTTTTTTGGTGTTTATGTTGTTAAGAATTCATGTTAAGAATCTTTGTAATAAATTTGTTTAATCATATATTTAGTTATTTGTTTTTTTTAAATAAATTCCTTTTTAGTTTTTCAAATAAAAAATTATTCTACATTCAATAAAATATGGTTTTAAAATGAAATGTTGTTTGTTTTTTTTAAAAAAAGAATGGTTTTATTTCTTTAGATTTTTTTTCATTTTAAACGATTAAAATTATTTTAAGAAATTAAAATGATATTGTTAAGTTTTGGTACTAAAACATATAAGTAAACCTGATGAATTTCACCTAACTGGATAAAAGCACCAAAAACATTAAAATTTGATCGTAAGTTATGTATTTTTTAAAATCTGATTAATTAAAATAATTTTTATGTATATAATTTACATAATAAATTGGTTTAATTATGTTTTCAGAACTAGAAATTCGAAATAAGATATTTTCAGTTTTTCAAATTGAAAAACAAAAATTCTTCAAATTTAATAAAACATAATTTTAATATTAAAAGATTAATGTTTAGGGACTGAAACTTTATTTCTTTTAATTTTGTGATATTAAAATATGTTTTAAACTTTAAGAAACCAGAATCATAATTACTATAAATTTTAGGAACTAAAAAAAAATTAATTAAACGTAATAAAATTGGATCTAAGTGTTGTATTTATGATAATCGCATGTCATTTTCAATTTCAACAATTTCAATCTCGATTATTTGTTGAACATCTTGTCCAATAGTAGTATGTTCTTTTTAATAAATCAAGGCATGTTTCATGCACACCATCCATGTCCCGATTTGTTTTTGCAACCATGAAAGCATATCCAGATTACATAACTATAAGATCGCAATATGACATATATGTTTAGTTACAATTCTTATTTTTATAGGAAAAGAAAATAAATGATTACAAATAAAAATTAATTTTAAATAAAAAATAATTTGTATTTTATGGATATTTTTTCTATATTTTTATAAATTATTATTATAAAATGAGTTTAAATATAACTTGTCCTCACAAACCGAATTTTAAAGTAAGAATTGTCTCTTTATATAACACAAACTACATTTAATTTTTAATGGATGAAGGATGTTTAACATAATCTTTTAGAGAAAGGCATTTATATATCTTTTTTATGAGATTAAATATTTACTAATAGTTATATAATTATTAATACGACGTGACACGATAAATTCAATAAATAATAATTAAGATAAAATCGATTTCTAAGCCATTTTCTACCGATCACAAGTAGCGTGAACGAGCTTATCAGTTTTACCTTGCACATGAACAAATAATATTGAACATCATTTTTAATCAGCAATTACATCTTGATTATGTTCTTGAAAAAAGAATTTAAAAAATCATGGATTTTGTAGCAAGAATAGAGATTGAGGGCATCCCTTACCCTTAAAAGGTTATTTGAAAATTATTCCTATTTATACATTGACCTTTTCTCTGATAAAAATCATCTGTAATAAAAATGATCTCTAAGACGAATTATTTAGGAAAGTTAAAGTTGTATTAAGCGTGACATATGGTGCAGGCAGAGCTAATTAAATGGCGTAGACCAATGAAAATAGCATTTATGGTGGTTAAAGAGGCTTTAGCTTTAATCTTAATATATACCTAATCACTGGGTTGTGTAGAGTGAGATTTGAAAATGACAAGGATTTCCATTTTAGCCATATCTACAATTAATTGATTATAAACTAGTCGTAATCTTGAAATCTTAATGTGGGAAGAAGCTCTCTGCTTTCTACTTTCTTTTCAATAAATTTATCATATCAGGAAATTTCCATTATCAAGCTTAAGTAGTTTTCTTCGTTTGCCCAATGACAAGTGCTATAACTGCAATTAAGAAGCTTGTATTTATGACTTCTTACACTTGAGTCGTGTTCCATTGAGATTCTTTTTTCTTTTTTTTTAATTTTCCATTGAAAATTTCTATATATATATATATATATATATTTTATATTTTAATCTTTTGAATAGATGTTCCCAGAAGATTAACCCTCTAGAGGGGAGTAAATAACTAAAGCCCTTACAAAACCATTTAGAGACTGAATCTTAACATTGTTTGTCTTTGTGCTTTAAATTTCAAATTATAGGTTGTAAAGTTTTACCGTATGAGGGAATCTTTTGGCCTTTATAATAAGTATAAACACATGTCACAAACTAGAACGTAAAAGGACTAAGAAAGTTTCAGATTAATCAATCATTTTCAGTTCAATTTCTTATTGCTTTTCGTTTTATAGGTTTGTTCTTTATCCAAAGCATGCATGCGTAGTGGTTCTAATCATAAAAAATATTGTTCACTTCAGATGTAAAATTTACGTAAATTCCTTCAACAAAATAGGGGGATTTTAAAACACAATAAACATAACACAAATTATCAATAAGCATTTAGTTTTCGCTTTCTTGTTTATCACATCAAACATTATATATTCTTTTTTCTCTCCTAAAATAGAATAAATATTTTTTTTTCATTTCTTTATTGTCTCATATATTTATATTTCTTTATCACATTATTTAGATAAAAATGAAAAAATTAAATAAAATATAAAGATAAAAATTTAATATATTTAAGTTAAAAATAATGTTAATTTAAGTTAAATTCATGTTTTATTGATATAAACAAAAGGTTAATGATGCACTAAGAAATAATTGTTGGTAAGAGAGTAATAAAAGTTAGATTATTTGTCCCTGATTGTGAGGATGTTAATAGGGTACAGGGGTAATTTTGAAAGTGTAGAGTGATGAATTAAGTGGTCCAATTTTATATGTAAGTTTTGAGAATACAAAGGCCCCACACCCAACTAAGGCTCTCCAATTTCTTGAAACCCATCCCACACCCACCTTTAAAAGAACCCTCAGTTGCCTCTCTTATAATTGGAGAGTAGCCTTCAACAAGCACAAACAAGAATCATAAGATGAAGATCAGTGTCTCAAAATTCACCACTTTTTCTTACAAAACCCTTCTCATCATCATCATTTTGTTTTCCCTCTCCACTCACTACTACTACTTCTTCTTCTTCTTCTTTATGACTACTCAGAGTAACTCCTTCCACCTACTACTACTAGCTATAGTGGCAAAGGTGCATGCTGAGCAAGATGGAGAAGCAGGGCACGTGCAATTCTAACTCACGAACGCACGAATTAACCCAGAGAATCACTTTCTCTTTATGCTTTTCACCAACCTCATACCTAGATTCACTTTCTTGCAGTGAGTTAGTCCTTCATGTGCCCCTCTTCCCCATCATGACGGCAGCACCTTCTGTAGCTTTTGGAAATCATCAAAAACGCCTTTTAATTCTGGCTCCACCACTTTCAAGGTCGGTTATTCTTCATTCTCATCTATTTTTTATATCTTTGCAAGACTTTTTAACTGTCGTGATTTCGATTCCGACATCATTAGTGTTTGTTGTTGGTTAAGAATATTTCGACTTAGTATAAAGTCAAAGTACTTAGATAGAAATCCGAGATGTGAAGTGAGAGACTTGGAATCCCAGTTCTGAGATAAAAGATAAACATTGACATACATATTTTAATCAAAAGTGATGAAGGGTGTGTGATTTGTGATTTACAGTCTGTCATTTGAGCTGAAGAAAAAGTAAACAAAAGAAGCAAATGCTACATAAAATTCAGCATGCAAGAAGCATGTCATGTTTGGTTTTAGAAAGTGATGCATGGACCATTCTGCCCTATTTGACACAGAGAAAGAGAAAAAGAAGACATATATAATTGATATGATGTGATATGCATGTGATATATGATTCTTCAAATTTATCTTTATTGAGATAAGTGGGACAATGTTTTGTGACAAAGTAAGTGTTACCAGAATGTTTTTATGCAGTGTTGAGTTATAATTATCCTTGGTTACAAGTTCTCTTACCAAACATCAACTTATTAGCACATAAATCTCATCGAACAGAACCTGATCCATCAATGCATGGTATGTGAATTATATATGAATCAGAATTGTGTCAGTCACTGGTTTAACTTTTATTTTTTCACTGTTAAGTTTACCTTATTACTGAATGATTGCTGTGCTGATTTTCTGGGAGATCATGGAGATACTGACTGAAAGGAAGCTTTTGAAGAAGACAAAATGAGAAAGAGAAGGTATTTTGTCTGTTTTATGCTATAGGTGTGTGTGTGTGTATTATAGGAAATGAAGAAAGGAAAAAGAAGATACCACATATTCTCTACTATCGTTATATGTTCTGCCTATTATTTCAACTTACATGCATCAGTGTAGCCGTTGGATGAGATTCTCAGTCATAAATTTTCTCCATAAAAATACTAGGTGTACAACAACTTCAAATTCGTTATGAGAAAAGAAAAAAAGGAAAAAGAGCAAAAAAAATAAGACAATTTGTACTGCTGAATCAATGAGTGGCAGGTGTACCTGTATGTATTCAGATACTTAGTAATGAAAATCTGTATATGTAAATGAATTTACATTCCATACATTCTATAAATAATAAGTAAATATTTTAGGATATTGGTGACTATTTGTTAAAATATAAAATTTTAAAAATAAGTTAAATAATTAAATATAAATATTATTGATAAGTATGAATCTAAGTTCATGAAAAAATAACAAAAAAGTCAAAGAAAGAAAGACATATTCATTACTTTAAAAGATTTAGAAGATTTTAGGTTGAACTTTTAATCCTTTATTTAGATTGAGTAAATATCTTCTTGTTGTTGATGATCCCCTTTAAAAACTCATCAAACGTTGAAACATGATATTCTAATACTAAACCTATATTAATTTGTTTGAAAGAAAGATAGTTTAGTGATTTTAAGTTAGATTATCAGTAGGTATAATACTAACAGCTGTTAATTCTCAACTTGTGGCAGATATATTTTCGGGTATAGCATAACTTTATAATTAAAAGTAATGATTAAAATTAACTAAAGCAATAGCTAATTTTTTAAGTAACAATTTTATTTTAAGGAAATGCATATTTGAACTTAGTTTTGTAAACTTAATACTTTTTTCTGCCATGGTCCACTATACCAGAAACTAATACTACTTGCTAATGGTGATTTCATTGCTTCAATTACTAATTTTAATCATGTGAAAGAATTTCATGATATATTAATTTTGTAAACTTCCTTGATTTATGGAACTTTAAGTTTTATGAGTATACTAACAAGGTGTTGGGTGTGCCATTTTACGGACATTTTACTAAGTTTGATACCTCTCATCATTTGATTTTGTCTTACATATATGGAGTTACTCAAGTAAAGAATACATGGGGTGTTGAGAAATGAAAATAACAAATATGAATTATTAGAGACTATTTAAATAATCAAAATTAAAAAGAAAAAATCAACGCCCCTCTGTTTCTAAGTGATCTAAAATTATTAACTATTTTTTAATTTTTTATCTTTCAGTATAATTGTTTTGATTTATAATTTTGAGATTTCTAACTTAAACTTAACAAAGTAAAAAAAATACACAATATTTTTCTTTAACTTTAAAGAGTAACAACCTTTTACGTGTATGTAAAGCATAAATAATTAATTTTATTTTAAGAGGAAAAATATTTTTAAGAAATACTAATTCAATTCTATTTTTTATATATAAATGAAATTATTTTTAATATTATTATTTTCTTTGTTTTGAAAGTAAGAGTGAATAAATTTCAAGCAACCATTACATATAAATAATATGTGAAAAACGTGCCATTAATCCTCAGATTCATTGTGTATTAATTTTTAACCATTCATAATTTTAGTTCTTATTTTTTATATAATTTTTAATGATACAAATTAAAAAGAAACTATAATCTTCAATATTATAAAACAAGTCTCAATTATGTCCTGCATAGAACCAACCTCTAATTAATTTCACTTTCGTAAATTACTGTATATTTTATCTACTTGTTCAGAATGATTGTACAAATATATGAAATTATTCACTGTTGGACATTAAAGTACGTTCTGGCGTTCAGTTCTTTTATAACTTAGTGTAACTTTTTTACTAAAAGAAATTTTGAAAGTTCTTTTTAAATATTCCAAAGCATTATTATTTACAGCAGCGTATGTACATTTCAAGTCCAAAATTGCCTTTTAGATTAATTAAAATGAAATTTTAATATTAAAGTTACGTTTGGTGAGTGAATTATATGGATTTCCTTTGTAAAATAAATAAGCATTATTTTCCATTTTAAGCAATCTTCAATGTAAAAATTTGTTGAGTAATAAAATTTACCTTTAAACCACTTTGCTTATAAACGTTGTTTGTATAAACAAAACCTTTTATGCTACAAAAGGTAATAATTCTAGGAAAAGGATTTGAGGTATTAATGTATGGATTAATGGTATTGTTTAATTTAAAAAGCTAAATTAAGCTTTTCAAGTGAATTTTGGTTCAAATTGATTAAATCTTCATGATGTAATAATAAGATCTACAAAATTAAGAGAAGCAACACAATTCAAACAACCATACATTGATGCTTACACTAAAAATGATTTTATTAATAAGATTCTACATTAAAAGATCCAACTAATGATCTCTCATGTAATTCTTCATTTAAAAAACAACACTTTTTTCTATTTCGAATATTCAAAATCAACAAACCATACTTAATTTGAGTTAAATTTCATAGAATGACCATAAAAAAGATGTAATCTAAAACCATGTATCAATTATTTGTAAAAAAAAAATGATAATTTATAATCCATTGTGTAAGTAAAATGACTTTTTTTTTTTCATCAATAAGAAAAATGTGTGAAATAAAAAATGTGGAGTTAGAGGAGTGAGATGAAAGCGACGATCAGAAATAGAAAACGAAATGATAGCAACGATACATTGGAGAAAGACAACAGCTATAACTAGCATTCAAGTCACTGTATCATGGTTTGGCCTAACCCTTTCTTCCGTACACCTACTTCAATTATATTGTATATCCAATAAAATTTACCACTATTTATTTTAAAATGATTATACTAGTTTTTCTATGCATAAACTAACGATGTATCATTCTAATGAGAAAGTATGAAATACATATATACCCAGATTATGCTAAGAGCAAAGATCAAATATTATAGAAAAAAATTGTATTGGTGAATGGCTAAATGTCTGTCTCACTATCAAGAAGAAACTAAAATTATTTTAGGGATTAAGAGTAAATTTTAAAGAGAATATAATTTTACTTTTTATATTTATTTTAATGTTTTAGGTACATATATATATCTTTTATTTTAAAACTTATGTTATTACAAATACGTCAATTCACTAAGGTTTACATGATCATAGTATACTGATCTATTGTAACATTCTGATTTCACGTAAAAGAACGTCGTTTGATTACACGAAATATAACTCTAATATCGTCACAATCTACTAAAATATTTAAAATATCTCATTACGCAATTGTAGAAGTAATTAAAATTTATAAAAATAATAAATAATATCAATACGACTCAGACTATTATACCAAAATTCTTCGACATAATTTCTTTAAAAGAAATAAAGTTTGAAAAATTCCAAAAATGATTTCCCTTTCACCTTTCACTAGTAAAAAAAAAGATTTTAACTCGCACATTTGATGTCGGCTTAGTTGTAACTGAAGCAAAAAAATGGTGTGGTGGCATTTTTTAATTGTCGCAAATGTATATGTTTCGGTTCAAAAAGAATCGATGCCTAAAACTGGTGTGATAACATTTTTGTAATTATCACAAAGGTATATGCCTCAGTTCAAAAAGAATAGATGCCTAAAACTGGTACGGTGACATTTTTGTAATTATCGCAAATGTCTAATACCTTGGTTGTTTAAAGAATCGAGACATAAAAGAGCTGAAATTTTCATTTTTTATTTTTTTTGAGAGGGTTTATGCATCAATTCTTTATAGAGCCGAGGCCGTAGACCCTTATTGTCTCGGTTAAAAAAATAACGGAGGTAATAACATGTGTTTTGGGTTAAATTTTGCGAACAGAGACAGAAGTTGCCCCACTTCTCTCTTTTCTCTTATTTTCTTTTGTTGGCGAGAGGGAGACTTCCTTCCTCTTCTTTATTCCGATGAAGGTGCAACAGAGGGATCATCAATGGCGCGACTGAGGCGCGATTGAGGGATCATCAATGGCACGATGGAGGCGCGACGGAGACGCGACGGAGACGCGACGGAGATGCGGCGGGGCGAAGGAGGAAGCTTCCTTCCATCCCCTTTTTTTGATTTCGATTGGGTTGTTTTATGTTTGATTGATTCTCTGCAAGAGTGGTGGTGTTTGATTGATTCTTTGCAGGTGGTGGTGGGAGTGCGTCGTTCTCGTTCTTTGTTCTTCGTAGTTGGGAATCTTTGATGATGGTGGTGTGAGATGGAGCGGTGGGCGTTGACGGATTGCGGCCAAGGACTAACAACTCACCTAACAAATGATGAAAACAAAAAATAAATAAATAAAAAACCCCTCTACTGCCTCGGTTAGATTTGAACCGAGGCAAAAACACACACCTTTTTGCCTCGGTTCAGAACTGAGGCAAAAAACCTACCCCTTTTTGCCTCGCCTACATATACCTCGGTTGCGGCGTATAAGCGAAAATAACCGTTGTCGTTTCCCTTTATTGTACTAGTGTTTCCACTAGTACAAAAACACCATAGTTAGTGTTTTTCGGCCTTTCACGTCGAATTCGAGGTCGACGTCATATCAGAAGATGTTAAATTGATGTTGAACATAGAACAATTCGACGTTCACATTAAAACAAATTAACGTCGAATTTTGTCAATATTCGACGTTAATCAATTTTTGTTTGTTTGTTTTTTAATTAACTGTGATCCTTTTTTACAACTCTACGAGACCTGAAAAACAGAAAAATAACAAATTTCAGTTTTTGGTATTTTTTAAAGCATGAACTATGAACATGTAGTGTAATATCAACAACAAACAACAATAAAAAACAACAAACAAGTTCAATCAAACAACAACAACAAATAGGTTTAACCAAACAACAACAACAAACAAGTTTAACCAAAAAAAGCAACAAACAAGTTGAACAAATAAGTTCTTCAAAACGAAAACAAAAACCAACCTTCAAAATGTAGGTTCGTCGAAATAAAGTGTTGCCACCAATGAGAGAAAAAGCAGAATGTGCCTATGAAGGACAAGAACACGAAAATAATCGTCAAAACAAATGAAAATCATACCTAAAGTAGTTAATTAACATGCATTTGTAACAAATGAAAGAAAGATTATATGTGATGGTCATCAAACTTCGTTCCAAAAAAGTTTTAGCAGAGAAGAGGGTATCGCGTGCTAAGATAAAGTGAATGAATTTTCAATCTCCCGCTCAATTTTTATTGAACTCACTAACCTTTTAACGTCTAACGTTGGGGCATTCGACGTTTTATATCCTTTTGATGTCTAATTCTAGGAAATTCGACGTCATATATAAATACATTTTCACCTTGGCACCAAGCATTTTCGAAAAATTTACCCAATATAACAAATTAACGTCGAATAACAATTATAAACGACGTCTAATAATTGCATTTATTTACAAACATGCCACAGGTCATTTTTAACGTTGGCTATTCAGTTGTTGGATGTTGAATACGTGACATTATACGTTGTTTTTGCACTAGTCATCAACAATATCCTTTGTAACGTTATATGCTTTTATATAAATACGATTATCGTAGATGGAAACCATCACCACAAATGCAATGTTAAGCTAACAACATCAACATCCAAAAACATATATAATTATACAATTATTATAATACAATTATCTAAACATGTATAAGCTCATAACATCAATCTGTTTCACCACAAAAAACACATTGTTAATCCAATTTCTTATCTAGATAAACCATGTTACCACCACCAATCACTATCGCTATATGTTGTCTTTTGTACTCTAACACACACAGCTAGCTCACTAAAATTGGGCCTACGCACCAATATAGGACTTTCTCGTTCACCAAAACGGAGCCCACACACCAACGCAGGACTTACCTATTTACCAAAACAAGGCATGCACCAAAGCAAGGGCTTTCTTCCATCACGACTAAAAAGTATGTAAGACTACATATGATCCGTTGCCTCAACCACAATCAACACAATATCATGGTTTATCACACAACAATAAAGAAAAATAATTCAAACTACAAAAAAAACTTTTATTGACAATTTTTTTTCTATCGGTAATATCCGTTGGTAAATCTGTCGGTAAGTACCCACGAATAATTCGTTAGTAATTATCGACGAAAAATGCAACGATAAATATCGCGATCTAGTTCATCTTCTTGCCAACTCTCCTTCTTCTTTCGCTTTGTTTCTGCATTTTATTTATTTTCATCAACGTAGAAGATTTAACACATTAAAGAAAGTGGTAAACTTTTGTGTTGGCCAAACTTAGAGCAAAGCGTGCGGTGGTGACAATGTGCGGTGATGACAGTGTGCAGTGGTGGCAGTGTGCAGTGTTGCACGGTGGGGACAATGCTTGGTTACTTTGTTATACAAAAAAGGAAGAATAGAGGTTGTTTGGGTGATGGAGATGGTGGCGACCTGGCTTAACAAAGATGGCATACTAGTTGAACGAAGATGGCAGCCTGGTTAAACGGAGACGGTGACCTGGCTGAACAGAGACAGTGGCCCGACTGAATGAAGATGGAGGCTCGTAGCTGCTGTGGTGGAGTTGAGAGGAAGAAGAGGAGAAGATGAAGCTGCCTCGCACACTAAAATGAACATCAGCAAGGGAGTGAAAATATATAATGTTTTTGTCTCGTGAACAAGAGGAAAAATGGGCGAGAAAATTCCCGTTCATTTTATTAACGAATTTTCTGTTGGTAATGTATATTTCATTTACCATAGATTTTACAAACGAAAAAATCCATCAGTAAATGAAAAAATTGGTGAGAAAATTTCCTTCCATTTTATCGACGAATTTATCGAAGGAGTTTTCCGTGGGTAATGTATATTTGATTTACTGATAAAAAAATTCGTCGGTAAATATAAAAAGGCAAGAAAATTCTAGCGAATTTTACCGACGAATTTTTCTGTGGGTAGTGCATGTCTCATTTACCGCTGGATGTTTCTTGGGTAATGTATGTCTGATTTTTTCGTCGATAAATAAAATTTCGAAATCCATCATTAAAATTGGTCGATATTGCAAATTGACCAACTAATATATATCTGTCGGTAAAAATCCATCGGTAAATTTAGAAATTTTTGTAGTACCAACACTACAAAACACTCTAAGAACTCAACACACAGATTACAATACTTGGCAAACACATCACATAACTCGGAAAGCAATTTAAACAACTCACCTAGATCAACTCAGCAAAGTGCTCAAAGAGGTCGAACAACACTATAGACAGTTCAACTAGGTGTTAAAACCCCAAAGTTGAGCTAAACCACACCAAAAAAAAGTTCCAAAACCCTAAGACCGGGGTTCCCACACAACTCATCCATATAGATCGTCCAAAACATAAACAACACCTCAAACAACTCGACCAATATCACCAAGACGTTGACCAACATCAAAAACCCTTAAAAGGACCCTAAGAATGTCCAAATTCAAGCTCCAAAATCTCGAAACTAAGGTTCAAAACATCTCAGACTTAAACCATCCTAGTCACAACTCGTCCGACTCAATTTCACACCTTATTTCCCCCAAATATACTAGCAAGGCACAAAACATGGAAACACACCAAGTACTCATCAATACAATCATAAAACATACTTATAGTACATATAAAGCATGGAAATCAACTATAGCAATTCATATAATTCAACTATCCCTTAAACACCATAACCTTATGTAAATCAACCTGGTTATGCATGAGAAAGGCATAAATGAACCCAACCTCACGTGAAACAACATTAAAGAACATGGCATAAACTATTAACAATACGATATAGTAATATATATATATATATATATATATATATATATATATATATATATATATATATATATATATATATATATATATATATATATATATATATCAACATGGCATCACACACACATAACCCAATAATCCCATAACACATGTTATACTAACCTCATAGCAACCCAACATAACCTAAAACCGCCCTTACACAACTTGGCCTTGAAAAGAAATAATCCAATAAAATCATATAATACATAAAATTATGAATGTTCATGCAATACGTAAACATCCTAAAACCTTAAAACCATTAATAGTAATTTATGAATACAAGGATGAAAAAATTCAACAAAGCACATGCAACACAATGACATTTAAATAAAACAATTAACATGATTCACATGATACATAACATCACTTTTACGACACATACACCAAACAAAAGGGACATGCACTCACACATACTTTATCAAACATAGACACTGAAGGCTAACTCATCTTACCTCTACTCCAATAAAACCCTTATCCATACTCAAACTCCAATACTTTCAGCTTTTAGACCTTGGTGAGACCTATTTAATTTAGTATTTATATCCTTAATCTAAACGTAAAACCTGCCTCAACGCTGGCCTAAATAAAAAAAAAATAAAATATTAACCTAAACCCACTCTTTTTAGCCAAAAATTAAAAGAAATCAGCCTTAAAAGAATATCTAGACCATTAGTTGAGTTCTTAATGTACCTGGACTAGCATAGCTTGATCCAATGAGCTCAGCATCCTAAACCAGTTCGCCCAAAAGGCCCAAGTCGTGGTCTAGCAAAAGTCCACCCTGCCCCTAGAGCTGACCACCCCAGCACGTTAAAAGGGAAAATAATTTACCTCATGCCACAACCAAGACTCGAAGATAAGTCCTCTCACATATGGAGAGCCAGGTCTAACACATGCATCACTAGGCCAACATACCATATACATGCAATCACCCAACACATTCAAATTATGATAAATTCATACAATTATTATTTCTAAATATTCTTAAATTTCTCGAGTCTTACAGCTATGTGAGTTTGTCTAAGATTAATACAAATAGGGTTGGATTAGACTTGGTTTAACTTGGCTTTATATCCTTCAATTTGAGATCTCTCGGTCAAGCCAACTCAGATTGGTCATCAACCACCATTGACGTGAGTTTTGAAGTTTTTCGCCATTCGTTTCTCTGCAACCACCATTTGGAAGCACCGTTATAAGCGAAAACCACCATTGAAGATGAAAAAAACACCACTTGTAAGTTTTCGTGGTTCATTTTGGTTTTCCTTTATTGTTGTTATTCGATTATTTTCACTTGTTTAAAATATTTGAATTTTTTTATCATTTTAGAGAAAAAGAAATTAGGGGTTGATGTTTTGATTCTATTAAGTGTATCAATTGGTATGAGTAGTTAATCCTATGTTTCGAATAAATGACTTAGTGTGTTCATCAGACCCAACTATAGACACACTTAAGTGCTTCCAAACTGTGGTTGTAGAGAAACGAACGACAGAAAACTTCAAAACCCACGCCAATGGTGGTTTCGGCCTTCAAGGGTGCTTCAATACGGTGGAACGTTCGGCAAGAATTTGCATCCTTAAGATCTACCATCCAAATCAATAAGAAAAACCCTTCCCATGTCAACCTCACTCTCCCACAAACCCACATAACACAAACCTCCAACGACAACAACAAAATAGGCTCTGCAGAACACCCTAAACACGCAATCGAATAGTGGAACGACTTTGGTGCTTTGAAATGGTGGAACAGATAAGGCTCTGGTGAACGACGGAGGTCCGGTGAACGGTGTAAAGTGGGTGAACGACATGTTCTACGAAAGGGGGTCTATGGGTAGGAGAACGTTCTCTCTCGACTTCTCTCGCACAAATGAGCTTCGAATTTTTGAAACCCCAAAATGAAGCCCGCCAAGCTGAGTGCTCCTTCTCTCTAGGGTTCTCTTACACCGAAAGTGATATTATGTTTTTGAAATCCTAAAATGAAACCCACCACTTGAAACCCCCGGAGCCTTTCATTTCCACGTGATTTACGTTTTCTAATTTCTTGTACACATGGACCAGTAACATCGCGACACATGGCTGTGTCTAAATGTTGTAAAACATTGCCAATAATTGTGAGTGGCCAAAAAAAGTTATAGAAGACATCCAGAAATTTTATAAAAGTTACGGGTATTAAATTGTTGCGATTGTTATAAGAAAAAGCGTACTCAATGTATATAATAATATGTATTTTGTAAACACTAGAAAATTGTGTTTTAGAAATGGTAATAATTTAAAAATAGTCAGACTCGATTATTTTAATATTAAATAGTTTTATTATAAATAGTTCTGTTATAAACGTGTTTTATTATTTTAAAGTACATCATCTCTCTAGAAATCATTTTTCTAGAGTTCTTTGACTTCTCTCTAACGGTTTACATGTGACCTTTGAGTTTTTATTTTAAGTCTTTGTTAATCAGTGGTTCTAACGGTGTACCCTGATTGTCTTTCTATTGTTCGTAGGAGCAGATAGAGGTTTTGTGTGTTGGAGTTGTTTTAGGCTTTCTAGAGTTGGTCTTTTGTCAGGTAAGAGAAGCTAGTTTATTTCGTTTTGATTTGGTATGATATTTGATGCTTGTACGATAATGTGATGATTGATTTTTGAAATTTAATTGAATCGTGAAGTTTAATATGTTGGGTGCTTAAAAGGGGTAGTGTGTTGGATTAAAAACTTATGCATGTCGGTGTGTAGATGATTTGCTAATGTGAAAAGTTGTTTATTGATGAATTTGGGAATGATTTCGTGAATCTGAGTTGATGTATTTTTACAGAACTTTGGTTTGGAACAAATTAGAATAAGGGTGAGTTTTAGGCATAAAATAAGGGTTTTGACAGGTACAATTCTAAAATCATGGTTTTGGGAAAAGTTTACAGTTTTGGGACCTATCTTGTGGCCATTTAGGACTTAGTTGACCTCTTTTTGTTAAAAAAATATGGTCATAATCGCTTGGCCGGTGATAATCGTCTAGCTAGTAAATCATCTAGTCAGGAGTTGTTTGGTGGTAAGCATTTGGTAAATCATTATTAAGACCTCGGCAAGCGTACCGAATCATATCAAGTAATAAACTGGTAAAGAATGATTTAACTAATTAAGAGTAAAGAATGATTTCGTTTGGTAAGGTTTAAATGCAATAAAAAAAAACATATTGCGTCAAATGTAAAATGATCTTTTGTAGCTATAACAAGTGGAAATGAATGAGATTGAAAATGATATGAGATGGTAATGTTGGGGATAGATTTCACCTACTTTACTATCATGCATATTAGAACTCATCTTCTTCATTAAAATTCTAATATCAACTTACTAGATTACTCAAAACCCAATTCCTTGGTGTAAAAAGCCTATATTTGCTTATTAGACTACAATGCCTTGAAAACCTTAATAGTCAATTCAGCATTAAGAAAAGAAGTTTATGACAACTAAAGGTCCTAGCTCCATTCCTACACACTATTTCCTTTAGGTAACTTATGTGAACCAAACAAAAGGAAAATCTGATTTGGTACTAACTGCATGCAAAAGTGAATGCAACAAGCAATATGCTAATGCAAGGTAACATACTAAACTGAGAGTAATGCAAACTGAAATTAAATGGAACAAAATATGCACCTAATGGTCACGTAGCTAATTGCTACATATATATAATCTACACCTAATTGTTCATTGTTCTTTCATGGAACAAAAAACCTAACTAATACAGTCCATAACATATCTATATCATAACAACTATTTCACAAATTCTTTTACTGTTATTATTAGTACAAGTGAATGCCTCGTATTGGTTCATTGCATTTGTTATCCTTTCTTTAATTGAATTTCAAGATAAGAGCACACCCCTTACATACTTCACAATCAGTTTCAAACCATCCAAGACCATACGAATTTAGGTACCCGTACCTTTGCCTTTGCTTTCCTTTACCGATCACTGGTCACGTCTTCTCCCTAGACTATCTTCCTCCTCTTTTGGAAACAATTAAAACCCCTTCTCAAGCTCACCCTAACACATGGAATGCAAGTGTAGTCAGGTATATTGATTCATTTAGCAACATCAACACCTACTACATTCAGACATAGAGAACAAACCTCGACGCAATGGTCTCCCAATAGCCTCCGTTGACGAAGACAGACACTCTCACGTCACGGGAGCACCCTCCTGACAGCAACGTCCACACACCGTGATGTTAACGGACCACCCTCCTGACGGCAACACCAACGCACTGGTGGAACACCACTCGAACCCTAGCCACACAATGCCACCAGACAAACGGGAAAGGGAGAGGGAGAGGAAGAGAAACATGAAACAAAAGCGAGAGGGAGAGAATGGAAAGCACAAGGGTACGAAATTGGGGACGAGAACGGAGGGGGAGAGAATAGGGAGCACCACGTGAAGTCGATAGAGGTAGAGGGTAGAGTCTTGTCTTACGAAATTGGGGACGACCTCCTACAATACCCCCAATTACTTAGTTTAAGGGGTCGAGCCTCTTACTGAAGGCCATAAACCCCTCGATAATGCTCTTTTGGCCTTCGGTAATTACATTTCACCATGCCCGTCTGTAACGCTCATTTTGACCGTCGAAAACACATATTTACCGACGGTCCCTAGACCTTCAGTAATAAGTCAAATTCTTGTAGTGAAACCCAAACATGAAGTTATGAATGGCCAAAACACAACAAGCATTGAGAATAGGAGAAAACCACTAGCATTCAATGAAAGAAGCTTAATATATTCAAAACATGTTCATATACACGAAGTTCAGAGGTTACATCTTTCCCAAAAAAAAAATGAAGTTAGTTCTCCATTGTCATGGAGAGTTTGAACTTACAATGGAAGAAATGCAAAGCAATGGAGACCCAAGGAAGAAGAAAGAAGAACTCCCACACACCCAAACTTGCTCCAAGAGTGTAAGTTTCGTGCTTTAGTCGCCAAAAGATGGCACCCTCATTGCATGATCACATTAAATAGGTCTAGGGTGCGACATCAGCAAGTGTCATGCTCAACGCCCAGATAGGAGGGCGCCCAAGCAAGAGAGTTCCGCACCAGATGGCGCTCAACGCCCTAAATGGGGTGCCCAGGCACGAGATGGCGAGGCAAATGACGTGTAGCACCCTGGCTGGAGCGCCCAAGCATGGAAACTATGAGGCTTCTGACTCTCAGCGCCCCTGGAGGGGCGCACAGGCGTGAAACTTTCGTTCATGTGTGTTCTATTTTAATGCTTTTATTGCTTTTCCTGGGTTCCAGCTCGTTGATAGTTTTGATGTTCTTCCAATTCACACAATTTGCCTACAAAATGAGAGAATTAGTGTTGAAAACCATTAAGTGTAACATAGGCTAAACTTATTTACAAAATGTTGAGATTGTTGATAGGGGGAGCACATAATTAGTCTCAGTGATATCTGAGTTCTTGATGATGACAACACATAATTAATAACACATGCATATTCTGTGTTACATGTTCTATGTTTACATGTTATATGCTTTTCCTTAATATGTTAAATCTGTTAAAGCATATTTGAGAACATATTTGTGTTTTTCATTGCATATCACAGTATGAAATATGTGATTTTATATGTGTATGAATGACATATGTTTTTGGAAAAGGAAAATCACAAGCAATATGGTTGAACTTTAAATGTGTGGCAAAACAATAGTTTTAAGTCGATTACATTATGGGGTGAATCGATTAAAACTCGTGTGTTTGCACAAACTCTTTCGAAGTGTGCTGTGAGTTTTTTAAAGAGAAAAGTTTTCAAAACTATGCAAAAAGTTTTCACTTAATCGAATGCATGCACTATGTATTCAAATAAGTTAGTTAATGTTTTGAAAATCTGTTAAATATGTTGACCAAGCATTAAATGATAGTCGATTGCATTAATTGTACATTCAATTATTTGTTTGACTGCTGCTAATTCGATTATAACTTATTGTTATATTCGATTACGTCAGTAGCTCAATCGATTAAAATGTGTCTGATATTTGTTATACTAGAAATTAACGCAGATTTAAATTCTATGAGAACTTTTTGTGATTCTAACAATTTCATATCATTTATAGAAAGTTGTGATCTTACAAAAAGAGAGGAAAAGCTCCAAGAAACAAGATTGACCGTGGTGATCAACAACTTGTGATTTCTTGAAGAGTAAGAATGTTGTGTTACAAAGATTCATCAAATCTGCGCATTTGGGTGTTACTGCGTGACCAGATTCTGCAATCCCTTGAAGATTGGTTTGAGTTCCCTGTTGTGACTGCAGGAAGAAGAACGTGTGTGTTCTTGACTTTGAGAGTGCCTCAAAGGGGTTAGATGGCAGGAGAGCGGATTGTTGTTGCTGGTCTTGTTGTGTATTGCCTATATTTTGATTAGAGGGTTAGAGAGGTGTTTTACATTTTTGACATGACGTCTTCTGTAGAAACCTTGTTATAAAAACCTTGATCATTATAGTGCATTTGGTTCCCGTTGTGGGAAGGACACTAGATGTAGGCAGGTTGGCCGAACCAGTATAAAAATGCAATGTTTGAATTTTTTGATCCCTACTCTTTTTTATTCAATCGATTACTTTCTGTACTTATTCGATTAAGTTTTTGCTGCATTGAAAATCTTTTATTTTGCAATTCAAGAAAAGTATAAAGGCATCATTTTTTGTGGAAAAGATTTTAAAAGCTTTTGTTTTTTACACTTCACCAATTCACCCTCTTGGTGTGAGAAACTGAGTCATTCTATTTTAACACAAAAGTTATATAAAAGAGAGGATTAAACAAATTTCAAGCTCAAAGAGAGTTGATTTGGTATAAACATTGCACCTCAGATAATGGTAAGAATTACCTTTATCAATCGTCTGGTAAAGAATTTTCTGGTGGTAAACGTTTGGTAGATTGTCTAATAAGGAGTTGTTTGGTGGTAAGCGTCTGGTGGTAGGAGTTATCTAGTAGGAACTAAGTTGTTGTGAATCTTGAATTTGAAGTTCCAAATGTCAGTTTTGAATGTTCTTTAGGTCGTTTTGGAGGCTTTGGACCTTTCCAGATCTATTAGTGAGGGTTTCCAAGCTATTTTTCTTTCCTAGTGTTTGTATGAAGTTATTGTGACAAAGATTGTGTTGTTGTGTGGTTGTTATTTTTATAATATTATAAATGATTTTATGCTTTAAGTGTGTGATAATAATGGTGATTATTATAAGGTGATTAATTTAGATGTATATATGTATATTTATGGTTTGTGAACTTGTTTATGTGTATGTTTATGGTTGATGAATATGGCGATGATGAGTATGTCTTGATCATGTGAATGATAGATGGACGTAATTTCATGATTCTTGTAGAGAAATCCCATGACGGTGCCCAATAGTTTTTATATTATTATAGGAGCTTAATTTTGGGGGTTATTTAGACACTCTAATGGTCATCCATTTTCAAGTGGTGAGAGTAGCGAGAGGTCCTAGTCTAGGATCCTTTACCTTGGTTAAAGGGCGTTTAATCTTGTGTTGTAGCTTGGGGTAGGCCAACTATTCCACCGCTACAAGTATACAACCCGTCATAGCTCGATATTAACGCATGTATCCAGATTTTAAGTCTAGATATCTTACCTATTTAGGTGTTGTGTTTAGTTGAAATGAAAATGATATATGTTGCTTTGTGAATTCCGTGTTATATGCTTTTGAATGTTAGCTTACCTTTATTGTATTGTTTGTTTGTTTGTGTTTGTTGTATGTTCGGATGATCACCTGATTGGTGAAAAACGAAGGTAGATGATGTTTCTATGGAGTAGGAACTCGGAAAGGATGGTGCAAATATATAGATGCTTTAGTTTAAATGGTTTCTTTTAGTAGCCTTAAAGAACTAAAATTTTAAAAGATTTTGGTTTAACAATTTGTATATTAAGCTTGACTTATAATTATATTTAAAAAACAATAATAATACTTTATACTTCTTGTAGGTTAACTGTTCTAGTTTATTGGACTTGTGAAGTTTCCTGAATAGTATATTACACTATTTAAATGACATGTTACTTTTTTAGTATAAGAGCAGTTTGTCCTTAACATGACTTAAGGGTTATGGGTTTGTCGTGCCTTTCTAGTGAAGAGTTGAGTCTAGGCGATGTGGCTTGTCATCTCCTTCCAAGTTTGGATCGTAGAGTTTGTCTATTTAACTAGAAGTATTGAGAAGAAAAAAAACGTCTTGATAAGAGTAATGAGGGTACACACTCATGACTATATCAAAGACGATTTTCCTTTTTTAATTCAGAAGGTCTGGGGAAAGGAAAGAGTTCTGGTTCAAGTTTTGTTTTCTATAGTGATTCTTGTCTTGTTCTTTCCTTTATGGTAGTGTTTTGTGCACTATAGTTATAGAGGAATGCAAATTCAAGCATAACTTGACCTGTATACCTTTATTAGAATTGGTTAAAGCCTTTGACATGTTGGAGCTAAGGAGTTAGAAAACCAAAGTTTTTGGGTTTCAAAGGATAGGTTAAGATGTTGGAGTTGAGAAGCAATGTTTTTGTGTAGGGAGTTTTAAAAAAATAGAGTTAATGAATAAGATATGTCAAGTTTTGCAAGAGAAGTTGGATCCAGAGTTTAGAGTAAAGGGAAGGTGTCGGAGCACTAGCGTAGCAAAGTTTGAGAAGCAACATGGTTATGCATATCGGCGATGTTTAGGATCTAGAGAAGAAAAACGGTTGAAGGTTTGTGGTTAAAGTTAATAAGGAAATAGGAATTCTGAAGTGGACCAAGGGAATCAATATTTAGAAAAGAAGTATAAGGCGAAGAAGAGTTTAAGGAGCAGTTATATAAGGTAGAGTTTTCCAAGTTGGAGAAAATGAAGTCTTTAAGGAGAATGAAGTATTGTAAGGGTCTTAAGCTAAGTAAAATAATCAAAAGAAGATGATTAGATCTTCTTAACAAGTGTATTCATCAGAGTGAAGATTAGAGGGATCTTTCAAGATCAGTGGTTTGCATATAAGGAAGGTTTGACCTTGGGCTGAGGTGGAAGATTTCAAGCACCACAGGAAGAAGCACATCAAAAAGTCAATTTTGTAAGAAAATGTAAGGCTATAGAATTAAGAGTACGATGAATGAGGAAGAGAGAAGAAAGATTTTGAAATAGATGAAAAAGGGTGTTTATTGTATAAGCTGCATCAATGGTTATCCAGAATGATTGGGGAGCTTGAGTTGGATGAGATGTTTAGAGTTATGAAGTTACAAATTGAGTTTGAGGTTGATTTCATTAGATGTAGTAGCTTGAATATATCTAGTGATTTTCTAAGTTTGATCAAGGAGAAACAATCGTTAAATCCTAGTCTATAGAGTATACTGAAGCAGTTTGTGCTTATCGGGTCAGAGTGTTTGGGATGGAGTCAGATGGTAATAGTTGTGGGATTCTAGACAACAAAAGTCAATAGAGTGATCGACATAGAACGAGATAAGGAGCTTATGACGAGTCAGGAGATGTGTCGAGATTTAGAGACAAAGTGTTAATGTTAGATAGGGCAAAATAAAGAGGTTTATTCCTGAAGAATATTTTAAGTTAAGCTAGTAGTGTTTGTTGTAGTGGTGGTCACATGAAGATTGCTAGGATATGTGCATGTGTCGAGGTGATGAAAGGGGCCCAAGTTTGGAGTTTACATGAAATAGTTTCTTATCAAGTTGCAGTATAACCTTATAAGAGGCTTGGTCATCTATCAACCTTATTATAGTAGATTTTGGTCTTCCAAAGATGTTCCTCGTTTTAAGAGAGGGAAAAATAATGGTGGTGCATCAAGTGGGGATTAGGAAAAAGATGGGGACAAGTGTTATGTGAATCAGAGATATTTGATAAATGCAAGTAAAGGAGATATGATGTTGTTTCTTTTGTAAGTTTGAAGCGTGACCGCAAGGGTGGTTGAGTTGTTTTCCAATCTCTTTCTAGTGGTTTATGGTCTTCAAGAAATATTTTGCTCCGAGAAGGTGAGTCACTTGTTCTACATCAAGCTTAGTTTCAACTAAAGGGTGAAGGTAGAGTGTAATGAGAATAAGAAAATTTTAACAAGAGCAAGTGAAGAAAAGAAGACAAAATCTTGAATCTGGAAGGGCTCTTTTGTTTGTTCTAAAATAGGTACTAGAATTTCCACCTCGGAGTGATGTGTTTCACTATTTCATTGGTGTGTGAAGCATAACCAATGTCAATAGTTCCTTTTTTATAGTTTTTACCGAGTGTATGGACTAAAAAAAGTAGAAGAGAAGTTGTTTAAGCAGTACTTGTTTGGATTCAATGCAGTCATCATAATAAATGTACAAGTTAAATGGATCTTTTAGAAAATAAGCAAAGGACAGGTTGAAACGGTCTAACATGAGTTACGGAAAACAATAATGGTTTTAGAGGATTTATGTTTTCAAAGGAATGAGGACAATGTTGAAGAAATGGAATGGCAAGGTTATTGTGGAAAAGAAGAGTTCTCAAGGTTTTGCAAGATAATAGAAGTTTTGAAGAAGGTTATTCAATGACGATTGTTTTTCGGTTACAACAAACAAAAAGGGATCATTATCTTCACTAAACAAAGGAGTAGGAAGGATCAGAGTAACACGTGTTTCTTAAAAGTAGGAGGTGAATGAGAAGAGTTGTCTTTTTCTTATGTTCGTGGCTTGGGGGTTAGGATCTTCTTTAAACTAGCAAATGTTGTTTTCTATGAAGGAGTTAATGATGGCTAGCGATCATCTAAAGCTTAGGGTGAGGAATTTCACAAAGAAGGTTGGACAAGAAACAATGAAGATGAAGTAAGCCTACGGTTTTAAGTTGTAGTGTCAACCTTGAAGTGAGAGAGTATTAATGGATGTTGAATAGAGAAAGTGGATCAACAGACGAAGGGGATGACTTGGATTATAGTTTCAAACTATAGTGTAAATCTTTAAATGAGCAAGTGTTAGCAGTTGCAATGGATAAAAAGGAGGTTTAGGTTTTTTGGTTTAATAAAGATGAAGAGTTAGTTTAAAAATATGAAGATTGGACTCTAATGAGAGGTTGTAAAGAGATTTCCTTAGTACAGTTGCAATACTATAACTAATGAGTTTCTAAAAATGGGTGAGAAAGGGTAGTACGGACAATCCTAGTTTGAGATGTATCATAAAATGGTTAGGTACTGATCAAGCTAGTTATTTCAAGCTGATAAGAATGTAGATATAAGAGTGGTTACAAACTAGTGGGTCAAGAAATGCAGGTGATCGAAAATGGTGAGTTAAAGAAGTGATGATGGGGTGCTCAAGTTGGTTTTGCCATTGCAATGGATGAGAGTTTTGCATGGGTAGTGGAATAACATAGTTGAAGACTATGTTACTCAATGGTAAAGATTAGTAAAGGAAAGTGAAGTTATCAAAGTGATGGTGTTTAAGGTGATCAAGAGTGTTAACAGTTGGATAGTAGATTAGTAGTCGTGAGTGATCAAGTCTTTTGTATGGTGTTTCAAAGAGGAAGAAAAAGACGGTGAAGTGATATTTGTTAGGTGTTGATCTAAAGTCAAGGATAGCTAAGTTCTAAAAAGAGTTTACAAGAGATAATGAAAGATAGATGAGAGGTGAGTTCAGTTTGTCAGATACATAATGGTTGTCATGCGAAAGAAAAATCTATAAAGTCGAGGGTTTTGAAGTTGAGGAATTGTTTTGAGAGTAATGGCTAGACCAATCTAAACTATTGAACATTAGAGCATTTTAGCATATAGGCAAGGTTTTTGTGTCAGTAAGGTTGTTGGGGAGTATTATCTAGGTTAAGTTAAGTGGTTGTGATAGAGAAAGTGAGAAGATCAGGCTTTTCTTTATACCTAACGAAGGAATTATCGATGACAAAATCTTTTCTTGGTGGTGAGAATGTAAATACTTCAAAAATTGTATTTTAGAAATGATAGTGGTTTAAAAATAGCGAGACTCGATTATTTTAATATTAAATAGTTTTATTATAAATATTTTTGTTATAAACGAGTTTCATTATTTTAAAACACACCATCTCTCTAGAAACCACTTTTCTATCTGACTTCTTTTTAGGAGTTCTTTTTCTCTACCAATTTGATTGAATAACTGAAATCGTAGAAATGATCCCGACGATGAGCTCTTCAATTCAGACCAATTAGTTTCTCTCTCTAAGTAAGTTAAGTTTTGACCATTTTTCTATATTCTTTCTTTACTGTAGCATGTGGGCCCCGCTCGGCTTGCATGTGTCCTTTGAGTTTTCAATTTAAGTCTTTGTCGATCAGTGGTTCTAACGGTGTACCTTGATAATCTTTCTATTGTTCCAAGAGCGGTTTTGTCTTTTGTCATGCAAGGAAAGCTACTTTATTTGGTTTGGATTTGGTATGCATGTGATTTTTTATGTTTGTATGATGATGTGATGATTGATTTGAGAAATTTAATTGAATCGTGAAGTTTGACATGTTGGTTTGAAAACTTATGCATGCTAGTGTGTAGTTGGTTTGCTGACATGAAAAGTTGTTTATTGATGAATTTTAGAATGTAGATTTAGTGAATTTGAGTTGATGTACTTTTACAAAACTTTGTTTTGCAATAAATTAGAAGAAGGGTGAGTTTTGGGCATAAAATTAGGGTTTTGACAAGTAGAATTCTAGAATAATGGTTTTAGGGAAAGCCTAGAGTTTTAGGAATTGTCTTGGGGCTATTTAGGACTTAGTTGGCCTCTTATAGTGAAAAAATCTTGTGATAATCGTCTGACTAGTGATAATTGTCTGGTTATTGATAATCGTCTAGCTCGTGATAACCATCTGGCTAGTAGATCGCCTGATATAGAGAAATCTGGTTGTAAGCGTTTAGTAGTTCGTCTAGAAAGGAGGTGTTTGATGGTAAGTGTGTGGAGATCGTTTAGTAAGGAGTTGTCTGGTGGTAAGTGCTTGGTAGATCGTTTGGTAAAGAGTTGTATCGTCGTAAGCGTCTGGTAGATCATCTGGTAAGGAGTTGTTTGATGGTAAGCATTCGGTAGACCATTTGGTAAGGAGTTGTCTGGTGGTTAGCGTCTAGCCGATTGTTTGGAAAGGAGTTGTCTGGTGGTAAGTGTCTCGTGGTTTGAGTTGTCTTGAAGGAACTAAGATATTTTGAATCTTGAATTTAGAGTTTCGAGTATTAAATTTTGCACGTTCTTAAGGTCATTTTAGGGGTTCTGGACCCTTCTGGAGTTGTTGATGAGGATTTATAAGATGTTTTTCTTGCTTAGTGTGTGTATCGAGCTACTATGATGAAAATTGTGTTATTTTGTGGTTGTTCTTTGCAAAATTTTATAAATGATTTTGTACTCCAAATACTTTGAGTATATGATGATAATGATGATTGTTATGAGGTGATTAATTGAGATGTGTATATGTATATTTATGATTTGTGAACATGTTTATGTGTACTTTTATTATTGATGAATATGAAAATGATGAGTATGTTATGATCATGTGTATGGTAGATGGACGTAATTCAATGGTTCTCGTGGAGAGATCCCATGGTGGTGCCCTGTAGTGTTTGGATTATTATCGGAGCTCAATTTTGGGGGTTATCTTGACACTCTAATGGTCATTCATTCTAGAGTAGAGAGGGGGATCATGTGGTGAGAGTAGCAGGTCTTTGTCTATAGGTTTTTACCTTGGGAAAAAGGCATTTTAACAGACTAATCTTGTGTAGTAGGTTGGGATGGAACAAATTTTCCCACAATACAAGTGTACAACCCGTCATATCTCGACAATAACGAATATATCTGGATTTTGGGTCTAGATGTCTTACCTATTTAGGTGTTGTGTTTAATTGAAATGAAAACGTTATATCACTAATTCAGTAAGGGGAAACGACAACGGTTATTTTTGCCTATAGGCAGCGGTTCTGCAACCGAGACATATACAAGCGTGGAAAAAAGGGGTAGGATTTTGCCTCAGTTCTTAGGTAACCGAGGCATTAGCGTGTTTTATTTTTTATTTTTTATTTCACTCCTCGGTACATACTTAACCAAACGGTTCGTATAGTGAACCAAACGGTTCGTATAGTGAACTGAACAATTAGAGCCCTCGCAAAGCCCTTGTCGCGTCGTCGCCGTTCTTTCGCTATCATCGTAGTACCCTTGTCGCGCCCACGCCACACGCTAGCTGCGTCGTCGTCGTTTTTTCCTATCTTTGCAATACCAACCTAGAAAATCAACCCTCAAGACGAAATGCAAACTCCAAATCACTACAAGAACAAGGATGGCGCGCTCCCACCACCACTCTTCCAGAGAATCAATCAAACACCACCACTCTTTTAGAAAATCAAGCAAATAGAAAATAACTCAATCAAAATCAGAAAAAAGGGAGGAAAGGAAGCTTCCTCCTTTGCCGCGAATCAGAATGGAGAGATAAGAACCCTAGGTTGTCCACGTGATGAAGAACTCTAGGCTTGGTTGGATGCACGACTTGAAGAAGAACGAATGGGATTAGAGAAGAGAAAGGAAGCCTTTAGCATGATGGGATGCACGACTTGGAGGCTCGAAAGGGAAGAAGAAGAACACTACATGAGAAAATGCATTTTCGTTTAGGGTTCTGAATTTGAACTTATATAGGGGCTATTACCTCGGTTAGGTAAAAAATCGAAGCCTAATCGTACTATAAGGCCTCGCTTCACGCCTAAACCGAAGCATATAGGGAGGACATACTACTTCGGTTTATAGCAAAACCGAAGCCGAACAGTCTTATTGCCTCTATCCCCAGAAAATCGAGAAATATTAGTGGACAAAATGTGCTTGGGCTGTTCGGTTTCAGAAAAGGTCACCTGTCTGGCAGGAAATACTGCCTCAGTTCCTATCACAACCAAAACCAAACGGTCTTATTGTCTCTGTCCCCAGACAACCGAGGCATATAAGTTCGCCATTACTACGAAAATGTCACCGCGCTTTATATGCTTCGATTTTTAAATAACCGAAGCCTATGGTGTGAGTTAAAAAACAATTTTTTTACTAGTGCATGCTGCTTTTTGTATTCCATGTTTTATCCTTTTGGATATTAACTTACCTTAGTTGTATTATTTGTTTGTGTTTGTTGTATGTTTGGATGATCACATGATTGGTGAAAAATAGAGGTAGATGATGTTTATTTGGAGGAGACACTAGGCATGGTGTGAAGGTATAAATGTTTTAATTTAAATAGTTTCTTTTGTAGCTTAAAGAATCAAATTTTTAAAGGGTTTGGTTTTAAAATTTGTATATAGGCTTCACTTATAATTATATTTAGATAACTCGAATAATATTTTATACTTCTTATAGGTTAACGATTATAGTTTATTAAATTTGTGATGTTTTTTCAATAATATATTAAACAAGGTTACATATTTAATGTATTAAATATATGTAATAATATTTATTTAATTAATTTAACAATATGAAGTGGTGAATAATAATGTGTACAGTGAAAAATATACCTTTTGGAGATTATAAATATAAAATTACAGTACAAATCATCGTCATTAGTACTATATTTTCTTTTAAACTCGCACAATATACCTCATTTTATACCAAACCACTGCCTATCACAAGGCGGTGGCAGTTTTGTAATAAACCGGACCTTATAGGCCTCAGTTGCATGTAGAACTGGTGCAGAACAGAGATACAACCTCGGTTGCATGCAGAATCGAAGTAGAACAGGTGCCTAAAAGGTGTCAACTTTATGAAAAGGTGATACGAGCTCAGGCTTTTTGGCTGACAACTTTATGAAAAGGTGATACTACCTCGGTTTCCAGCAGAACCGAGGCATAAAGCCTGAGCTACCACCTCGGTGAACTTAGACCCGGTGTCAAAACAGTCATCGACTTTGATTCCTTTCTAACCGAAGCATATAGGCTTCAGATTTTTCATTTTAAGCATCGGTTTCGTTCATAACCGATGTTGTAGAGCTCTACTGCATCGGTTATTCTGGACAACCTAGGTAGTATCATCTTCAAAATTCTCAGAGTTTGTTCATTTCTTCTTTCTCTTCACGCTGCTACTGTTCATTGGTTGTGTTCACTGCTTCTTCGTTGCTTCTTTGTTTTCATTGCTTCTTCTTTCACTTTAAGCTTCCTTGTGTTCATTGCTTCTTCGGTTCTTCTTCTTCGCGCTGCTGCTTCGTCTTTGCCGCCACCACTGTTGTTCTCCCCAAGGGTTGCCTCCACCAGCGTCGCCGCTGCGAGTCCTTCGTCGTCGCCGCTTCGCTTCGTTCTTCGTCCCTACTGTTCATTGCTTCTTCGGTTCTTCTTCTTCACGCTGCTGCTTCGTCTTTGCCGTCACCACCGTTGTTCTCCCCAAGGGCTGCCTCCACTAGTGTCACCGCTGTGAGTCCTTCGTCGTCGCCGCTTCGCTTCATCCTTCGTCCCTGCCGTTCTGACCTTTGTAGCCGCTGTTGCCGTCACCCACTGTCATTGTCGTTGGTGTTGCCCATCACGGTAAGTTGTTCAAACCCTCTTTATCTTGTGTTGGAATATTGTTTGGGCATCAATTTCTATGTTTGAAAGTTGGTTATTAATTGTAGTCATCATAAAATTTTGTACGCAGACGATATGATTTAATTATTTTGGATTGATTGAGAATGTGAATAGAAGCGCAGCATTTGCATGATGTGTGATGCGTATGAAAAACTGAAAATGATCTAATATTTGATAAGACAGTGGATATTTAGATTGGTGTGGAGTGGAAATTATTCACTCAAATCTCTGAGAGTTGCGTGAACAGTATAACCCTTGGCCAGCAGCTTCTTGATGAGCCATGAACCTATGCAACCACTGCCTCCTGTCACACATACCTTGCTCCCTTCTCCCATTTTTCCTTCTCTTTTCACTGAGACTCACACCACAAACACTTACAACTCCAGTGAAATAGGTTTTGAAGAAATATTGCCAAAACACTCTTTAAATACACTGTTAGATTTCAAATTGTCATCCAACCGCATATCCTCTCACCCACTCAATTTATCTTAGAGTTATGGTATCCATATTATTTTATATACTACCACTCTGCAATTATTTTCATTACTTTTTTTATTTAATGTCATAATCTAATATTTTTATTAAAATTATCAAGCAACTGTTTATAAAATAATTTTAACAGTGTATTTAGAAGTATTTTTTCCACTCTGCAATATTTTTAACAGTTTATAAAATTTAATACTACCACTCTGAAAATATTTTTTCCTTTATTTTATTACATTATAACAAAGTGATCTTTAAAATTATATTTTTATTAATTTTAAATGTTGAATTTAGAGCCTTAAAAAAACTTTTCAAATGTAAGTATGGTCCATCCACTCATTATATCTGGTGTCAATCACAATACTTTAGTATGACTTTTCATATAATTATGAGATGTCTATCTCTTTTATGTTTTTAGCGCATGGGATTTTGTTTTCTTTTTGTTGATATAGTTTTCGGAACTATTTTTTTATTTAAGAAACTCTGAGATCATAATTCAACTTCGGATATTGGTGTCTGTTTCGTTAGATATTTTTGGGACCGAGAGACTAATCTGTTGACGTGTCTGGGCCGCTCGCTCGCTTCTAAACTCCTGCTATTGGCCGATCGGTGTTGGCACAAACCGATCGGTCTCCTTCTTGACGAGGGAGGATGTACCTGCAAAGGGTACTCCGACGCCCAAGTTAGGCGTGTGATTTGAAAAGCCTCGGCTCTTGGTTGAATATTTAGTGAATGATTATACCTCTTCAATGTTTGAGAGTAACGTAGAGTAAATAATGCGTAAGTGGAACGTACCTGGCTTTTGGCCCTGGCTAAGCTGATATAAGCCCAATAAAATATAAACAGAATAAAATATAAACAAATTACCTGAATATCCGGTTGGTTGTTTGTAACCACTCGGTTAATATTTTATACTGTACACTATGCCCCCCAAGTCCGAGTTAAGCGTTTGGCTTTAGCCGTGGTTAACTATAGGACTGATGAGTTTGAGGGAGGTTGCGTTTGCGGAATTAAAAGTGTTTTACCGCTCGACCTTCAACATTAACCGAGCGGGATTTACCGCTCGTCCTTCAACAGGAACCGAGAGGAATTTACCTCTCGGTCTTCGACATTAACCGAGAGGGCTTTATCTCTCGACCTTCGACATTAACCAAGCGGGATTTACCGCTCATCCTTCAACAGGAACCGAGAGGCATTTACCTCTCGGTCTTCGACATTAACCGAGAGGGCTTTACCTCTCGACCTTCGACATTAACCGAGCGGGATTTACCGCTCGTCCTTCAACAGGAACCGAGAGGAATTTACCTCTCGGTCTTCGACATTAACCGAGAGGGCTTTACCTCTCGACCTTCGACATTAACCGAGCGGGATTTACCGCTCGTCCTTCAACAGGAACCGAGAGGAATTTACCTCTCGGTCTTCGACATTAACCGAGAGGGCTTTACCTCTCGACCTTCGACATTAACCGAGCGGGATTTACCGCTCGTCCTTCAACAGGAACCGAGAGGAATTTACCTCTCGGTCTTCAACATTAATCGAAAGGGCTTTACCTCTCGACCTTCGACATTAACCGAGCGGGATTTACCGCTCGTCCTTCAACAGGAACCGAGAGGGATGTACCTCTCGGTCTTCAACATTAATCGAGAGGGCTTTACCTCTCGACCTTCGACATTAACCGAGCAGGATTTACCGCTCATCCTTCAACAGGAACCGAGAGGAATTTACCTCTCGGTCTTCGATATTAACCGAGAGGGCTTTACCTCTCGACCTTCGACATTAATCGAGCGAGATTTACCGCTCGTCCTTCAACAAGAACCGAGAGGAATTTACCTCTCGGTCTTCAACATTAATCGAGAGGGCTTTACCTCTCTACTTTTAGCTAGGAGTGCTTCCTAGGGAACGAGCTTTACCGTTCGGCTTTGAGAGGGCTTTACCTCTCTCCCGAGAGGGATTTACCGCTCGGTCTTTGACCTAGGAGTGCTTCCTAGTGAACGGGCTTTACCGTTCGGCTTTGAGAGGGCTTTACCTCTCTCCCGAGAGGGATTTACCGCTCGGTCTTGGACTTGATCGTTAATTATGAACTTTGCTGACGAAATTGGCAATCAGTGTTTGCAATAGGAGACTTCCCCTTCGTTAATTGAATTCTATGAAGTCCGTTTATGACTAGATCTTAGTCTGCACTTGCCTAGTTGATGACGTGGATTTTGATATATATTTCTTCAAGATGTTCTATTGCTAAAATTCTCATGATGATATATATTATGGTATATAACCGTATAATAAATGATTCGGTTACCATATATTATGAATTGCACCGAATAAATAACATATATAATAAATAAGGTATCAAAACCGTCTTGAGATTTTGTAAGATTGCTGTTGATAGTTATCTCTAACACAACAATTTCTTTGACTATTTTAATCATGCCAAAAAATGTTTCGGTTATAATAATTAGATAACTATATTTATAGTTATATACTATAATATATATATCATATATCATATAATATATTATGGATTATACCATATATATTTAAAATATCTATATAAAATAGTTGTTGTAATATCTATTATTAATTAGATATTTTATGAAATATTCATATTTCAAAAAATACTTATCTTGTGGATGACGTCTCACGTAGAGATGATGATTCACGTAGAGTGCTTCCTAGGGAACGGGCTTTACCGTTCAGCTTTGTTGTTCCTCCATGCTCCTCGTGGTCACCGTTGGGTTTGCCGCTCGGCCCCACGGTGGGCGCCAAAATATTTCGGTAGATATTTTTGGGACCGAGAGACTAACCTGTTGACGTGTCTGGGCCGCTCGCTCGCTTCTAAACTCCTGCTATTGGCCGATCGGTGTTGGCACAAACCGATCGGTCTCCTTCTTGACGAGGGAGGATGTACCTGCAAAAGGTACTCCGACGCCCAAGTTAGGCGTGTGATTTGAAGAGCCTCGGCTCTTGGTTGAATATTTAGTGAATGATTATCACTCTTCAATGTTTGAGAGTAACGTAGAGTAAATAATGCGTAAGTGGAACGTACCTGGCTTTTGGCCCTGGCTAAGCTGATATAAGCCCAATAAAATATAAACAGAATAAAATATAAACAGATTACCTGAATATCCGGTTGGTTGTTTGTAACCACTCGGTTAATATTTTATACTGTACAGTGTCAATATTTGATAAGAAAGGTGAAAAAGATAATTTAGTAAGAAAGGTGAAAAAGATAATTTAGTAAGAAAGGTGAAAAGGATATTGGTTTCAACTAAAACAAAATAACTAGTAACTTTTTAAAAGCCTTTCTTCTTCTTCATATCCATATTGATGACCCATTAAATGCACACCGTGCTTTCATGGAAAAATTAAACATTTCAACATTAAGTTATTTTTCTTAAAATAAGTGAAAAAAATGGAGATGCTACTCATTTATTTACTTGAATATATATTATTGTTTGCTTGAATATATATTGGTTCAAAGTATTATTCTCACTTGTTGTTTGCTACAATATATTGTTTGTTTGTATATATTGTAGGTTGCATATATAGTTATTTCTTTGCTTAAATGTATATTGTTGTTGACAATTAGCTTTAGTTTCCCATTTGAGATTCAATACAAAAATTATTTACTATCTCTAGAGATTTTTGAAGAAATGTACCTTGTAAAAATCAATAGAGATGAGATGGTAATAATAATTTAGAAGTATTGAATCTTGAATTGTTCGGTTGGACAGTTTAAGAAGAGTAATGATTTTTTCATAGTTTATTATACATATCTATTTTAATATACATGTCTTAAATTTGATGAAATTTTGTAGTTGTGTTTTGTATTGATCTTCGGGTGCATATTTGATTGTGATTTATAATCACTTTCATTTCGTGTAACCTGAAGACCAATGCGAAATGCTAGCAAAATTTCGTGAAATTTTAGATATGTTGTTTAAAATTGATATGGTAAATAAACTAAAAAAAGTGAATCTTCTTGAATGGGATAAGGTCACACCTTGAATACAAACATGATCAAAGTGATCATTCAAGATTATTGAAATTAGGTAAACAATTTCAGTAAACATGCGTACGGATCGAGGGTGGATTAATTTATCACGCATCAGCACTGAGTACGAGAGAGGGGTAGAAGAATTTATAGAGTTTGCGCAACATAATGCGAGTACAAGTGGTGATGATGAAGTCAAGTTTAGATGTCCCTGTGTGAACTTTTTGAATGGGAGGAAGTTGAACGCAACTAATATTAGGGAACATCTTATCTGTGATGGTTTCGTACGAAGTTATACAACATGGATATGGCACGGCGAATTAACAGACTTTCCAACTGTCTCTCCAACTGAAAATGTATATGATTCCACAATGGATATGGAAGATCGACCGAAAGACGACAACTTAAAGGACGCGATGTTGGCGTAGAAGTTTTTGCCCAAGCGCATGTGTATGAAACGATGTCCACTGGTGTAGAGACTCCTTTGTATGTCGGTTCAACTAAGTTCACACGGTTGTCAATGGTGTTAAGGCTCATGAATTTAAAGGCGAGCAATGGATGGACTGATAAGAGTTTTACAGAATTTTTGTCGTTGTTGAATGAAATGCTGCCAGATGAAAATACATTACCCACTCGTAATTATGATGCAAAAAAATTCTTTGTCCGATGGGTGTGGAGTATAAACGGATACATGCATGTCCGAATGATTGCATATTATATAGGAATGAGAATGAAGTTTTGATAAAGTGTCCAAAATGTGGGCTATCACGATACAAGCCAAAAAACAATGGTGAAGCTGGTGGTCACACAGAAAAGAATGGTTCTGCTTTGAAAGTAGTTTGGTACCTTCCACTCGTGGCCAGACTTAAGCGTTTGTTTGTGAATCCCAAAGACGCTAAAAACCTAAGATGGCATGTAGATGAGAGAACAACTGATGGGCTGCTTCATCATCCAGTTGATTCAAAGCAATGGAAAAATATTGATCAAGAATTCCCCCAATTTGGTGAAGAATGTAGAAATCTTAGGTTTGGCTTAGCTACTGATGGAATGAACCCATATGGTAATTTAAGTACCAATCACAGTTGTTGGCCCGTTATACTGCTAATTTACAACTTATCTCCTGGATTGTGCATGAAAATAAAGTACATGATGTTGTCAATGTTGATATCTGGTCCAAAGCAGCCTGGAAATGACATCGATGTTTAATCAGGCCACTTGTTGAAGACTTGAAGTTGTTGTGGGTTGATGGGGTTGAAATATTTGATGCCTTTGCTTCAGAAACTTTCATGATGCATGTCATATTATTTTGCACCATTAATGACTTCCCAGCTTATGGTAATTTGTCGGGATATAGTGTGAAGGGTCATAAAGCATGTCCTATATGTAAAGAAAACACTACAGCTCATCAATTAAAACACGGAAGGAAGGCAATGTATATGCGTCATCGGCGATTTTTACAATCTAATCATCCATATCGAAGGTTAAAGAAAGCATTCAATGGAGAACAAGAGAAAGACAATGCACCCATTCCACTTATTGGACTTGAAGTTCTTGAAAAAGTTAATAGAGTACATCATGTATTTGGGAAAACATTGAAGAAGTCTTCTGTAATGACCCCTTGGAAGAAGAAATCAATATTCTTTGATCTTCCATATTTGTCAAAGTTAGATGTTAGACATTGCATAGATGTCATGCATGTAGAGAAAAATGTTTGTAATAGCTTGATTGGTACACTACTAAACATCCAGGGAAAAACAAAAGATGGAGTGAATGCGCGTTTGGATTTGGTTTAGATCCGAGAAGAGTTGACACCAAGAGAGATCGGTAAACGTACTTATTTGCCCCCTACATGTTACACAATGTCCAGAGAAGAGAAGATAAGTTTTTGTCTTTGTTTAAAGAGTATGAAGGTACCACAAGGATACTCTTCAAATATCAAGAGCTTAGTGTCAAGGCAGGACTTAAAGCTTGTTGGACTGAAGTTTCACGATTGCCACGTCTTAATGCAACAATTGTTACCGATGAAAATTCGTGGAATTTTGTCCAAAAAATTTAGGCAGACCATAACTCGATTGTGTGCATTTTTCTCGTCAATTTGTAGTGAAGTCGTCGATCCTACAAAGTTAGATGAACCTCAAAGCGAAATTATCATCATCTTGTGTCAGCTAGAAATGTTTTTCCCTCCATCATTTTATAATTACATTGGATTGATTTATATTTCAAAGAAGTTGATTTATGATTCCATTGAATGTATTTATGTTTTAATATAATTTTCATTCGAAATATACGTTTTTGGATTATTCTGGATTGTTCTGGTTGTAAATATGTATGCAGATCTGTCTCTGTAGTTGGGAATGTAGTAGAAACAGACCTCATTTAAAAAAAAAGGGAATATGCCTCAGTTGAGGTCATAACCGAGGTAGAAAAGCCCCCTATGGCCTCGGTTATGGTTACACCCGATGCATAAAGGTTGGGGGATGAAAAAAAATAACAAAAATGGGCTCTACTGCCTCAGTTAAGGTTTCAACCGAGGTAATAGAGGGGGACATACTGCCTCGGTTCAGAAGGAATCGAGGCATAAAGTCCTACGAAAAAAAAATAAAAAAACCAAAACATCTACTGCTTCGGTTAAGGCTGAACCGAGGCCAAATCTTCTCCTTTTATGCCTCGGTTCTCACCCGCTACTTTTTGTCTCGCCTGGATATGCCTCGGTTCGAGAACCGCTGCCTATGGGCAAAAATAACTGTTGTCGTTTCTCCTAACTGCACTAGTGCGTCCAATACTAATTTCATGTTGAAACATGTCGAAAACCTAATTAGCATAAAATGAAGACCCAATACAACTACAAAAGATGCAATCATTGAACTCAATAATTCAAATGAAACATGTAGTGATACCTTCTCCTTGCACCACTCCCACTTATTAACAGTTCTATCAAGTTGTTGTGTCATATAAATAGATACAAATCTTACCTTAAACTAATTTTATGAAATTAAATTAAGTTTAATGTTCACTTAGCAACATAATCAATACAAATCCCATCTTATAAATTGTATATATAAAGTTGAATTAAATTTAAATTCCATTTCAGGTCCCTTACCTTTTATTATACATGTTCTATAAAACATTTTTTTAATATGCAGCAATCCATCTTCTTGGAAATTTTCACACATGATTTAGCCAAAAGCAAAAATCATATGCTTTATCCAAAGTGGTTGAAAGCATATAATAACATCTTATCTAAGATGTGGTAAAGCACCAAGACCAAAATAAATTATTTTCAAGTTTCCTTTGTTATTCACAGTACATTCTCAAACTGCAAGACGTAATACCACTTGTGTTACACAAGATCAAAGATAACTATATGATATGCAATTTGAACTTGAAAAGGGTGAAAAAGAATCTTGAGATGCATGTGAAAGGCACCTTTAGAGTGTCAATAGCTCACCTATTCACTCAACTGTTCGAAATTTTCTACATTTATCTTCTGAACATTTATTATTTATTTTTTTAATATAAATAGAATGCACGAATATAAAATTTTAACTTTGAATAACAAAATCAATAAAAATTAACTTATTCTTACAATTATATCAAATAACTCCCCTCCATTCACATACTCCTCTTTATTATAATAATTACAAATTAAAAACATCAATGACAAAAATGCTTATTCCAATTATAAGTTGTAAACATTGCTCTACCAACACTACAAAAATATGTAATTTTACCGGGGTTTTTTTCAACATTATCGGCGGTTTTAACCCCCGCAAATCACATTTTCCACGGTTGGAAAAATCGTTGGGAAAACGCCCGTCGCCAAGTAAGTACTGGCGGTTCTGGAAAAAACTGCCGGTATTAGTGGGGGTTTCCGGAAACTGCCAGAAGTTCTAGGGGTTATGTATGTAGAAACCGCAGGAATTAGCGGGGTTTTGTGAAAACCGCCGGAAATAGCGGGAGTTACTCAAAAATCGCCGGAAGTAGCTGGGGTTATCTCAAAATTGCCCCTATTTTGCATGGTTTAGTTTACCGGGGTTTTAAAACCGCCGGGAATTTATACAGTTCATTTTTTTGTTCTTGTAATAAATTAGATTATTATAAAAATGGTTTTATTGACAAAACAAACAATAAATTAATATGAACTAAAATTGAATAATATTGTATAAAATAAACTACATTGTTCAATCTAATATCATTCATACAACTAATTGTTCATACATAAAAATTAAAAAGAAAGATGTTCATTACATATGTTCAATATAGATGTTCAATACTAAAAGTATGACTCATAAAGATATTCAATAACAATATCTAATTTTCCTCTTCATTACATCCATTGTTTTGCCCACTCCCTTGATCAGATACCTACAATATAACATAATAGTTAGTCGATAATATATTTAATAAAAAAATCATACAAATAAATTTAACAGTTATTACCGATGATCGTTGAAATACTGCAAACTGTGAAGGCAATAGACCTTGATGATTTTGCAACAAAAGTGTCATCATTGCCTTCATTTCATTGACTTGTGATGTCAATGAAGATACCTATAACAGAAAAATTTATTTAAAAAGTGAGAAATATGATACCTAAAATGTTAATCTTAAAAGGAACAAACCAAGTAAATATTTATTAAATATTCATTAACCTGAGATTCTAATTTAACATTAGAAGAAGTCAATGAAGATACCTATAACAAAAAAAAAATTATTTAAAAAGTGAAAAATATGATACCTAACATGTTAATCTTAAAAGGAACAAACCAAATAAATATTTAAATATTCATTAACCTGAGATTGTAATTCAACATTAGAAGGAGTAGATGAACATGATCCAATATGAGAACGAGCATGGACTCCAAAGACTTTAGATGGGTAAGGACCCAAACTTAGATCGCGAACACGTCCACAATGCTTTTCGCTTCCTAAAACATGAGCCAATGAATCTAAACTTGATATTTATTTTGATTGAGACGATGCTGTAGATTCATAGGTTTGAATATTTTTCCTACATACAACGTAATCAAAGCTCTAAAAATTAAAAACAAACCAAAGTCTCCTCACAAAATGCTCTAACAAAATCTTCCAGATTCCTTGCTATTCTTGCACTCGGGTTAGAGAGAGAAAAAACAAACCAAACAAAAACATAAAACACATACAATTGACATGACAAAAACATCTCAAAGAGGCAAAAGCAGAGAGAGCGAAGCTCGACCACATTACCTGATGGTCGGTGTGGGAGCGAACACACGCTAGAGCCCCTCGATTGGAAGCACCAGAACCTTCGACGAACAATACCTTGACGGTCGAACTCGTTCAGTCCAAAAATGCACCAGGTTTTTGTTCCTAAGCAACGGAAGACAAACACGAACCCAAACCGAAGAGTTCCATGAACAATAAGAGGCTTTGTTTGAAGAATCACAGTAGAGAAAAGAAGCTTGCGGGTACAGCTTGCAGGAAAATCTCAGTAGAGAGAAGCTTGTGGATACACACTTTAGGGCTTGCAAAAATTAGAAGATTGGGAAATGAAGGCACGAGAGGAAGAGGTGCTAAATTGGGGTGAATATGTGATAAATCACCTAAAAATTTTATAAAATAATATAAAAAAACTACCTAAAGTTTTAAGCGCCGGAAATTTTCAGAGTTTCCAAAACCCCCAAAATTAACCCCTCCTAAAATATGTTATTTTTGTAGTGCAAATACATAAAATAAATTACTTTAATGTGGTAAGGGTTTATTAAAGTAGAATATAAGGAAAGAAACAACACCATATTTTCATAAAACAATAATATTATTCACATACATAAAACATATCGTAAATGTCATCATACAAAACATATTTTATCTAAAAACCAAGTAATACATAATTAAAATTCAAACAAAGGTGCACAAAGAGAAACTTGCATTTCATTTAACTAAAGTTTTGACCTTTATTTTAATATTTTCGGAGGAACAAAACACAGATTCAATATCTAACAAACACAAACTGGAGTTTCGATTTCATAATAAATTTTGTTTTCGGAGGAGACGGAAGGTCGGAATCGTGAAAATGGAAGCCGGAAATATGCTGCCACAATGTTAGGCAGGAGAAAGGTTTCAGATAGAGAAAGCAAACAGTTTTCTTGTCGAGAGGCAGAAAATCGATATTTCAAAAATAATAATGGAATGATATTTATTTATATTTATTTGATACATATTATAAAAATAAAATTATTATAAAAAATAAATTTATATACTTTTAAAAATAAAATAAATAATATTAAACAAATGTATAAAATTTCTATGAAATTTCTGTATTTTAAATTTAAAGTAAAAACAATAATTGCGAACGTTGTTAACAAAGCTTTAAAAAAAGGAAATCAGAAAATAAATAAAAAATTGGACACATTTAAAAGGCATGAGTAAAATCGAAAATTTGTGACCGGAAAAAGTGAAAAAAATAGACAGGTGTCAAAATATTAAGCATGGATAATTAGGTAAATTTCTTAGGAGTTTGTTAATTTATTTTTATATTATATTAAAAATGAAACAAACTTGACGACCTTTTTCAAGTTCTGAATAAAGCTAGCATCTTAACATTTGTCTTGCTAAAAATAGTAATTGCTTTGTGCAATTCCTCACATTCACAATAATTAAGATGTGTGTGGACCTCTTAGAAAAGCACCTTTTATTCACCAAATTCAATTTTCTGCACCGACAAATTATACCACGAAAACAGTATCTTTTTTACATCATATTATTACCTTACTCACACTATATATATAAATTTTAATTTGTTTAATAAAATTTAATTGAAATACTTTCTTTGTAAATTAATATCCTTTGATTCTCGTAATATGATTTACATGATGGTTTTCAAAATAGAGAATTAAAGGTCTGATTTCAAAATATTGTTATAAAAAAAGTTATATTAATTCATTTTAAGAAAATAAAATGAACGAAGATTCAAAATAATTTGATAAAATTAAATAAAATTATGGTAACAATATAAAGAAATGTATTAAACTTAAAATATATCCACCTTCCATAGAAGATTATTGAGTTGAGTGTGATGGTAGAAATAGTTAAAATATGGTGATTCAGCTAAGTATCCCAAAAGTTTCTAACACTTCAACGTCTGTTTCAGAGTAGCCGGGGATTTTTTAGTAGACTTGGGTCTGTTAGGTACTTGCACAGCCAAACATTTCTAACCCTAAATTATGCTATTAGATTCTCCCATTCCCACGTGTTAGACGTGAAAATGAAAATCAAAAAGTAGATTTTAGTTAGATTTGATATATTTTTTTAAATTATTCTAAAAAATTGTATTTTGTCTTAAATTAAATTTTAAACTATGTAATCCTTGTATTCTATATAAGAGTAATGTAAAGTGCCATCTTCAACAAATGACGTACGAAATTATGTAATAATAGATTATAGCATAACAGTTACATCCGTTATAGTGTAATACTGTTTCTAAATACAATTCATACATAAAAGATTAACGTTCAATTAAAATAATTATATTTTTCTTTTAAGTTTGAAACTAAACTATATTAAAATTTAAAATATAAATTATTTTTGATAGTCTAACAATTAAAACCATACTTAATTCTAGAAGTCGATCGAAAGTAAGCCGATGAATGTTTACGCAAAAGAGAATCAAGTGGGATAAAGATCCTAAGAAATATCAAACTACATTTAAGATATGAAACCAAACAATTTATTATTAATTTAAAGAGGTAAAGGTTCGTCACTGTTTAGGGTTTTTTGCAATATCAAAACAAAAACTAGAAAAAAATACTACTTTTGGAAACTACCCAATCCAGAAAAGAAAAACTAAAATAACTATAATAGTATATCTAACACTTCCCACCATCCCATGCGGAAATCACTTTCACAGCATAGACCATTAGAATTTAATATCACACTCTCTTTTGGCTGGGAGAGTTGGTCGTTGTTAATCAATTTGCAAGCAATTTCATCGTTATAATTTATGGATGTTGATAGAGACCAGAAAATGTGGTCCATTATAAATAAAACGTAGGACTTTTTTTTGTTTTTCTTTTTTATGGTAGGTTAGTTATTACCTTGTGTTGCTTTGGGAATGGAAGCGTAGTAAAATATACTTAATAACATGAACATTATTATGTTTTCGAGGAGTATGGTTAAATATTGTTTTTTAAAGACATGTCTGTGGTATGTCATGCAAACCCTCCGCAATACAATATGAATATCTTGTTTAGTGTATCAAAACTACAAAACTATAAGAGAGGCCCACTATTTTTTTTAAAGATGGTTTGAAAAGAGGTGTAACGTTATGGAGTATTATACTACTAAGACGTAAGATAATATTTATACAAAAAAGCTGAAATCAACTTGTTATATTAGGTTTAATGGTGCATTTTTATAATAAAAGTAACATTTATCATTTATTATGATAAATAAAAGGACACTTGTCATAATAATAAGTAGATACGGTGACAAAGTTAAACCAGTTATCATAATATGATATATGTGATGATAAAATTAAAATCACTAGTGGAAAAATCGCTTTTTATGATAGGTAAAACTGACCTATTATGATAGGTAACCTGACATCATAGTTATGGGCATCATAATAGGTCTATGCATTTTATGACCAAGTAGAAAGTTACATCATAATAGGTTCAGCGTATTATGACGTATTTTGTGTCACCTATCATAATAGGCCCAGTGTATTATGACAAATTTTCACTTATCAATCATAATATAGCGAATATATTATGATGTAGGTAGATTTACCTATCATAATATGTAGCGTTTTATGACAGTAAATTTTTTCACCTATCATAATATGTAGAATATATTATGACAAGTAATTGTTCACCTATCATAATATATGCTTTTCAGAAATAAGTTTTTATTACATACACTGTTCACCTATCATAAAAACTTGTTTTGTTAAAAAAAATTAGTATTACATTTGACATATCCAATCAATTTACAATCAATTACTTGTATTATCATCTCATCTAATCAATATAGCGTGAAATGAACAGAATGAATTGAACTAACAAAATGAAATTCATTTCAAACATTAAATTGTCTAATAATATTTAATTCATAATTTGTACATCAAACTATATATTAAATCCAAATATTACATTAACCTACATACACTACTCAAATGTGTGGAGCTTTTCAAGTCTCAGTCTTCCACCTTCCATAGACACCCATTATACTGCCATGTCAATCGAAAATTAAAATTGGTCATGGAAAATAAAACAAATCCAATAAAAAAACTAAACAAAACAATGCAATCACAAAACAAGGCAACCATAATACAAAGTGCCTTCTAGTAAACCTACCAAGTGGTCCTAATCTAGCCAACCTTGAAACTCTTAATTGTCAAAAGTTGTAGTAGACGCACTGAAATTTATGTAATACCTGTATCAATTTGTCTTTCTATTCAAAATATAAAAATAACAAGAAATTGTTTCAAGAAGTAAAAGCATCCAATTTAACGTACCAGTGTCTAGGCATGTAGGAAAAGCAAAATAAAATCAGACATATCAAGTTCACAACATTGCAGCAATGTCACAGTTGCATAATAGTACACAGGTCAAGTATCTGACCATTCAACGATGCCATAATAATCCAACTAGTCGGAAAAGAACACCAAATAACTCATTTAATTAAGTCCAAAATAGTATGGAGAAAACATGCATGCAGTATATCATGACAAGTTCTGTGCATTCCTTTCCTAACCCAACCACTAAACTTTATGTTTATTAACAGACAGTTAGCACTTTAACATTCAAAAGCATGTTAGTATTTTCGAGAGAGAGAGAAGGAACTTCAAGAGAGTTTTAGGTTTTAGGCACAATTTTTTTTAAGTTAAGTTTACACCTATTATGATAGATATTCTAAAATATGTCATAACATGTAGTCACCGTAATTTCAATCTTGCCACCGCGTCCAACTTATTATGATAGGTAATTTTTTACCTATCATAATGCATGTAACTTTTATTACGAAAATGACACCGTTATATCTATTATGATAGATTTTTTAAAATACGTCATAATATTTCTTAGTTTTATTATCAAATTGCCACCAGTCAATGTATTATGATAGGTGAATTTCACCTATCATAATAAACCGTCATGGAATCCTCTATTTCCACTAGTGAATTATGTTGAAAACTTATTATGGCAGGTTTAGATTATCTGCATATTAAGTCTCAATCCCTAATTTTTCCAATTCATTCACGTATCATCTTTTCTTCCTTTTTCATTCTTTGTAGAAAAGAACTCCTTGCTCAAATTCCCTCATTAAATCTCACTCACAAAGAAGTTTAATTCTTCTCCCCTGAAACTCTAGCATCTACCGCACGCGTATCCTCTGCATTGACCATCACCTGAAACCCCAACACTAGTAAAAATTTCGCTTTTTAACTCGTCCAATAGGCTTCGGTTTATAGAAAACTGAAGCCTATCAAAACGCGGTGGCATTGTTGTAATTAAGAAAAACATATACCCATCGGTTCCCATTGACCCGAGGCATAAATGTGCTATGACTTCGGTTAAGAAGACACCTGAAGCCTAAAATGTACACCTGTCCACTTGCAGCAGAAGGTTTTTGGCTGTCAACATCATTAAAAGGAGATACTGCCTCAGCTTCTCCTTTAACCGGTGCCATATTAGGATATTACCTCGGGTTTTAAATAATCGAGGTAGCTCTTCTTAAGTTTTTGAAGTTAAATTACTGACTCTTCATTTGCGTCGTCCAACAGCTTCTTCTTCATCGCGCTCTCCCCTTCTTCCTCTACATTTTCGTCCACCACTGCCACTCCTTACGTCGTCGCGCCGCCTCCTCTACGCTCGTCACCTCCGTTTCTGTTCATGCCCGTGCCTGCTCCTTGCGTCGTCGCGCCATTGGTGCCCCGCCGCTGCTGCCTCCGCCAATACTGCCTCCGCTGTTGCTGCCTCCACCGCTGCTTCAATCTTGCTACCTTCAATCTTCCACGGCAAACGCTCCGTCCTCAACGTCACCACCAAAAAAGTCAAGCTTCCCCCTTTTCACTGCGATTCTAGGGTTCAGACCATCCCTAACAGGTTTAGCTTGATTTTGCAGGTTGAAAATTTCTGATGAGGATGAATGGAGGTTGACCAGGGTTGCGCGAAGTGAGGTTGGGGGATTTGCGATCTGTGTGGACGCTGGCAGTGGCTACGGCGGTGGTGGTGCGATCTGCTGGTTGCCTTTCTAATTGCAGGTTGTGTGGTAGTTAGGCAATGGTTGCCTTTCTGATCTGTTGTCACGATATTGTGCGACAGTCGTGGCGGCGTGTTGGTTCTCTGGCTTGGTTTCTATTTCTTGCAGGTTGCCATGGATAGCAGCGTAATTTTGGAGAATGTCGTTGGAGAAGAAGACTGCGCTATGAAAATGGAGAATGTCGGTGGTTCTGTGGGGGTCTGGTAAAGGTGGCACGGTTGTTGGGTGGTGGTCCGATGTGAGAATGAAGTGTTGAAGATTGGTGGGGACCTTCCTTGAGAGTGAAAATGCCAAAGTGCTACCTTCTCTGACCCACTAGGAGAACCCGAACAGTGTGAGAAACAACTTTTCACAGACAATAGAAAAAAAAAACCGCCCTACTATCTTGGTTCAGAAGGAACCAAAAGTCCTTAAAAAAAGAAAAAAAAACCCTATTGTTTCGGTTACTGTGAATCGAGGCCAAAAACCCACCCCTTTATGCCTCGGTTGTGAACCAAAGCCAAAAGTCCACCCTTTTTTACCTCGTCTGTATATGTCTCGATTCAAGAACCACTGTCTATGGACGAAAATAACCGCTGTCATTTCCCTTGAGTGCATTAGTGTAACATCCACCACTCACCTCCTCCGTGTTGGCCCTCCCTAAAACCCTAACCCTCACTGCCGTGTGCCTCATCTGCATTAGCCATCACCTGAAACCCAAGCCTCCACCATGCACATCCTTCTCATTAGGCATGAGCTTACTCGGTTGAAGATTTCACTAAGAGAGGTTAAAATAGATCTTCACTGAATAAGGATTTTATGAGCTACTTCTTTGACCATCTTATAATTTGTTTGGCGCTTTGCATTCCATAATTGATTTTAAATTTTAAAGTCGTTTGATGTAACTGACTTAATACGTTTATTAAGATTTCTTAATGAATTACAACAATTTGTGTAAGTTATATTTTAGAGTACTTTTTCTAATAATTTTAAATGGTTTTACAGGATTTTGTTAATTCTCCAGCTTCAAAATATAGATATACAAATAATCAGGTCATAGAGGAGAATGGCAAAATCTATATCAAGCTTTTGGGGTCGAGTCACATCCACCAAAGAGTGTTGTGAAATGAACTATGATTATTCATCTTACATATTGCTGAATTTTATAACACAATTAATATCCAACATATTCTTGTTTAATAATTTAAAAAGGTACTTTTCTAAACTATCCTCCTTTGTATTCATTGAAAAGGAATATTAAAGATAATGATAATTTTTAATATAGTAGTATTCAATAGGACTTTGGGAATTGATTTGTTTTTTTTTTATATTTAAGTCCACCAATCATTTGCTTATGTCTGAGTCCAGAGGAATATGCTGATACACGTTTTTTCTATATTTTAGGTTGAACAAAAAAGGTTAGCACTTTGTGCTGCTTTGTTTCTTCCTCTTAGAAATACCACTTACAGAGAAAAGAAAGCAAAGATGGTAGATACCCATTACTTTTTCTATATGTTAGTACTATTTTTTATTTGTCAATATTAAGCTGCAAATAACTCTAAGTTTTGGGATTTCAAGTTATTAGTTGAAACATCTAAGACAATAAATTTGTATGCCAATTAGTGAATGAAATACAAGGTAAGATGATATAAATACTTGTGTTGAAAGAAATGACATGAGAGTTAGTGGGTGTGGGGTATAATTAGGCTAAATTTTCATGTTTTAGCCCTAAGACAGTGAAGTTATTTTCTAACAAGGAGCATATGGGATTTAGGTAAGTTTTTTTTTTTTTTTTTTGCAAATATCTTTGTCTCAGCATTTTTCTCACGTGATTCAATCAGATGCTAATTGTTTGTTAACAGTAGTAATGTCAATGATTTTCCACCAAGTGGTGTGGCAAATATGTCGGAAGAAAAACTTAATGTAATTTTTCTATAACTCTTTCCAAGTTCATGATGTTTTCCCTAAAGCAATTTGAAGCTTTCTTTCCCACATATGCATAATTAACTTAAATATTGTTCCATTGTCTTTGAAATAGGAAACCTATACTTTTAAAGTATGTCAAATTCCATTCTCTTTATTCAAGTAGGAATAATCTCTTAACCCTGAAATAATTGCTCGTGGTTTTTGAGTAACGCGCTTCAACTTGGCATATTATATTTTGATTTTAGCATGACTTATGCCGGACTAAGAGTGATCTAATCCCATTTTGAAATGTATCCTTGTTTCTAGGTGATGGGAGGAAGTTGAAATGTCAAGGAAAATGCACATATTTAGTGTTGGAAATTCAATGTTTGAAAATTTGTCAAGATTTCTTTATCTTTGATACAGGAGGGGTTGATATGGTTTTAGGCCTTGAATGGCTAACTAGTTTGGGAGAGGTGAAAGCTGACTTTAGCAAACTAAAGCTCACTATTATTGGAGATGGTAATCAAGTCACCATGGTAGGAGATCCAACTTTATCTACCACTGTTATTTCTTTCAAAAGATTGATCACTGAATTGTAGCAAGGAGAAATGAGTTATTTGGTTGAAGCAATTAATGGGAATTCGGTAGAAGGACCTTCAATTCCTAACTTGAGATCTTACCAATATTCTTACACTAGTACAATATTTGCTTTTAAACTCGCACAATATACCTCATTTTACACCAAACCGCTGCCTATCAAAACGTGGTGGCAAATTTGAAATTAAGGGGACCTTATAGGTCTCGGTTGCATGCAGGACCGAAGCAGAACAACGCTACGACTTCGGTTGCAGGCAGAACCGGTGCCTAAAACCCACCTACCAGCTAGACTTTTGGGCTGACAACTTTTTGAAAAGGTGATACTACCTCGGTTGCATGAAGAACTGTGGCATAAAACCTCTGTCACACTGAACACGCTTCTTCCACACGCTTCTTCCCCCATTTTGTTGTCTTCTCTACCCCAAAATGAACGCTTCTTCCCCCATTTCGTTCTCCTCTCTGCCCCAAAATGAACTCTTCTTCCACACGCTTCTTCCCCCATTTCATTCTCCTCTCTGCCCCTAAATGAATCACTTCACGCTTCTTCCACTCGCTATTGCGGCCACCATAACCGCCTCTCCTAGCTCCGCCAAAACCCGCCCCTCTCGCAAGCACAAACACTCGAAAGAGAATGACCCTCCCTCCGATCCCAATCTCGTCGTTCCTTCCCATGCTAAGTTCAAGAGTCCCTTGCCTTCGAGACCCCCCGCTTCCAACCCTCTCAAGCGAAAGCTTGCCATGGCTGCCGATGCCCTAACTGACAATTCCCTTCCCGCATCCTCCGATTCTGGCGTCAAGGTTGCTTTCGTCTATTACTCTTTTCGAATTCTTACTTTCTAATGTCTTCTATCTGACTTCCCTTTCTCGCTTCTTGCATTTTTTGCAGGTTATTGTGAGGATGAGGCCTTTCTCACTTATGGGGTTCTCTTCTTCTCCTCCTTCATCCTGGTTCAAATTCGTGAATGTTGGTGGCACGAGCAGGTGACAACGACATTTTGGGTGGAGGCTCGTCGTCGAGCAAGGAGGCGTCCTTTCCTTCCTTGTTCCTGGTTCGTTCACTCATGGAGGGGAAGCGATTTCGACAACAGGCGCGACCTCCGTCTTGGAGGCACCATGGTCATGGCAAAGCGTCTCTACGACACAAGAGAGTTTCACTCTTCAATGACTTCGCGACTGTTGGCGTAGGTTTGGGGTTGTTGGTCATGCGATTTGGGGGTTAGGGATTTGAATGGGGTTTATTCTTCTTTTCAACCTTCTATGCATTGTTGCATTGACCTATTTGAATGGTAACATATATCTGTAGATTTTAATACCCTATATAAATGAATGGAATTTTCAACACTGCCGAACCATTTTAATCAAACAAAATTTTCATCTATTGGTGATTCAAAAGCATTCATCACAGATGAAGATGACAAGAAAAATGAAGGTATTTCTTGCTATTGGATATTTCTGTGAAAGAGAATTTGAGTGGATTTTCTTGTGCAATCATTTCAAGAATTTGAGTGGATTTTCTTGCACAAGAGAAAACTAAGCATACTGACAAGCAACTCAGCTATCAGTGTAACTATTTTCTTGAGGTTGATTAACTCTAAATTGCTTCTTCCCTTTTAGAGACCCCTGTTCGAGACCTATTTAACCTTGTCAATAAAGGCTGGCGAAAGAAAAAAAAAGAAAAAAAAAAGAAGAATACCCTACTGCCTCAGTTTAGGTCCCAACCAAGGCAGTAGAGGTTGACATACTACCTCGGTTCAAAATGAACCGAAGCGAAATCGTCCATCTTTTTGCCTCGGTTCATAACCGAGGCATAAAAGTCTAGACTTTTTTCCCTCGCTTGTATATGGCTCGGTTCAAGAACCGCTGCCAAAGAACGAAAATAATCGCTGTCGTTTCCCCTGACTGCACTAATGTTACCAACAAAAAACAGAAGTAGAGAAATTGAGTGCTAAAATGTTGAAAGCTAGCATCATTCATCCAAGAATCAATCAATATTCATGTCCCATAATCTTAGTAAGGAAAAAGGATGGTGGGTGGAGATTTTGTATGGACTATAGGGCCTTAAATAGGTTAACCATCCATAATAAATTTCCAATTCCATCTATTGAGAAGTTATTGGACGATTTAGTTGGTGTTACCATCTTCTACAAGCTGGACCTTAAACCTGGCTACCACCATTAGAATGAAGGTAGGGGACATTGAGAAAATAAATTTTAGGACTCATGAAGGTCATTAGGTTCCTTGTCATGCCTTTTGGGATGAAAAATCCTCTGACTACTTTTCAATCCTTAATGAAACACGTTCTAAGTCCTTTTCTACGAAAACTAGTCCTAGTATTCTTTGACAACATTTTGATTCAAAATTCATCATTAGAGTTGCACCTTCAACATTTAGGAAATGTTTTATAACAACTATGTGAGCATCATTTGAAGGTCAACAAAAAGAAATGTAATTTTGCTGAAGATAACATTGAATATTTGGCCAATGTGATTTTAGGTGCATGGGTGTTAGCTAACCTTAAGAAGATAGAAGTCGTGTGGAAGTAGCCAACTCCGAAAGATGCCATTGCCTTACGTAGATTCTTAGGCCTCATAGATTATTATAGGCGGTTTGTGCAAGATTATGGAAAAATTGCCAAACCTTTAATAGAAATATTGAGGAAGGATGTGTTTCAATGGCCTGAGGAGGCTCAACAAGCTTTTGCTATCTTAAAGGAGACAATGTAATGTTTACCAACTTTGGTTATTCTAGATATTTCCATGGTCTTTGTTGTTGAGAGAGATGCTCCAAGCAAGGGATTGTGTGTAATTCTCATTCAAGATGGCATGCCCTTAGGCTTTTGGAGTCAAACTTTATAAGAATTAGTCCAAAACAAATTAGTTTACAATAGGGAATTGATAGTCGTGGTGTAGTCACTACATAAATGCAAGCATTATTTGTTGGGGGAACATTTCATAATCGTAACAAATTAAAAAGGTTTGAAATTTTTTATTGAGTAGAAACTTTTGACAGTGGAGCAATTCAAATGGGCATCTAATTTGATCGGATTTGAGTTTGAAATCTGACATAGACCTAGGAGAGAGAACACTAAGGCTGATTCATTATCTAGATTGACTTATTTTAGCAGCATCTCTATTTTGCAACCCTAAGTTGGGAAGGTTGCTTACAAATTGCTTCTATCATAACTGTTAGTATTTTGAGGTTGTGAAAGGAATAGTTGATAGGATAGAGAAAATGTAGAAATAGTTGAATGTAGAGAAAATATGGAGATTTTGGAATGTGGAAGTAGTAGTTGGAAGAAGTGTTGTAGTTGTCTTTAGTTGTAGTAGATGTTGGCTTCTAACATCAAATGGTAGATGTTGTCTACTTACTTCAAATGGTAGAGTTCATGGGTATTTATAGACCCATAGATTATTCTAGAACATACTAGCCACAAGTTTGGAATGTTCTAGATTTTTACTTATGTAGAATATTCTTGATTTTTCTTCCTATCTTAGGCTTTTCTACAATATTCTAGAACTTGTATTGCATTTCAATTCTTCTATCTAAGGAGCTACTACATTCTTCTAGAATTTTCAGTACACTTTAATACTCCTTCTTAATGCAAATTCGGTAACTCCAAGCATTATGCGCAGTAGTTCAAATCTTGGCCTTGGTAACATATCTTCAATTTGATCTTCTTCCTCCATTGCCTTGACCATAGTTTTTGCTTTGATGCTTCTTCATAATATTTAGGCTTAATCATGGCCACATTGCAAGTTTCGTATATGTCTACCAAAGATCTTACACTTCTTGGACTAGATTCAGGTGAAGAATCTTGTTGTTGTGGAGGTGGAGAAAGCGTACCTGAATTTTCTGCCTCTTCTTGAGTTTCTTCTTCAGATTGTTGCATTGACAGTAAAATGTTTCTTTTAACAACTTTTTCTTCTTCCCAATTCCAAGAAGCATTTTCATCAACTTCAAAATCTCGACTGATGATGAGTTGTTTTGTTTGTGGGTTGTAGACTCGATAGCCTTTTGATTGTGTGCTATATCCAAAAAATATTCCTCGTATAGTTTTGTCTTCAAGCTTGTGCCTCCTTTGATCAGGAACATGTATGTAGCAGATAGATCCAAATACTCGTAGGTGTTTCGCTGATGATTTTCTTCTACTCCAAGCTTCAATAGGAGTCTTGTCTTGGATTGCCTTAGTTGGACATCTGTTTAGAATGTAAACTGCATTGTAGACTGCTTCAGCAAAAAAAAGTGTTAGGCATACTTTTCTCTTTCAACATTGATCTTTCCATCTCCATAACTGTGCGATTCTTTCTCTCTGACACACCATTTTGTTGTGGAGTATATGCGACTGTAAGTTGTTGCTCTATGCCTTCATCTTCACAAAATTTGTCAAACTCGTGAGATGTGTACTCCTTGCGACGATCACTTCTAAGTACTTTTATCTGTTTGAATTTCTTGAATACTCCAAAAACTTTCTGACTTTACCTTTAAGAAATACATGTTGTTATGATGTGAAGGTGTTCTCATCGGTCCGCAAACATCAGTATGAATCAACTGTAATAAGTCTTTTGCTCTCCATTTGTTTGTTGAGAATGGTAATCAGTGTTATTTTTCGAGGAGACATCCTTCGCATGATTCATTATTCTCTTTCAAGCATGGAAGATCTCTCATCATGTTTTTCTGATATAAAAGCTTTAAGGCATGTGTGTTGAAGTGGCCAAATCACCTATGCCAAAGCCATGAGTCATCAACTTCTACCTTCATGGCAATATTAGTTCCAGGTTTGAAGCTTATAGGATAGCTTATATTTCTCTTTTCCATTTTTACTTGGCCAATTTCTATATCATTTTACTATCATAAATTTTGCATGTATCTTTATCAAAATGAAGAGAATATCCATTCTCCATCATTTGGCCAATACTTAAAAGATTCTCTTTAAGATTGGAAACTAGTAAAACATCCTTGATGAATTTCGTACCTTTCTTTGTCTCTACCATAACCGTTCCTTTGCCTCGAGACTCCACTGTGGTGCCATTTCCTAGCCGAACTTTGACATTGACAAGTTTATCAATGTCTTTGAAGATACTTTGATCTTTTGCCATGTGATTACTACATCCACTATCCAAGTACCAATTCCCTTCTCCACTAGGAGATTCTTGATTGGCATAAAATAAAAGTTTCTCTTGATTATCTTCTACCGCAAAGTTTGCTTGATGTCTATTTTTATTACGATAATACTGCTCTAGTGACCAAACTTCTTGCAATACTTGCATTGAGGTTTTCCATGATGTCAACAATCTTTTTCCATGTGACTTGTCTTTTTACAGATGCCACATGGAGGATATTTTCCTTGACGAGTAATAGAGAAGTTTCTAGAATTTTCTTTTTTTCTAGAAATTTCTCCTCTACTTTTATTTCCTTCATATTCTTTATTCTAAGACCGTAATTTTAGTTTTGATTGAAAGGCGTTTTCAACCGAGTCTTCTTCATGCCTTTTCAATCTTTGTTCATAAGCTTCAAGAGAGACCATTAGTTGTGTGACTGACAATGTAGCCAAATCTTTTGTTTGTTCAATCGTGGTTGCGATTGCATCATATTTTTGGGGAATAAAAATTAAAATTTCTCAATGATCTTTTTGTCAAGAATGCTTTCCCCATAGGCTCTCATCTAACTAACTATTTCTTTTATTCTAGAATAGTAGTCTTTAATGGTCTCAGATTCTTTCATTCTTATTAATTCAAACTCTCGTCTTAGAGAATGAAGTTTAACATTGCGTACCTCATCTCTTCGTTGAAACTCCTCTTTTATTATGTTCCAAGCTTATTTTGCACTTGTGACACAATTATCCTTGGAAAAATTGTGTCATCAATTGCTTGTTGAAGAGAAAATAATGCCCTTGAATCTTTCTGCTTGTTTTCCTTCAACTCCTTCTTTTGAGCTATAGTAAGAGTAGAGGTGTCTTTTGGAATAATGAATCCCTCTTATATAATATCCCATAAATCTTGAGTTTGGAAATGTAGAGATTTTGGAATGTGGAAATAGTAGTTGGAAGAAGTGTTGTAGTTGTGTTTAGTTGTAGTAGATGTTGGCTTCTTACATCAAATGGTAGATGTTGTCTACTTGCCTCGAATGATAGAGTTCATGGGTATTTATAGACCCATAGATTATTCTAGAACATATTAGCCACAACTTTGGAATGTTCTAGATTTTTACCTATGTAGAATATTCTTGATTTTTCTTCTTATCTTAGACTTTTCTACAATATTCTAGAACTTGTATTACATTTTAATTCTTCTATCTAAGGAACTTCTACATTCTTCTAGAATTTGTATTACAGTTTAATAATAACAGTTGCATCTACCCCTATCTTTCACGTGTCTTTACTCAAACTAGCCATGAGTTCGGTGTCATCCCTTTAACCTGTACTATATGTTATCTGAAGAATATATATTGTAAGTTACTTTAAAAAATTTGTTGGATACCCATCATAATAGAGTTGATGAAATGACACAGTACAAAAGTTCAAATAGGAAGCACCCAACATGAACAGAACACAGACATAAAATTCTTCCATTTAAATATTTTAATCATCAGTCGGTGTGGCATCACAGAAACCAAAATGATTAAAGGGAAGTGGACCTTAAATTGTAGTAAATCAACTATGTTATAGAATAGAATCATTAAACTGTCGGATAATGCAGAACAATCTCCCTCTTCTAAGTGATTAAGATGCGATGTACTCAACCATAGATCCAAAGCAGCCTTGACATCTTCAAAGATTTGGTGCTTGATGTATAAACCAAGATTAGCTTTTGTCAATAAAAGAAATTTATTCAGGGAGAACCTGAAGGAGAAAATATTATTACAAAACATTAGCATAATAAATTCCCTTTTACAATAATAAGAAAAAATAAGCAAAAGAAAAGGAAAAAAAACATTAATGGTGCAAAGCAACTCTATCCCTCGACATAATAAAAGAAACTAAGCTAAGCCTTAACAAGGGAGCTGTTGAATTTAACATCACTAAATGATCATGACATTGTCAATGATAATTGTCCATCTTAAAAAAAATATATGAATACTTTATTGACCGTGTAAGTTATAAGCATATTTTTTGTACCATCGAATTAGATTCAGCTTCCTGTGTACATATTGCACGCAAGCAATTTGTCACACACAATTGATGATGAATGGAATTACTATCTCTCTAAATATCTCTTTGATGGTATCTCCTTTCTTTTCACCTGTTTTTCGGTTCATAACATCAACATTGTGGTTCTAACTCAAAAAGACTACTTGTAACTTGAAATGGCTACTCATATATTTCAATTCAAAACTAAAACATGTTGATTCATTTCAAACCTCTACGAATTTATTGACTCAATCAATTTCTTCTTCAAACTTAATTACCAATCCAAGAACAAACAAATCTACATCTTAAACCAAACTTCTTTATGGAAGGGAGTTACTGAGGATAATTCGCCCCCACAACCAGTAACCTCAATTGGTTTTCTAGACCAAGAAACTAACAATTAAGAAAAAGCAGTCAAGCATTTGTGATGAAATCTCTAATAATAAAGTACAAGAAATTAAGCCAGTGTCAAATTTCTCCCATGATGTTGGTCCTGTTGATACATCTGAAGTCTGTTGTCTTATTACGGATGAGACAGCGACAACAGGTACCATGTTCAACTTCAAAAGTAAAGGACCTAAGCTGTAGATGTTGTGATAAAATTTCAGTTTGTATTCATGCTTATATACGGTTTTTTGGCTTATCATTTTTGAACTTCGAAGCAGATACTGTTTAATCTGCTAAGAGAAAAATGAATTGGAATCAAATCCAAATGGCTTCATCCTAGGAAAGGACCAAAAAATTGATATTTCAGAAATTCCTTATGGTACTACATGTTCTGGATGTTTGAATCAGGTAATGTCACTTACTACATAATACCTTTAAGTAAATAATTTGGGTATGAATAGACTATGATGTTAGAAATATAGTCCAAGTTATATTATGGCTCCTAAAGATTTCTTCTGCAGCACCTAGATTTATTGAAAGTATCATTTCACTAGTAAAAAAAAAGGCTTAGAAATCGCTATATAGGCTTCGGTTGTACACCAACCGAAGCGTATCAATGTATATACTTCGGTTGACTCAAAACCGGTGCCAAAAGCACCCTACATACTCGGTTATAGGCAAAACCGAAGCCAAAAAATCTGCTCCACCCTGCCACGCCTGCCTGCTCCGCCTGCCACGCCTGCCAGATGTGACTTTGCTGACAGTATAGGCCTCGGTTCTGATACGACCGGTGCCAAACAGTCTGAAAAGCTGATACTGCTTCGGTTGCGCGCAGAACCGAAGCAGAAAGATCAAGTCTGGTCAAGAGGAATGACCTCGGGTAGCTTGCAACTGGTGTGAAATCCCTTTTAGGCTTCGGTTTTCCTAGTGACCGAGGCATATAAGCTTGAGTTTTTGCACTATATGCCTCGGTTACGTTAAAAAACGAGGTGGTAGTGTCTTATTGCTTCGAGTATCACTGCTAACCGAGGTAGTATAGCTTTTTTAAGTTCTCGCCCTTTTCTTTTCTTCTTCGCGCTGCACCGTTTCTTCTTCCCAGAGGTTCCTTTTTCCTTTCTTCTTCGTGCACCATTTCTGCTGCTTCATTTATTTTCTTCTTCGCTCGTGTGCCGCCATTGTCTTCATTGCAACTCCTTGAGCCTTTGTTTTCCGCCTTTGCCGTCACCGACGTTATTGTCTCCAAGGGTTGTCGGCACCGTAGTTGTTCTCTTCAAGGGCTGGCTCCACCACCGTGACCGCCGCTCCGTTTGCTTGTGCCGTCATCGTCTTTCTCACCTTTGGTGCTTCCTTCGTCCCTGCCGTTGGTGCTGCACGGTAAGTTGTCCAAACCTTCTTTATTTTGTGTTTGATTTTTGAGTTGGAATAAATGTTGAGAATGGTATATTGTTTGAGACTTGGTGCAATAAGAACATTGATCAAAATGCAGAGAAAATTATAAACTGATTTAATCTACTGATTTTGAGAGCCAGAATGCCCTGTGGCATAGTTGTCTAATACGACCAGGATCATGATAAGGTTGTTGGTGTTTCTAAACTTATACCAGAACGGTAGCAATCAGAGAATAGAGCCATAAAAGTAATAACACCTAGTTAATTTTTTATTTCAATCTCATTCCTACTGTGAAATATAGTAAGAAAAATTAAACAAGTGATAGAGTAACGTAGAAGGGGAGCTAAAAATTTTCAGAAAAGATAAGGACGTTGGATTGGTCATGAAGAAAATAAAATATTAACAGTTAATCTTTTGTTCAATGTATTTATTTGGCATGAGAATGAGTGAGAGAATTCATAACTTATAGATTATAAATTCATAGGTTAATAGTTAATTTATAAATTCATAACTTATATATTATAAGTTTATAGGCTAATAGTTAATTTATTAGTTAAATACCGGGACATTATTCGTTAATTACATCTTATAAGCTAGTCAAATAAGTTATCGTTAACTTATTGATTTTAAATATATTAACCTTGTTATAAAAATTTCATATATCTCTAACAATTAATATAACACTAATTAATCAATTATTTTATAACACTAGTAAAAAAAACATCTTTAGAACGCGTCTAATATGCTTCGGTTTTAGAAGAACCGGTGCCTATACATGATACTACTTTGGTTATAAAAGCACCCGAGGCATAAAATTTGTATTCTTTGTTATTCTATTTTGTGTATGAGATATCCTTCTGTTTTAATTAGCCTTAGATTCCCGTTTGAGATTCAATACAAAAATTATTTACTATCTCCAGATTTTTTGAACAAACATACTTTTTACAAATGAAAATATAGGAGATGGTAATAATAATTTACAGTATTGAATCTTGAATTGTCCGGTTGGACAGTTTAAGAAGAGTAATAACTTTTTCATAGTTTATTATAACATATCAATTTTAATATACATTTCTTAAATTTCACGAAAATTTGTCGGTGTGTTTTGTATTGATCTTCGGGTGCATATTTGATTGTGATTTATAATCACTTTCATTTCGTGTAACCTGAAGACCAATGCGAAATGCTGGCAAAATTTCGTGAAATATGAGATATGTTGTTTAAAATTGATATGTTTAATAAACTAAAAAAAGTGAATCTTCTTGAATGGGATAGGGTCACACCTTCAATACAAACACGATCAAAGTGATCATTCAAGATTATTGAAATTGTGTAAACAATTTCAGTAAAGATGTGTACGGATAGAGGGTGGATTAATTTACCGCGCATCAGCACTGAGTACGAGAGAGGGGTAGAAGAATTTATAGAGTTTGCGCAACGTAATGCGAGTACAAATGGTGATAATGAAGTGAAGTTCAGATGTCCCTATGTGAACTGTTTGAATGGGAGGAAGTTGAACGCAAGTGATATTAGGGAACATCTTATCTGTGATGGTTTCATACGAAGTTATACAACATGGATATGGCACGGCGAATTAACAGACTTTCCAACTGAAAATGTTTATGATTCCACAATGGATATAGAAGATCAAGTAGAAGAAGACAACTTAGAGGACATGATCCGCGATGTTGGCGCAGAAGCTTTTGCCCAAGCGCATGTGTATGAAACGATGTCGACTGATGCGGAGACTCCTTTGTATGCGGGTTCAACTAAGTTCACACGGTTGTCAGTAGTGTTAAGGCTCATGAATTTAAAGGCGAGCAATGGATGGAGTGATAAGAGTTTTACAGAATTGTTGTCGTTGTTGAGTGAAATGCTGTCAGATGGAAATATGTTACCCAATCGTAATTATGATGCAAAAAAAATTCTTTGTCCGATGGGTATGGAATACAAACGGATACACGCATGTCCGAATGATTGCATATTATATAGGAATGAGAATGAAGTTTTGATAAAGTGTCCAAAATGTGGGTTATCACGATACAAGTCAAAAACCAACGGTGAAGATGGTGGTCACACAGAAAAGAATGGTTCTGCTTTGAAAGTAGTTTGGTACCTTCCACTAGTTGCCAGACTTAAGCGTTTGTTCGCAAATCCCAAAGACGCTAAAAACCTAAGATGGCATGCAGACGAGAGAACAACTGATGGACTGCTTCGTCATCCAGCTGATTCAAAGCAATGGAAAATTATTGATCAAGAATTCCCCCAATTTGGTGAAGAATGTAGAAATCTTAGGTTTGGCTTAGCTACTGATGGAATGAATCTATTTGGTAATTTAAGTACCAATCACAGTTGTTGGCCCATTATACTGATAATTTACAACTTATCTCCTGGATTGTGCATGAAAAGAAAGTACATGATGTTGTCAATGTTGATATCTGGTCCAAAGCAGCCTGGAAATGACATCGATGTTTATCTAAGGCCACTAGTTGAAGACTTGAAGTTGTTGTGGGTTGATGGGGTTGAAATATTTGATGCATTTGCTTCAGAAACTTTCTTGATGCATGCCATGTTATTTTGCACCATTAATGACTTCCCAGCTTACGGTAATTTGTCGGGGTACAGTGTGAAGGGTCATAAAGCATGTCCTATATGTGAAGAAAACACTGCAGCTCAACAATTAAAACACGGAAGGAAGACAGTGTATATGCGTCATCGACGATTTTTACAATCTAATCATCCATATCGAAGGTTAAAGAAAGCATTCAATGGAGAACAAGAGAAAGACAATGCACCCATTCCACTTACTGGACTTGAAGTTGCTGAGAAAGTTAATACAGTACATCATATATTTGGGAAAACGTCGAAGAAGTCTTCTGTGCCGACCCCTTGGAAGAAGAAATCAATATTCTTTGATCTTCCGTATTGGTCAAAGTTAGATGTTAGACATTGCATAGATGTCATGCATGTTGAGAAAAATGTTTGTGATAGCTTGATTGGTACACTACTAAACATCCAGGGAAAAACAAAAGATGGAGTGAATGCGCGTTTGGATTTGGTTGACATGAAGATCCGAGAAGAGTTGGCACCAAGAGAGATTGGTAAACGTACTTATTTGCCTCCTGCATGTTACACAATGTCCAAACAAGAGAAGATAAGTTTTTGTCTTTGTTTAAAGAGTATCAAGGTACCACAAGGATACTCTTCAAATATCAAGAGCTTAGTGTCAATGCAGGACTTAAAGCTTGTTGGACTGAAGTCTCACGATTGCCACGTCTTAATGCAACAGTTGTTACCAGTGGCAATTCGTGGAATTTTGCCCAAAAAAGTTAGGCAGACCATAACTCGATTGTGCTCATTTTTCTCGTCAATTTGTAGTAAAGTCATCGATCCTACAAAGTTAGATGAACTTCAAAGCGAAATTATCCACGACAATCAGAGAAATGGCAGTTGATGGAGCATAACAGAACATTCTTGTCCTGGTTCAAATCTGAAGTTTCGAAAGAATCACGGTCCTCTAAGACTTTGTTGTGGTTAGCAAATGGCTTGAAGTTTGATGTTGTATGTTGTACAGGATATTAAAATCAATAATTGCACATTCTATACAAAGACTTTGGATGATAAAAGCACAATACAAAATAGTGGCGTCAGTCTAGAAGCTGAGTCGCTACAGTTTTCCACATCCAAAGATCAAAATCCTGTAGTTGGATCCATGAGATATTATGGTAGAATTGAAGAGATATGGGAAGTTGATTACACTAAGTTTTCCGTTGCACTCTTCAAATGTAAGTGGGTAGACAATAAGAGTGGTGTCAAAATAGATGAATCTGGTATGACACTTGTTGATTTTCGAAAGGTTGGTTATGGAGACGAACCGTTCATCATGGCATATCAAGCAAGTCAGGTTTTTTATGTCAAAGATCCTGCGTCTGACCATTGGTATGTTGCTCTCCAAGGAAAAAGGCAAATTGAAGATAAAGAAGAGAATCTAAGTAATCTTCATATCGCTGACAACCATCCATTTAAAACGACAATAAATTTGGATGACGACCCTCTAATTGATGATATACAAGCAATACGAGAAGATCACAATGAGGGAATATATATGACCAATCCATATGATTATGTATGAATTTCATGTTTGTGTAAATATTTATGGCTTTTATTAAATAATATATGTTATTTTATAAGTGTTTTATTTATCTTTCGTCTTATTTATTTTGACAGATATATGGCTGAGTCACCTCATTCGTCAGGCGATGAAGTCCCCATCACTTCTAGACGGACGAGAGGAGCAACAAGGTTACGACAGCTTATACTTAGAAGAAATGCAGGTGAGAGGACACCTGTCATTATTGACGTGGTCACTAGAGTTGCATCTAGCCCAAATGCAGATGTATTTAGGTCTTACCTTGGAGTACTAGCACGTGATCGTATCTCTATACTTACTCCATCCTTTGACCATGTTTCTGAGGCTGATCGGAATCTCATCTGGCAAGATCTATTGGTAAGTTAAGCAATATTGCTCCAAATTTTATATTCATTATATTGATAAATCTGTATTGTGAACAGGTTATTACTTTCTTTGTTGCAGATAACATTTGATATGCCAAACGTCGAGAGCTTAAGGAATAGGTGTTTATCTCCAATTGCAGAAAGATTTCGAGGGTTTAAGACAAAATTGACGTCTAGATATATATTTGGACCAAAAAGTAATGAAAATCCATGTTCCAAATATTCAACAATTGATGAAGAAACATGGCGTCAGTTTGTAGAGCTTCGTTCATCTGAGGCGTGGCAGGTAAGTGCAGTAAAATCATTCAATTCATCCTTCATAATTCTCTACCATGACAATCGTTTAATTTTGTCACAGGAAAAAAGGTCAAAAGCACAGGGAATAAGCGCTCAGAATAAAAATTCACATCTAGTGTCTCGTGGTGGATATAGGAAGCTTGAAGAGAAAATAATGAAGCAAAAGTTAGATAGTAGACTTCCACTTTCTGAGGGTGGTGACCCTCTTCCTCCTCCTTCACCACCATCTCGGCACGACAAGTGGAAGTTAGCTCGTATGAGACCATCGGGCTCCTACACTTCCGAGTCTGCCAGAGAAATATCTGAACGAATTGTAAGATGTCATTTCTTATTATATTACATTAATTTTGTTATATATCTTATATAGATATTTCAAATGACTTTGAACTTTTGTTATGTGACAGGACTCCTTGGTTGAGCAGAGCTCCCAAGGTCAATTCACACAAGAAGCTCGTCAAGATATTCTTGCCACAGCTATTGGACGACCTGAGCATCCAGGACGGGTGCGTGCTGTTGGGACTGGCATAGGCATACGACAGTTTTTTGGGTCTTCCTCGCGTCCATATTCATATGAAAAGATGAAGGAGGAAATAAGAAAAAAGATGACGCAGGAGATCACAAAGAAGGTTCGAGCATAGTTATATGATGAAGTTGCTGAAATGGTTGCGCGCCAGTTCCAGCAGCATTATGAGGATTATGGCAATCGTCCTCCAACATCTCCTGTCGCGAAACATGTTGTGCCCCCTACAGGTAAGGTTATTTATTTTTGGTTACTAATTTACTTTTTGCATAAACTAACATTTAATTTGACAGGTAGAATCGGTAAAGGAAGTTGCTCAGCTGCCGGTGCCCCAGGGGACGACATGGATGACACTCGTCCATGTGAGTTATATATTCTCTCTGATACTGGGACCATGCTAGTGGCTCGTGGTACAGTTTATGAGACAGCCACCGTAGTGCATGGTGTATAGCTTGCAGAAGATGAGGTCAAGGTCACGGTAGATGAAGTTGTCATAGCGGATGTCGTTCTTCCTATGCCTACAGATGAGTTCTTCACTGTGGAAGAAGCATTTAGGTCCTTTGTCGCCTGGCCTAGACATTTGGTTGGTCATGTATCTAATCCCCCGGTAAACACTCGTACTATATACTTCTCAATTTTAATATTTACTTCTAATTGACGTTATAACAAACACTTTTGCATTTAACAGCAGATAGGTCAAGAGGGAAGTCCTAGACCGAAGAAGACTCATTTATCTGAGGATGACCCTCTTGGTGCGTTAGACGAGCTTGCTAAACTCATTTCGGATGTGCCGATGAATGTACATTGGGATTCTACTACATTTACAAGAGAAGCTCATATCCCATTATACTTGCATCAGACAGATGTTAGGGAGCTTGCGTCGGGGAGAGATGAAATTAATATTACACTCATTCAGCTGTGGATGATGTAAGTTTATGAAAACTTTTATATATACATGTATTTTATCAACTTACTTATATCATATTATTTCTTCATTTTAGGTATCTGTTTGATGTTAGTAACAAGAAGGGGTTCAACGATGTATATGGGTTCATTGACCCTTCTATGACTCATGAGAGAAATAAATTTGATGATATCCAGACATACATCACCACCTGCTTCACTACAAAAAAGAAGGGCATTACCGAAGGCCAGAAGCCCTCGAAAACAGCCCAAAACTGTCGGTAAAAGGTAATTACCGAAGGCTTATCGACGGCCAAAGAGCCCTCGGTAAATCCCTTGTCGCTAACATTTACCGAGGGCTTTTGCCCTTCGGTAATTACCGAGGGCCAAAAGCCTTCGGTAACTCGGTAATTACCGAAGGTCAAAAGCCTTCGGTAATTTCCGAAGGGCAAAAGCCTTCGGTAATTTCCGAAGGGCGAATTTTCTGCTGTCCAGTAACCAATTATGGTGTAATTTATGATCTGCTTTGGTGCTAATTTCATGTGATTTTTTATTACTCTCCTGCATTGTGGTGCAGTTTATGAAATTTTTCATGACATCAAGTCAAACTAACCACTATATTTCTATTGGAAAAGGATAATTGAAAAGGAGATATCAAATTATATTGCATAATATGTTTGTAGTCTTTTACATAAGATATTTGCTGCCACAACACTATAACACTACAAGTTTTCACATCTCAGTACATAGGAAAAAAATTTAAATTCTAAGAGCAAATATAAACAATAACTAATAATAAAGACTATCCAAGTTCAAGCGGCATGATGAAGCAGACTTTGATCAAGGTGCCACACACCTGTAAACCATAAAGTATAAATGTAAGTAGAAGTCATAGGTATTGGGAGAAAATTACCATATTGCTGGAAATGTACATGGCTCATCGAATGCTTTTCACGGCTGGAAATAAAATGCACAAGCTTACCATTTAAGTTTTTGAACAAAGCCTTTTGTTGCTTCTTTGCTGGAAGGGGAAAATAGTACCGTGTTTCTCTTTAGAATAGAGCCTAGAGGATGGAACGTTTGGCACCTAGCAATCAAATTCTTTTATTTACAAAAGAGAAATCAATTATAAAATGGGAAAGAAGTGCACGGTTACCTCCAAGATGTAGCACCAAACACATTAAACAAAATTGGGGCAACCACATTTTTGTTGGCTGGAACGTGGTTTTCATTTGTGAAAAAAAAAACAAATGGACTTGAAGCCACATAAAAAGAGTAGCCACGGCAATATAGATAGCCAACACAAAAGGACAAAATACAAGGTCAATTGAAATTAAAGGAGGGGACCACATTGAAAGCTTATGTCCATACGTGATTTTCCACTCCACACATCATAAACTTTTATTCTTTGATTGATAAGTCCTGGGTAATGTCCAGCAAGGGTCATGGAAAAGTCTAGCCACCTAAAAGAGGAGTTTGGCAATTAGTGGAGGCAGCACGTACAAAGAGAGGGCACACTCCTTTTCTTCCTCTTTGTTTTAAATATTGTTTTGGATTTATGGGAGAAAAATAGTGTGGCACACTTGCTTTTCTCGGAGGAACCTCCTTCCCCTTTAGGAGCTGATGTCCGTCCAACACTACCCATAAGAAAGAAGCTCATGGCCATGATAGCAGCTTAGAATGGAGGCAGCTTCAAGCATTTTGGAGCAGCTGAGTTTGAAGAAGAAGCGTTCCAGCAGCAGCCACCTTGGATGAGAATAAATGGAGTGTTGCAGATGAAGGGAAGCTCACGGTTTTCTCCATTCATTTTGGCTTGCATCTTGCCTTGCATCACAGAATAACAGAGAAGGGGTCACCACTTGATAGATAGCTCACGGCTGCACACTTGGGAGAAGCACATTACAATTTCTTTTAGAAGTCCAAGGTGCAGCATGTTAGAGTTTGTAGAAGCTGGAAGAAGTTCAAGGCTAGAAGCACGTGAAGCAGAGAATGATGCACAACAGCAGTGAAGCCAAAGAGGCTTGAAGAGAAGAGAGGTCTTGCCACCACTCACGATTTTTACTTAATGGCTTGGAAAAAGTTCATGACCATTTGGAGACAATTGCCACGTAAGGGAGCAGCAGATTTGGAGTGACATCCAGCTTACATTCCACCTTGCAACTCATTGATTTCATCAATTAACAAGTGAAAAAAATAAGCTGCCACATTTGCACCGCACCTCACGGTTTTCTCAACAACATTATTATTTGGAAGATAGCAAGTTACACGGCCCCATATGACAATTCTCTTGGCAAGCATCAACCAAAGCATTTGGAATAACAAGAGGGGCCACGTAGAAATGAAGGAGCCACGTCCAGCCTTTGTGAAGAAGCAATGTCCAGTAAAGAAGAGAGTGACCACCCTTTCACGGTGATGGAGCTTACAAAATCCAGCAGCTTGGAGTTGGAACAGCTGCAGCCACCACTTGCCACTTATTTTGAAGAGTAACCGTTGAGAAGCATACAACAACCGAGAGGGGCTGGAACAGTTTATTTTTCGACAAGACAAAAGGTGGAGATTTGTTTCACGGTGGAAACATTGGAGTCCAGCAAAGAGAAGCAGCCGTGGAAGAGAAGAATGGTGTGCAACGGATTGCAATGGGAAGTGGGCAAGTGGCAATATCTTGGCAAGAAGCAGCAGAAGAAGATTCACGGGTCTAGCAAAGAAGAGTGTACACGGCAAATTGAAGAAGAAGACAAACAATGGGAGCCCACCTATTTCTTTGGCAAGACTAGGAGGTGAAGAAAGTCATCCAGCTACACTATTCCAGTAACAAAAATGCTTGTTTGCACGGACTGAACAACAAATCCATACATGTTATTCTAATTCTATCAAAAACTGAATTCATTATGTTACACACCAGTTTCAATAGTGTTAACGCACATGCTAATCATAAAATCCAAACTGTTACACACCAGTTACAGTGCCACAAAAACAAAAAATGCTTCAGAATCATGAAACAAATGCTACAATATCAATTAAGGATCAAGTCTCTCAAACAACAAGTGGATCACAAAATTAAAGCATTGATACATCGATTACTATTTTAATTTCAACTGAAGAAGGGATCTTCACTCAATGAAGGAAAGACTAAAAATACGTACTGCTTGAGTATCAAAATAGAGCACGCTCATTTTGAAGGCCAAACTGCAAGTGGCCAAAGACCTAGCCGACGCGGAGATTCCGACGATGCCGAGAACAAGGCCGCGACAGCGGCGCATCCCACGGCAGAGAGGCTGGACGAAGCCGAGCCAGCCAGAGGCGGAGAGCGCGTGGCGGGAGAGGAGGTGCGTGCAGCGGATGAGGCCGAGGAAGAGCCCCATGACGGTGTCTGCGATCTCCTCGGTGCGCGAGGTGTCGACGTGGACGAGGTGAAGGCCGAGGTCAACGGCAAGGGCGGAGTCGACGGCGCGGTCGGCAGAGTCGACGGTGCGGTCGGCGGAGCCGAGGCAGACGATGAGGTGGTAGGAACGGAGGCGGCTCTGGGTGGCGCGGGAGGTAGGCGAGGGAGTGCGGGAGAGTTTTAACGAAGACAAAATTTGGGAGAATGGGAGAGAAAAATCCCAAATCCTAATTTCATAAGTCGAACCTTATACCGACGGGCATATTCTTTCGCTAAAATCACTATACCAATACCGAAGGTTAAAGTCCTTCGGTAAAATCAACTTTATCGAAGGCCAAAAGGCCGTCGAAAATATACCTTCGGTAATTAACCATTTTCTTGTAGTGCTTTGGAACGGGGAAGGAGATATATTTTCTCCCTTATATACATGGGTAAGTGAAGTTTGTTAACTTCAACACATTCATTTAATAATTTTGGTATATCATTCATAACTTATTACCAATTTCAGGTGTCATTGGCAGCTACTTGTGATCTCCATACCGGAGAACACGGCTGTTTGGTTTTGTTCATTGCATAAGTCTCCTCCCAGCCCTCTTAGACATGCAGTAGATTGGTAAGAATCTCAATGTGTGGTCCTTTTTTTTATATAAATGTATGCTAAAAGAAATTTTTTTAATAGTTCCCTTGCAACACATATGATGTTATCTGGGAGATCTACTGCTACAGCTAAAAAGCTTGCATGGGTTTCTCTTAAGGTTTGGTATTTTAGTCCATACTTTGTTACATTTGGTTCCATTCAAATGATGTTACATAACATGTTATAATTATGATGATATATTGCAGTGTAATAGACAAATGGGGTCATATGAATGTGGTTACTACGTTATGTTTTGGATGATGACCATCATTCGTGCACATTACACCAGTGGATGGGAAACGGTAATATTTAGGTTTGAATTTTATGTTCTCTATATTTGGATTTCATATACACTAATTGAAATCATTGTACTTTATGCAGAGATTTAATAGGATTGCTTCAATTCCAGAGAAGTCAATCCAACTTGTGAGGAAAACACTTGCTAGATATGTAATTCATTTATATAATAGAATGTAGTAGATATTAGGATATACTAAGTTTTAAGTTTATGTTTCTAAGTTGTTTTATGCTTTTCTACGTTACTATAAATTCAACATGTACATTGCATTGATTTATGCTTGAAACTTGATTTATGATTACATTGGATTGATTTATGCTTCTAAGAATTTGATTTATGATTCCATTCAATATATTTTATGTTTTAATATGAATTTCATTTAAAATATACGTTTCTGTAATATTCTGGACTGTTCTGGTTATAAAAATATATGCAGGTCTGTTTCTGTGATTGGGAATGTTGCAGAAACAGACACCATTTTTAAAAAAAAAACATACTTATATGTCTCGGTTATGGTAAAAACTGAAGTCAAAAGCCCACTTACTGCCTCGGTTATGGTCAAACCCGAAGCAGAATGTGTCGCGGAAGAGAACAAAAAAAAAAGAATCTACTGCCTCGATTGTAGCCTGAACCGAGGCAGTAGAGTGCAACGTTATGCCTCGGTTGAAGGGACCCGAGGCAGTATCTCCTACGAAAAAAATAAATTAAAAAACCTAAAACTTAATGCTTCGGTTGGGGCTGAACCGAGGCCGTAGAGTGGGACTATATGCCTCGGTTCACAACCGAGACCAAAAGTATTGGACTTTTTACCTCGCCTGAATATGCCTCGGTTCAGAAATCGCTGCCTATAGACAAAAATAACCGCTGTCGTTTTTCCTGATTGTACTAGTGTTTGGTTCTTTTACAGGATGCGGGTATAGCATAAGAGAACAAATTATAATCTCTGGCTATGTTCTTAATAGTTAAAACCATATCTTAAAAACAAGACCTTGAAACTTTTTTGTTGCAGTTATTCTGTTGTCTCTAAACTTTAAACTAGAAGTAGAAATAGAAGCAGGCTTCTGGTTGTCAGGGTTCCAGAAATCTACTCTTTCTCTATAATAAAATGTTATAATTAAACTTTCATATCAATACAATAAATTAAATTTTATCCTTATATAATGTTATCATTCTCATTTTATGTTTATTTTAAATAAGGTAAGGCGGAAAAGGTTTCTTAATATTACAAAAATTTGAATTTCTTCTTATCTGATACTATTTTTTTTAATCTTGTTATAGATTATTATAACAAAATTTTAAGCGTTGTAGTGAAAGTTTAGTGGTATTCAATTTCAGTTGAAGGATAATTCCACTTGTAAGATTACTTACTGTCATTTGATCATACAATGTTTAAAGTAATTCCTATGTGTGAGGAGGAAGGTAAGCAAAGAGGGAATAAATTGATTAACAAGAACACTAGAGAGTTTCAAAGCATTCTTGGAATTTGGTAAAGTTTCTTTTCATCTACCAGACTAATTTGATATTGGATAATATATTGTGAATGAGGATACTTAAAGAAGGAACAAGAAGTAAATGGGGGAGGTAGTGGCAATTGCATATTGAAGAAATGAAAAATCTAGGTTTGTTTACTATGACAATGGAGGACAATTAAAAGTTACTAAAAATGTCATAAAGATATGAAAAACTGAAATGTAGAAGTTCATGTTTTACTTTCCTACTTTATACATAATTCAGCAACCCAATTATATTTACTAGTTCGATATTCTATTAATTGCACTGGAAATGTAGAAGTAGTTATTCTTCTTAAGCTATTATCAAATAACAACTGGGAAAAAAATACTAATAAAATCTTAAACTGGTACCTTCATTTGTTGATAACGAACTAGAACAATGCTAAAGAGTTTCCTACAACAACGTTGAATAAAAAAGGTGAGAAGGGGAGGCCCATCCATAGACAAAGACCATAGACGCAAAATTTTGTGTTTTCTATTGTCGCAAACACAATAATTGACGTTGTTAGTGGGAACAAGAAAGATCAAAAAGAAGACCAAATATTGAAATATGACCAATGATTTAATATTAAGAAGTTAATGACTTTTGGGCTATGGAAGACAAAAGTGGAAGTTTTCTTTATACACTTTAAAGGAGGTTTAAACTTTAATTAAGATTAATGACCTACAAAAAATGTAAGAGTGTAAAACAAATGAAAAAGTCAAAGTTGAAGAGTTAAAAGAAAAAAATAATTAAAGAGGAGAAGTTTAAGAAATCATTAGATCATAAGAAAGAGGAGAAAAAAAAAATGTATTTATTCTACAATTATTAGAAGAGATGTATTTATAAGAAAAAAATGTAAATTTCTTACAATTGTTAGAAAGCAAACTTGCACTTTACGTCTTTCACATTTTCTCTCAAGCATTATGCACTCTTTTTTTCTCAAAGTTAATCAAAACCCTAAATCTCGTAAATAGTTGAACAACTGAAGTTGACTTATGATGAAGTTTATGCTACCACAAGTAGGGTTGAATCTTGATTCTCGTCCAAACAAGTTAGTAAAGTTGTATCTTAAACACAAGATTAATCTTCATTATCTTTGTTTCCATGGATTCAACATCCTCACTTATATATACGTATGTGGACTTAAGAAGTTTTTCGAATGCGACACTCCCACTTCGAAAGCATATTTCGAAAACAAATTTATTCACTCAGATAAAATTGGGTATTGACAGACTATATATAAAGGGTCAGATTATGCATCAAGTAACAAGTGTGGACCACCAACTTCTCATTCTCATATGTTAGAACAAGTAAACTTTTAATTCAATTATAAAATTACATAGATAGTAAGAGAAAAAAGATCAAACCAGTGTAGAACTTGGGTGTGGTGTTCTCAATTGTTATGCTTTCAGTACAAATTAGAACCAATAAACTTTAGGGAGACATAGAAGTGTATAGAAGACCAACCACGGTATCATGCCATTGAGGAAAAGTTTGAATTTTTTAAGAAAAATCACATCGAACATTTGTAAACCTACCTAAAATTCAAAAGTTAATTAAATGCAAGTATTGTAAAAGAAAAAAAAAAACTATTAGACATCGATAAGGAAATATTCAAGACAAGATTGATGGAGAAATTTTTTTGCATAAATAGAGGAAATTAGTTATAATGACATATTCTAACATGGTAAAACACCATTAAATAAGGATTTTGATGTCAAATTTAAATTATTATAATATGAAGTTTGAGGAATTGAATGTAAGGACAATTTTCTTACATGGATAATTAGATGAGAATACCTGCATACAAAACTTGAGAGGTTTTTTTCGATTAGTTGAAAGTTCATTTCTTGAAGAAAAAATACAAGTGGTGGTACAAGAAGTTCAACTATTTCTAACGAAGGATGTAGTTTTTGAGAAGTGCACTTATGATAAATAAGTGTAAGGGTAAAATTAAATTAAGCTTTTGTATTTGAGATGAAATTTTGGTTCTATAAGGTGTATAAGTGATAGTTTACCGGGCGACATTGTCAAAGGACTAACAAAATATTCAAAATTGCAAAAATTGACACAATAGAAGTACACATGATTTGGAAAAATCAGTTGATAAATAGTTTTGGAGTGAAGGACACCATACTATGGAAAAATACATTTTATAACATACAAAAATTATATATTATAACGTAGTTACTGGGGACATTGAACAATATAATAAGTCTGCGAATTCCGCTATAATATGAATAGTTTATTATGACAAACTTTCATTTGTGTGTTATAATAGGGCAGAATGTATTATGACCTAGAAGTTTTTGTACTTTATAATTTGTGATCTATTATTACTTATATATTTTTGTACGTTATAATATGTGATATATTATTACTTATATATTTTTGTACGTTATAATATGTCATCTATTATTACGTATATATTTTGTACGTTATAATATGTCATCTATTATTACGTATATATTTTTGTACGTTATAATATGCGATAAACATATAATAACGTACATTGTTTAGTACGTCATAATATATATATGTTTTTTTTTAAAAAAAATTGAAAATTACATTGGACATCCCATGAAATTATAATAATATTTTTGTATTTAGGGATGGGCAAAGCATACTATATTGTACTGAACTGTAAAAATGTATAGTTAATTATAAACTAGTTTAAGAAAACTACACTGAAGTAAAAAATAATTCAGAGTAACTGAACTGAACTATCTTTAGTTCACTACTTAAAAGTGCAGTTCAATTCAGCTAACTACTTTTATGTTCACTGTAATGTAATTCACTGTAATGTAATTCAGTTAAGTATAGTATAATGTAAGTGGATTTCCTTGCAGCAAACTATAATGAGTGTCCAATGAATCGAACCGATCAAACCATTTATGTGCTGATGATCAATCCCTGCAAAACAAACTCAAGCCTGAGAATTCTACCATGTCTGTGAGAATGCCCACAATCAAAACTAAGAACAATCTGACACCTTATAAGTCAACAACACTCAGTGGCAAGCTGTCACGCTTGAACACAATTTTCCCATTGTTAACCACGAGAATACAACAATCCTTGGACAACCTTTTAGCACAGTATTTAGCTACAAAGGTAGATTACCTGTTGTTCCGACCACATCATCAGTTGCAGAATAACCATTTGCTTCTCGAACCAAAATTTTCTTCAAACCACGACATATTTTGAGTGACAAAAGAAAAAACAAAAACCATAAAATTCAGTATGCTTTGTTCAAGGACCTCAAAGAAGAGACACACAAACTTCAAAATTACGCTTTTGTTTCCACTGGGAAGTTTCATTTTTTATGTCCTGCATTTCCTACCCGATTTGAAGACAAAAGATGGATTTGCATATTCCGTTTATAGAAATTGAAAAAGGTACACACAAAGATTGAGAAATTATACCTATTTCAAGTTGCAGAATCCTTCATAAACAGCAAGAACAGAGTCAAACGCCTTGACAAGTGAAAGCAATACGTTAAAACAACAAAAACCCAAAGCAAAAGAAGAAAAAGGAACTGAAATTCCCCAGATACCCTGTAAGAACATGCAAAGCAACCACGGTGTCACCTGGGTGAGCGACTTTGACCAAAGCCCACGTGAGCAATTCCTTGATGGGGGAGTCCATCTTCACCCCCACCACCTTTCGGCCACCGGAGCCGCCATGGGAGGGCTCTCTGGCAGGAGCTGTGTCATTTTTTATGTTGATCACGACAGCGAGTGACGGCAACGAACCTTTGACAGCAGCGAACCTCCAATGGTGGCAGCCTCCAACGGCGACAACCTCCAACGGCAGCAGCCTCCAACGGTAACAACCTTCAACAGGCAAGTGAGCTTTGACGATCGGGATGTAACAAGGCAGAAAGCAAACGAGGCCTGAATGAGAAAAGAAATAAAAAACCTAAACTGCAGGTAACTGCACATGATATAAAATAAGTTCAGTATTTTTAAAGAAAAATGATTCTTTGACACACCTAAATTTTTTACATTCATTTCACACTATCCTTACTTACTTTTTACTCTCTTCTTTCTTGAAAAAATACAAAATTTTACACTTTTAAGACTATTTTACCCTTGTGCTCTGTGTCAAATGAATGTAAAAGTGTGTCATGGTATCATTTCTCATTTTTAAACTGAACTGTGAATCAGTTTAATTAGTTTTTAATAAATTTAGTTTAAGTTTTTTAAGTATAAAAAAGTACAGATAAACTATAGTTTAAGTTTTTTAAGTTAACTCTTCCCAGCCCTACTTGTATTATCATCTCATCCAATCAATTTATAGTCAATATAGCTTCAAATTAACAAATTCAATGTAACTAACAAAATAGAATTCATTTCAAACATTAAATTGTCTAATAATATTTAATACATCATTTATAAATGAAACTATATATTAAATCCAAATATTACATTAATGTACATACACTATTGAATTGTAGCAAAGTTTCTACTAACACTTAAAGTAAAAGAAGCTCGGTTTCTTCTCTTACATTAGGTGTGATTATTTGCATCTTCTTCCTAGAAACAGATGGAACACCCCAACCTTGAATGAGCTTCCAAAGACCTATACAAAAGTAGACATCTATCACATCATAATAGTAATAAAAAGAATTTATAATTTTACCTTAAATAGAAAATTAAATAACATAAAGTAAAATGAAATCTTAATTCAAACCTGAATATTGTTATCCATATAATAATACTAAATAAAGACCCTTATTTTAGGTCCATCACTCAATATATATAACAGTTCCAATTCTTTACTCCTAACATATGATTCACTCGTAGGCATTTAGCATTTTTTTTATCATTAATTATTTCTCTTTAAATTTGCGTTTCATTTCTTGCAAAGAAAACCAAAATATCCTATTATAAGATGATTTTCAATTTCAGTAAAGTATGTCTCGTTTATTTATAAAAGTGATGAATGCTTTTAATATAAAAATAATCTGCACCACTTAAAAGTGATCCATGCATTAACGACCCTACCACCACAATCTTAATTTATTTATCATCCAAAAACAAACCATTTCACGTAGCAATCTTTTACTTTAAAGAAAACTTACAAAAGTCTAGCTCTACCCCATATACGTATTTTCATGATTCATTCACAGAAATATAATCAGATTTCAGAATTTTAAATCAGAAAAGAAAATGGATGCACCATACTAGGCGTTAAAATATTTGAAGAAGGAAGGAGCATGGCCACACGGTTACACTCCTTTCATGTATAATAAATATAAGCTAGGCCAAGAGATAAACTCAAGTCATCAACCAAACATATCTAGACAGAAACTCTTAAGACAGATTTTATAAACCAGATTTGAAAGGTCATTCATAGAGATTTTAATTCTATTTCAATCCTTTTAGCTTATGAGGCTTTACAAGCTGATTTCTTATTCAATTTTCAGTAGTGGAGGGCTTTCATATTGTACATTGTCACATGGCTAGACCTTTCTTAATTCATCAAGGAATAACAGAATAAAAATTCAGCACTAAGAGGAGAAGAATTTAAGAGGACAGAGTCACTCTAGGCTGTCAAAGATTGGTAATATCTTCTTGAAATTAACTGTATCATATTAGCTTTAATAACCATCAACTACACATTAGATTTGAGTAAAATTCAGTGAACAAAACTATCCTCAGTGACAAATTGTTTTCAGCTTATAATATGACCATAATTTTCATACCTTACCTTTATTAAACCAAAAGGATAATCTTACACTTGAATGAAACAAAAACACCAATTCAAGTTATGCAGGAATAAGTATTCGGTGGCCCATATATTAGCCAAACTAATGCCGTGAATAGTGATGGACAAACATGTACACTAAAAGATAAAGTTTATGGCAGTAGAAATGACTAAAGTTGTAACGTCTAGAAAGAAGAGAATTAGTACTCTATCAAGACACCTAAAGTTTTATAACTAGCGTGCAGTCATCATGAGCCATGGTTTATTCTCTTATTATAATTTAAAGGAAGTAACTATATATGGTCATCTCAAGTATATGATGTGTCCGTAAATTTTAAATAAGATGGGTAAACAAAAGAATATGATGCAGCAGAGTAGTAAATAGATATAAAAGAATTTAACCATATAAAACAGCATAGCATGGTAGATCAGCTTTAGTACAACATGGGCAAAGGAATAAAATAACGTCTCCTTTTACGGCCCCTCAGGTCAGAAATGGAGTTCGAAGTGAACCCTCTCCCGTTTTCTTGTTAGGGATTGAGAAGAGCGAAGAGTAAGGTTAAACATAACGTCTGAAATTCGAAAATGGAATTAGGAATTAAGAGATTTCATTACATATTTATCTAGATACGTTATAGTATATTTTTAACAATTTTAAAATAATTTATTACGATAGATTTATCTAGATACGATACAATACATTTTAAACAAAATTTTAATTTTGTCACCGCATTATATATTATAACATATTTATAAAATTACGTTATAATAACTCTCAATTTTATTACGAAAAGGCCATTAGCTAACTTATTATAACAGATAAATTTTGTCTGTTATAATAAAGGTGTTATAAAATCTCTTTTTTCATTTCTAAAACTCTGTTATAATACATCAATAATAGGTTTTGAACTTATTTTCAAGTTTGTCACGCTTTTCATATTATAACTGATTTTCAAATTATAATATGTATTAAACTTATTTACAAGTTTGCCACCACGTTTCATATTATAATTTTATATTATAACTGATTTTCACAAAACTACGTTATAATGTTTTGAACTTATTTACAAGTTTGTCACGCGTTTCATATTATAACTTATTTACAAAACTACGTTATAATATCTTCCTATTATGATAGATAATTTTTATCTATTATAATAGGTTCGTTATAAAATGTCATTGATTTCCACCTTTGGTCGAAATTATTGGATTTCATAATTCTTCACCAGGAAGATTTTTGCACACACGTAGAGGCATTGAGAAAGACAAAAAAACAAACAACATCGGAGAGTGGGTGAGCATAACACCATACCCAAATTCTAGAGAGAACATCCTCAAATGAAATAAAAAAGATAAACAAAAGAGGAGGGGAGAAGACACTATCGTCGCCAACTCCTCTACACTGAACAATACATATTGGAATTCAATAAATAATCTGCAATATTTTGTTCTTTCTCTGGTTGTAACAGTGTTGGATACAACCATACAAAGTATCATCCTACATCCATTATTACAAGTATGTGAATGAAAAAAAAGATACATGTTCTTAATTTGGAAGTTTCATGAAGTTTAAAGTATGTTCAAATTCTTGAAAAGGTATTTAACGAATTAGTTTTGTTGCTTTTCATTACATTTTCGCTACAAAGTTACTAAGGGACGTTTAACTAATGATTCTTTTATGTTTAGTAGGGACCTTGAAGATTATAAGATGTGTTTCCGACCCTATCAATTTTGTATACCGCATTTGTTAGTCTCTTTAAGTTCTGGTTTCTTGGTAGACCACCACATTCTCTTTTTGCTTAAGTCATTAAGGACAAATATATGCTCAAGGACAATCCATATTTTATTGCCTTGAAATATGTTCGAAGATGTTTTGTTGTTGATGTCAATTGCATCATTCCTTCTTAATTGGTCATGAGTGTGTTGCTCGACATACATAAATGTATTAATTGCACATATATAATACAAGTCAAGTGACATTTTCACTTAATCAACAAAATATTTAAAATTGAAAAATCTGACACAAGATAAGGACATGCAAGAATTTGGAAAGTGCATTTGATAAACCGCTTTGGAGTGAAGGACACAAATTTGGATCTCCACCTTTGGTCCAGATTCTTGGATATCAAAATACTTCACCACCGAGGTTTTTACACACATGTAGGAAACAAACATGAGAAAGTGGGTGGCATAACCCACTATGGCCAACATCCAGAGAAAAGATCCTCAAATGAATTAAAAGAAAAAAAAGAGGGGTAGAGAGGGGGAAGGCACTATCATCCCCGAATCCTGTACATGAACAATACAAAGTGGAATTCATTGCATACTTTGCAATATTCTTTCTGAGTGAGAGAAGATGTTCTTGATCAGTGAGCGAGTGATTGGAGGAAGGGAGCGCAAGAGTGGTGAGCGAGAGAGGATAAACATATTTTGATTTTTAATTTTTAATAATTAATTATTTTCAAATCCTTATGTAAAATCAATAGGTAATCACTAGTATAGATCGGGGAAATGACAGTGGTTATTTTCGCTGATAGGCACCGGTTCCTGAACCGAGACATATTCAGGCGAAGTAAAAAGTGATAGACTTTATGCCTCGGTTTTGAAACGAGACATAAAATGGTACGATTAGGCCTCGGTTATTAGAACCGAAATTGTTTCTCTCCCTCTACTGCCTCCGTTGAAGAGTGAACCGAGGCAGTAGGGTCCCTTTTTTTTTTTTTGCGGTCTTGTGCCTCTGGTCAAGCTCCCAAACAAACAATTTTTTTAGTAAAAAGAAAGCAAGTAAACCCGAAGCAGGAAGATGTTGTTCTCAAATAAACACATAAACAAACCAATCTTTTTTTCTTTTAATTCCAAAGCTTCGGTCAAAACAAGAGGGAAGATGTTGTTCTCAGATAAGAGTAAAATGAAGGTAAAATTTGGGGAAAATTACATGCATCACTCTTACAATATAGCTGTTCAACAAATCAAAACAAAATCAAAACAAGAGGGAAGATGTTGTTATCAGATTCAATTCAACAAATCAAAACAAAATCTCACAAACCAAATGTAAAACTCTACTGAAACCCGAAGCAGCTACGGTCAAAAGCTCTCCGGCGACAATCACAGCTGCTTGAAACCCAAAGCAGCTACCCGAAGTGGCGGAGAGCGACGGAGCGAGAGAGCGAGACCGAGAGAGCGACGGAGCGAGAGAGCCACGGAGCGAGAGAGCAACGGAGGCGAGAGCGAGGGGAGGCGAGAGCGAGGGGAGGCGAGAGCAAGGGGAGGTGAGATCGAGGGAGGCGAGACCGAGGGGAGGCGAGCGCAAAGGGAGGCGAGAGCGAGGGAGGCGAGAGCGAGGGGAGGCGAGAGCGAGGGAGGCGAGACCGAGGGGAGGGAGGCGAGACCGAGGGGAGGCAAGAGCGAGGGAGGCGAGAGCGAGGGGAGGCGACAGCGAGGGAGGCGACAGCGAGGGGAGGCGAGACCGAGGGGAGGGAGGCGACAGCAAGGGGAGGCGAGAGCGAGGTTCTGTTTCGCGCTTGGAGAGTGGTTCTGTTTCGTGCTGGTGAAGCTAGGTTTTCGTTCAAAGCACTTGGCGGTGGTGAAGAAGATGAACAGGAGAGTGGTTCTGTTTCGCGCTGAGAAGAAGATGAACATGAGAGAAGAGTGGTTCTGTTTCGCGGACGATTTAAACAGCTTACTGCCTCGGTCTTTCAACACCCGAGGCGTAAACAAACGTTACTACCTCGGTCTTCCAACACCCGAGGCGTAAACAAACGTTACTACCTCGGTCAGTGATAACAGTTGAAAAACTGTTATTTTCATGCTTAAAATTGACACTAAAAGCAACCTTTACACTTAGAAACTAGCTTGAAATCATGCTTTTATCCATATTTTCATAAATAAGAGAGCTGGACAGGTTTGTGCTTGATTTCAGTGTTTTTGTGCAGGTTTTAAGGTGAATTTAGTGAAAGAAGTGAAGAAGGAGAGAGATGGAATCAGAAAAGACATTAAAAAGTGAAAAAGGAGAAGCCGAAAGTACCGCTCAGCGGCAGTTTACCGCTGAGCGGCACTCAGGAAGTCACGGGAGGTCCGTTGAGGGGCAAAATGGCCGTTGAGGGGAAGAAACGAGACGCGCACTCACCGCTGAGCGGCATACTTATGGGCTTGGACCTAGATTTTTTGTAATTTTAGAATAGTATATAAGCTTTAGGACGTCCTAGGGTTTGTATCTTTGGCAGAAACGAAGCAAACACTCTCTCTTCCACCCCTTGGGGTAGATTGGGAGATGGTGACAACTCTCCTCTTCTCTTTCTCAGGTTTTATCTTTCATTCTTTCATTATTGTTCATCTAGGTTCACCATGAATATGGTGAACTAAACCTTGTATGTTTGTTGGGGAATCAATGTAATCTTTTGAAGCTCTCATATATGGAATTTATGCTTGCATCTTAATCTAAGACTTATGCTTTCTTTCATCATTAGTTAGGGTTTTTCCTCTTTGCTTAATGCTTGCTTTGTTTAACTCATTCAATGCATGATTATTGGTTTTGTCGATACGGGAACGTACGGGGAAGTCTAGATCCGGGGAATTTCTCCCAATAAGTATATTGGTTGCCTTAAGCTCCTGTGCTAAATAAACTAATTATTAGGAATGCTAGGAATCGTATGAACTCGTAATTAGGGAGAAGCCTTCTTGGAAGGTACTTTAGAGAGTGGCATTAACAATGATGATTTGAATGTTGAATTCCTAAAATATATGAGAGTAGATAAGATGAAATTGACCCCCAACAACATATTCATATATATATTTCATTGAAAGTGCTTGTCTTTTTCTTTTGCCATTGATCAAAACCTCATGCATACATGTTTATTTTGTGTTTTGCATATTAAACTTCAATTATTTCGTTCTTAAGTCTTAGCTAATCAACAAACCACATAACTAAACTACGCCGTGAGTCCTTTGGGAGAACAATACTTGGTCTAACCAAGTTTATTACTTGAAACGATTCGGTCATACTTGTCGATTGTAAAACAAGTTTGTGACATCATATTTTGGTGTTCATAAATTTGTCCATCAGTCAGCAATGTAACCGAGACACAAAGAATCGACAAAAATAAAAAAAAGTTGCATCATCACCTCGGTCAGTGTGGAAATACGAATTGCAGACCTTTTATGCTTCGGTTCTGAGTACAACCGAAGCAGTAGCTGTACATCAGAACAGCTAGCAGGCAGAGCAGTCCCATCTGGGCAGGCGGAGCAGGTATGGAGTAGAGTTTTATGTCTCGGTTTAGCTTAGAACCGAGGCAGTAGCGGGTTTTAGGCATCAGTGTCGGGGCAGCCGAGACATATAGATCTATACACTTCGGTTTCTGTAAAACCGAAGCCTATACGGCGCTTTCTAATCCCTTTATTTTACTAGTGAATTTTTTTCCACTTACATACGAATCCTATATAATTACCTGGGAATAATATCCTTTCCAAAACTTCTTTCTTTAACATGCCAAAATTACATAAAAATTTTATATACGAAAAATACATACAAAACATTTATGACAGATTATGTGATGCATTACTAATTCTTTTATCTCTCTACATTACAATTATTACTCCCATTGACTTCGAGTTTATTGGTAGACCACCGCATTCTCTTTCTATCCCGGATATGGTAGTGAATAATTTCTTTGCCCTTGATATTGTTCTCACAATTTTGTTGCATACATAGATAAGTTGACATATATGCTCGAGGATCGTCCAAGTTTTATTGCTTTCAAATATATTCAAATATATACTTTTTTGTTCACATCTTCAACGACATACTCAGGATGCTTTCAGAAGATAGGTTGCAGATCATATCAACAACAAAATATCTTTTAGGTTTAATGTCTCTGTAGATCACTATTTTGGTCTGGAATCTCAAATAGGTTTGCTTTTTTTTGGGTCTCAATTGAGTCCTTTTTTTTTGTAAAATTGAAGCAATTAAAGGTCTTCCGTCAAATTGAACTAACGACCGTTTAAGTGTTGGTTACGTGGCATGGTCATAGTATACATTAATCACATGTGGCATTACCAACGAATTTTGTATTAAAATTTGAATGCATAGAGGTGTAATCATCTTTTTTGAAGGGCAAAGTGGGAATAATTAAATCCCGCTTTTTTGCTCCTGGAATGTCATCTTTCATCTTCTCCAATAAACAAATCACATTTCCATGGCAGCCACCATAGATAGAACTGCAAATTGCAGGAACCCAATCACGAGTTTGCCCAACATTTTCACCACTACGAAAATTCCCAAATCAAAAACTAGAAAAACCCTAATCAGAAAACTAATGATTTTTACCTGAAGATGGCTCTTCAGATGATACAAAGTAAGCCTTGAAATCCCCATGAGTTTCATTACCATTTTGGATGTTGCCTCTGTAGAAAAAAAATTAGCTCTTGGAATCATTCAACAAATGAATCATGAAATAGGAAAAGACAAGCAGAGAAAGAATAGAAAGACAACCATTGGATAGAACCTTCATTACGACCAATGAAAAATGACCCAAAACAAATTCACAACATGGCCTTTTCTATCACCAAAATATGCCTCTGTTCCACAACTTTTCCATAACAAGGCAATCCTAACTTCAATTCATCCAACACTGCCCCAGAAACGACCATAGGGATCAACAAAAACAGCTAACCCATTTCCCTCAAATGCAACTAATTACTACCTCTAATTTCCACAAAGCTCAAGCACTCCAAATTCAACAGCTTAACATCTGAGGATTCCAGCCACACATGTCAGCGCCAAATCTCAAATAAATCAAAACTCTAAACCCAGCACTCTCGGCTGAAACCATAAGCATCAGTGGATTTTTCGAACCTTACCGCTTCATCATTCATCTTTCTATTCTTTCTCTCCTTCACCGGCGGCTATCGCGTCTACGCCTTCCAGGACACAATCGAGCCCTCCCACGCGCTCCTCAAGACCTTCTACCTCACCCTCCTCGCCTCCAAGGACACCTCCTTCATCCGGCTCTTCCGCAACAACCGCTCAGAACCCTAATTTCGCGTCAGAGAGAAAGTGACTGCCTTTAATTTATTTTTCCCAATTTGCCCTCAATTTTTTAATTTAAAAATTACAAAATACACGTTAATCATGTATAAACTTGCACATCATTTAAAATAATACACTGATCATGCCACGTAATACAAAATTAAACGGTCGTTTGTCCAATTTGACGACAAGCATCTAATTGCTTCAATTTTATAAAAAAAATGACCCAATTGAGATGCCGAAAAAAGGGACGTATTTAAGATTCACGCCAAAAACAGGGACCTACCGAAACATTAAACCTATCTTTTAATATATTTGAAAGCAATTAAACATGGGCAGTCCTTGAGTTTATGTGTCTCGTATCCACGTACGCAACAAAAACATAAGAATAATATAAGGGGTAAACAAACCATTCACTACTATGTTCGTGATAGAAAGGGAACATGGTAGTCTACCAATATACCAGAAATCAAATGAAGTAATAAATGCAATGTAGATAACTAATAAAACTTAAAGAATGTAAATATATAATGTCACTGATATTATTTGTTAACATTTTTTTATCTTTTATGGGAAAATTTTATGTGATGCATTTCTGACTCTCTTAGCTCTCTACATTGTACTCATTACTCCCTTTGAGTTTGGATTTATAGATAAACTACCACATTCCATTTCTATCATGGACATGGTGGTGAATTGTTTTTGGCCCTTGATATTGTTCTCACGATTTTGTTCTGTCCATGGATGAGGAGACTCATATGCTCGAGGACTCTACATGTTTAATTGCTTTCAAATATATTTGAACATATTTTTGTTGTTGATATGATCTGCACCCTCTCTTCTAAAATCATCTTGAGTGTGTCACCGAAGATATATGACTATTTAATCTATTACTTCTTTATTGTTTGTTTCTTCTTTCTTTCTCGTTCTTTCTCTCCTCTATGCGTCTTTTCTTTTTATATTCCCTCACCACTCTCGATTTTTGTTCTTTTTTTCTTTCTCACCTCTGTGCGTGTAAAAGGTGTCCTTCAAATGATTTATCCATTGTTGTCCTAGTACATGTACTATGTGTTGGATTTTGCAATTTTGCAAATTTTTTTTTATGCTTTGTTGCTGCATGTCATGTAGCATTAATAGAATAATTTTTATTAATGATTTTAGCGTGTAAAGGATTGTTGGCACAGGTCTAATATGTTCTTTCATCACCTCTATTTTAGTACTAATGTGGTTTTATATTTTTGTATTATGTTTGGTGTCATGTAAGAGGAATGTATACTAAAAATGACTAGAATGAGTCTTTTCATAATCTGTTTTATGGAACTTTAACAAGAATTCATACATATTTAGGAGTTAATGCATGCGGCTAATCTACTCTACCCTAATAAATATAATTATGCAATTAGAAAAAGCAATAGGATGCAACAACTAAAATTCATGCTTAAAAACCTAAGGGGATAAATTTTATAGCTCCCTTTTTTTAGTTTCAAGATAGATTATGAGATTCTAGAGTGTTCATGGACATGTAGTGATTGAAACCAACTTAAAATGACATTTGTGCATGGAGAATGCAACCTAAATCCTAGAAACATTCATGGCTAAAAATCACATTATTGAACCTGATTTTCAACAATTGTACCACTACCTTGTGCAAAAACGTGTATGTTATATGTTTGTTAATTCCTAATGCAATTAATGCATATGCATTGGGTTAAACAGGGTTGAAATGATGAGAGAAGATGGACAGCGCAGCCTAACTAAGCAAGAAAAGTACACCATCTAAAACCATGATTTGCACCTATGAATAACAATAGCATAAACGTGTTGTCCAAAAGAAATTACCTGTAATAATAGTTTGAAGGGGAGATTATGTATGGCCTTTTCACATGCTCTGTTACAGCCAAAATTACTTGTTAAAATGTGTCTAGTTCTTAGATGTATCTAATGTCTTATGCTCAACAAGATTCATAGCTAAAATGTAATGAAAAATAGTAAAATTACTTACTACACATGCTCTATTAGAACCGAAAGATATTACCTGTAATAATAGTTTGAAGGGGAGATTATGTATGGCCTTTTCACATGCTCTGTTAGATCCAAAAGAAATTTGATGCCAATAGAAGAAATGCTTTGGAATATCGATCAACATGTCATCTTCATTGTTTGGTGAAGTGTTTGACTTTCGATCATAGATTGGTTAAGAGTATATAGGTATCTTCTTTTCTTTGTTGGTTCCCCTACCACTCTCGTTGTTTTTTCTTTCGTTCTCGTTCTTTCTCGCCTCCGTGCGTTTTTTTTTCTGCTATTTTTCTTTGTTTGTTCCCTCACCACTCTCCTTGTTTGTTTTTTTCTTCCTCGTTCTTTCTCGCCTACGTGTGTCCTTTCTTTGCTGCTTCTCTTTAATGATTCCCTCACCACGCTGTGTGTTTTTTTTTCTTTCTTTCCTCCGTGCGTATAAAAGTTGTCCTTCAAATTCCTTTTCAATTATTGATCTGGTACTTGTACTATGTGTTAGCTTTTGAAATTCTGCAAATTTTGTTGATTCCCTATTGCTGCATGTCATGTATCGTATGCACAAAAGACATTATTAGAATAATTTTTTTTAATGATTTTAATGTGTAGAGGATAGTTGGCACAGGTCTAATATGTTTTCTCATCACCTCTGTTTCAGTACTGATGTGGTTTTATATTTTGGTATTATTTTTTGTGTCATGTAAAAGGAATGAATATTAAAAATGACGTGGAATGAGTATTTTCATAATCTTTTGATGGAAATAACAAGACTTCATATTTATTTACGAGTTAATGCATGCAATTAATTTATTATACCCCCAACAAATCTAATTATGCAATCAGAAAATGCAACAAGGTGCAATAACTAAAATTCATGCTTAAAAACCTAAGCGGACAGATGTTACAACTCCTTTTTTTGGTTTCAAGATAGATTATGTGATTCTAAAGTGTTCTTGCACATGTAGTGATTGAAAAAAACTTAAAATGACATCTATGCATGGAGAATGCAAGCTAAATGCTAAAAACATATTCATGACAATGCATAAAAGTCATTATTAGAATGATGGGAGAAGATGAACAATGCAACCTAACCAAGCAAGAAAAGTACACAATCTAAAACCATGATTTACACTATGAATGACAACTACATAAATGTGTAAGAAAAAAAAATTCTATAATAATGGTTGGAATGGGAGATTATGTATGATCTTTTCACATGCTTTGTTATAGCCAAAACTACTTGCTAAAATGTGTCTAGTGCTTAGATGCATCTAATGTCTTATGCCCAACAAGCTTCACAACTAAAAATTTAATGAAAAATAGTAAAATTACATGTTTCACATACACTGTTAGAGTCAAAAGAAATTACATGTAATAATAGTTTGAAGGGGAGATTTTGTATGGCCTTTTCACATGCTTTGTTAGAGCCAAAAGAAATTTGATGTCGAGAGAAGAAATGTTTTGCAATATCCATTGACTTGTCATCCTCATTTTTTAGTGAAGAACTTGACTTCTGATCATACATTTATTAAGAGCACCAATGTATATTCTTTACTTTACTGCTCTTCTTTGTTGGTTCTCTCACCACTATCGTTGTTTATTTATTTTTCTCGTTCTTTCTCGCCTTCGTCCATGTTTTCTTTTTGCTTTTCTTTGCTGGTTCCCTCACCACTCTTGTTTGTTTTTTTTTCTTTCTCGTCGTTGTGCGTATAGAAAGTGTCCTTCAAATGCTTTTTCCATTGTTGTCCTAGTACTTGTACTATGTGTTAGCTTTTACAATTTTGGAAATTTTTTTATTTTCTGTTGCTCCATGTCATGTATCGTATGCATAAATTTGTTATTAGAATAGTTTTTATTAATGATTTTACCATGTAAAGAATTGTTGGTGCAATTCTATTATGTTATCTCATCACCTTTATTTTAGTACTGGTGTGGTTTTATATTTTGGTACTATGTTTGGTGTCATGTGTATTTTTAGAATCTGTTTGATGAAAGTTTAACAAGAATTCCTATTTATTTTCGAGTTAATGCTTGCAACGAATCTACTCTACCCTAACAAATCTAATTATGCAATCAAAAAATGCAATAAGATGTAAGAACTAAAATTTATGCTTACAAACCTAAGCGGACAAATTTTATAGCTTCTTTTTTTTGTTTGAAGACATATTATGAGATTCTAGAGTGTTCATGCACATGTAGTGATTGAAACAAACTTAAAATGACATTTGTTCATAGAGAATGAAGCTAAATTCTAGAAACATATTCAGGGCTAAAAATCACATTACTGAACCTGATTTCATACAATTGTATTAGTGCCTTGTGCAGAAACATGTATGTTGTATGTTTTGTTAAATCCTAATGCAATTAATGCATGCAATGGGTTAAACAGGTATGAAATGATGAGAGAAGATGAATAATGCACCGTAACAAGGAAAAAAAAGAACACAATCTAAAACCATGATTTTCAACTATGATTGACAATAGCATAAACGTGATAAACCAAAGAAATTACTTGTAATAATAGTTTGAAGGGGAGATTATGTATGGCGTTTTCACATGCTCTGTTATAGCCAAAATTAGATGCTAAAATGTGTCTAGTGCTTAGATGCATCTAATGTCTTATGCCCAACAAGCTTCATAACTACAAATGTAGTGAAAATAGTAAAATAACTTGCTTCACATGCTTTGTTAGAGCCAAAAGAAATTATCTATAATAATAGTTTGAAGGGGAGATTATGTATGACCTTTTTAGATGCTCTATTAGAGCCAAGAGAAGAAATGCTTTGGAATATCCATTGACTTGCTATCTTCATTGTTTAGTAAAGAGGTTTACTTCCGGTTGGTTAAGAGCACCAAGGTGTATTCTTTTTTTTGTTTTTCTTTGTTGGTTCCTTCACCATTCTCGTTGTTCCTTTTTTTTTCACGTTCTTTCTCGCCTCTATGCGTCTTTTCTTTGCTGCTTTACTTTGTTGGTTCCCTCACCACTCTCGCTCTTAGTTTTCTTTTCTCTTTCTCGCCTTTGTGTGTATAGAAGGTGTTGTTCAAATGCTTTTTCCATTATTGTCTTGGTACCTATACTATGTGTCAGCTTTTGCAATTTTGCAAATTTTTTTTATTCTCTATTGCTGCATGTCATATATTGTATGCATAAAAGTCATTATTAGAATAATTTTTATTATTGATTTTAACGTGTAGAGGATTGTTGGCAAGAGTCTAATATGTTCTCTCAATTCCTCAGTTTGAGTACTGATGTGGTTTTGATATTTTGGTATTATATTTGTTCTCATGTAAGAGGTCGTGCAGGTCAAATAACCTTAATAATGTAGCCTCTAAAATGTATGTTATTGATGTGTTTCTTTCTTAACTTTGTAGGAACTAGTAAAAAAAATAGTCTTTTGACATGCCTAATACGCCTTGGTTTTTACAAAACCGAAGTATATTAAAACGCGGTGCATTTTTGTAATTAAGATGAATTTATATGCCTCGGTTTACTTGGAGCCGAAGTCTATGCACTTTACTGCCTCTGTTATTTACGAAACCGAAGCATAAAACCCTCTGAATTTTTTTAGCTCTTTTTAGCATCGATTAGTAGATGAACCGAGTTAGTAGTGTTATTACTGTCTCAGTTATTTGTTGAACCGAGGTAGTAGCTCGTTCAAATTTCTGAAACCCTACATAGTTTTCTTCTTCCCTAGCGCGCGCCTCCTCATTCGTCTTCTTCCCTTGTGACCTCCACCGCCACTAGGCGAACCTCCACCACCAAACGCATAGCCCTCGCGTCCTCCATTTCTCTTGCGCAAAGAAATCTCCACTTCACGGTCTGGTTTCTCTCGCAGGTTGCTTGCTGCGTCCACTGTTGTGCCGCCATAGTTCGTCCACCACTAACGCCTCCATTGTCTCCAGTGAAAGTTGGGTGGCTCGTCGAATTCCTGTTGGGGTTCGTCTAGGGTTTTTGACGAGCCTAGGAGAAACGGTTCCTTTGGGGCTAGGGATTCCAATCGCCTGCTCGCGCTGACGAGACTGATAATTGGGCGGCGGCAAAGAAACCTTCGGGAGGGTTTGAGAGGAGGGAGAGGGATAAAGGAGGGTTCTTCGATTTGCAGTTGCGCGCTGACAAATCAAAGAGTTGGGTTTCAATTAAGAGCTTTGTGTCGTCGGAGCGGCGATTCGCCTCCAACAATGGAGGTTTTGAGAGAGAGAGAGGAAGGTTATTGGGTTTGGCTCCAACGGCGGTGTTGATTCAAATGACTGGAACAAGAAGAAGGGCGAATCCAACGTTAGTAGCTAGAGTGTTGGTGCTGGTGGAGGAAGACCAAGGCTTGTTCTGCAACATTGGTCTCTATCGGTGTCCAATGAAGGGGGGATGGGAATGTAGAGAACACTACAGGAAAAGCGTTATTTTCCAAAGGAATAATACCGACGGCCTCTAGGGCCTTCGGTAAAGTTGATTTACCGAAGGATGTACCGACGGTCATGTAAGTGGTTGATTACCGAAGGGTTTTTAAGTTTACCGAAGGCTCCATAAGCCGTCGGTATATTGATCGACCTAATGAAATGAAAATTTGGGATTTCCCTCTCCCATTCTCCAAATTTTAGTTTCCACATAAGCTTTCCCCCAATTTTTTGTCTCTCACCTCTGAACCCCCAAGCATCTTCGTCTTTCGTTTTGAAACCAAAATAACACCTTTTTTGCTGTAATTGTTGTGTCGACGTTAGGATAGGGCCAGTGAGGAGGGTGGTGGTTGAGGGAGTACATTATTCCGAGGGGGCTGTTCGAAGGTGGTGGTCGCGGCGTGACGATGGTGTTGTGGCGACCTCAGGACAGTGTGCTCAGAACTTGAAGGAACTAGGTTGAGGGACTTCGTTGGAGGGGCCGTTGTGGTCTTGTGTGGCTGTTGTGCTATACAAAGGTTGCCATCGTCATGGGCTTTCTTGGTTGAGGTAAGTTGTGCGTTTAATAATTCATTATGAGTTACAATGTTCTTGAATCTGTTTGATTTTCTTGTGGCAGTAGTGTATGATGTTGTTTGATTGAGAAAGTTTATTGGTCTGTTGCCTTTGCTTTTAATGCGTGCAACTGTGTGGTCTAACTACGCAAAACTTCAACTACGAAGTGAACCTTTCAACCTCTAACTTCCCCTTAACCTGCTTTCAATCAACGTACACATAATGTTATATATTGTAAATGTTTGATACTATAACTTTCCTAATCAGAAGTCATTTCTATGTTTTTGACCTGATAACCTCTAGATGCACCAAATTGTATGAATTCCATGATGATGAAATAACCACCAGTAGGTAGCGGTCCAAACTACAACTCCTAGCAGCAAGTCACCTTATATGGCTTAGGTACACAAATAGTCTCGGTTTCATACATAGCTGCTAAACCAAGAGCCTCTGCTTCAAACATGGATGGTCCAATAGTCCTGATATAGAGTTTGAACTTTCAACCACATAGAACTTGAAATATATAAGAAGCAAAGGAATGAAGCTTTAAAAAACATTGAAATCCACCTGCAACACTCAGGTTAACATGTGTTAAAATTTTATGATCAAACATTGAAAAGGAGGGAAGGAGATAGTAACACTGACCAATATATAAAGTTTTCTAAATCTGGTTGTGATGAAATATGCTAAGTATGTAACATTGGAAGTGCGTGTCTGTTGAGACCTCGGCAAGTGTACCGAATCGTACAAGTAATAAACCGGTAAGTCCGGAAATCGTTTTCCCAAGAGATTTGTTTTGATTCACAGATTGATTAAAATTTACCAATTTAGCGATTAATTTTACAACACAAGTAAGATTTGCATACAGATGAAATTAAAGTGGTAAAAACAGATGAATTAAAGTTCACTGGGGTTGATTTTCAAGTTCATCACTCAAGTAATTTTTCTACTAACACAATTCCTCAAAATTAAGCATCAACATCCTAGGCGCATGCAGTCCTGATCTCTCAGATGACCATTCAGAATCATTCAAACTAAATCCTAATCTCTTAGATAATTCAGTTATCAGATTTGCCTTAATCACAATGTCACAGATGACTAAGAATTTCCTCCTATGTCTAGGACTCGAAATCCTTTAGCAGTTCTATCCTAGGTCCGCGGTCTCATACATTTCTCAATGATTTAACCGTTCAAATAGCTCAGATTCTCATCATAGGCATGAATAATAAAGATAGAACACAAAATTCATACAAGATCATGCATTAATATAGAAATTACAAAGAGTTTCAGAAATGTACTCTCAACCCCAGTGAAATGGAGTTCTAGCTACACATATACATCATAGAAGCGATAAAGGATGGATTGGATGGTAGAAAGTGTTGAAATTCCACTCCGGAGCACCCAAAACGAGCATGGACGTGAGCTGCAGATTCTCCCCTAGCTTCTCCCCTCCAGAACTGCCTCTTTCTGCCTCTGGATCGCGTCTTTAAAGAGAAAAGTCGTAAGTGACTTTTCGCTGGGCGACAGGAATCCACTCGCTGGGCGAGTGGGCTAGCTGGGCGAGTGGCTCCAGCTCGCTGGGCGACTGGCTCGCTGGGCCACTGGTTCCTGGTCGTTGGGCCACTGATGCGCTCTGGCTGGGCCACTGGTGCGCTCTGGCTGGGCCACTGGCTCGCTGGGCCACTGGCTCGCTGGGCCACTGGTTCCTGGTCGCTGGGCCACTGGTTCACTTCTGGCTGGGCCTCTGGTGCGCTCTGGCTGGGCCACTGATGCACACAGGGTCTCTTTGATATTATCCAATCCTTATTCTATTGCAAAAATAAACACACCAAAGCATCAAAACACATTTAAACATTACAAACTATACTTACATCAACAATTATATACTTTTCATGAGAATTAATACGAAAACTTACTCAAAAACACAACATTTTAAGTAACAAAAGCAAGTAAAGTTTACACCTATCAGTGTCACATGAAGGCTTTGATGAAAAACCACAAAGTCTGATGGTCAAAACTCTTTCAATCTTTCCACTGCTTCCAAACCCCTTATTTCATTTGTTGTTGTTAGCACCACTACAATTCCATTCAATGCCAATTTCTTGCATATTCCAAACAAGTATCTTAGAATGAAGAGTGTTATAAAATCAATAAAATGATTTCCTTTTAAAAGAATTGTATGGGTGCAGAGCTTATGTTATTTTTAATTATTTAAAAGTGTTTATTAGAAATGAAGTTTGATATTGATTGAATGGTTTAAAGTGTACTTAGTAGGACTTGTAGGTTACAAATTATAGGTCTAAGTCTAAGTTCAACCACCATAAAAAAAATAAGTCATACTAACCACTTATATCGAGCAATCCGTTTAATCGGTTTGATCTAAAATCAAGGGATTTGAGACGTTGAAGCCCACTTAGAGATGACAGAAAATCATTGGAGAAACTGTTTGAAGTCAGCTTTAGGACTTGTAAATTGGGTGGCCACGTAAATCCATCCTTCTGTAATAGAAACAAAATTGACAACATCTAATTATGAGTGTACACACTAAATAAGGAGTATGCATATTTGCATTGATTCGAATCTACTTCGGTAAAATAAAGAATAAGCACAACTAACCTAAATGCCAAAAAATGGTCTCATTCAACTCGTTCCCAGCCATCTGAAGAATCTCCAGAGACGTTATCTTTGATATATCTAGTAATATACATACTCATTACACTCATATATTTTCAACCAAAAAGCATGATGAAGATTTGAAATGTAGGAAGTCTAACATACTAAGAATTGATCTTGGAGTCAATTCACTATATCCTAAATTTAATGACTTTAGAGATGAAAGTCCACTAATAATGCAATATCAGTGTCATTGAAGTTGTTGTAAGACAAGTCAAGGACCTCAAGATTCTTTAACATAGAGCATAAACCTGCAAGGTAAAGTGTCTTACATTACATACTTATATATATTATCCTGAAGCTTATCAGTATCCTTAGCTTTACAATTGAAATGGGAAAATTATTCCACCTTGGATATGATTATGTGAGTCAAATTCATTGCCAGACAAATAGAATTCTACCAGAGACGTGAATCCCTCGAGAGATGGCAAAATGTCATTAGTCAAATAGTTCCAACTTATGTCAAGGACTTCTAATCTAAGCAACTTCGATGATAGAGTTTCAAAATCTAAAGGAATGCACATGTGTTAGTACTCAAAGGTAGTAGAAGAAGCCAACCAATTTTGAAGTAAAAATTAAAAAGATGCTTATCACACATCATCATCATTATAATATATATCCTTACCGTTGAATACATTGAACCTGTTGTGTGATAAATACCTGTTGGATGATAAATATAAAGACTTGATAGATGGAAGGAAATTCAAACAAACTAGGATAACAGTGAAACTATCCAGCTCTCTCTTCACACTGAAGTCAAGGACTTCCAGATTTTCCAACCCTGCAAAGTATTAAAATTAAATGGAAATAATTATTCATGTTTAACATAGTGATCAAGAAATAGAATGTGTAGAATAACCTTCACTGTCTGCATAATCTAATGCCCAATCACTGTAGCTCATGTTGAGACTCTTCAAATCTTTGAAGACAACAAGATCAGCCAAACTTAAACTTAAATTCTGATCTGTTTGGCCATCAAAATCACTATAGCTTCCCAAAATTTTGCTACTTACACCTAAAAAGTGTACTTAGTAGGTTACAAAATGGGAATTGACCTAAGGTTACCTAAGACCGTGTATACTAAACATCCTAACAAGTTTAAAGTTGTTAAAGGAAGCTAAGAAACATGACACAATAGATGAGTTAGTGAAAATTGATGGTTTAAGAAGTGATTTTGCAAATTGGTTGGGGAAAGAACAAATGAACAGTGCATAGAAGTTTCAAATGGTAAAATAGATGTGCACAAACATTGAAACAACACAGAACACATAGAATCAACAATTGATAGTGGCAGTTCCCGTAAATACAGAAAATTTCACTAATAATTGTTGCAGAATGGAGAAACAGCAGAGTCAAGGCTGGGTGGTTCAATTAAATGCATAAGAAGGTCCTAATCAACTAGACCTAGCTGCAGACTATCAACTAGGAGATATGAAGTGACCTAAAACCACTCATAGACTAAAGCACGGTGCAAAGCTCTACAAAAAAACAGAAACAATGATAAAACTAGCAAAATGATCAACTGAACTACTCTTTTTGACATTCAGTGATAATTTCTGATTGTTAGCACTTCAAACATGTATGAATGTATCAAATACACTTGTCTCAAGCATTACAATTAATAAATTTTTGCCAAAAAGAGTGTGCTCAGGATGAAACCATTAGAGTAAATTCCTTTTACCACCTGTATAATTTTTCTTTTTCACATGTTTCAATTCAAATCACAACCTAGCTCTTGTTACAACCCAAACCAATTACAAATGCACAAATTCAAAAGTCAGAGTTGGATTCAACTTTGCACTAGAAAAAATGAGTTGTAAATTGAGGTTTTGAGTTGTGAAATTGCACAACAGTGGTTATAAGTCAAATTAGAATTTTAGAACAACTTTAAATCATCAAAACAAAGTCTTTTGAGCTATTATTTGGCATAGAAATAATAGATTCCAAAATTTGACCTTATAACAACTAATAATGTAGCAAATTAAACAACTATACACCTCATTCTAAGTTATAATGATTCAAACAGGTAGCTATAAATGCAAATGACTGTAGAAAGTGTAAATACACTAAACTAAGCTTGAAAACAACAACTACGCATGATCAAAGTCGAACTGGACATTGGAAGGACATTTAACACGGTGAAAACCATCATTTTTTTAGTTAAAATAGAAGTGGAGTAGTGATTTTGAGTTGCAGGTTGTTTATAACTCATTTTAGAGTTTAAAGACAATTAAAATCATCAAATAAAGTTACCTGAACATTCAGTTGTGTGTTTAAATCGTCGAGGTATGTTCTATGTGTCTGTCTAAGCCTTATATTTATTTTTACAATTAGATTCGATGAAGCGATTCTCCTAGATGTGCAGAATAGTTTACCACTGTCAGGAATTTATTTTGATTATGCTTATATGATGGAACCACTGTTAATAAATTGAAGTAAAGAGGAACATTTTATATTTCATTGTGTTCGTTTTCTGCCTTAAATAAGCATGGATAGGAGTAATAATTTGTTAATTGTATTATAAGATAAGCATAGGTAGGGTAGTATTCTTCTACCTGATTCCTCTTTGGCAGATGTCGATTAGAACAAAGTTGGTCTTCCAATGTAACTTGTTTTTGTCTCAATTCTCCTCAATTATTCACGTTGTTGGCTGGGCTAGTGAGTCGTCCTTCCTTCTCTAAATATTTATTTTAAGACTTCAAACTAACCAATGTTGGTCATCCCTCTAGTCACGGTGTTGGCTTGGCCTTCATTATTCCTTATAATCTATTTTTTTATGACTAATCCATGATTATAGTTGGCACCAAAGACACCTTTGCTCATTAAATTGTATTCCAATCTGATGAGGGTGAATGAAGCCAAAATAGATTTATGAGATTTGAATCAGAAATTACAAAGCTTTAGTAGCCGAGAGTGAAATTGTTGTATTAAAATCCTTCTTCTCTTTTAGTGTGGATTTTTCATGGTTTTCCTTAATGAGCACACTTGTTTTCGGCCTTGAGATGCAGAGCTATTACCCTCAGTCATTTTAAATCCATGAAGAACATAATAGCTCATGAAATTAGTAGCTTAATCCAATGGAAACTAGAACAAGGACCCGCTGAACGTTTTAGTATTGCAACATTTGAATTTGGTTTTGATTTTTAATAATTTGATATATGCAAAGGAATTTTTGTTTGGACTGTCTCCTACATGAGCTTTGAGGTCATGAGTTACTCTTCCTTGTAGTATAATTGCACAAGAGTTGTAACCGGGATAGTTATGTTCCTTCTTTGATAGCCAACCTATTACATTCAAATTATAACCTTCTTTACGGGTTTGGAACTAGAACAATGATAATGTAACCGTAAAGGTTTACCTTTGGCCAAAATACTTAACATATTGATGTGCAAACATATTTAAGGCTGTATGCCCTCTATGTGTAGAGTCGTCATTGCTATCATATCTCCTCCCTGTTGATTACGTTTCCAGAGTACTAAGTCTTTTGTTGGTATGATTTAGATTCTGAAATCTAATTAGAAATCTTTAAATAAACTGTGAAAATATTTATATCAATAAGTTGATGTTAAAAAGTGAAAAATGCTAGACATAATGTATTAAAAATGAAATAATGAGGTGTGGTTAGAGTAAATAATGAGAAAATGCAATATAGGTTAAAGAGCAAAAGAGCAAATGACTTAATGTCTCTGAATTGGAAGTTATATGATTAAGTAAATGATTCATGGATAAAATATTAGAGGAAAGACCATCTTATCCTTATTTTGTTATTTGTCTTCCACAAATTATTAAAGTGTTTTATTTAATTAAAGGGCTTGATTAATTAGTTAACAATACAACATACTAGGAGCTAAATTCGAGACCTTTCAAAGAGTAGCTGAACTAGTTTTATTATCATTTGAAATGGTGGACTACAAGTCTCATTGTGTTGGTGTAGAAATCTCTGCATATGACAGTCAAGTAATATTAGCCACCATGGAATATGAATATATATATATATATATAATATGAAGTCGTAATTGTGTATGATGAAGAAGTAAGTAGCTTTGTTTATAATCTGACTGTGAGTGGACAATAGGGTGTTTAGGTTTAGGATGGATATAGGGTGTTTGATGATTAATCTTTTGTTGTTGTTGCATTTTGCTAATTAAAATTTTTCATTATTGTACAAGGTTTTGGGGTTTCAATTAGGAGCACATAACGTTTGGAAGCTTCAAATAGAGTGGGTTAAAGTTAGTTGCAAAAGTGTCATTGTTTAAGGGCTACACTCAAGTGTCGAAGACTTCATCATTTCCAGGTAGGTAAATGATGTCTTATTTTGTTTGCCTTGCTTTATTTTGGTCCTAATTGATCTGTCTAAAAGCCTATAGCCATGCAACAATTTGATAAATAAACATGCTGGCCCCTCCTTATGGTAAATAAAATTTTGTTTGCCTTTTATCTCTCTTTCTCTTTCGCCTTTTGTCTTCTCTCTGTTATGTTGTCTGTGTTGCATATTGTTCTTATATATGATCTCCACACCTTGTTCCCCACCCTTCAACCGAAATTCCCTCTTGGAAAAAGACCATGACAACACCCTTGAAAATTTCTTTCAATACAGGGTAAGACTTAAAATGAGTAACTATAAGGATGAAGTAGAGTACAAGGACAAACCAACATGCATATATGTTGGTTATACACTATCTTGAATCCCCCAAGTTGCCAAACTAGAAGGAGGAACCAAAGTTATAACTTTGGCCTTCAACATGTTAAAAGATACGTCTCTTAAAGTCTCCAACAACCTGTACATGAATTTGGACTTTAATTGTGAAAGTGAACTCTAAAGTCAAAGTTCAACATATGATACAAATTGATGATACAAAGTTCAACAAGTGTTTCTTGGTTGTTTCAGTGTTTAAACACATCCAAATTGATGATACAAAGTTGCTCAAAACATCAAATTATGTGTGCAAACGTGTTTGTGCAAAATCACCCTTTAAACCACCAAATTTTGCCTAAAATTGGAAGTAGACCACTGATTTTCTGGTGTAGTCTTTATGTTTATTGTTTAAGTGATTGCACACCTTCAAATTGATGATATAAAATTGCTTGAAGCATCACTTTAGCTGTTGAAACACTTCCAAGCATTTTTGGCCTTGAAACCACCATTTTCAAAGTCATTTTCTGGTGCAGTGTGCATTTCATGTGCTGTTTGAAATTTTCCAAACTTTATTCTTTATTTCTGGATTGGCAAAAGCTAGTATGATGTTTCCAGATGGAATTATATGATCGAAAACAGTATAGAACATCCATAAAGAAGTTTAACTACAAACTCATACTACAAAAAAAACCTAGAACTCAAAACATGACACCCTAGAACCTAAAAAGTGTACTAAATAGGTGACAATTTCGAAATTCACCTAAACAAACTTAAGAATGTGTAATGTTCTTATCCTAACAAGTTTAAAGTACTTAAATAAAGTTAAGAAATATGTCAAATTGGATCAAGTACCAAAATCTCAAAATTTGGCTACTTAGACCTAAAAAGTGTACTAAGTATGTTACAAAATGGGAATTGACCTAAACTAACCTAAGACTGTGTATTCTACACATCCTAACAATTCTAAAGTTGTTAAAGGAAGCTAAGAAACATGACAGAAGATGACCTAGCTATATGTCAAAGTTTGCATACTTGGCACCTAAAAAGTAGATGAAATAGCTAAAAATCACTACTCAAACCTCTAAAATTTTTTTACTACAATTGCAAACTGCACTAAAGTAGGAAAATATACAAGTAAACTATCCTAACAAGTTAAGAATGGTAGAACCTAGCTAATTAAGAACTCACACTACAAAAAAAAAACTAAAACTCTAAATTTTACAACTTAGAAACCTAAAAGTAGTACCTAAAATACACTAAAAGTGCAAAGAATGCAAAGTCTATTAAAGTACTCACCAAAACAGTAAACTAACTATCTGCACCACTTTTAAAAGATAAAAGAAAGATAAAAATGAAGTCTCAATTGAAAAATAAAAAGAAAAACAGAATTTGAGTATTGAACACCTATAAATAGACCAAAGTAGGTGAGAATTTTATTTCCTTGCAGAAATTTGTTATCAAACCTACATTTAGATCATGAGTGAATGTTCATGTATATGTTGTATGTTGATATATATATATATATATATATATATATATATATATTGTATGTTCATTTATTAGGCTACAACTTGATTAAGTTAAGTAGTAAGTCTTATCGTACTACATACATTCTCAATGGAATAAGAAGGGAGAAAGTACCTTAAACACTTACAATGTACAAAATATGTGGAAGTACTCTATAAAAGAGAACTTCAGTAATGTCAGAAAATTGACTCCCCCAAATTTAATACACAACCACTTAGGATGTCAAAGACGGTTCAATACTGAGGACTTGTCTTTGCATGCCCTTATTGAATGCCTATGACAATAGTGTTGAAATTGTCTTCCATGTTCGACTTGAGTAGTAATAGGTTTATTACTTATGTCACATGGAGTGTTGTTGTTTTGGCTAAGTTTTGATTTCTTTGGCTTGTCACAGAACGTGGCCCATTTTCCCAATCATCGTGGATGGATGTACGACCGTTGTTATAGTAGAAGGAGAGGTTTGAAGGAATCTTTTGTCCTTGGAGTTGAAGAGTTTGTGGAGACAGCCCGACGATGTTAATATTTTGCCCTTGATGGAGGGATTCGATGTCCATGCATCAAGTGCGAATGTACAAGGATTCTGAAAGATGAAGTGGTCAAACTTCACCTTTACCAAAAAGGGTTCATGCCTAATTACACGGTTTGGACATATCATGGTGAAGAAATTCCATCGACCTCCACTGTAGCTGAAAAGCGGCTTGCATCAGGTTCGAATACTATTGTACATACATCTAAGATAGATCAATTTTCCTATATGCAAGAGATGGTCGACAATGCTCTTCGTCGTCATGCTGAACAAGAAGCAAACGATAGTCATGATGAAGAGTCTCCAAATGAAACCACTCAGAGGTTTTGCAATTTACTGACAGAGGCAAATCTACCTGTATTTGAAGGTTCATCTGAGTCAAAATTGTCAGTGTGCATTAGACTCATGGCTGGCAAATCTAATTGGAACGTTCCCATTCAAGTAGTGGACTTCTATACAAAATTGATGTTAGATTTGACACCACCAAACAATTTTATGCCGAAGAATTATTACCAAGCAAAAAAATGTGTTTCAAAGTTGGGATTGGAAGTCAAGAAGATTGATTGTTGTGTTAATGGATTATGTTATTCTATGACAATGACAGTGGCAAAAATGATGCATTGTTGGTTGAATGCAAGTTTTGTGGCTCACCTCGATATCATACGATGCATGCTGGACGGAGGCAAAAAAAACCAATTCCCTTAAAGTCCATGTTCTACTTGCCTATAATACCAAGATTGCAAAGAATGTTTACTTCAATGCAAACATCAGAACACATGACATGGCACGATGGTAACAAAACTGAAGGATTTTTGCGTCATCCTTGTGATGGTGAAGCTTGGAAGCACTTCAATCGTAAACATCCATCCTTTGCTAGTGAACCGCGTAATGTCAGACTTGGTCTATGCTCTGATGGGTTTACCCCGTACATTCAGGCGTCTGCATCACCATATTCATGTTGGCCCATGATAGTTACCCCCATACAATCTACCACTTGAGATGGTTTGACTGCCATCGACGGTTCTTGCCCATTGATCACCCCTTTAGAAGAAACAAAAAGGCCTTTCGCAAAGGGCAAGTTGAAACGGATGTGCCCCCGCCAAAGTTGACTGGGTCACACGTTTGGAGAAGAGTGAAAGACTATCCAAAAGTCACTGAATCTAGTCAGAATAGGATAGAAGGGTTTGGAGAATGGCATAATTGGACTAAAAGAAGCATATTCTGGGAACTTCCCTATTGGAAAGACAACTTGCTAAGACACAACCTCGATGTCATGCACACAGAAAAAAATTTCTTTGACAATGTCTTCAACACAGTTATGAATGTTATAGGTAAGACAAAAAATAATGAGAAAGCAAGAAAAGATTTACCATTGTATTGTGGACGAAAAGACTTAGAGTTGAAGGCGCAAGGTAACGATCGATTATTTAAACCAAAAGCAAATTACACCATGTCAAAAGACGAGGCAAGAATAGTGTGTGGATGGATCAAAGAGCTTAGAATGCCAGATGGATATGCTTCTAACTTGTCCATATGTGCCAATGTTCAGAACGGTACTATTCAAGGGTTGAAGAGTCATGATTGTCATGTATTCATGGAGACTTTCATCCCTCTTGCGTTCAGTTGTTTGCCAATGCACGTGTTAAATCCACTGATAGAAATTAGTAACTTCTTTAAAGATTTGTGTTGCACGACACTAAAGGAGAATTCCCTTAAAAAGATGGATGAAAATATCCCAATTATTCTCTGCAAATTGGAAAGAATATTCCCTCCTGCATTCTTTGATTCAATGGAGCATATTCCAATTCATCTTGCATATGAAGCTTGGCTTGGGGGACCGGTGCAATACAGGTGGATATATCCATTTGAAAGGTTTATGGGAGAATCCAAACGTTCAGTTAAAAATAAAGCTAGAGTAGAAGTCTCAATTTGTGCAGCTTACTCACACAGAGAGACAACGTATTTTTGTTCACATTATTTCAAAAACTTCATGTTATCCCCCACTCATGTCAGAAATGAAATGCAATGGAAAGTTGAACCACGTGAAGGTGCATTATTAGTTTTCCGACAATCTGGCCGTCACGTAGGGAAAGCATTCACACATTGGTTAACTGATACTGAATTCAATTCTGCTCATGTCCATGTCTTAATCAATTGCAGTGAAGTTAAGTCGTACCTTGAGTATGTCATCATCCATCTGTTATCTTTCCAATGACACAATTGTTATACACTAATGAATTTCATTTGTACCAGCTCATTTCTTGTGGCTGAGCAAGTCGCAGAAGGAAATACTTCTGCTAGAATACACTCTGAGTTTCCCCAATGGTTTAGAAATCAGGTCTGTAGTTTTTACTATGTTTAGAAATCGGTTAATTTGACTCTTGGTATTATAATTTTTTTAGTGTCTTTGTAGGTTGTTAATCAGGCATTAACTCCCACAGTTCAAGAGTTAAGACATCTCTCGAATTGGCCAATGAGATGTGTCAAAGAATGGCACACTTACTTCACCAATGGTTAGAAATTCCATACACATGAATGGTCTAAAGGAAAGAAAACATCAAATTGTGGTGTGTATGTGAAGGGCCTAACAGAGGGTTGTTATGATGATTTCTACGGCATCATTCATAAAATATATGAGCTAGAGTACAACAGCACTACTTCTCCAAACAGAGTAGTACTTTTTTGTTGTGAATGGTTTGATCCTTCTAGAGCTGGTACTAGAGTTGATCCACGCTTTAATATTGTCAAACTCAACCAGAGATTAAGATATAAACCGTTTGATCCTTTCATTCTACCAACTAATGTCAGACAGGTTTATTATGTGTCATATCCACCATTCCGCAATATTGACAAGCGTGGTTGGGACGTAGCAATACAAACCAAGCCTAAAGGTCGCATTGACTCAAATGAGGTTGAGGAAGATGTTGCCTACCAACTTGACCAAATGTCACAACCACAAGAAATTATTGAAGTTGAACGTATAACCGCATTGGTCGACCCTGATGGTGATGAAGATGATTTAGAAGCAACAATACAAGGTGATGAAGAACAAGAAGAAGAGGAAGAAGAAGATGATGATGATAATGACGATGATGAAGAAGAAGAAGATGAAGATGAAGATCATGATGACGACGATTGAATGTTGGACATCTATTGTAGCAAATTGAACTATCATTTGAATAGAGTTATCTAAAATACTATCTTAAAAGTTGTATGCAATTATTTATACATTGACTTTAAAAACCATTGATCCTTCCTTATTCATTTCTTTTTTTTCCCTTTATTTGTAACCATAATGCAGTAATGACAGGACAAGGTTCAGAACGTCCTGATAAAGGAAAGCGGGTAGCAAGGCCTAAGAAGAGGCAACGACAGGCACCAAAGTATGTACTTAGGGTGCCTACTAGACTACCTACCATTGCTGCCCCCGGTACATCATCTGTGGGGCCTCCTCCTACCCCTACAATACAGCCTCTTACCCATGCAGTACACCCTTCTCCTACTCCTGCAGCACACCCTTCTACTACCCCTGCAGCAGACCCTCTTCCTCCTACTGTGATTATAACCCCCACTCCTCCCCTTGTGGTTATTACCCCCACTCCTCTCCCTGACCCTACTTCTATACCTTCCTCATCTTCTATACCGCCTTCTGAGACTGTCACACCATTTGTTGATCAAGATTCAAGTGGTGATGGTGAAGGTCTTGACCCGCCCCTCCATGATCGACCATGGATTGAGCCGTATGGTAAAGGGTAAGATTTTAATCTCTTCATATAATTTGATCTTTATACCTTACTGTAATTGAAATGACTTTTATTATGCAAGTTTATTCCATCTAGGGTTGCTTCCCAGGCCATCACACGTTCAATTAAGCAACAGTTTATAAGTCCATGGCCTACTTGGGGAGCAATACCTGATGACGACAGAAAGTCATTCTGGGAGCGCTTTCAGGTGAACAATCCATTAAACTAATTGTCCCTCTTATTTTAAGTATGTTCATTAATCAATGTTTGTTCTGTTTAATGTTACAGATGAAGGTGCAGTGGAAACCTGAACATGAAACACAGATACACAGAAATTTCCACATGAAAGCATCTCATCGGCTGTCAGAGATGTTTAGGGATGCCCGCAATGCAGGAGACCGCCCTTACTGGCTGGGTGAACAAATTTGGAACTCTTTACTGGCTCATTGGAATACAGTAGAGTTTCGTAATAAGTGTGCCAAGGCGCAGAGAAACAGAGCATCTGAAAAGGGTGGCACCCTACATATTGGTGGGTCGATAACCATTCATGAACATGTCATTCGTAGGGTAAAATTTCAATCCCTAACTATTTCTTTCATATATAAGTTATGTATTTTCTATTTCATATGTACACTTCTAATTGTAAATTATGTTACAGGCACAAGCTCTAGGACGCGCGGTCCATGTTGATGAGGTTTTTGCACAGACTCATGTAAGGAAGGGCACTAATCAATTCGTTGATGAAAGATCTTGGAAGACTCATGTAAGCAAATAACACTATTACTATTACTAATTTTTCATTTATGTTATATCATTCCCTAACATTGCAGTTAATGTTTCAACAGGAACAATTTTCTACGAGACTTTCACAGGTTAGATCTGAACATGAGTCAGCTCCTACACCGGATGATGGCAGTAATGCAGAAGACGACATACGTAGGACACAGTGCTGGGTCGAGATCGTTGGTGGCAAGAAAAAGGGTCGACTGTATGGTGCAGGACAATTTGCTGAAAACTAACAACATCGAGAGGAGGTACTCTGAAGCACCAACCTTCTTCCACCACTGCTCCTGACGAGGTCGTTCTCCGCCTCATGCAGGCACTACAACAACGTGACCAGGAAATCACTGATCTGAGAGCAAAGTTTACAAACTTTTAGGCCCTGGTCATGAGAGTTTTGCCTGAAATTTCACAGGACGTACAAAATATCCCTCCGACCCGCCACGACCCTCCTCGTCACCCGCTGCCCCTCAGCAGCCCACATCAGTCCAACCCTCATCAATCCAACCCTCATCAATCCGACCCTCATCAGTCCAACCCACACCAGTCCAGCCATCAATAGAGGAGTAGGATTATGAAGATCATTCTGATGATAACTATGTACATTATTAGTTTCATTTTCTTATTACTTGTTATAGAAACATTTGGATATTAGAACATTTGGTGTTTAGATCATTTCGATGTTAGATCAACTGGGTGACTTTGGATGTTAGAACATCATTATGTTACATTGTTTTATGTTTTAACTATAAATACATGTTCTATGGATTAATGGTTGTTCTATGGATTAATGGATGTTCTATGGATATTGATCAATGATTGCATCTTTGAAATGTACATTATGCATGTCTGTATGTACTTGAAAACTGTTATGCAGGTCTGTTTGTGCTTGAAAACTGTTATGCAGGTCTGTTTATGTTGTTGGTTTCGCCAGAAATACAATTGTCCCTTACATTTCCCTCCAACTTACCGAAGGCTTTTGTCCTTCGGTAAATACCCACGTTAGGTCATTACCGAAGGCTTTTGCCCTTCGGAAATTATCGAAGGCTTTTGCCCTTCGGAAATTACCCAAGGCTTTTGCCCTTCGGAAATTACCGAAGGCTTTTGCCCTTCGGAAATTACTGAAGGCTTTTGCCCTTCGGAAATTACCAAAGGCTTCTGCCCTTCGGAAATTATCGAATGCTTTTGCCCTTCGGAAATTACCGAAGGCTTTTGGCCTTCGGTAATTTCTGAAGGGCAAAAGCCCTCCCTCGGTAATTGTTAGCGACAAGGAATTTACCGAGAGCTCATTGGCCGTCGATAAGCCGTCGATAAATACACTTTTCCGACGACTTCTGGCTTTTTCCGAGGGCTTTTGGCCTTCGGTAATGTCCTTCTTTTTTGTAGTGGAAACCTAAAGGGGTTAAGGAGACAGGTGAAGGTGATGCCTTTGTGAAGAGGGGTTTTGGGTCTTGGAATGGAGGAGGATGAGCTGCTTTGCCTGAAAGTCGCACTGAGAGGAGTTGGAGGAAGCCCATATCTGATGATGAAAGTCCTAAAAGGTTTGTTACAAGGAAAAGATTGTGGACATAAGAGAAGAAATTCTACGAAAGAGACGAGCAGGGAAGCTTCCAAGGGACACCACATCCCTTTTGAAAACTTGGTGGCAAGCACGTTCTAAATGGCCATACCCCACTGTAAGTTTGGACATACATCTCAATCATAATATATTATAGTTGTTTCCATTTTTATATTCTAAATGTATTTTCAAGAGGAAGACAAGGCTAGACTGGTGCAGGAAACAGGGTTGCTCAGAATTGAGAAGCTGACAAATGGGAAGCTTCTTAACTTGCACAGTGTAAGATGAGTTTTTTGTTTCTCATTCATGTCCAATTCGATGTTATTAAAATGCAGAATCCTTTCTCTGAATTTGTTGCATGTTGTTTGACAGGTTATGGTTATGGTATAGAAATGAACATGTTGTGGTATGTACTGGGTAAGTGTTGAATAGTGCTTGATTGTGGTTTGATACTGTTACTTGCTGCCAAGTAAGGATTATTTTCCTAGTACACTGGAATGAGAGTTTTCTGTGTTAAAACGTGAATCCAAATATGTTGAATGGACTGCGCATGTTGAAGAACTAGGCATGGTTAGTGTATATATGTCAGTTTTATTAATTGAATGGTGGTTTAAGGATGTGATTGAACTAAGAATGGTCTATATGTTGTTGTGTCTCTGTGCACACTTAATTTGATGATTCCTTTAATCCAAATTAATTAAAGTGTTAATGCCTGGAAAATCCATGATGTTGGTTGCTGGTCATAAATCCTGGTAGCCTAAAATGTTTGTGATACAAATATGGAACTGCAACGTGGATGAAATAATTACCTGTTGTATTTTGATTATGTGATACAAATTTGGTTGCAACTTGTTGAAGGAATCTAAGTGCATTATTGTAATCAGTATATATATATATATATATATATATATATATACACATGTTTTTGGCTGATAGAATCAGACTGGCTGTCATGTAATATTTAAACTGCACATTGATTTTTTAAGTTCAATGCTAATGTGCTTTGTTCAAGTTCTGTAAAAGTGAATTAACCAAATATTAAACAACTTGGATTGATGGTATTATAAGTTATTATGTGGTATGAGTGCAGATTACAGTGTGATGACTTGTTTATATGATAATCTCTGTGGAGGGTCTTTCATTCCAAAGTAGAGGATGATTTGATTTTTAAGTATATGATTTTTAGTATAGAAGGATAATATAATCATTATTTCACTCGTTCATTTCTTGACAGCATGGTTGGTTCCCTGAGTAGATGTGTTGTAAACTAAACTAGATTTTGATTTGGATATTAAAAAAGATGTTGAACCGACTTTCGGAGTGTGTTGGAATTGAAAGATTTGAAGGCAGAATCTTAATTTTTATTAGGAAGATACTGCCTCAGTTCATAAGGAATTGAGGCGTAAAGTCCTTCTAAAAAAACATAAAAAAATAAAAAACCTACTGCCTCAGTTTCATTTGAACTGATATGAAATCTTAGATCTTTTTGTCTCGATTAACAATTGAAGCATAAAAGGGTTAAATCAGTTGAGAGGATTTTATAGAGTTAATTTTTATAGTGTTTTTAATATAATAACGGTAGCTTCGGAATAATAACAAAATATTGATGAATTTATTGTTTGCAATTAATTTAACTAATTGTTTAAAGGGTTAAATCAGTTGAGAGGATTTTATAGAGAAAAGCAAGTGGTACCAAAAAGAATTAATGTTATTCACAAATCAAAACTTAAGCAAATAGTACAAATGAATCGTGTCTGAACTTACAATTACCACATTTTAATGCTGTGGTAACAAAAAAAAGTTCTCTCCACGTTAACTACCTCTAAAAAAATAAAAATAAAAAAAGGAATAGTACAAATGAATAGTGTCTGAACTTACAATTACCACAAATTTTAATGTTGTGGTAACAAAAAAAGGTTCTCTCCACGTTAACTAAAAATTCAATGATGATATTGAACAACGCCACTCCGTCCCCAATAAATAATTTCTCAAATGCATTTCCTGTTGTTGCAATCCTTTGGCACATGTAGACGGTGAAACTTTGGTTCGATAGGAACAGTTAATGCCTTCCTACCCCAAGAATGTGGCTTTGCTGCCTTTGGCTTCACAATACTTGATGGCTTTTCGATAATAACACTAAGTTTTGTTGCAATGACAGCCTTTTCTTTCTTTCTTGGTAAAGCACTGCAATAGACATTTCCATTGGAATCAAAATTGCTTACTACAAACACAACATGTTTCAGAATCTGACCATTACTTACCTCAGAGGCCTCAGAACTTTACGCTGCGTCATTTCGGATTTTCTTTTGAATTTATCATTCACATCATTGGGTTTCTGAAGTTTAGGACGAGGATCATTTATATAAGGTGGTGTAGCAGATAATTTACGTTGCACCTTGCAGCGGGAGTTGTCAATTTTAATGCCACCCTGCGTAACATTTTGGGAAGTCTTCAGTCACTGTCTAAAATATTGTTTATGCTAAAATATTTATAGGTGAACATGTTCTTCGGTGCATGAACTTACAGATTGGTTTTCCTGTGTTTTTGGGTGTGATTTCTCATCACAACTGCGATAGTAATCAGTGTCTGATTCACTTTTTGTGTAAATAGTTTCACTTTTCTGAAAGAAAATGAAGAAAAGGGTCAATTTTTTTATATTAATAATGACGAAAGGTTCACAATGGAACTGAACTCACTCGGTTTACAATCTGATGTTTCCCCATTGCCATTCCACCACCTTTAACTGCGGTTTCTTTTAAAGGTGAGAGAAATTTTCAATCCAAGTTTGCTTCTTTAAGAATTCCCCTTTCCTGCAGCATCAAAAACACGAATCACACTTGATTAAAATAAATTGTTTTTTAACCATAAATAAACTTAAACACAATCCTCTTCCCTTACTTACATCAGTTCTCAGCTTAAAAGGCTTAGGGTTTGTGGGCTTTAATTTTCTGGACTTCACAACTGGAGAAGTAGTTGTGGTCGATGAAGATTTCTGATTTAAGGTCAAAATCATAAACGTTATATACACAGTCAAATCATTCAATAAAGTGAGACTGAAAGTAATCATTAATATAACTAAGACTAGACCTTTTGTGTTTTTCTCGAATCATCCTCATGTTTGATCCCAAGAATAGCCTTTTTTTTGGGCACGTCGTTATCGGTACTCATCTCTCTGCAGCCACCAAGAATTCATTGATTTCACCAAATTTAAGAAAACAATGGAGAGTCAAATGTTTTTGTTAGTATTTGAAGGTTGTGAAAGGAGTAGTTGATGTGGTAGAGAAAATGTAGAGATAGTTGAATGTAGAACTAGTAGTTGGAAGAAGTGTTGTAGTTGTCTTTAGTTGTAGTAGATGTTGGTTCATACAAATGATAGATGTTGGCTACATACATCAAATGGTAGAGTTCATGGGTATTTATAGATCCATAGATTATTCTAGAACATACTAGCCACAACTTATGTGGAATGTTCTAGATTTTTACCTATGTAGAATATTCTTGATTTTTCTTCCTATCTTAGGTTTTTCTATAATATTCTAGAACTTGTATTACATTTCAATTCTTCTATCTAAGGAGCTTCTACATTCTTCTAGAATTTGCATTACACTTTAATAGTCCTCCTTAATGCAAATTCGGTAACTCCAAACATTGTGCGCAGTAGTTCAAATCTTGGTCTTGGTAATGTATCTTCAATTTGATCTTCTTCTTACTCCATTTCCTTGACCATAGTTCATGCTTTGATGCTTCTTCATAACAGTTAGGCTCAATCATGGCCATATTGCAAGTTTCATATATGCTACCAAAGATCTTACTCTTCTTGGACTAGATTCAGGTGAAGAATCTTGTTGTGGAGGTGGAGAAAGCATACCTGAATTTTCTACCTCTTCTTGAGTTTCTTCTTGAGATTGTTGCACTGGAAGTAAAATGTTGCTTTTAACAACTTTTTCTTCTTGCCAATTCCAAGAAGCATTTTCGTCAATTTCAACATCTCGACTGATGATGAGCTTTTTCGTTTGTAGGTTGTAGACTCGATAGCCTTTTGATTGTGTGCTATATCCCAAGAATATTCCTCGTATAGTTTTGTCTTCAAGCTTGTGCCTCCTTTGATCAGGAACATGTATGTAGCAAAAAGACCCAAATACTCATAGGTGTTTAGCCGATGGCTTTCTCCCACTCCAAGCTTCAATAGGAGTCTTGTCTTGGACTGCTTTAGTTGGACATCTGTTTAGAATATAAACTGCAGTGTAGACTGCTTCAGCCCAAAAAGTGTTAGGCATACTTTTCTCTTTCAGCATTGATCTTGCCATCTCCATAACTGTGCGATTCTTTCTCTCTGACACGCCATTTTGTTGTGGAGTATATGCGACTGTAAGTTGTCGCTCTATGCCTTCATCTTCACAGAATTTGTCAAACTCGCGAGATGTGTACTCCTTGCCACGATCACTTCTAAGTATTTTTAGCTGTTTTCCACTTTGCTTCTCAACAAGGGCCTTGAATTTCTTGAATACTCCAAAAACTTCTGACTTTGCCTTTAAGAAATAGACACATGTCATTCTAGAGAAGTCATCAATGAAGAGGATGAAATACCTGTTGTTATGATGTGAAGGTGTTCTCATCGGTCCGCAAACATCGGTATGAATCAACTCCAATAAGTCTTTTGTTATCCATGCTTTGTCTGTCGAGAATGGTAATCGATGTTGTTTTCCAAGGAGACATCCTTCACATGATTCATTATTCTCCTTCAAGTATGGAAGATCTCTCATCATGTTTTTTGTATATAGAAGCTTTAAGGCATGTGTGTTGAAGTGGCCAAATCTCCTATGCCAAAGCCATGAGTCATCAACTTCTACCTTCATGGCAATATTAGTTCCAGGTTTGAAGCTTATAGGAAAGCTTCTATTTCTCTTCTCCATTTTTACTTGGCCAATTTCTATCATTTTATTGTCATAAATTTTGCATGTATCTTTCTCAAAATGAAGAGAATATCCATTCTCCATCATTTGGCCAATACTTAAAAGATTTTCTTTAAGATTTGGAACTAGTAAAACGTCTTTGATGAATTTAGTACCTTTCTTTGTCTCCACCATGACAGTTCCTTTGCCTCGAGACTCCACTGTGGTGCCATTTCCTAGCCGAACTTTGACATTGACAGATTTATCAATGTCTTTGAAGATGCTTTGATCTTTCGCCATGTGATTGCTGCATCCACTATCCAAGTACCAACTTCCTTCTCTACTAGGAGATTCTTGATTGGCATAGAATAAGAGTTTCTCCTGATTATCTTCTTCAGCAAAGTTTGCTTGATGTCTATTTTTACTACGACAATACTTCTCTATGTGACCAAACTTCTTGCAATACTTGCATTGAGGTTTTCCATGATGCCAACGATCTTTTTCCAAGTGACTTGTCTTTTTACATATGCCACATGGAGGATATTTTTCTTGACGAGTCATAGAGAAGCTTCTAGGATTTTCTTTATTTCTAGAAATTTCTTCTCTACTTTTATTTCCTTCATATTCTTTATTCTGAGACCGTAATTTTAGTTTTGATTGAAAGGCATTTTCAGCCGAGTCTTCTTCATGCCTTTTCAATCTTTGTTCATAAGCTTCAAGAGAGCCCATTAGTTGTGTGATTGACAATGTAGCCAAATCTTTTGTTTGTTCAATCGCGGTTGCGATTGCATCATACTTTTGGGGAATAGAAATTAAAATTTTCTCAACGATCTTTTTGTCAAGAATATTTTCCCCATATGCTCTCATCTGACTAACTATTTCTTTTATTCTAGAATAGTAGTCTTTAATGGTCTCAAATTCTTTCATTCTTAATAATTCAAACTCTCGTCTTAGAGAATGAAGTTTAATATTGCGTACCTCGTCACTTCCTTGAAACTCCTCTTGTATTGTGTTCCAAGCTTGTTTTGCACTTGTGGCACCAATTATCCTTGGAAAAATTGTGTCATCAACTGCTTGTTGAAGAACAAATAAAGCCCTTGAATCCTTCTGCTTGTTTTCTTTCAACTCCTTCTTTTGAGCTGCAGTAAGAGTAGAGGTGTCTTCTGGAATAGTGAATCCCTCTTCTATGATATCCCATAAATCTTGAGAGCGGAAGAATGTCTTCATTTTGACACTCCAAAAATCATAACTTTCTCCTTTGAAAATAGGTACTGGAATTGATGATGTTTGATTAGTAGTAGCCATGTGTTGAGAATATATTTGGAAGTAGTAGAATGAGTTATAGTTTTGGTTGAGGTAGTTGAAAATTTTATCTACACCCAGTAGATGACCGAACGTAGCTCTGGTACCACTGTTAGTATTTGAAGGTTGTGAAAGGAGTAGTTGATGTGGTAGAGAAAATGTAGAGATAGTTGAATGTAGAACTAGTAGTTGGAAGAAGTGTTGTAGTTGTCTTTAGTTGTAGTAGATGTTGGTTCATACAAATGATAGATGTTGGCTACATACATCAAATGGTAGAATTCATGGGTATTTATAGACCCATAGATTATTCTAGAACATACTAGCCACAACTTATGTGGAATGTTCTAGATTTTTACCTATGTAGAATATTCTTGATTTTTCTTCCTATCTTAGGTTTTTCTATAATATTCTAGAACTTGTATTACATTTCAATTCTTCTATCTAAGGAGCTTCTACATTCTTCTAGAGTTTGCATTACACTTTAATAGTTTTTAAGAGAAATCAAATTCCTTACATATTTTCATGAACTATTGAAGCATTTTCCTTGTCATCATTCTCAATGAGCTGCCTCCCATTTTCTTTGTCATCACAAGAAGCCAATGATTTTTCTTCAGCCTTTCTCATGTTGGATTCAGAAACTTTTCCCTTTGCAGAAACCGAGTTCCTCATCTCTTCATTTTCACTCCTTTCTTTAGTCATCTTCTCTTTATAGTTGGAATTTGACAGTGAGGTATTGTCACATTCCGAAGCTTCTGACAAAACTTGAACTATAACTAAGCTCTCCGCTCTTGTTGGTTCTTGGGAAATTACATCTCCAAGAGATAGTTCAGCACCACTCGCTGAAGTTCCTGATTCATGGCATACTTCTAGAGAACCACATCTAGATTTCTCATCTATCTCCATATCACTAGAGTCATTTTGATGAGGCTTAGCAACCTGTCGTTTCTGAGTGCCTTTCTTCACTTTCTTCTCCTTCAAACTTGACATTGAGTTAGTTTCTAGTTCCTTACGGTTATTAGAACTCAAGGAATCAAACACACGGCTCTTGACTTCTCTTCCCCTCAATTGCTTTTTTGAGGCAGTCACTGGCAATGAGTTGCTTCCTCCTTCTTCATTCTTCTTGACTACATTGAGTTCAAGCTTTTTCGTTGCTGAACACAGTGCTCTCATTGGTGTTTTTAATTCCATAGAATTCTTGATCTTTATGACCTTCTTAGGCGAGGGAAAAACAAGAGCCTTAGACACCACTCTCTTAGGCACACCAACAGTCATCACTTTCTTGCTCTGAACACTTCTAAACGGTTCTACATTGGAAACCTTCTTTTGATTATTCCTTGGAGTGGTCAAGGCCTTAGCCACCGGAGGTGATGGCCTCACCTTAGCATTGGGGGTTGCTGCAACCTTAGAAAGAGGTTTAACTTGGACGTTCTTGTCGGTCATCTTGTGTGATAATGACGAAATAAAGTTCATCCTTGACACCCTTGACTTTGAAGGAGCTGAATGGGGGCCCTTCAAATTTGCGCTGAAAGAAACAACCAAACATCACTCATAATGATTAAAACGTTCTTGAAGAAGGAAAATTATATGTTGTTACCACACCATTTAACAATCAATGAAAGATAATAGATTTTTAATGGACAATAACTTTTTGTTTATTAATTAAAGAATGTTTTCCAGTTATAAGTTCCACATTGATCAAGGTGAGTGTATAAACTAGTTTATTGATTTAAGGATGCGCTACCTTGCTTCTCTTTTATTCAAAGCTTTTCTGAGGCGTACATTGGGACTTCTTGCAGCCATAACCTGAAAATCCAAGATCCATTCATCCAATCACCATCATATTTATGTCCATAAGTAGAGTGAACGAAACAAAGATGAAGAAGAAAAGACCAACTAACCCTAAGGACAAAATTCTTGTAAACAGTTTCAGAATCCAACTCTTGCTCATGCTTTCGGTCACATCCTATTAGAAAAAGTCATGTCATTGGTAATCAAGAAGATGAAAAAGATTTGGAATAAGATCAAAGAAGTGAGAAGTTAAACTACCAACACGTGATCAGAACCAGTGGCTGTCATCGCCGGGACGGCAAGAATCAGGTGCGGTGAAATCCACGAACTTGGGAGCTTCAAAGTTCTCGAAGAAGTCATCGTTTATTTCTAATTCCTCTTCGATTATTGGTATGCAGTACTGAGTTTCTGCCATAACCTTTCTTTTCTTCTCTTCGGAGCCTCTTTCTTTGATGCGAATATTGTGTGGGATTGTAGTAAGGTAAGAAGTTGGTTTTCTAGCCGCCAACGTATTTAAAATAAAAATGGTTAACTAGCCGTTATGATTTCAACAGCCAGGTAAGAGAAACGGCATGTAGAGTCACTAGTGCAGCAAGGGGATTTTACCGCGGTTATTTTTCACTATACGTCGCGGTTTACGAACCGCGGCATATTCAGCCGCGGTAGTAAGTCAGAGACTTTAGGCCGCGGTTATGACCGCGGTATATAGGTTGTGGAATATGCCGCGGTTGTCCAAGGAACCGCTGCCTAAATCCATTAATTTAAAAATAAAAAAATTTGTCCACGATATGCCGCGGTTTCAACCGCGGCAAAAGACTCCAGTATATGTCGCGGTTGTAGCACTAACCGCGGCCATATGTCTCATTTTAAAAAAAAACGAAACACTATAGGCCGCGGTTGTGGTCACAACCGCGGCATATTCCCCTGCAGTTTTTTAAAATTGCAGGTCTGTTTTTGTGATATCCACTACCACAAAAACAGACCTGCATATAAAAACATGTACACAAATTCAATTTGAACATAACAAACACATGTTCAAATGTATTTCAACATCAAATAAAGTACAAAGTCTAAGAAAATTCAATCTAATCAAATGCAATGTTTAAATCTAAGACCTATTGTATAATCTAATTATATACTTCGCAGCAGTGTTCGTAATGAATAATAGTGACTTCTCAGGAACTGGTGTAGTAGTCTTGAATCTCTACAAAAGACAATTCATATTAATTAGTGTATATGAATTCAACATTTGGGAAAAAATTAAAATTTGTTAAAGTTAAATATTACCGTTTCCGAGCGACTTGTGATGTGAGAACGAACAATATGGGTCATCCAATACATTACATAGTATCCGCACTCATATGACCCATTTTGTCTGTTACACTACAATATATCATCACAGTTGATAATAGTTAGTGAATAACATTAAAATAAAACAATTATAACAAAGTATGGCTTTAGCATATGTCAAACTTTGAGAGAAATCCAAGCAATCTTTCTACTATTAACAATTGATCTCCCACCCATCATTATACTTGCTGGAATAGAACTGTATATAAAAAAAGGTTTTAGCATTCATTTATATAACAAAGAAAGTCCAAACATTGAGGTTCTTACCAATCAATTGCTTGTCTGAGTTGTGTGGGAGGAGGCCTGTGCAATGAACAGAACCACAAAGCATAGTTGTCTTGCATAGACATAACAAGAAGTTGTCAATGGCGCCTGAAATTCATAATAACGTAACTATTAAATATTAAAATCACATATGGAACATTATTATGTTAACAAAGTTCACTTACCCGGATATATAAGGCAAAAAGTATATTTTCTTGCCCCTTCCAAAACTTCTTATCAGATTCATGTTGATCTGATCAAAATCATTTGATTCATGAATTGATTGGGGATCAATGAATCCATAATCATCAGAACGCCCCAACTTGTTACTGACCCCAGACATATACCTGAAATCAAAAATTAACTTTGATATAAGGATACTTGATATATAAATCAATTTTATATATAAATAATTGGTCATAGACTTACATCGTCCAAAGTTGAATAATTGAAATATTCAACTCTTGTGTTCCCGACGCAAGCTCACGGACATCTTGGCTATTAAGGTATATTGGGACCTCAGAGCCTGTCCCAAATACATTAGCATCATACTCAACCTCCAAAGGCTTATCATCAAGGATGTCAGCAAGTATATGCAATGAAGAAAGAGGGTCATCCTCAGATAGAGGAATCTTCTGTTGTGCCTGCGTCTGTTGTTACATGAAAATATAAGATAAGTTTTGACATCAAAAACCTTTAAAATTGAGAAGTGTAAAGAAGAATTTCATACCGAGGGGTCAGAAACTGGTTTAACCAAAAATTTAGGCCAAGTGATAAACGACTTATATGCTTGTTCCACAGTGAAAATCTCTTCCGTGGACAGAGGAACCGAGGCATCTGGTATGATCATTTCATCCACTGAGACCTTCACCTCATCCTCTAATAGTTGCATACCATGACATATAGTCGCTGACCTAAACTCTGTTCCACGAGCTACCAGCACCATCTCAGTATCCTCTAAAATGTATAGCAGACATGGACTACCATCGTCCATGTCATCCTCTGGGATGGCTGATGCGGAACAACTTCCTTTCGCGCTTCTCCCTGTCAGAGTAAATGTTAGATTATACAAAAGATAGAAATAATTGCACATAAATGTTTATTAAGTTTACTTGTGGGAGGGGAAGGGATAACATGTTCCTCTATAGGAGACGGCATCGGGCGCATGCTCTGAAACTGCTGCTGGTATAGCATCTGGAATTCAGCCCTCACCTCGGCCTTGATCTCCTCTCTAAGGTCTTGTCGGACCTTTTTTGTGATCTCTTCTGTCATCCTTTGTGTATCGTTGTATGAATATGAAGGCTGACGAATAGAGCTCCCAAAATAATCTGCAGCACGTACACGTCCAGGGTGCTCAGGTCGTCCAATCGCAGCAGCAAGAATATCCTGGCGACCCTCTGGAGTGAATTGGCCTTGGGAGCTCTGCTCAACCAAGGCGTCCTGTAACATTACAAAACACCATTATTCTTTAAATAGTTTAATGTAGTATGTATAATGACAATATTTATTATTTTAGGAACAGTGATAACTTACAATTCTTTCAGAAATCTCTCGTGCAGTGTCGGAAGAGTAGGTGCCCGATGGTCGCATACGGGCCAACTTCCATTTCTCATGTCTAGACGGTGGAGAAGGAGGCTGAGGAGGGCTACCACCCTGAGATGGTGGTATAGCATCTGCCTTTTGCTTGAGGATTTTCTCCTCAAGCTTCCTATACCCACCACGAGATAATAGGTGGGGGTTTTTGTTGTGAGCACTTGTTCCTTGTGCTTTGCTTCTAATTGCCTGTCACATACACATTAATTAATTAGTTCATATGATATATATTTGTTAATGAGGAATTGAATAATATGAACTACACTAACCTGCCATTCCTCTGACATCCGACTCTCTTTAAAAAGCCGCCAAGTCTCCTCATCAATGGACTTATATGAACTACATGGACTTTTATGTTTAAGGTGTCCAAAGATGTATCTTGATGTCAACTTGCTTTTAAAGTTTCTGAAATTTTCTGCAACAGTTGACAAACACTTATTTCTAAGTGTTGTGACATTTGGAATGTCAAATGTCATCTGAAAAAAACATAATAAAGTTGTATTAGTACAAAATTATCAATATAAACAAATTTTAATTCAAATGCTATTAACTAACTTACCAATATATCTTTCCAAATAATGTTCCGATCAACCTCGGACACATGATCAAAAGATGGAATGAGAATGCTAATCTTATCACGTGCCACTACTCCAAGGTATGATCGGAAGTCATCTGCATGGGGGCCAGTTGCCACACCCGTGGTGACATTCACATTCACCGGAGTTCTTTCACCACTATTTTTCCTGATCAATAGTTGTTTCATCCTAGTGGGTCCTCTAGTGGATCTGGTTGGGGGAGCCTCATCCCCTGAAGAATGTGGATGATCAGCCATATATCTGTCAAAATAAATAACAACATTAAATTTTATTTCAAGACTTATGTAATATCATATAAATTAACAAAACATGTAATAGTAATCATAGGAAATGTATAAAAGGAAAACTTATGTTATATTAATAAAATACTTATACAGAAATTGAAAATTCATACATAAAGATATGGATTCATCATATGTATATTCCCTCATCATGATCTGACCGAATTGCATGTACATCATCGTCAACTAGAGATTGGTCATCCAAGTTTGTTGTAGTTTGAAATGAATGGTTGTCAGCAATATAAATATTAATCAGATTGTCTTCGTTAACTTCAATTTGTTTTTTGCCTTGAAGAGCAACATACCAATGGTCAGACGCAGGATCTTTGACATAAAAAACTTGAGATGCTTGATGTACCATGATAAACGGTTCGTCTCGGTAACCCACCTTGCGAAAATCAACCAGTGTCATACCCGAGTCATCTATTTTCACACCACTCTTATTGTCAAACCACTTACACTTGAACAATGGAACAAAAAACTTGGTGTGTAATCAACCTCCCATATCTCTTCTATTATACCATAATATCTCATTGATCCAACTACAGGAGATTGATCTTTTGATGTGGAAAATTGAAGTGACTCAGCTTCTAAACTGACTCCACTATTTTGTATTGTGCTTTTATCATCCAAAGTCTTCGTATAGAATGTGCAATTATTGACTTCATAACCTGTACAACACACGACATCAAACTTCAAACCATTTGCAAGCCACAATAAAGTTTCAGAAGAATGTGACTCTTTGTCAATTTCGGATTTGAACCAAGACATAAATGTTTTGTTATGCTCCATCAATTGCCATTTCTCTGATTGTCTTGGATTTTTATTCTTAACAATGGCTTTGTGTGCTTCCAAAAAAGGGATCACCTCATCTGTGTTGTTCAATATATAAAGATGCGCTTGCAACAATTCTTCGCGATCTTTTGTCACCACATTGACACCTCGGATGCTTTTACTTGTAGAAAATTTATTCAACCATGCTGTGTGAGGAACTCCTATTGGATTCGTTGATGTCACGTAATCTGAACAAAACTCGATACTTTCTTCAGCAATATACTTTTCAACCATCGAACCTTCAGGACGATATGGATTTTTAACGTACCCTTTCAAAATGTTCATATAACGCTCAATAGGATACATCCATCTTAAGTATACCGGTCCGCACAACTTGATTTCTCTAACCAAATGAACAAGTAAATGTATCATGATGTCAAAAAAAGATGGAGGGAAAAACATCTCTAGTTGACACAAGATGATAACAATCTCGCCTTCAAGTTCATCTAACTTTGTAGGATCGATGGCTTTACTACATATTGACGAGAAAAATGAACACAATCTGTTTATGGTGTGCCTAACATTTTTGGGCAAAATTCCACGAATAGCCACCGGTAACAACTGTTGCATTAAGACGTGACAATCGTGAGACTTCATGCCAACAAGCTTTAAGTCCTGCATTGACACTAAACTCTTCATATTTGAAGAGTATCCTTGTGGTACTTTGATACTCTTTAAACATACACAAAAACTTATCTTCTCTTGTCTAGACATTGTGTAACATGCAGGGGGCAAATAAATACGTTTACCAATCTCCTTGGGTGCCAACTCTTCTCGGATATTCATGTCAACCAAATCCAAACGAGCATTCACTCCATCTTTTGTCTTTCCTTGAATGTTGAGTAATGTACCAATCAAGCTATCACACACATTCTTTTCTATATGCATCACATCTATCCAATGTCGAACATCTAACTTTGACCAATATGGAAGATCAAAGAATATTGATTTCTTCTTCCAAGGGGTCGTTACATATGACTTCTTCGATGTTTTCCCAAATACATGATGTATTTTATTAACTTTTTCAAGAACTTGAAGGCCAGTAAGTGGATTTGGTGCTTCGTCCCTCTCTTGATCTCCATTGAATGCTTTTTTTAACCTTCGATATGGATGATTACGTTTTAGAAATCTCCGATGATGCAGATACATCGTCTTTCTTCCATGTTTCAATTGATGAGCTGCAGTGTTTTCTTCACATATAGGACACGCTTTATGACCCTTGACACTGTATCCTGACAAATTACCATAAGCAGGGAAGTCATTAATGGTGCAAAATAACATTGCACGCATCATAAAAGTCTCTGAAGCGAATGCATCAAATATTTCAACCCCATCAACCCACAAAACCTTCAAGTCTTCAACTAGTGGGCTTAGATAAACATCTATGTCATTTCCAGGCTGCTTTGGACCATATATCATCATAGACAACATCATGTACTTCCTCTTCATGCACAATGCAGGAGATAAGTTGTAAATTATCAATATAACTGGCCAACAACTGTGATTGGTACTCAGATTACCAAATGGGTTCATTCCATCAGTGGCTAAACCAAGCCTAAGATTTCTACACTCTTTACCAAATTCGGGGAATTGTCGATCAATATTTTTCCATTGCTTTGAATCAGCTGGATGACGAAGCAGCCCGTCAATTTTTCTCTCATCTGCATGCCATCTAAGGTTTTTAGCATCTTTGGGATTCGCAAACAAACGCTTAAGTCTGGGCACTATTGGAAGGTACCAAACTACTTTCAAAGCAGATCCATTTTTTTCTATCTGACCATTATCTTCACTATTGTTTTTTGACTTATATCGTGATAAGCCACATTTTGGACACTTTGTCAAAAATTCAAACTTTTTCCTATACAAAATGCTGTCATTGGGACAAGAATGTATCCTTTTATACTCCATACCCATTGGACAAAGAATTTTCTTCGCATCATAATTACGAGTGGGCAGTGTATTTCCATCTGGAAACATTTCATTCAACAACGTCAACAGTTCTGTAAAACTCTTATCAGTCCATCCATTGCTCGCCTTCAAATTCATGAGCCTTAACACCGCTGACAAACGTGTGAACTTAGTTGAACCGACATACAAAGGTGTTTCCGCATCAGTCGACATCGTCTCATACACATGAGCTTTGGCAAAATTTTCTGCTCCAATATCGCGGATCATGTCCTCCAATTTGTCTTCATCCGGTCGATCTTCTTCCATGGTGGAATCAGTAACATTTACAGTTTGAGAGTCAGTGGGAAAATGCATTTCTTCGCCGTGCCATATCCATGTTGTATAGCATCTTAGAAAACCATCACATATAAGATGTTCTCTAATTTGAGTTGCGTTCAACTTTCTCCCATTCAAACAGTTCACACAAGGACATCGAAACTTCACTTCATCATCACTTCTCCCCTCATTACGTTGCGCAAATTGTATAAATTCCTCTACACCACTCTCGTACTCAGCACTAATACGTGGTAAATTAATCCAATTTTGATCCATATTCCTAAATATTACATAAAAAGATAAGCTACTAAAAATCAAACTTGCAATTTCATACATATCATTGAAACTTAGTGAATAATATTTTAAGGTTTATAAATAATGCAAGAACTACAACACACATTACCAAAACTATAGCAAAAACTATACCATACATTATCAAAAGGTTTAATAGCCAATTTAGTCCCCACTTTGGTTGAAAAATCTCAATTTAGTCCCTCGTTATAAAAGTGTTTTACATTAGTCCTAACTTTTAAAATAGTGGGTCAGATTGGTCCCTTTCGTTAAATATAAGTTAACGAAATTAATGGATGATGATGTGACACAGCTTAAAGCTGATGTGTTAGATTGGTCCCTCGTTAGCTTTAAGTTGTGTCACATCATCATCCATTAATTTTGTTAACTTATATTTAACAGAAAGGACCAATCTGACCCACTATTTTAAAAGTTAGGACTAATTCAAAACACTTTTATAACGAGGGACTAAATTGAGATTTTTCAACCAAAGTGAGGACTAAATTGGCTATTAAACCTTATCAAAACTATAGCAATTTCATGCATTACCAAAATTTTAGCAAAAACTATACCATACATTACCAAAACTATAGTAATTTCATACATTACCAAAACTATAGCAATTGTTATTATGCAAAAACTAATGAAGAAATCATGTTAAGAATGCAAAAGGGCATAAATACCTGGAACAAGGGCGGCAAAAAGCTTGGTGCAACAAAGGGAAATGGCAGCGGAGAGGAATGACAGGCGTTTCAAACGATTTTGATCGGCTAAAACTCTTTCTTATCGTCAAAAACGAGAAATGACCGAACAATTTTGAGTTTAAACGGTGCAAAAACGATGGCTTGAGATGGGTGGTCGCGGGAGGAGAAGAAAACGCAAAAGGGAAACTACGCGAAGAAGACGACACTGTTCCAAAGTTTTATTTTTTAAACCTAACTGGGGAATCTACCGCGGTTCACTACTTAACCGCGGTATAAGATGGTTATATGCCACGGTTTCACAAGGAATCGCGGCCTATACTGATTTAAAAAATTAACCTTAATGGCATTTTTGAAATTATTTTTAAAGTATATGCAGCGGTTCAGCGGGAAACCGCGGTATATTCCTCTAAATATTTCAAATTCATTTTAAATTTATTTTAGGTAGGAGAATAGGTCGCGGTTACTCTGAGAACCGCGGCCTATACCCCTGTAACGTGATGAACACAACTGTCTCCCCCAACTGCCTTTTGGGGAATATCAGTAGGTGACAGGGGTATATGCCGCGGTTGCTCTGAGAAACCGCGGCATATACCCCTGTAACTTCTGAAATTCTCTGACTGACGGAGAAGTTCAGAAGTTACTGCGGTATATGCCGCGGTTCCTCAGAGCAACCGCGACATATACCCTTGTAACTTCTGAAATTCTCTGACTCAGTCAACCCCTGCAATAAATTGGCAGGGGTATATGTCGCGGTTGTCCAGAAACCCGCGGCATATACTCTGTTATTTAATTTTTTATTCAGACGTGGAGTCAAAGGAGATGGTTGAATGGAGTATATACTGCGGTTCTACTCTGAACCGCGGCATATTTGTTCGATTTATTTACAAAACTGCCACCGCGCACCATTATGCTGCGGTTTCCAGTGAACCGTGGCATAATGTGCGCTGTAAAAACCCAATTTTTTACTAGTGAGTTATTTCTTTTCACACAAACTCTCACACAGTTCTAATTAATTATATTTTATTTATTTTTTTTAATTAATTAATGTTTTATTTGTTTTATAGTTTTTTATCTTTTTTTAATTTAAAGATATTTAGTTAATATCAAAACTGACTTTAGAGTCTCCTTAAACTTAGCTTTAACAATCAAAGACCCCGGTTGCCTTATTTCGCGAGAGGGTTAGGCATTTTTTTATTCGCGATGAACTCGCGATTAGGATTCTTAAATTTTGGGTTTCCTATCCTGTGATTAGTGTTCATCTGGAATTTGGTTTGCACAGGTTCTCGATGGTTATGGATGAGGCTCGATTTTAGTTTCTTTAGGTCTCTACGGTTTCTTTAGGTCTCTACGGTTTCTGAGTTTTTTTTTTAAAGTCTGCTGGAGAAGAGATGGTGGTTTTTTGGTTTCATTGTAGTGGCACATGGAAGAGGAAAATTGTGATTTGTTAGGAAGAAGCTGTTGTGGCTCTAACATTTCTATAGATGGAAGATGAAGCTAATATGGCAAGTAATTTGGTTTTTTAAAATCCAAAATTGACACGTTATATTGTCTCAGTGTGCTACGGACGAGAAAAAGAGGACAACTCATTAAGTTTTAGTCAAGGAGGCAGTTGTACCATTAAAATTTTGACACCGTAACTAAAAAGGATTAATTTGACCCGATTTTTCACAAGTTGGGACCGCTTTGAACTTTTAAAAAAAGGTAGGACCACTTTGAGCAATCCTCCTCTTTCGAGGGACCAAAAGTGGTATTAAGCCTTTTATAATTATATAAATATTTTAATTAATTAAATTTATTTTGAATTAAAAATTTTAGTTTGTAATTATTTTTTATTTATTTATTTATTTTTACTTTTTTAGAATTTAAAGTATTTTGTTTGTAATAATAAATTATTTAATTAATTAATTTGATTAATTTTTTGTTTTGAATTATTTAATGTTTAATTTTTTTATAGTTTTTTTAAAATTTTTTTATAATTTTAAGATATTAACTGGCACTCTTGGCATCTAAGTATAACCTACTCTTGGTTTACAAGTGTATGATTACAAGATGTAAATAACTTTTTTAAGAGAGGATGTTTAATCAAATACAAAGTATTCCTAAATTCTTGTAATTCTTCTCTCCTTTTCTCTCTCTCTCACTCTCTCTCCCTTTTGGTTGAAGACATTAGACGATATGAGCTTAGAACATAGCACTTCAATTTTGTTGACTCTCTAGTTTTTCTCTCTACTCTTCTTTGAGCATTTGCATTAGATGCCATGGGCATAGGGATAGACTTCAAAGTATATTTTCAACAAGGCTTTATTTTCTTCTCTTCTTTTGTCTTTCGTTTTGAAAGCTTTAGATGTTGTGGGCTTCAAGATGGAGGAGGAAGATAGATATGTGATGATGGTTCTTTTCTTCACTCTTGCTAATCATTCTTCATGCTTTCATTCACTCTTTCAAGTCTTCATGATATTTCTTGTATTGAAGAGTATCAGACAATAAGTGCATTGAGTTAAAGTAGAGTTAGAGTTTTAATGATTCTTGAACATACTTTTTTATTTACTTCTCCTTCTTCCTTTTTCACCTCTTCTCTCTTCTACATTTTTCACCAACAAATTACTTTTAGTTGATCTTTTGTATATAGCTTCTCTTAAAAGATGTTCGTTAGATACTGAGTTAAAATCTTAATAGGCTTTATAGACTACAGCTTGGTCAGGTCTTAATGTACGATGTAAAATAGCATAGTTTTTTCATGTAATAGCTTATATGGTTTTCTTGTATAAGAAGCTTCGATGAAGAATTCTGGGAATTTTGTTTTTTATTTCTCAACGTCTTTTTGGGTTAAGTTAGGTGTTGTCATTTCCTGTACAGATAAAGAGAGCAAAGTATGCAAGCACAAAAGCAAATTTTCATGCAACGTTAAATGTTTGATCGTTTATAATCGGTAAATCATATTGCTTATACAAAAGATTTAAGTATAATTTTCAAGAAATGTTACACAATGTATCGCACATTGACAAATAGAAAATGTACAACATTAGACATTTATGAAAAGTTATTGTAGATGTAGAATTTGGCGCACTTTGCCATTTGACAATATTCTTCATAAGACACTTTCGTTTATGACACTGTTTTTAAATGTAAGACATTAAGTTTCAATGTTTTTGTGATTATAAAAAATAAATGTTTCAATCAGAACACTTGAGAACACTTCTTATTATTTTGCACATATAAAATATTTTTTTTTCAACACTTCATGAATATAAATCCTTAAGTATATTGTCATAACATGTCCATGAAGGTTTTTCTCATTGATTAAATGATTCCTATGAATAACATATTAGACAGTATAAAATTCAAGAAAACCCTCCTTTGTATGTTCTTATTTGAAAAGACTTTGTACTAGTATTTGGATGACTAGTGTAACTTTTTATATAAAACTTTAGGTTTTCATTTTGATTGAGAGTAGGCATTTTTCTTTTTGAAGAGATATTTCGTTTAATGTATATGGTTAAACTTTAAAACATAAGTTGTTAGACGATTCAGATGATGTTGTCTCAATAAAGAATAAATATTTCATAATATTTTTCAATAGTCAAATTAGAAACATGTTTCTCCATTATGAATTTTATAAATATATTCTAAATTAAGTGTTCCAGAATATATATATATATATATATATATATATATATATATATATATATTAAAAAACTTTTTCTTAATTTGTTTTTTCGAAAAATTTTAAGAATAGGTATTCCAAAGTGTTATGTCTAATGAGATGGAATAATCTATGAGGGGCAGAATTATCATTTTAAAATTCTGATCAGATTTTGAATTGGAGCTTTTCCCTATACTCCCACACTTTTCTTTTTGCAAATGTATTGGATGAAAAAAAAATTCCCTTTTAAAATGTATTATAAAAAAACTGCTAAAACATTTTGAATGACAAATTGGGTGGTAAAGGTGTTCCAAATGCATAAATCTCAAACAGTACTAAACACATTTCAAAATGTGTGATTTGTAGTAATGATAAAAGACATTAGAGAATATACATTTCAAATTTATGTAATATAAACATTATTTATAATTTCAGATAAGGCGTTTTCACTGTGCTGGATAAGAGAAAAGAAGAGTAAAAATTCAAACAACAAATAAGTGAGTGAGAAGTGTTCTCAAATGTGTAATTTAAAATACTATATAACACATTTTAGATTATACATTCTAACAAAAAATCAAATATCTTTCGAAATGAGTAATCCAAAATAATAGTAAAGGACATTACGGAAATGCCCATGTCAAAATTATTTGAAAAAGCACCATTGACATAATTCCTAACAATGCATTATGGAAAACATATATATATATATATATATATATATATATATATATATATCTGAAATGCGTAATACGAATAATATTTTCTTATTCTAGAAGGGTTGAAAATAATAAAGGAAAGTTTGAAAGAAATGGGTGCAGGAAGAAAAAAGCATATGAAATGTTTAATCCATAGCCTACAAGTCAATATAATCCAAACACTATAAAGATCACTCAACGGTTAAACTTATTTTCATATATATATTTACATTCTTTCATGTTATTGAGTAATAACATGTTCACATAATAAATTGAAGGACACTATTAATCAAAAGATATAATTTTTGCTACAAATTATCATAATTGTGGCAAGATGGTAAAAAAAATAGCTAATTCCTTTCTATGATGCCCTCAAAGTTATGAATTTGTTGAAATCACTTAATACTTGTATTATTTGCAAGAACATTAAATGTATTCATGACAACCTTTAAAAAATAATTTAATGTCTGCTTTCACTCGGTGTTGCATAATAGAATAAGTCCAACGTATAGTCTAAGATCAAACATTGCCACGTTGCATGCTTCTTTGAAATTCTCCAAAAAATATTCAAACAAGTGTTTCTTTAATCTTTCAATTTCCAACAAGAACTAGTCTTCTTCTAAGGGATCCTTCCACTTAATCATTACATATCTTCCTTCAAATTTCCTTTTCAAACTTGCTCATTGACCACTTCGTATATTTTCTCATGTGTGTTATAATATATATGTAAAGTATCAATCAAAGAACACACATGCACCCCCCACAAGCCAAAATTTCACAAGATATTCAAAGGTCAAAATCTACATCCATCAACTTCTTCATAATCTTTCAAAGTTGAAATCATGCAAAACCAACAACAAGGTATCATCAACCCTAAGTATTGTGCTCCACATAATGTTGACCTAGCAATTGTCAGAAAGGTATTAACGTTAACTGATACTTTTTCCGTCACCGACGTTAATAGCAAAATGATCTTCAACCTTAGTGCCTCTCTCATGACCCTCCACAACCACCGTGTCTTGGTTGACGCCGCCGGCCAACCCGTCGTCACACTGCGTCGGAAGGTTTGATAATCTATGTACCCTTTTATTTTATATCTTTATTTCTTCTTCCTTATTACTTTGTTTAGCTTTTTAATTGGTGAAGAATATGAATTAACAAAAACTTTGATATGTATGTTGTTTTCTCAAACTTCGATAATCAAAATTACAACTTAGATCCACTCTCCGATTTTGTTTAGAAGCTTGTGTTAAATCATCATGTTTCAATAGTTTTATGAAACGATTCGGATTTTTTTATGTAGATGACGACAACTCATGATCGGTGGCAAGTTTTTCGAGGTGAAAGCATGGAGATGAAAGATTTGATCTTTAGTGTGAAGAGATCGTCGTTTTTTCAGTTAAAGACAAAATTGGATGTTTTCTTAGCAAACAATACTAGAGAAGAAGTTTGTGACTTTAAGGTAAAAGGAAGTTGGTTCGAGCGATCTTGTGTTGTTTATGCTGGTGAATCTCTCACCATTGTTGCCCAGGTGAACCTTTTGCTCTTTTCCTATGTATTATAAATATAAAATTTTAATGTTCGAGGAACTAACTATGTTAATGACATAACCTCAGACTTTGTAATTTCATCATAATATTTTTAGTATTAAAATTATGTCTGAAATTGAATGTGAATGTGATTGCAGATGAATAAAAAGCACACTGCTCAAAGCATTGCGTTTGGGAAAGATAATTTCATGGTTACAGTGTATCCAAACATTGACCATGCATTCATAGTGGCACTGATTCTGATTCTGGACGAAATTAACCAAGACAAGAGACAATCTCAGAATTGATTATTAATATTCAGCATTTTGGGTTCCCTAGTTCTCATCAAAATGTTCATTCGAGACAAAAATTGTGACATAAGAAGAGTAGTCTCAATTCCTTGCCGTCCTGTATTTGCTTTTAATATCATAATATTTTTATTAGTTTATTTCCTCTTTGGATAAACATAAAATTTACAAAACAAAAAGTGCGTTTTAATAAACGAATTGTCATAGCTAAAAAATGCGTTTTAATAAACGAATTTTCTCTTTCTCTTGTCATAGCTAAAAACTTTGAATTTTTCTTTCAAACCCCATTTTTGTGCAACCAAAACAATGAGTGTTTGTGTTGTGTCTCAATCTCTTAGCTCCATCTACACGAAAAAGATGAATGTGGTGAGAGTGTTGTTTCCTCCACCACCACAATGCTCACTACATCTTTCCAATTTTTCTTTTTAATTTTAAAATTACCCTTTTAACTTTTAACATTTATCTTTTTTTACTTTTATGTCAAAACCCTAATTATCCTACACCTCCCTCTCATTTTCACTCACACAGCCGCAGCTCCACCCCAATCTCACTTTCTCTCTTTCTTTCCATTTCCCTACCATTCTCTATTACTTCATGCATATATCACATGTAACATCTTTCATACTTTCCTACTTTTTCTCTTTCTCTTTTATCAAAAACTCATCTTATCCTTTCCTCCTTTACTACCAACCAGAAGAAAACTCTCTTCCATTAATTTTCCAAAACACTTCACGCGCTCCTCTCCGTACCCTTGTCCATTCTCAAAGTGTCAACTCTTTTATCTTCGTTAAATCACCCATCTTTTTTCCAACAATTCTCACACACTATTTTTCTATCTTCCTTTCTCCTCACCAACAACATTCAAAACAATATCCACTCTCCTCTTATCAAAACTCATCTTCCTTTTTAACTTGAAACCCACCATTCCACTGTTACCATTTTTTTCTCTCTTCCTCTTACAAAAACTCACGTACCACACTCACTACTCTCTTCTCCCTTTTCTATTTTCTTCTTTTCTCCTTTCTCTTCCTTTTTAATTTGTTACGTAATTATATCTAAATTTATTTTATTTTATTTAATCAAATAATTATTATTAATTTAATTACAATTAATTGATTTTGTTTTGAAAAATCACAGCAAAAAAGAATCACACTAGGGGAAAAGAAAATAAAGAGCAATTTGATTTATGTGAAAGTGGTGGAGTGTGGGGGTGCATTGATAGAGTGGTGAGGACCATTAAGTAGATTGAATGAAATAGTTTGATATTGGTGAAAGTAAAAACATAAATTAAAAATTTACAGAAGGACAAAAGAATAATGGAGAGTTGCGGGGACCACTGCGTGGGGGGTGGAGGGAGCAACTGGTGAATGTGAATTTCGTAACCAATTTGGGGCTATAGTGAAGGGACTCTTCTTGCTATTAGAGGACGATGTAGGGCATTGTTACTTTCAAACTTATGAAGTTATGATTATCATCGCGATCCATTAAGGTGCGTGTAAAACTTGATTTCATGCTTTTACTTCTTGCACTCCCACGATTTCTTTGTGCAACCCTCAAATTTTCAAAATTTTGCTTTCCGATAAGTGATTTTCGGATTATATAATCGTAACAAACTTTTCAGATTTTCAAAAATAATTAAAAATGAAATTTTTGGGATATGAGTTTCCGGAATGATTGAAATGTATTTTGGAATAAATTATTTAGAATAAAATTTCCAGAAAAAAACTTTCCAGAACTCATATAATGTCTTTTGGGATGAGTTTCCAGAAATATTCTTCCATGAAATGTATTATTAAAAAAAAAAAACCTTTTAGAAAACAGGTGTTTCCAAACACGTGAAATATATTCTGAAAAGAGCTTTCAGGAATGAGTTTTTTTTCGCATTTTCTCTCGTTTTCTTTCATTGTAGGGTTTTACCAATCTTATTCTTCCTCAGCAAGGGTGATGATGATGACTGTCACAGCAGGTACAATAGTATGATATGGTGCAATGTCAAAGGATATTTGAGTCTTTTTCTCTTATTATGTGAGTGTGGATAATAATTATGGGTTGCAGGAAACAATATGGTCCATAAGAATTGATAACAAAATGATATATGAAATATGTTGTTTGGATGATTGTAATACATTCCCTCCTTATAGGTCACCACACATTGTGTCATATACCAAATTTTAAATCAATATAGACCATTTACATTATATAAGCATTCTCAGAGTAAGGTTTCCCAAAATATTTTAGGTTTAATCCTTTCAAACATCCCTATTTTTGTAGCATCGTCTCAAGTAGGTCCTCGTATTGTAAATGTTCTCGATTAGGTCCCTTATTATGAAAAATTGAATCAATTAAGGCCTCGCCGTTAGTTTCATACTAACACCGTTAAAGGGGGTGACACGTGTCAGTTTGTGATTTTTTTGAATTTTTTAATTATATTTTTATTATTTTTATTTTTTTAAAAGTAAAATTTAAAAATGCCACGTGTCAAACAGATAGTGTGCCACGTGGCAATGGCAGTGTGACATGGCACTGACAGTGCCACGTGTCATTGCATTAGTCTCAATTTGGTCCCTGTATTTTTATTATGTCGCAATTTGATCCCTATATTTTTATTTTGTCACAATTTAGTCTTAATTTTAAAAATTAAACAATTTTTTCCCTCCTCAAATTCAAACAAAATTTAAATTGTATATAAATCTTAACAAATATTTTTATGAAAATTGATATTTTTAATAAATATTTTTAACAAGATTAAGATTAAGTTTAATTATATTTATATTTACTTAATCATATAAATGTTAATTATGTTATTTAAATATATCTATAAGGGTTTAAAAAAAAGTGACATAACATGCTGGTGTGAATTTTTGTAGTGAAAGTTTCCATGGAAAATAATGAAAGAAGAAACTACCTTTAACTACCGTTGTCACAAAACTTTCTCCAATTTTTTATTGAAAAAAAAGTAAAATTTCACATTAATAATTTGTTCAATGAGCTAACTCGTTTGAAAAATTCACACCAACATGTTATGTAACTGTTTTATTAAACCCTTATAGGTATTTTTATTAAGGCGTATCGGGCATTCCCAGTCTGGTTAGTGTACATTTGACACCTGAAGACGGAGGAAAAGCAGAGGGAGAGGGAGAGGGAGGGAGAGAAACTCGACGTGAAGATGCAAGGAAGGAGAAGAGGGAGAGGAAGGGAGAAAAGCAGGGAAATATTAACTCAATGTCAGAAAAAGAAAAAATGATGTGGCATATTGTTAGCCAGGTCAGCCTAATTTTAAAAGTATTAGTTTTGGAGGACGACAAATTTTAGTTTCTTTAAGGACAAGAATCCAAGTGTATCAAAGTTTAAAAGAGGGACTAAATCTAAGATTGCATTATAGTTAAGGGACTAAAAGGATATTTAAGCATAAATATATGTTATAATATGTATTCACTGTAATTTCAATTTTGCCACTATATCCAATTTATTATGATAGGTGACCTTTTACCTATTATAATACATGTAACTTTCATTACGAAAATGTTACCGCTACATCTATTATGATAGATTTTTTAAAATACGTCATAATATATCTTAATTTTATTACCAAATTGTCATTGGTCAATGTATTATGATAGGTGAATTTCACCTATCATAATAAGCCATCATGGAATCCTCCTTTTCCACTAATGTCATGCACCAACTTGAGTGAAGGTGTTAAGATATAACATATATTTTGTTAACTACAATTTAGGTATTATTATAATTTGTACAGATATCATTTCTTTAATAGATGAAAAATCATAGGACTATTGTATGTATATATATGGTACACTAATATCTGAAATTACAGAATTATTCTTTAAACTTTTTTATAATGTTACTTGCTACATAATACCATTATGTAAATAATTTGGGAATGAATAGACTGTGATGCTAGAAATATAGTCAAAGTTATATTATGCCTCCTAAAGATTTCTTCCGCATCACCTATATTTATTGAAAGTATCATTTGGTTCTTTTACAAGATGCGGGTATACCAGAAGAGAACAAATTATCATTTTTGGCTATGTTCATAATAGTTAAAATCATATCATGAAAAAAAGACCTTGAAACTTTTTGTTGCAGTTGTTCTGCTGTCTCTAAACTTTAAAACTATTAGCAGAAATAGAAATAGAGTACTGGTTGTCAAGTTCCAGAAATCGACTCTTTCTCTATATAATAAAATGTTATTATTAAATTTTCATATCAATACAATAAATTAAATTTTATCCTTATATAATGTTATCATTGTCATTTTATGTTTATTTTAACCTGTCAGACCCTGGAAAATAACGTACAAGTATGCGTGGCAGCCGGAGAGCGAAAAACCTCAGCAACGCACGTGGCGACTGTAGAGCGAGACACTTCACCAACGGACGCCAGGTGTCACGCTGCATGGAGTCTGGAGTGACGAGCGCAGTGCAGTCCGCGTGTCACTCGGAGAACGTGACATTTCATTAACGAACGTCAGGTGTCATGCCGAGGGGAGTCGGGAATCGGTAGTGGAAAGCACGTGTCCGCCGAAGAGAGGACGTTCGTTCGGCGCTGGAAACAAAACTGTAATTTCTCAGAAAAACGCTCCACTCTCTGCACGCAACCCCTTTTTCCGATTTCTGAAGAGAACCTTTCTCTCCTCCTTCTCTCTGCATTTTCTTAACCTTCTCTCTAAGAAAACACCCGTTTCATCTACTCTGATCACCGTTCAGGCACCGTGGAAGTATTCCCGGCGTCTCAAGCTTCATCTTGAACCGATTGGGTTTCCAGTTTGAGCTGGTAAGTCTCCTCCCCTTATTCGTTCGTCCTTTTGTTACATGCAAACCACGTTTTGGTTTCATACAAGGGTGTAGTCTAAGTTATCTTGGTTTCTTACTGTTTGGTTTAGTTTGGAAGAGTTTGGTTGAGCGTTGAGAGTAGAAGAAATCTTAAGTCCGTGAAGTGATTCTGAAGGACGTACGTTCACACTAGAGGTAAGGGAAGCTTATTCAATTTAATTCTTATGTTCTTTTTGACTATACTGCATGAACGTTCGTTGAGTTGTATGAAGCATGACTACGTGATGATTGATTATTTGATATGTGGAAAAATGGTTGATTTATGATATGATATGATGTATGAGTTATATGAGATTTATGTGATATGAATTGTTTGAAGTATGAAAGTTGAATTTGATAAGAATGTATAAAGTTATGAAAGTATATATATATAAAGAAATAATTATGGTATGAAAGTCTTATATGAAAAAGTACGTTCGTCACTAAACGGTCATTGTCCGTTCGGTTTTCCTGGTAAACAGTAAAAATGGGATTCTTTCATTTGGAGAGATCCCTAGTCGAGGACGAGCGTCCTCATGTGGAACACTATGTTTGAGCGTTCGGCCAAGCGTAGTTGTATCCGAATATACCTTGATAAAGTGATATATATATATATATATATATATATATATATATATATAATGATACAATTTCGTCGTTCGTAAGTGCTCGGTCTTATACCGAGCGCTCGTATTGAACAGTGTTCGGTCTCATACCAAGCGCTCGTATTGAACAGTGCTCGGTCTCATACCAAGCGCTCGTATTGAACAGTGCTCGGTCTCATACCAAGCGCTCGTACTAAGTAGTGCTCGGTCTTACACCTAGCGCTCATACTAAGTAGTGCTCGGTCTTACACCAAGCGCTCGTACTCAATTCTTGTATAATCTCTTTTGATGAAAGAAATAGCGTTCGCCTAACTTAAGGGAATTTTCTTATCGACCGTGCTCGGTCATTGACTGGCATTCGGGTTTCTTGATGTAAATTCAAATAAGCTAAATGTTCAAAAACGTTCGTTTCTTCATGTAAATACTTCTAAGTATTAGTATTGGAATGTCATAAAGTGTCTTTGGTTCCAGCATATAGTCGTAGCCTTTGGCGAGATCTTTCCAGCGTTCGGTTAGAGTTAGTTCACATAAATGGATTCTCACTGCAAGGAACGTTCGGTTCATTCGTTCCGTGCTATATCTATTACGTTCGGTTTTTCCCTCAAAATGACAGTAAACCTCTCGGTCTCATTCTATTCTGGAACTGGAGATCTCTATGTCTCGTTCCATGCGTTCGTCCTCGTTCTGAGTGAGGATAGAACGTTCGGTATTTGGTGTCGTCATAAACTTTTGATTAAAGATGAAATTTAACTTATTGGTAATAAAGATGAATTGGAGAATAGTGATAATGAAAGATGGAATTGAGAATGATTATGAATGAAATAAGAAGAAAATATGATGTGAATGAAATGATGTGAATATGAACGAGCGTTCCAGGGAGGAACGACTCAGGTTTGAGAATTTGAGATTTGTAAAGTATGACTGTGGGCATGCTAATGCTGGCTGTTCATCCTGATGTTTCGTGAGTACTCGTCCTCACGTAGAGGAGGGTAGGTCATGTATGGAAACGGCAGGAGGTCCCGTCCTTAGGGGTACTTTGGATGAATAGGACTAACCTCGGGTGGCAGCTGATGAGAATATTCCAGTTACTACATCACCCGGGTGCACGAACGCCTGTAGCTACGCAGATTCATACAGTCCGAACAGTCAGTCTAGTACTAGGCTTTGAATGATATGTTTGACGAAATATACCTTGTTTTGTTGAATTGTTTGAAATGCATCTTTATACTTGAATTAAATTACATAAGCTTACCCTTTGTTTCCTGTCGTGTCTAGTTTTGTACGTCCGTCCTTGTCATTGCAATGATCATCCATGTGGATGTGAGCAGAAGGAGACGAGCGGCTGGAAGAGGCGCTGGAAGAAGAAAATTTGGAAGAAATCGAAGACAAGACCGGAGAGTAGGACGTTTGGGCAATAGTCTAGTGTAGTAAGATGGACGTCCGCTCACCTTTCCTCTTGTTTAAGTATGAACGATCGATATTGTTATTTTTGTAAACCGGTCGCATAGTTTGGATAGTGGTACGGTTTTTAAATTGTAACTCTTTTGTAAGGACGTTCATCTTTGTGTGTTCGTTCATTAGTGGAAAAACTGTACTGAATTATGATTAATGTGATTATTCTAATATATAGTTTATTCCTATATTTTTGGGATGTTACATAACCAAGGTAAGGCGAAAAAAGCTTCTTAATATTACAAAAATTTGAATTTCTTCTTATCTGATACTATTTTTTTTATCTTATAGATTATAAAAACAAAAAGTGAAAGTTTAGTGAGTATTCAATTTCAGTTGAAGTACAATTAGATCAACTTCCACTTGTAAGATTACTTACTCACTATCTTTTGATCATACAATATTAAAAGAATTCCTATGTGTGAGGAGGAAGGTAAGCAAAGAGGGGATATAAATTGATTAACAACAACACTAGAGAGTTATAGAGTTCTTCAAAGCATTCTTGGGAATTTGGTAAAGTTTCTTTTTATCCTACCAGACTAATTTGATATTGATGGATAATATATTGTGAATGAGTATACATAAAGAAGGAACAAGAAGTAAATGGGGTGGTTAGTGGCAATTACATATTGCAGAAATGAAAAATCTAGGTTTGTTTACTATGACAATGGAGGACAATTAATGGCTTAATAAAGGTTACTAAAAATGTCATCTAGATATGAAGCCATCTAGACAATGGAGGAAAAACTGAAATGTAGAAGTCCATGTTTTACTTTATACATAATTCAACAATCCAATTATATTTACTAGTTCGTTATTCTATTAATTGCACCGGAAATGTAGAGGTAGTTATTCCTCTTGAGCTATTTTAGGAAAAAAATACTAATAAAATATTAACCTATTTCCTTCACTTATTGATAACGAACTAGACAATGTTAAAGAGTACCTTGCAACAACTGTGAGGAATGAAGTCCCACATTTTGGAACTTCTAAAAGGTTATGGCTTATGGCTATAAAAGAAATCCCTTGCCCCTTTGTTAATCATCTCATTCTCTCCTATTCTCTCATTTTTTGTATTCTCATAATTTTGAGAAGTTTTGTATTAAAAGAGAGAGGTGCTGTAAATTTCTTCCACCACTATAAAATTTCTATTTTCTCTTCTCTATTTAAGTTGTGTGTGCTTGTGTTGTATGACTGATACCCAACAGTGGTATCAGAGCCCGATTTGTATTCTGCTGCTATTGTCATTAGAATAGTGTTGGTAAAATTCTGAGTATGCACTGTGGTTGCGGTTTAATCCGATCTTCCGCATCAGAAAAGAGTTATTACGGGAAACGTTTGGTGGTGTGAAAGTACTGTCTGGGAAAGTTCTGGCTTGGAAAGATTTGGTACTTAAGAGTGTCCATTTGTGACCCACCTCTCTTTCTTGGGAACTTCTTGGTGTGTTACTTCACGGTTTACCTGTGTTGTTCCAATAGACAATATTATTCATAGTGAGAAATGCATAAGCCGATATTTTAGAAATTATGACAACAAAATACGAGATAGAGAGGTTCAACGGGAACAATTTCTCGTTGTGAAAATTGAAGATAAAGGCAATTTTGAGAAAGGACAATTGCATAGCTGCAATTGAAGGAAAACCCGCAAAAATGACGGAGCAGAAGTAGAAAGAAATTGACAACAACGCCATCGCAAATTTGCACCTATCAATGGCAGATTCAGTGTTATCCAGTGTGGCGGAGAAAGAAACAACAAGGGAGATTTGGGATGCCCTCATAAAATTATATGAGGTGAAGTCTCTTCACATAAAAATATTCTTGAAGAGGAAACTCTACACTCTTCGGATGAGTGAGTCCACAACGGTGATGGACCGCATCAACCATCTGAACACTCTGTTTGCCCAACTATCAGCGGCATATTTCAACATAGTTGAAAATGAACGCGCGAAGCTTCTACTGCAGAGTTTACCAGACTCGTATGATCAATTCATCATCAATATTATGAATAATAATACTGAAGGCTATCTACACTTTGAGGATGTTGCCAGAGCAATTCTTGAAGAAGAATCCAGGCGGAGGAACAAAGAAGACATACTGGAGAGTTCAAAGGAAACACAAGCTTTGGTGATGATGAGAGGAAGATCAACGAAATATGGGTCTAGTGGGAGTCAGTCCCATGATAGATCTCAAAGTAAGAAGCATCTCAAATGCTACAATTGTGGCAAAAGGGGGCATGTCAAGAAAGAATGTTGGCATGAGAAGAGTGGAAGAAAGAACTCTGATGCATCAACCTCACAAGGTTGTATGGCAAATACATCAAAGGATAAAGATATTTTGTAAGAAAGAGGGGAGATCTGGTAAGTCATAAAAGCTCAGAAGATCATGACATGTGCTTATGGGAGATATGTTGTAGAAAGCTAATGCAATGGTTGCATTGACAAGTCAAGAAGAAACGGTGTTGACGTGACATCGTAGTTGGACATATGTCAAAGTGAAGTTTGCAAGGCGGAACGTAATCTGTACTCGGGCTTAAGAAGGTTGTTTTACCTTTATGCGAGCACTGTGTGATAAGTCAACAACATAGATCGAAGTTTGCAAGTTTGACTACCAGAAAAGAAAACACAAGAAGACTTGGTTCATTCTGATGTAAGGGAATCACCGGAGTTATTCCTAGGAGGAGCAAAGTTTATTCCAGGAGTTTGTGGGTGTATTACATCAAGAGAAAGTCAAATGTGTTGTTATTACTATTTCAAGAAAACCAAAGCACGAGTAGGGCTTGAAACTGGGAAAGAATGAAGTGCTTGGGTTATGCTAACAATGTGAAGGGGTATTGCCTGTGAGTTCCACCGCTCACAAGGTTATTGTTAAGCAAGAATGAAATGATGCTCCAACCAGAAGGCTTTGAAGAGCAACAAAACTTGGTTTGCAGGTTGAACAAATCTCTATACGGTCTAAAGAAGGCGCCAAAGTGTTGGTATAAGAGATTTGATTCCTTCATCATTAGCCTCGGATACAACAGACTAAGTTCAGACCACTGTACTTATTACAATAGGTTTAATGAAAATGATTTTATCATTTTGTTGTTGTATGTGGATGACATGTTGGTGATAGGCCCCAACAAAGCTCTAATCCAAGAATTGAAGGCACAATTTGCTAGGGAGTTTGATATGAAAGACTTAGAACCGACAAACAAGATTTTAGGGATGCAAATTCACCAAGATAGAAAAAGATAGGAAGATTTGGCTTTCTCAGAAGTAAAACTTACTGAAAGTCTTGCGGCGCTTCAACATGCGAGAGTGCAAGCCAGTTTTACCCCATCTCCTATCAATTATCCTGAAGTATGAGTCCTAGTAGTGAAGTGGAGAGGATGGAAAAGTCTCGAGTACCGTATGCATCAGTGGTGGACAACCTTATAATTGCTATGATGTGTACAAGACCAAACATTGCACAAGCAGTGGGAATGGTTAGTAGGTTCGTGGCAGGTTTAGGTGGAGAGTAGTGAAATATTGATCAGGTGTTGCATTGCGTTTCGGAGAATCAGAATTTGGTGTCAAAGATTATTTGCAGATTTACGTAAATTCGATTCTACTGAAGTTTATCGAAAGAAAAAGCAACACGAAGGCAAAAATGGTGTGAAGATTTGATTAGTTTCATCAAAATCTTCAAGTGGGAGATTGTGAGGAATGAAGTCCCACATTGGTGGGAACTTCTAAAAGGTTATGGCTTGGTGGCTATAAAAGAAATCCCTTGCCCCCTTTGTTAATCATCTCATTCTCTCCTATTCTCTCATTTCTTGTATTCTCATAATTTTGAGAAGTTTTGTATTGAAAGAGAGAGGTGTTGTAAATTTCTTCCACCAGTATAAAATTTGTATTTTCTCTTCTCTATTTAAGTTGTGTGTGCTTGTGCTGTATGACTGATACCCAACAACAGCATTGAACAAAAAAGGTGAAAATGGGAGGCCCATCAATACATTAAAACCATAGATGCAAAATTTTGTGTTTTCAATTGTCACAAACATAATAATTGACGTTGTTAGTGAAAATAAGAAACGTCAAAAGAAGACCAAATATTGAAATATGGCCAATGTGTTTGATATTAAGATGTTTTGTGGAGACAATGACTTTGGGCTACGGAAGACAAAAGTGGAAGTTTTCTTTATACACTTTAAAGGAGGTTTAAACCTTAATTAAGATTAATGACCTATGGAAAATGTAAGAGTGTAAAACATACAAAAAAGTCAAAGTTGAAGAGTTAAAAGAAAAAATAATTAAAGATAAGAAGTTTAAGAAATCATTAGATCATAAGATAGAGGAGAATAAAATGTGTTTATTATTAGAAGAGATGTATGTATAAGAAAAAAAATGTATTTACTTCTTACAAATATTAGAAACCAAACTTGTACTTTCCGTCTTTCACATTTTCCCACAAAAACTTTTGCCTTATGTGATTCTCTCAAGCATTATACACTCTCCCTTTCTCAAAGTTAATCAAAACCCTAAATCTCATAAATGGTCGATTAACTGAACTTGACTGTTAAAGAAGTTTATGCTATCACAAGGGGTATGGGTTCCCTTGATTCTCGTCCAAACAAGCTAGTAAAGTTGTATCTTGAACATTGGATTAATCTTCAAAATCTTCGTTCCCATGGATTCGACATCCTCACTGATATCCACATATGTGGACTTGAGAAGTTGTTCGAATGGGACACTCCCACTTCGGAAGCATACTTTGAAAACAAATTTATTCATCCAAACGAAATTAGGCATTGACATACTATATATAAAGGGTTGGACTATGCATCAAGTAACAAGTGTTAACCACCAACTTCTCATTCTCAGATGTTAGAACATGTAAACTTTTAATTCAATTATAAACTTACATAGATAGTAAAAAGAGAAAGATCAAACCAGTATAGGACTTGGGAGTGGTTAATCACTATTCATAGTGATTAACGACTGGACGTAGAATCTTTTGATTCGAACCATGATAAATTTTCTGTGTTGATTTTCTTGAACTCTACACTCTTTAAACATTTAGCATATCAATTGTTCGATAAAAGTTCACTAAGAAAATCAATTTTTGAAATCGTAACACGCTTTCCGCTATTTTATTCCGCTATACGACTCGACGATACTGGTTGTTTTAACCAACAATTGGTATAAGAGCATGCTTTGATAGTTTTTCAAATTTTTCGACAATGGGCGGTCTTAACCAAGTTTATGTTGAGGGTGCTTCTATTGATAGACCTCCTTTGTTTATGGGTGAAAATTATGCGTTTTGGAAAATAAGAATGCAAATATTTTTAGAGTCAATTGACAGGGGTATTTGGGAAATTCTTTTGAATGGTCCTTTTATTCCTACTATAAATTTGAATGGTGTAGAGGAAGAAAAACCATATTTGCAATGGACTGCTGAAGAAAATATACGAGCCCAATTTGATATAAAAGTTCGCAATATAATATCCTCTACTTTGGAATTAACGATAACTGAGTCTCAGGACTTGACGTCCATGTCTATGGCTGTGCTTTTTGGAAAGTTGAGAGAGCACGAGCTCGAGTTGAATAGACTGAGTGCTGAGGAAGTCCCAGGAAAGAAGAAAACGTTGGCCTTCAAAATTGCAAATTCAAAAGGCAAGAGTTCTGAAAAGGATGAGGAATCAGAAGATGAAGACTCAGATGATGAAAATATAAGTCACATGATTAGAAAATTCTTCAAGTTCATGAAATCTAAAGGTAAAGAAAAATTTTAAAAATATTGGAAGAAGAAACAACAATCTTCTTCAAATTACAGGTGTTATGGTTGCGGAGAAAAAGGGCACGTTAATGCAGATTGTCCAAACCTCAAAAAGGGTGAAGAAAAGAAGTCTTTCAAGAAGAAGAATGCTTATGTTGCTTGGGAGGATAATGCATCAAGCACTTCTAGTTCAAGTGTCTCCAGTGAAGAAGCCAACTTGTTCTTGACGGTTAATATTGATGACACTACAAGCCAAGTAAGTTGATCTAGCCTTGACACTAGTGAATTTGATGTACAAAAGGCCTTTCTTGAATTGCTTGATGAATCTGAGAAAATGAATGATGCTCATAAAAATTTGAAAAAGGAATTTAAAGAATTAAAAATTAAATATGAGAAGGCATTAGATGAGGAAGTAAGTTTGAGAAATAAAATTTACAACTTGGAAATGAAAGAGTCTTCAAATGTTGAACATCCTGTTGAATGTCTTTCATGTAAGAGTCATATGCTTGATATTGATATTCTAGAAAATCTTCTTGAAGTTGCAACTAGAAATAATAATGTTGAAATACCTATAATTGTTAAAAAGGTTTATAAATACAAAAGTGTTTTTAAAAGTAAGAACCAAATTAAAAGAAGTCGTAAGGTATGGGTTGAAAAAGGACATGTGTGTTGTAAAAACCCAAATGATGTCACATGTTTTTACTGTATGAAAAAAGGGCACACTTCTAACAAATGTAGAATTAAATATTTTGATGTTCCAAATGGAAAATATGTTTGGATTCCTGTTATAAAGCAATTTGTCTCTAACCTCAAAGGACCCAAATGAAATTATGGGGACCAAAACTCTATTGTTTTGTTTTGCAGGTTAATTTTTCAAAAGGAAAAGAAGACTCTATGGTATGTTGGTAATTTTTAAGAGCTTTGAAAATAATTTGTAAATGCTAGATGTGTCTTAGGTTGAAAACTTGGCCTAAAATTGCATTTTTCGAAAATTAACGTAAATAATCGATTACCAAGGGATGATAATCGATTATCAAGGTCATTTTCACTCTAACGTACAAATTTGGCTTGTAAATAATTGATTATTTAAAGTGATAATCGATTATCTTAAGTTAAAACGTAAAAAAAAAAAACTTTTTTTTTTGGATTCTGTTTTTGATTAAGGGGAATATTACTTTTAGGGGAGTAATTTTTAATGAATTAAAAGGATCAAAATTCTTTTTGATTTAACTAATTTAGGGAGAGCATTAAGATTTGATGATTTTTTTATGATCAAGGGAGAATTTTTTTTTGTGTGATAATTTTGTGATTATTGGTACTTATTGAAGGGGAGATATATTTGTTTGTTTGATTTCTTATTATTTATCTCAGTTCTAGATCAATTACTCTTTTCCCCTTATAATATTTGAATTGCATCTCGTACTCAACAATTTTATAATATTAGAATTACATCTATTCTTTTGTTGAGGGGGAGCAACACTTAAGGTGGAGATTTTATTTACTTTTTGTTTGATAAAAAAGGGGGAGAAAAACTTCTAAACTAGTGCAGTTATTACTAACATGTTTATATGTTTGTAAGTCTGAAATTTATGCAGGAAATTAGAAATGCTTTTAAATAAGAGATTTTTTATCATCATAAAAAAGGGGGAGATTGTTACCAATGAGGAGCATTGGTGTCTTGAAGATATTATGGTTTTGATGATGCTATAAGATGAAGAATGTGAAGACTTTTGTTGTATTTATTTAAAAATCATTTTGTAGAATTAATTATATAGGAATTACTTTGTTGATGTAAGAACTTTTAGAAGTTTTCCTGTTTAGAGAGTCTTTGCGCAGATAATCAATTATTTGGTATAATAATCGATTATTACGAGCCTATTTAGAAAAGAGTTGCTCGCGCAAATAATCGATTATTGCTTAGAATAATCGATTATTTCAGTCTGAGTCAGTATTGCCCAAGTCGCGCAAATAATCGATTATCACTCAGGATAATCGATTATCACTTTTTGAAAACCCCATAACGGACACAAATAATCGATTATCACTTATAATAATAGTTTATATTTGGCAGTTGGGAGTTGTCTTTTCATTTTCTGACCTTGGGTTATAAATAGTGTTGTCCACAGCTCTTAGGAAGTAACTTTTCATTTTGAGAGTGTTAGATGTTAAGATGTGTGTTTCTGTTAATTGGGCTCAGCCCATTCATTATTAAGGGTATTGGCCCATATCTTACATTATAAATAAACTACCTTAAGTGTATGCAAAAGACACAAGGGATATTTTCTCCCAATCTTCTCTATTTCTCACATGGTATCAAAGCCATGGTTAAAGCCTATTCTAGCGATATTTGTTGTTTGCTGGGCATATTGTTCCACCCGCTATCGGGTCGCTATTGGACCACCCATTAAAAATGTCTAATCTCACACTCGAGATGTATATACCTTGGCGTGAGGGGAGTGTGTTGGAAGTCCCACATCGACTAGAGATAAAGTCAATTCACAGTTTATAACTAGGTGCAAACCTCACCCTACAAGTCGGTTTTGTGGGGTTAAGTTAGGCTTAAAGTCCACTTCTAACATGGTATCAGAGCATAGGATTAGTTCCATCCAAATCCACGGTCTCCGACACACATCACCGCCGCTGTTGCCTTCATCGCCGCCGCCGCCACCATTGTCGCCAGAGTTCCAGAATCGATCGACGACTACACCATCGGAATCGTCTCGGCCGGGCGACCACCATGGTACAAAGATCGCGGCGAACGGACTACCCACGCACCTCCACGCACCGCCGCAACAGTCACTGACGCCGCTGCAACAGTCACCGGCGCCGCCGCTTCCCGCCGCGCGTGCCGGCGCGTCGCCAGAGAGTTCCGCTGTCGATCAGAACCGTTGTGATCGCCTCCTCGTCCTCTTTCTGGACCTGTGGTCGTTGCGTCAATCGGAGCACTTTGGAATTTTAGGGTTTCTCCCTCTCCATGGCGTCTTCCTCGTCTACAAACACCTCTGTTGGTGGCTCATCTTCTGATCCCTCAATATACATCAATTATGTGAATGTACACTTGTCCATTGACAAGTTAGATGGCATAAATTATGCAACAGGGGCATCTGACATCAAACTTTGGTTGAAGAGTCAAGGGTACTTAGATCACCTTACTCAAAATGTGACTACTGCTACCACAAATGACACTTCTCGCTGGATGAAAATTGATGCTCAGTTATGCATTGTTATAAAGTCCATCATTCACTCCTCACTGAAACAAATGTTTCAATCATATGAAACATGTTCAGAAGTATGGGCACAAGCGAAGTTGTTATACACAAATGACACTCAACATCTTTATGGTGTTTGTCACACTAGTGCAGAATGGATCTTTAACGTCACCCAATAGACGTCCGTCCACGAAAACTCCAACGTAAATAATTGACAGGTGGCATAAATGTAAATAATTGAGTGTGGAGACGTCCGTCCTAGAGGGAGCCGGACGTCTATAATATAGTAGACGTCAGACCCCTCTAACAGACATTCAAAAGCCTGATATGAGAGTTGAAGATTCAACCTTCAGAACGTCCGTCCTAGAGGGGGCCGGACGTCTATATATAGTAAACGTCCGGCCCCCCAAGGACGGACGTTCAAGAGACTGACTGGTTGAACTACCCTGTCAGCCTCTTGAACGTCCGTCTTGGAGGGGTACGGTCGTCTATTATATATGGACGTCCGTCCCCCTCCAGGACGGACGTTCAAGAGGCTGACAGGGTAGTTGAACCCATCAGTCTCTTGAACGTCCGTCCTGGAGGGGGACGGTCGTCTATTATATATGGACGTCCATCCTCCTCCAGGACGGACGTTCAAGAGGCTGACAGGGTAGTTGAACCCGTCAGTCTCTTGAACGTCCGTCCTGGAGGGGGACAGACGACCATATATAATAGACGACCGTCCCCCTCCAAGACGGACGTTCAAGAGACTGACGGGTTGTACTACCCTGTCAGTCTCTTGAACGTCCGTCCTGGCGGGGGCCGGACGTCTACTATATTATAGACGTCCGGCCCCCGCCACAACTGACGTTCAAAAGACGTTTAAAATAAAGATACACACTCCAAAACGCGAACCCGCGAGGAGTTATGCGAACCTTTCCCTCTGCGCCTTGCATTTTCAGGTTGGTTTTTATGTGTTTTGGGCCATTTAATCTTACTTTTGTTCCGATTAAATTGATCAGTGATGACATATCTTTCATTTGGACCGGTTAAAAATCGTTTTTGGTGCATTTTGGTGCAGTTTGTTGCGTGTTCTTGGGCGGCGTTTTTTGGCCTATATTTTAGGTCGTTTACTCCTCCATCTTCCTCCATTTTCATTTTGAATCTGTTCTTCAGACTTGTTGCAGTGCACAAACAAACGTTCAAACCCGTAATCCTAAATAAGCCGTCTAATAAAGCCCTTTCTGCAGTAGTATGTAGACGTCTGAGTGGTTCACAGCGGACGTCTATATAGACATCCGGCCTGACACAGCGGACGTCCATATAGATGTCCGGCCGGACACAACGGACGTCCATATAGACGTCCGGGCTGACACAGCGGACGTCTATATAGACGTCCGGGCTGACACAACGGACGTCTACATAGACGTCACCCGCATAGACGTCCGTTGGAGGTCGGACGTTAAAAGGCCTAAAGAACGGACGTCTATACCCCTTTCTGCACTAGTGTCAGGACCTATTAATTGTTATTGGTCCGCGCAATCATGGTCCCATGGCAGAATATTTGGGTAAAATTCATGGAAGCTTTCTGTGTGTGAAAAGAGAATCTATGTCATTTTAAGAATAGAATTTGTCTGAGGAAGTTCTCAAAGTAATAGTGTTCTCTTGCCAAGTCTTGTGAAAAAGAGAAGCTTGCGCTTTGTGTGTCAAAGGTCGGAGCGGTTCTCTTCAAGTTGGTTGTGTTGTCTCTTCCGATTCGTTTGTCGAAGGAAGGTTCTTCCGTTCGTTTGTCGAACGAAAGGTGTTCTCGTTTCTTAATCTTTACTTCATATCTTGTAATCTGTATAAACATTATTTTAGTGAAAAAGGTTAATCATTATTCATAGTGATTAACGACTAGACGTAGAATCTTTTGATTCGAACCAGGATAATTTTTTTGTGTTGATTTTTTTTAACTCTACACTGTTTAAACTTTTAGCATATCAACTGTTCGATAAAAGTTCACTAAGAAAATCAATTTTTGAAACCGACTATTTTAACTTGACTTTTGACCGTAACATGTTTTTCGCTATTTTATTCCGTTACGCGACTCGACGATACCAGTTGTTTTAACCAACATTCAGTATATATTAGAATCAAGAAACTTTAGGGAGACATAGAAGAGTATAGAAGGCCAACCATGGTATCATGCCTTTGAGGAAGGGCTTGACTCTTTTAAGAAGAATCACATTGAACACTTGTAAACCTACCTAAAATTCAAAAGTTAGTAAAATTCAAGTATGTGTTGAAGAAAAAAAGGACTATGAGACGTAGAGAAGGAAAAATTCAAGACAATATTGGTGGAGAAAGATTTTACATAAATAGAAGAAATTAGTTATAATGACATATTCTCGCATGGTAAAACACTATTAAATCAGGATTTTAGTGTCAAATATAATTTATTACAATATGGAGTTAGAGGAATTGGATGTAAGGACAATTTTCTTAGATGGATAATTAGATGAGAATATCTACATACAAAACTTGAGAGGTTTTTTTTCGACTATGTGAAAGGTCGTTTATTGAAAAAAAAATAATAATATATGGGTTGAGATAAATTCTATACAAGTGGTGGTACAAGAAGTTCAACTATATCAAGTGAAGCACGTAGTTTTTTGGAAGTGTACTTATGATAAATGAGTGTAAGGGTAAAATTAAATTAAGGTTTTGAATTTGAGATGAAATATTGGTTCTATAAGGTGTATAAATGGTATATACATACAATGGAATCAAATGACAATGTAGTTTCATTTATCTTAAGAAAGCTATTTGAACAAGATTGTGAATAGTTAAGATGCATGAATCTAAACCACTGAGTACAATTTTGGAGCATCACACAAAGCTCTATGTTACGCAAGCTCTTATTTTGAAAATGAAAGGAGGGAGAGGAAGACAATTCCATATATGTTAATGGCGTAGGGAGCATAAAGTGTAAGATTATTTTATTGGGAATCCAAGTGTGAGTCTAAGTCCCACATTGGATAAAAATGAGAAAGTAGAGCAATATATAAAGGTGAAAGACACATTAACTCATTGTCTTAAGGTTTTAGGTAAAGAATGGAGTCGATCCCTTATATAGTTGACTCAGATGTTATTGGTGTTTGTGTAACCCACAAGGAACCCTTCCTCGATAAACTCAATATATTTGTAGCAAACCAAATTTCATTTATGTTTTTAGTATTGCTAGTAGGTTTATTGTCAAGCTTGGATGTGCTCATTTAAAGGTAGGGATAACAATGCAAGGCAGACCATGTGGACTGGCCTACAACCCATTGTGTACAAGTCTAGGGAAACTTGCATAAGTCCATCAACATTATAGACTCACATTAAACAACACACAATTCTCACATACCAAAGTGTGGGTCGACTTGCCTTACATCAATCCATATTAATTTTTGGGTTAAGTATGTTTTTATTACTTGAACTTAGTGAAATCGAAATTTTTCCTTCTCAAAGTTCATATAAAAGTGATCCTATACTTTTGAAACGTGTGGAATACATCTTTCGCCGACCTCAGCTAGGTGGGGAAGGTGCAACCATGAAGGTAACGCTACTGTGGCATCACGAAGAAGGTGAGGAAGCCCTTGAGATTTTTGTGAATATTCATAAGTAAATTCACAAATAGTGAATATTTCATTATTATTTTAAAAAGTGTATCACACTTTTTATCAGTTTGGTCGCTACATACCTTATCAAAAAATTAATATTGTTTAAAGTTAAGATGTATTCCACACATTTCTAAAATATATAAATGACAATTACATAAACATTGAGAAATGGACAAATTTTAATTTTACATATAAATTTAAAAATTAAAGACATACTTAATCCTTAATTTTCCTAGTTATTATTTCATTTAAATATTTATTTCATCATTATCATATATTTAATTGTATAACTCTAATATATTTTTCATTGTGTGTTTCCTTATTTTTTTCAGTAAATAATAAATTATTATTTTAGTTTTCCTTGTAGTTGTCATATTAACCATAGGTCATTGTTTTTATAATATACTTAAATTTGGAATTAAAATATTACTAAGAACTTTGATGATAACTTTGATTCAATTCTTTTTAAAATTTGTGTAAGTTAGTCCACAAAATTATAGTTATATAGGATAAACAAAACCTATCAACCCACGAGTCATCCCAACTATTTTTTTAAAGATAAATGTAAAACAAGTAATTTTGCTTACATTGTCCATTAAAAGGCTTTAAAAAGAAATAATATTGATATCAGATTCTTGACTAGGAAATTATTATAATTTTCTTGATGCAAATTACAAGGAAAATGTGGGTGCAGTTCTCCCTTCACTTTCATAGTCTCATCTTGCATCTTCCATATATGTTGAATTACAACGAGGTCTTAACCGACTTTCGAATGGTGAACCTTAACTGTATTTAGAAATACAATTAAAGCTTCTAAGCCTCTCAAAACCAGAGGACGAGAGTAAAACTAACGTTTAGTAAACGGAGAAGAGGACCACGAGAACGAATACCACCACAATGACAGGCACACACGGAAGAAGCACAAGGGAGGTGGAGGGAGGATGAAAACAATGGAGGAGAAAGGAAGGCAAACCAAGAGGGAGATCGGAGGAGATACGTGAGGGTGTAGGGTTTCACTATTTTTAAATAGAAGAGAGAAAAATGTTAGTTTTTATTCTGTCAGAAGGACAAAAAAGGTGTTAAGAAAAAAGTAAGAGATACAGGACGAGACTACGAAAGTGTAGAGAAAACTGTTCAAAATGTGGATATGATGAAATGCCTTCGTATATGTTTTTATATTGTTTAACATTGCAATTTGTTTTAGGATAAATTTCTAATTTGCGTACTACACATAATATCTTATCGAAGAAGTAATTTTCTTGCTGTAAAGGATAATATATAGACAAATTGAATATTTTAGAGGAGATTGTCCCACAATACATCATGAGAATATAACTGTTGCTTAAAGTCAAGGTTTCGTAGTTTGACATCAAGGAAGAATGAGGAAGATAACTCTAAATCATACTTACATAAAAACAAAGTTTATTGTAAACATATTGAAATTAAAATTAAGGAAAATGCACTAGTAAAACAAAAGGATTTTAATACCCACATTTGACACCGGTTTAGTTGTAACCGAAGCAAAAACTGTGACGGTGAATTTTTTTTAATTATCGTAAACTTATATGTCTCAATTCAAAATGAACTGATGCCTAAAACTAGCAAGGTGACCTTTTTGTAATTATCGCAAAGTTATATGTCTCGGTTCAAAAAGAACCGATGCCTAAAACTAGTGCAGTAGAATTTTTGTAATTATCACAAAAGTCTACGAACTCGATTGTTTAGATAACCGAGACATAAAATAACTGAATTTTTTTTATTTTTTTGAGAGGGTTTAGGCAGTGATTCTTTGTAGAACCGAGACCATAGACCCTTATTGCCTTGGTTAAAAAAATAATCGAGGTAATAACATGTGTTTAGTGTTAAATTTCGTGAACAAAGACATTTTTAGACAAAAGCTTTTCTGTTTGTAGTTTTGCATTGTTGCTCTGTGTTCTTCCATTTTCGTAGCCATCCTCTTCAACTTTTCTTGCATTTTTTTCTTTCACTTTACATTGATTAAGTGCTTAGGTATGATTTTCTTTCGTTTTGACTGATTGATTTTGTGCACAAGTGCTCTTCAACTCTTCGAATAGACGCTTTGGGATGTTCATTTCATTTCATTTCAACCCCAAACTCACCTTCAAGGTTAGTTTCGTTTTAGGTTTTTAATGGTTTCATTTGGTTGATTGTTTTTCATATACCATACACATCAAAACATAGGTATAGATAAAATTGAGGGTATGCTCAAACGGACTCTAAAGGAAATGAAAATTTGTATGAAGAACAAAAAAATCATGAAATCCCTTCACAAAAATTTTCAGCTCAAAATTCAAAGTGTAACTATTTTAAATATTTTTTAAAGTTAAAAAAAAACAAAACGAAAATTCCCGATAAATGGAAAACAATGTTTTTTGCGTTTGTTTGTGTTTATGGGATTTTGTCATATGGTTTATGTGTTACAGAAACGATAATTTATTTAAAAATATATATATTTTTTACCGTAACTTTGGTAAAAATTGAGGAAAAAAAGGTCTATTACCTCGGTTCTGAATCCAACCGGGACAATAGACCTCGGTTCAAACTAGAACTGAGACAATAGACTCAATTTTTTATTTTTTTATTCGCTTTACTACTTCGAATTTTTTGAACCGATGCAAAAAGTCCTAACTTTTTACCTCGGTTGTAGAACCACTGTCATAAATCCAAAACAACCGAGACAATATCCCTTCATTTCAGTTATGGTAGAATTGACTATAATAAAAAAAATTGATTACAACTATTTTAAATCAAGAATCAAAGGAATTATTTAAAGTCTATACATGAGAATAATTGAATACATGGGCCTTGTTTCAAAACAATACTAACATGACAATTTGCAATGTCCATTGAATAATTTTTAGTTTACGTATTCTTAGAGTGCTCGCCTATGTATTCTATTGTCACTTAAAAGTTACATCGAATTGGAAGTTATTACAACTTATGATTGTAGGAAAGCATTTATTCCTTTATGGAAAACATAAAAATTAGCTGTTTTGCATATTTGATTTACATATAAGAAATAAGTATGGTTTATAAGCAAGTCATATGTTTACATCACTTAAGTATAGTCGATCTCATTAAAGTCGTCGTTCTTGTGCTTCTTATTATCTATAAAACTTGTTTTTCTTATAAAAAAATAATAAAAGTTATTCTGATTTTATCTTAAATTTTATTTAATATTTAAATTAAGAATTAATAAAAATATTAAAATAAACTAATTAAAATTACTAAACACTAAGTTGATGACAATGCTTGTAAACACTAATCTATTGATGAAGGAGGAGTCTTAATAATTTCTTTAACATGTGATGTGACATTAGGTGGTCCAATTGATATTGTTTTATGTGTTGAACAATATTTCCTACGAACCGCATTTTTGTTTTCGTTCCACCATTTTTCTGCTTTATTTTCGGTGAATCTTCGTCTACTGCATCCAAATAATTGAAAAAAAGCAAATACGATCAATTACATTATTTAAATGGTGTCAACATGCTATGTCTATCTTCTAGTAATTTAACTATGTATGCAAATTACTTTTAATAGTTCTGTCTAAGCATAATCAGAGAAAAGAGAAAACAATTGTGAAATCAATTGAATAGTGAATTAGATTAACAATTACTTAAAGGTACAATAGAAAATAATAATAAATATATACTTTTTTTAAAATCCTAGAACTATGAAGAAATTATTTTCGAACTGAAGCAGATAAAAAAATCAAAATGAAGTAACTAATAACTTAAATAATTTTCAATTTTGACATGGTATAATAATCAAATGAAAACATTAATTAAAAAATGTAGGAAACATGGTCATCCAAGTAATAATCAAATCAAAGTCTTTCATCTTAAATTTATTTTACTCATAAATATATAAAAATATTGTTAAAATATTATAATAGATCAAACAAATGATAAATCTCAATTTTAAGTCTAACTCAACTTCATAAAATCGATTTACACTCTGTTTATATATTTAAAACTGACCTTATCATTGTGATATTTCCCCAAAATCAACTTATATTTTCATTTGCATGTTACTAATTAAAATCATATATATGGCAAAAGCTATACACAAGTAAACCTATATTTTGCATATAATCGTCTAATTGAATCTTAGAAATATATTCCTATATCGAGATGCATATACAACTATAATTTTATGAAATTGGGGAACTCTATTGAAAAATATATTCCAAAACAAAACTGAAATAAAAATTGAAAGATAAACATACCTGAATTTAACTCGTTTAAAAATTTTGGTACCATCAGGCTGTAACATGAGAATCACATAAACTCCATGAGCAAATTTTTCAATAACTTGTACTTCTCCCTGGTTTCCTGGTGGTGAAGATCTTGAACCATCTTCGGAGTTTTCTAAATTCATTTGTGCACCAATACATTCATGGAAGACATGATCTTGTTCCTGAGATTCATCAACTCCGGCAACCTCAGCATTATCTAGTCTATGATCATCTAACAATTCAGAAATGTCACTAGATGAGGAAAGTGTACGATCCTTTTGGTTTTCAATTTCTTGCTTTGATCCATCACTTTCTTTGATAGAGTTTCCTCTATTTTCACAATGGATAACTTCTATGACATGAACGATTTCATCTAGTTTGTGTTCATGCATTTCGGAAGGGATGGAATCTGAACTAGGTATATTTTGTTGTGTTGACTCCAATTTTGATTTATCTGTTTCTTCATGCAAATTTTGTTTATCATGATCCACATTTTGTTGCTCATGTTTTAAGTTTGATTTTTTGCTTTGTTCAAGTTCATCTTGACAAGGTTTGGCTTCTGTTGCAGCCACTTTATCTTCAGCGTGGAATTTGGAAGAGTCGTTATTCGAGGTAGGTATTTCAGGTGCAACTTTTGGTTTAGTCTTCAAGTTTGGTGATGAAGATGTTTCAGATTCTGAAGTTTCTTTAAGAAAATTTTTTACTCGAACAAGTACATCTTTCAAATGCCGACTTTCTGAAATTTCTCCAGGCAATTTGTCAGTCACTTCCTTCATCTACATAAAACCAAAGACAAGAAATATAGATAACTTCAATGAATAATATACTACTACTAATAATAACATATAAATATTCTTTTATAATTTATTTTTCATTATACATATTTTCCTTCTTAGGGGTAGGTTGATGTCATAAACAGGGATGCGAATAGAAATTTTGGGACCAAAAGCTTTCATGAAAATTTAATATAATATGAATTATCAATTCTTATTTCATGTCATATCCTCTTTTGCATACTAAAATAGTACCAAGTGCATGTGTTCTCTTTGATTTCTGATGAGATTTACCAATTTCTTATTCAATTGAAATTCTCATTATCCCTCTTTGAATTGAAATTCTTAGAAAATTGTTTTTCTCTGATAATTGTTCCAAACGGATGATTAGAAAGGAGTAATGATTTCTGCCAAATCATCTTTGTTCATACAGCATTGTACAATTAGTATAGGTTTAAAAAAAAATTGACTAGAGGTATGATACCTTTCTCTAGGACTAGCAAGTTTATAGGTTTCTTAAGTGGCAAAATTCAGTCAACAATGATCTTTATGGAGTGCTTAACAACTTGATTTTCCTTAATTTTGATCATAATCCCTTTCCAATGCAAGAGCAAGTATTAAATTTAATGGAAAAACAGTCAATAAAGGACATGGAAAGCAACAACTTAGAATCATCATGAGAATTTATCATTTAGATCAAGCCGCAGGCAAGGATTCTCCGAGGTGACACATTTATTGTAGGAGTGAAAATTAGTTAAAACAAATAGATATCTGGGACTCAATTTTGCTTTTGCTAAAAAACAAAGGTATTTTCGATTGAAAAAATAAAATATTAAATATGTTTTTGTTAATAAATTATCATGTAATTTTGATTTTTGTCTTTCTTTCAAACTTTACTTTATTTTCATCTTTTTTCTTTTATAAAGTCACATATTTATTTCTTTATGATTAACGCTTTTAATTTTTCTTCTGATATGATAAACGGGTGTCACGTTAATTACAATTTGTTTAAGACACGTATATTCTGTCTTAGGTTGGCAAGATAATTCAGTGACAAATGTTGTGCCACTTTCACATATTTGTATGGTTGGCAAGATAGCTCAGTAACAAAAGATGTGTCATGTCTCCAACTTAGTAAGGTTGGCAAGATATGTATATTGTTTCCTCATGTCAACAAGATATTCAAATAGGTAGATAAGACATTAGGATAGTTCGATAAAGTGCATAGAAAACTGAAATAGCTCGGTTGAAAGTTTAAAGAGCTTAGTAAGGTGTTATCTGGACTGTCCACCAAGGTATCTGAGTTCTCAATACACCTTACTAAGGTATTTGGATTTCTCACCGAGCTATCTAAGTTCTTAATGCACCTTACCGGGCTATCTATACTTTCCGAACTATCTAAGTTTTCTATTCACCATAATAGGATACTTGGACTTCCCACCAAGCTATCCAAATGTCTTGCCAACCTAAAGACAAAATAAACATGTTTCCCCGATATTACCAAGCTAGGAACATGGCACACCTGTTTGTCATCGAACTATCTTATTGACTTACATAGAGACACAATACACGTGTCTTAAAAGGTGACATACTATTTGTCACGGTAAAAAAAAAGCTAATAGTATTAATTATAGAAGATTAAATTTGTGACTTTCAATGAGAAAGAAACCTAAAATAGCACAAAGTTTGAAAAATAAATGAAAACCTAAGTTTGATAATTTAAGAAAAAAAACATATTTAAAAAAAAAATACCTTTCAACATGAAGCAAAGGATTTGCTTGAGCGAAATTTCAAAATATATGATTAGTTGGCCGCCAATTAAATGGAGTTTTGTCTTGTCTTTTAGCAGATGACGAAGAGAGATTATGAGAGAAGAGCACCAGAGAGGACAAGAAGGCTTTGGATGAACCGGAAAGAAAATTCAAAACTCACTCTTTTACTTTTAAACTGATTCTTGTGCAAAAGAGATAATCATTATTACCATGGCCAAGGTGGTTGATCTTGTTGTATTGGAATTGAATGTAATATTTTCAAACTCTTTGTATTATATATATATATATATATATATATATATATATATATATATAACCTAGAATCCTAATTGTAGGTCAAAGTGTTAATACAAGCTAACAATTATATTCAAACTAATTGTCTTTAGTTTAGTAGAAAAATTGTAAAGATATATATATTTTAAGCTTGTCTCACTTTTATATTATTTATTCTTTTGATATATGTTAATACATTGACCTACAATCCTAAAATATAGAAAGTAGATACCTGAGATATAGTAGATTCAACAAATTCTTTCGTTACTCTGTGATTAGAATATTCCACTGCAGCAAGGGCAGAAGCTTCCGTAGCCTTTTTGTTAAGCCTTTTGATTTCCAAATCTTGCATGTCACTTTTGTCCTTTAAACTTTGAATCTGAACACAGAATATCCTAAACTTGTTAGAAAGGACAAAGTACATTTTGCAGCAACAAGACATACAACAAAATCGAAGTTACCTGTTTCTGTAACTTTGCAACTTCTTGATTCAAAATATCGTTTGTCCTTCTTAAACTATCGTTAATACTTCCATAAAACCTAGGGCTAGCAGGGCGAGCAGCGCTTTGTCTCACTGTGTTTGTAAATTTGGGCCCCGGACTGGTATTTGGTGTCGGAGTTTGCGGCGGAGTTTGTGTCGGAGTTTGTGGCGGACTAAGAGGTATTATAGGCTTTAAAATAGTTTGAATAGAACTAAGTGAAGTTGGAAATGCAACATCTTTCAATTGTGTAAGAGATGGAACAAGGGAAGCTCGTACAAATGAAGTAGAATCACCATTATCTTCAGGGTTATTATTCTTTATTTCAAGGTATTTCACTGGTTCAGTTATAGGAGCCAAGAGAATTCTTGAGGGTCTTATTGCTGCTAGGTTTGATTTTTCCTTTTCATTTATGAAGTTATTAGTAGTAGTGGTAGTAGTGGTAGTAGGCTTTTTGTCTAACTTGGAAGAACCATTTTCATCAAAAACTTTGAGCTTAACATAACAATTATCACACACACGATGAAGTTTTTCTGGTGTTGCAGTCAATGCTGCTTTGAATGCTCTTTTAGTACTACACGCATGACAAAATACCAAACCACAGTGGTGACAATTGTGCCTTTTTCTTGTTAAACCAAACGCTTGTCGACAACCAGAGCAAAGTGTTTGATCAGCTCCAGAGACCCATTTATGGATGCATACACATGATGTGAAGTTAGAGCCACATGAGATGTTTTCTATAGTCCTATCTTTCATGGCTATAACCAATGTAGGAGATTTCCTATCTTCAACATCTCCATGCCCTAATCTTCCATTGGCACCCTTTCCCCATGTATATAGTTCACCTTTCTTTGTCAAGGCAACAACATGATGTGCTCCACATGATATTTCCTCAACAATCTCACACAGCAACTTATCTTGGACTAAAGTAGGTATTTTTCCAGCTGACACAGGATTTCCCAATTGGCCATGTTCAGTTCCTCCCATTGCAAATACATGACCAGAAGTAGTTAAAGCAACAGTCATTGTGTGCCCACATGCAACTTGGTGAAAGTTATATCCCGTAAGTGGAGCAACACGAGTAGGTTGAAGGTATGTTTCTGTGTTTCCATGACCCAGACAATGTTTATCTCCATTACCCCATGTGAAAAGCTTCCCAGATGAAGCATTTGAACCAGATTGAAATTCAACCTCCATAATAGCTGCTGTGTGCCAAACTCCACATGCAACCTTTATAGTCTTTAGACCACTCAAAAGTTTCACTTCTTTTGGATAACACACACTCTCTTGATCTCCATGGCCCAAGACACCAAATGCACCGTCACCAAAGGTAAAAAGTTTTCCATCTGAGGTTGCCAATGCTGAATGCCATGAGCCACAAGCAACACACACAACTTCAACTCCTTCTAATGGGCCATTGATCATTTTTGGCATCCAATGGCTAGCCTCAGAACCATGTCCAAGAAGTCCAACATTATGTTCTCCATCACCCCATGTATAAAGTTCATAGCATTTAGATATAACTCCTGTGTGATACTCTCCGCATGCAACAAAGTCAAACTCAGTACCTTCAAGAAACTTAACTTCACGTGGGGAGACAAAATCATTGTCAATTCCATGACCAAGCCTTCCCCCTGAGTCTTTTCCCCATGTAAAAACATTCCCTTGCTTAGTTACTACAGCAATGTGGTGTGCACCAGTTGCAATGTGGCAAACATCTAGAATAACATTTGACTCTAATGGCTTAGGAATCAACACATCTATCTGAGAAGGAATTTGAGTTCCAATCCCATCAGGTGAAACCCCATTTGAGAAAAACTTACCCCATATGTACACATCACGAAATGAGTCTAGGTCATCTAGTTCAGTTCCACCACAAGAATTACTAAGTACAGTTGAGGTACTTACCCTAATGCCATCTCCAACACTACTTGTTCTTGGTTGCATGTTTGCACATTTCTAACCCCACTTTTGAGCTTACAAATTCAATGCAGACTTGGTAGAAATTGAATCAACAAAGTCCTTATCAAGATCATCAATGTCCAAATTTAATTCCAGTATTGTAGCTAATGGACAAGCATTCTCAATCTATATAGCCTTGGAAACTGGTATATCTCTGGCTCATATAGTCCCTGGTTTCACAAAAGTAACACTATAAAAAGTCATTCCATAAGACTAGTTCAAGCAAATGAAGAACTATAATAAAAAGAATGACATTCAACTTTTAAATGAATGTGATACGTTGAAATGCATGGAGTGGTGCCTTCTTTTTGCATTGAGAAAATGTCTCGGAAAGATTGTTAATATGACCATAAGTCTCTTCAAGAATATAATGACAAAGAACTACTACATTAAAATTATATGTTCCTTAATTCACCATGGACATAGCTACTTTTCTCCTTTGACTCTGCATGTCTAATGTTCAACGTAAATTTAGTTTTCCAGTAAACTATCATTTTGATTGTTTATTACAAAAATTTCTACTTTTTTTCCTTGCTTATTGATTAACCAAGTGTGTATTGAGTGCATTCAATAAATAGTTGAAATTGAAATTAGATTATAATTAGTTTTCAACAGAAGTGTAAATTATCTTTAATGAAAGAGGTAAACAATTACTTCCACACAATCTTCTAAACCTATTTTACAATGGCAATGCATATTTTTTGTTTGATTTTCTATTGCTAAGAATGGAACAATTTGAGCTACCTATATAAATATCAAGTGAAATAAAATGGCTAAAGCTTTGTAAAATTAACCTATATAAAAACCAAGGCACTTCTGCATTTTTTCCTTACAACGTGAAACCCAAAAAAATTATTTTTATCTACCCTTAGAGCAATGCCCCACTTAATCAAAGCAAAAGCATGTATAACAATTTCAATTGAAATTTTGTGCGATTCAATTGACTTCATGAAAAGAATCTAGCATGTAAGAAACTCTTAGCATAATAGACATAAGTTTCATAATTTAAAGATAGCTTCAGTGGAACTAACATGTTCAATATCATGCTCGGGATTCCGATATTAGCCACATTCCCATTTGAAAAACGGAATGGAAACTGAAAGACAAAAACACAAGAGACAATAATAGAATCACATGGATTTTCATTGCCCAAACTTCATAGATCCTAAATCAATTCGCTTCCACTCTCAAAAAAATTAGCTCCAATGTCTTGATGAAAGTGGTGAAGGACGACTATGAATCTTCGAAGCTCGAAGAACTATATAACGGGTGTGGGTATAATTAGAATCTTTCATGCACAAATAAAATCATGGATTTTGTTGTTAAAAACAGAAAAAAGGGTTATGAAATTGTAGCATTGAGTGAAAAGGGGTTGTGAATTGTTTTAGCGAAAAAAGGTCATCGGAAAGAATTACAGATCATGAAGGAAAAGATGATGCGAAAGGAAAGGGAAGTGCATGGTCAAATTTTACATTGCTATATGCAAATAATAAAGTAGTGATTAAATATTGGGCACAACTCTACATACCGACTATGATATTAACTTCATTTTTAAATTAGACATGTATACACACGTGTATGCACTCCCAAAGTAATCATAGTCATTATCTTTGTAAAAATATGATCATTTTATACTTATATCTCATAATTTATAAAAAAAATAAATTGAACGTTCACTAATCATTATGTAGTCACCGGAAACAAGTAAAAAAAATTAAATAGATCCTTTCATGAGAGAGTAATTAAAGAAACAAAAAGTAAGTACTTGAATTTATTGAGATGATAAGGATTAAAGAACTCAAGAAAACATTATAAGAAAACCGTGTTTCGTGGAGAATAGAAAACATTTATTAATAATTCAAGTTTATTGACTAAACGACAAAAAAATTGTTAGTTTAAAGGTCATCGATAAATTGTATCAATGATCACAAAAATATGTTGATTAAACTTACGATTTTCATTTTCGGTCCTATACTCATGAGGTCAAAATATATGTTTTAGTCATTTTAAAAGTGAGGCCTATAGTGTTATAAATAATTTAAAAAATGTTATCATATTATTGAAAGGTTGTACCCTAAGTTTCAAAGTATAGGTTTCGATTGTAGTTAAATACAAGCTATACTTAACTACATATTATAACTTTGTGAATTTTTACAAACGAAAGGTCTTGTTGCATATTATTACTTTATTCTTCTTATCCTTTGTTGAAATTTTGTGCTTTTGTCCATTATAAGCTCGTTAAGATTTATTTTTTTCTTCGTTATGGTTTATTTTCTTTTTTATTTCTCGTTTATCTATTTCTTTCGTTCTTATTTTTCTCTTACTTCTCCTAATGTTTTTTCTCTTCTTGTTTAAGTGTCGTCTTTGTATTTTGATGACCATTTCGTGTTTGGGACGTCACAACATTATTGTTGTCTTGGTTGTTGGTTTGTGTTTGAACGATTGATCTTGATCTCTTTGTTCTTGCTCTCACTCTCGTTGTTGTTGTTGATATCCCTCGCTCGCGTTTAATCAAAATCCTACTTATATTTTTTTTAATAGTTTATCTTTCAATTGATACTAACTGACCGAATCATGCCACCCAGAAATCCCAAGTCGCGCTTCCATGACTACAACCACAAAGCTCCGCACCTCCATCATCCTCACCAGCAACCTCAATCTGTAAAGACAATCTTGGATTCCCTGGACGAAAACCCACCCTTGAGCAACCTGTGTCGCCACGCCGAAACTGAGGTGCCCATAAGACTGACGCATCTGTACACGAGCTCTGAGGAATCCATAGCCACATCGTCAGCCTCAACGTCGTCGTTTCAACTCGCCATGCGCCCCAGTTGCTGCTACTATTCTTCCCCTTCCTTGTCAGAAATTGAACCCGCCGCAACCCTAGAAGAAGAAGAAATCACGGGGAAGCTCAAAAGCCCACTACAGAACATAGTCGAGGAAGCGCTTCTCTCTCTCAGAAAACTCACCCGAGTGAGAGAAGAACGTTCAGGTGAACACTTTGGCTTCATTTGTGAACCTTTGTCTAGAGAAGAGTAACAAAGTAAAGATCGTGCGATCGGAGATGGTACCACTGTTGATCGAGGTTCTGAAATTCGGAACGCCTAAGGCGCGAGAACACTGTGCTGGCGCGTTGTTTAGTTTTTCCTTCCAGAATATTTTAAGGAATCCAATTTACCCTCTCTCAAGCACACAGTACCCATAAAATAATCTCTTTCTTATTTCCCAGCTACCTCCTCCCTACAACTTTTGAATAAAACCAACAAAAAAAGAGGGGAAAAAAGAAGAACGCTCAACACGCTGCCGCGAGCCACTAGAAATGCGCGAGATAGAAGATCAAAACGAAGGAGAAGAAGAGAACAACCAAGGGTTGCCATGTCATAATCTCTTAAATTAAAAAGAAAATCCACGTAATAAAATATTCTGACATCTGTGTATTAATTATACAACACGTCAGCACCAACTAACACCGTTTGTGACAACCTAACGGTTAAGGAAAAATTGACTCAATTTTACAAATATATGAACCCAATTGAGACAGTTGGAAATATGAGGACCCACTTGAGATTTCCATACAAATACGAGGACCATCTGAGGGATTAAACCTAAAAAAGTATTACTAATTTATATGTTAAACATTTTATTTCATTATTAAATATCAATAAAATATATTAAAATATTAAATAGTCACTGAAAACAAGTAAAAAAATTTAAATAAATTCTTCCATGAGAGAGTAGAACTCGAGAAAAAACTATAAAAAAAACCGTGTTTCGTGGACAATAAAAAAAATTATTAATAATTCAAGTTTATTGAGAATTATCGACTACAAAAAATTTGTTAGTGTATCGTATGAAATATGGACCAAACGGTTATTGAATAAGGCCGATCGGTCTATCCGCCATTGGTCAACCTAGTCAAATGGTTTGGGCCATAATTGGGCCTATAGCGCTAATAAGCTACTTCAAATGGTAATTGGGTCTGTGCTTAAGTTGTTACCAGGCCAATAATCCAGTGGATGCTAAAATAATTAAAGATATATGGTTAAAGATATTTGATAAACCAAATCCAAAAGATTTGGTTGAAGATATTGATAAAGCCGTTTGTGGGTAACTAACCGGATCTCCAAGTAAGGTTGTTTTTATTTGATCTATGAAACACTTATAAATACATTGACAATGCCAAAAGCCAGGGACGTTCCATTCAGGGTCTACTCACACTCAACTCATATTCTCAAATATTCAAACAGTGATAATCATTCACTAAATATTCAACCAAGAGTCGAGGCTCTTCAAATCACACACCTAATGTAAGGATTGAGAAGAGTTAGCCTTGAGAGTGCACAAGTGGCAGCAGATAATGGGACTGAAAGTATAATAATAAAATAAGCTAATACATACATATATATATATATATATATATGTGTGTGTGTGTGTGTGTGTGTGTGTGTGTTGGATTTAAAGTTCCTTCATTATCTCAGAAACTTGCATCGCTCTTTAAAGCCACTGTCTTCACTGTTCTCTCTTCTCTGCCTTCTCTCTTCCATTCCTCCTTACTGAGTTGTTGGATTTCCGATCAGGAGGTGCCCAAACGTCCACGACGTAGAGGGCTCCATAACTGACCGATCAGTTTCTTCGTTATAGCCGGGTAAGCTGTTTTCCCTTTTCTCCGCATGTTCTTGAGCTGGATCATGTGATTTCTACTGGTTGCATGTAACTTGCAGCATTATTCCTATACTTTCTGTCAAATTCTAGCTCTAAGAGTTGTTTCTATCACTAATTAGGTGGTTTGTAGATTTTGGTTGAGTTCATTACTGAGTGAGGTACTTTTGGGCTTTCCGGTGAGTTGTGTTGTGTGACCTTTGAAGTAAGGGGAGCTAGAATATTTCTTTAAATTGGTTGCATGAGGTGTATGTATAATGAATTCTGAATTGGTGTACTGTTTGGAGTTGTATTTTACGTTTTTGAGTATATTGTGTGGTATGTGTTGAAATGTGAAATCTGTGAACTGTGTTGTGATGTTATGAACTGAGTGGATGAGTTTAATTTACTGTAATTGATTAGGTTGGGAGTGATTTGGGGTGTGAAATCTGTTACAATATTGTTTAGATAGAAAGCATGGTGAATTGGTACTGTTTTAAGTTATTTTGGAGGAAGTGAGATAGTGAATTTGAGAGTTAGGAGTCTAGGGCTCTTGTAGTCTATTGAGACAGTATAGGGAGGTTAGTTGTGACTTGTTAGAGTCATCAAACTGGTCAAAAATAGGTGCAAAGTAGTAGAATTGGAATTGGGTCCCTAAGTTGTGGAAATTGGTGTTTTAGAGTTGAATTTGAGTCTTAATCACTCTAGATTTGTAGTAAGGAGGGTTGGGATCATCTAGATAAGTTTAATTAAGTATAAAACATGAATTAGTAGTGTTAGAAGTTGGGGAAAATGACTAGAAATGGTAAAGAGTATGTGAGTTGCATAATTCTGCAGAATTTGCGTTCTGCAGATTATGCAAACTCGTTGAGTGAATTATTTCTCACAACGAGTCACCCTAGCGAGATGCTCTCTGTCAAGGCATTCACACAGTGACTTGGTGCGTTGTGCGAATGGTTAGAGAGGGTTGCTCTCTGTTTGGTGATTCACATAACGAATTTGGGCGTTGTCCGACTAGTGGTTGCTTGGGAAAATGCTAGTTTAATTCGAATAGTGAATTTGGGGCGCTATGCGAGGGTTTAGGGTCTGATAATGTGTAGTAGAATTTTCAGTTTAGCTGAGCGAACAGACTTGGTGCGCTGAGCGAATGGACTTTAGCTGAACGCACAAGCTTGGTGCGCTGAGCAAATGTGAGTGAGTAAAACCTACTGTTTTTGTTATTCGCACAGCGAGTTTGGTGCGTTGAGCGACTTGCCCAGAACTTGTTTTTATTCTTCAATACTTATAAATATATTTTATTATATTATAATAGAATGAGTATATTAAAATAGTTAATAAAATAAATTTAATATTTTTGTTAATATGTGTTTTAAATAAATTTTCTCTCATTTGTTTTCATTTTTCAATATCTATTTGTTAATCCAAATAATCTAGCTTCTACTCTCTTTTTCTTCATTTTCTTTGTTTTTCCATCTCAAGTCCATGTAACTTCTTTTTTTACTTTAAAGAACTTTTCTACAACATAAAATTTTAATTTTTAAAATTTAAATTTAAATTTTTTTGTATTATTTCAAAATTTTAATTTTAACATCCCATTTTTAATAGTAAAATACTACTAAAATGAATATTACATATATGATATTGGAACTACCATGAGAAAATAAATTTACGAAAGACAAAGTCTACACTTGTAGAATCATCTAACCTCCCTCACCTTTCGCTGGAGCAATTGTAAGAATGTCTCCCTAAGTTCACACCATTAAGGTGATCATCGCAAAAGAGAAAACATACACAAAGACAGACAACACACAAGCAAAGGTAAGCTATATTCAAAACAATTAATGATATATATATATATATATATATATATATATGTATGTATGTATATATATATATAACTTTTTAAACATTATACATAAGGCAAATATATCACAACACAATCACCAAACACTTTATGCAATACACTATTATGAATAGACTGTTCTAACTTAAAATGATTGTCGAGCTATGGCGGTTGTGCACTTATGGTGGCCTCTACTGCTTTGTAAAGCCATTGCCAATGGGTTTCACCCTACCACACTCACAAGGTTAGTTTATTCCACGCCTTGAATCATACTGGCAACACCCAAGACTAAGACCTCATGTTACTCTCACCACATGTGTCAATCTTCTCTACTTGAGAAAGACCTGAGAGTTTCAGGATAACCCCAAAAACTGAGCTCCCTGCGTTCATTCTATCACACTTGAAACCACACTAAGAAGTTCCACCTTGGAACTAACCTCAATGACTTTGAAACCATTGATTTAACTTCACATTCACATAGTACACCAATACATGAGACTATTGATTATACATTAAAGAAATAGAAACAACCATACAAGTAATCAAAAATTACTCAATAACAATTTATTCATGGCATCTTGATACTCATTTAGGTAAGGAAAACAACTCTGAAACCCTCACCAACAGCTCCGGAAGGCTTCGAAACACCCAAAACGACCTAAAGAACGTAAAAAACCAATAACCAGATTCCCAAATGAAAAAGCAGACCTCTAACGTGACTTGACCACTCCAAACCCAAATTGACCGATGAAAACCAAAATTTACTCCTATAAGCTACCCAAACTTAAATGTACACTTTCTACCCCCTATACCAGTTTTCCAACTGCATAACCAGGTCCAAACACACTTGTTAGTACACTCCCAACACCCCATATTACTCACAGTGCCTCTATTTCAAGATCTCACCATTCAAAGCCTCAAATTGGACCAAAAACCTCTAAGAACTCATCCTAAGATGACAATAATTGTCCTATACCAGATTTTTCTCATTGAACAACCTAGACAAGTCCAAATGGTTCTTATAACACACTCCCAACTGTCCAAAATAGTCAACACCTCTTACTTCCAATTCTAACTACTCAACCCTCCCCCCTTTTTTCCATTAAAACACTTAAAAACTTCAACAATGAACCTTAATCTTTGCTCCATATCAGTTTCAACCATCTAACTCTTTTAACAAATTTCAATTAACCAGATAACAGTGTTAGACCAGTTGTCATCTCACTCCAATACCAAATTCTCAATTTCACTCACCAAAACCTCTCTTTTAAGCTTGAAACTCAAGTAACTTGACCAAATATTTCACACAACCACTTGAATTCAATTTCAAACATTTCAACATCATCATCATACTCAATTATAACAGTATTAATCATCACAATCACACTATACCACTTATATTCAACATCACGCTATCAAAATCACCAATCAAACATACATTTTATACACCTAATCATACCAATTTTCTCAAAATCATCTATAACTCATAGAGACACCAAATTTATAATATAAACACAACTAAGACAAGTTCTAACTTCCCTTACCTTACAAGAAACAACCTCAACTCACGGAAATGTCTCGCCGGTCGCTTGAATAGCAAGAAATTCCTAAACGAACCTACGAAGCACCAAAATTGAAATAGACAGAGTTTTTAGAACTCTAAATTCACCAAGAGCAGGAAAAGAGAACTAAATGGTACATGCGAAACAGTTCTGTGCATGATCATTGACAGAAGTAAAGAGGACAAAAAAATGAGTAAAATCTTACTTGCTCTAAAACAAAAATTGATCGGTTGGATTTGTAGACCTTGACGTTGTGATCGTCTAGACACCTCCTAATCGTCAAATAGATGACTCACGATTTAGAACTATTAGAAAAAAGATAGAGAACTCTAGAAAATAATGAAACTCGTTTATAACAAAATTATTTATAATAAAATCATTTAACATTAAAATAATCGAGTCTCATTGTTTTTAGATTATCGTAGTATTAAAATACCTACTTCCTAGAAATATTTATTTATGTATACTTCATACAAAATTATTTCCATAAATTTAATGAAACTAAATAAAAAAATCATGTTACCTACATTCAATTATCTAATAAAGTAAATAAATATTTTTTAATAAAAACATTATATATCTCTTTAATTTTTGCAAGCTTTATCAATATTTTAAAATAAAATATTAGCGAAATCATCTCGGAAAACTCTCTAATTAAAATTTATCGAAAATCACAATTTTATATTTTAGAAACAAAACATATGTGACTAAAATAATTTTAACCACGTTGAAGAATCTCAAAATTCACAGTACTTGTAATTTCCAAAAGTCAGTTTCTGAACATGAAAAACAATTCGTAAAATGTGTGAATAAAACTTAAAGATCAGTGACGTTAATGACGTTAATTTAATAATTGTTTAATTTTTATGATAATAACTTATTTATTAAAATTTTCCAAAACTGCAAGGTAGACATAATGAACCATGTCGACATTTTGATGACATAGTTCCGAAGAAGGCAGCGAAAATGTTTATGATGTTATGGTCAGCACTTCATTCTATTGCATCCATGTCTTCATTATGTCCTCATTCTTATTTTCTTTCTCTCTCGTTGAAATTGCCTCTGACATTGCTTTTCAACACAGTTACCATTTTGCCCATTACGATTTAGATCTCACTTTTAATTATTTGTAAATTTTCCTTTTGGTCTACTTCAAAAATAGTTATTCCTGCCCAGAATTTCCTGAGTATGTTTTTATCATCTTTCACTAAAAAGGATGTGAAGCATGCATCCTGCTACTTTAGATATCACATATATAAATATTGCGATTTGCAATTTTAAAATTGTTATTTCATTAAGTTGACTAAAACAGGACAAATAATTAATGTCCTTATTACGAGATATAATGATCATATTTTAATACAAATTGTAAATCTTTTCGAGACTTTTTCACTCAAAACTTCTACTTTTGCATCCTAAACTTAATTTCTTTTATAAACAATCTAAATAAACTTAATAATAATAATAATAACAACAACAACAATAATAATAATATACAAAGCATTCACCACATCCCACACTATATATAATTGTACTTTTAAAATTTTAAAGAAATTTATTACTAGAAATTAACTTACATTCTTAATTTTCAATAAAAGTATAATTATTTTTTTCAAACTAATTTATTGTTAAGAATTTTGGAGAAGATATCGTATGTAGATTCAGTACAAGTGAACTATGAAAATTTACTTTCAATAAATTAAGAATAAAAATTATGATATTATTTTCACCTCAAAATGTGTGTATTTTTTTATATATCATTCAATTTTTTTCATTCAATGTAAAACATTTTTTCTTAGACTAATTACTCTAATTATAATTGAATTTTACATGTTTGTTTCTATTAAAACTGGTTAGCAAGACAAACTAAACTTTGATACCAATTTTAAATTCTTTAAGGAGAAAGAAACTTAAAAACTTTAAACATCAAAAAATTATGACTTAATTATAACTCTACCCAAATCTTTTATAGATATTTATAGATATTTTTTTCTTATATATTATTCAAGTCTCCTATTTCTATATATAAGTTATTATAAAAAAAAATTGAAACTGCAACTACGAATCGTAAGTACAAAACTGAAACAAGGGCACCGTAGTAAAAGCAGCATTCTTCTGAAACAGTGGAACAAATCAATCAAACATAGGTTTCGGCGAAGGCGAGAACACCAAGAATCTGAAAAGTGCAAATGTCTAGATTCATGGTGTTGGTATCTGTGTTGAGCAGTGTGCTTCTAAGGAAGTGTATTCATATGTACAACGAATATGCACATCTATTGCTAGACATGGCTTTCGTTTTGGTATCGTCGGTGACATTCTCCGCCATGCGTTTCCGGCCAACAGAAGCTGTTTCCGGCAGAATTTCTCCCATGACATCAATGATGGGTAGGCCCGATCGCTAGCACTATCTATGTAGTTAGTTTAGCATGTATGTAGATCACATGTATGTGTTCTTTTCCCAAGAGAAAATAAAAATACATGGTGTCACTAAGCAATCTGATTCAAAGTTTCTCTATAATAGTTCTTGTTCTTTTCTTAATAGGTCTATTTCGATTTTGCGCTATATTATGTTAATTGTATGATGCAACGCTACTTAATTTTGAGCTTCTGTAATAAACTTGCTTAATGCTATTTAACGATGCTACCGCATAGAGAAATTCCATTGATTTCGATAAATAGACTTGAATTCATGTGTATCTGTAGGTTCTGTGTTGATAACATCTTATGCATGCCAAAATAGCACACAAAATCTCTCTAAATGTATAAATTAAGAGGTAGAATTTGCAGCTTCAGTTATGGAATCAAGGCTGACATGTTTTAGGGTGTAAAAGATAAATTTCACCAAGAATTACTTTGAAGATGGCAAGTCTGTAGATCAAAACAAGATGAAAACTGCTTGTAAAATGGAATTTACGTTTCTGCAACCATGATTTTGTATATGAAATGTTGAAATTTAGCACTTACATTATGTACATGTTTAAATATTTTTAGTATATAATACACTTTATGTTTAGTATTTTTTTAATATTTAAACATAATATTATCCCATAAGTCGATTTTAATTATAATTATATCAATGTAAGATATAGTTTGTTAAAGACTGATTACATTTTATTTTTTATACAATAGAATAACTCAACTGCATCTAATTGTTTCTAGGTATACAATCCATGATAAATTTAATAAACTAGTTGCATAATTTGTCCCTGATTTAAATAGACACCAAGTTTCTGATTGAGCTGACAGTTACATTTTGATAGGGGCCATGTTCTTCATTACAACTATCAAAGATTTAAAATGAAAAAGAAAAAAGGCTTGGGCAACTCCAAGGAAACTGAATATAAGAAAATGTTGCATGTAGGATTTCAAATTTGCTAGTGGATGAGAGTAGGAAAGAAACTGTAGAAAGAAAAATAGAAAGAGAGAGAATGGGAAAGTGAAAGATATAATAAATGTAACAAAAAGAAATATATGGGAAAAAAAAGGGGAAATGGGAAAAAAAAAATAAAGTTAGTGTCTAACTACAATTAGATTTGAATATGTAGAAAAAAGTTGAATATATATGAAGCTAATTACACTTCATGGTATATAGTATAGTATGAGATTTGAAACCTGGTCTCTAAAGTGAATCTCCCTACACATTCAGAAAAGTTATTAAAAAAGCCTTTGCATGTACATTTAAATTAAGGCATTTTTCATTCCACAGCTGAACAGATTTGAAACACGAAACTAAGTATTATATACTTTTAATTAAAGTTCTTGATTTAGTACTGTTTGTAAATGTTCTCCTTATGATGGATTTTCACTAGTTTTAGCTCTGTCTGTATCTGCTAGGTTAAACTCAACTTAGACCCACTATAAGAGGTTATATATATATAACACTCAGTTCCATTTTGTTAGGGAACACATAACTTTTCATTTTATTGAGGAAAGAGATTCCATATTTCCTTCACATGCATACATAATAAATAATTAAGGAAATTTAGCTAGAAAAACCATCAAATAATTGTTTTTAAACCATAGTCTAAACACAACAGATTCTATAATTTTAACAATTGATTTCATATTAATAAAGATTAACTAGACCTTCATTATAACTTAATTTAAATTCAGAGTTTAATTGTCAATATTTTAATTATTTTCGTTAGTTTTTTTAGTTTGTTGATTTTGAAGAGTATGCCTATTCCAAATATTTACAAAGTGAAGTCACCAACTCGTATGCTCTTCTTATCAAATGAATATATATTTGCGTATTTAAATAAAGATGAGGTACAAACCCTCCAAAAGCTAATCATTCAAAAATCACGCTTGGATTATTGTTTTAGCTTATGATGGTGAAATGATGTTAAAATTACAATTGATTATAGTATTGTTAATATATTAAAGGTTTAATATTCATATACCTCCTATTTTCGGTAACTTTTTTCAAATAGATCTCTTATTTGTTTTTTTGTCTCAATTGGATCTCTATTTTTAAAATATTGATGCAATTAAGTCATTGTTGTTAATTTTGTACTAATACCGTTAAAGAAGTGTCACATGTTAGTTCGTGATTTTTTTGAAATTTTTAATTATTTTCATTTTCATTGTTTATTTTTTTTTAATTTTTTTGAAAATTAAAAAATTTGCCACGTGTCAAGATGACATTATGCCACATGGCAATGATATTGTGACGTGACACTAACAGTGTCATGTGTCACTGTGAGACTACGTGTCATTGCATTTGATTCAATTTGGTCTCTGTATTTTTATTCTGCTTTAATTTGATTCCTATATTTTTATTGTCTCAATGTAGTCCTAGTATTTTTAAAATTAAACAACTATGCCCCTCACCAAATTCAAACAAAATTTATTTCGTATATAAATGTAGGCTGAGTAGTGTAGGAATTCCATTTGGGCATTGTATTTTGTGCCAAATAGTGTAGGGTTTTGACCACCTAAGTCAACATTGGGCCTTAAGCCCAACATTGACCAAGGTGGACATCCTAATGGGTGTGTTGACCAAGGGGTTAACATTTTTGGCCAAACTTGGAGGAATAGTGGCTCATTTTCGTCCTAGACATGCACTAGTGCAAAAACAGCGTATAACGTCACGCGTTCAACGTCGAACCACTCAATAGCCAACATTAAAAATGACCGGTGACATTTTTGTAAATAAATACAATTATTAAACGTCGTTTAGAATTGTAATTCGACGTAAAAGGATATAAAACATCGAATGCCCAAGCTTTAGATGTCAAAATTAGTGAATTCAATAAAAATTTGAGCGGGAGATTGAAAATTCATTCACTTTATCTTAGCGCGCGAGACCCTCTTCTCTGCTCAAATTTGACCATCACATGTAATATTTCTTTCATTTGATACAAATGCATGTTAATTTACTACTTTAGGTATGATTTTTGTTTGTTTTGACCGATTATTTTCGTGTTGTTGTCCTTCATAGGCGCATTCTGCTTTCTCTCTCACGTGTGACAACACTTTATTCCGATGAACCAAGGTTAGTTTTCGTTTTCGTTTTCGTTTTGAAGAACTTATTTGTTGAACTTGTTTCTTGTTATTTTTTGTTGAACTTGTTTGTTGTTATTGTTTGAGTGAACTTGTTTGTTGTTGTTGTTTGATTGGACTTGTTTGTTGTTTGTCATTGTTGTTTTTTGTTGATACTATATTACACGTTCATAGTTCATGCTTTACAAAATACCAAAAACTGAATTTTGTTGTTTTTCTACTTTTCAAATCTCGTAGAGTTGTAAAAAAGGATCACAATTAATTTAAAAAAATAAAAAAATTGATTAACGTCGTTTATTGATAAAACACGACATTAAATTTAACGTCGAATTTTTTAAATTCGACGTCAATTTAACGTCCCCCGATATGACGTCGTTCTCGAATTCGACGTGAAAGGCCCAAAATATTCGACGTTGTACAATGTTTTTGTACTAGTGATGTGGAGACACCTATTGAATAGTTTGTCCTCCTAGTTGGTGGCCATGTGTCATCCTAGGAATGGAAAGTTTTTCCATAGGTAGTGGCCATATGTTACCCTCTCATTTGAGAGGATTTTTGCCACTTGTCTCCTTCCTATTGGAGAGGATTTCTCCTTGCTCTCCAAGCTAACCAAGGTGGCTCTTTTAGGTTAAAGTTTATGCCCATTTAGAGACACCTTAGCCTATAAATAGAGGTGTATCTCCTTCATGTATTCACCTTTGAAAACAGAGTAAAGTTATGCTGCCATTTTGTGCACACAAACTCTTGTAAGGTCACCCTAGTTTAGAGCAACCCAAGTGGCCTCCTCTAACCACCTATCTTTAAGAGTTGGCCCAACCTCTCTTAGAGAACCCTTAAACACTTCATCTTTCACAATATAAATCACCAAATCTATGAGCAACATCATCCATTCACCACCACAAGCTTCCGCCCTTATTGAATCTATGAAACATGGCTTAGTTGCTTCTAGATTTGGCTTGTCCTAGCTAGAGCATTGCCATCAGGTGTGTGTTGGCTACACAACCAACGACAAGTGAATTAGTCGCAGTGTAGCAAGTGATAAATAACGTTATCTCCCAACGGACTTGTGCAACACTCGACAACTCTTGCATTCTAACTCAAATAGACTCAAAGATAATAAAAACATAAGAAAATCTTTTTGGTATTTCTATTAAACAGTTGGTGTCCATGGAAATGTAACATAGTATATAAGATTTTCAAGATTAGATTTCATCAACTTCATTCTCATGCATTCATAAACATCTCAATTCCACATTTTAGTCAAAATCTGTTAGCATAAAGCTAAAGAGTAGAAATTTTGATGATGTCTCAAAGTCAAGTCTCAAGTGCTCTTATTGCAGGAAAATCTTCATGAAGACTTGTTTTTATATTAAAGCTTTTGTAATTTAGTAGATTTATGTATAAGATGTGGTTTATATTTGATTCTATGTATTGTTTGCCTTAGGTTGCGTTAAAATTTATTTTTGAATCACAAAACCTCATTTTATACTCAAGATAATTGATTATCAATTTATAATAATCGATTATCAGTAATGAATTGTGACTTGCCATAATTGATTACAATGAGCAATTATGAGAATTTTTAAGCAAGTTTTTTTTACCGTTGTGCATTCATTAAATGCATAATTAATTACCATAATTGGATAATTGATTATCACACATTAATTAGTTGACAACGGATTTTTGGAGGTATCCTTGAGTGAGATCTCTATAAATCAAATTGGGACTCTCATTCTAAAATATGAAATACGTGTATTTCAGAAAATCTTATATGCAGTGTGCGGTGATAAGTGTTCTAGGGTTTGTTGAAACCTTGTGCTGTGGTTTTGAGAACTTGGCGTGTTGGCATAGAGTGAGAACTTTCACAGGGAGTGTGATTGAGTATTGTTGTTGTTGTTGAGTTAAAATCCTATCATCCTTCGTGAAGCATTAAGAGGAGGTGTTCATCCTTTGTGAAGATTCATAGGAGTGTTCATCCGTAGTGGGTTACAGGGAAAGTGACTTTCATCTCTTGGGGGTAACAAGAGAGGTGATTTCTAAAATTTTACAAAGTGTTTCTTTGTGATTGTAATTTGTAATTGTTTTGTGAGTAGTGAACTGTTTATCTTGTTTTGAGATAAGCGACTGGATGTAGGATTGGTAAGATCTGAACCAGGATAAAATCATTTGTGCAAATTTCTCTCAACTTTACCCTCTTTATTTTTCTTTATTATTTGCTTGGTAAGTTTAATTGAGTAGAAATTAAAAGGCACATGTTCATATTAAAAACCCTCTTGGTTTGTTATTCCATGCTAACCATTCCGCTGCAGCCGCTCTGACAATTGGCATCAAAACTTGATTTGATAGTTATTCAAATGGCAGGATCATATCAAAATTTTGCAGACAGTGCTTCTATCAATAGACCACCTCTATTCACAGGTGAAAATTATGCATTCTAGAAGGATAGAATGCAAATATTATTGAGTCTATTGATTGTGATATTTGGGAAGTTATTGCATTTGGTCCGTCTATTCCTATTGACAATATGCAAGAACCAAAGACTCGTGTTTAGTTGACTACTGAAGAAAAGAAAAGGTTTCAAAACGATGTAAAAGTTCGGAATATTATTTCATCTGCTTTAACCGTTGACGAGTTTTACAGGATCTCTATTTGTAAGACTGCTCAAGAAATGTGGGAAGTGCTGAGAGTAACCCACAAAGGTACAAATGACGCAAAGAGAGCAAGAAAGAATATCTTGATCCAGGAATACGAAATGTTCAAGATGAAGCAAGGAGAAACAATATCTGATGTTTCAAAATGCTTCACCAACATCGTTAATCATCTCATTGGACTAGGTAAATCTTTCGAAAATGATGAGCTTAACATAAAAATATTGAAATCTTTAGACAGGTCGTGGCAACCAAACGTGACTGCAATTTCTGAGTCACAAAATCTCAACACAATGACTATGGCGGCATTATTTGGGAAATGGAGAGACCATGAACTTGACCTCGGAAGACTAGATGAAGAAGAAGCAAAAACTAAGAAGAAAAGGACTCTAGCCTTAAAATCTGAGGTAGAAAGGAGCAAAAACAAAATAGAAGATGAAGACTCAAATGAGGAAGAAAATTTGAAACTTATGATAAAGAGGCTCAACAGGCTCATGAAATCAAAAGACAAAGGAAGATTCAAATACGAAAAGAGAGAAAACCAAGAATCTTCCTCAAACTATAGATGCTATGGTTGCGGAGAAAGGGGACATTTAAAAGCTGACTACCCAAATCAAAAGAAGGGTGAAGAAAAGAAAGAAGAGAAAAACTTCAAAAAGAACGCCTACATTGCATGGGAGGATGACAATGAAACAATTTCTGATTTGAGCGAATCTGATGAAGAAGCAAACAATTTTTTGATGGCAGACGACGACGCTGGAAGCCAAGTAAGTACATCTAGCAATTCTGATAATTATAGTCAAATTAGTCAAGATGAATTGCATGAAACTTATGCTGTTTTAATAGTAGAATTAGAAAAATTAGATAAAGTTCATAAGAAACTGAAAAAGAATTTCAAAGAATTAAAATTGAATTTTGAAAATATTCTTGAAGAAAATAAAAATTTAAATTTGAATTTTGAAAATATTTCTGAAGAAAATAAAAATTTAAATTTTGAAAATATTTTTGAGGAAAATAAAATTTAAAATTAAACTTTGAAAATATTCTTGAAGAGAATAAAAATTTGAAAAATAAAATTTTATTTTATGAAAAAGGAAAATTTGTTAGTAATGATGAATGTATATCTTGCATAATTATGAATAAATTACAAGAAACAACTCATGCTAAAAGTAGTAAAAATAATTCAAATGTTAAAACGGTTGATAAAAATGTTCCTAAATATAATTATAATGACTATAATTATAAAAATAAAATCAAGTATGTTCCAAAATATAATCAAAATTATTATGATTATAATTATAAAAATAGAAATTATAGGAACTCATATGATGTTACTTGTTTTTATTGCATGAAAAATGGTCATACATCAAATAAATATAGAATAAAACATTACGGTGTTCCAAATGAAATATATGCATGGATTCCAATTATAAAATAATTTTTCTCTAAATTTAAAGAACCCAAATAAGTATTTTTGGGTACCAAAATATTATTTTTTCTATTTTGCAGGTTATTTCAAAATTAAGGAAGAAGTTTTTGGGTGTGCACCAAAACTTGGTAAAGTATAATTTGTCAAATTAAGGGGGAGTTTTTAACTTGAAAAGAAATTTTTGTTAATTTATTTAACTACTTCTCTTTCTTCCTTAAATAATCAAATGCAATTTAATTCTGTTTAAGTTACTCAATAAAGAGGAATATTTCTTTATCCTGTTTTTATTTATTTATTATGATTCCTAAATTTATTTTATTTTCTATGTTTTGAATTATGCCTCCTAATTGTTATTTATTTGTTTATGACTTATATTCAAGGGGAGTTCTTATATTTAGGGGAGAATATTTTGTATATCATACATAGCGCCTTTTTAATAATGATAAAAAAGAGAGAGAAATATGTTTAAAGGCTTAATTATATTTATCTTTTGTCTACTAATCCCTCTTCTTTAAGTTATGTATGAGTTACAGATCAGTACAGGTTACAAAAAGCTTTAAATTAAAATATTTTTGATCATCATAAAAAAGGGAGAGATTGTTAGCATAAAGCTAAAGAGCAGAAATTTATTTTGATGATGTCTCAAAGTCAAGTCTCAAGTGCTCTTATTCCAACAAGATCTTCATGAAGACTTGTTTTTATATTAAAGCTTTTGTAATTTAGTAGATTTATGTATAGGTTGTGGTTTATATTTGATTTTATGTATTGTTTGCCTTAGGTTGCGTTAAAATTTATTTTTGAATCACAAAACCTCATTTTATACTCAAGATAATTGATTATCAATTTATAATAATCGATTATCAGTAATCAATTATGACTATGAGCAATTATGAGAATTTTTAAGCAAATTGTTTTTACCGTTGTGCATTCATTAAATGCATAATTAATTACCATAATTGGATAATTGATTATCACACATTAATTAGTTGACAACGGATTTTTGGAGGTATCCTTGAGTGAGATCTCTATAAATCAAATTAGGACTCTCATTCTAAATTATGAAATAAGTGTATTTTAGAAAATCTTATATGCAGTGTGCAGTGAAAAGTGTTCTAGGGTTTGTTGAACCCTTGTGTTGTGGCTTTGAAAACTTGGCGTGGTTGCATAGAGAAAGAACTTTCATAGGGAGTGTGATTGAGTTTGTTGTTGTTGCTGAGTTAAAAGCCTATCATCCTTCGTGAAGCATTCAGAGGAGGTGTTAATCTTTTGTGAAGATTCAGAGGAGGTGTTCATCCCTTGTGGGTTACAAGGGAAGTGACTTTCATCTCTTGGGGGTAACAAGAGAGGTGGTTTCTAAACTTTTACAAAGTGTTTCTTTGTGATTGTAATTTGTAATTGTTTTGTGAGTAGTGAACTGTTTATCTTGTTTTGAGATAAGCGACTGGATATAGGATTGGTACCAGAATAAAATCATTTGTGCAAATTTCTCTCAACATTACCCTCTTTATTTGTCTTTATTATTTGTTTGGTAAGTTTGAGTAGAAATTAAAATACACACGTTCGTATTAAAAACCCTCTTGGTTTGTTATTCCACGCTAACCATTCCACTACAGCCGCTCTAACAAAATCAACTCACCAACATACTCAAATCCTGTCCCTAGCAATTTTGAGCCTATGATAATTCATCAAGTTCCAATTCCTTGAATCCTCAACAAGTAACCATGCATTAAGTTCAAGATTCATAAGATTACTAATGAATGATGTTCTATCCCTAGATACAAGTTCCATTAGGTATTCGATTTCAGTTCTAGGTTCAAGTCATATTTTCCAATACATCAAGAATCATAAATCAAGCCATGAGTGATCAAACCATAACAAGCATTAAGCATAGAAATCAAATACTAACTTTGAAATGGAAAAGCATATGCAATAACATCAAAGAGAGATGCATGCTCTTTCCCAAGGGTATTGGCAACTGCTCCGTGCTACAATTACGCCTCCCCTTCACATCTACACATCCAATTTGTGACCCATCTTCCACCTCAACCCTAAAAGGGAGAAAACCACCGTGGATGAATGAGGAAACCCAAGGATGAAAGGGAGAGGTTCCCAACATTTCAAACAGCCTTTAAGAGCCACTCCCAAGCATCCTATGTGATTATATTCGTGTAAGAATGAGGATAATGAAAACCCTCATGAAAACATGATTATATATCCACTTTTGCGTATCAAAGCTAACAGACTCGCCCAACGACTTCATTCTCACCTAGCGAGACCTAAAAATTGATGTTCCCCGACTTATAACTCACTAGGCGAGCCATTTTAACTCTAAGCACTCAACTACTATAGGTTTAGGTTGTTAAACTCACCCAACGAGCCAGCTTGGAGTCCAATGGTGATTTTCTTGTTGTTTAGCGGCGGTCCATGGTAGTATAACCCTACATGTGAGTCTTTTCTTCATGTTTGTAGCCTTGGGTGTGATTCTAGAGCCCCTAAAGTGGGTATTTGTCTAAAAATCATTATTTCTTGTCTAATCATGCTTCCTTGAGTTCCAACTTGTTTTCCTCTACCAGAATTGCTACTTATTCCCTTTTCTCACACACTCAATGAGAGATTAGAGGTAAAACAAGCATATATTAACTAAAACATAAGAAAACATAAAAACACACTAAACTTGGGGACATAACAAGGTAAAAGTTATGAAGGAGTTGGTTTATTCACAAAAGTATATACACAAAAATACATAAAATAAACCGTTATCACTCCTCCACACTTAAAACCTTGCTTGTCCTCAAGCAAAAGGTAAATTGGCTTAGAAAGACATCTACTCAACAAGGGTCAAATAACTGAGAAACAAGTTCACATAATAAAATCATATAACATTTGTGAATGTTTTCTTTAAAGTCCAATTCAAAGAGAATATGTGAAACCCATCAAATCCTTAACTATGGTGCTCACAATACCAATATCACAAGAATAAATGTGCGTGCTTTATGAGAGACTAACAAGCATAACAAAGATGTTTTCATAGATCAACCAAAAGGAACCAATCCTCACTAGAAAAATTGTTTCACTCAAGCACACTTGTGTATAAGGGTGTTTTTTATTCTCTCTTTTGCCACTAAAAGCACACAATTTGACTTTGCTTTTCTTTTCAAGAGCCAAAAATTATAAAAAAATACAACATGAGCAAGGACTTTATTTGGTGTTGTGACTAGGTTAGGAAAAATTTTGTGTTTAGGTAGCATGAATGAGTGAAGAGATCAATGACCTCAAAATTACAACATTAGCATTCAACTCTCTTCTAATTGAAATCTAGAACACAACCAAGCACCACTTTACAATAATATTATTGAATATTTTTCTTTTTCTCATTTTCTATTTTTCTCTTTCTTTTTCTTTTATAGATGATATATATACAAGAATGCATCACATCAACCAACACTCATTCAAATTTGTTACCCATCCTCCCATTCTCATGATATGTTTGCTTTCTCCACTTAAGGTGAGGTGGTCAATCATTTTCAACACGGTTCAAGAATTCAAAATCAAAAGGACACTAGTACAAAAACCCTGTATAATGTTAGTGTATTTTGGCCTTTTATGTCGAATTTGAGGTCGACATCATATCGAGAGACGTTAAATTGACGTCGAATTTAAATAATTTGACGTTAATTGACGTCGGACATAGAATAATCCGACGTTCCAAATAAAGCAAATTGACTTCAGACATTGCTTTATGTCCAACGTTAATTAACGTCAAATTTTTTCAATATACGAGGTTAATCAATTTTTTTTATTTCTTTTAATTAATTGTGATCCTTTGTGATATATTTTTACTACTCTACGAAGACCTGAAAAGCAGAAAAACAACAAATTTAAGTTTTTGGTATTTTATAAAGTATGAACTATGAACGTGAAGTGTAGTATCAACAACAAATAACAACAACAAACAACAAACAACATAAAACAAACAACAATAACAAACAAGTTTAACCAAACAACAACAAACAAGTTTAACCAAACAACAACAACAAACAAGTCCAATCAAACAACAACAATAAACAAGTTCAACAAATAAGTTCTTCAAAACGAAAACGAAAACTAACCTTCAAAATGTGGATTCGTCGGAATAAAGTGTTGCCACCAGTGAGACAAAATAAAATGTGCCTATGAAGGACAAGAACACGAAAATAATCGGTCAAAACAAACAAAAATCATACATAAAGTAGTTAATTAACATGCATTTGTATCAAATGAAAGAAAGATTACATGTGATGGCTGTCAAACTTCATTCAAGAAAAGTTTGAGCAGAGAAGAAAGTCTCGCGCGTTAAGATCATCTGAATGAATTTTCAATCTCCCGCTCAAATTTTTACTGAATTCACTAACTCTTTGACGTCTAACGCTAGCGCATTCGACGTTTTATAGGGCATTCGATGTCATATGTAAGTACATTTTAACTTTTGGGCCAAGCATTTCTGCAAAATTTATCCAATAGGATGTCGAACTTCTCAATATTCGATATCTTATAACAAATTGACGTCGAATTACAGTTCTAAACGACGTCTAATAATTGCATTTATTTACAAAAATGCCACCAGTCATTTTTAATGTTGACTATTCAGTAGTTAGACGTTGAACGCGTGATGTTATATGATGTTTTTGTACTAGTGGGTGATGTTTTCTTAATGCTCAAAGGGTTACACAAGTGTTCTTATATTTGAAAACACAATTGGCTATTTTGGGTGTATGATGTAAAGAGGGAAAGAAAGATGACCTTGTTTCAAAGTATTGATCGAGGTCGTACCCGAATCAATTTAATATGCAATTAAGTGCAGTATAAACTAGGAAGTGACTCATAGGTCGTCTCTCAAGGACCAAACAGTGGTTCAGGAATTAAGTCGAACACTTGGTGGGAGGGGGAATTTGACAGTTTTATGACTAGAATTAATTAACCAAAACACGAAATTCAACACAATTTAAAGACAGATTGGTCATTAGCTCAGTTACAATGCTTTCAATCCTCGATTAACAATCAATTAAATGCTTCTGTCATCCTATTCCAACAGCAATCAACCAACTAAGCGAAGGTTGATTGGGTTTTCCTAAAATCGAATTAAACAAACGAAGTGCACCTTGTTCAATCAATTCTACACCGAACAAATCAATCAACTAAGCAAGAATCAACCAAAAGTAGAGCATTAAGTGTGTCCTAATAACAAGTGCCAAACAGATTTCACAGGATGTAAGGCAAAAGTGGCAGAATCACAATGAGTGCCTAGAAATCTCAAGGAAAACGTTGTAACATTACCAAACGACCAACCAAACCGATTAAGCTTCCATTATCACTAATTCAAAATGCAAGCAACCATTTAAAATGCAAACAGAGAACTGGAACAACAAAGGGAAAACAAATGCAACCTAGAAAACGCAAAACGAAATATAATAGAAAAATGCAAGAAGAAATCTATACAAAGTGCGAGATTAAAACTGGAAAAACGAGTTAATGAGAGGAAAACGAAAAGGGCAGAGGAAACGATTGAAGAATAACAATCATAAAACAATACGAAAACTCAAAGAGGAAAAACGAAAATCAAAATGAAAGTGTAATTGATTATGAAATGAGTTCAATACAAGGGAAGAGAAAATCAAAACCTAAGAGGGAGCTCTCCAAGAAGCCAAAACGTCAAAAATCTAGAATAAGGAGAGTTGATGACGGCTTCCCCCTCATGGGCACTAAAACCTAGGTCAAATATTAGACTTGGGCCTCTAAGAAATTACCAAAAACGACCCAAACACTAATTTTGCCCAAAAATCCACTAAAACAAAATTACAATTTAATTCTAAGCTAAAATGTTGATGTGGCAAGTGAAGAATGATGCGACAATTCTTTCACTACAGGAAATGCTCGTTTTTCCGGCGGCCTTTTACCCACGGCCTAGGAGCCCTTCGGTAATGTCTTCTAAGAATTTTAAGTTGTTCCATCTCTGCAATTCATTTTCCCACTGGCCTTCCCCTGTGCTTCGTCCAAAACCCTTCCCTCCAACCCTATTCTTCGTCGCCCAAAACCCTTCCCTCCAACCCTTCCCTTGTGCTCCTCCAACGATACGAAAGTCGTAAGCTTCCTGTCCTCTGCCCAAATTGTCAGTAATTCCTCCTCTCCTGTGCCCAAATTTGAGAAATTCCTCCAACGATACCAAAGCCCTAGTCCGTTTTTGGTCACTGTAAGGCGTTCTTTCGCGGAGCTTAGGTCGTTGGTGGCATGGTCTTTCCGGCAAGGTGATGGGTCGTGGTAGTTGGCGTTTTGCGGTAGTGGTGGTGGGTCATCGAGGTTGGCTTGACGGCAGCGTTGGGGTGATGTGGGCTTGTTAAGTTCGTGGTCGGGGTCTGCAGAGGCTGGCATCTTCGTCCATTTTTCTTTCGAGGTAAGTTTTTTTTCAAACTTCAATCAACGGCTACCATTCGACTTGTCTTTGTGCCAAATATCTGACCCTTCATTATCTCTGCTAATTGTTTTTTACTTTCTTTTTTGTATTTTTTTCCACCTACAAAATCTTGATCTCTATGCTGTTGTGTGTTGTTGTTGTGTTGTGTTAATCTGATTCACACTTACATACTCTCTCTCTCTTGGATCACTCATCTCATTTCAATTCTCAGGTACTTTCTCTGCACTCTTTCACATATTTCTGCTTCATTCCCACCTAGTATCTTCCATTTTTGTGATCCCCTTTAAGGCCAATTTGGCCATGCTTCCTCATTTTGTGAGGATGGTATCCTGTATTCAATTCAAATGATCAAGCATTGTTCTGTGCATTTTCTATTTTTGATTCCTGGGAAATCTACTGGCAAAAAGTAATTACTTAACAAAATGCAAATAAAGTTGAATTTTTTTTCCTAGATCATGACCCTGATATGGAATGACAAGTTTGGTTGAATTTTTGGAGCATGGAGATCTAAAGTTTGTATTTTTGATTCGTGTGTTTGTTGTAACTATCAAATGCTGATGTAAGTGATCCAGCATGTTGCAGTGTTTTCCTTTGCAAATAATTGATCAGAGAGTTAACTTGTGACTTTGGTTGACTTTGATTAGTGCTGTGATTGGGTTGAAATTGGATCTTGATGAAGCTAACTTATGTGAAAATTTGGCATCTGTAATTTAGATATGTCGACATCTGATGAGCCAGAGGTGGTGGAAAGGGGTACCAAGGATGAAAAGCACAAGGAAGATGACAAAGAGGAAGGGAAGGGTGGATTCATTGACAAGGTGAAGGATTTCATTCATGACATTGGTGAGAAGATTGAGGAAGCTATTGGGTTTGGGAAGCCTTCTGCTGATGTTACTGCGATTCACATTTCATCAATTAATCTTCACAAGGCAGATCTTGTTGTTGATGTGCTCATAAAGAACCCTAATCCAGTGCCAATCCCTCTGATTGACATAGATTACTTGGTTGAGAGTGATGGAAGGAAGCTAGTTTCTGGATTGATACCAGATACAGGTACCATCCATGCACACGGAGAGGAGACAGTGAAAATTCCTCTTACTTTGATTTATGATGACATCAAGCAAACATATGCTGATATTAAACCTGGAAGCATCATTCCTTATAGGGTGAAGGCGAGTCTGATTTTTGATGTTCCCATCTTGGGAAGGCTAACTCTACCTTTGGAGAAAACTGGAGAAATCCCCATACCTTATAAGCCTGATGTTGATCTTGAGAAGATTCATTTTGAAAGGTTCTCTTTTGAAGAGACAATTGCAAATCTTCATTTGAAGTTGGAAAACAAGAATGATTTTGACCTTGGCCTGAATGCTCTTGATTATGAGGTGTGGCTTGGTGATGTTAGCATTGGTGGTGCTGAACTCACCAAGTCTGCTAAAATTGAGAAAAGTGGGATTACCTATATTGATATACCAATTACCTTCAGGCCTAAGGATTTTGGCTCTGCCCTCTGGGATATGATTAGAGGAAAGGGAACTGGTTACACCATGAAAGGAAATATTGATGTTGACACTCTCTTTGGAGCAATGAAATTGCCCATCAGCAAAGAGGGTGGTACAACCAAACTTAAGAAAAAGAAGGAAGATCGTGATTATGACGATGATGACGATGACGATGAGGTTTGTTAATAAAACTCCTTTTAATTATGTTTCTTGATTCCTTTCAATGTTTTCAACATTCTCTAGAAAATGATAAGGTATTGGCTTGCAACTGCACATATCATCAGACGGGAGATAGCTCTGAATTCACATATGTAGCCCTTGTCTTGCATATTTTCAATATAACTGAAATGCTTCAGAATCTAGTATTGGAAAAAAAAAACATTTCCTGTGCTTGGTTGGAAATCTAATAAATAGATTTGGTGAACAATTTTTTGTCTTTTACTTATATGAGAAATTCTTATCTGAAATAAGGTTGCTTCTAACACTAACTCTTGGTAATGTCTTTATCTTATATAAGTTTTATTTGCTTGTTTCATAACTTGTGTCTATAATCTTTTTCTTTGCAGGATTGAAGAAGAATTGTAGCAGGTTATTTACAAGTTATTAATAAAAGAGGACTTGAACTTCGAGGCATTACTTTATGAGTTCTGATGCCATTGATATGTATTTTTAGAGATGAATTCAAATTGAGATAGTATCAGAATTTTAGTGAAAATATGCTTCAGTTTGGCTTGTTTTCTTTGTTTGAATCATGCTTTTGTTGTACTTAATTGATTATCTTGAGAATCTAATGTTATCCTAATGTGAGATAAAAGATAATATGCCTTGAAAATAGTATGTGAGGTGGAGTTTTCTTTGTCATTCTGGAACTGAGAATTGGTGATCAAACAGTTTATTGTATTATTAGTTTGAATCAAAGGGTGCTTGTACCAAACAACATGAAAACACTCCAACATGAAAACAACATGAAAACACTTGTTGGTTATGTGTTAATTTTAGCATTGTAGATAAACTTATTGGAATAATTTGAACTATCGACTTGTGTTTGATATAATTTGAACTATCAACTTGCTCCAATTTTCGATTCTAGGTTGGCATGTGTAGGTTTATGTTTCCAAATGCAATCTCCAGTGGTGCATGACAGGACAAGGTTCAGAACGCCCTTCGGTAATTACCGAAGACTTTTGGCCCTCGGTAATTACCGAAGGGCGGAAGCCCTCGGTAAATGTTAGCGACAAGGGATTTACCGAGGGCTCTTTGGCCGTCGATAAGCCGTCTGTAATTACCTTTTACCGATGGTTTCGGGCTGTTTCCGAGGGCTTTTGGCCTTCAGTAATGCCCTCTTTTTTTGTAGTGTTTAATGTCCCAAAATATATTTCCAAAAATTTCCCTGCAATTAAAATTGATAATAATTAGCCTCAGATAATTCAAATTAATTAAAATAAGAATTTCTGGTCAAATTAAGCACAACTAGAAAAAGTGGGGAAATAATGGACATTCAAGAACAATTTCCTAATTAAATCTAGTACAATAAGCTAAGTGAAGTCAGGAAAATATTGATTCATCATACGCATACAAAGAAAATTCTAGCAATGAAAATCAAGAAAAGTTAATTGTAAGCCAAAAGTGGTAGCACTCAATAGATATAAACTCTGAGGCATAAAATATCACCCCATTTGATTCTTTGGTTTCCTAAGATTGTTATACAACATGCCATAATCATTAATCGCAATAAAAATAACAACATTCTCAAAATACTCACTTTAGAATAACAACAAACATAAGTTTTCACTAAATCATAACACATTCTCAATGTATTCCAATATCAATTTATAAGCAAATACAATTGGTTCAAAGTCAAGCAAAACTCATTCAAAGTCATGAAACCTGTGCATTATATTCGTCAGACCAACCAAGCCACTTATTATCAGCAAAATAGGAATTTAAAAACAGAAAAAAAAAAGAAGAAAGAAATGCAAACTATTTTCGGGTGAGCACACTTGCTACTCAAATTTCTCTACTCCTTGTGTCCTCTTCCTTATCATTATCAATACCTAGCACTCATAAGAATACAAAGATACTCACGCAAACAAATTAGTCCAATTTTTATATAAAGAAAGATTTGAAAATTAAAAACATAAAAATAAAAACAAAAATGAGAATTGCAAAACAAAAATACATAAATAACACAAACTTTTGGCTTACCAAACTTGGTTCCAATTGCACTTTCAGATGTTTGCATGACCCTTTCTTTGTTGTTAAAAACCTATATATATTATAAAAGTATATAAGAGAAAACAACTTGATGAACATTGCGTGGTCGAAACCGAGAGGCTCATAATTCTTTTAAGTGAAGGTAACAGTTTTCATTACCTTCCTTTTTATTTGCTTAAAACAGTCTTTCACTAGTGTCTCTTGCGGGATTTTTTCACAAGTAATGTGTCTTGGGGTTAGTTTCCAACTCTATAAATAAAGCCTCTTATTCACTCTCTCATTCTTTTTTTATGTCCCTTTTCTCTTTTCTTTGCAGAAAATTCTAAATTTATTTTTTTATTTTCTTTAGAATTCCTTATATATTAGTCATGAGATCTTTAGAAATTTCTAAAAAGTTATCTTATATATTAGGAGACTTGCACAATACACCACAAATAAGTTCTTAAGTACAATGATCTACACGTCTTGAAAAATCTTAGTTCGTGGTTTTTATTATTTTTTGTCAGCTTTTCTATAACAACCTTATGGACTTATAATTGACATCAACTTTTATATACAAAACACCGTAAATAATTCACTAAACCTTTTTCTGGATGTATAAAAAATCGAAGTATTCTTTGGTCAGAAAGTTTGTTGGCAAGAATGTGTGTCAACCCTTTTAGACATATATGGAGTCGTCTTTGCTCTTTCATCTCCAAAACCTGACTCTAGTCTCTCTCCAAATTCAAAACAAGTTGAAGATTGAGTTCATGCAAACAAGGTATGCAAACATATTTTACTTGGTGCACTCTCTAACAATTTGTTCGATGTTTATTATTCCTATAAGGAGACGAAAGACATTTGGGATTCGTTGATTCTCAAATACATTATTGTAGATGTCGTTAGACAAATGTTTATTATTGGGAATTACTATCGTTGGGAAGTGATTGAAGACAAGGACATAAAATATCAAATCAACGAGTATCATAAGTTGCTCAAAGATATCAAAGTGGAGAACATTATTCTACTGGATGAATTTGTTTCAGAACTTCTGATCAAGAAATTATCGTCATCCTGGACTTATAAGCAACAACTGAAACACATACAAAAGTAGATGTCACTTTCGGAGCTTATCACACATAATTATTAAGATACCAATAGTAAGATACCAATAGGAAAGAGTGTGTTGTTGCAAGGGCCAAAGCTTTATATGCAAAAGAAAACATGGTAGAAGACAGACCTACTCTAAAAAGGTATGAACACAAACCTAATCACAATAAGAAAAATAATTTTTGAAAATATTGTTCCAATCTGTTGATATTGTTGATAGGGGGAGCACAGGTTTAACTTAACCCACAATCTCAGTAATATATGAGATTTTATGATGACAACACAAAATTAATAGCACATGTATATTCTGTGTTACATGTTCCATATTTACATGTTATATGCTTTTGATAAATGACTTAAATCTATTTGAGCATATATGAGAGCATGATTGTCTTGTTCATTGCATATCATTGTGTTACACATGTGTTTTTATATGTGAATGCATGACATATGATGTTGAAAGGGAAAACCACAAGCACTTATGTTGAACTTTAAATGTGTGGCAAAATAACAGTGTTAAGTCGATTTCATTATGGGATGAATTGATTAAAACTCGTGTCTTTGCACAAACTATTTTCAATTGTGCTGTGAGATTTTTTCAAAGAGAAAGTTTTTCAAAACTATGCTTAACATTGTTACTTAGTCGATTGCATGCGTGCTGTATTCGATTAAGTCCGTTATTATTTTGAAATTTTGTTAATGCTTGACATAAATGTCCAACGGTCATATTTTTAATTGTGTTGACCAAGCATTAAATGTTAGTCGACTGCATTAATTGCGCATTCAATTAATTGTCATGATTGTTGCTAACTGTTATAACAAAATTGTTGTATTTGAGTGCATTAGTAGCTAAGTCGATTAAATTACATCTGATATGAGTTATTTTATAAATTGACGCAGATTTGAATTCTGTAAGAACTTTTGTGATTCTAACATTTTCATATCTTTTGCAGAAAGATGTGATCTTACAGAAAGAAAAGAAAAGCTCCAAGAAACATGAGTGATTGTGGTGATCAACTACTTGTGATTTCTTGAAGAGCAAGACTGCTGTGTTTTTCAAAGGCTGATCAACTTGCACATTATGGTGTCATTGAGAGATCAGATTCTGCAATCTTTTGAAGATTGGTTTGAGGTTCCCTGTTGTGATTACAGGAAGAAGAGTGTGTGGCGTTCTTAACTTTGAGAGTGTCTCAAAGGGTTTTGACAACGGGAAAGAGGATTCTTGTTGTTGGTCTTATTGTGTACTGCCTATATTTTGATTAGAGGGTTAGAGAGGTATTTTATATTTTTGACGTGTGGTCGCTATAAAAGCCTTTCTGTAAAAATCTTGATCATCATAGTGTGTTGGCTTCCTATGGTTGGAAGGACACTAGTTGTAGGCTTGGCCGAACTAGTATAAAAACACAGTGTTTAAATTTTCTTATTTGTACTCTCTTTATTCAATCAATTACGTTGTGCATTCATTCGATTGAATTTCCGCTACATTGAAAATCTTTTACCTTGCGATTCAAGAAAAGTATCAAGGCATCATTTTTGTGAAAAAGATTTTGTTTTTACATTTCACCAATTAAACCCCCCGCCCCCTCTTGGTGTGAAAAATTGAGTCATTCTATTTTAACACAATCTAATCCCACCTTTAAGAAGACAGGAAATTACTTCGTATGTGGAAAACTAGGCCATCATGCACCACAATGCAGAAAAAGAGTAAGAAACGACAATCCTCCTAGGGCAAATATAGCGGAAGGAGATGGCATTATTGTTGTGGTTTTTTCTCATGTAAATCTGATGATTAATGTGAACAAGTGGGTGATAGACTTTGGTGCTACTAGGCATATTTGTGTAAACAGAAGTGTCTTTACCTCTTACACTAGTGTAGGGGATGGAGAAGAGCATGTCTACCTCGGTGATTCCAGGATCACTCCTATTTTGGGAAAAGAGGAATTTCTTCTCAAACTCACATTTAGAAAGACTCTAGCCTTGAGTGATGTGCTACACGTGTCATCAATCAGAGTTAGTTTAATTTCTATAGCACTATTGAGAAAAGTGAGGGTTAAAGTGTTATTCGAGTTTGACAAGATTGTAATGACAAAAAATAATGTTTTGTGGGAAAGGGATATTGTGACCAATGTCTCTTTGTACTCAACATTTTTTAGAATATTAATGAATCTTCTTCTTCTTCTTATATTGTTAATTCATATGATATGTGACATGCTAGATTAGGACATGTGAATTCTTCCTATGAAATTACAACAACTATGATTAATTAATGTGCGTGATAGACAAAGTGGTAAATGTGATATTTGTGTAGAATATAAAATAACCAAGAAAACATGTTATCCTCTAGATCGTCAAACTGAATTTTTAGGGCTAATTCATACTGATCTAGCTGATTTAAAACAAACTATGTCTAGAGGTGATAAAAATTATTGTGTAACTTTTATAAATGATTACTCTAGATACACTAAAGTGTATTTAATCAAACATAAAGATGAAGCATTTGATTTGATGTGTTTCTAACCTATAAAGTAGAAGTATAAAATCAACTAAATAAGAAAATTAAGAGGATTAGATTAGATAGAGGTGGTGAATATGTACTGTTTAATGACTTTTGTGTTAAAGAAGGTATTATCCATGAAGTAACCCAACCATATTCACTCGAGTCTAATGGAGTAGCCAAGAGAAAGAATAGAACTCTTAAAAAAATGATGAATGTCATGCTTATTAGTTCTAATGCACTTAATAACCTTGGGGAAGAAGCCCTACTTATTGCGTGCTTTTTACAAAATAGAATATCTCATAAGAAAACTAGTAAAACTTCCTATGAGTTGTGGAAAGGTTATCAACCTAACCTTAAATATCTAATAGTGTGGGGGTGCCTAGCTAAGGTATTGTTACCCGATTCTAAGAAAAGCAAAATAGGCTCTAAAACCTCTGATTGCATGTTCTTAGGCTATGTTGAACATAGTGCTGCCTATAGGTTTCTGGTTCTTAAAGTTGATATACTTGAAAGAAATTCTATAATGAGGACGAAAAATGCTGAGTTTTTTGAACATGTGTTTCTCTTAAAGGTTAGTGAAAGACATCTCAACCTGTTGATGATAACAATAGTGATGCATTATGTGAGGATTTAAGAAGTAAAAGACAGAAGAAGGAAATTTCTTTCGATAATAATTTATATACATATCTAGTTCATAATGATCCAAGTAGCTTTATAGAAGTTATTAGTGCTTTTGATGCAAAAAAGTGGAATAAAACCATTAAGACCGAAATTGAATCAATTCAAAAAATAATACTTAGACCTTAGTAGATTTGCCTAAAGGAGAAAAACTCATTGGTTGTAAGTGGATCTTTAAAAAAAAGTATCATCCTGATGGATCTATAGATAAGTATAACGAACGATTAGTAACAAAAGGTTTTACTCAAAAACCCAACATAGATTATTTTGACATTTGTGCCCTTATGACTAGGATTTCCTCTATTTGAGTGTTGTTAGCCTTAGCAGCTATCCATAAGCTAATGATACACCAAACGAGTGTTAAAATTGCTTTCTTAAATGATGATTTGGGTGAGGAAATTTATATTACTCAACCTGAAGGGTGTGTTGTACTTGGCAAGAGAATTCTTATTGTGTGTGTGAAAAAGTTAGAGATTGCATTATTAAGAGATTAAACTTTGTAATTAAAATTCTATGTGGTGAAAGAATTTTAATTTAAACAAAGATTTTAATGATTTTTGTATCCCTTACAGGTGGTGTATGATTTGAAGCATACATTTGATTAAATCACCTATATAAATGTCAAGTGGAGCCGCTTGTATGAGATCTTAGCATGTTCTCTAGAACACTTATGAATACCAGATATGCATATGACCTAGTAAGCGCATCATAACGATAATAGTAAAATTTACGGAGGTGTATTGTGATTGATAAACATCTAACACATTCAAGTGTTTTTGGTTCATATAACTTGCTATACCATCTCCAATACATTACATCTTATAAAACCTAGGAAATTTTATTCTTTTCTTTCAATCTTTCTTTCTCGACTTTTGTAATATGTGGAGGATTTTTGTTAAAAAACCTATATTTATATATATATATATATATATATATATATATTACAAAATTCTAATAGAGAAAGCAACTTTATGAACGTTGTGTGGTCAAAACTGAAAGGCTCAAGGTTTCAGAAGTTTCAAAAAGTTTTCTTAACGTTTCTTTTTATTTTCTTAAAACAATCTTTGACCAATGCCCTGGGATTCTTTCTCAATTCTATAAATAAAGCACCTCATTCACGCCAATAAACACAACTAAAAACAACTCCCTCATCCTCTTATTCTTTCATTCTCATTTTCTCCCTTTTCTCTTTCCTTCTTTCAAAATCTTGGATTTATTCTTTACTTTCTTTAAAATTCTATGTTAGTTTTAAAATCTTCATAAATTTATGAAAAGTTTATGTTATATTATGAGAAACGTGATAACATATATGTCTTTAAAATAAATATTTTATACATGTCGAAAAATTTTAATTTATAATTTTTATTATCTTTTATATTTTTTTACAATATTTTTCTAGGTATTGCCGAGTTTCCTTATCAGTTTTTTATATTTTTAGGCGTTAGTAGGTTCTTCTGACCAGCATTAGGCGTTTCACCATCAACATTATTGTCATATATTCGCATCTGACTAAGCTTTTCATATATTACATAAAGCATCCATAAATAAGAGATTGACAATTTGCAATGAAACTTGAAGCAGAATGGTTATTTAAAGAAATAATCCACACTTTCGGAATGTCTCTTGCAGACATATATCTATACTTCCAAATTTGGTTTCCCGAATTCACAGCATATCTATTCCGGAACAATATTCCGAAATAAAAATTCAACAAAATAAATATGAAATTTATTTTCCGGAAGTCTTGTGTATGGTTATCTTTTGAATTAATCATTCCAGAATAATATTTTACTTTTCGGGAAATAAAATTCTGGAAAACCATTTCTCATCTCTCAAAACATTTAAGGATAAAAGTGGAATCTTAAAATATAATGGGGTGCAGATAGAAATTGATAGAGAGCGGAAGCAATTGTCGATGTATAAACTTCCTTTTGTTATATACATTTGGGTTATTTATAACTTATATAACCTTATTTGATTAAGTATTACTACTACTCATCTATCAGTTTTATTCACATTCTAATTAGCTTATATAAAATGTTGCTATTACCGATAAATCAAAATGTTAAAATGATGCACATTCATTAGTAGGTACCCAAGTGACCTTAAAAAATATTAGTTAATTAATAATAATTTATTCTTAAGAGTTGAAATAAACCGTCACAAAATTACACAATTACGATAGAAAATTTTAAATGCTACAATTAATTTATTTTTCATTTAAATTTGTTACACTGTAGAAAACTTTTTGTTTTTAAATCCCTAATTTCATCTGACCCATTTTTTTCTTCGTCAGTAAGTGAATTTATTTATCACATTGGTAACAATAGATAAGGCAAACAAACATCTCTTTCATAATGAAGCTTTGTTCTAAGCTCTACCCAATATTAGTGGAAGACAGAGAGACACTTTATTATAGAAGCAGAATAAGAAAATGAAATGAATATTTTTTTTTGAAATACAAACTTGAATCTAAAATGAAAAAGTAAAGTATTATATAAAAGTAAAAAACCTATTAATTCATTATTGTCTCAAGATTTTAGATAAAAAATAGGATTAGTTGACTGAAATCAAATCAAATTTTAGTAGTGTTGTATTTTCCTACTAAACTTTCATCGATAACTGTTTCGGATGTGTAGGGCTGTGCGGTTCTAAACCTTCCAGTTCTCCTGCGATCTGATCTCAGCGGCGGATCTTCTTCCCAAGCTTTGACTTTCCTCTTGATCCGGAGGGGTGGAGACCTACAAAAGATTCTCCGATGCCAAAGTCAGTTTCAGAGCAATGGCTTTTCTCAAGGGATAGCAATAAATGTGCATTCAATGTAATCTATCTACCACTCACCGTGAACCTGTATTTATAGTTTTCGCTATGGGCTTGGGATTAGCGAAAAGTTAATCACGGCCCAATCAGCCCAATAGCTCCTAATTCCTACTTACCTCTAAACCAGGTCAATTTGCTTGAGCCACAATGATTAGTGATTTGGCCGGTCAGTGTGATATGGGCGTTCGTCTTTCCTATGGACGACTCGGGCACTAAATTGGGCGGACGATCCTCTACGCGGTCGCCCGGCACTTCGTTGGGCGGACGATCCCTTATGCGGTCGCCCGGCACTTCGTTGGGCGGACGATCCCTTATGCGGTCGCCCGGCACTTCGTTGGGCGGGCGATCCTTTACGCGGTCGCCCGGCACTTCGTTGGGCGGACGATCCCTTACGCGGTCGCCCGGCACTTCGTTGGGCGGACGATCCCTTATGCGGTCGCCCGACACTTCGTTGGGCGGGCGATCCTTTACGCGGTCGCCCGGCACTTCGTTGGGCGGACGATCCTCTATGCGGTCGCCCGGCACTTCATGATACCAGACGTTCGTCTCTCGGCGGTATCCTGTAGAACACTTTTTGTGAGCATGGAGAGTGCGGCGCTGTCTCGTGGTGATGGAATTCCTTGTGAGTTCTTCAAAGTTTCACCGAGACGGTCGGACGACCTCATTAGTGGGCGTCCATACGTGCGACGCCGGGCACCTGCTGGCGTAGGAGAATTTATACAGAGTCTAGGTTCAATCCGTACCTACTTGAGCGGCCAAGACTTGGGCGGTCGAGAATTTGTCTGTGGCGGGTGTGACATGGGCGTCCTTTGGGCGGCGCCCGTCACCTCATGGGCGTCCTTTGTACGGCGCCCGGCTCTCCCTGGTACACAAGCCCCCCAAGTCCTAGTGCACGTAGTGAACGTAGGATTTTGGATACGGCGCGCTTTGGATCAGGAACCCGCAATTGGGCTTTATCCAGTGGGCTTTTTGAATTTGGATTTTAGGCGGGAAGACACGTGGCGCGCTCCTATTGACGGAAGGTGAAACGTTGCCAAATCTGCGGCGTTGATCGTGGCGAATCTAAACGGCCAGGATACGTCTAACGGTTATTAACTTTCTCCTATAAATAGTGGTTTAAACGGGGTCATTTTCACCTATCTTCATTACTCGAGTTCAAGATTCTTTTTCCCTCAGGTAATAAATGGCGTCCGTGTCCGTTGAGTCAGGTTCTGTGTCGTCGGGCGGAGTCCGGGAGGGGTCGGCGCGGGGCGACAGCGGCGATTCTCCTAGCTCGGTTTCTTCTTATTTTTTGGAGGAGGCGGTTGGGTCTTCCGGGGGAGGCCCTGAGTTACCGGTCTTGACCAACGACCGTATCTTCCACGGCGTAGCACTGTTCCTGCTTAAAGGCGGCATTCGCGTAGTTGGGTCGCCCTTCGAGCCGGATGGTCAAGGGACGGTGGTATCTGAGTTGGCACCCGTCGTTCCCAGCCGGTATGCTTCCTGCTATGCTTACCGGAAGGAGTTAGAATGGAGAGTCCGCCATACCCATATCGTCCGAGACGTGGAGGATTCGAAGTTGATTCGTGCCGGGGTGACTTTATTAAACGAAAGAGTCTTTCATGATGGGCGGTCTAGTCCATATGATTTCTTCTTCATGTACGTGACCTTCTTCACCCATCTTTTTATCCGGGTGCCCTTTACTGAATTTCAAATGGCCGTTCTTCGAGAAGTTAATGTGGCTTCCACGCAGCTGCATCCCAATTCATGGGCGGCTGTGCAAGCGTTCATGGCGATGTGTTCAGCAGTGGGTGTCACTCCCACCATCCCGGTCTTCTTTTATTATTTCGTAGTCCGCCCTTCTCCTTCTGGCGGTTGGGTATCGTTTAGGTCGGTGCGGGACAGGACCCTTTTCCGCCCCTTCTCCGACTCCTTCAAAAATTTTAAGCAACATTATTTTAAAATAATCGTTGACAAAGCCGGCATCCACGAATTTTCCGATGGTGAAGGGAGGCCGCTGTTCCCCTTCTATTGGACGAGAGACCCTCAGCGCATAAGGGCGACTTCTATCGGGGATTTGACAGCTCCCGACCTAGAGGCCGTGCGTACCATTAACACCCTCCCCCGCCGGATCTCCGCCCGTCACTTAGTTGAATGCCTTAGTCTTGAGGATTGTGGACCAAAGGCGTTCGGTATGGCCTTGTCATATTAGGTGTGCTTGTTTTTCGCATACTGACGTTAATTTTTCTGAATTTCTTTGTTTTTTGCAGAACTAATGACGACTCCGGGCCCCCGCAAATCCAACTTCCTCACCATCCGGAAGAAGTCCGGGGCGAGCTCGTCGACCGCCCGGCCGACCAGTGTTCCAAAAGTTCCGCGCCCGCCTCCTGCTGGCGCTTCATCTGGGCGGGTCCCCCCCACTGACAAGGCTGGGGGTTCAGGCGTGAAGGTTTCGGGTTCTAGCCTCCCACCTGAAGTGGCGGCCGTCCAGGTAGGTCCAACCTCTGGGGCGGCCACGATTTCCGGGGATCCTACTCGAAAGAGAAAAGATCCTGCTACTGAGGGACGCAAAGACAAAGAGGGTTCTTCGTCTCGGTCAGCTTCAAAGAAGGCTCGGAAGGACAAGGGCAAAGAGAAGGATCGGGAGAGGGTACTGGCCGTCCCCCTACCTGGCGGCGTTTTCAGCCCGGAGTTCAGCATGAGCGACCGGGCAAAATTCCACATGAGCTCTTCTCAACGGGCGCTCATCGAACCCCTCTCCGAGCTGGAGTTAACCAATGCCATGCTAGAGATGTCTACCCGGACGTCCGCTCTGGCCTGGTATCTGAGGAACTTTGCTGACCGGCCTGGAGTGGCGGAGGTCCGGGCCGAGCTCGACAGGGAGAAGAAAAACGCCGCCTCCCTTCAGGTTACCTTGGAGGAGATGGTTCTCAACCAAGACGAATATGATAAGAAGATCGAGCAGTTAGAAGCCGATCTTGAGAAGGCCAAGAAGGAGGCCGCCGAAGGTTTGTCAGCCGCCCTGGCCAAGCAAGAACGGATGGCGGAGGAGGGTCGTCAGCTGAAGGCGGAGGTAACCCGCCTAAAGGAGGCCGAAGCCGAGCGCATCAAGGCAAACGCGGAGCTCACTCTTGAAGTTGCCAAAGCCAAGGAACAAATTGTTGAATTAGAGTCAACAATTTTGTTTGAACATGAGGAAGGGTTCAACAAAGCCCTTCGCCAAGTAACTCTTCTGGCGGGCGTCCAGGATCCGTTTTCTCTGGGCGTGGATATAGAGAAGGATGTTTTCGAAGGCGTCCTCGTGGATCTGACTGCCGCCGAAGAAAACGAGCCGACTGTGGAGGCTGCCGCCAAGGAAAACATTTAGAGTTTGTCTTAATTTTTTTTTTTTTTGGTGTATTCTGTGGCCGTCCGCCCAACATCTCGGATTGTCCAGAGGTTGGCCGGACGGTCCTTTTGTAAATCTGGGCGTCTTTTAACGCGAACGATTAATACACAGACCTTTTTAGTTCCGTGCATTTCTTTATATACGTCATTATTCTTCCGATGATAACTTCTTTAAATTAATCGTCCGCCCCTGGCGGAGATTTTCCGAGGCGAACAGTAGCGTTTAGCTTTAGTTTCTTGCTTTGTTTTTTATCCGAGTTTGCCGGATGGCCTTTCGCTTCGTCGCCCAACCAAGTTGAGTGTTGTCCTCCTCGGGACACTCAGCGACTTGGAGTTTAGGAGGGCGGACGATTCTTTCGTTGTGTCACCCAACCAAGCTGAGAGTGGTTCTCGTTGGAACACTCTAACCAGCTTGGAGTTTGGTAGGGCGGACAGTCCTTTCGTCGTGTCGCCCAACCAAGCTGAGAGTGGTTCTCGTTGGAACACTCTAACCAGCTTGGAGTTTGGTAGGGCGGACAGTCCTTTCGTTGTGTCGCCCAACCAAGCTGAGATTGGTTCTCGTTGGAACACTCTGACCAGCTTGGAGTTTGGTAGGGCGGACGGTCCTTCGAGCCGAGAGTTACGCTGAAATACCTTTTCTATTAAATTTCTGCAAGAAGAAGCTAGCTTCATAGGAGGAAATAGACATCTTGATTCATTGATTATAGGAGTACATCAAAACAAGTATTTGAAATTAACTAAAGTAAAACTTTAAGTGTGTGGCGTTCCAGGTGTTGGTGATGGAATGTCCGTCCATGCGTTCCAGCCTGTAGGCCCCGTTTCCGAGGGCTTCCACTATCCTGAACGGCCCCTCCCATTTGGCGGCGAGTTTTCCGTGCGTCGGGTTCCGGCGGGCATCGCCCGCCTTTCTCCACACTAGATCCCCCCCTTGGAAACTTCTTGGCCGGACCTTGGAGTTGTACTTTCTTTCGACCATTCGCTTGCATGCTTCGGCCCTCAGTGCCGCCCTGTCTCGCAGTTCGTCCAGGGAGTCCAACTCGATCCTCAGCTCCCGGTCGTTGAGGTTCAAGTCTTCCACTTTCCGCCTTAGGGAAGGTTCGCCCAGCTCAACCGGTAACATGGCATCAGTACCATAGGTTAGATTGAAGGGGGTTTCGCCGGTGGTTCCGTGAGGTGTGCACCTGTAGGCCCATAGGACCTCGGGCAGTTCGTCCACCCATGCTCCCTTCCTCTCTCCCAAACGACGCTTAAGTTCCGAAACTATGGTCTTGTTCATTGCTTCGGCTTGACCGTTCGTCTGGGGGTGCTCTACAGAGCTGGTGACGTGCTTAATCCCCAGCCCTTTGAAGAATTCGGCGAGTTTTTTGTCAATAAACTGCCGGCCGTTGTCTGTGATGATGGAACGAGGGAGGCCGAAGCGACATATCAATTTCCAACAGAACTTCTGGACCTGGGCGGCTGTAATGATTGCCAAGGGTTCGGCCTCTACCCACTTGGTGAAGTAATCCACCGCCACCAAAAGGAACTTCTTCTGCGCCCGCCCTACTGGAAACGGTCCTATGATGTCCATTCCCCATTGGGCGAACGGCCAAGGGGAGGATATCGGATGCAAAGCGTGTGGCGGCCGGTGAGAGTTGTTGGCGTACGCTTGGCAACTGATGCACTTTTATTGAACGCTCTTGCGAGTTTCGTCGCTCGTTGGTAGTACCGCAAAAGGCGCTCCTCTCTGACTTGGAAGTTGCCATTCATTTGGCCCACCACCAGCTCAGAGTCCGTCCGACAGGTTATCCTCTTCGCCCCCATGTCCTTTGCCAACTCGAGGCCGGCTACCAGGGCCTCGTACTCGGCCTGATTGTTGGATACTTTGAATTTGAATATCAATGAATGCTCCAGTAAGAATCCATTGGGGCCTTCAAGTACGATGCCGGCCCCGCTGATCGAACGGCCGGACGCCCCATCTACATACAAATTCCAGTCATCTTGGCCGGATGGGGGTAACTCGGCCGCGAAGTCTGCCAAATGTTGGCCTTTAACCGATCCCCTCGGTTCATAGCGCAATCCGAACTCTGAGAGCTCTACCGCCCATGCCACCATCCGTCCAGCTAGGTCCGGCTTCCTGAGGATTTTGGAGATTGGGAAGTCGGTCCGGACTATTACCTGATAACTTTGAAAATAAGGACGAAGCCTTCGGGATGCGTGCAATAAAGCCAAGGCCACCTTTTCTACCCGCTGGTACCGGGTTTCTGCATCTAAGAGCGTGCGGCTCACGAAGTAAATTAGCTTCGCCTGAGGCCGTTCTTGCATCAGTACTGCACTGACGGCCGTTTCGGACACTCCCAAGAAGATGTGCAAATCCCCACCTGGGATCGGGCGGTTCATGACCGACGGGTTGCTAAGGATGGTCTTGACGTCCTGGAATGCTCGTTCGCACTCGTCGTCCCATGACGGACCGGCCCCTTTCTTCAACTTTCGTAGGACCGGCCTCATCCGTTCCGCCAACTTGGGGATGAACCGGGACAAGGCAGTGAGGCGTCCAACCAGTCTCTGCACTTCCTTAAGGGTGGCCGGACTCTGCATTTGTAATACCGCGTCGCACTTGTCCGGGTTAGCCTCAATCCCCCTGGATGTTAGCATAAAGCCCAAGAACTTTCCGGCTGCTACCCCGAATGTACACTTTGCGGGGTTTAAGCGCATGCCGAATTTCCTTACTTGGCGGAAAACCTCCTCAAGATCCTTGAGGTGTCCATCTCCGTCTGCTGACCGGACCACCATGTCATCCACATATACATCCATGCACCTGCCTATCTGGTCATGGAAGATTCTATCCATTAGGCGCTGATACGTTGCCCCCGCGTTCTTCAGGCCGAACGACATAACCTCGTAGCAGAAGTTGGCCTTCTCCGTGATGAATGCTGTCTTTTCAATGTCCGGCCCGTACATAGGTATCTGGTTATACCCGGAATACGCGTCCAGGAAACTCAGTACTCGGTGTCCGGAGGCGCCGTCTACCAGGGCGTCTATGCTGGGTAAGGGGTGCGAATCCTTCGGGCAGGCTTTGTTCAGGTCCGTGTAATCAGTGCACATGCGCCACTTCCCGCTGGCCTTCTTCACCATGACCACATTAGCTAGCCATGTGGTGTAAGTGACTGCCCGGACAAAACCAGCCCTCCTCAACTTCTCCACCTCCTCTTCCACGGCCTTCCGCTTTTCCTCACCCATTCTTCGCTTTTTCTGGGCCACGGGGCGAGCATTCTGGAAAAGCGAGAGCTTATGGCTCATCACTGCGGGATGGATGCCCGGCATATCCGCTGCCGTCCACGCAAATAGATCCCGGTTCTTCCACAGGAGTGCCCTCAACTCCTTTTCCATCTCAGGGTTCAGCTCCCTGGCGATGAGGGTGGTTTGCGTGGGGTCCCTTCCTATCAAGATAGGTTGGGTTTCTCCAATGGGTTCCAGACGGTCCTCGGTATTGGTCCTAGGGTCGAGGTCTGCCATGGCCACTTCAGAGCCGGCCACCCGCCTTTTTACTGGACGGGCGTGCAACTTCAACCCCGCTGCGTAGCATTCTCGTGCCGTCTTCTGGTCCGCCCGGACCGTATAGATAGTTCCCTTCTCGGAGGGGTACTTCATCGTGAGGTGGGGAGTAGAGACGATTGCTCCAAAAGCGTTTAAGCACGGCCTTCCGAGCAGTACGTTGTATGATGTGTTAGCCTCTACCAGCAGATACCGGACCCTCTTCTCCTCGCTGGATCGTCCGGTCCCCAACCTCGTCCTCAACTCCACGTATCCCCTTGTGTCAACTCTCTCTCCTGCAAACCCCACTATCTGCCCATCGTAAGGAGCAATCAGATCTTCTCAGATGTCCATCTGCAGGAAAGTCTTCCAGTAAAGGATGTTGACCGAACTGCCTTGGTCAACCAGAACTTTGCTTACCCCGTACCGTGCTATTTCTGCCGTGATGACCATGGGGTCGTCTTGGTCGGGATCGGGGGCGTGAAAGTCTTCATCCGAGAAGGTGATGGGCGGCATGGAGCGGCGTGGCTTGTCCACCAAATGTACGGACTGGAGTGCCCGAACATGGCGTTTACAGGCGGAGGAAGATGATCCTCCTCCCGCAAATCCTCCCGAGATAGTGTTGATGTGCCCCCTCAGGGGGCGTTCTCTGCTGCGGCTACGGCTTCGGCTGGGTCGCCTTTCTGAACGAGGTCGTTCCGCTCTTGGGTTCCGCGGCTTGTCCTTTCGGTAGGTCGGCCTCTGGGCAGACCGTTCAGTTGACTGTGGCGGGCGCTCTTCTTTGATGTACCTCTTAAGTTTTCCCGCCCGTATGAGTTCCTCTATCTTGTCCTTGAGGGTCCAGCATTCCTCGGTATTGTGACCCATGTTTTTGTGGTAGGAGCAATGCTTGCTCCGGTCCGCATTCTTCGAAGTCGGGAGCCCTTCATGCTCCGTTATTAGTTTTGTACTCAGGGCCTCTCGGAGAATTTTCTCCCTTGAGGCGTTTAAGGGCGTATATTGTTGGAAGCGAGGTCCTTTCTTCTGCTCCCGGGGTCTAGGGCCGAACGTTTTTCCCGTAGAAGAGGCGGGTTTATTATTGTCCGTCCTTTCTCCCCTGGCTTCTTGATTCTCTTTTTTGTAGGAGAGTTTCATCTCCTCCACCCTTATCTCGTCAGCTGCTCTCTCCCTCAGCTCCTCCATTGTTTTAGGTGCTCGCCTGCAGACACTATCCTTGAATGGTCCCGGCTTTAGGGCCGGCAGGATATAGTGAAGGGCGAGCTCGGGGGTCAGGCTTTTTACGCGACGGACGGTCTTCTGGTACCTGTCCATAAACGTCCGTAGTGTTTCATCCTTCCCCTGCTTGAGGGTCATTAATTCGAATACAGTCAAGTCTTGTGCGCTGCTCGCCGCAAATTGTTTGATGAATAGCTGTTTTAACCCAGCGAAGTTTTCTATTGAATTGGGGGGGAGGGTGTTGAACCACTCCAATGCCTCGTCTTCTAATGAGAGCGAGAATGCTCGACACCAAATGGCGTCATTGCCCGTTCGGAACGCCATGGCGTTCGAGAATGTCTGAATATGGGACGCAGGGTCCGTTGTCCCGTTATACATCTTGAACTGTGGAGCCACGAACTGCTCCGAAATTTGAACGTTCATTATGCTTTGGGTGAATGGCAGTAATAAAGTGGACGAGGGCTCCGACTTTACTATCATCCGTCCGTCTTCGGCATCGCTCTCCGCGTGTACCGATTTAACCTTGCTCCCTTCCGCCTCGGACCCGGTAGGCCTCCAAGTCCTATCACATTCGGTATCTGTGGGTGAGCGGTCTCCCGCTACTGCCTTCCCCTTATCCTTCCTTTGCTCTTCTTCATCCATCCGCCCGACCTCTCGGGCTATCCGGGCCTCACAGTCGGCCTTTACGGCGGCTAGTTCGTCCTCATGACGCTGCTGCATCTCGTCCATCTTTTGCTGCAATGCGCGGATCATCTCAACTGGATCGTCCATGCCCATGTTTCTTGTGGTCACCATTGAGTTTTTGAAATCACACGGCCCCACGGTGGGCGCCAAATGTTTCGGATGTGTAGGGCTGTGCGGTTCTAAACCTTCCAGTTCTCCTGCGATCTGATCTCAGCGGCGGATCTTCTTCCCAAGCTTTGACTTTCCTCTTGATCCGGAGGGGTGGAGACCTACAAAAGATTCTCCGATGCCAAAGTCAGTTTCAGAGCAATGGCTTTTCTCAAGGGATAGCAATAAATGTGCATTCAATGTAATCTATCTACCACTCACCGTGAACCTGTATTTATAGTTTTCGCTATGGGCTTGGGATTAGCGAAAAGTTAATCACGGCCCAATCAGCCCAATAGCTCCTAATTCCTACTTACCTCTAAACCAGGTCAATTTGCTTGAGCCACAATGATTAGTGATTTGGCCGGTCAGTGTGATATGGGCGTTCGTCTTTCCTATGGACGACTCGGGCACTAAATTGGGCGGACGATCCTCTACGCGGTCGCCCGGCACTTCGTTGGGCGGACGATCCCTTATGCGGTCGCCCGGCACTTCGTTGGGCGGACGATCCCTTATGCGGTCGCCCGGCACTTCGTTGGGCGGGCGATCCTTTACGCGGTCGCCCGGCACTTCGTTGGGCGGACGATCCCTTACGCGGTCGCCCGGCACTTCGTTGGGCGGACGATCCCTTATGCGGTCGCCCGGCACTTCGTTGGGCGGGCGATCCTTTACGCGGTCGCCCGGCACTTCGTTGGGCGGACGATCCTCTATGCGGTCGCCCGACACTTCATGATACCAGACGTTCGTCTCTCGGCGGTATCCTGTAGAACACTTTTTGTGAGCATGGAGAGTGCGGCGCTGTCTCGTGGTGATGGAATTCCTTGTGAGTTCTTCAAAGTTTCACCGAGACGGTCGGACGACCTCATTAGTGGGCGTCCATACGTGCGACGCCGGGCACCTGCTGGCGTAGGAGAATTTATACAGAGTCTAGGTTCAATCCGTACCTACTTGAGCGGCCAAGACTTGGGCGGTCGAGAATTTGTCTGTGGCGGGTGTGACATGGGCGTCCTTTGGGCGGCGCCCGTCACCTCATGGGCGTCCTTTGTACGGCGCCCGGCTCTCCCTAGTACAACAACTCTAATATTTTTCAAATGAAAGAAGTTGCTGTGTGTTATTTGCTAGAAACTTCCATGGTCAAGTTATCAGTTTTGGCAGAATGTAGGACTATGGAGCATAATAGGCACAAGCGAAACGATATTAATATCATGATTGGCGTGAAGTTACGTGAAAATAAAGCAACAGATAATAACATGGGAAGAAAAGATAAACGACAAGAGACAACGAATTGTTGGCTCCTTCATATGAAAAGGTACAAACATCAGACCAGAGACAACGAGTTGTTGGCTCATTTATGTCCTAAGATCATGGATAGGTTGGCTATTTTAGCTAATAAGTCTGCATCTCTGTAAATTTTACCGACTGTGAATATGGCATTACATCATTTCACTTATGATAATATAATACTTTTATTAAAGCTAGGATATCCGGTCTAAGCTTCACATTCTAGACAAGGTCAAGTCCATTGCATCTACTACGAAATCTGCAACCAACGGATTACACAAGCCGTTAAAAACAGGCATAGTTTCATGGCGGATAATTTTAACAATGGTTAAATTTTAGCCGTTAAAAACAGGCATAGAGAAATTGAGGTTGAGCCTAACCTGCGTCTTCTTTGGTGAAACACAAGGGGGGTGTTATTCTGAAGACATTTCCATAGTAACCACCCTTGCCAATAAGTACCCCTGATTCTGTAGTAAAGCAGCATGATCAGTTTGCAATATAGAAGAAAACTATAGCTAGCATATCTAGAGGGGTGTGGATTTTACCTTTCATTTGGTCCATTACATGCAATGTTTCTGCTTTTGCTGGAATTTTAAGCTCACGATCAGTGACAAGTTCAACTCCTAGAATCAGACCTCTTCCTCTCACATCACCAATCACTACAGAAGAAACAAAGTTTGGTTATAAAATTTGTTGGAAACTCTAATGCCGTATTTGTAAATAATGTACTCTACTCTCAATTAAGTGCGTGTGTGGATATCATATGGGTTACTGCTAAAATATTAAAGATTTTGTTTCTTCATTTGTATCTAGAACTCGGGAATGTGTACCAAAAATCACTTTCCTATTTTTTTATCCAAACAGAGCATGCATATATTTACAAGGAATCCTTGTATGTAAAACTGTAATGAGAATATAATAAGAAGGGTGAAGATATTACATTCATATTTGTCCTTTAGGCTAGTGAGCTTTTCTTTCAAATAGGTCCCAACCTCAAGTGCATTTTTTTGAAGCTGTTCTTTCTCTATTACTTTTAAAACAGCCAACCCTGCAGCAGTACTAACAGGATTCCCACCAAAGGTGTTAAAGTAATTCCGGTGGGTTAAGACCTCTGCAATCTCTGGAGTTGTTACAACGGCACCAAGGGGAAAACCATTTCCAATGCCCTGCCAAATTAGAATAAAAAAAGTCATACAATCACAAAGGTTTGTGCCATCTATCATCAGATAAATGGAGTATATTATATGGTTTTATCAAACACTTTTAAGAATTTTATCCAAACAAATCATAATCTTACACGACACTAGTAAAGTTACCTTAGCCATTGTCACTATGTCAGGAACAACGTTGTGGGACTCAAATCCCCAAAAATGGCTTCCAGTGCGACCAAAGCCAGCCTGAACCTCATCGGCAATGAAAAGTCCTCCTGCTTTTTTTATGGTATTGTATACAGCAGGCAAGTAACCAGGAGCCAGTTCAACGATACCCCCCACTCCCTATCACAAACAAGACCAGCATCAAGGTGTGCTTAATTCCCAAATTGTTTCAATCATAAGTCAAATTATAATATCTTTTTACTTAAGGTATGATAAGATGATGGTAGATGTAGAAAGAAAAATAAACAAAAGAAGTTGGACCTGTCTATATACATTTGTCTTAATACCTGGATAGCTTCAGACATGAAGGCTGCAACATGTCCAGAAGTTCCAAAGTTAATGATATCTTGAACATCTCTTGCATATTTTTCTCCATCAGAACCGAAAATTCCTCTGTAAGGGTCTGGATTTACTGCATGATGAATACCACTCTGTTGACAATACCAGCAAAAGAACACATAAGGCAAACACTAGTTCGCTTGAGGGACTAAGATATACTTGAAGGACTGTAATTTTTTTTAAGTTTGAAGAATTCAAATCAATGCTTTTATATTTAGAAGACTAAAGCCGGATTTATAAAAAAAATTAAGAACTATAAAAACATAATTAAATCTTAAATGAAAATTATAATATTATATAAAATATAACGGAACTTATTTTGGGACAAGCAAGTGAGATTAAATATAAAAATTTATCACGGTATAAACCAAAAATAATCGTAATTAATTTGACACAAGCAAGGAATACGGTGCGTATTATTGAGAAATTTCACTATTCCAGGGTCATGATATTTCTCAAAAAATATTTGAAAATCATCTTTAGTTCGAATTTATCTGAAAGAGTCCTAACTATGATAGTTTTGACGTATATAATGAACTTATCTACCTGTCGTTAGTATTCTAATGAAGAAGCTGAAAATTCCGAAGATAGGATAACACAAGATACATATTATTTTGTTTAGTCTATTATTATGTAGAACTGAAACAAAACCAAATCAGAGACAACGTGTATGAGATATCCTTCGCTATTGGGATGGTCCACACTTTCATATCTCGAAAGCAGATGGAAATTTGTACTAATATGGAACGTGGTTTTTATTTTCTTAAATACAGAGTTGGATGAAAGTGAGTTTTAAAAGTGAGACGAAATAAAAGTTAGTTCTTATCCATAAATACCATGTTTGATTATACAATTAAGTAATATAAGATCTTCAAAACACGTTTTTTTTATGTTGAGAATTTAACATCTTGATCATTAAATTGTATATTATTAGACATGAGTGATAAGCCTAATAACATACTATAATACATTAAGAGTTATTCCATTATAAACAGAGTTTTAGTCATATGTCAGCATCACTTTCGAGGTTGACACTTTATATGTGACCCGTGACACACGTCCATTGTAGCTAGACACAAAACATGGTTGTTCTCGAACGTGGAAATTTGAGTTAAAAAAATGAGTTTAGCTACCAAGATGTGACGCTCCACTCAACTATACGTGTCATCAGTACATAGACTTGTGTTCCAGGTTATTTTTAAATTATTCATTTCAAATAATAATAGAAAAAAGAAGATATATACTTTTATTTTTGTAAACATTAGAGAGAACAGAGAAACAATTATTGTTAAAGCTGAAAGTAAAAGTCACCTCCATCATCATTCAGATCACAAAGCGAAACGGTTTTATTTATAAAAAGAAATTTAATCAAGGATGCAAATATACTAATAACATCCAAAATTACTTTACAATCACTCATAGATAATATCATAAATATTAACGTAAACTACATAATATTAAAACGTTGTCAAAAAATATTGTTAAAATATCATTATTTTTTATAATTGTTATTACCATGTGGTAATAATTGTTTTTTTAAAATTTTTTATTTTATGGTTTAATACGTATTTTGGTCCCTCTTTTCGTAGGGTCTGTTCAAATTGGTCCTACTTTTTTTCAAAAGTTCACTAAGATCCCACTTTTCGCAAAAACGATGCACGTTAGTCCTTTTTTAGGTTTAATACGTATTTTGGTCCCTCTTTTCGTAGGGTCTGTTCAAATTGGTCCTACTTTTTTTCAAAAGTTCCCTATTTTGATCCCTCTTAGTGAACTTTTCGTATTTTGGTGAGCTGTACATCTTTCGTTGAGGTGAACTTTTGAGGGATCAAAATGTACAGCTCACCAAAATACGAAAAGTTCACTAAGAGGGATCAAAATAGGGAACTTTTGAAAAAAAGTAGGACCAATTTGAACAGACCCTACGAAAAGAGGGACCAAAATACGTATTAAACCTAAAAAAGGACTAACGTGCATCGTTTTTGCGAAAAGTGGGATCTTAGTGAACTTTTGAAAAAAAGTAGGACCAATTTGAACAGACCCTACGAAAAGAGGGACCAAAATACGTATTAATCCTTATTTTATTCTAATAAAATTTTTTGAAATGGTTAGATCAAACTGAACTTACACGTTTAACAGCTACATGAACAATGGATATGCACATCGCAATTTCAAAATTCTAATTCCATTAAAAATAAAAATGAGCTTAATCAAAAAAAGTAGAAGAAACAGTAAGAGTGGGGATAAAAGGGACTAACCTTTAGGTCACCGGGAAGCTTAGAAGCCAAAGCCTGAGCGAAATCGGCGATGGCGTGGTTAAGGTATAGAACGGTGGAGTGCTGCAACTTTGTGGTTTGGTTCACTATGGCCTCTACCACATCAGGGTGACAGTGGCCGCAACACACCGTAGCAATCCCTCCAAACGCGTCCACGTATCTTCTCCCATTTTCATCGAACAGGTACTGCTTCTTTCCTTCCACTATGTTCACCTGCACCTCACAACCGTTGCTTTATCACTTTTTTTTTTTTTTATTTCCAAACAAATAAAATCATATGCTCATTGGATATTAAAACTACTGTAGCAGAATTTAATTAAGTGGATTTTTACAACCATCAATCATCAAATAAAAAACTTTAAATATTTCCACTCTCGCATTGAAGCCTACTAAATAAAATATAACAATTAGTACGTTAAAAAATAATTATTTAGCAGAAAATTAGTATGGAGAAAAAATGCATACAGAATGATAATATATTATTACTGTGACATAGTTTTAAATTGATTACAAATTAACATGAAAAATATTTTTGTTCATTTTTTTAAATATATATGTAGATATTAAATAATTATTTGCTCTGAATTCATTTATTTTGTAGTAATTATATCTTTTGATGAATTAAGGCATAAATTATTTTGAAAATTAAAGTATAGTAAGTAATATATATATATATATATATATATATATATATGAAAATTATTATAATAAAAAAATTTATTAACTATTATAGTATATGTATTTTGAAAATCATGTAAAAATTGTAAGGTATGGTAAAACTTGAAACGGCGTCGTTATATATGTGGGGAAATAATCTGGTGTTGCGCGAACTCACGGGATTCTTGTACATATGCAAAATGGAAGGACTCAGATACTCTCTGCGCTTCGCCAGAATCTCGTCGGCGGCGGGCCCCGAATACGGCAGTGGGGAATAATCAAACGGCGGAAGCTCTCGGATGGTAGGGCCCTTCTCGGCGTCCACCGCCGCCCGAGCAAAGCTGCGTCGCCAGTGAAGCGGCTGCGATCGTCGCGTCAAAAGCCTCGTCAAAAGAGGAAACATGATTTTGGTTCTAGCGGAGGATAATTTTCTGGCTATGTGATCTGGAGAGAAACCCAACCCGATCAGAGAAATGAAGGTGAAAACTGAGGAGAACACTTGAGCAAAAGAAGAATGAGAAGTATGTTATATAGAAGAATAAATAGAGGACAATGACGAGGACACAAGAAACTGAGTGATGTGGCAACAATACTCTTGAAATTGGTGCAAATTACTGTTTTGGAATTTCCTATTCTTATTTTTGAAAAATAATGAGTGGATAGTTGCTAATGATTGTATAAATTAATTTTATCCGAAATATATTAGTATTCTTTTCTAAATGGAATAGCATGACGGGGGATTATTATGCAAACATGTTCCAAGTTTAATTTTAATATTTTTTTCTAATTTTCTATATTTTTAATTAACTAAAAATTTAGATACCAATTATCAATATATATTAAAGAGTTAAATATATTTTTTTCAAAAAAATTAAAATTAATTTATATTTAAAATTTTAATTTAATTTAGTTTTTAATTTTAGAAATACATAAATTTAGTTTTTTTAATCATATTTTGTTAACGTTTTAAACATAATTAAAATTTTAAATTGAAATTAATTTTAATTTTTAATAAAAATTAAGAGATAAAAACATATTTAACTGTAAGGTTACTTCTTATTAAATGTAAGGTTTCTTCTTATATTTTGAAAATTTCACAATTGTAGACCTTTAAGTTTTATTTATCCAAGGTCTCTGAACTTAGTTTACGTTATTTTCATCCATTAATTTTTATTATTTATAAATTTATTCAATTTTTTTATAAAAATATTAAATTATATTTGGAAGTAAGTTTTATGGAGTTATTACTTTTTTCAATACTATGGCGTATCTAAAGTAACACAAAAATTAAGCTCAAAGTTATGTAAACTTAATATAATTAAAAATTAAGGTAAAAATTCCTCAAAAAGTATAAAAAAAAAGATAATTAAAAGAGTAAAATTTCAAAAAATAAATTACAGCTAAAATTACAAAGTTAATAAAATATAAAAACAAAAGTTATAATTAAAGAAAAATATAATTAATTATAACAAACATTAAATATTACATTAAATGCGTTGTTATAAAATTTTATCAGCAACAAAAATATCAATAAATTATTTATTATATAACATTTAATAAACAATAAAAATATAAATAATTATTGCATTTATTGATAATAAATGGTCATAAATTTGTAATAAATAAATATATCTCTTTTCTTATATTTATTGCATAAATAAGGTGTGAAATCAAATAAAAAGTAGGAGTGGAATGACTCATTTTTAATAGAAAAAACACAACAGAGAATCCAAATCTATCTTAATAGGATACTTTTAAGTTAAAATTCTTTTTGTTTTCTTTTTTATTGTTTTTATTTAATGTAATTCTTCTATTTATTTAATTTTAATCAAAACTTATATTTATGTTAAATTGATTCAATTTAGTTTTTTTTGTTAAATTTTTATAACCTGCGTTAATAACTTTTATATATATGACGTGTTACTTCGTAGTATTTTTGTGTATTTTTTAAAAAAATTTCAGTTATTTTAAATTGGTTCTTTTATGTGTTAGGTTTGTGTTATTTTAGTTATTTGTTAGTATCAATTCCAAGTGTTTATGTCACATGAAACTCACACTATTATATATGTGACACGATATAAACTTGACATATAAAAAGAAAACTCAAAGAAAGCAAAAAAATAAAAAGTAAAAAATAATATGTATAAACATGATATTGTTGTCGTTTATACAAATATAATAAAAAAACCTAATTAAATGAATGCAATACAAGTTGGTTGCACCATAAATAGATATAAGTTAGAGACTAAAAAGAGAATTTTAACCATAAAGGTTCACATTAACAACTCGAACTAATTAATAATAATAATTATATTCATATTCTGACATGTATTATAATTTAATATTTTTTCTCTCTCTTTTCTTTTCTTCATTAATAAAAATATACCACTTATCTTAAAAGTAAAGATAAAATGAAAAGGAGTATAATTCACTCATTGAAATATTTAAAAACAAAAATTGTATATTAAACATATAATATATATATATATATATATATATATATATATATATATAAAATGAAATTCTTGAAAAACATTAGAAGGGGTTAAATAATGTTGTGAAATTTTTTTTTCAAAAGTTCGTTTAACAACTTTGTTAAAGATTAAACGGTTTGTAAAAGTTATTAGACGCTTGAGTTATAAAATTCTATTTCAACTGCAAGTTCAGAGATAAAATGTTTTTCAATCGTTTAGGCAAATATACTCTAGTGTTTTGAGAAAGACGGCTCTTAATAAGAATAACGTTTAATGACAAAAGCTTTTATAAATGATTGTGTTAACAAGCAACTCTAGAGTTTATAAGTAAAACATTTTGCAAGAATGAAGTAATAAACACATAATTATTTTATATTGGTTCACTTCACTGAGCTACATTCTTCTAAGACCTTTTTAGAGAGTTCCACTATAATCTTCAACAAGATTACAACTTAGTATTCGCACCATTCCTTATATGAACTAGTCAATCCTAGTAACCCCGTTATTCTAACTAGAACTGAGTATCACCCACTCCTAGTTGTGCAGTATTCTTTACCACTCCTAGTATTCCTAGACAATCCCAGTATATTCCTAATATGTTATCTAGTTGACTTTATCCACTCATGATTTCCACTAGAAAAACTCGTCTAACTATTGTTTAACTCCACCGAGTTAACCGTTAGGTGTGTGTATTCTCTTTAGAATGTGCAATCATCAGATTTCTTACAAGCCCTTAAACGATTACTCTTACAAAAAGATGTGTTTACAATACAATTCAATCTATTGAGATTACTTTTGATGCTATAAAGCTTATGATGCTATAAAACTTGACATTATTTTCTTTTCTTTTGAGATTACTTTTCTTCTAAGATGATTTCTTTCGTATTCTTGTGCTTATTCTCTTGATTTTCCCTTCAAGGATCTTCAATTGATAGGATTCAAGAACATGTCTGTTAAATAATACATGTTTTGATCTTCGGATCTTCTTATCTTTTTCGTAGGTAGCAATCATGGGTTAAAGTCAACTTGTCAAAGCATGCATGCGTTTTCAGTACTTTATCAAAATAGGTTGTACGAACTCTTCAACGTGACTTTTGATAGAAAGAACATTCTGTGAATGTCTTTTTTGTTTCTAAAGTCCAGTTCTAACTTGTATATGATAGAGTAGGTGGATACTAAACATAGGTAATATGCAAAGAGTAGAGTAGATATGCATACAAGCAAATATGCCCATTTTGTTATCACTTTTGTTGTTTTGAAACGTTGTGCATTTAATGCTCTTTATTGCGCGTTCAAAACAATCATAAGCTTTTCAAATTTTCTATTGATAAAGAAGGATTTGATCGTTTAAGCAGTTCATAAAAGTGTCATCGTTGTATGAAAATGTTGTTTGGTACAAGGTATCGTTTGGCCTATATAAGATGTTTCCTAACAAGACTTTGTTTAGTGACCTTAGTTTGGTTCAAGAGCGCGTTTAGTAAGATTTCTTTCTACACATGTTTTTGGAACAATGTTTATATCTTTTATCATGTTTACCAAAAAAAATATTTTGTACATTATAGAGAGAGCTCGTCTAACATTGTTTAGCAAAGTATAGCAATGACACATCTTGTGAGAAAATCGTTTGGTAATGCGTCCACTAAGATATTAGTGTGCTTACTAAATATTTTCTTAAAACATTTAGATTTCATAAATTTTTTTCACAAAATGCTTATTGAAGTAACGAGAAATATCAGAAGGTGGTTGAATAATATTTCTGTAAATCTTTTTTGGAGTTGATATTTGAGCACCATTGATAGAGATTGGTTGATCCTCATGAGTGATTAAATTCTTAACCTATAAACATTGTTTTGATAGACATGTTTATAGTCTTGGTGTTTAGCTAATCTTTATAGCGTTTAGGAGAAGTAACTCTTAGATGAAGGAGTGTTTGTTGATAAGCATGCATGTTAGCGATTTGCTTTACGCATATCTAATGTATTTGAAAATAATATGTTTGTAAAGCTAAGACATGACACATAAACATTTTATACTGGTTCACTTAACTAAGCTACACACAGTTCTTCTCTAAGATAACTTAGAGGGTTCCACTAGATTTTCAATGAAGTACATGTGATTATTTTTACCACTCTTGGTTGTGCTAGTCAAACCCAATAACCCCCATTATTGTGACTAGAATTGAGTATCATACACTCTTGGTTGTACAATATTGTTCTCCCCTCTTGGTATCCCTAAACACTCCCGATATCTTCCCTATACACTGTCTAATTGAGTTTGACCTACTCCTAGTTGTCATAGTCTACCCAGTAACCGTTGTTGTTGTGACTCTGACTGAGTTTCAGTCACTCTTGATTTTGTAGTATTCTTCACCACTCCTGGTATCCCTAGATAATCCAAATATATTTCCGATATGTGGTCTAGTTAAGTTTCACTCATTCTTGATTTTTCATGTCAACCTAGTAACCCTTGTTACTATGACTGGAATTGAGTTTCACTCACTTCTGGTTGTGCAATATTCTTCACTACTCCCAGTAGCCCTAGACAATCCAGATATCTTCTCGATACGTTGTCTAGTTGATTTTCACCTACTCCTGGTTTTCTAAGTCAACCTAGTAACCTCGTTACTATGACTAGTTGGATTTCACCCACTCCTAGTTGTGCAATATTATTCATCATTGTTGGTATCCCTAGACAATCCATACATCTTCTCGATATGTTGTCTAGTTGAGTTTCACCAACTCCTAATTTTCCATTAGAAAAACTTGTCTAGCTACCGTTTAACTCCACAAATTTAAACGTCATTGAGTTTCACCCACTTCTCGATATGTTGTCTAGCTACCATTTAACTTCACCGAGTTAAACGTAAAGTGTTTGAATTCTTTTCAAAATTTACAATCAAAAGATTGATTAGAAGTCCGATCACATTTAAACATTGTAATAGTCCAATTTTGTTTTCTTAGTGTGGAAGTGTGTCAAGGGGCTCCAAGTGTCACTTGCACTTTCACTTAGGGCCGTCTAGCATTTACATTCTTGCATCTTTATTGCTTTCTTTAATTTCTTGCTTAATTTTTTTGTTTTTTTAAGTCTCCGTGGTATATAGGAATGCATAGCATTTAGTCAACCTTTCTTTGGTTTTAGGTTCATTTCATAACATTTGAAAAGAATTTGAAGAATTTCTACTTAGAAACTAAGGTAAAAGATAACTCTAAGGAAACTCTGGCTAAGGAAGAACTTGGTTTCTAAGCTTGTCCATTTGTGACTCACCTCTTCTTCCTGGGAGCTACTTAGAAACATCTTTTGCCTCTAGAATCTCTTTAGAAATTTTTCACCAAAAACAAAGAAAGCTTGTGAAAATCTTTTCACTCATTACTTGTCAAATATTTTGAAAACTTTGTGAAAACCTTTTCCTTTGACAAGAATGAGTCAATCAAGTGTGCAAGGAAGTTTGAAACCCCATAGTGAGAGTTCTTTAAGGGAGGAATTTGAGCAAAAATTTGAACAAAGGGATAGAGAGATTAGTGAGCTCAAAGACATGATTAGTCAACTTTTGATTAATCAAGACAAAAAGAAAGAGAGATCTTCCCATAGGAGAAGAGAAGAATCATCATCTTCTCATAGTGAGCTTGAGCAATATAGTAGTCACCACAATGATGACCACTACCAAATGCCTCCTAGAAGACATCATAGAGTTAGAGAGCACCATCCAAGAGAGCCCAAAATTGATCTTCCTTCCTTTCATGGAAAGGATGATGTGGAAGAATACCTAGAATGGGAAATGAAAGTTGAGCAATTGTTTGAGTGCCACCAGATAGATGATGAAAAGAGAGTCACCATGGCTTCTCTAAGTTTTCAAGGCTATGCCTTAATTTGGTGGACAGCCTTGGTCAAGGATCATAGGCTAAGACACTTACCTCCCATCAGGTATTGGAATGAGTTGAGAACCGCCTTGAGAAGAAGACATGTACCAGCCTATTATGATAGGGAGTTAATGGATAAGCTCCACAAACTCCAACAAAGAAACATGAGTGTTGAAGAGTATAGGCAGAAAATGGAGTTGCTTATGTTGAGAGCTGGAATAAGAGAGGAACCAAGGATAACAATTGCTAGGTTCCAAAGTGGACTCAACTATGACATAAGAGATAGGGTTGAACTTATACCCTACAATGATCTCAATGAATTAGTCCAACTTTGTGTGAGGGTGGAGCAACAACTCAAGAGGAAAAGCTCCACTAAGAAAGATTACCCTCATAGTTCCAACCATAAGAAAGAGTACAAGAGGGAGGGTAGTCTAACCAAGCCAAGGTATGAAGAATTTAGAGAGAAGAGAGAGGGAAAGAAAAATTCAAAGAACCTTCAAGAGATCATAAAAGTAAGGAGACTAAGTGCTTTAGATGTGGGGAAAAAGGGCACTATGCATCTGAGTGCCGCAATAAAAGGTCAACTTACATTCTTGAGCATGAGAGTGAAAGTGAGGGTTCTTCATATAGTGAGTCTGAAACATCCACTTCTGAAGAAGAAGAAACTTTACCTTGTGATGGTGACTTACTTATGGTAAGGAGACTCCTGGAAAGCAAACATGTAGAATTAGAACAGTCACAAAGAGAGAACCTATTCCACACAAGATGCAAAGTTTTGGAAAATACATGTTCAATGATTGTGGATAGTGGCTCTTGTTGCAACTGTTGTAGTTCTAGAATGGTAGAGAAGCTTGGCTTAACCACTACTCCTCATCCTAAACCTTACAAACTTCAATGGATCAAAGAGGATGATGGAATAGTAGTTAAAGAACAAGTAAGAGTACCCATTTCCATTGGCAAATATGAAGATCAAATTGTTTGTGATATAGTACCAATGGAAGCTGGGCACATATTACTTGGAAGACCTTGGCAATATGATAAGCAAGCTCTACATGATGGAGTCACCAACAAAATCACCATTCAACACAAGGGAAAGAAAATTATTTTGTGTCCTCTTACACCTTCACAAGTAAGAGAGGACCAAATAATTCTTAAAAAGAAGTTGGATGGAGAAAAGAAAAGTAGGAAAGAAAGAAAGGAGAAGACCATAACCCATGCCTCAAATAAAGAAGTTGTCCAACCTCAAACTTTGAACATTTCTAAAAATCTTTTTCTTGGACAACCTCATTTTCTTCTCTATTGCAAAGAGGCATTTGTTTCAATCACTCAAGAACTTGGTTCTCTACCAAAGGGGTTGCAAAAACTTTTAAAGGAATTTGATGATGTATTTCCCAAAGAGGTACCAAGTGGATTACCACCTTTGAGGGGAATAGAACATCAAATAGATTTGGTGCCTGGGGCAAGCCTACCCAATAGGCCAGCCTATAGAACCAACCCCATGGAAACAAAAGAAATAGAGAAACAAGTTAATGAATTATTGAACAAAGGATGGATCCAAAAGAGTCTAAGTCCTTGTGTTGTGCCTGTGTTGTTGGTCCCTAAAAAGGATGGAACTTGGAGAATGTGTACAGATTGTAGGGCCATCAACAACATAACTGTCAAGTATAGGCACCCCATTCCTAGGCTAGATGATATGCTGGATGAATTACATGGAGCAAATCTTTTCACCAAAATTGATCTCAAAAGCGGATACCATCAAATAAGAATTCATGAAGGAGATGAATGGAAAACTGCTTTTAAGACCAAGTTTGGTTTGTATGAATGGTTAGTCATGCCCTTTGGCTTGACCAATGCTCCAAGTACATTCATGAGATTAATGAATCATGTCCTTAGGGAATGCATAGGAAGATTTGTAGTGGTCTATTTTGATGACATCTTAATTTATAGTCAAAGTCTTCAAGAGCACCTTAACCATGTCAAAGAAGTCTTGCTTCTTCTTAGAGAACATAATCTCTTTGCCAACTTTGACAAATGTACTTTTTGTCAAGAAAGTGTGATTTTCCTTGGTTTCAAAGTTGGAAAAGAAGGTGTACATGTTGATCCAGAGAAGATCAAGGCTATACAAGAATGGCCAACCCCTAAAAATGTAGGAGAGGTGAGAAGTTTTCACGGGTTAGCAAGTTTTTATAGAAGATTTGTGAAAGACTTCTCCACCATAGCTGCTCCTTTAAATGAACTAGTCAAGAAAGATATGCCTTTTCTTTGGGGTGATAAGCAAGAGTTGTCTTTTGAGACTTTGAAACACAAGTTAACTCATGCACCTATTCTAGTTTTGCCTGATTTTTCCAAAGCCTTTGAACTAGAATGTGATGCATCTGGGGTAGGTATAGGAGCTGTTTTAATACAAGGAGGACATCCCGTAGCTTACTTTAGTGAAAAACTTAGGGGGCCTACCTTGAACTATCCTACCTATGACAAAGAGTTGTATGCCCTCATTAGAGCTTTAAAAACTTGGGAGCATTACTTGGTAACTAGAGAATTCATCATACACACTGACCATGAATCTCTCAAGTACATTAAAGGGCAAGCAAAGCTAAACAAAAGACATGCAAAGTGGGTGGAATACCTTGAGCAATTTCCCTATGTCATCAAACACAAAAAGGGGAGTACTAATGTTGTTGCGGATGCTTTATCTAGAAGACATGCATTATTAGTAACCCTAGGATCCCAAATATTAGGATTTGATGACATAAAAGAGTTATATGAAAATGATGAAACATTTGCATCCACTTATTCATCATGTCTTAAGAAGCCTTTTGATGGATTCTATCTTTCTGAGGGGTATCTTTTTAATAAAGGAAAACTTTGTATACCCCAAGGATCCATTAGAAAACTTCTTATCAAAGAGAGTCATGGAGGAGGACTCATGGGCCATCATGGAGTTGATAAAACTCTAAACATTTTGAAAAGTAAATTTTATTGGCCACACATGAGAATAGATGTTCAAAGGCATTGTTCTAAATGTATAGCTTGTTTACAAGCTAAGTCCAAAATTATGCCTCATGGACTCTATACACCTCTTCCTATAGCTAATACCCCTTGGGAGGACATAAGCATGGACTTTGTCTTAGGATTGCCAAGAACTCAAAGGGGGTATGATTCTATATTTGTGGTAGTAGATCGTTTTAGTAAAATGGCTCATTTTATACCCTGCCACAAAGTAGATGATGCTAGCTATATCTCTAGACTCTTCTTTAAAGAAATAGTGAGATTGCATGGCTTACCCAAAACTATAGTGTCTGATAGAGATGTGAAGTTCCTAAGCCATTTTTGGAAAACTTTATGGGAAAAGCTTGGAACTAAACTTCTATTTTCTACTACATGTCACCCACAAACTGATGGGCAAACTGAAGTAGTAAATAGATCTTTATCTACATTATTAAGGGTAATATTAAGAGGTAATAACAAATCTTGGGATGAACATCTACCTCATATTGAATTTGCTTATAATAGAGTAGTCCACAAGACTACTAATCTTTCTCCTTTTGAGGTTGTTTATGGTTTTAACCCTATCACACCTCTTGATTTACTACCTCTTCCAGAATCATCTTCTTTTCTTCATAAAGAAGGTGCTTCTAAAGCAGAGTTCATCAAGAAGTTACATGAGAAAGTCAAAATCCAAATTGAAAAACAAACTCAAAAATATGCAGAATACAACAACAAAGGAAGAAAGAAAATAGTTTTTGAAAACGGAGACCTAGTTTGGCTTCATTTGAGAAAGGAAAGATTTCCCTCTCAAAGGAAGTCCAAACTTAGTCCAAGAGGAGATGGTCCATTCAAGGTGGTCAAAAGGATAAATGATAATGCATACATCTTAGATGTCCCTGAGAGTTATGGTGTCAGTCATACTTTTAACATCTGTGACTTAATTCCTTTCACAGGGAATGATCAACAGGTTGAAGCAGATCTGAGGATAGATCATTTTCAAGAGGGAGGGTTTGATGGAAGACCATCTAAGACACACATTGGACCTTTTACTAGAGCCATGGCAAAGAGGATTCAAGAGGAAGAAGGATCACCTACCATTTTGCTTCTATGGAAGGTAATTTACATTAATCCTTCTTCCCATAATTAAAAGCACATTTTTCTTTGCTTTGTAGGCTTAATAAAATTGGAGGGAGCAGCTGCCAGCATAGCATTTTGATCACGTGAAAAGAGAGACTTGGAGGGAGAAGCTTGCTGCCAAAGCTATCAAAAAGCTCAGCCAATAACCTAGCCAGCCCAGCATTACAGAATTGGTGTTGTTTCACGTGTGCTGCTGAGTTGGAATGAGGCATGTTTGAAGCTGAAGAAAATTGGCGCCTTTTTCTTTAATTTCATTTGCTTTTGGATTGAATTTCATTTCAGATTTGAGGCTCTTATCTTCCTATAAATAGGAGACCTCTTCCCCCTTTTGTAGACACTTTTGAGCTTAATGATATGTTGCAGAATTTGCTTTCCAGCTTTTGTGCTCTTAAGTCACCTTTGATTTACTACTTCTTCTCCTTTCCTCAAGCTTCCTTCCTCTGTAGGAAGACCCTTTGAGTTGTGAGGCTTCACCCATACACCTTTCCTCCATTAACACACCTCAAACACTGCATCATTTCATCAATCCGCTACACCATCATTCACTACTGGTTTCTTCTGGTCTGGAGCCTCTGTCTGCACGTTTCCAGCTGGGATTAGTTTCCATCAAAAATCTTTGGAAAGGATTTCGAGAGATTGAAGAAATTGTTTTGGTTTTATGTAGTGAAAAGGGCGGTTACTTGTTTAGAGTAATGATTGTTTTGGGGAAACGATGATCGAAGAGTCATAAATGCAATCAAATCACAATTATTGACTTTGTACAATTAGGTAGAGTTGACAAAGATTTGAAATCTTCTTTAATCTAGACGATCCTCAAAAGGGTCATTTAGTTGAGCTCAGTACTAAACACAATTATGCATCCAGTGTGAGGTGTCTTCAAACGATGTGTCATAGACCATACAATGGATTATGACATCTCTAGACGATATGTCTTATGATGTTTTGATCTAGATGCAATATGTGAGTACTATATGCATTGAAATATAACATTCACTCAACAAGTTTCATGCCTAAAAGATTTTTCAAATATTTAAATCTTTCTTTGACTAAAGGTTTTGTGTAAACATCACCAAGTTGATCTTCAGTATTTATGTACTGTAAATCAATATATTTTTCTGGACATAATCATGAATGAAGTGATGTTTATTAAGTTAAGCTCTCAAATGTAGAATAGGATTTTTAGATAAATAGATAACTTTATTATCACCAAAGATAGGAATTTTACTCTCATAGACGTCGTAGTCTTCTTGATCCATAACAATTGTGAGCAACAACTGGGTGCTGATATGTATTCTACTTTGGCTATTGAAAGAATAATTGTTCCTTTCTTCTTACTTGTTTAGGAGAAGAGGTTTCCTCCTATGAAACTTTAGTTGACCCATCATGCTCATTTCAAACTCATTCTGCATCATCTTAGAAAAATCTAAGCAAAGATCTCTATGAGTAGCACCGAAAATAATGCCTTAACATATATTTGTACAATGATGAAATCATAGTTGAAGTATTTTTAAAACAATGTAGTGTTTACCTTTCCTCTTGTAAAATCGTTTTGGATGAGGAAGGAGCTCAAACATTCATACCAAGAACTAGGAGCTTGTTTCAATCCATATAAGCTTTGCTAAGTTTGAAGACATGTTTAGGATTGATTGAACATTCAAAACTTGAAGGTTGTTCTATATACATTTCTTCTTTGATTTCACCATTTAAGAATGCACATTTTACATCCACTTGGTAAAGTTTAATTTTATTGAAGGTTGCAAAAGATAATAAATTTCTAATTGCTTCTAACCTTGCAATATAAGCATAAGTTTCTATTAATCAATGCTTTCCTGCTGAGAGTAACCTTTTGCTACAATGCTTGTCTTATTTCATATTACGTTTCCATCTTCGTCTAACTTGTTGCCAAAGACCTACTTTGTTCCAATGATGTTCTTGTCTTGAGGCAACTCCATGAGCATCCACACATCATTTTTCTGAAACTAATCCAAATCCTCTTGTATGGCTTTTACACAAAAGTCATCTTCCAAGGCTTCGTTCATGTTAAACAATTTTACTTGAAAGATGAGAGCAATTTGAATTTGTCTGTAAAAGGACATGATCTTAACATTCTCTTTTATGTCACCAATGAAATTATTATTTGGATTGTTCTTCTCCATCAGACGTGCTCCACTAGGTTCTCTTTTATATTTAGTTTCCTCATCTTCATATTCAAACATTTTGAATTTATTTGACTCATTTTGATTCTTAGATGCTTAAGGTGCAAACGACGCTCTAACATTTTCAGACGTTGTTTTATCTAACTGCAATTTTGAAAAATCATCGTCTAGTTCTAACGGTTTATAGTCTGGCTCAAAGTCATTGAATTTTACATGAATAACTTCCTCCACTTTAGACGTTCTAGGGTTATAAACTGTAAACGTTTTGGAAGTTTTAGAATATCCAAGCATAATTCCTTATGGATCCAAATAAATTTATATACAGAAGTCACTACTACAGAATTGTCTATAGATAGTGCTGAATAGATAGTGTTTTTGTAGCTAAACGCTATCTATGAATATGCGGAAAAATAGATAACAATTTTTTAAATAAGCACTATTTATGAATGTGCAGAACAATAAATAATATTTTTTTAAAAAAGCGTTATTTATAGCTATGTCATTACCGACGAGTTTTTTCTTTTAGCAAAATTTAAATGATTTATTAGGATATTGTATCTTATATACACATAAACATACAAGACATTTAGCTTAAATTTAAATTTATTCTCTATTTGATCAATTTATAGTTTTGTTTAATCAATGCAAAAATATTTAGTATATACCTAAAAGTAGTTTATTTGAAGAATTTTTAGTTTATAAGTTTTATACTAGAGATAGCTTTTAGTATGTGCAAAAACATGTCACGTTAACTCATTTATATAAAACGATTACTACAAATCCAAATAACTTTTAAAAATTAAATGAAAATACTAAAAGTTTAAATGTTTTTAAAGAATCTAAAATTTAGTTATGCGTAATAATATATACTTATCTAAAAAAATAATTATTTATGATAAAATTTACGTAATTATATTTTTTGTTATTTACTTTTACCAACTAATTTATCCTAATTTGTCACATATTTATAATATAATAAAATAACTTATCAATTTCAAACATAAATTAAATTCTTTAATCATCAAGTAATTAATTTATCAATTATCAACTTGTTCTATCCGTCAGACCCATAGATAGTTTAACCAGACATTTCTTATCATGTTGGAGAGTCTAAAAGCTTACATTTCAGATAGACAATCATACATTTTAAATGTTTTTAGTATAACTTGAGTTATTCTTTTTATTATTGTTGTATAAACAATAATTTTTAAAAAGCATTTAGAATATAAAATTCATTATATAGTATCAAAAGTTCTTTTTCTGGACTAACGACGAATATTAAACTAAATGTATCAATATCATGATCAATTCAGAGAGCAGAAAGGTTAAAAAATAAATAAATTGCTTTCAACATTGTAGGTTTTCCACAACTAATTAAGAAAGTAGGTTTTTCAACATTGCGATGATAGTTCTATGTTTGTTTGCAGAGTAGGATTTCCATCACCAATTTTCATCATTCATTGACGTGGAATGTGTTTATGTACGGTGCTGCTTGTCGTTTTTTAATTTGAGAAATAAGACACAAAAACCCATCATGAACACAAACATTTCTTTGCAAAGGACAAAACATCTATGAAAGTTATTGCCATTAAAGATACGCCAACAACTTTGTATGGAATGTTCCTTATAAATGGAGAGTCAGCACCTCAATCTTTTATGTTAATGCAACTTAGTCTATCTTTCTTAATTGCATTAAAAAATTGTTGTATCTTTTATAACTACAAAAAAAAAAGGACTTACCCACTGCCAAAAAGCTCTCATAATATCGAAGGCCAAAACTCTTTGATAATACTGAAGGCCAAAAAACCCTCGCTAATACCGAAGGCCGAAAGCTCTCTAACGCAGTGCGAAACTGGATGGCATTAGTGACGACTTTAGACCATTGGTAATGCAAAACTTATGTTTGCGTTAGCTATGAGCTTTGGTCGTTGGTAACGTACATACCATTTTCCAGTGCAAGTTGTTTTGTGCATTATACCCAATAAAAGGAAACCTGCAAATAAGCAATTAATAGCAATGAATTATCCAAACATCAATTCAGCCAGCCAATTCATCTAGAGAATTCATCAAATGCAATCATTCAACATGAATCAAGATTACTTCAATGTTTTGAAATATAATTCTATTCAAAAGTTCCTAAAGACAAAACAAAGTTTGAAAATACAAAAAGCTAACTTCAATGTTTTTAAAAGTTTCTAAATGTCTAATAATAATTGTAATCATCATGATCTTCTTCTTGCACATGTGTGATCTGGGAAGGTTGATGAGGTGGGTGTGGTTGTTGGAATGATGATGTGGCGGACTGTCCTTGTTGAGGTATCAATGTCTTGAGCAGATTTTCAAGATTGTTAAATTTGGCTAGAAGTGAATCCTAAGCCTCTCTACTAACGACATTGCTCTGGTCAAATATGCCGGATGTAGATGGTTGATGTTCCAATATCCCTCCTCTTTCAGCATTGTAATTGGAGGCAAGTTGTCCTACCCAATACAGTCATCCTTTCTTCTTCCCCCCCGACGACCTCAACCCAACATTGGGTCCTGATGATGTCATCGTCAACATCTACCATAGAGTAAGCATTAGGAGCATATCCCACCTCTAATCTCGCTTATGTCAATCTCACAGAAAAATCTTCCTGTTAAATAAGATAAAAGGCATCAGTAACAAGAATTTGAAAGTGTGAAACAAAAAAAAGGAGTACAAAATTGAATGTTGTTAAAACGTTTACTTACAATGGTCTTGCGAGACCTCTCATCAACATATGTATCAGTCCCCTTGCGAAGATGAGTTTGTGTAAACACCTCATCAACATGAACAGCGTCCAAGCTCTGCTGCCTGTAAATTTTAACGTACGAACATACGAATATATATATATATATATATATATATATATATATATATATATATATATATATATATATATATATATATTAATTTCAAAGTACGTGATGTTATAGAGTTATTGATAAGCAATGAATGAAGAGTTTTACCATATGAATCACATGCTCATGTCACTAGTGCAGGAAGAGGATACGACACCGGTTAATTTCACTCATAGACATCAATTTTTGAACCGAGGCATATTCAGGCGAGGCAAAAAGTGGTAGCCTTTTTGCCTCGGTTCCAAACCGAGTTATTTTGTCTGTCTTTACGGCCTCGGTTAAAACCTAAACTGAGGTAGTATGATCTTTTTTTTTCTTTAGCGTGTTTGGGTTCTTAAATTATTCTAATTTCAAACCCCAGAATCCCAAACTGAAAAACGTTAAAAATGAAAGAACTCAGATAACAAAACTCGGTCTCATACATTCATTCATGCCAAACAAACCAAAGATTTCTCCCAATTTCAGTTCAAAAATCTAAAACAAACAAGAATTTCATAACAGGAATCAAACAAGAGTCAATAATACAACATCCAATGTCAAAATTCTCTCTACAGAAGCAGCAAAATTACATACTCAGAAGCAATATTACAACAACAGAAGAAACTCAGAGATGAAACAGAAAGCCAGAGAAGCCAAATTTCTTCGTCTTCGCACATGGTGAAAAAAAAATGCCAAGTTTCTCTATTCTTCTCCCAACGGCGTGGTCAGAGGTCCAAAGGTTTGTAAAATACAAAAGCCTGAGATTTACCGTGTGAGCTTTTGCTCCTCCAAACCCCAATCACCGCAGGCCCGTCATCCCTCCACCTCCTGCCCCGCCACCCCGACGAAGCCTTCACCGGCTTCTGTCCCGCATGCCTCTACAAACGCCTCGTCCTCCTCGACCTCAACAATAACAACAGCCTCGCCACTACTCGCAAACCTCCATCCACTGCCGTCGTCGACGCCCTTAAAGCCCTCTTCCGCCCTAGAAACCCTAGAAGAAAAAGGAAACTTATTCTGGACCGATTGATCGGTGTAAATCAAAGTTTAATCGGTGGAAAAAGTTTCTAACGGTGAAAACAAGGTTTTAATCGGTGGAATCGAAGGGAAATGATGAAAAGAAGAAGAAACCCTAACGGAGGGTTTAGATCTGTGAATGCAGAAGGCTTACCGTGACGATGAAAGGCTTGCAATGAGGAGATCCCTCTCTCGAGCACCGTGGAACGGCAGCGGCCGACGGCGTGGTTGAACGGCGGCTTGCGGCGTGCCCTGATGTTGGGGTTTGGTGGAGAAGAGAAATTGGAGGCGAGAGGGCGAGAGGGCAGAGGGCAGAGGGCGAGAGTGCGAGAGGGCAGAGGGCAAAGGGCGAGAGTGCGAGAGGGCAGAGGGCAAAGGGCGAGAGTGCGAGAGGGCAGAGGGCGAGAGTGCGAGAGTGCGAGAGAGAAATTCGTGATTTTAACCTAGGGTATTACCTCGGTCAAATTTAAACCGGTGCCTAATTTCAGGGTATTACCTCGGTCAAATTTAAACCGGTGCCTAAATCGTTTAAACTTTATATTATATGCCTCGGTTCGCCTTCTACTCGAGACAGTAAAGTTTATAGGCATCGGTTAATATATAACCGAGGCATATAACCACCTCAATATTTACGAAAATACCACCGCATTTTTATATGCTTCTGTTTCAGTAAAATCGAGGTGTATATAGCGCGTTAAAAAAGGCTTTTTTTACTAGTGTTTGTAGTAATTGATCCTCTAGTATGCAATACACCACCTTTTTCTGAAGCCTTATTTCTTTGGGCGGTAGTACATTTAATGCGCTATGTGACGAATTCCAATGTGACAACAATGAATTCCATATGTGCTCCCCCATCCAATAAGGGCATTGTCCTGCGATCCTTGCATCTATAAACATTTTTTACAATCGGTGAGATGTTTTTATGTGAAAGTCTTTCTTAATTTGAGCTTCATGTTGAGCTGTCCACTACACCTTTTGTTGTTACAATAGATAATTTAAAAATAAAGCACATGAAATTCCTATTTGAAATGAATAAAACATGATTAAGTAACACAATATTTTACCTTAAATCTCTACTAGAACAGTTCTTTGTCCTCTTTAGGGATTGCTCCCCATGATGCCCAAGGTTGAAGAAATTGTTGCTTAATAGACCTAGTGATTTGTGAAGCAACTCTAGAAGGAAGAAACCTGAAATATGAATTTAAGAAAGTTATGAATGTACAATAGTAATACCAACGATTTAGTGCAAAATACAAGACTAAGAAGAAGATGTGGTATTACCTTTTTCCACATGGCTCAATGAAAGGTCAATCATGAAGAGCAAGATCAATATCAGTAGGATCAGTAGGATTATCAGATTGCTAGTGTACATCTGGAGATGGTATAGAAGATGGCGTGGGGATAGAAGGAGATGGATGAATATATGGTGTGGGCTCCATGGGAGGATCTGGTATGGGCCCTACAATTGAAGGAGTGGGCCCTATAGTAGGAGGTGTGGGCCCAATAGAAGCGGGTGGTGGACGTAAGGACCCAACGTTTGCTGGATTACTAGCACCTACAAATGGTAACGTCGAATGAATCTAATAATGTACTTAGCTTGCCTCCTAGGCATTTTTACAGTCTTGTCCTTGTCAGGGCGCGAAGGATCCTGTCTTGACACTACTGTAGTTTAAAGTATATAAATAAATCGACAAATCCTACAGATCATTAATAAACACATAGTACATAATTGGTATTTAATACATGATTTTATTTTATATATTCGTGAATCGTACACATGTCAAAATATAAGCATTTTTTAATTCAATCGTCCTCATCATCGTCATTGTCATCATTGTTTGATGCGTCACTATGATCATCATAATAATCATCATCTTCATCGTCGTCTTCTTCATCATCTTCAAGTTCTTCTTCTTCGTCGTCTTGTTCTTCCCCTTCTTCTTCTCCTTCTTCTTCATGTTCTTGTAGCTGTCCTTCTAACTCTTTAGCATCACCATCGAATTCGTGCAATGCAGATACACCTTCAACTTCAATAATTTCATTTCCATGTTCTATTTCATTAAATTGGAAAGAGATATCGTCTTCGACATCATTTGACTCAATGCGACCCCTAGGCTTGGTTTATATTGCAACACATCAACCACGTTTGTCAATGTTGCGAAATGCTGGATATGGGACGTAATAAACTTGTCTAACATTATGAGCTAAAATGAATGGATCAAATGGTCGGTATCTTGAAGTCATTTGAATTTCTACAATATTATACCTAGGATCCACTCTTGTTCCATTCCTAGATGGGTCAAACCATTCACAATAAAAAAAACTACCCTCTTTGAAGTAGTTGAAGTATTATAATCTAGCTCATAATTTTTTTGAATAATACCATAGAAGTCATCATAACAACCCTCTGTAAGGCCCTTAACAAACACCCCATAATTAGTTGTCTTTTTTCCTTTCGACCATGCATCAATGTGGAACTTGTACCCATTTACAAAATACGTGTGTCATTCTTTGACACATCTCATGGGCCAATTTGACAAAAGGGACTTAATGGCTGGTTATGAACCTTCAAAGAGGTGAAGAAAAATTAAGCTACAAGTGTCACACCAATTGTTTTTAAAATTATGAAAAGGATATTGATATTTGATATCTAAACCACTGAGGGAACTGTGAGTGTATTATAGTAGAAGAACTCCCTTTTGGAACTTGCACAGCCACAACAAATGAGTTGTATAAAATGAAAACAATTAGTGATTATGACAATTTTATGATTGACAAGTTAGGAATAGGATGAGAAAATACTCAAGGTAGACCTGAACTTCAAGGAAATTAATTAAGACATGGATGTGAGCAGAGTTGAATTCAGCACCACTTAACCAATGAGTGAACTCTTTGCCCGCGTGACAACCCACTTGTCGAAACACCGACAAAGTTGAATGAGATGTGGCAGATTGCCATTATGTTTCATTCCTAACATTAATCGGCGATAACATGAAGTTCTTGAAATAATGAGAACAAAAGTATGTTTTCTCACGATGCAAGTAAGCCGCACAAATTGATCATTCCACTTTGGCTTTATTTTTGACGGAACGTTTTGACTCTCCCATGAACCTTTCAAACGGATACATCCACCTATATTGAACTGGACCACCAAGCCATGCTTCATATGCAAGATGAATTGGAAGATGTTCCATGGAATTAAAGAATGCAGGAGGGAATATTCTTTCCAATTTGCAAAGAATAATTGGAATATTTTCCTCTAACTTTCTCAGGGAATCTTCCTTGAGCGTCGTGGTGCACAAATCCTTGAAGAAATGACTGATTTCTATAAGTAGATTTAACACGAGCATGGGAAAATAGCTAAATGTAACAGGGATTAGAGTCTCCATAAACGCATGGCAATAATGACTCTTCAACCCTTGAATACTACCCTTATCAATATTAGCACATTGGGCCAAGTTTGAAGAATAGCCATCTGGCATTCTAAGCTCCTTTATCCATCGACAAACTATTTTGGCCTCGTCTTTTGATAAGGTGTAATTTGTCTTTGGCTTCAACAACCTGCCATTATCTTTGGCCTTCAACTCTAAGTCTCTTCGTGCACAATACAAAGGTAAATCTTTCCTTGCCTTTTCATTATCTTTCGTCTTGGCATTGACATTCATGACTGTGTTGAAGATGTTGTCAAAGAAATTATTTTCTATATGCATGACATTCGAGTTATGTCTCAGCAAGTTATCCTTCCAATACGGAAGATCCCAAAAAATGCTTCTCTTGGTCCAGTTATGCCACTCTCCGTAGCCTTCAATCGTATTGATACCACTTTCAGCGACTTTTGGAAATTGTTTCACTCTTCTCCAGACCTGAGATGGATTAAGCCTAGGAGGTGGCATATTTGTTTCAAGTTGTCCTTTGCGAAAAGCCTTTTTGTTCCTCCTAAACATGTGATCAATGGGCAAAAACCTTTTATGGCAGTCAAACCAACAACTTTTCCGACCATAAGTCAATAAGAATGACTTTGTGTTCCATGCAATACGGACAAGCTAATCGACCATGCATGCTCCAACCAGATAACATGCCATACACTAGAAAGTCATTAATAGTCCACATCAAAGCTGCCCTCATAAGACAATTTTGCTTCCTTGAAACATCATACGTCCAAATAACGCTCCACAGCTGATAAGTGTGATATTAAACTTATATTCACACTTAATTTAATCTCTTTTTCATGTGTTTGTGTAAAAAGTCTCATGGAAAGATGTAAAAATTGTGTTTTATTGTTCATAGATTAGTTTAATTGTCTTATTGTGTTTATTTTGCAGATGAATAAGCATTGGAGAAGATAAAAAAAAGTCCCTAAAAATTTCACTGTGCATTATTCATCTGTTGACCAACACTATTCATCAGTTGACCGAGTATTGTTGATGTGTTGACTTTACTGTTCATGTGTTGACTTTTTCGCTTAAGCGAGAACTCGCTCTAGCGAGTCCCAAAAGTTGCTCGAGCGAGTTGACTTATTACAGAGCTCATTTAATATATAACTCGAAAACGTGAACAAAAGGTAGTTTTGGAAGGGGATACGCTTCAGAACTCAAGGATGAAGGTGTGGACGCACGATCCCACTGTAGGAGCTCATGGAGGCCGCTTGGGGCATGTGGAGCATCCTTTTCTAATCCTTGGGTCTTCTTTTTCTTCTTCCATCCATGTTTGTAAGCTTGAGGTTCTTCCATGGAAATGGAGAACCAAATTCATCTTGTTAAGAATTGATGTAATGATTGGATTCTTGTGTATTTGTTGAACGATTTGAATATATATATGTGTGTGTGTGTGTGTGTGCTCTGTTAATTTCTAGTTTCTTGTTTCCAATCTTTAATGCTTGCTTGTAATGAGAACACTTATGACTTGAGTTTTGGGATTCATGGGATAGGGGAACGTATCTTGTGATCCAGATCTGAAACAAGGGACCTAGGGGATATAAGAAATCTAGTAGGGAACTTACTACACTGGTTGTTTTAAGATCTTTGTTCTTAATGCGAGTTTTCTTATTAATTGATCATGGAGTTGATTGTTAATAGAGGATTTAGGCTCTTCATCTAAGGAATTAGGGATAGAGTAATTTCGATGGTTGACATTAGTAATTAATAGAGAGGAGATGAAACTTTTTATGCATAAGAATGAAAGTGGTGAAATCTAAACTTAGCAATGCCAATCCATATCATTTCTGACCTTTGTCCATATCTATGTACCTTAAATACCAAAGTCCAACCTTGTAATTATGTGTAAATTTATCTTTTTGCACTTGTTTGTAAATGAATGTCATGTTTTTGAGTCTAAATGAGTTGTTAATCGCACAATTCTTTAGTATTATGAGTCTCTTGGGAAAATTATACTTGGTCTTACCATTTTATATTATTTGAAACGATTCGGTACACTTGTCGATTGTATTGTATCGTCCAACAACACCTTCTTCAAATCGTCAATAAAAGGCTCTAAATAAACATCAATCGCTAATTTATGATTAGATGGTCCTAGTATTATACACGTTAAAAACATGTAAGGCTTTGTCATACACATCTCAGGTGGAAGATTGTACGGGGTAAAAATCACTCGCCAACATGAATATGGCGATGCAGATGCCTGAATGTATGGAGTAAACCCATCCGAACATATACCAAGTCGCACGTTACAAGCATCACTAGCAAAGGATGGATGTTTACGGTTGAAGTGCTTTCAGGCATCACCGTCAGAAGGATGATGCAACACTCCTTCAGTTTTGTTACCATCATGCTATGTCATGTGTTTTGCTGTTTGCATTGAAGCGAACATTCTTTGTAATCTTGAAATGATCGGCAAGTAGCACATGGACTGGAATGGAATTATTTTTTTCCTCCGTCTTGGATGCAATGTTTGAAATCGAGGATGGCCACAAACTTGCATTCCACCAACGATGCATCATTTTTGCCATTGTCGTTGTCATAGAAAAGCATACATCCATTCACACAACAATCAATCTTCTTCGCTTCCAATCCCAGCTTTGAAACACATTTTTTGACTTGATAATAATTCTTCGGCAATGAATTGTTTGGTGGTGTTAGAGCTAACACTAATTTTGTAAAGAAGTCCAACGCTTGATTAGGAATGTTCCAATTAGATTTACCAGCCATGAATCTAATGCACACTGAAATTTTTGACCCAGATGAACCTTCAAATACAAGTTGGTTTGCCTCAACCAAGAGATTATAAAACTTCTGAGTGCTTTCATTTGGAGACTCTTCATCAGGACTATCGTCTACTTCTTGTTCAGCATGTCGACGAAGAGCATTGTCGATCATCTCTTACCTTTAGGTAAATTGATCTATCTCATATGTATGTACAATAGTATTTGAACCTAATGCAGGCCACTTTTCATGAGCATTAGAGGTAGAAGGCATTGCTTCACCATTTAAAATCCAAACCGTGTAATTTGGCATGAACCCTTTTTGGTATAGGTGAACTTTGACGACTTCATCTTTCAAAATCCTTGTACATTCACACTTGATGCATGGGCATCGAATCCCTCCATCAAGGGCATAATATTAATATCGTCGAGCCATCTCAATGAACTGTTAAACTCCGACGACAAAAACTTCCTTCAAACCTCTCCTTCCGCTATAAGAATGGTCGCACATCCATGCACGTTGGTTGGCAAAATGGGTCATGTTTTGTGACAAGCCAAACAAACAAAAACTTAGCCCAAACAACAATACTCCATGTGACATAAGTAATAAACCTATAACTACTTAAGTCGAACATGGAAGGCGATTTGAACAATATTGTCATAAGCATACAATAAGGGCATGCAAAGAGAAGTCCTAAGTATTGATATGCCTTAGACATCATAAGGGGTTGTGTATAAATTTGGGGGAAACAACTTATCATTACTAAAGTTCTCTTTTATAGAGTACTTTCACATATTTTGTAGGTTCTAAGTGTTTATAGTACTTTTACCCTTCTCATTCCATTGAGAATGTGTGTAGTACCATAGGATTTTAAATGACTACTTAACTTAATCAAACTGTAGCCTAATAAATGAACATACACTATACATGAACATACAATATATTCATCAACATACAACATATACATGAACATACAATAAACATTTATTGTGATCAATAAGTCACACCTGCACAACAAAAGCATGGATATATAATACATACACCAATAATGTGGAATTCAAAACATAATAACAAACATTATAAAATTGTTAATTTCTCACCCATACTTTGAGTTTTAGAACCTAAATACTCAAACTTTGAGTTGTAGGTTATTCCTTACATTTCACTACTTTTCTACCTTGATTTCATTACTTTAGACTTGTTAGGATGTTTACATTACTTAAAATTAGTCTACTTTAGGTCAATTGGCAATTTCTCACCTTTTAAGTACACTTTTTCAAACCTAAATACTCCAACTTTGAGTTTTAGGTTATTCTTTGCATTTCACGACTTTCCTACCTTGATTTCACTATTTTAGACTTGTTAGGATGTTTACATTACTTCAAATTAGTCTACTTTAGGTAAATTGGCATTTTCTCACCTTTTAAGTACACTTTTTTGGGTTCCAACTACTCAATCTTTGAGTTTTCACCAATTATTTGCTTTTGACTAGTTTCCTAAGTTCATTTTACTACTTTAGACTTGTTAGGATGTTTACATTACTTAAAATTAGTCCACTTTAGGTCAATTGACAATTTCTCACCTTTTAAGTAGGGCTGGGCATAAATAACTAAACTATAATAAATTATAGTTAACTATATTTCTAATAAACTAAAAAAAACTGAACTACATATACTATATACAAACTGTATTGTTTAACAGTTCAGTCATAAAAAACTGCACTTATAACCAAATCTTTCAAAATTATTAGTGTGAGTCAGTTTTATAAAACTCGTTACTTTTCCGTCGCTTTTACGAAAAATATTTTATTTTGAGTTTTAAATATTGTTCTTTTGTTTTTGTCTTTAAGATATGTTATATATTCTTAGACTTTATACCAATTATATAAAATATTATTTCTATTTTTACATGTTATCTATTAAAAAAAATTTATATTTAAAAAAAATCATTTATCAGACATTAATGTAATTTCAAGAATAAATTATTGAAAGTTTGTTTTATTTAAAAAGTTTACTCTTAAACCTCTGAAAAATACTTCAGATTTATTTCAAACCTTATTATATAAATAAAATTAAATAACTTTATAATATTTTCTATAAACAAATAATTAAAATTAACATATAATTCTAATAAATTTTATTTATTTTTGGTTTTCCTTTATGTTTTTATTCTTTTTCCTAATTTTCTTTCTTCAAAACTTACGTCTAACTCTCAGAGAAAAAATATATTTAGTTTAATGATAAATTATTCTTACAAAATATAAACTACATTTAACCTTTTAAATTATATTTGTCTTAGAATCTTTCATTTTGTTTTATATCATAAACTATAAAGACAAATTAGATATATAATTTAGTTTACTCATAAAACAATTTTTTTAAATAATTTGGATATATATATATATATATATATATATAACGCTTTTATTTTTAACTATCATATAATACAAAATATTCAAAATATTTATGGTCAAGCATAATTTCATGTCAATTTTTATTTTCTAATAAAATAAAAATAATAATTATGAGATTAAATAATAAATAATGGATAATGATTAAATAATTAATATTGAACAATTTATATTGTCATGTTAAAAAACTAAATCGAAGACTAGATGAAAATTAGATTGTCAGGTAAGTAATAATTCAAAATTATAATTATAAGATTAAATAAAATATGTAAAATATGTATAAAAATGTTATATCTCTTTATACATTTGTATACATAATACAATTTTTAATTTATAGATAATGTATAGATAATAATTGAAGATAGTTATTGAATCACCACAAAAAAATGTCAACCAGTTTATAGGGTCAGTTACAACAAAAAAAAAAAATAGACGTGTTGACATAGTCTATACTAATAACTAGTGTTCACGGTTCAGTTTATAAAGTTAACTGAACTACAAATGCAAAAGTTCAGTTTCTCTAAACTGAATTAAAAACTGGTATAAATTAGTTTTTAGTACAACTAGTTTAGTTTTTATGGTATAAAAAAGTATAGATAAACTAAAGTTCATTACAATTACATTAACTATACTCAGCCTTACTTTTAAGTACACTTTTTAGAACCTAAATACGCAAACTTTGATTTTTAGGTTATTCGTTGCATTTCACTACTTTCCTACCTTAATTTAACTATTTTGGACTTGTTAGGATGTTTACATTACTTCAAATTAGTTTACTTTAGGTAAATTGGTAATTTCTCACCTTGTAAGTACAGTTTTTTGGGTTCAACTACTCAAACTTTGAGTTTTAGGTTATTCTTTGCATTTCACTATTTTTCTACCTTGATTTCACTACTTTCCTACCTTAATTTCACTACTTTAGACTTGTAAGGATGTTTAAATTACTTCCAATTAATATACTTTAGGTAAATTGGCAATTTCTCACCTTTTAAGTACATTTTTTTTGGGTTCCAACAACTCAAACTTTGATTTTTAACCAATTATTTGCTTTTGACTAGTTTCCTATGTTCATTTCACTACTTTAGACTTGTTAGGATGTTTACATTACTTAAAATAAGTCCACTTTATGTCAAATTGCAATTTTTCACCTTTCAAGTACACTTTTTAGAACCTAAACACTCAAACTTTGAGTTTTAGGTTATTCTTTGCGTTTTAGTACTTTCCTACCTTGATTTCACTACTTTAGACTTGTCAGAATGTTTAAATTACTTAAAATTAGTCCACTTTAGATCAATTGGCAATTTCTCACCTTTTAAGTACACTTTTTAGAACCTAAACACTCAAACTTTGAGTTTTAGGTTATGCATTGCATTTCACTACTTTTCTACCTTAATTTAACTATTTTAGACCGTTTAGGATGTTTACATTACTTCAAATTACTCTACTTTAGGTAAATTGGCAATTTCTCACCTTTTAAGTACACTTTTTTGGGTTCCAACTACTCAAACTTTGATTTTTAACCAATTATTTTCTTTTGACTAGTTTCCTATGTTCATTTCACTACTTTAGACTTGTTAGGATGTTTACATTACTTAAAATTAGTCCACTTTATGTCAAATTGCAATTTCTCACCTTTAAGTACACTTTTTAGAACCTAAATCTCAAACTGAGTTTTAGGTTATTCTTTGCATTTCACTACTTTCCTACCTTGATTTCACTACTTTAGACTTGTTAGAATGTTAACATTACTTAAAATTAGTCCACTTTAGGTCAATTGGCAATTTCTCACCTTTTAATTACACTTTTTAGAACCTAAATACTCAAACTTTGAATTTTAGGTTATATGTTACATTTTACTACTTTCCTACCTTCATTTCACTATTTTAGACTTGTTAGGATGTTTACATTACTTTAAATTAGTCTACTTTAGGTAAATTGGCAATTTCACACCTTTAAGTACACTTTTTTGGGTTCCAATTACTCAAACTTTGAGTTTTAGGTTATTCTTTGCATTTCACTATGGATAACGGTTTAAGATACTGTTATCTGTGATGTAATTTTGATATTAAATGCACCATTTTTGATTTAGAAACTTGCTTTAACTTATGTTTTTGCTTTAGTTTTGTGAATAAGAGAGTTGAGATTATACTTGATGATTTTATCATTAAATTCCCTTGATTTTGTAGGCTATTGGAATGATTTGAAGAAAGAGTTAAAGTACCAAATAGTTGGAATGTAGAAAAGTCAACCAGAGTGCAGAAAAGTCAGCCGGAGTGTAGAATAGTAAACCAGAATGCAGTCTGCAAGGCTTGGGCGCCCTGTTTGGAGGCTTGAGCACCAGAAATCGACGTCCACCGCCCAAGCATCCTAAATGGGGCGCCCGAGCGTCGTGCGTTGTGGATTAGGTCCAGTTTTTGCTCTGTTTCGACTCTTTTGGACCGGGCCCTGTTTCTACTCTTTTTCGACTTTATTTAAAAGACCCAGGCGCTCTAGGTTTTGTATCTCTGGCTGGAGCAACACAACAACACACTCTTCTACTCTCTAAAGGCGGATCTGAAGGCGAGAGCTTCCTCTTCTACTCTTAGGGTTTCACTATCTCATGCTTTTCCATTATTCATCTAGTTTCTCCATGTCTATGGGAAACTAAACTCTATTTGTTGTTGGGGGATGATGTAACCTTGTGAACTCTCATGTATATGAATTGATTCTTAATTTATATGCTTGCTAGGGAATTCATTAATTGTTAGGGAATTCATCTATGTCAATGCTTGCTCTATTTAACTCATTTAGTAGCATGATTTATGAATTGCATGAGTGCTGGGAGGTTCCTTACAATTCAGGTTCTTGTTGAATTCTCCCTAGGGTAATATTTCTCAGGGATGAGGGTATGAGTACTTGGTCGTCTTAAGCTCTTAATCTTCAGACTTAATTTTCTAAGAACGCTAAGAATTGCATGAACTAGGAATTAAGGCAGGCTTATTGCGCCGAGGGATCGCGTTCTAAGTAATTTAATGAGTGACGTTAACATTAATGTAAAAATAAGAATTCTTATATACATGAGAGTAAACTTGGTGAAATCAAACCCTAACAACATATTCATCTCATATTAAACAACAATCGTTCATCTCTATGTTAATCTACTATTGATCAATTTGCATTCATATTTAATTTTATGTCTTTGCATTTGAAACCAACAATCTCATTTTATTTAAGTCTTAATTAATCGAGTTATCACACAACTGTTTAGTGCCGAGAGTCCTTTGGGATACGATACTTGGTCTTACAATTTTATATTACTTGTGCGATTTGGTCCACTTGCCAATCATCTACAAGTTTTTGGCGTCGTTGCTGGGGATCAAAAATATTGTTAACAACTACTTTCCTACCTTGATTTCACTAATTTAGACTTGTTAGGATGTTTAAATTACTTAAAATTAGTCTACTTTAGGTAAATTGGCAATTTCTCACCTTTTAAGTACACTTTTTTGGGTTCCAACTACTCAATCTTTGAGTTTTCACCAATTATTTGCTATTGACTAGTTTCCTAAGTTCATTTCACTACTTTAGACTTGTTAGGATGTTTACATTACTTAAAATTAGTACACTTTAGGTCAATTGGAAATTTCTCACCTTTTAAGTACATTTTTTAGAACCAAAATACTCAAACTTTGAGTTTTAGGTTATTCTTTACGTTTCAATACTTGCCAACCTTGATTTCACTATTTTAGACTTGTTAAGATGTTTACATTACTTCCAATTAATCTAATTTAGGTAAATTGGCAATTTTTCACCTTTTAAGTACACTTTTTTGGGTTCACACTACTCAAACTTTGAGTTTTAACCAATTATTTTCTTTTGACTAGTTTCCTACGTTAATTTCACTACATTAGACTTGTTATGATGTTAACATTACTTAAATTTTGTCTACATTATGTGAATTGACAATTTCTCACCTTATTAGGTCATTTTTTAAGTTCTAAATACTTAAACTTTTCACTTCTTTCCTACCTTTATTTTACTACTTTAGACTTGTTAGGATGCTTACATTACTTAAAATTAGTCTACTTTAGGTCAATTTCAAATTTCTAACTTTTATGTACAATTTTTAAGATATTAAGTAGTGTCATTTTGAGTTTTAGGTAGTTGAACCATTTAGACTTGTTTCCTAGCTTCATTTAAGTCCATTAAACTTGTTAGGTTATGAAGACCAATATTCTTAGCCTACTTTAGGTCAATTTCGAATTTAGGTACTTTTTACTACACTTTTTAAGGTTTTAAGTAGTGTTATTTTGAGTTTTAGATACTTGAACCTTTTAGAGTTGTGTGTTAGTTTCATTTAAGAAGTTTAAACTTACTAGGATAGGAAGACTACATACTCTTAGCCTACTTTATGTTAATTTCAAATTTGTAACCTTTTTACTACACTTTTTAAGGTTTGAAGTAGTGTGATTTTGAATTTTAGGTACTTGAACCATTTAAAGTTGTTTCTTAGCTTCATTTAACAAGTTTAAACTTGTTAGGATATGAAGACTACATATTCTTAGCCTAGTTTAGCCTAGTTTAGGTCAATTTCAAATTTAGGTTAGTTTTTACCTTTCTTTTACTAGTTAGTTCCTAGTTTTAGGTCTTAGGTTTGTTCTGGAAATAGAAAATCAAAGCTACAAACAATATTGTATTGAAAGACCTTCTTCTAATACTATTTCCTAAGTTGTACCACCAATATAGCAGGAGTCCAGAAGAGAAAGAAAGAGTAAAGCAAGCAGAGATACTAAAGCATCAACCTCTAAATTTGTTATTTCAAATTCTCTTTTGTAAGATTGTTGGGCCATTATTTGTCGGGAGATCAAGTAAATAATACATATATCATATGATTTCATCACACTATAGATACTACATACATCACATCATAATATACTTTGGCTTCCTAGATGATTTCTAGTCTTTTATAACCATTGGTAAATAAATTGCTTGAGTGTATCCAAAGCTGCTTAAAGTTCGCTTGGAGAGTTTTTTTATAACTACAAGCAGATGGCTCTCACTGAAAGTTATATACAAGGCTTATAATATAATTAGATAGAATTAACAATTAGCAATTTATATGGTTTTGTTTGTCTTAACGTGCTGATTCTCTTGATAAATGAAGGCCGAAAATTAATCAACGAGCTGCCTTAATTCCAAACCCATCCTCACACCGTCAACAACACACGTTGTACCACCTCACTACCACGACTGAATGAAGGAAGACAATGCGGGAAGAAACACGAACACACTTACGCCTGAGAACACCCGCGATAGTGTGACAATGCGTTTGAGGAAAGGATTGGCAAGGGAGAAGCTTCGCAAGGGGGATGGGCGAAATAAGGCTTTTGGTCGACAAACTCGAAATGAGAGAGGAAAATAAAAAATTTTGGGTTTAATTCATCCAGATACTTACCGACAGCCTAGGACAGTCGATATTTAAAATCACCACTTCATTACCCACGGCCTAGGGACCGTCGGTAAAGGGCCACTGGTAATTTTCCCCCTTTTTTTAGTGATTTTTCCATTAGCGTTTTCAATTTTATTTATAAATAAATTTGTGATATATGTATAGAGAGAGGTCCTTTTTTTTATTTTTTTTTGTAATAACTAATAGAGTTAATTATATAACTTTTCCTAAAGTTTATGAGAGTTAAAGAAAAACATGCATGTGCTTTATAAAACTCTTACAATACTATCCACTTTAGTATAAATTAGAATGTAATAATTGAAGGAGGGTGGAGAGGTTGTGGATTTAATTTTCATTACTAATAATTTAGAGATATAAAGGGTTTGAAAAAAGAAGAGTATTAATGGCTTGGTGAATTAACTTACCGAAGGATATATGACTGTCGGTAATCCCTTTTTTAAGCATTTTGATGTTTAAAGTTTGTCTTACTTCAAATGAATTTTATTTCTTTATATGCAGATTTATTCCATCCGGGGTTGCTTCCCAGGCCATCATATGATCAATTAAGCAACAATATTTGAGTCCATGACCTACTTGGGGAGTAATACCTGTAGATGACAAAAAGCCATTCTAGGAGTGTTTTAAGGTGAATAATCAATTAAACTAATTGTCATTCTTATTTTAGTATTTTCATTAATCAATGTTTGTTTTGTTTATTGTTACAGATGAAGGTGCAATGGAAACCTGAACATAAAACTCAAATACAAAGAAATTTCCACATGAAAGCATCTCATCGACTGTCAGAGATGTTTAGGGATGCCCAAAATGCAGGGGAGCGCCCTTACTGGTTGGGCGAGCATATTTGGAACTCTTTACTCACTCATTGGAATTCAACAGAGTTTCGCAATAAGTGTGTTATAGCCCAAAGGAATAGAGCTTCTGAAAAGGGTGGCACCCTACATACTGGTGGGTCAATCATAGTTCATGAGCATGCCATTCGTATGGTAAACTTTCAATACTTTTATGTTTCTTTCATATATAACTTATGTATTTTCTATTTCATGTACACTTCTAACTCTAAATTATGTTACAGGCACAAGCTCTGGGACGGGTGGTCCATGTTGATGAGGTCTTTGCACAGACTCATGTTCGGAAGGGCACTAATCAATTCGTTGATGAAAGATCTCGGAAGACTCATGTAAGCAAATAAAAAATGCTACTAATATTAATTTCTCATTATGTTATTGTATTATTCCCTAACATTGCCTTTAATGTTTGAACAAGAAGAATTTTCTATGAGATTTTCACAGGTTAGATCCGAACATGGGTCAGCTCCTACACCGGATGATGCGAGTAATGAGGACGACGACATCCGTAGGACACAGTGCTAGGTCGATGTCGTTGGTGGGAAGAAAAAGGGACGAGTGTACGGTGTAGGACAACTTGTTGCAAACTATATAGCATCAAAAGGAGGTACTCTAAAGCACCAACCTTCTTCTTCCACCACTATTGCTGGCGAGACCATCAAGCGCTTGACACAGCTACTACAACAATGTGACCAGGAAAATCATGATTTGAGAGAAAATTACAGTGACTTGAGAACCGAGTTTACAAACTTCAAGTCCCTGGTCATGAGAGCGCTGCCTGTTATCGGTTGAAAATACCATTATTTGTGATATAATTTTGGTATTAAATACACCCTTTTCTGCTTAGAAACTTGCTTGGAATCATGTTTTTCTATTAAGTTGTGTGAATAAGAGAGTTGAGGTTGAATTTGATAATTTTATGACTAATTCTCTTTGTTTTGATAGAAAATGAGTTAATTTGGAAAGTAGGGATAAAGTGCTAAGGAGATAGAGCTCAGAAAGGTCCAAAAAAAGCACCAGAAGGAAGGAAGGTCGAGGCTTGGGCACCCTTTTTTGGGTGCTTGAGCGCTAACAGCATGAAGCTTGGGCGTCCTCTGGAAGGCTTAAGCGCAGGAAGTGTCGCTCACTGCCCGGGCGCCCCTTTTGGGGCTCCTGAGCGCCGAACGTAGAAGGCTTGGGCGATCTCTGAGAGGCTTGAGCGTGGAAGACCACCGCTCGCCGCTCGAGCGCCCTAAGTGGGGCGCTTGAGCGCCATTCTCCCAGGCTTAGGCTTTGTTTCTGTTCTGCTTCCATTCTATTTAAAGTACCCAGGCGTCATAGGTTTTGTATCTCTGGCTGGAGTAGTACAACAGCACACTCTTTCACTCTCTAAAGGCGGATTTGGATGCAAAAGCGTCCTTCCTCTACTTTTAGGGTTTTGTTATCTCATGCTTTTCCATTATTCATTTAGTTTCTCCATGTCTATGGGGAACTAAACTCTATTTGTTGTTGGGGAATGATGTAACCTTGTGAACTCTCATGTATTTGAATTTATTCTTAATTTCATATGTTTTTTCATTAATTGTTAGAGTAATTCATTTGTGCTTATTACATGCTTTGTTTAACTCATTCATTGCATGATTTATAAATTGCATGAGTGCCAGGAGGTTCCTTATAATTCAGGTTCTTGTTGAATTCTCCCATGACTAATATTTCTCAAGGATGAGGGTATGAGTCTTGGTCGTCTTAAGCTCTTGATCTTCACATTGAATTGCTAGGAATGCTAGAAATTGCATGAACTGGTGGTTAAAGACATGCTTATTCACTGAGGGATCGGGTTTAGGTGATTTAGTGAGTGACGTTAACATTAATGCATAAAGAAGAATCCTTACATACATGAGAGGGAACTTAGTGAAATCTAACCCCAACAACATACTCATCTCATTATAAACAACATTTGTTCATCTTTGTGTTACTCTGCTAAGGATCAAACTACAGTCATATTTAATTTTCTGTCTTTGCATCTTAAATTAATGATCTCATTTTATTTAACTATTAATTAATCAAGTCATCACACAATATTGTTTAGTGCCAAGAGTCTTCTGGGATATGATACTTGGTCTTACCATTTTATATTACTTGTGCGATTCGGTACACTTGTCGATCCATCAACACTACCTGATGCTTCAGACATTCATTCCACTGTCCCTCTAACCCAACCACGACCCTCCCCGTCACTGTCGTCCCTCAGCAGCCCACATCAGTTCAGCCCACACTAGTCCAGCCATCTATAGAGCAACAGGATGATGAAGATCATTCTGATGATGACTATCTAGATGATATTATTTTATGTTTCATGTTTCATTTATAAATAGAAGTTCTTAAATTTGAACATTACAAATGATGTTATAAAGTTGTTTTTGTCATTAATGATTGGATGATTTTGGGATGCATATTATGGAGGTCTGTCTGTGGTTTGAAAACATTATGCAAGTCTGTTTATGCTGTGAATATTTTATGCAGGTTTGTTTGGTTGGATAAGAAATACAAATATAATTTAGTTTAGCCTGGATTATACTGAAGAATTTACCGAAGGTTTTTGTCCTTTGGTAATTACCGAAGACTTTCGTCCTTCGGTAATTACTGAATGGTTGCGCCCTTCGATAACTACCGAAGGCTTCCGCTCTTCAATAATTACCGAAAGACCGTCGGTAAATATTTATACCGACGATAATCTGGCCGTCGATAAGCTGTCGGTAAAAGATCGACAGTAATATTACTTATACAGGTGTATCTATATATATATATATATATATATATATATATTCGTTTATACAACATAGTAATAACATATCATTATATAAACAACACACTCATAAGTTATTAATAAATTTTCAACATGAAAACATATATTTAAAGAGGAGGATAATAACTAGTAATCCATAAATAATTTAATTTCAATCAAACAAGAATATACAAAAGCCAACGCTATCCATAACTCAACAAATAAAATATGAATTAGTATATAAAACTTATATTGAATATATTCCATTAGATACTAAAATCTGATTCGAATCGAGACTTATATTTACTTGTAAACCCAAAAGTAATGAATCAACATAAGTTATGGTGTGCCAAAACTCCCATTTCAAATTTTTACTATTTAATATCTTAATTCATGTGACTTAGAATATTTGTAAAGTAATAAGATATCTCTTATAGAATTATTGTTTTTACTTAATACATAACTCAACTAATTAATCACAATCATCCCATACTTGTGACTCCAAATTTATAGAATTCTTATAATTTTTTACAACATTTTCATACAACGTAATTCATTTAAACAAAGAAACACATTAATATTTTATTTACATTATATTAAGCATTAAATTCAATCCCTTAAAGAGAGAAAAGAGAAAAAATTATCAAAAGTAATAGTTGCCTCGCTTAAACGTACATCAAGTCCATGAATTATCTACTATGGTTCATCACAACCAAAGGACATATCATTATTAAAGCCCTAAAGAAAGATTGGACACACAGAGTTTGACCAAATACAACTCAACTATCAGTCTAAGTACACTTTAATTTGTGCATCGTCTAAAAATGAATAAAAAAGGATATTAATAAATTTCTAGAATACCTAAAATTTCTAATTAATTTGACATTTATCATGCACTAACTTATTACATTTATAAATAAAATAACCATTTTTAGCTTTAAGTAACAAAACAAGGTATAAAGAGTTATAATTTTGTGAATTTGATCATATTTTGATGTTTTACCGGTACTGAGCCCCAAGAGGAAACTTGAAACGCTAAATAAAAGGCCTAAGTTGCTAAAGAAACCCTATAAACACAAAAAAATAGTATTTATTGACAACTGGTATCCATCAATAATAGTAAAAATTCGTTAGTTATGGTTTTTTTTTCCATATCATCAACTGTCAGAAATTCGTTGAAAATTTTGTTGTCAAAAACATTTACTAACGAATATTGATTATAGATAAATACAAACAAATATATCCATCTGTATTTACCGAGACATACATTTATCAATTATTATCAAAGAATATATCTATCGGTAGTTATCGATAATGAATATTTATAATTGGATAACAAATTAAATTGTAGTGGACTAAATTTCCTATCTTATCAAAAGAAATCCTAGACCAAAAATAAACTAGATAGAAAACCAACCAGACATAAAACCAACCAGGAACATAACATATAATCAAATTGATGACATTAATATGCTCGCAAACATGTTTATAATATAATTAATACAAAACATAGAAGTTTTTAAAGTAAAAAAATAAATATTTAATAATTACAAACAATTAATTTTAATTCAAAATAAATTTAATTAAAATTTATATAATTATAAACACCTAATATTTCATACAAAAAGAGTATCAAAATATATCTTCAAATTATAAAAACAATATAAAACAAATAAAACATTAAATAATTGAAAAAAAAACATAATAAATTTAATTAATTTATTAATATATTATTAAAAATAAAAACTATAGATTCTATAAAATTAAAACAATTAAAAATAATTATTAAATATTTAGAAACTAAATCATTTCATTCAAAATAAATAAAATTAATTCAAATATTTATATAAATAATTAATTAAAATGTAACAATTTAATTAAAATAAAAATGTAAAAACTATATAAGAAACAAATACATAAAATAATTAAAAAAATAAAACTTAATCAAAATATCAAATAATTAAATATTATTAACCATAAAAAAAAAACATAACAGAAAATATAAAATTTATAAAATAGAACATTTAATGGTGTCACGTCTCATTTAATGCTGTGCTGAGTCACCTACTTGCTTCCATAAATGCACCCACGCCCCACGTGCAGTGCCATTAAAACGCACTCACATTCTCTGACTTCTCTCTGACATGTGTCAAATTGGAATGTTCTGAAAGCAGTAGTGGAAGCCAGGTGTCAGCGTGTGAGAGAACGTCCGTTTGACTTGGGAAGGAAATTAATTTTTCTGAAACACTCTTCCCTTCTCTGCGTGCACCTTCATCTTCCTCAGAAAATCCAACCTCCATTTTTCTCCTCCTTCTCTCTAGAACCCTCCTCCTTCTCTCTTCTGTAACTTACCATTCTCTTCTCCGTTCACGTTTCAGCACCGTAGGAACGTCCCCTGCACCGTGAGCTTCATCTTAGACCGAACAACTTCCAGTTCTGTAACCGGTAAGTTTCCCAACCTAAGACGTTCGTTTCTGAGTTATATGCAAACCCATTTTCATCTGCATGCAAGGGTATAAACCAGGTCCTATGTGTTTCTTTTGATTAGTTTTAGTGGAAGAGCTTAAGAGAAAAGTTGAGAGTAGAAAGCCATATTGGAACGAGTTAAGATCACACACTCTTAGAGCGATCACTACTGAATCCGGGTAAGGGAAGCTTATTAAATTTAATTCTTGAGTTATACTGTGTTGCATGACTGATCTGTGAGTTATACTGTGCTGGATGCATGTTCTGTTAATTTTATTGAGTATGATTTATGGTATCAGATTTTACTATAAGATTTTGAGGATGAGATGATGCATGAAAAGTATGGATTGCACTATGATATGAGTAATTTAATGTATGAAAGTTTATACTGAAAAATATGTTTACTGTAAGTTGAATTTGAATATGAAATTCTATGAAAATGAACGTTCGTTATCGAAACGGTCTTTGACCGTTCGGTATTCTCAGTAACCTCTTTGAAATAGTTGAACCCTTTCAATTGGAAATAATTTTATCTGAGGACGAACGCCCTCTTTTATATATATAACTTTACGTTTGAGCGTTCGGCCAAACGTAGATATCCTGAGTGTTGTGTGAGAGATTGAGAAACTTGAAAATATATATAGTCAGACACTTAGTCCTATTGTTAAAAATGTAACTTCACCATTCCAACTTATATAAAATCCTATTTCTATGATTTTAAATCAGCGATGGGTCTCGTCCCATAGCGTACGTTATAAGTAGCGCTCGGTCCTATACCGAACGCTCGTTCTTTTCGTAATTTCAACCGAATAGAAATAGCGTTTGTCCTAACTTTCATAGCGTTCGTCCGTAAACTTAAATAGCGTTCGTTCTAAATTTCAGTAAATTCACGTACCGCATTCGGGCATTTACTAGCAGTCGGTTATTCTAACTAAATTGTACTTAGTACATTTAGTACTCATCTTTTGTATCTTTATTCAGTTGAATTGACTCTGAAATCTTGGCAAGTGAATTATTCTAAGTATTAGTTGAATTGTTCTAGAGTCGGTTCATTTAACTGATTCAAATTGTAATAGCGTTCGTCCTCTAAAATGTGTCAGCTTTATCCCTTCGGAATAGAAGATCTTTCGGTCTCGCTTTTGACGTTCGTCCTCGTTATGAAGAGGATTGAATGCTCGTCATTTTATGTAAGTGGAACAAAGAATGAAAATGTTATTAAGAGGAAGTATCATGATGTGCGAACAGTATAAGAACTGAAATTATGATTGTGGATTTTGAACGAGCGTTCCAGGGAGGAACGACTCTTGGATGGAAATTGAGAATTGTAAAGTATGAACGTGGTAAGCTTAGATGGTGGTTCATCCTGATATTCCGTGAGTACTCGTTCTCAAGTAGAGAGGAGTATGTCATGTGTGGGAATGGCAGGAGGTCTTAGTCCATAATTGTAACTTGGACAGAACGGACTAACCTCAGGTGGCGACTGATGAGTATTCCAGTTATTCCACTTGTGCGCACGGACGCCTTAGCTACACAAGATTCATACAGTCCAGACAGTCAGTCTAGTACCAGGAATTTGATTGAGTTAACGGATGAATTGAATGTATGTGTTGTGAATTATTTGATGTATTTATATGTATGAAATGTATGTTTTACTTGAATTAAATTCAATAAGCTTACCCTTCGTTTTCCTTGTGTTGTCTGTATCTGTACGTCCGTCTTGTCCTTGCAATGATCATCTGTGTGGATGTGAGCAGAGGGAGATGCGTCTCTGGAAGAAACGCTTGAAGGAGAATTCATTGCTGAAGAGAATCTGGTAGAGGTTGAAGTGAAGGCCGAACAATAGGACGTTCGGTTATATGTTAGTATAGTTAGGTTAGAGGGCCGTTTTAGAACGAGCGCCTTTTTGATTTATGTTGAACAATTGAACGTTCGGTAATTATTTTTGTAAACCGTTCGTTCTTATTATTTTGTGAACGCTCATAAACTTATGTATCTACGTAAGGCCGTTCGGCCATTTGCGGGCTTTATCCCTTTAATTTGTAAGACTGTTTTTTTATATTAATACATGTGAATATTTTATTATATAGTTGATGACTGTATAATTTTGGGATGTTACATTATTGGTATCAGAGCAGTTTTGTTCTCTTAAGGACGCTGTAGGTTATGAGTGCACTGTGTTTTGCTGTGTGCTTATTGTGTGTTTAATGAGTTATTGTTTTAACTCTTGCACATTACTAACGTTCGTTTTTCTCTGGTCCAGAGAACTAATGGCGCCTAGACTCCCTCCTCCACCGCAACCTACTGAACCTGATGCGTCCAACAACACTAGGATGTTGGAGACAATGATTGATAGATTACAGCATCAGAATACCACGTTGATGGAACAGAATGCTACCCTGATGCAGCAAAATCAGAATGCTTTGCAGAGTTTGGAGGCCTCTCGCGCCAACTCTGAAGTTACACAGAGGCAGTTGATGGAGATTCTTGCCGCTACCAGGGGCACATAAGGAGCGTCATCTTCTAACGTCGCCCAACCTGTAGAGTGGAGTTTAGAAAGCTTCCTCCAACATCATCCTGCAAAGTTTAGTGGGAAATGTCTTTCGGATGAGGTGGACCAGTGGCTGAGGGATATGGAGCGGATCTACAACGCTAAGAGGTGTCTGGATGACAACCGGTTAGCCTTTACCGAATACTTGCTGACTGGTGAAGCTAGCCACTGGTGGACGAGCATGAAAGCCATTTTAACGGACGCTCAGAGTCCCATCACTTGGGCGGTTTTCAGAGCTAAGTTCTATGAAGAATACTTTCCGGATAGTGTCCGTTTTGCAAAGGAGGTGGAATTCCTTCAGCTAGTTCAGGGAGGGATGTCCGTTTCAGAATATACAAATAAATTCAAGCATTTGGTGAGGTTCAACACGATGGCCACTAGTGAAGAGTGACAGTGTAGGAAATTTGAGAATGGGCTGAGAAGCGACCTGAAGGTATTAATATCCAGCCTATGCATACGGTCCTTTCCTTCAATGGTTGAGCGGGCAAAAGTGTTGGAAAAGAATGTGGCTGAAGCCGAACAGCAGAAGAAGCAACAAGCCTCTAGGGGACCGATTCTATCAAGACCCAATTTGAATCGGAACAGGACTCCATACGCTCGTCCAGCTCAGTCAAGTGGGTCTCAAGCTATGGTGGTAGCTGGACAAGCAGGGCAACCTGGAACAGTCAGGTGTTTTCAATGTGGGGGACCTCATTTTAGATCATCATGCCCTCAGTTGGTCGGAGGAAAGTATTGTAATCGGTGTAGAAGAAATGGCCATCTGGAGAGCGAATGCAACATGGGCGGACGCGCTGTTATAAGGCCGCCGAACGCTGGAAGAAACCAGCAAGGGAGAAGTGGTCGAGCCCAAGCTGTTGGGCGTGTGTATGCAATAACGGGAACGGAAGCAGCAAGCTCAGGTACGCTCATCATCGGTACCTGTTTAGTTCATGGAAAGCAATGTTGTGTGTTGTTTGATTCGGGGGCGACACACTGCTTCATGTCGAAGGCGTGCGTTGATAAGTTGGGGATAGCTGAGAGCGAGATGCAGTTTGACCTGGTGGTGTCAACCCCAGCAGCTGGTGAGATTAGGACATCTACTGTGTGCGTTAGATGTCCTATTAAGGTAGAAGGGCGCAGATACAAGGTGAACCTCATATGTTTGCCTCTCAAAGACTTAGAAGTAATTTTGGGAATGGATTGGCTGAATACCAATCGTATTCTCATAGATTGTGGAGCTAAGGAATTAATTTTTCCTGAAGAAGATGAAGAAGACTTGGGTGTGACACTCGGTCAATTGAAAGAAGATATCATGGAGGGTGTTAGCTGCTTTTTGATAATGACGCACGAAGACAGGGAGGTTGGAGATAAGAGTTTTGAGCGATCGTCCAACAACAAACACATTGGAGGACGATCGGTAGTAGACGAATTTCCGGACGTCTTTCCGGATGAAGTGTCTGGATTGCCTCCCGTTCGTGGGGTTGAATTTACCATTGATCTGGTGACGACTACAACACCCATATCCGTTCAACCGTATAGAATGGCACCCGCTGAGTTGGCTGAACTTAAGAAGCAAATTGAAGATTTGATGGATAAAAAGTTCATCCGGCCAAGCGTGTCACCCTGGGGAGCGCCCGTACTGTTAGTGAAGAAGAAGGATGGCAGCTCTCGGCTTTGTATTGATTACCGTCAATTGAATAAGCTGACCATCAAGAACAAATATCCACTGCCTCGGATTGATGATTTACTGGACCAATTGCATGGAGCGAGCGTGTTCTCTAAGATAGATTTGAGATCGGACTACCATCAGATTCGAGTTAAAGAAGAAGACATTCAGAAGACAGCCTTTAGATCTCGGTACGGACATTATGAGTACGTGGTTATGCCGTTCGGTGTGACGAACGCTCCAGCAGTTTTTATGGACTACATGAACAGAATCTTCAGGCTGTATTTGGACAAGTTCGTGGTAGTGTTTATTGATGATATTCTCATCTACTCCAAGACCTGTGAAGAGCATGAGGAGCACTTGAGGTTGGTACTTGGAGTTTTGAGAGAAAGAGAATTGTATGCTAAGTTATCCAAGTGTGAATTTTGGATGAAGGAAGTGCAGTTCTTGGGTCACGTTGTATCTGCTGGTGGAATTTCAGTTGATCCGGCCAAAGTACGAGCGGTCTTGGAGTGGGCGAGTCCGCGCTCGGTCACTGAAGTTAGGAGCTTTGTGGGACTTGCGGGCTACTACAGGCATTTCATAGAAGGATTTTCTAAGATAGTAGCACCGTTAACTCAGCTGACCAGGAAAGATCACCCGTTCGCTTGGACCGATCGGTGTGAATCCAGCTTCCAAGAATTAAAACAGAAGCTGACGAGCGCTCCAGTTTTAGTAATTCCGGACACGGCCAAGCCATTTGAAGTCTGCTGTGATGCATCTCATCAAGGTTTGGGCTGTGTATTGATGCAAGAGAAACGAGCAGTGGCTTATGCCTCTCGGCAGTTGAAAGTTCATAAGAGGAATTACCCAACGCACAACCTGGAGTTAGCAGCGGTCGTCTTTGCTCTGAAGATTTGGCGACACTACTTGTATGGATCCGTTTTCCAAGTCTTCAGTGATCACAAGAGCCTCAAGTACCTCTTCGATCAGAAGGAATTAAATATGAGACAAAGGAGGTGGCTTGAGTTCTTGAAAGATTATGACTTCGAGTTACTTTATCATCCTAGCAAAGCGAACGTTGTGGCAGATGCGTTGAGTAGAAAGGTGGTACATGTCTCGTCCATGATGGTACGTGAGTTGAGCTCAGTGGAGAGTTTTAGAGACCTAAGGTTACAGTTCAATTTAGAGCCGGACAACATCAAATGATGTAACCTTAGGATAGCTAGTGACGTGTTTGACCGGATAAGGATGAAACAGCTGGAAGATGAAGAATTGTTGAAGATCAGAAGAACGCTCGGTACAGATCAAGCCAGATTTTTCAACACTGGAACGGACGACCTCTTGCGGTATATGGGAAGGACGTGCGTTCCAAATGATGGAGAGCTGAAGAGAATAATATTGGAGGAAGGACATCACAGCCGTCTTAGCATGCATCCTGGCATGACTAAGATGTATCAGGATCTCAAGCAGTCGTTTTGGTGGCTAGGAATGAAGAATGATGTCGCACGTTTTGTGGCATCATGTTTAACTTGTCAACGTGCCAAAGTTGAGTATCAAAGACCGGGCGGCCTACTGCAACCTCTGGAAATTCCCGAATGGAAGTGGGACAGCATTTCAATGGACTTCGTGACTCACTTGCCCCGCACAGTCAAGAATCACGATTCCATTTAGGTACTTGTGGATCGTCTAACGAAGAGCGCTCACTTCCTAGCGGTTAACTTGAAGATGTCGATGACCAATCTAGCCAAGCTCTACATTAAGGAGATCGTTCGTCTACATGGAGTGCCGTCCAGCATCATCTTTGACCGAGACACAAGATTCACCTCTCGGTTTTGGCAGTCTTTGCAAAGTGAACTGGGCAGCAAACTCCAAATGAGTTCAGCGTACCATCCGCAGACGGACGGTCAATCTGAGAGAACAATCCAGACGCTCGAAGACTTGTTAAGGACGTGCGTGCTAGATCATATGGGCGTTTGGGATGAAGTCTTGCCGTTAGTGGAGTTCACCTACAACAACAGCTTCCAGTCCAGCATTGGAATGGCTCCCTTCGAAGCTCTTTACGGACGCAAGTGCCGCACGCCACTTTGCTGGTTTCAAGAAGGAGAGAACGTATTAACGGGACCGGAGCTCATTCAACAAACGACTGAAAAGGTGAAGTTAATTCAAGAGAGGTTGAAGACATCCAGAAGCAGGCAGAAGTCATATGCAGACAAGAGAAGAAGGCCGTTAGAGTTCAAAGCTAGTGATCACGTATTCCTTAGACTGAATTCAACTACTGGAGTAGGCAGAGCTATGCGTTCAAAGAAGTTATCTCCAAAGTTCGTGGGGCCGTATCAGATTATCAGGAGGATTGGACCAGTTGCATATGAGCTAGCCTTGCCTCCTCAATTGTCCAACCTTCATCCGGTATTTCACGTTTCTCAACTTCGAAAATACGTAGCAGATCCCTCGCACATATTGGAGCTAGAGGACGTTCGTCTTCGTCAAGACCGAACGCTGAAGATGAAGTCGGTTCGTGTTGAAGACGTCCGCACCAAGTACTATAAAGGAAAGAACGTTCGGTTAGTGAAAATGGTGTGGGACGAGAAGACAGGCGACTCTACATGGGAAGTGGAGGAAGCCATGAAAGACTTATACCCTCATCTATTTCCTGGTAAGACTTAATTTTCGAGGACGAAAATTTTTGTAGTTAGGGGGATTGTCACGTCTCATTTAATGCTGTGCTGAGTCACCTACTTGCTTCCATAAATGCACCCACGCCCCACGTGCAGTGCCATTAAAACGCACTCACATTCTCTGACTTCTCTCTGACATGTGTCAAATTGGAATGTTCTGAAAGCAGTAGTGGAAGCCAGGTGTCAGCGTGTGAGAGAACGTCCGTTTGACTTGGGAAGGAAATTAATTTTTCTGAAACACTCTTCCCTTCTCTACGTGCACCTTCATCTTCCTCAGAAAATCCAACCTCCATTTTTCTCCTCCTTCTCTCTAGAACCCTCCTCCTTCTCTCTTCTGTAACTTACCATTCTCTTCTCCGTTCACGTTTCAGCACCGTAGGAACGTCCCCTGCACCGTGAGCTTCATCTTAGACCGAACAACTTCCAGTTCTGTAACCGGTAAGTTTCCCAACCTAAGACGTTCGTTTCTGAGTTATATGCAAACCCATTTTCATCTGCATGCAAGGGTATAAACCAGGTCCTATGTGTTTCTTTTGATTAGTTTTAGTGGAAGAGCTTAAGAGAAAAGTTGAGAGTAGAAAGCCATATTGGAACGAGTTAAGATCACACACCCTTAGAGCGATCACTACTGAATCCGGGTAAGGGAAGCTTAATAAATTTAATTCTTGAGTTATACTGTGTTGCATGACTGATCTGTGAGTTATACTGTGTTGGATGCATGTTCTGTGAATTTTATTGAGTATGATTTATGGTATCAGATTTTACTATAAGATTTTGAGGATGAGATGATGCATGAAAAGTATGGATTGCACTATGATATGAGTAATTTAATGTATGAAAGTTTATACTGAAAAATATGTTCACTGTAAGTTGAATTTGAATATGAAATTCTATGAAAATGAACGTTCGTTATCGAAACGGTCTTTGACCGTTCGGTATTCTCAGTAACCTCTTTGAAATAGCTGAACCCTTTCAATTGGAAATAATTTTATCTGAGGACGAACGCCCTCTTTTATATATATAACTTTACGTTTGAGCGTTCGGCCAAACGTAGATATCCTGAGTGTTGTGTGAGAGATTGAGAAACTTGAAAATATATATAGTTAGACACTTAGTCCTATTGTTAAAAATGTAACTTCACCATTCCAACTTATATAAAATCCTATTTCTATGATTTTAAATCAGCGATGGGTCTCGTCCCATAGCGTACGTTATAAGTAGCGCTCGGTCCTATACCAAACGCTCGTTCTTTCCGTAATTTCCAACGAATAGAAATAGCGTTTGTCCTAACTTTCATAGCGTTCGTCCGTAAACTTAAATAGCGTTCGTTCTAAATTTCAGTAAATTCGCGTACCGCATTCGGTCATTTACTGGCAGTCGGTTATTCTAACTAAATTGTACTTAGTACATTTAGTACTCATCTTTTGTATCTTTATTCAGTTGAATTGACTCTGAAATCTTGGCAAGTGAATTATTCTAAGTATTAGTTGAATTGTTCTAGAGTTGATTCATTTAACTGATTCAAATTGTAATAGCGTTCGTCCTATAAAATGTGTCAGCTTTATCCCTTCGGAATAGAAGATCTTTCGGTCTCGCTTTTGACGTTCGTCCTCGTTATGAAGAGGATTGAACGCTCGTCATTTTATGTAAGTGGAACAAAGAATGAAAATGTTATTAAGAGGAAGTATCATGATGTGCGAACAGTATAAGAACTGAAATTATGATTGTGGATTTTGAACGAGCGTTCCAGGGAGGAACGACTCTTGGATGGAAATTGAGAATTGTAAAGTATGAACGTGGTAAGCTTAGATGGTGGTTCATCCTGATATTCCGTGAGTGCTCGTTCTCAAGTAGAGAGGAGTATGTTATGTGTGGGAATGGCAAGAGGTCTTAGTCCATAACTATAACTTGGACAGAACGGACTAACCTCAGGTGGCGACTGATGAGTACTCTAGTTATTCCACCTGTGCGCACGGACCCCTTAGCTACACAGGATTCATACAGTCCGGACAGTCAGTCTAGTACCAGGAATTTGATTGAGTTAATGGATGAATTGAATGTATGTGTTATGAATTATTTGATGTATTTATATGTATGAAATGTATGTTTTACTTGAATTAAATTCAATAAGCTTACCCTTCGTTTTCCTTGTGTTGTCTGTATCTGTACGTCCGTCTTGTCCTTGCAATGATCATCCGTGTGGATGTGAGCAGAGGGAGATGCGTCTCTGGAAGAAACGCTTGAAGGAGAATTCATTGCTGAAGAGAATCTGGTAGAGGTTGAAGTGAAGGCCGAACAATAGGGCGTTCGGTTATATGTTAGTATAGTTAGGTTAGAGGGCCGTTTTAGAACGAGCGCCTTTTTGATTTATGTTGAACAATTGAACGTTCGGTAATTATTTTTGTAAACCGTTCGTTCTTATTATTTTGTGAACGCTCGTAAACTTATGTATCTACGTAAGGCCGTTCGGCCATTTGCGGGCTTTATCCCTTTAATTTGTAAGACTGTTTTTTTATATTAATACATATGAATATTCTATTATATAGTTGATGACTGTATAATTTTGGGATGTTACAAATGGCAAGGTTTTCGAAGCATTAAATAAATTATTTTATTCAAATAAAGAAAATTAATTCAAATATTTATATAAACAATTAATTAATTAAAATATAACAATTTAATTAAAAAAAAATGAAAAAACTATAAAACAAAAAAAAATACATATAATAATTAAAAAACAACAAAAACTTAATCAAAATATACATAATTAATTTATTAAAAAATAGATATCTATAAAAAATAATTAAATATTGTTAACCATAAAAATAATTGGCCTAACAGAAATATTTAAAGTTTATAAAATAGAATATTTAATGAGAAAAATATAACAAGAATTCGTTCCTAAATATTAAATATTAAATATAAACATTATATCATTAAAAAAAAGTGCAAATCGGTTATGAAAACGCGATGAATTTGAATCAGACGTCGATAACCCATTCATTAGTTTACGGAACTTAATAGTAACACTTCATTGGTTCAAGGAAAAATCCAATTTTAAAGATTGAAAAATATTAGTTTTGAAAAATATTTAAAAATTTCATGTATAAACATTTAAACAAAGTGCTGGTGTGATTCTATGAGGTGAATGAAGTTGCTACTAATAGTTTATATTAACAAAATCTTCATCCATAGTTTATAACAACATAAATTGCAATTGTTTGGAGTACATAGATTATACACTGCATTAATATTGTCTGAATGTAAGATTGAGTCGACCACGAGAAAGCCCAGAATCTCTGAGCAATTCCTTTGGAGCTGAATTTGGAAAAACTGTTGGCACACCATGGAAAACATGTCGAGATTCACCACCAAATATCAGCACATCTCCAGATTCTAGCATTACCCTCTTTGCCTCCTCTACGTTCCTCTTATCCCCATAAAGAAAATCTGCGGAATCACCAATAGAGAAGGATACAACAGGCAACCCCTTTTGAAGACTTTCTCTGCTTTCATCACGATCCTGCATCAAGCAGTTTCAAGTGAGATGCTTGAGAGAGTTTTTTCGTTTTACATAATATAAAAAGACTAACATAGACAATGTATGAGATATATTTCACACAAAAGCCTGAGTTTGGTAAATCAGAGTCATGAGCCACTAAATAAAGTATTATTCATTTATACCAAAAGTATAAGTTACTACACAAAAATAGAACAATCAGAAAATACAGACTACAACAATTACTATAGCCGTATATTTTCTCGAGTTCTTATAATGAAATTGAAAAGTTTAGGAAGTGTAGGAGCTAACCTGATGAAGACCAAGCTTTCCATTTTCTGTGTAAAAATTGACAATGCAAATATCAGGAGTCATAGAAGGAAGAACACCCTCCGCATTACATGCTCCATATTCATTTTCAGTGAGAGACTGTGCTTCTTGGATTGCTCTTGCAACTAGTTTACTAAAGTGATTAGGAATGCTAGGTGGGGTGCTACCATCAAATACTCGTTTATTTCCATATTTATAGGTCTGAGGATCCCAATCCATACCAAGACACATCATCTTCAATCGAAGTTTCGCTCCATTTTCATATCCTGGTTGGTAGAATCCTCCAAGACCAACACCAAGTTCGCGAGAAACTTTCACTATTTCCACCTAAAAGTATCAGAATAAATTTTCAGGTGATGCAATAAAGTTATAAGAAATTAAAAAAGAGTAGCAAGTGAAAATGAAGTACCTGTTCATCATGGCTAATGAAATTTTTCAAGAGAACCATCCCAGGTCTCAAAATCGACCCTTTTGTCCATTCCTTCTGAATCTCACTTCTACTTTCCTTGTTTTCTCCATGCAAACTAGCTCCTATAAAACCATGATTTCTTTTTCCATAAAAGCAAATGTCATATGGTCTAAACTTTGGCTTGCTAAGTGAAGAATCCAACTTCTGACTACCAACAACAGTATAGTTTGAATTGTTGTTTCTATTATAAAGTTTATTGTTAGAATCAGATTTCTTTCTCCAACTTTGTCTATTTTGAGGCCATTCATCACGGGGAGTTGACATGTTAGCATTTGAAAAATTCTTATCAAATGGTATGTTGATATTTTCAAAATTGGAGCGAGGTACACAGCATTTGTTTCCACTAGGCTTAGTCGTATCTAAATCAACTCTTGTTCTCCTGAAATTTCTTGGTTGAAAACTATGAGACATAACCTGTAATTATTCGATCATGGAAATTATAATAAGAATACAACTATTGGTAATAAATTTTTTTATCTCAATATATTGTTTCTACCACTTCTAATAATCTTACATTATTTAAACAAATATTATTCTTATGCATCATGGTTTTGTACTTAAAAAACACTCCAAATAATGGAAACAGATAAAAATATTTAAAATGTGTTTGGTCTTGACTCTTAAACTATATGAGTTTGGCAGGAACACATGTTTTTTCTCTAAAATATAGTTATATTTAATTTTAATTGATTTCTTAACAATGACAAAAAGAGAAAAAAAGAATTGTTCCACAAAATTCATAAATCTGAAATTATTTTTCACCAGAAACAAAAATCAAACAGAAAAGATAAAATATCTTCCATATTGAAAATATCATGTCTTCATTTCAAATGATTCTCAAATGAAATGTTAGTCAGTAAGAAAAGTTTATTGTGTTTAGAACAATCCAAATTAAGAATTTATAATTGTTGTGTTAGAACAACCCAAATAGAGAATCTTTAAAAGAAAAGAGTAAAATCATACGTGAATTTTGTGAAGAACTTGCCGATGGTGAAGACTTGGTGCTTGAATAAATCCACGGATTTGGTTGAAACAAAAATAAGATGATATTACAAGAAACAAAATTGTTGTGAACTAGTGACAGAGGAATAAGGTGTAAAACAACACTATTTAATAGAACGATCACTTTTGTTTTGATGCCAAGATATAAAATATCAGTAATATCTAATATTTATTTTATTAAGATTGTAAATATTGATGATTTTTAGAAAAGATAAGGTTTGCTGTGAACAGATTCTATAAATCTTATCATAATTAAAAGTATGAATCGTTCCATTTCAATCTAAAAACCCTTTCAAATCTTGAAAAGATTGCGATTTTAATTAGATTTGATTTTTTAATTACTTATCAAATAAATCTTATCAAGGAAGGCAAGGCATAAGATAATGTATTTGATTTCATCACAATTTTTGAACCGTTGATTTTACAATAAAAGATTCAAAAATCAATTAATTTTAGTAATTATTTTCAAATTGAAATTTTAATAAATTTAATTAGATTTGATTTTTTAATTACTTATCAAATAAATCTTATCAAGGAAGGCAAGGCATAAGATAATGTATTTGATTTTATCACAATTTTTGAACCGTTGATTTTACAATAAAAGATTCAAAAATCAATTAATTTTAGTAATTATTTTCAAATTGAAATTTTAATAAATTTAATTTAAGTAGGATTTAACATTTGATATTGACAATAATTTAAGAAACAATTACTATAAAACTTCTAACAGATACAAAAACAAAATAAAAAACAAAATTGACCACTAAAAATTTTAAATATAGTGTATTTAATTTAAATTTTAACTATCTCCTCATATTATTACATGAAATTTAAATATTATCTTATAAAATTCAAATTATTCATGATCACTAAAAAATTATAATGTTTGTGATGGTTAGATTTCCAGAATCTAACTGTTAATAAAAGCAACAAATATCTGAAAAATATATTCTAAATGATGGCAAAATTTATTTAAAAAGAAAAAATAACCATTAACTATTGAAAATCTCCACAAAGTATATTTCTATTATATTTTCGTTTAATATTTTCTGTAATTCATAATTCTAAAAAAATATATATTACTTTATAGTAAAATGTGATATTTTTATAATTAAAAACGGTTACAAAATATATCATATTTCATTTTTATTTAAATTTATTGAAGGCTTAAGAAATAGCGAACAGTTGTTAAATCAGACAAGTGTGTTGGGTTAACAAATTTCAAACTAAAAATCTAACATGGATTTTCCCCGCAGTTACTACAAAAATTATATATTATAAGAAAAAAAAAATTAGCGGTTTAGGAAACCTTCGACGGTTTCAATAAGAAACTACAGGTAAGTTTTAATATTTTTTTAATTTAAAAATATTCCGACAGTTTTTAAGAAATGGTCAAGAGAGAAGTAGATGACATATCTGTTTACTACCTTCATTCAAGCACAAAATATTGAGAAACTTCATGTATAAACTTTCAAACAAAGTTCTATAACCTAATGTGATTCCATGTCCTAATTCATGTCACTTAGAACAATTCACGCCAACAAGAATTTTCATCGGAAGGTCTTGAAACCTCAAAAGCATATATAATATTGGTGAAGCATAACATTGATATCAACTTAGTATCTAAATTCAACCAGGTAACTTCATATGTAACTCTTATAATGATTATGAACAAGTGATATTCACCTAGACAATGATAACTAGTGATAATAAACTGCATTAATATTGTCTGAATGTAAGATTGAGTCGACCAGGAGAAAGCCCAGAATCTCTGAGCAATTCCTTCGGAGCTGAATTTGGTAAGACTGATGGCACACCATGGAAAATATGTCGAAATTCACCACCAAATATCAGCACATCTCCGGATTCTAACATTACCCACTCTGCCTCCTCTTCATTCCTCCTAACCCCATAAAGAAAATCTGCAGAATCACCAATAGAGAAAGACACAACAGGCAATCCCTTCTGAAGACTTTCTCTGCTTTCATCACGATCCTGCATCAAACAGTTTCAATTTAGATTCTTCAGAGTCTGTCCGTTTTATAATATATACCAACCAAAAATCATATCAAGATTTGAAAAAATTATATTTCATCAGCACAGTGAGAAATACAAAAATTTAGAATAAGTCAAAGTCAATAATCACTATATATTATCGGTTTTCATAATGAAAAAGGAGAGCAATGTAGTGTAGGAAGTTTGGTGCTAACTTGATGAAGACCAAGTTTTCCATTGTTTGTATAAAAGTTGACTATGCAGATGTCAGGAGTCATTGAAGGAAGAATTTCCTCCGCATGAAGAACTCCATATTCCATTTTAGCTAGAGATTGAGCTTTTTTGATTGATCTTGCAACTAGTTCACTGAATTGATCTGGAATACTAGGTGGGGTGCTACCGTCAAATACCCGTTTCGTTCCATATTTATAGGTCTGAGGATCCCAATCCATACCAAGGCACATCATCTTCAACCGAAGTTTCGCTCCATTTGCATATCCTGGTTGATAGAATCCTCCAGGACCCAGACCAAGTTCACGACAAACTCTCACTATCTCCACCTAAACATTAATTAAGCTTAAAAATATCATTAACAGCATTTCATCTTCCTAAAATGAATTACAAAACAGTATCCTAAATACAGAAGCAAGTGAAAATGATGTATACCTGTCCATCATGGCTTATGAAATTTTTCAAGAGAACCATCCCAGGCCCCAACACCCACCCTTCTGATCTTTCATCATACATCTCAATTCTACTTTCCTTGTTTTCTCCATGCAAAGCAGATTTTGTTAAACCATGATGTCTTCTTCCACGAAAGCAAATGTCAAATGGTCTGAACTCTGGTTTGTTAACCGAAGAATCAAATATGGGACCACCAACTGCAGCAGCATGGTTTGAATTGGTGCCACTATTATGAGGTTTATTGACAGAATCAGGTTTCTTCGCCCAACATTGATTGCTATGAGGCGATTCATCATGGGGATTTGACAAGTTAGAATCTTCCACAACTTCCTTTGTAATAGGTGAGTTAGAATTTTCAAAATTAGAGCTTGGTACACTACATTTGTGTCCATTAGGAATGGCTGATTCTAAATCAGCACGAGTTCTCCTGCTGATTTTTTTTGGTTTAAAATCAGTAATAGGTGACCAAGGGAGTGAAAACTTCACTTTCTTTCTAGGCAGCGGGACTGGAACACTACCAATCATAATAAAGTTCTCACTGTCATAATCAGCTTCAATCTGCTATCAAATGTGGAAATTAAAAACAGAAAATGGTTATTGCTAACAGATATGTAATCTCAAATGCAGCAGACAAAGCATAATACTATAATACTACAATTTTTATTGAATCCCCCAAGCCAACAAATCCAGATTAGGTATTGAATAATGACATAAAACTATTGAATCATACATGGCTTTTGAGGACAGCAGAGTCTGCAACACGTGGTGAAGACTTGGTGGCCGAATTGACAATTTTACCCATTTTGTTCGAACCCAAAAGCATGAATGGAACCTGGAGAAAGAAATGGTTGCAGATTGGTGACAGAGGAGATTGAAAGTGAAATAGTAACTTAAGAGGAATGTGATGTGAAACAAGCATGGATGCTAATTAAAAACCACCGGTCATCATTAAACTTTTGGTTTTGACTCCTATAAGATGTTATACATCCAATGATATGTAACAGTGACTTAATTGAGATTGTAAATATCAATAGTTTTTTCGGGAAAATATAAGATGTTATAAATTTTATTTTAAAGTCTTTCTTCACAGGATTTGAGGAAGTGACCACTGAGTGAAATTGAAGCAATGAATTTATGGACTTTGGTTTTATGGCGGTGATTCATATGCAATGCAGTTACAACTCTTGATTCCCCTTCCACACAACCTTTCAATCTAAAAGGACTTTTAAAACTATAAACAATTTGAAATTTTCATTTGATTTGATTATTTTTCAAATCCTTTTCAAATAATTTATGAATATAATTTATAAGATACTTTCATTTATCAATGTTATTTATTTTAAAATCTTTTTATTAAATATTAAAGTTTGTATTGAAAGAGTTTGAATATTATGGCACTATATTATGCCAAAAATGTGATGTGATATTTACTTAGAATTCCAGAAGTTTAGAAGAGAAAGAATATATTTCTTTTTCCTAGAAGCACACTTATTCCCAATTTATGTTCATTAAAGTCTATTAAAGTTTTAATCTTCCACAATAGTTTTATAGTTTTATGTTTCCCTGCTTTTCAGTCTAAGTATATATCAACATCAATTCAAAGTCAAAGGTTAAAGATTGAAGGTTGAAGATCTTTTTCAAAGATGATTAAATTTTATAACCTGTAAAAAATTGGCTCAATTTTCAAAATGTATTTTAAATTATTCATCATATATCTGAGTATAATGTTATTTATATATTATAATAAAATGATACTTTCCTTGTTGTGTTAGACTTAGGAATTAAAATATTAAAGAGTTAAATTTTGAAAGTGGTATAAGTTAACAATAACTATATGTTGTTTTATCCCAACAATTAGCTAATGATTTAGATTGCTCCCTCGAAAGTAATATAATCATTTTTTTTTATTTTTCTTTTTCATCTCTTATTTTTAAATTTTCAAAATAACAACCTTTCTAATTGTATATTTATCACTCAGTGAAAATTCTCTGGAGGAAAAAAAACTAAAAGAACACTGTAGATAACTTACTTAAATTTATATTAAAATTAAGAAATTAAATAATTTGTTTAGTTTTAGTGAAAGAATCTTAAACATTTATTATTATCTATGGATAGAGGAAGTATGAGTAAACTATAGGAGAGAAGTATTAGAATAGAGTTCTTGAAAAATATTTATACTGAACCAAGTTGATATTGAATTGTTTATAATAACAGTTGTACTGAATGTTATTAGTTTTAAAATATTGAATTACTCTTAAATAGAATTACTTAAATTAAATTAAACTATAAATTATGATATTATAAAATGAAATGTTTACTTGTAATAATCTAAATCATTCATATACTTCAAAGAATTTAACAATTTAGAGTAGCTCAATTTGGGCTAGTTGACTCAAACCATATCATAATTAAATTCAATTTATTTAAATTATTATACAATTTAACTCAATTTAAATTTTCTACTTCAGTTAGATCCAGAACTGAGACAATAAACTATTTTTTCCTCGATTTTTAGCACAATCATTGTCTAAAGTCCAATTGTTTTTTAAAAAAATAACAATTTTGTTTCTTTAACATTCCATATCACAAAAGCAACATATTACAGAAATATACCTGCTTGCATATAATAACGAGTAATCCTTCTAGATTTTTCAAAAAATGTTGTTTTATAATTTTCAAAATTTATTTTGTCTTTTTTCAAAATTTGAAAAATATTTAAAACAGTTAGACTTTGATGTTTGAGCTAAAATTTTTGTGAGGGGTTTTCATGATTTTTTAGTCATTCCAACATTTTTTCAGGACATTTTGAGTTCATTTTACCATATTCTCACTTTCACCTATACCTATGTTTCCAATTGTTTAATGTATAGGGAAATAAAGTTATGAATATGACTATGTATGAGAAGTAATGATGATGCTCAAATAATTCGTGAAGTATGGATTTTAAGGATCATGTGAGAAAGGAATTTCAAGGAGGAATATCCTAAGTTGGTTATGTTGTATTATGTATTGAAGTAAGGGCTCCTAGATTGAGGAATGATCTTGACACTCTCAATAACCCCATCTCATGTATAGATGGATGATTATGTCGTGGAGAGTAGCAAGAGGTCCTAGTTTATGGTCACTAGTTAGGACCATAGATGTAAGACAGATTAACCTTGGTGTATGGCATTATTGGTGGTGGTTGAGGATGTGAGTATGTTTTCTCTTTTGCGATGATCACCTTAATGGCATGAGCTCAGGGAAATATCAGTTGCTCCAGCAAGAGTTGAGGGGAAACAGTTGGAAAGTCTGATGATTCTACAAGTGTAAATCTTGTCTTTTGTAAGTTTGTTTTCTTATAGTAGTTCCATTGTCATATATATAATATTCATTTTAGTAGTATTTTAGTATTAAAAATGAGATGTTACAATGATAAGATTTTCAAATATAGTGTATTTAATTTAAATTTAAACGAATTATCTCATATTATCATATCAAATTTAAATATAAATAATTTATATTATGAAAATCAAATTATTTATGATCACTAAAAAATTACGATGTGTGTGATGGTTAGTATTCGAGATTCTAACGGTTAATAAAAAGCAATAAATATCTGAACATTAATTTGATGATTTAATTTTTATTTTAATCGTTTTAAAATAAAATATATCACTTTAATTATTTATTTATTTATTTAGTGTATATATATATATATAGTACAAAGACTTATATTTATAATTATATATTTGTATATACCAATTAGCATTTATATACGTTTAAACATATTTTATTTCTTAGATTATAACTTTATTACATAATTAAAAGAAAAAGTTAGATGGAAATCAATTTATAGGAAATATTCTAATATTAAAGAGATAGAAAACATTTCAAAGTATAAGTAGATGGATAAATAAAGACAAGTTAACATTATACCTTCCAAAGCAAGAACTATTGAAAACACAAGAATTTTAGAAGCCTTTGTCGGAATGTAAAAGAGTTGACTTATAATAAATCTCTTAATACCACTTGTTCTTAATACATGATGTTTAAAGCTTAACTTGTAATGTTCTACGTGAAGGAAAACAATAGAAACCATATTATTTGTCTATATAATTTTTTCGTAAGTATTACGTGATGTCCCATGGTTCTTTTGTTTATTTTAATAAAATCTTCATAACAACATACCTAATATAAACTTATTTAGAAACATAATTTATTTATATATAAAATAATTAATAGTTTCCTGTAAAACTGAATTTACAAATTACAAAGTCAAAGCGAGGAGTGAATCACATAAAATTTTTATCCCATTAAGTTTGGTAGTTGCTTAAAATTTGTTGAATTCAATGTTACAAAATATCATTTTGTAAGCTTTAATCTCTTTTTAGACTACTCCACAAGAGAAAAATATTTAAAAATTTCATGTATAAACATTTAAACAAAGTGCTGGTGTGACTCTATGAGGTGAATGAAGTTGCTACTAATAGTTTATAGTAACAAAATCTTCATCCATAGTTTATAACAACATTAATTGCAATTGTTTGGAGTACATAGATTATACACTACATCAATATTGTCTGAATGTAAGATTGAGTCGACCAGGAGAAAGTCCAGAATCTTTAACCAATTCCTTTGGAGCTGAATTTGGAAAAACTGATGGCACACCATGGAAAACATGTCGAGATTCACCACCAAATATCAGCACATCTCCAGATTCTAGCATTACCCTCTTTGCCTCCTCTACGTTCCTCTTATCCCCATAAAGAAAATCTGCAGAATCACCAATAGAGAAGGATACAACAGGCAACCCCTTCTGAAGACTTTCTCTGCTTTCATCACGATCCTGCATCAAGCATTTTCAAGTTAGATGCTTGAGAGAGTTTCTGCGTTTTATATAATATAAAAAGATTAACATAGACAATGTATGAGATACATTTCATACAAAAGCTTGAGTTTGGTAAATGCAAGTCATGAGCCACAAAATAAAGTATGATTCGTTTATACCAAAAGTATAAGATACTACACAAAAATAGAACAATCAGACAATACAGACTAAAACAACTACTATAGCCGTATATTTTCTCGAGTTCTTATAATGAAATTGCAAAGTTTAGGAAGTGTAGGAGCTAACCTGATGAAGACCAAGCTTTCCATTTTCTGTGTAAAAATTGACAATGCAAATATCAGGAGTCATAGAAGGAAGAACATCCTCCACATTACATGCTCCATATTCATTTTCAGTCAGAGACTGAGCTTCTTGGATTGCTCTTGCAACTAGTTTACTGAAGTGATTGGGAATGCTAGGTGGGATGCTACCATCAAATACTCGTTTATTTCCATATTTATAGGTTTGAGGATCCCAATCCATACCAACACACATCATCTTCAATCGAAGTTTTGCTCCATTTTCATATCCTGGTTGGTAGAATCCTCCAAGACCAACACCAAGTTTGCGACAAACTTTCACTATTTCCACCTAAAAGTATCAGAATAAATTTTCATCTGATGTAATAAAGTTATAAGGAATTAAAAAAGAGTAGCAAGTGAAAATGAAGTACCTGTTCATCATGGCTAATGAAATGTTTCAAGAGAACCATCCCAGGTCTCAAAATCGACCCTTTTGTCCATTCCTTCTGAATATCAATTCTACTTTCCTTGTTTTCTCCATGCAAACTAGCTCCTATAAAACCATGATTTCTATTTCCATAAAAGCAAATGTCATATGGTCTGAACTTTGGCTTGCTAACTGAAGAATCCAACTTTTGACCACCAACAGCAACATAGTTTGAATTGTTGTTTCTATTATAAAGTTTATTGTTAGAATCATGTTTCTTTCTCCAACATTGTCTATTTTGAGGCCATTCATCACGGGGAGTTGAGATGTTAACTTTCAAAAAATTCTTATCTAGTGGTAACTTGATATTTTCAAAATCGGAGCGAGGTATACAACATTTGTCTCCATTAGGATTGGTGGATTCTAAATCAATTCTTGTTCTCTTGAAATTTCTTGGTTGAAAATTACGGGACATAACCTGTAATTATTATATCATGGAAATTATAATAAGAATACAAAGAAATTGTTAATTTAACATGTTATTCCTACTATACTATACACAATAGCTTTATATTGTTTAGGAGTTCAGACCAAAAACAATTTAAATATTATTTGTTTTTAAATATTGTTCATCACAATTTTATGCTTATTAGGCACTTCAAAGAATCAAAATAGGAAATAATATTTAAACTGAGCTCTCAACTTTTAAGCTATGTGATTGTAATAAAAACACGTGTTTTTCCTCTAAAATATTGTTATATTTATTTTCAATCCATTTCTTAAAAAGGACAAAAAGCGAGAAAAAGAATTGATTCACAAAAATCATAACAACACTAGAAAAAAAAAATCAAACAAATATTTTCCTTTAAAGATAAAATATCTTCCATATGAAAAATACCATGTCTTCGTTTCAAACTGATTCTCAAATGAGATGTTTGTGTCAGTAAGAGATGTAAGATGTGTTAGAACAACCCAAATTAAGAATCTTTATTTGGTGTGTTAGAACAACCCAAATTAAGAATCTTTATTTGGTGTGTTAGAACAACACAAATTGGAAATCTTTGATAGAAAAGAGAGTCAAATCTTACGTGAACGTTGTGAAGAACCAATTTATTGTCGATGGTGAAGCTTGAGTGGTTGAATCAATCCACGAATTTGGTTGAAACAAAAATAAGATGATATTGCAAGACAAAAGTTGTTGTGAAGTAGTGATAGAAAACTAAAGTGTGGAACAACACTTTAAAAACTATTTAAAAGAACAACCTATAATCTATTCTTAGATGTAAAATCTCAACAATATCTAATAATGATTTAGTTAAGATTTTAAATATATGGATTATTATTATTAAAGATAAGGTTAGTTGTGAACACATTCTATAAATCTTATCATAATTCAAATTATCACTCATTTCATTTCATTTCAATCTAAATAAAAACCCTTTCAAATCTTGAAAAGATTGTTATTTTAATTTGATTTGATTTTTTAATTACTTATCAAATAAATCCTAAAAGGAATGCATAGATACTTTAATTAATATAAATACACTTAATCAAATCACGAATTTTTATTATATTACTGTTAGTTATATCTTTTTGAAGTATATTTTTATATTGTAAAAGTAGAGGAAATCTAAGTATAGTTGTACATATTTATTAGTTTGTATTGCATCAAAATGGATATGGTATGACAAATTCTCTTATTATGCACTTATACATGTATTCATGTTAGGTGAGAATTTTGTTCAATACATTTTTATTCATACAAAATTCTTTTAAATTTATATTTTTCAAGAATATTTATTTCGGTTTTTTGTTTTGCTATCTAATTTTAAAGTCGTTGATAAAATTTTTAAATATAGTGTATTTAACTTAATTTAAACTAATTATCTCATCATATTATCATATCAAATTTAAAGATAAATCATTTATCTTATGAAATTCAAATTATTCATTATCACTAAAAAATTATGACGTGTGTGATGGTTAGAATTCCAGATTCTAACTGTTAAATAAAAAGCAATAAATATCTGAAAAGTATATTTTAAAAAAATTATTTAAAAAGAAAAAAAGTCAAGAACAATTGAAAATCTCCACGAAGTATATTTTTATTATATTTTCGTTTAATATGTTCTGCAACAAGAGTTTATCCATAAGATAATGTATAATATTTGCTTCATATTGTTGTATAGTTAAAAATTTTAATAAATTTTTATAGATTGCAAGTATTCTAAGTTTTTTATTTTTTTATTACTAATTTGATGCTTAATTTTTATTTTAATCTTTTTAAAATAAAACATATCACTTTAATTATTTATTTAGTATATATATATATATATATATATATATATATATATATAAATAAAGTACAAAGACTTATATTTATAATTATACATTTGTATATATCAATTAGCGTTTATATACGTATAAACATATTTTATCATTTAGATTATAACTTTATTGCATAACTAAAATAAAAGTTAGTTCAGATATACAATAATTGTAATATCCATAATCTCACACTTAATAATTCATAATTGATATATTCTGACATTACATTTAAGGTAACATCCCTTAATCTCACACTTGATAATTCATAGTTGATATATATATATATATATATATATATATATATATATATATGTTTTAAACTCAGATTTCAACTACAAACCCATAAATATAACTCGAATTCTTCTAATTTATTGTTCTATCTCTTTCTTCATTGGCAATGAATCAGACGACATTCCTCCATCAACTATAGTATAACGAATTATACGATCATCGGACATACACAAACACAAACAAGTAGGGTGAGCTAATATGCAACCAATCATTTATAAAACATGCATAATTACTTTGATACACTCAACAAACCTCATATAATAATTATGTTAGACACCCTTATACCATCATACAACAATGGCATCATAGATACTCATCCATTACTTTGATACACTCAACAAACCTCATATAATAATTATGTCAAACACCCTCATACCATCATACAACAATCACATCACACATACTCATACCATCATACAACAATCTCATCATAGATACTCATCCCACAATACCACAATTACTAATAGACACTCATCCCACAAAACTTAATAGACACTCGTTCCACAATACTCAATAGACACTCATTCCACAATACCCAATAGACACTCATTCCACAATACCCAATAGACACTCATTCCGATGATATGTTGATGAGCAGTCACGGGAGGTTATGCACTTGTGATGCCTTCTACTTCCTCTTACAAATACACTTCCAAAATACTCCATACCATCCACAAGGTTAGTCCTCAACACTATGTCAAAAACCGGCACATAGACCAGGATCTCCTGCCCCTCTCACCACATAATTCATCCTTCTCTACTTGAGACTGGATGATTATTAGAGTATCAGGATAACCTCCAACTACAGGACCTTCAACATCAACATATACACAAATACCATATCATTACTGAATCTCTCCACGAGACTCATACCATGCTCATATTCCTCAACTCACATTATACCCTTACAAAATCTCCCCATAATACTCATATCATGTTCAGATGCATAAATTCAAATCCAATATAATAAAATACAATCATCACAGAAATCATACAAAATGAATATATCACAAAATAAATTAACAATACCAAAATATCACCATAAATGGTCACCGGAGAAGAATCAAATGTTTGACGAATCAAACTCACCATAAATCCAGTACATATGACTATTCACAACTTACTGAATTTGACCAGGGCTGCTCTATGATCAGGGATGTACCAACTCCGGTTTTTAAGATTCCTCTATCCTACTAGTGCAAAATTGATCTTTAACGTCACCTCATAGACGTCTGTCCACCAAAACCCCAACGTAAATAATTGATCGGTGGCATAAATGTAAATAATTGAGTGTGGAGACGTCCGTCCTAGACGGGGTCGGACGTCTATAATACAGTTGACGTCCGACCCCTCTAACGGACGTTCAAAAGCCTGACGGGAGAGTTGAAGACTCAGCCTTTTGAACGTCCGTCCTAGAGGGGGACGGGCGTCTATATATATTAAACGTCCGTCCCCCTCCAGGACGGACGTTCAAGAGATTGATGGGTTGAACTACTGTCAGTCTCCTGAACGTCCGTCCTGGAGGGGGACGGACGTTTACGATATATAGACGTCCGTCCCCCTCCAGGACGGACGTTCAAGAGGCTGACAGGGTAGTTGAACCAATCAGTCACTTGAACATCCGTCCTGGAGGGGGACGGACGTCTATATATATTAAACGTCCCTCCCCCTCCAGGACGGACGTTCAAGGGGCTGACTGGTTCAACTACTCTTTTAGCCTCTTGAACGTCCGTCCTGGAGGGGGACGGACGTCTATATATTAAACGTCTGTCCCCCTCCAGGACGGACGTTCAAGGGGCTGACAGGTTCAACTACTCTCTCAGTCTCTTGAACGTCCGTCTTGGAGGGGGACGGACGTTTAAGATATATAGACGTCCGTCCCCCTCCAGGACGGACGTTCAAGGGGCTGACAGGTTCAACTACTCTCTCAGTCTCCTGAACGTCCGTCCTGGAGGGGGACAGACGTTTAAGATATATAGACGTCCGTCCCCCTCCAGGACGGACGTTCAAGAGGCTGACAGAGTAGTTGAACCAGTCAGCCACTTGAACGTCCGTCTTGGAGGGGGACGGACGTCTATATATATAAAACGTCCCTTCCCCTCTAGGACGGACGTTCAAGAGACTGACAGGTTCAACTACTCTCTCAGTCTCTTGAACGTCCGTCCTGGAGGGGGACGGACGTTTAATATATAGACGTCCGTCCCCCTCCAGGACGGACGTTCAAGAGGCTGACAGAGTAGTTGAACCAGTCAGCCCCTTGAACGTCCGTCCTGGAGGGGGACGGACGTTTAATATATATAGACGTCCGTCCCCCTCCAGGACGGACGTTCAAGAGACTGATGGATTGAACTACTGTCAGTCTGTTGAACGTCCGTCCTGGAGGGGGACGGACGTCTATATATATTAAACGTCCGTCCCCCTCCAGGACGAACGTTCAAAAGACGTTTAAAATAAGGACTTACTAACCAAAACGCGAACCCGCGAGGAGTTATGCGAACCCGTGAGAGTTCCCTCTGCGCCTTGCATTTCTAGGTTGGTTTTTATCTGTTTGGGACCATTTAATCTTACTTTTATTCCAATTAAATTGTTCAGTGATGAAATATCTTTCATTTGGACCGATTAAAAGTCGTTTTCTGTACATTTTTGTGCAGTTTGTAGCGTGTTCTTGGGCGGCATTTTTGGCCTACGTTTTAGGTCGTTTACTCCTCCATCTCCCTCCATTTTCATTTCGAATCTGCTCTTCAGACGTGTTGTAGTGCACAAACAAACGTCCAAACCCTGTGATCCTAAATAACCCATAAATAACCCTAAATAACCCGTCTAATAAAGCCCTTTCTGCAGTAGTGTATAGACGTCCGAGAGGTTCACAGCGGACGTCTATATAGACGTCCGGCCTGACACAACGGACGTCTATATAGACGTCCGGCCTGACACAACGGACGTCTACATAGACGTCACCCGCAAAGACGTCGGTCGAACATCGGACGTCAAAAAGCCCAAAGAACGGACGTCTATAGCCCTTTCTGCACTAGTGTCCTACCATCACAATTATAATTCATAATTCCATATCTACCACAATAACATGAATTCATCAGAAATTTTCATTCCAACAAGATATATTGCACAATAATATAACAATACATAATCTGTTCAACAAGATTTAAGTTAAAAACTGGTAGAGTAGACTTCCAGAAAAGAGAGGTGCATCACAATAGACAACTTAAGTACCAAGTCATTCCTTAGCCAAAGTGTTCCTCAACTAGTTTTAACAAATTTCTTATTTACAGATTCAAAACAACAACATATAATATTAACACAGAAATTCAATATAGATAGATATACAGTAAGCACATATGTTTTTCATTAACAGTATTGACACAGAATTTCAAGACATGAATAACAATAAAACAATACTAAATCATAATATAAAAGCTTAGAAAGGTTAGCTCCCCTACCTCTATTCCAGACTTAATCTCTTGCTCAGAATTTGTTTCCCCGAAAACCCTCCAGAACCTCTACTTTTCTTGCAACTAAAAATTTCTTCCTAACTCTTTCTTCTCTATTTCTCAAGATTTCTCACTTGATTCTTCCTCTCTTTGTGCAAAATAGCCTCCCCTCCCATGGTTATTTATAGTCCAAAAATTTTACTATTCAACAATTTTTTAATATTATTTAAATATTATTTTATTATATTAATATTTTAATCACCACTTACATATTGGATCCCTCAATAATGCCTTAAAATCTGGAGTGCTTTATCCACTATCAATATTTTAAATTTTTTTTAAACAAAAAGGTAGAAAAGAGTTTGAACCCATGTTCTTGAAATCACCACAATTTTCTACCAATTAAGCTACCAAAATTTCTAATTTAGCTTTCCACATTTTATTTTTACATAAACTTATTGTATTTTTAATTCACAAAGAAATTTATTACTACTAGTAATAAAATTGTTACTATTAAGGTAAATATTTTTCATGGGTCTTATAGTAATAATGAAATAATAATTAATAAATAATTTATCTAATGAAATTGAAATTATTCATGATCACTAAAAAATTATGATGTGTGTGATGGTTAGAATTCCAGATTTCTAACTGTTAATAAAAGAAATAAATATCTGAAAAGTATATTTTAAATGTTAGCAAAAGTTATTTAAAAAGAAAAAGAAAATCAATAATGTAAAAACCTTGAAAATAGAATATTAGAGTGGATAGGTGTATTAAAATAATGAGGTCGAGTATTTTATTATAAAATAATATCATAATATAAATAGAATTTTCTAAACTCATCTCATTATCTAAATAACTTTCTATCTCTCTAAAACACTATTATCTTAACTTCTCTACCTTCTTTCTAAGCATTATAACTCCTTTATCATCTATTTGACATAGGTAATCATGGCGTCAAGGTCTACAACTTCAACCGGTCAATTCGTTGTTTAGAGAAAGTAAGTCAATAACCCCTTTTCTTTGGTGGTTTAGGGTTCATGATCGTGCAAGACGATTCTGTTTAGCATGGGTCAAGAATCTCTCTTCCTAGTTTCCTGGTTCAATTTTTGTTTTAAGGTTGGTCTTCAATCATCAATCAGTGATTTGTAGGTGTTCTTAGAAATTCCTTGCATTGTAAGCAATCTGCAAAGCGTTTTGAGATATTGGACAGTTGGTTTAGAGGTAAGGAAGATAGTGTTTTTCCTTTAATTCGAGTTGCAAAGTATGTGTTGGTGTGTAATAGTATGAAAATTTAATGTATGTCAACTTTTGATGTTTGATTGGTGTGTTGTTTTCATATGCCTGAGTGATTGAATGAAAATGGTTATATGAATCTGATTAAAGGTGATTATTGGCTTGTATGTGTGATTGGGGTGGTGAAGGGTGGTATTATAAAATGTTTGCAGTGGAGAGGAATCAAAATATTGTTACCAATAAGGAGTATTGGTAAATCTTGAAGAAAATTGTTTTGATGATGCTGCAAGAAGTTTTAGTTGAAGAAGATATTAGAATCATTTAAAAGCAATTTGTAGAAATTAAATATAGTAGGAAAGTCTTGTAAACTTTGTAAAACATGCATTTTTAACTGCAATAATCGATTATGGAATGACAATAATCGATTATCACAAAGTCATCCAGGAATAATCGATTATCACCTCATATAATCGAATATCACATTTTTGAAAAACCTGTAACGGACTTGAATAATCGATTATCACTTATAATAATTGATTATTCGTGGCATTTGGGACTTAACCTTAGATATTTAGAACAACTGGTTATATATTGGGTTTTTGTGAAGTTCAAAATGAGATAAGTTGAATAGAAGCTCTTGCAGAATACTGTTTGTTAGAGGAAGTTCTCAGAAGCTATAGTTCAAGTTCCCTTGCTTGGTCTCGTGAACAGGAGGGGCTCGCGTTTCGTGTGTCGATAGTCGGAGCAAGCTCTCTTCGAGTTAGCAAGGTGCTCTACCTGGTCTCATGAATAGGAGAAGCTCGCGTTTCGTTTGTCGATAGTCGGAGCGGTTCTCTTCGAGTTGGCAGAGTGTTCTTCTTCCGGTTCATTCGTCGAAGGAAGGTTTATTTATCTGTTTTATTCACTATTTGTTGTAATCTGTGAAACATCTTTTTAGTGGAACTGTTAATCACTTTTTATAGTGATTAACGATTGGATGTAGATTCTGTTGAATCGAACCAGTATAAAAATTACTCGTGTGATTTTCTATTCCTACATTTTTTATCTTTTACGCATATCAACTGTTCGATACTGAAATTTTCTGAAAGAAAATTGATTTTCTAAAAACAGACCAATTTATTTTAAAAAGGTGACCGAACACGCTTTCTGCTACTCTAGCTTTATTTCGCTGCGTTACACTCTGTCTGGTACCAATCAACAATTGGTATCAGAGCTTGCTTTGATAGTTTTTCAAAATTTGCGAAAATGGCCGGTCACAACCAACACCTTGTATATGCCGAGGGTGCTTCTATTAACAGACCACCACTTTTTACTAGTGATAACTATGCGTTCTGGAAAGTCAGAATGGAAATTTTTATGGGGTCTGTTGACAGAGGCATCTGGGAAGCTGTACAAAATGGTCCTTATATTCCTAAAAACAGAGTTGAAGGTGTAGAAGTAGAAAAACCATTTTTTGAGTGGACTAATGAAGAAAATAGACGAGCTCAGTTTGATATTAAAGCTCGTAATATTATTTCATCTGCTGTTGTGCTTGATGAATTTTATAGAATTTCAGTGTGTAAGACAACACAGGAAATGTGGGAAGTTCTCAGAGTCACACATGAAGGAACAGAGGACGTGAAACGTGCAAGGAAGAACACTCTCATTCAGGAGTATGAGATGTTCAGAATGCAACCTGGAGAAACAATTTCTGATGTCCAAAAGCGTTTCACTCACATAGTGAACCACTTGACAGGGTTGGGTAAGACTTTTGATACTGATGAATTGAATGTAAAAATTTTGAAATCATTGGACAGGTCGTGGCAACCAAAGGTGACTGCCATCTCTGAGTCTCAAAATCTCACTCAAATGTCAATGCCAATTTTGTTTGGGAAACTCCGTGAGCATGAGCTTGAGTTGAGAAGATTGACGGCTGAAGAAGATCAAGGCAAAAGAAAGACACTAGCCTTCAAGTCCGAGATCTCCAAAGGAAAGAACTCTAAAAGGATTGAAGATGATGATTCTGATGATGAGGAGAACATGAGCCTCATGATAAAGAAATTTGCCAAGTTTATGAAGGCAAAAGGAAAGGACAAATTTCGTAAAGAAAGGAGAGAAAATCAAGAATCTCCTTCAAGTGTTAAATGCTATGGATGTGGAGAAAGAGGGCACATGAAAACTGAATGTCCAAAGAACAAGAAAAGTGAAGAAAAGAAAGAAAGGAAATTCCCAAAGAAGAAGAAAGCTTACATAGCTTGGGAAGACAATGCATCTAGCTCAACAAGCTCAAGTGATTCAGATGAAGAAGCCAATATTTGTCTAATGGCTGACTCAGAAGATACTGGAAGCCAAGTAAGTGATTCCAGCTTTGAATCTAGTGAATTAGACTTGCAAAAGGCCTTCTGTGAATTGTTGATTGAATCTGAAAAACTTGATGCTGCACATAAAAAACTTAAGAAAGAGCACAATGAATTAAAATTGAATTATGAAAAGTTGCTTGATGATGAAGTTGTCTTAAGAAATAAAGTTAGTTCTTTAGAAACAAAATTATCTGATGCAAATGCTACTGTTGAACCTGTTGAATGCTTGTCTTGTAAGAGTCATATGTTTGATATTGACATACTTGAAAACTTACTTGCAAAGGAAACCAAGACTAATTCACATGCTAAGACAAACCTTAATAGAAGCAATGTTGAAAATAGAAATATGCATCAAATAAATAAGTCCAAAGTAAGAAGAACTCGTAGAGTTTGGGTTGAAAAAGGGACTTTTGTTAAAAACAAAGTAAGTAATGCTTGTTGTTTTTACTGTATGAAGCATGGACACACATCAAACAAATGCAACATTAAACATTTTGGTGTTCCAAATGGTAAATATGCATGGGTTAAAGTTGTGAAATGATTTATACTCGCATGAACTAACCCCAAGGACCCATAATTAGATTGGGGACCTAAAACTCTTGCTAATTTGTTTTGTAGGAATCTACTAAGTCAAAGAAGTCATTGTGGTATCTTGACAGTGGATGTTCAAGACACATGACCGGTGACAAGAAAAGATTCATCTCTTTTGAGAAGAAAAAGCAAGGATTTGTGACTTATGGGGATAACAACAAAGGTAGAATCATGGGTACCGGAGACATTGGAGGAGGAAATACATTGACTATAAGAGATGTGCTATATGTTGAAGGCCTCAAGCATAACCTCTTAAGCATAAGTCAATTATGCGACAAAGGTCTCAAGGTAACTTTTGAAAGTGATAAATGCACTGTTTACTTTAAAGATTCTACTGATATTGCTTTGCAAGGTGTTAGGCATAACAATATTTATTTGATTGATATTGAAAGTGCATCTAATCATAGTATAACATGCTTAGTTGCTAAAGAAGAAAATCCTTGGCTATGGCATAAAAGAGCTGCACATATTCATATGCAACATTTGAATAAATTGATTTCAAAAGATCTTGTGATTGGTTTGCCTAAACTGAAATTTGAGAAAGACAAATTATGCACTGCATGTCAAAAAGGTAAACAAACCAAATCTTCATTTTCATCCAAAAGCATGATTTCAACATCAAAACCTTTAGAACTTTTGCATATGGACTTATTTGGTCCATCTAGAATTAAAAGTTTTGGTGGAAATTACTATGCTCTTGTAATTGTTGATGATTACACAAGATTCACTTGGACCTTCTTTTTAAATTTGAAAAGTGAAGCTTTCAAAGCCTTTAAATCTTTTGCAAAACGTATTCAAAATGTAAAAGACTTGAAAATCAAAACATTGAGAAGTGATCATGGTGGAGAATTTGAAAATGAATCTTTTGAAAAATTTTGTGAAGAATATGGCATAGCACATAACTTTTCTGCACCTAGAACTCCCCAACAAAATGGTGTTGTTGAAAGGAAAAATAGATCATTAGAAGAATTAGCTAGAACCCTTATGAATGAATCTAATGTGCCAAAATATTTTTGGGCTGATGCAGTTAGTACTGCTTGTTATGTGTTAAACAGGATGCTTATTAGGCCAATTCTGAAATTAACTCCATATGAACTGTTGAATGGTAGAAAACCAAATGTATCTCACTTGAAAATATTTGGGTGCAAATGCTTTGTCTTGAATAATGGAAAAGATAATCTAGGTAAATTTGATGCAAAATCTGATGAAGCAATTTTCCTAGGATATTCTTTGACCAGTAAAGCATATAGAGTATTTAATAGAAGAACTTTGATAATTGAAGAATCAATGCATGTTGTCTTTGATGAGATTGTGGACCTTGAGGAAAACCCTCTTGAGTCAAAAAAACCTATTGCAGGTGATGAGGATTATTTGAAGGAAGCTCTTGAAGAGATGTATCTAAATGAGAACTATCCTCCAGAACTTCAAGAAACACCTCAAGCTGTTGATTCTAAAAGCTATCAACAACCAAGAGGACTCTCCTTGGACAACATCATTGGAGACATTTCAAAAGGAGTAACTACTAGACATAATCTTAATAATTTTTGTCTAACTGTAGCTTTTGTGTCTCAGATAGAACCCAAGAATATAAAGGAAGCTCTTCAAGATGATAAGTGGTGCGTTGCTATGCAAGAAGAGCTAAACCAATTTGAAAGGAATGAAGTCTGGGAACTTATTCCAAAGCAAGATAATTATCAAGTCATAGGAACCAAATGGGTATTCAGGAACAAGCTTGATGAGGATGGAAACATCACAAAGAACAAAGCAAGGCTAGTTGCAAAGGGCTACTGTCAAGAGGAAGGTATAGACTATGATGAAACATATGCACCAGTGGCCAGGTTAGAAGCAATTAGATTGTTGCTTGCATATGCATCTTTGATGAAATTTAAATTGTATCAAATGGATGTGAAAAGTGCGTTTTTAAATGGTTTCATAAAAGAAGAGGTATATGTTAGTCAACCTCCTGGTTTTGAGGATTTCAAATTTCCTGATCATGTTTATAAGTTGAAAAAGGCCTTGTATGGTCTTAAACAGGCACCTAGGTCTTGGTATGAAAGACTTAGTACCTTCTTACTTGATAATGATTTTTCTAGAGGTAAGGTTGATTCAACCTTATTTATAAAGAAAGTAGGAAAACACATCTTGATTGTACAAGTTTATGTAGATGATATTATCTTTGGGTCAACTGATGACTCCTTATGTGAAGAATTTGCAAAAATAATGCAAGGTGAGTTTGAGATGTCTATGATGGGTGAGCTGAATTTCTTTTAGGACTACAGATAAAACAGATGAATGAAGGTACTCTTATTTCCCAAACAAAATATTGTAGAGAAATTCTTAAGAAATTTGGTATGGATACGTGTAAAGAAGCTAGTACACCTATGGGTACTTCATGCTATTTAGATAAGGATGAATCTGGAAAAGGAGTAAATGAAACTATGTTTAGAGGCATGATAGGATCTTTATTGTACTTAACTGCTAGTAGACCAGATATTATGCAAAGTGTATGTGTGTGTGCTAGGTACCAAGCAAATCCTAAAGAATCTCATTTGACTACTATCAAGAGAATCTTAAAATACCTTATGGGAACCACTTCTTTTGGACTTTGGTATCCATCTGATGCTTCACTTAGTTTAATAGGTTATTCTGATGCAGACTATGGTGGTTGTGAAATTGATAGGAAAAATATTAATGGTACTTGTCATTTTCTGGGTTGTTCTTTGGTATCCTGGAATTCAAAGAAACAAGCGTGTGTAGCCTTGTCTACTGATAGGCTGTTGCTGAAGCTATCAAATTAATACTACTTTTCAAGGCAACTTCAGTATTGCCAAGTAGTATTCAAAAAGGTAGATAGGGCTAAAGTAACCCTGAGTCGTCTCTCAACGAACACGGAATTGCTTTTGAATATCTGACTCTTACGAATGCTATGCAATGCTTATGGATAAAAGTAATGTTTGGAGAATGTTTAAAGAACAAATAAGAAACTTAAAAACAGTTACGATGAAATAGGCTAATTCCACTGCTTTTCCAAGATAGATTCAACATCGGTTATTCACGGATAATTGTTCAATTGATTATTGTTTAAGTTTCAAATTAATTAAAGTACATTCTTAATTAATTCGAGGGAGATCATGCATTTAACCAAAGTAAATTCTCAATCAAATGCAAAACCTTTCTAGATTATTCACAATAAATTCAACCAAAGTACATTCTCAATCAAATTCTATTGTGTTTAATCATGTCTATTCTTAAATCTCCTAACCAAATTAAAAGCTAATCAATCAAAATAAATTCTCAATTGATTATAGTTGAAATTATTACTAATCAATCAAAGTACATTCTCTATTGATAGTAAAAACCATTTAATCATATGAAAGTTCCTAAATTAAATCAAAGTAGATTCTCAATGTAAACCTAGAAACCCTAAAACTCATATAATCAATATGCATGTAGATTCAAGCACATTATGATGCAAAATCTTTGCTTTTAACAAGATAGAGAGATGAAAGACATAGAGAGGACAAATTAAATCAATAATCAAAGTAAACAATTGCATTAACTGAATGTAACCTCAGAATCCGTCATGGAATTATAGTAGAATAGCCCTAGATGCTTAACTCTCCATGAATGGAGTTGAATACAAGATGAAAGAAAAGTGAGAGGAGTATGAGAGAATGAATGAATTAAGTGAAGTCCCCCTTTTTCTGCCTCCCTTGGGTCTCTTTATATAGGCTTGATTGGACTTGGACTCTGAATAGTTTGTTGATAAGATATTTTCTGTTGATATATTATATCTTTCAAATATTCATTAGATTAAATCAGTTTTAAAGAATATTTGATAGATATTAACTCAAGTATCTTATATCCTATATCTTCCAAATAACTAAAAGATTTAGATAATGATAAAATTATTTGGAAGATATTTTCTGTTGATATTCCCAAATTAAATTCAACAACTGAATTTTATCTTTTAGATTTTCTGACTTTCCAAAATTGCGCAAATGCCTTAAAATTTCTTCTATCTGCACTTTAACCCGTTCTAAATTTTCCAAATAAAATCTGATTTTGGGCCTTGAATTGCCATTTGGACCAATAAAACTTATATTCTCAGCTACACAAATAAACATTAGAATATCCAATAATAATTTATGCGCTAAAACTCACTTTTTACGTCTCTTTATTTCCCAAACCCAACAATTCCAATCATCACAAATTCACTTAAAATCAACCATTTAAGCACAATTATCCCATCAAAAATTTGAATTTTAAAGCATAAATGTGGGCATAAATATGCACTCATCATCTACCACTGAAGTTGAATATATTGCTGCTGGAAATTGTTGTGCCCAAATTTTGTGGATGAAACAACAATTAGAAGACTTTGATATCTTCCTTGATAATATTCCTTTAAAATGTGATAATACTAGTGCTATTAATTTAACTAAGAATCCCATAATGCACTCAAGGACTAAGCACATTGAGATTAGACATCATTTCTTGAGAGACCATATTCAAAAGGGGGATTGTCAAATTGAATATGTTGATACCTTACATCAATTAACTGATATTTTCACCAAGGCGCTACCTAAGGATAGATTTTTTGAGCTTAGAAGAGAGTTAGGAGTATTAGACATGTCTTAGGATCAACGCTTATGAAAATTTTCACATTTTCGTAAAATTAACGCTTCATAATCGATTATCACAAGGCAGTAATCGATTATTCAAACTTAAAACTCAAATTTGGGAAATTTTGAATGAATAATCGATTATCATCAGGCATAATCGATTATCATGCAATTTCTGGGCAATGATTCTTGAGCCATAATTGATTATCACGTTGACAATTTCAAAAATACAGTCGCTGGAGCATCCCATAACGACTATAAACGGCCATAAACAGCTAGTTTTTCCATTCTTCTTATAAATAGCCTCCTATAATCGATTATTAGACACTTCTTTGCACCCAGAAACTGCTGAAATCAAATCTTGAGCTCAAAACCTCTCCATTTTTATTCACTTTCTCAAAATCTCACTACCTCAAACTTTCTCCATGGCGGATTCAAGAAGACATCGCCGTAGAGCTGCTGGAGCATCCTCTTCCTCTCAACCACATCCTGCAACCATTGATGGGTGGATTTCATATCAAGGAAAACATGCAGACTATGTTAATTCTTGGTAAGAAAGAAGAATTATGGCGGTAAAGTATTGATGGAAGACCATCTAAGACGCACATTGGACCTCTTACTAGAGCCATGGCAAAGAGGATTCAAGAGGAAGAAGGATCACCTACCATTTTGCTTTTATGGAAGGTAATTTACATTGATTCTTTTTCCCATAATTAAAAGCACATTTTTCCTTGCTTTGTAGGATTAATAAAAAGCAGCTGCCAATATAAAGACTTGGGGGAAAAGCTTGCTGCCCAAACTATCAAACAAAGGTGTTTTACATGTGTGCTGCTGGCCAAAACCACCAAAATAGAATTTGGCGCTTTCCATTTTCAAACTTGCTGCCCAAGAATTCACATGAGCTGTGTGAGCTGTTGCCCAAACCAAAATTGGCGCCATTCATTTCAGTTTAATTGTCATTTCATTTTGAATTTCATTTCAGATCTGAGGCTCTTATTTCCCTATAAATAAGAGACCTCTTTCACCATGTAAAGAACTTTTGAGCTTAGTAAATTGCTGCTGAAATTAACTTCCAGCCCTATTGCTCTTGAGTCATTTATTCTCTCTACTTTCTCTTCCCTTTCCTCTAGCTTCCTTCCATTGTAGGAAGGCCTTCTGAGCTGTGAGGTTCCCACACATACTCATTCCACTCAAACACACCAACCATCAATCAATCTCACTCAATTTCCACTACATCCACACTGCTGATTTCAATCCGCTGCACCAATACTGTTCTCGGTTTTTGAAGCTTTGTCTGCAAGGTCGGTCCAGGTCATTCTAAGCATGTCTAAGCTTCCATCAAGTATATTCGCCTTGATTTTTTCCATTTCTATGGATCTCAATTTCTAGATCTTTTTACTGTTCAAGGACTCACAAATCTGGTGGAGCAAAAAGGTTGCATTTATCCTGATCTCATAAGAGTTTTCTACTTCAACTTGAGATATCGAGATGGGATTATATCCACTAAAGTAAAGGGTGTCCGCATAATTTTAGATGATGATATGTGGACCAACGTTGCTCAACTTACCATCTAGGATGATGCTGTAAAAGTTCATCTAGGACTTCAAGATTTCAATAGGTTGATGATTTTCCAATCCTTCTTGCGTCACCCTGAACAACAGACTAATCGAAGGCAATTGCTTGTTGGAGGTTTCAAGGTTGAAGAAAGGATGATTCACTACTTGATTGTCTGGATACTATGTCCTAGAGCAACCAATCATGCTCAATGCTCTGAGCAGGATCTACTTCTTCTGTATGGGATCCTAAATCACATACACATCGATTGGCCTGCTCTCATTGTTGACACAATGGTAAAAGCTAAGAAATCCCATTCTTATAAATTTCCCTATGCTCTTCTTATTTCTAGGATTTTGGAGTACAAAGGTGTAAATGTTGAAGGAGAACTTGTCCAAGCCATTCAAGCTGTTGGCTCGAAAATTGGTGATACTACCTTTCGTCAGATGGGATTCATTACTAGAGGACGAGTTCTCATTCACAAAGATGATGACCATCCTGATGAAGATGAAGATGATGACATCGATACTCATATGGCAGAACCAGTTAGTGCTGCTGCTCCTTCTGATGCTGGTCCATCTACCATGCCCTCATCCTCCTCACTCTCCATGGAAGAACATTTTGCTAGATTATCTAAGCAATTAGAGGATATGAGTCTAGCACAAAGAACACACTTTGAGGAGATTTATGAGTGGCAACAATGTATTAATGAGTACATGGTTGATCAATTTCTTGATCTTGATGTTCGCCTATCTAACATCGAGAATCATCTCAACCTTCAACCTCCAGAAAGATCTCCTAGTCCTGAGTTTTAGATATAGGTTCTATGTTAGCATGCTTTGTTGTTTGCTTGCTATTTCATCTATGTTATAATTCTGTCTTTTATGTTTCTTCTTATAATGTAATCCATCTTTTCATAAATAAAATGATTTCTTGATTATATGCATACTTTGTTTAATTGAGGGGGAGCTTTTTACATCAAATCTTTTTGCTTATGATCAAAAAGGGGGAGAAGAATAATATAAAGGGAGAAGTATAAATTAATACAGGGATTGCTAACTCTGTTGTTGTCTGTTAGCTTGTATGTTTTGCAGGTAACCCAAAATTGCTTTTAAAATTGAATTTTTTGATCATCATCAAAAAGGGGGAGATTGTTACCAATAAGGAGTATTGGTAAATCTTGAAGAAAATTGTTTTGATGATGCTACAAGAAGTTTTAGTTGAAGAAGACGTTAGAATTATTTAAAAGCAATTTGTAGAAATTAAATATAGTAGGAAAGTCTTGTAAACTTTGTAAAACTTGCATTTTTAACTGCAATAATCGATTATGGAATGGCAATAATCGATTATCACAAAGTCATCCAGGAATAATCAATTATCACCTCATATAATCGATTATCACATTTTTTGAAAAACCTGTAACGGACTTGAATAATCGATTATCACTTATAATAATCGATTATTCGTGGCAGTTGGGACTTAACCTTAGATATTCAGAACAACTGGTTATATATTGGGTTTCTGTGAAGTTCAAAATGAGATAAGTTGAATAGAAGCTCTTGCAGAATACTGTTTGTCAAAGGAAGTTCTCAGAAGCTATAGTTCAGGTTCCCTTGCTTGGTCTCATGAACAGGAGGGGCTCGCGTTTCGTGTGTCGATAGTTGGAGCAAGCTCTCTTCGAGTTAGCAAGGTGCTCTGCCTGGTCTCGTGAATAGGAGAAGCTCGTGTTTCGTTTGTCGATAGTCGGAGTGGTTCTCTTCGAGTTGGCAGAGTGTTCTTCTTCCGGTTCGTTCGTCAAAGGAAGATTTATTTATCTGCTTTATTCACTATTTGTTGTAATCTGTGAAACATCTTTTTAGTGGAACTGTTAATCACTTTTTATAGTGATTAACGACTGGATGTAGATTCTGTTGAATTGAACCAGTATAAAAATTACTCGTGTGATAGTATCTTTCTGTTCGATAAATTTTCTAAAAGAAAATTTATTTTCTAAAAACAGACCAATTTATTTTAAAAAGGTGATCGAACACGCTTTCTGCTACTCTAAGCTTTATTCCACTGCATTACACTCTGTCTAGTACCAATCAACAAATATATGATGAGCTTTTAGTATTTTAACATTAAATAAGGGTTTTGGTGTGTGAGTTTTTGAACTCAGGATTAACTGGAGTGTATTCAGTTTTAAAGTTGGTCTAGATGTAAATTATGACTTCTAGGATTGTTAATTTGTTGAAATATGTTTTAGAAGTAGGTGTTGTAGTTTGGTGATGTTTTGGATGGTTTTAGGTGCAAAGTGGGGGTCTTGAGTAGTGAAATTTTTGTGGGAATGTTCTGAGGTAAATTTGAGGGGTTGGGGTCTGTAATGAAGCCAATTGTGACTTGCCCTAGTCCCTAAGTTGCACAATTATGAGCTAGAAATGGTATAATTCATTTTGGGTCTATAAGTTGAGATTTGTGAAATGTTAGAGTGGAATCTTGTAAACAATCACTTAAAAATGAGTTGAGGATGGGTTGTAGGAAGTTGTTTAAGTTAAATTGATGGTATAACATGATCTAGGAGGGTTAAAAGTTGGAAAAAATATATCAATTTGGTCAAGAGTGGTTAGTGGTGCAAATTCTGCAATTTTGATGCTGTAGGATTATGCAGACTCATTGAGCAAGTGGAGTCGCTCAATGAGAGGCTAAGGGTTTGGACCACTGTCTTCTTATTATCCTAGCGAGATGGGTCGTTGAGCGAGTGCTTGAGGGGTCTGGATCATTGTCTTTGGATTCGCACAACGAGCTGGGTCGCTGAGCGAGAGGTTGAGGTCTAGGATTAATGTTAGTTTATTTGCACAACGAGTTGGGTCGATGTTAACTCATTGGCCAGTGTACCAAATCGTATCAAGTAATATAAAATTGTAAGACCAAGTATCATTTCTCAAGAGACTCGTGACACCAAAAAATCGTATAATATCTTAACTAATTAAGACTAAAGAATGATTCCATTGAATGAAATTTTAATGCAATAAAAGTAAACATAATAACTTGAATGGAAAATTGATGTTTTGAAGCTAAAACAAGAATGAATGAATGGTATTGAGATGATATGAGATGATGATGTTGTTGGGGTTAGATTTCACCTACTTCACCTTCATGCATATTAAAAATTATCTTTTTCATTGGAATGTTAATATCACTTACGAAATTACTTAGAACTCGATCCCTCGGCGTAAAAAGCCTAGTTTTAATTATTAGAACTCAATCCCTTAAATCCCTAATAACCAATTCCGCATTAAGAAAAGAAGCTTAAGACAACCAAATGTCCTATCCCTATCCTTAGGCAATATTTCCTTTGGGTGAAATCCTCCATATCATGATTCATAAGATATTTTCCAATACACAAAAAAACCAAGCATCAAGTCATGAATGGCCAAAACAAGACAAACATTAAGAATAGGAGAAAATCACTAACATTCAATGAAAGAAGCATAAAATATTTAAAACATGTTCAAATACATGAAAGTTTAGAGGTTACATCATCCCCAACAACAAATGAATTTAGCTCTCCATTGTCATGGAGAACCTTGGCGTACAATAGAAGAATGAAATTGAGATGAAAACCCTAGAAAGAGAAAAGGAAAGCTCCCACATGCCCAATCTTCCTCCAAAGGGTCGAAAATAGCTTTTATGTCCTTCAGCCGTCCAAAGATATGATTGATTATTTTTCAACTAGCTTTCCCTTCTTGTATGTTTCTTGGTGTGTATTATCTTTGGCGATGATCATCTGGTGGGTGTGAGCAAATCAAGATGAGGTGTCCGTCGAGCAGGCATTAGGCGGAGGGGCTACTGATGTGTACTGCTATTAGAATTGTTTTCTTTATAATGCTTGTGGTTCTTGGCGGACTTTGGGTGTTGTACATAGTTTTGATACTAGTATGTGTTGTATATAAAGTTCGTTTTATAGTTTTCTTTGGATGACTATAAAAAATAACTTTATACTCTTTATCCATCTTGTTAACTAATCTATCATATTAACTTTGTGATGACTATTATATAATTACATACTATATTTTGGGATCGCACAACTAACAATTTAAATCTCCACGAAGTATATTTTTATTATATTTTCGTTTAATATGTTCTGTAACAAGAGGTTATCCATAAGATAATGCACAATATATTCTTCGTATTATTGTATAGTTACCAATGTTAATAAATTTTTATAAATTGCAAGTATTCTCAATTTTTATTTTATTATTTTTTTTGACTAATTTGATGATTTAATTTTTATTTTAATCTTTTTAAAATAAAAATATCATTTTAATTATTTGTATATATCAATTAGCATTTATATACGTATAACCATATTTTATCACTTAGATTATAACTTTATTACATAATTAAAAGAAAAAAGTTAGTCTAGGGACATAATGATAATGAACTAATAATTATGAATGGTGCACTTATAATGAAAATAATAATAAGGAAACAGGCTTAAATGCTAATTTGTCTCCATGTTAAGAGGTGAATTTCTATTTAGTACCCGGTTTTAAAAATGAAGACATTGGGTCCGTATGTTATGAAAAGTATATGAATAAGGTCCACAAAGAAAGAACAAGTTCAACACATCATCAAAGAAAAAGGTGAACAAGAGAGATAAAAAGCTAGACAACAGAAGAGAGAAGAAAAAAAGTACGGTCACATCAGCATGGACTTAACACCGTTGCTGTCAACTTATCAGACAGGACCTTATTCATACACTTTTCATAACATAGGTACTCAATGTCTTCATTTTTAAAACCGAATACTAAACAGAAATTCACATCTTAACATAAGGACGAAGTAAATATTTAAGCCTAAGGAAACACGTAATAGACTTTGATTTTTGTCCTCAAAGGGTTATTCTATTATTATGTGTATTTATAATGAATTGAGAATACATAAATATAACTTGTAATATCACTAAAAAAGTATTTAAATAATGATAAATTTCTATGATTAAAAGTATTTAATTATTATAATAATTAATTTAGATATTAATTTATAAATTAAAAATTAATTGTAAATGAAATAATTTTTATTATAAATAAAAAATTATAATAGGTTTCTAAATTAATAACTAAAATAGTTTTTACTATAAATTGATATTTAAATTAGACATTAAATATTAGCTATCAAGGAGTATCAAAGAAATTCATCTTCACACAATTGCTAAAACGCATTTTTATACCGGTTAAAATAATACATTTTATACTAGTTTTCGCCCTAATATAGAAGTAGGAGTATAAAAAATATTTAAATTTTTATATCAGTTGTGTAGCCAGTATAAAAAGTTCACTATGAGATATATGTTTTATGTATGATTCAAACTTTTAATCGGTTAGTGAACTAATCGATATAAAAAATTTGACACTCTATAATTTGTTGAAGCTTTAACCAAATATAATAAGTGTTAATTTTTATTTTGGATAAAGCCTATCGTTTGTTCATAATATATGAAATTGAAAGCTTGACTTTTAATGTTCTACGTGACAGAAAATAATAGAAAACCATATTATTTGTCTATGTAATATAATTTTTTCATGAGTATTATGTGATGTCCCATGTTTTGTATTTCTATTTTAATCAAATCATCATACCAACATACCTAATATAAACTTATTTAGAAAGATAATTTATTTTATATAAAAAATTAATAATTTTCTATAAAACTGAATTTTCAAATTACAAGGTAAAGTATAGCGAGGAGTGAACTACATTAAGTTTGGTAGTTGCTTATTATTCGTTGAATTTATTGTTACAAAATATCATTTTGTAAGCTTTAATCTCTTTTTAGACACTCCACAAGATATTCAAAAATTGTTTGTAATTCAAAAATTCATTAAAATTCGTTGTAATTCAAAAATATTCAAAAATTTAATGTATAAACATTTAAGCAATCTATAATGAAATTTGTTGGTTGAAAAAACCACGAAACATAACCTGCAAATTTTAGATTATGTAAATAATAATAAGAATATAGTTATTGCTAAAAAAAAGTGCTAAATTAAAATGTTATTCCTATTATACCTAATAGTTAATAGTGTTACTATTTAGGAATCTAGATAAAAGACAATTTAAATATTATTTGTTTTGAAATATTGTTCGTCACAAATTTTATGCTTAAAAGACATCCAAATAATAAAAATAGAAAAGAAGATTTAAACTAATTTTGGGCAGTTGATGTGACTATGGTAAAAACACATGTTTTTTCACTAAAATATGGTTATATTTATTTTGAATCCATTTCTTAATAAGGACAAAAAGTGAGTAAAAGAATTGTTTCACATAAACAAAAATCAAACAGATATTTCCTTTAAAGATAAATATCATCCCTATGGAAAAAAAACATGTCTTCGTTTCAAAAGATTTCTCAAATGAGATGTTTGCGTAAGTAGGAGAAGTTTACTGTGTTAGAACAATCGAAATTAAGAATCTTTATTTGTTGTGTTAGAACGACCAAAATATAGAATCTTTAAAAGAAAAGAGTTAAATCATACGTGAACTTTGTGACGAACAGAGTTTATTGCCGATGGTGAAGACTCGGTGGTTGAATCAATCCACGGATTTGGTTGAAACAAAAATAAGATGATACTAAAGAAAAAAGTTGTTGTGAATTACTGATAGAGGAATGAGGTGTGAAACAACACTATTTAAAAGAACAACCTACCTATGATCACTTTTGTTTTGATTCCAAGATATAAAATATTAATAATATCTGATAATGATTTAATTAAGATAAGGTTTGTTGTGCACATATTCTATAAATCTTATCATAATTCAAAGTATAAGTCATTTCATTTCATTCTAAAAACCCTTTAAATCTTGAAAATATTGTGATTTTAATTTGATTTGGTTTTTTAATTACTTATCAAATAAATCCTAAATGCAATGCATAAGATAATGTATTTGATTTTATCTCATATTTTTAACCATTGATTTTGTAACATTTCATTTTAATAGTATAAAACTATTAAAATAAAATATTACAAATATGATAACTTAAAAGAGAATGGAGATTTTTAGAGAAGGAGATTATACACTTGAAGAACAAACGTATCTACACTGATGCTTGATCTTCCTCGTGACGCGATATCCCCTCTCTAAGTTTACAACATTTAAGGTGATCATCCCAAAAGAGAAACATACGCAAAGACACACAATACAAAAGCAAGGGTAAGCTAGTGGTAAAATCGTTTATTATAGTAAAATAACATTTCATTATGTATTACAATTCACACAATATAAACATCAATCCTAATCATGCAACATACTTAGACTTGACCATCCGGATATGGTATGAATGTCGAGTTATGGCGGTTCTTGTACTTGTGATGTCCTCTACTGCTTTGTAAAGTCATTGCCAATGGGTTTCACCCTACCACACACAATGTTAGTCCTTAAAACGCCCTTTTGCCAAATGGAGAAAGTTGCCTCAGGATAAAACCTCCTGTTACTCTCACGACATGCCTCACCCCTCTCTGATTGAGAATGAATGACCATTAGAATGTTAAGATGAACCCCAAGACTGAGCTTCCTACATTCATACTTACAACATTACAGGACACCACCTTGTAACCTCTCCATGAGGGTCATGAAATTACGTCAATCAATACAATTCACTTGATCAATCACACACTAATCACCTTCATCATATATCATACATAATCGTATGCATAATCGTATGCATAATCTTATTTCCAATTCATTATTATTAATCAATTCATACTTCACAATAAGTATTATAAACCAATCATTAGAATAATCACATACATTGAACAAACCTTATGAAGTATAGAAACACTTAGTTGAAAATATGATATTTTCGCTCAACCACCAAGTCTGCTCACTCAGCTAAAAATGCCAGCCAGCTCACTCGCTCAGCCACCATGACTCGCTCTGCGAATACAAAAACAGTGAGTTCTGCTCGCTCAGTGACTACACTCGCTTAGCTAGATATAGTTCTGCTCGCTCAGCGGTTACACTCGCTCAACGAGACTTCATAATTCTACAGCACCAAAACTGCACAATTTACACCCCCAACTACACTTATCTAACTTACACACTTCTACTAACATCTAAAACTTCCATTTGATATTCTAAACCTAATTAGACCCATCCAAACATGTATAACTCAACTAAAACCACAACTAAACTTATTTTGTAATGAAATTCTAACTTAAACAAACTAAAATTACAACCTATAGACTAGAGGTGTCATTTGAGTCCCTAGCCCATGGGTTGACCCTAACCCCTTCTAAAATCAAGCCCCAATTTTCTAGCCCCCTTAATAGGGGGCTTTTTAAAAGCCCCAACCCCTAAAGCCCCACATAAAGTGGGCTGGGGTAGGGTTAGGATGGGGCTAGCCCCCAAACTAAATTAATTCACTTTTAATGTTTTTTTAGCTATTTCTTTTATTTACTTTACAAGTTCAATAATTTTCAAAATTTACATGATATTTAATATCTTTTTAATTAAATATAAATGTATAAATATTGATTTTATAAAAAACTTATTTAAAATAATTTTTTAATTATAAGTATATTTTAAATATATAATTTTATTATTTTGGAAAGTTAAAAAAGAAAATTTTTATTATTATTTTTATTTAAAAGATAATGAAAAAAATTTCAAAAAATAAATTATAAAAGTAACACAGTTGAAAATTCGATTTTTCAATAATCGAATTCTGATATCTATATAAATATTTGAAATATTAATTATGGATAGATTTTAAATTCAAATCTATTGATTGGATAAATTTTAATATCCGTGTAAAATTTTTATATTTTATAGTTTGTCATATAAAATTCTTTTGTTGAATGTTTTGTATAGATGTATATATATATATATATATACATTAAAAAATTAAACCACAAACTTTGTAAAGTTTAAAATTAATTTCACGTAATAAAAGAACTAACTTTTTAGTGAAAATCCTTGTTATACAAAATTCTTATAAATATCATATATGTTAGTATACAAGATCTAGATGTAATCCTAGTGGTTATAAAATCATATTTTTTTTCTAACCTTTTAAATTAAATTAATATTTTAAAATCATACTTATCTTTATCCAACAAAGATTGTTTTTGTTGAATTATTTATCATAATTGAGCGGATTGTAATAAAAAATAATTAAATAATAGATACAATATTTTTAAATAAATATAATGTTATAATTTATAATACTAAAATTAAAATTATTATTGTATTTAATTATTAACATATAAAATAAATAAAAATTATAATAATTATAATAATAAATAAATTACATCAATGTCTCTTAATAAGAAACTAATAAAAAAGATAAATGAATATAATATAAAATATATGAAAAAGACATAAAAATATATAAATTGATGTAAATGACTAAATAATACGTTTCATAAATTTTTTTTTAAAAGAATTATATAACTTTGTAAATAATAAATATTAATTTTATTAAATTTGAAAAATTAAAAAAGTTAAAAAGTTATTAAGTCAAAATTTTAACATGTTCACACCAATTAAAAATAATGTAATTTTGATCATAAATTTTTATCGAATGATATTGATTTAAACTAGTGACAAAATAGATTACCATCTATAAATAAATTCGTTAGTCCATCAAAATTTTACATATTAAATTAAATTTTTTAACTTTTAAACCTATTTTATGTGGATATCTCTGAACCGTCAAATTTACAAACCAAAATTAAGAAACCAAAATTAAGATGAAAAAATTATCAAAACAAAATTTGGAAATTAAGAAATAATTGTATAAAAGCATTATTATTAAACTAATTAATATAGAAACAGTTATGAAGTAGAAAATTAATTTTATTGGTAAAAAAATATAATTATACATGAATCAATTATGGTTATAAGTTATTACTAACAAAGATAAAATGAAAGCTGGATAAAAAATACATATGATTTGTGATTACTTGTATGATGATATTATGTTTCTAGACGTTAAATTTTGTAAAAAGGAAAGCCCATGGGCTGGCCCTGGCCTATAGGGCTTTAGGGATTTTTAGCCCTGTGGGCTTTTTTAATAAAGAGTTTTTTTTGGTCCTATGGGCTTTTTTGGCCCCAACCCACATGGGTTAGGGCCAAATCTTATTAAAGGGGCTCATTTGACAGCTCTACTATAGACCATAACTCAAACCTACCACTTTTAGCACATAACTTAGCCATTTAGGGGTCTGACCAAGTCTTAAATGACCCAAAAGCAAACCCCAACAACTCCACTTGACCTTAATTCACTTACTTTGAAAACTTACTACTCAAAACCTTTAAAATTGACCAAAAACAACTACAACACAACCTATTTGCAAATTGTCAACACCCAATTTCGTTCGGATAAGTAAATAAATAAAAATAAAGAATAAAAGAATAATAATTAATGGTGGGTAAAAAAAGGAAAAAAGAAAATAATAAAATAAATTTCCTTAATGAAGGACACATCACTAGAAAATACTTTTGAAATATTAGTTTGATATGGTAATAATTTGAATCAATATTATGCCAATAATTATAAGCAGCAATTAAAATATTATCTTAATATAATTTGTTGCGTAAGTTGCTTTTAAAGAGGAAAATATGATTTTAAAAATGGACAAATTTTCTGATAGTAATTATAATCAATATCTTGAATATTATTTGATTTCCTTTTCTTGGAACCAAGACATTTTCTTTCCCTATTTTTTTGTTGTCAATTAATTCATAATTTAGGGCAAAATTACCATAATATTACAATGTGTGTATATAAATACGCACCCTGTCATGGAAAAGGGCGACAGAAAAAAAAAAGAGAGATACACTCTGAAATAATAGAGATAGAAAGAGGGAGAGAGAGTATAGAGGAAAGTAAATTCTCACGCTAGAGGAACTCTTCCAAAAGAAACTACCAAGGGAGAACTAGGGGAATACTTAAAGCCAAAAAGGTGTGTCATCTCTGCACCATTCTCCTTCTCTTTATATCGTACTTTGAAGGTTTTTGTTAAAAGATTTTATTTTTTCTACTATGGACCAATAATTTTTTTTCCATAAAAAAGAACATCTTTTCGTGTTTCTTTTGGTATTGGTTATATCTTCCGCATCACGTGATATTTTTTTTTAAATTTTACTTAATTAAAAAAATAAACAAATGAATAATTTCAGAACAAAATAAAAAAGAAAATATTTCTTATCACGTGTTTTCCTATAAAAAAATATTAAATCACAAAATAAAGGGTATGGGTATGCGTCGGTTTATGTACTTTATTTAGATTTTTGAAAAGTGAATCCGAAAAAGATTTGGTTTAACAAGAATGACATCCTTTTTGGTTTTGAAGATTTTTGTACTTTTTATTTATTTAAGAATGGTGGGAAAAAGAAAGAAACCGGCCATAGGCCGACAGATACTTATAAAAAAATTATGATTTAAAAAAAACATTATTTGTGTGTATGAAAAAAAAACATACCTTTAGAAAAAAAAACTTCAGAGTACAATAAAAAGAGAAAAAGAATGGTATAGAGATGTCATACCTTTTTAGCTTTCAGTACTCTTCTCTTTCTTCTTTGATGATTGCCGTTGACAGAACCCTTATGGGTGAGAACCTATTTTTTTCTATACTCTCTTTCTATTATTTCTGGATGCTTCCCTCTATTTTTTTCCCCTTTTCTATGGCAGAGTGCGTATTTATATACACACATTGTAATATTATTGAAATCTTGCCTTAATTGTGAATTAATTAACAATAAAACAAAATAGAGAAAGAAAAGGTCTTAGTTTCCAGAAAATAAATTAAATAATATTCAAAACATTGATTATCATTATTGTTAGAAAATCATATTTTCTTCTTTAAAATCAAATGATGCAACAAATTATATTAATATACTATTCTAATTATTTCTTATAATTATTAGCATAATATTAATTCAAATTATTACCATATTAAACTAACATTTCAAAAATATTGTGTTTGGTATTAAAGTTATTATTTTATCCCTTTTTACCCACCATTAATTATTATTCTCTTATTTTTTTTATTTTTATTTATTTACTTACCCGGACGAAATTGGGTGTTGACAGCTGCCCTTGTTTATTTATATTTTGCTAGATAACACAAACCTTAGAGTTTTGGTGTTATCCTAGTAAAAGCTAAATAAAGATAAAGGCACGAATTTCGTTTGGGTCCAAAGAAAAGGAAAGAGATTACCTCGAAGCGTACCTGGTAGAGCATGTAGCAACCTTGTGGATCTTGCTGAAGAGCCGTGACACCTGTGGAGGGTGTGTCATACCCTATGAACTTTGTTCGTAAAATTTGCTGGTGAGGCACATGAACCTCGTAATTCTTGAAGGTGAGGCGTACGAACCTCGTATAACTTGATGGTAAGACGCACGAACCTCGTAAAAATAAATGGAGAGGCGCACGAACCTCGTAACTTGATGGTGAGGCGCACAAACCTCGTGAAATTAAATGGAGAGGCGCACGAACCTCGTGGAGGGGTACCACCTTTGATTTCGTTTAAGAGGTGTATAAACCTTGTTTTTTTTTTTAATTCTTTGGTGCCATGATGAACACTGGTCTTTGGTGCTAGGATGAAAACTAGGCTTTATTTTTTTGAATTCGTTGGTGCTAGGATGAAAAATAAGTTTTTTTTTGTGCCAAGATGAAAATTGGGCTTCTTTTTTTGTGCCAGAATGAAAATTGGGCTTCGGTTTCAGGATGAAAACTGGGCTTTGGTGATAGTTATGAGTGGGGACATGACCTCCCCATATGGGTATTGCTGATGTTGCATGCACTCCCCTTTCCTTCTTTTTTTCGGTTTAAAACGAATTTTTTGGAATAGTGGCCGAAGATGTAATTTTCCCATTCTTCAGCCCAATCTCAATTCTATGATGATGATATCAACGAAATTGGGAGTCACACTTTCAATCATATGCTCATGAAAGGGTGGTTGTAGTGTGCTCACAAACATTGCAACCATCTTGTTATATAGAGGTGACTCCACCTGTGCTGCCAATTCTCTCTATCGTTGCGCATACTCCTTAAAAGACTCCTCCTCTTTCTTTGCCATGTGGTGTAATTGTAACCTATCTGGCGCGATGTGAATATTGAATTTGTACTGCCTTACAAAGGTGCCTGCCAAATCTTCCCAAGAACGGATATGAGAGGATTCCAGATGTGTATACCAACTCAACGCTACTTCGGCCAAGCTGTCTTGAAAGAAATGGATAAGTAATTTTTCGTCATAGCGTAAGCAGTCATTTTCCGGCAATACATGGTCAAGTGGTTCTTGAGGAATGTGTTACCCTTGTACTTCTCGAATTCTGACACCTTGAACTTGTGTGGAATTGTCACTCTTGGGGCCAAACTCAACTTCACCATGTCACCAAATCCGTAACTTTCAAACCCCTCTATGGCCTTTAGCCTGACTTCCAACACTTTAAGTTTACTTTTCGCTTCCTCTATGTCTTCGTCTGTATCGTGTGGATAGGCCCTTGAGCGCTAGTACGCTATTGGTTATGAGAAATGCCAAAGAAGTGTGCTCTGCCATTGAGTGATCTCCAATGGGTGGTGTGTAATCTGGTGGCAAACCATACATGGGAAACGTGAATTGTGTGTCCACAACGTTATGTGCCGGAGGATGAGCCTTATCCTCAGCCTTTACAAATGAAGTCTCTCTTGTAACCTTCATGGCTTTCAAAACTTCCAAGATTTGACTGATTTGATCCTTTAGTTGGTTAATATTAGCCTTTACATCTTCACGTTCCTTTTCCTCAAACTTCCATAACTTCAGAATTTGCTCGAGTCCTATAAGCATGTCGTGGAAGTCCCGTCGTTGTTTTTTTTTTTTTACTTTTTATACCTTTTAGCCTTTAGTACTTCCCTGCATTCTACGCCATGGTAATGCGTGTTTGATGTATTGATATATGGGTGGAAATTCGCGTGAGATCCTCATCCACCCCCTTTTTTTTTTTAATTATGAACTTTTTCACTAATGTACTTTTTGAAATGGTTTCCATCGAATTCATGAATTCTCGTTGGAGTTGGCGATGCATGGTGTGTTATGTTATTTCTTCTCTTTGAACCCCTATGATGATGCATGCATGATGCTGAATGTATGAATGCATGGACCTATAATGAAAAACCTTATTTCGACCAATGCCTAATAGAAGATCTGGCTCACTAGAAAGAGGAAACCTAGATGTATGTTAATCTTTTTGTATTTTTGAATGAAAGAGATTTGAAAGTTCCAAATAAAGTTTCTCATCGACGAAGATATACATGATAGTTATTTATGCAGATAAATGGTTATGACTTTTTTATGATGCAATACTGTGCAAGTAGTTTTTTTTTTTAAAAAAAAGTAATGTCCTGCCTTTGATTGATTTTTTTTGTAATATTATTTTATTTTTGCGGAGTCAATTTGAAAACAATGAATGTCAAAAATTTTGAAGTCGGATATTCAAAACAGTGCTTGGCATTTTCTTTTGACATTGATATGTGCATGCTTGAATTCACAGAAAAGTTGAAAGTGGTAAGGATTTAAATGACACTAGATAGCCACGTTGGCGTCTAATATGTGAATATGAGATACAACACAACAAAAGGATGTTGGTGTTTGGTAAAATAAGTATGGAGATATGTATCCATGAATGTCAAAGCTGCCCTAGTTTTTAGGCATGGGTTTTATTCATGATAGGGAACGAGTATGGAAAGGGTTTACTGAACAAGGATTGCCCCAAAGGGTTTGATTTTCTTTTGCATGGCTAGTTAGGGAGTTCTCAAATAACACAAGCGAGAATAACTTTGGCAAGACAAATATGCTCTAGTATATGGTAGCATTATTGTTTGTTAGAGTCAATCTCTTTTCTTTTGGGGAAGGCTGGAAAATGAGTGTTTTCAAGCAATGCACACACACATGTCTCAACAGAAAATGCTATTGTTTATTTAAAATATTTGGTCACAAAAAACGTATAAATTACTCAAAATGTAATGATTTCCTTTTCTATGTTTTTTTTTGGCGAAATGAAAATGATAAAACTTTTTGAGAAATATATTTTTTTTATATTTTCCTCTTATCGCATTCGTTTGCTTTTTTTTTTCAAGAAATTGAATTTGAAGAAAACTATCAACTGGGCCCAATGGACTTAAAAAAAAAGGTTCTTGTTACAGTGAAATGAAACTTAAGTTTGTCATTTTCATTTTTTCCTTGGGTTTTGAAATTTTGATTTTGTTTTCAAAAAATAATTCTTTCTTAAATAACATGATGTCAACCTGACTTGTTCAAAAACATTTTTATTTTTACTTTTAAGACTCAAAATAGGTTACAAAGAATGATAATTTTTTTTTTGGATGAAGAAACATATGTTCCCATTAAATTATGATCGCCTTATTTTTGAAAATTTTAACTTAGATAAGTTGCCCTTGTTTTTTCATTTTCAATTTTTTATTTTTTATTTTTTTGCTACGTATATAAACTGAGATAAGTTGCCCCTGTTTTTTTTTATTTTAATAAAACTGTTTTTTTTATTTTTTTCATTTTCAATTATGATTGCCTTATTTTCGAAAATCTTAACTTAGATAAGTTGCCCCTGTTTTCTCTTCATTTTCAATTTTTTGGTTTTTTAGTTTTTTGAGATAGTGCCCCTTATAACCTGATTTTTTTTATGGATAAAAATGGATGATAGAAAAAGATGAAGAAGAAAACTATTTTCACGATTTTATGTTAATAAATGCTTCAAAAAAATGAAAGTTTTATGAATTCATTTGACTAAAAAGTGTTTATTTTTCCTTATTAATTTATTCATTAAAGCATGATATTTTTGTTCTTGTTCTTTTATTTAAAGAAAAACATGACACATTTATTGTTATGTATAAAGAAAATGAAGGAAAAAGGATGAAAATGTTGCCAACGCATATGATGTATGAAGATGTCTATGCCAAAAAATAATTAAAAGACAACATGTTTTTATTATGCTTTTAATGTAGGTCCAATGTCTTAAGGTCTAAGCATTGTGTATGCAATCTCACAAGGAAACCTTCCTAAACCTAAAATCAAGCCACCAGAGCTATGGTCCTTTTCACAGCATTTTCCACAACAGTTGAGATGCAACTAGGTGTGAAATTACATGTGAAGAGAACAGACACTGGCTGGGATTCTCACGATAGCCAAACTGGAAGTAGTCCAGACGTGACACTGCTACGCAACCCCTCTAATTCTATGTTGCACTCAGACCCGGGTATAAGGTCGCACTCATGATATGCACAATAATAATAATAATAAAAATGAATATAAATAAATTACCAAAATAAATAAAGACAATCATATATAATAAATGAAGGGAAAATAAATAAATAAAATAAAAACCACATCAATTTTGCACATTTAATTAAGAAGGCCTGATTCTCTAGCATCCCTAGTGGAGTCGCCATCTGTCGCAACCGAGATCGCGACGGATGGCGAGCCGAAAAACAAACGGGTTTGAGAAAAAGGTTTTGGGAGTCGCCACCATAATTTATTATGGAAAAACTATGGAAAAACCATAAAATAAGATATGGTCTACGAAAAGAGATTTTCAGGTTTGGGAATCGGTTACGCGTAAGGAAGGTATTGGCACCCTATCGCGCTTGCCCAAAGGCAGTACCTTTAATTAAATGTATAAAGTTGACGTGGTTTTTCAAAATGTTTAAATTTCCCTAAAAAAATAAATAAATAAATAAATAAGGCTATTAAGAAACAAAAAAATATTTTGTTTTATGAACCCGACAAGAATTGACCTTGGTCCTACGTACATCCATTTAATGGACAATCAGGGATTACGTAGTTCTTTATGTAGAAAAAGGTTTGTGAGTTTGTTTGAAAATTATTGTTGATTGATTTAGATTTTTGAAAAGTGAATCCGAAAAAGATTTGGTTTAACAAGAATGACATCCTTTTTGGTTTTGAAGATTTTTGTACTTTTTATTTATTTAAGAATGGTGGGAAAAAGAAAGAAACCGGCGGCTGACACATACTTATAAAACAATTATGATTTAAAAAAAAATTATTTGTGTGTAGGAAAAAAAACATACCTTTAGAAAAAAACTTCAGAGTACAATAAAAAGAGAAAAAGAATGGTATAGAGATGACATACCTTTTTAGCTTTCTTCTTTGATGATTGCAGTATGCTTCCCTCTATTTTTTCCCCCTTTTCTATGGCAGAGTGCATATTTATATACACACATTGTAATATTATGGAAATCTTGCCTTAATTGTGAATTAATTGACAATAAAACAAAATAGGGAAAGAAAAGGTCTTAGTTTCCAGAAAATAAATTAAATAATATTCAAAACATTGATTATCATTATTGTTAGAAAATCATATTTTCTTCTTTAAAAGCAAATGATGCAACAAATTATATTAATATACTACTCTAATTACCATATTAAACTAACATTTCAAAAATATTGTGTTTGGTATTAAAGTTATTATTTTATCCCTCTTTACCCACCATTAATTATTATTCTCTTATTTTTTTATTTTTATTTATTTAATTTCCCGGACGAAATTGGGTGGTGACAGTAGTGTTTTCATAATTTTCTTAGGGTCTAGAGGGTCCTAGAGGCCTTTAGAAGTTGAGGGTAAACTGTTCAAAGTGAGAAAATTAAGTTTGGTACCTACTGATAGCGTTGAGTGCCAAACAGGGTGCTGAACGTCCAAACAGGGTGCTGAACACCCATTTTTCAGTGGCCAGGGTCTTGAGTGCCAGCCATTGGGCACCCGAGCGCTACTAGACTACACTACAACAATTTTGGGCAAGTTTCGGGGTTCCAATTATCAGTTTTTGACGTTCTTTAACTTGTTTTGGGGGGTTTTGGACCCTTCTTGAGTTGTTGGTAAGGGTTTAAGAGCTGTTTTCCTTACCTAAATATGAGTATCAAGATGCCATGAAGAAATTGTGTTATTATGTGACTTTTGATGATTTGCAAGAGTGTTTCCAATTGTTTAATGTATAATGAGAGGTTTCATGTGAAAGTGTGCATTCTTTTAGGGAAATAAAGTTATGAATATGACTGTGTATGAGATGTAATGATGATGCTCAAATAATTCGTGAGGTGTGGATGTTAAGGATCATGTGAGAAGGGAATTTCAAGGAGGAATATCCTAAGTTGGTTATGTTGTATTATGTATTGAAGTAAGGGCTCCTAGATTGGGGAATGATCTTGACACTCTCAATAACCCCATCTGATGTATAAATGGGTGATTATGTCGTGGAGAGTAGCAAGAGGTCCTAGTCTATGGTAACTGGTTAGGGCCATAGATGTAAGACACATTAACCTTGGTGTATGTCATTATTGGTGGTGGTTGAGGATGTATGTTTTCTCTTTTGCGATGATAACCTTAATGGTGTGAGCTTAGGGAGACATTATTTTCAGTTGCTCCAGCGAGAGGTGAGGAGAAACCGTTGGAAAGTCTGATAATTTTACAGGTGTATATTTTGTCTTTTGTAAGTTTGTTTTCTTATAGTAGTTCCATTTTCATATATAATATTCATTTTAGTACTAAAATGAGATGTTACAATCACTACAAGAAAATGATTAATTACCGAAGGTATATTTCCGACGGCCTTTTGGCCTTCGATAAAGTTGATTTTACCGAAGGACTTTAACCTTCGGTATTGGTATAGTGATTTTACCGAAAGAATGTGGCCGTCGGTGTAAGGTTCGACTTATGAAATTAGAATTTGAGATTTTTCTCTCCCATTCTCCCAAATTTTTTCTTCCTTAAAACTCTCCCGCACTCCCTCGCCTACCTCCCGCGCCACCCAGAGCTGCCTCTGTTCCTACCACCTCATCGTCCGGCTCCGCCGACCGCACCGTGGACTCTGCCGACCGCGCCGTCGACTCCGCCCTTGCCACTGACCTCGGCCTTCGCCTCGTCCACGTCGACACCTCGCGCACCGAGGAGATCGCAGACACCGTCATGGGGCTCTTCCTCGGCCTCCTCCGCCGCACGCACCTCCTCCCGCCACGCGCTCTCCGTCTCCGGCTGGCTCGGCTTCGTCCAGCCTCTCTGCCGTGGGATGCGCCGCTGTCGCGGCCTTGTTCTCAGCATCGTCGGAATCTCCGCGTCGGCTAGGTCTTTGGCCACTTGCAGTTTGGCCTTCAAAACGAGCGTGCTCTATTTTGATACTCAAGCAGTACGTATTTTTAGTCTTTCCTTCATTGAGTGAAGATCCCTTCTTCAGTTGAAATTAAAATAGTAATCGATGTATCAATGCTTTAATTTAGTGATCCACTTGTTGTTTGAGAGACTTGATTCTTAATTGATATTGTAGCATTTGTTTCATGATTCTGAAGCATTTTTTGTTTTTGTGACACTGTAACTGGTGTGTAACAGTTTGGATTTTATGATTAGCATGTGCGTTAACACTATTGAAACTGGTGTGTAACATAATGAATTCAGTTTTTGATAGAATTAGAATAACATGTATGGATTTGTTGTTCAGTCCGTGCAAACAAGCATTTTTGTTACTGGAATAGTGTTAGCTGGAATAGTGTAGCGACCATTGATGTTGATATGGTGTGTATTGCTTTTTCACTGTAAACTACTGACTTGCTATTTATTTAATTTTATATTATGTAGTTAATTTGCTTTATAAGTGAACTATTGTCATATATTGTCATGTGTTGGTAAGTCATATGTATGATTTGTGTAGACCTGCACTGCAAAAGAAAGGACACCTTGTTGAAATTGTGCTTCCCAAATATGATTGTAAGCAATATGATCGTGTCTGCAACTTACGGGTATGCCATTTCATTAAGAAAATAATTGAACGTGTTGATAGTCTTGGTAGTTGGTATCCTGCACTACTTGAAATAATGTGATTATTCATTCAGGCTTTGAGCGTGGAGATAGAATCATACTTTGATCACCAATTATACAAAAGTAAAATCTGGGTTGGCAGTGTTGTAGGTATTTTATTATATATTTTCGTTTTAATTGATTGTCTTTTACTGGTTCAGTAACTTCACTTTGACTGTGCAGGTCTTCCTGTTTATTTTATTGAGCCCCAGCATCCTTCTAAGTTCTTTTGGAGAGGAAAATTTTATGGTGAGCATGATGATTTCAGACGATTTTCATTTTTTAGCCGTGCTGCTCTTGAGTTTCTTCTACAAGCTGGCAAGAAGCCAAATATCATTCATTGCCATGATTGGCAGACAGCATTTATTGTATGAGCTGTATAGTTCTTTCTAGCATATTTTTGCTCTTTCAGTTACTAATAGTATGGCATATCTGTTTCTTTGCTAGGCTCCTCTGTACTGGGAGATATTTGTACATAAAGGATTAAATTCAGCTTGGATATGCTTTACATGCCACAACTTTGAGTATCAAGGGACTGCAGCAGCTTCAGAGTTAGACTCATGTGGTCTTGTTAGCCAGAATCTAAACCAATCAGATAAAATGCAGGACAACTCAGCACGGGATAGAGTTAATTCTGTCAAGGTAAGGTCATAAAATATTACTGATCATATTATATATCTTCAATAAATATAGGTAATAGAGATTTTCCTTTCATGATCAGGGTGGGATTGTTTTCTCAAACATTGTGACAACAGTTTCACCTACTTATGCCCAAGAAGTGAGAACTGCAGAGGTATGGTTTATTTCTTGTTCTAGTGCAGTATGTATTTTCTAGTTCTACCAAAATATCTTTTGTCTTTAATTAATTAATATAAATAATAAGGCAACAACACATGTTGGCACAAACATATAGATGTCTCCACGTAATGTTTTTCAAGGGAGTTGGTTCTTGACCATGACATATTGAGTCTTTAGAATTTGATTTTGCAACTTCTGCGTCTCAAATCAACTTTAGAATTTGATTTGGGGAGATTTTATTTTGTTCATTTTTCAAGCCCAAGTAGCTTTCAAGTGCAGGTGTGCTCCACCTAACAACTTAAGCTTTCTGTAAATTTTGTTCTCAACAAGAATAAAAAGGGCTATGCTACTAATAATAATGTAGGATTCTAGCCTATGTCTTTGTATCATCATTTGGAATTTGTTATTATTACCTGTCTAACAGAAGGGAACTTAGTTAGCTGATCCAATTTGCAAATTGGCATGGTTTGGAAATTATTTGCATTTAATTTTACGAGGATTTTTCTGTTTTTCTATATATTAAGAAAACGATAGAGAGACATACAATTCATTCTCAACGTTATTTAACTTTAAACTAGTGCTCTTCCTAATTTTTCAGTCTTAAAAAAGTTGTTCCAATAAAAATGCAGGGAGGACATGGTCTCCATTCAACACTCTCTTCCCACTCCAGAAAGTTCATTGGCATTCTTAATGGTATTGATACTGATGCATGGAATCCTACCACTGATGAATTTCTTCCAGTCCAGTACAATGCAACTGATCTGCACGGGAAAGTAGAGAATAAGCAAGCCTTGAGAAGGAAACTAGGTCTTTCATCTGCAGATATTAGGAGGCCATTGGTAATTGGTAGAATATTAAATGGTAGTTGGTAGAATATTAAATGTTTTACTGGAAGGTACTAGAAGTTGTTATAGGTTTTTAGAAGATTATAGAGATCTCTTTGTAATTATTACTGTAGGGTTAAGTTCTCTATTTATAGAGACCGCTGTACTGTTTAAAATTAATCAATTTGAATAACAATCTTCTTTCAAGTTGGTACTAGAGCTCCGAACTTGTAATTGAAATTTGATATACAGGTCTGGGTTGCACAGGAAATGTCATTTCTCTGAAACCTGCTCTGCAATTTACCGAAGGCTTTTGCCCTTCGGTAAATGCCCACTGTTGGTCATTACCGAAGGCTTCTGCCCTTCGGTAAATACCCTCGTTTGGTCATTACCGAAGGCTTTTGACCCTCGGTAATTACCGAAGGCTTTTGGCCCTCGGTAATTACCGAAGAGCGAAAGCCCTCGGTAATTGTTAGCGACAAGGGATTTACCGAAGGATTTTTGGCCGTCGATAAGCCTTCGGTAAACACCCATTATCGACGGCCTGTGGCTTTTACCGAGGGCTTCTGGCCTTCGGTAATGCCCTACTTTTTTGTAGTGAATGATAAGATTTTTAAATATAGTGTATTTAATTTAAATTTAAACGAATTATCTCATATTATCATATCAAATATAAATATAAATAATTTATATTATGAAAATCAAATTATTTATGATCACTAAAAAATTACGATGTGTGTGATGGTTAGTATTCGAGATTCTAACGGTTAATAAAAGCAATAAATATCTGAACATTATATTTTAATTTGATGATTTAATTTTTATTTTAATCGTTTTAAAATAAAATATATCACTTTAATTATTTATTTATTTAGTGTATATATATAGTACAAAGACTTATATTTATAATTATATATTTGTATATACCAATTAGCATTTATATACGTTTAAACATATTTTATTTCTTATATTATAACTTTATTACATAAATAAAAGAAAAAGTTAGATGGAAATCAATTTATAGGAAATATTCTAATATTAAAGAGATAGAAAACATTTCAAAGAATAAGTAGATGGATAAATAAAGACAAGTTAACATTATACCTTCCAAAGCAAGAACTATTGAAAACACAAGAATTTTAGAAGCCTTTGTCGGAATGTAAAAGAGTTGACTTATAATAAATCTCTTAATACCACTTGTTCTTAATACATGATGTTTAAAGCTTAACTTGTAATGTTCTACGTGAAGGAAAACAATAGAAACCGTATTATTTGTCTATATAATTTTTTCGTAAGTATTACGTGATGTCCCATGGTTCTTTTGTTTATTTTAATAAAATCTTCATAACAACATACCTAATATAAACTTATTTAGAAACATAATTTATTTATATATAAAATAATTAATAGTTTCCTGTAAAACTGAATTTACAAATTACAAAGTCAAAGCGAGGAGTGAATCACATAAAATTTTTATCCCATTAAGTTTGGTAGTTGCTTAAAATTTGTTGAATTCAATGTTACAAAATATCATTTTGTAAGCTTTAATCTCTTTTTAGACTACTCCACGAGAGAAAAATATTTAAAAATTTCATGTATAAACATTTAAACAAAGTGCTGGTGTGATTCTATGAGGTGAATGAAGTTGCTACTAATAGTTTATATTAACAAAATCTTCATCCATATTTGTTTATAGTGCTTTTGCTTATATCACCAAGGCTAGAACATGTTCTCATTGCCTTAATTGGTTGATTTAAAGCTTTTCCATCACTCTAAACTCAAGCAACACCGAAAAACACAGCAGAACAGATTAATACTGGAACACACAGAATTAAAACTGCATTAGAATGTGCACATGACTTATGATAAACTTGAAATTGAAAGATAAGGCTGAAAATGACTCAAGTAAAGAAGATTCACCATTTAAAATGAAATATTCATTGTTTAAAATGGAAGATAAACATGATTACACAATGGAAACACAACAATAGTGACTGGAAAAAACAAAACAATATAAAAGAAATTCAAAACAGAAGTTGGAAATCTAAAATAGAAAGCATAACAAAATGCAAAAATGAAATAAAAAATGGAGGAAATAGCTTAGCTCCTTGTGCATGGATGACCTAAGCTCTGATACCACTTGATGGAATCCTCTCCTAGCATTAAGCACGCAAAAAGAAGCTCCAAAACAAATGCACAACGGAATGAAAAATGGTGCAGTGAAATGGATGCATAGAAGGTGTTTGATGAGAGTTTGGATGAAGGTATGGTGTATGTATGATGCCTCCAAGCTCAGAAAGCCTTCCTACTAAGGAAGGAAACTAGAGGAGAGTAGATGAATTTGAAATTCAGAAGAAGGGCCTCAATTCTGTCCTAATTACAAAGGAGAGACCCTCTTATTTATAGGTGAAGAAGGGCCTCAATTATGTCCTAATTTCCCTCCAAAATTCAAAATAAGAAACGAGCATGAAGGCCAAGTCAGTTGGGTCACGGAAAGCATGTTGGGTCACATGGACAATGCTGCCAAAACGTGCTTCAGGCAGCTCCGTTGGCGTTGGAGGCCCCCTGTCTGAGGGCGCCTGGGCTCACGTGAGCTGGGAAGTCCATTTGGTGCATCTACACTAGAGCCCCCCTTTTTTAGGGCACTTGAGTAGCCCTGGTGCTGATTCCTTGAAGAGTGATTTCCCAAATCTGATTGGTTGGCCATGGTTCTTGCTTTTATTGTATCCTACAAACAAAACAACCATATAGTATTAAAAGAGGAATCCTTCTAAGACATAGAGAAAGAAAATCAAGAAAGAGCCTTTAAAAGTTCTTCTTCAACTTCTCTTTCCTAGCCTTAGCATGAGTTAGTACTCCTTTGGATGACTTGCCTAATTAGGTTTCCATAATCACCCATCATAACCTATTTGACTAAAGAAAAACACTTGTAAATCAATCCAAACCACTTCCTCTCAACATTAGAACCAATTTGACACCACCAAACATCTCAACAACAACATTCATGATAATAATCACTTCCAAATAGAATTAACAAGGTACCCAACATCATTCAACCAATAACCATCATTCCAATACATTAAATACTTAATAACCATCATTTTTAACACAATCGACAACATGCATCAATTTCATATACTACCAAATATAATTTCATACTTAATAATTTAATTATAATATAATATTAGCTTCCCTTACCTTTTTAGAAGACAAAATTATCCTAGAAGACCTTATATCGCTTTTACAGCTCAAAGAGCTCTATCTGCAGGCTATTTCAGAAACTGATTGGGTAGAGTTGAAGATCTTACCACGAGGATCACACAGGTTGTCTCCGATCTTCAAACAGGTGAATAGGGTGCAATAACCCTTAGAGAGAAGGTAAATACTCTAGAAAAGTAGTTTGTAGAGAGATGGTGTGTTTTAAAATAATGAAACTCTGTTTATAACAAATCCATTTATATTAAAACCTTTTAATATTAAAACAATGGAGTCTCTATTTTTAAACTACTATTGTAACATCCCAAAAATACAGTCTAAAACTATATAATGGAATAATCACATTGAATAATAATACAGATCAGTCTTACACTAAAGAGAACCTACGATTATGGCCGAACGGCCTTACAAAGAGTTACAAACTTAAACTGTGCAAGATAAGAAATTTTGACCGAACAATTTACAAATAAACCAAACATCGGACGATCATACAAAACGAAAGGGAGAAGGTGATCGATCGACCACCTTACAATTAAACTAAACTACTGACCGAACGTCCTACTGTTCGGTCTTCACTTCTACTTCTACCAAATTTTCTTCTTCCAACACCTCTTCCAACAGCTCGTCTCCTTCTGCTCACATCCACACGGATGATCATTGCAACGACAAGGACGAACGTACAAAACCAGACAACACAGGAAAAAAACACAGGGTAAGCTTATGTAATTTAATTCAAGTATAAACATACATTTCTCACATTCAAACACATAAGATACATTTCAACATACGTTTCAAGCAAGGCCAACTACTAGACTGACTGTTTGGACTGTATGAAATCTGTGTAGCTACGACGTTCGTGCACAAGGGTGATGTAGTAACTGGAATACTCTCATCAGATGCCACCCGAGGTTAGACCTATCTGTCCAAAGTACCCCTAAGGACTAAGACCTCCTGTCGTTCCCACACATGACCTACCCTCCTCTACGTGAGGACGAGTACTCGCGAAACATCAGGATGAACCGCTAGCTTAGCATAACCACATTCATACTTTACAAATTCAGTAATCATCCATGATTCGTTCCTCCCTAGAACGCTCATTCAAAATCCACAACATTTCATCCATCTCATATTCTCTTCATCTTTCATTATCCATCATTTTAATTTCATCTTTGTTCATCGATTTTAAAAAACCTCAAATATCGAACGTTCAGTCCTCACTCAAAACGAGGATGAACACTTGAAACGAGATAGAGAAGTCTCTCATTCCAGAACAGAATAAGACCGAAAGGGTTACTGTAAGATTGAGAAAGAAACCGAGTACAATTATATAATATATGGACGAACGTTACTTACAACATGAATCAGTTAAATGAACTGACTCTCGTGAGCTCAAACCAACACTCAAAGAACATATTAAGTACTGAGACTCTAGGCTGGAACCAATGAATGTAGACACGTCAAGACGTTGAAAAAAACATACTTTAGAAGAATTTACATACAGAAATCGAATGCCAGTCAATGACCGAACACGGTAAAGAGAAATTCTACTGAAATTGGACGAACGTTATTTCATCAAGATAGATCAAACCATAAACGAGTACAAGCGCTTGGTATAAGACCGAGCACTACTCATTTCGAGAACTTGGTGTGAGACCGAGCACGACTAAACTTATAATAGAAAGATTGATAAATATAATAAGATACTATTGGAATTGTGTTTAAAAATAACTAAAATATACCAATACATATATTTACAATAATTAAGTTTATCACTGAATACTCAGATGCAACTACGCTTGACCGAACGTTCAAGCATAGTATTATCACACGAAGACGACTACAAAAAAGAAGGGCATTACCGAAGGCCAGAAGCCCTCGGTAACAGCCCAAAACCGTCGGTAAAAGGTAATTACCGAAGGCTTATCGACGGCCAAAGAGCCCTCGGTAAATCCCTTGTCGCTAACATTTACCGAGGGCCAAAAGCCTTCGGTAATTACCGAGGGCCAAAAGCCTTCGGTAATTACCTGAGATGGGTATTTACCGAGGGGCAAAAGCCTTCGGTAAGTTGCACGAAAGAATAACAGATTATTGTATTTCTTAAGAAACTAACCACGTAAACAGACCTGCATAACAGTTTTCAAGTACATCCAGATCTGCATAATGTGCATCTCAAAGATGCAATCACTAATCAATATCCATAGAACATCCATTAAGAAATAGAACATGCATTAATCCATAGAACATGTAATTTATAGTTAAAACATAAAACATATAGATGAACATTCACTGGTGGTCTAAATGCATGGAAAATTATGGAAAATGGAAAAAACAATAGTGAAACAGTTCGGACATGTTATTGAGGAAAAGAACAAAACAACAAATGAAACTAAGCATTTAAACATTAAAAGCATATTTAGTGCTTGCTTTGTCCATGATTAACTTAGTGGGATGAGTGTGTACCCGTTTATGAACTCAGAGGACTATATAAAGAGTGAAAAAGAAGATGTTTGGAGGTTGGTAACTGTCTTTCAAAAGCTTATTTTCTGTTGCTACATCAACAACATGCTTTAGGATTTGCATGTTGGTGAACTACTTTTAGAATAAAACAAAAATAACCTGATTTTCTATCCTGGTATTTTGAACTATATTCACATCTTAATTTTAAAGCACAACGTAAGCATCAAAACTTGTTTGACATATATCGATAAAGAGAAATATATTTAGATTTGTAACTTTAAGAGAAATATATTTACATTTGTAACTTTAGTTTAACCTAATTTAAACATTGTAAATAAATGTCAAATGTGCAACTGAATTTAGACTTCTAAATGTGTGTAACGTGTTTTATATATTTAGAGTTGTATACAACACATTTAAAGTAACAAAATAAATGTGAATAAAAAGGTTTGTTAGTAGCCCCTTTTCAAATGTTTCTTGTTGAAGCCGTAAGGTCAAACCAACCTAAGACACACACCCTGCTATCTAAGACCTTCACATTACTTCTCTTTCACTTAATCCTTCATGTTATCATCATCTCAATCTTAATTAGTCTATTACATACCTTAATCCATTCTTTCTTCATCACTTATGTCAATAGTTTGTGGATTAACAGTGTAAAGAAATTTTAGTTGGTTAATAAATTTGTTAACTTTTACAGTAATTCTTTTTAAAAGTATTGATGGTGTATAGAAATAACTTTTAGGCTCTAAAATTTACCATGCATCTATTTTCAATCTCCAGACTAGAAAAGAAATAATTTAAATTAAAAAAATTAAGTATTTTTTTCGTTTTGAAATTGTTATAAAAAATTAAGTTTCCTAAACTAAATTATAGTTTTTCTTTTTTACACTTTATCAAAGTTATGGAACAAAAAGTAGTATATTTTGTAAAATTTGATCTGACCGTAGTAAACACATGTAGAAAATATTTTACATATATAAATAATTAGAAGCTTAACCGGCATAAAAAAAGGAAGAAATATCGAAAACCTCTGAGGAAATAGAAAGCTTATACAATGTTTGTATCTAGACTGAGCACCCACTTCAGTAGGCAACACTACAGAAACAGAGAGAAGGTGACAATACACCTAACATCTTATGGTAGCATTTTATGATGGGTTGGTGCAGCCCATTTTATTATTGGTTTATTCACTATTAAACAATGACATTTATTGGTCTATTTATATGAATTTTAAGTTGGTGCAGCCCATTTAAGATAAATTCTTTTTCTTCCCTCCCAAAATGTTGTTATTGGTCACAGGTTTGATGGTAAGAAGTTGTTGGACAGAGACACAGGAAAGAAGATAATGTTTGTGGGGGACTCCTAAGTAACAAGCAGCGCCAGTCAATCACTTCTTTGCTTCACATTGCTCATCCTCAAATATGAGTTTCTTATTAACGATGACTAATCGGGATCTGCTCATCCTCTCACTATATTTTTTTCACAACACACACAGCAAGTTCATGTGTTTTCGTTTCCGGTGCTTGTTTTTTTCTGTTTACATAGCAAAGTTTGGAGGCTTTGTACTTCTTTCATTCACTTATAAATTGGTTCAACTTTTGCTACATTATAGGATTACATAACTTCAATCATGTGCTTGAAGAATGGGTTCTTAGTGGATTTGACTATTGATAAAGCAAAAGGCAGGATTTTGAGGTTGGACAGAATAAGCTGTGGGGATCAGTGGAAAGGAGTTAATGTTTTCATTTTCAATTCTTACCGTAGTTGGTCTCACACAGGACACTAAGCATAATGAAAATCCTTAGATTTGAGCTACCTTTTTTATGCTTTATCAGAGGACGTAACCATATGGCTAATGGTTTCAATTTAATGATATTAAACGTGTTCCTTTGAATTTCAAAACCAACAACATACACCATGATACAATGAATTGGACTAATACTAATCATAACAAGCTTTTGTGTGTTAGCAGACAACAATGGGAGTGCAGGACAGAAGGAAAAATATTGTACTCACAAGGTGGACAAGGCAATGACTGCATTTGACTCAAAAAAACATTAGTCTATTACCGTGGCAGTGCAGGCAAAGGCACCAAAAGCTATTGGATGATGCATGAGTTGACTTGCTACTAGGATTTATAGTTTGGACCGCTACCTACTGTTATATTATCAACCATTTACAATATATAACATTATGTGTACGTTGATTGAAAGCAAATGAATGGGAGGTTTCAAGTTTTGCGTACTTAGAGCACACACTTGCAGGCATTAGAAACAAACGGAACTGTTACAACAATTGCCACTGTTGATCAAGCTTCAATATACTCGTTTACTTTTATTTTCCCTAAACTACAGTTAAGGTTATTTAAACCTTTTCACTGCTAACTAAATTCCTTGCCCCTCATTCCAATTAAAAACCAATCTTTCTCAATCAAAGATCATACAATCAAGCCACAACAACATCAAACAATTCAACAACATTGAAACTCATAATGAATTTTTAAACGCCCAACTTACCTTAACCGAGATAGGATGCAACCTTTGTACACCACCACGGCGACGCCCACAACGGCCACTCCAACGAAGTCCGTCAAGCAAGTTCCTTCAATCATATACTAACAAGTGAATGAAAAGTAGATGAAGGCAACAACACTCTCTACGCTTCACTAATATCAACATCACAGTGTGCATGAAGTTGTGTGGAACTTACCTCTACCAAGAAACCGCTTGACGAGCACGACAGCGACGGAAGCCCACAACGGCCCCTCCGGCAAAGTCCCTCAACCTCCACACCACCAGCCGTCAACGAACCAACCAACCCACCACGAACCCTACCACAACACTCCCCAAACAACCACGCAGCGTCAACCAAGACCGACCAACGCACCACTCACCACCGTGACGGACAACCACCGGTCACTAACCGAGAACCTCACGGAGCGTGAAGCAAGGGAGGGAAGTGTTTGCAGAGAGGGATGACACAGACACACACGACGAAGCTCAAGTGAAATGAAATTGGGGATCGAATGACCCAATTTGGGACTTAAATTAATGTGGACGTTACCGATGGCTAAAAAGCCTTCGATAATTACCTCAATACCGAAGGCTTAAAAGCCTTCGGTAAAAGGCCCTCGGTAAATCGCGCTTTTCCAGTAGTCGTCCTCAACTAGGATTCTTTCCAAATGAAAGAATTCAATTTCAAACAAGTTTACTAGAAACACCGAAAGGTCAAGGACCGTTCAATGACGAACGTACATTATCATAGGGAAATTTCATATTCAGAATTCATTTACATTCAAACTCATTTCTCAACATATAACTTCATAATTTCATACATTCATACCATCGCACATTTCACTTTCCTCATACATCAGAACATAATAATTATCCTATATCATATAGTCAAATATCACAAAAATCATTCTTCATTGCAACTCAAAGAACGTCTATGCAGCACAGTAAACATACAAATTAAATTAAATAAGTTTCTCTTACCTCTGCGCGTGAACGAACGTCCTACAGACCGAAATTCAGTTCGCCGAACTACGATTCCTTCTACCCTCAATGCTCAACGATTCTTCGAACAAAAATCAAACAACAGACCAAAATGGTTCATAATGAAACTAAGAACTCATGCAACCAGAACTTGGTTTGCATGTGTACAAGAACGAACGGCTAAGGACAAGAAGAATTTACCCATTTAGAATTCGAAACCAATCGGTTCAAACTGAAGCTTGGGACGCCGAAAGTGCTCCTACGGTGCCTGAATGGAGATCGGAGTAGGGAAAGAGTGAGTTTTGGTAGAGAGAAGGGAGAGCTTTTAGAGAGAAGGAGGAAAAAATGAAAGATTAGAGTTTTGGAGAAGAAGAGTGCATGCAGAGAGTGTGACGCGAATTTCAGAAAAATCAGTTTTGTTTAAAACGAACGTCCGCTCTCCTACTGACACCTGCATTCCACTATCTGATTTTCGGATCCTCGTTGCTTGACACCTGGCGTCCGTTCAGAAGGGTTTTGGATGCGTTTTAAATGAGGTATGACAACTATCACTTCTAAAATATTATTTTCTAAATCTTTATAATCTACATAAATATAATTGTAAATATGACCATAGTTATGTCCATAAATAAGTTAAAATTATATTTCCTAATCAAGAATAAAATAAATAGTCATAATAATAATAATAATATCTCAATAAAAGTAAACAATATCAGCCTAAATATATTATTAGAAAAAAATACACTACTAATATAAAATGATTTTTATTAGCATTGAATTATAAGTTGCCATATAACTTTTGTTATAATATTATCGTAAACCTCATATTAACAAGGATTTATTGTTAAATGATAGTATAAAGTTACTTCATACCTTCAGTACATAATCAATAGTTAAACTCATAATATTATGTTACAGAGAACAAATACTCATTATTTTATTAATTAAAAAATGTAATTTAAAAGACATATGATATTTGATCGACTTAGAGCTACCTAAGAAATATATCAAATATAATTTAATAAGCTTAATCGTCTCAACACTTCCTTTAAACTTGATGACTCATCAGCACCCTTAATTTCCACATTAGCTAATGTAAATCCTCATCTCTTTTGTTTTTCTTCACTATTAAAATAATTATTGAGTAATTAATATACTAATAAGAAGTTCTAATATCTAGAATACATGTGGTGGAGCTGTAATAAAAAAATACTGTTTATCTGAAAATGCCATCCACTATATGGTGCAATAAATTCCAAAAAAACATGCACAATGTGCTTTATGTCAAACCGGCCTGCCCTAATGTAACTACAATAATTCTATTTATATATATTATCTTTCTTACATTATTTTAGAATAGGAAAACAACAAAAGATATTTTAAAAAGAAGAAAATAAAACACGGTATTTGATTTGTTCTCTGTACAAAAATATTAACTGATTTTGTGCTAGTGAGAAAACTTAACCCACTACTTGTAGTGATACTTCTCTTATTTTTTTCACAAAATAATTTTCATTAAACTACGTGCGAGTAAAATATATTATTAAAAAAATCTATTGTAATATAAATAAACAAACAAATAAAAATATTCAGAAGTATACAATTATTTTCTCCTGACAGACGTAGTTGGTCCATAAATAAAAATTTAACAAAAAGATACATGTCAACACATTTATTTTGTTTATTTTTAAAATACAAAAATAAAAAAATTATGATGATGAAATAAAAAGTCCACTTAATTATTTGTCAGCTCTTAAAGGTATTGTAAAGTGAAAATGACCACCAAACCTAGTGTATAATGAACCATGGTTAAAGAATAATTCATCTCCAACTTTCATGGGGAAATCTGCTTACTCAATTCAAGTCAAGAACTTTATCATGTTTTCCAAACCCATTAATTACAATCTGCTTAGTCATCCTTCTTGTTACCATCATCATCAAAAAAGAAGAAAAAAAAGCTTTTTCCAGAAAAAGGTAGAAATGAAGCAATTTTTCAGTGGGTGGCCAATCCCTTCATTCATCACCACTGTTACACTGATTAAACTTCCTACCTCATCCTTTTTTATGCCAATTTTGAGGCTCCTATTTTGTGGGGATCTTACTACTCATACACTCCCCTGGGTTCAACCAAAACTATTTAATTTTACTGAAATGAAAACATTTTTCCATTTTAAAATGACCATACTTTTAATTTTAAGAAAAATATAGACCCAATTTTGAGTTTTTAATGAAATATCATTTTTTTTTCTCAAATAAACACAATGAAATATCAGTTTAAACAGTATCAATTTTGGGACAGAAATATAATTTAATCTAATTTATTTATTTTTATTTCTGTTTTTATAATCCGTTTAAATATATTTTTTCTTCAATTTTGGGAGATACTTTAATAATAAAATGGTGACAGAATTTGAAATCTTAAAACAGAAAATACTTCAAATCTTTATTACAAAAAATGTTATTTCAATAAATTCGAAGTAAAAAACAATTTCATATAAAAAAGGAATTATATATTTTTTGTTAACTTTCCTTCATCATAATTATTTGAGATTTTATCGTACGTAAACCTAAAAGCATTTTTAGAACAATAACATTCAATATAAGAATGATTAAAACCTACTTATTTCAGTCTTTAAACCAACCTCTCATGACCTAATTTTTACGAACAAACAACCTTATATTAATCTATTTCATTGATAATCAACGTTAAAGAAGATGTATGTTCAAGTATCTGTGAGGAGGTCATATTTTTAGAGATGGCATCTGAAGTGAAAGGTTTCAGAATTAAAAAGAAGAAAAGGGTATGCGAAATGGACAAAGAAAATGGCATAAAGAATAAAAAAATGTTGTCCAAAGGGAAATGATGAAATTGTTTGTCTGTGATGCAGTTGGATGATTTGTTTGTATGTGCACGTATATTGCTGGCTAAATGGATCATGTGAGGAAAAGAGACAAGGGCTCTTTGTACGATAATGTTTGAGATGAGAATTTGATTTACATTACAAGCACTTGTTCTGTTTGGTAACTGGAAGCTAGCCCGTGAACCTCAATGTCACTCCCAACTCTCATGTCAAGTAACAGATTAAGGAGGGCGTGGCATGTCCTTTCTGGACTCTACTTAGTTAAACATCATCTGTCACTTCCCACAAACTGGCCCCACACTCACCTCACAACACATCATGCATAATATAGGATTCTTCTACACCTAATACTATATTATGTTTTTCTTTTTCTTTTGGGTAAACACCAACTTTTTCATCTTTTAACATCAAAATCATAATCATAGTTTAGTTACTTATAAAGATGTTACAATTATGATTTAAACAATTCCTTTAGTAAAATTTCATATTTATGTTTCGATTTTTTCCATCCCATTAAATTATAAATATTTAATACTTTTAATATATGAGTTGTTGATTTAAAAAATTTGACATGCTTTAATAATATCAGAATTCATGATTTTTCATTATTATTAAAGGTATGAGTGGCATGAAAAAAAGAAAGGAAAACTTATAACTCATAAATATTGAATCTTTAATTTTGTATCATATCATTACCTTTTATTTAAATATTTCATATTTTAAAAGTGATATGTTTGTTTAAGTATATATATCTCTGAAAAAATTTCCTTAAAAAGAAATTTCTAGTAATTTGTACTATAAAAATAAAAGTTTGTTTGAAAGATTCTTTTATAGAAATTTTTTGAAGGAAAAGAAATTACGAGAATCTAATAGAAAATTCTAGTAATTTGTACTATAAAAATAAAAGTTTGTTTGAAAGATTCTTTTGTAGAAAATTTTTGAAGTAAAAGAAATTACGAGAATCTAATAGAAAATAGCCTTTAAAAAATTAAACATATATTTATTTATATTTTTAAAATAATTTATGATTTTTTTCTACCAATTGTAAAGTTTAAGAACGGTTTTTATTATTAAGATATATGGTAGGATTTATAACTGTTACACTTTGTACATATTATTAAATTTGAATTAACGCTATTATAGGATTAAAGTAAGTTAACATTGATTTATGATGAATTTATTGTAAATTTGTATTGTTATTTTAAGATTATCCATGCACTATTAAAGTTAGAGTAGTGGAGTAATAATCGTGATTTTTCATATTATTCAGTCGGATTATGAAAGATGAAATTTGTATTATTCATTTTAAATATTTACTAATTCTTTTTTGGAAAAAATATGTTAACTAATTCAAATATTTTAGATTAAAGTTTACCACAACATTCAATTAATTTTAAAAGAAGACAACAAATTTTGGAAAAAAAGTCTTTTATGGTAATAAAATAATAGTGATGGCTTCGTAATTTAGCTTCCTATTGGAGCAATGCAAAATATACAGTAATAATTCATTTTGTATGGCTGACTTTGAATGTGATAAGAAATTGGAGCTGTTTTTCAGATGCAGGCTGGCTAGTAGCTAGCATCTAGCTTGCTAGAGTCATAATGGTGTGTATGCATGCAACCGTCATTCATTCATGTTATGTGTTGTGTTTTTTATGCACAGAAACATGATGATCATAATAATAATAATCATAATAATAATAATAATAATAATAATAATAGTAACTAAAACTTCTTTTATTGGTAGCGTATCTCTCCTGAGTTTGCTGTGTGGTTCAGGATCTGTGCATGCTCCCAAAGTGGCCTAACTATTTCAATTCTAAACATATTTTATATGTTCAAACCATATCTCTTAATACTGTGTTAATTATTCCATCGTAGATTGTTTATATAAAGTTTCTTTGACATATTTTCAACAATATTTGATTTCTTTTAGACCAATATCTTGCCCAATAGGTCCATAGAATTAGCCAATTTAAAGTAGCTAAAGACTTTTTTACGAGTGTAGGGTCATAGGAATAAATTGAAAAAATTATTCATGGTTTATAGTATACATTATAATTTTTTTAATTAGAGAAATTCTCCTTTTTTTTTCTCAATTAAAGTTTCGAAACACTGTTTTTACTTTTTTTTTCTCAGGTGTATTTACATTTTCTGCAGTTAGATTAAAACCATTCATTCAATTTTATTAAACTACCGTCTATTTATTTCTATTTGTATATTTTAGTATCCTAATTTATTTAAAAGAGGAATATTTTTTTATCACTATTTAACAAATTAAAAATTTAAAATATATCTTTTAAATTTGTTGTTTATTATAAATTACAGATATAATTAGATCTATCAAAAATATACTGACATAGGATTAATTAGGAACTATAACAATTCAAATAACCTCTCAAGACATACTAGGATTATGACACTAGAATATGTGAGAAAAGACTATAAAAGATTTCAATATATAATAAAAGCTATGTATTTACAGAGAGAACAGAGACTCTGTTTTATATAAAAAAGAGAAAGAGAAAGTCATACAAACCATATAGAGGGTAAGAAAAACGGAAAACAGAAAACTCTTAACAGGAGGGTGTAACCACTATACTCTAACATGTAACTACAATCAAGAACCTTAAGTTTCTGAAGGAAAGAAAACTAGCGCCAGAAAAGGGTTATGTGAAATGATCTGCAAGCAGGGGATGTGCTGAACCTTGAGATGTTTCTTTAGAACATGATTACGAACATAACGAACGTCAAGCTCAAAAATGTTGAATTTGTAACATATTATATTTAAGGTAACATTCCTTAATTTTGATAATTCATAGTTGATATACATATATGTATACATATGTATATATGTATACATATGTATATATGTATACATATATGTATGTATACATATGTATATATGTATACATATATGTATGTATACACATGTATGTATGTATACGCATGTATGTATATATATATGTATATATATATATATATGTTTTAAACTTAGATTTCAACTATAAACTCATAAATATAACTCGAGTTCTTCTAATTTATTCTTCTATCTCTTTCTTTATTGGCACCGAATCAAACGACATTCCTCCATCTGCTCCCGTACACTAGTGCAGAAACGGCTTTTGACGTCCCCCAATAGACGTCCGTCCAACGAATCCCCAACGTATATATGTGACCGGTGGCATAATAGTAAATAAGTGGAACTGTAGACGTCCGTCCGTGGTCGAGACGGACGTTTATAACATTATAGACGTCCGTCACAGGGGGACGGACGTTTTAAAGGCTGCCGTTGTCAATCCTTGAACGTCTGTCCTGGGTCGAGTTGGACGTTTATAGTATTATAGACGTCCGTCCCCAGGGCACGGACGTTTTATAGGCTAACTGTAGACGTCCGTCCTGAGGTGAGCGGACGTCCGTGCGCGTGGCGAGTACGTTCATTAACCTCGAACGTCCGTCCTGGGAGAGCCCGAACGTCCGTCCTCAGAACGGACGTCCAGAGGACTGACAGAGTCATCCTCTGAACGTCCGTCCTGGGTCGAGCTGGACGTTTATAGTATTATAGACGTCCGTCCCAAGGGCACGGACGTTTTATAGGCTAACTGTAGACGTCCGTCCTGAGGTGAGCGGACGTCCGTGCGCATGGCGAGTACGTTTATTAACCTCGAACGTCCGTCCTGGGAGAGCCCGAACGTCCGTCCTCAGAACGGACGTCCAGAGGACTGACAGAGTCATCCTCTGAACGTCCGTCCTGGGTCGAGCTGGACGTGTATAATGTTATAGACGTCCGCGCCCCTCAGAACGGACGTTCAGAGGACTGACAGAGTGGGTGGGGTAATAATTACTTAAGTCCGCTGAACGTCCGTTCTGTGGGGCGCGGACGTCTATAATATTATAGACGTCCGCGCCCCTCAGAACGGACGTTCAGAGGACTGACATGGGTAATTGAATCGTTTAGGTTTTCATCAGAATTTTAGACGTCCGTCTTGGGACGGACGTTGATAAAATTATAGACGTCCGAGCCATGTGAACGGACGTTTAAAGCCCCGCGAAATTCAATTTTAAATTCATTACAACGTCATATTAGTGGCGGGCCGGACGTCTATAATATTAAAATGGGAAGCGCGAACCGAGACCATTCACTGTTCGTCTTCTTCCCCGCGAACGCCGACTCTGCTGCTGCGCGTTGATATTCGAGGTTGGTTTTCTCACTTTTGGACCGTTTAAAATTACATTTAATCCGATTACATTGCTCTGTGATGAAATGTCTTTGATTTGAACCGATTAAAAATTGTTTTGGGTTCGTTTTTTTGCAGACTCTTGCGTGTTCTTGGGCGACTTCCTTGACTCTTTTTGGACTGCGTGTTAGGCCGATTACTCCTCCACTTCCCTCCTTCTCATTTCGAATCTACTTTTCAGGTTAGCTTGTTGGTTGAAAATTTTGTGTATATATGCATGTATGTGGATTTTGTGTATGGACGTTTTTGACTGTAAAATGTGTATTAGTTATGTTATTGTGTTAAACGATTAATGCGAAATGTGTATTAGTGTATGGACGTTTTTGACTGTTAAATTTTGTGTATGCATGTATGTGTTATTGTGTAAAATGTGTATTAGTTATTGCCATACATTGAGTGACACTTAGTTCCCGTTTGAAATTTAAGACAAACGATTAATCTTTTAATCGTTTGTGTTAAATTTTGAATTGTCCGATTGGACAGTTTGAGAAAATTAATTTTCATAATTTGTAATACCATGTCAATTTTGGAGTTTAAGGATAAGATTGATGAAATTTCGGTTCAGTACTTGTGTTGTTCTCCGGATGCATATTTGATTGTGGTCATCGTTGACTACTCTCATTTCGTGTATTTTGGAGACCAATGCGAAATGCTGCCGAAATTGTATCAATTTTATGACGTAGACTTCAATGCACGTGGCTCAGCAAATTATGAAAATTAATTTTTTTGAATGGGTAGGGCCTAACCTTGTGAGAGTTAAAACACTTGAACTGATGATTTTACGAACATAGTATGGATCGAAGATGGATGAACGAACGTCGCATGAGTGAAGAATATGACAAGGGTGTTTCGCAGTTCTTGCAATACGTTGAACAAAATGCTAAGTCTGTCAACGGGACATATTTTTGTCCTTGTGTGCGTTGTCTTAATCAAATACGCCAAGACTTAGGCAATGTGCGTGACCATCTATTCATGTACGGCATAATGAGGACTTATACCGTTTGGACTTGGCATGGAGAAGTACTTGAGCAGCCTACCACGTCACGAGGAACAAATTATGTGGAATAATGGATGAGTGACCATTTAGAGGACATGATACGTAATGTCGGTGAAGATAATTTTGGAAGGGCTAATTTGTATGATACTCTTATTAATGATTCAGAGCAACCGTTGTTCCCAGGATGCTCAAACTTTACACGCTTGTCTTCAACTTTAAAGTTGTTTAGTTTAAAAGCAAGGAATGGATGGACCGATAAAAGTTTCACCGAGTTGTTGGAGTTGTTGAAGGAAATGCTTCCAGAAAATAATACTCTACCTATTCGTAATTACGAGGCCAAAAAAATTTTATGTCCAATGGGTCTTGAATATCAAAAGATACATGCTTGTCCTAATGATTGTGTTTTGTACACAAAGGAGTTTGCTTCGTTAAACTATTGTCCAACATGTGGTTTATCCCGTTTTAAAAAGAAATCTGACAGAGTCACTGGTAATGAAGGTAATGATGGTGCACCTGCTAAGGTGATGTGGTATTTGCCTATAATACCTAGGTTCAAACGTATGTTCTCTGTTAAAGAAGATGCAAAGAACCTTAAATGGCACTCTGACGAAAGAAAGTGCGATAATCTTCTTCGACACCTTGCTGATTCTCCACAATGGAAAAAGATTGATGACAAATTCCCTGAATTTGGTGCAGATCCAAGAAACTTAAGGCTTGCACTTGCAACTGATGGTATGAATCCTTATGGAAACTTAAGTAGCAAACACAGTTCGTGGCCAGTTATGTTGATGATTTACAATCTTTCTCCTTCGTTGTGCATGAAGAGAAAATATGTGATGTTGACCATGATGATATCGGGTCCTAGACAACCTGGAAATGACATTGATGTTTACTTAGCACCTTTAATTGATGATTTGAAATTGTTGTGGGAAGAAGGCATCGACGTGTTTGATTCACATGTTCAGGAACAGTTCCGTTTGCGTGCAATGTTGTTTTGCACTATAAATGATTTCCCAGCATATGGAAACTTGAGCGGTTATAGTGTTAAAGGTCATTTTGCATGTCCCATATGTGAAGAAAACACTAGTTACCTTCAGTTGAAGCATGGTCAGAAGACAGTATATACAAGACATCGAAAATTTCTTCCTCGTAATCATCCTTATCGTAGATTGAAAAAAGCATTTAATGGAAGTGCTGAGGATGAGGTTGTGTGCAGACCCCGGAATGGTCAAGAGGTGTACAACGAAGTCAAAAACATTGACATTGTGTTTGGAAAACATCATAAAAGTACCTCTGCAAAGAACATTTGGAAGAAACGATCGATATTTTTTAAGCTTCCATATTGGTGTGAACTTGATGTTAGACATTGTATTGATGTGATGCACGTTGAAAAAAATGTTTGTGACAGTGTCATCGGAACTTTATTAAACGTCAAAGGGAAGAGCAAAGACGGAATAAAGGCAAGACAAGATTTGGCTGACATGAGAATCCGATCTGAGTTACATCCACAGATAATAGGAAGACGCACCTATCTGCCCCCAGCTTGTCACACACTTTCCAAAAAAGAAAAACAAAGTTTTTGTAACTGTTTAAGAAGTGTGAAGGTTCCGCAAGGTTATTCTTCAAATATTAGTAACCTTGTGTCTATGCAAGACTTAAAGCTAGTTGGTTTAAAGTCTCACGATTGTCATGTATTGATGCAACAATTGTTACCGGTTCTTATTCGAGGCATATTACCTCCTTCTGTTAGGGGTATTCTGACACGTCTGAGTTTTTTCTTTAATGCCATTTGCAAGAAAGTTGTTGACCCTCGAGGTTTAGATGAATTGGAAAATGAGGGAATAAGACTACTATGTCAATTGGAGATGTATTTTCCACCTTCCTTTTTTGACATCATGGTACATTTGATTGTTCATCTAGTCAGAGAAATTCAAATATGTGGGCCGGTCTTCTTAAGGTGGATGTACCCAGTTGAAAGATACATGAAGATCTTACATTTCTGACCACGTTAATGAAATAAAGGCAGCAAACCCAAAAATGAGTGAAAAATGGCATCTTAATGAACATGTGAAAACCTTCTTGGGATGGTTTAAGCAAAAGGTGTATGCGACTCCACATGTTTCTGAAACTTTATTGAGGTTATCTCGTGGACCGAACACAGAGGTCATTACATATGGTGGGTACTATATAAACAATATTTCTTTTCAGACAAAGGTAGAAGATGACAAAAGTAGAGTTCAAAATAGTGGCGTCACACTACAAGCTGAGTCTGTGCACTTTGCTAGTTCTAAAGACAAAAATCCAATCACAGCATCCATCAGTTATTTTGGAATAATACAAGAAATATGGGAAGTTGATTACGTTACTTTTAGAGTACCAGTTTTCAAGTGTAAATGGGTTGATATAAATTCTGGTGTCATGATGGATGACCTTGGTTTAACATTGGTAGACTTGAACAAGATGAATTACACTGATGAACCATTTATCATGGCTAGTCAAGCAAGACAAATATTCTACGTAAGTGATCCATCGAATAACAAATGGTCAGTGGTTTTAGATGGTAGAAACATGCATGGACATGATGATGACGATTCTCTTGATATACTTGAGACAACATCTGTTGCATGTAGACCCACTGAAGACCCAGTTGATGACGTTGCCGATGTAATGCAAGCAATTCGTAGTGATCACAACGAAGGCATTTGGGAAAAAACAATTAATTAATAGGTTAATATTTTCACTTTTATTGACTTTATATGTATGTTCATCATAATTGAATTATTACTAACGTTGTCTAATTTTTCAGGTATGTCGGCCTCAGACTCAGGATCGGGAAAGAGCAGACGTGGACGAGGCGTCACCCGAGTGGCAGATGTGACATCCGGACGCGTGGATGGTCAGAGGAGGCATGTTGACATTGACCCCAGATCAGGTCATCCATCAGGGCCAAATGTTGATAGGTTTAGGAGTTATCTGGGCAAGTTAGCAAAAAGTCATGTCTCTATCCTTCATGCATGTTGGGATGACGTCCCAGAGGTCGACAAGAACCTCTTATGGCAAGATGTTCAGGTATGTTTAGACTTCATGCAATTTGTGATATACTTATCTGTTAACTTTTCTCTTGGTAACAAGTTTTTTGTTTTAAACAACAACATTTTGATATTCCAAACACATTGCAAATCAGAAAGAAAGTGTTATCGCATATAGCGATAAGATTTAGGGATTTCAAGACAAGGCTGACACGACTATATGTCTTTGGAGATAGACAACATGAAAATCCATCTCAGCATTATACCTTCACAGAGGAGGATTAGATGCAGTTTCGTGCATCTAGAGAGTCTGAAGAATGGAAGGTATGTTTCTTAAGATCATCTTTCATTGAGTTTTTATGATTTTAGACTTACTTATATACATGGTTTCACAGGATAAAAGGTTAGCCGCCCAAGAAAGACAAAGGCTAAACGACACACCCCACTTGTTATCACGAGGTGGATATGCAAAACTGGAGAAGAAACTGAGAAAGTCTAGAGCCGATGCCTTGGGACTTGAGTCGCCTGACCTAGCACCTGCACCTACTAGGTACGAGCTGTGGAAGGTTGCTCGGACTAAATCTGATGGGAACATAACATCTTCCTCAGCTGCCTTGATCTCACAGAGAATTGTAAGTTCAAATTATAAGCAGTTATTTGATTGTGTATCTATCACAGCATGTCTTCTAAGTAACTTGGTTTTTTTATGTGCAGGATGAGTTGGTTGAGCAGCAGACTCAGGGCACATTTACTGGCCAAGGTAGGGACGACATTCTGACAACGGCCATTGGAAGGCCCGAGCACCCAGGACGTGTACGTGGAGTTCCAGGGGCGATTGGTCTTCGTGACTATTTTGGCCCTACACAGAAAACCCCCCAATCAATGAGTCAGGAGACACTGAGGCAGATGGATCTTCAGTGGGAGGAAAGACTCAACCAAAGCATGAGATCAATGGAGCAACGATTCATGGAGCAGCTACAAGAACAAAAACAAATACAAAGAGCGCTTGAAGAAAAGCTGCATTCCATCACGCAAGGCCACATGGGGGCCGATGAAACTCCCACAGCACCTCGTGTCAGCACTAGAGGATCATGCTCTGCTGTAGAAGCCAATGAGTATAGCGGTCAATATGAGTTGTTGGTTGATGGGGATCCCCCACGCATTGTGGCTGTCGGACGAGTGCTTGAGGGAGGGGAGACCATTCATGGTGTTGCCATATTACCCCAGCACGTGCGTGTGACCATTGACGAGGTTCGGGATCCCCAGGCTCAGGTGCCTGTACCCACTACAGAAATTAACTTTGTGGGGGAGGCCATAGGAACATTTATTGCCTGGCCTAGAGCATTGATCATGTCCCACATCGCGACTCCACAGGTATAATGTCTTTTTCCTTAGTATTTCTATGTTAATTGTCTTCATATAATTGTTTATAAAGCTTTGACGTAAATTCTTATCTTCAGTTCACACGTCCTCAGAAGCAGCCAATTCATGATACAGTCATACATGAAGATGATGACATGGCTGAAGCAGAGGATGATCCTATATCAAAGTTAGTGACAAAATTACCCAGATTGAAGAAAGCATCATTAGAACTATACTGGGATTTGAGGGTATTTGGTCTTCCCCCACATGTGCCAGTTTATATCACATTTTCTGATGCATTGGAGGTGATTGAGGGAGACAGGATGTTGAATATTTCCATCATTCAGCTGTGGTGCATGTAAGTTAGTCAATTTGGTCTTTGATATTACTTTTATTTACATTCTTATATAGTTTCTAACGACTTAACTTTGTTGTTTTAGGTACATGGACACAATCGTTGTAGACCAAGGTCGGTCTTCCATGTACGGATTTATTGAACCTCAGACCATTCAACCGTCTGGTAACACACTTCAAAACAGACAACATTATTTGCAAACATGGATGGATGAGTCCAAAAGAGACGTATACCTTGTGCCATACATTGACGGGTACGTGTTTTTATACGTGGTCAGTTTATTATTATAGTTTCCTTAATTAGTTGAATAACTATTTGTCCTTCGTGATAGGTCTCACTGGCAGCTGATGGTTATCATTCCCAAACAATGTAAAATTATATGGTTTTGTTCGTTGCATAGGAGGATGAAAACTGAGTTGAGAACCATGCTTCAAGGGTAAGTGTTTCTCCAAAAAATGACTTCATTTTGATGTTAACCTTCAACTTTTATGATATAATAGTCATATTAATTATACTTTGTGTTTTCAATCTGTACAGAGTTATTGGTAAATCTCGTGGTCAATTGGTTCAAATTTTGTATCCAAAGGTTGTAAGTCATTTATAGTTTCTAATTCATTTATGTTATTGAATGATCTAAATTTTTAACTATTTAGTTTGTTATTTTAGTGTAACCAGCAGGTAGATTCATGAGAATGTGGCTTCTATGTGATGTGTTGGATTAAGACCATCATTCGAGCTGTCATTACAGATGACTGGAATGAGGTAATGATGTATACCTTCAATACATTACAAATCAAAATCATCTTCAACTATATATGAAACAATAATGAATCTTTCTTAAATTTTGCAGCGCTTCAAGACTACATCGCCTATTACAGAGGACACAATTAACCAGATAAGGCAGGAGTGGACCGCTTATCTTCTTCAAAGATGGAGTTAGGAATAGTTATATTTCTTCTTGATTGAACATTGTTTGGTTTTAGTTTTATTTTTATGTTAATAGTTTGGTAGTGGATTGAACATTAAGGAGAATTTTGTTTATATAAAACGCATATTTATGTTATTGGAGAATTGTTCTGGGACATTTTTCTGTTTTTCAGGTGTGGTTCTATTGAAAAAACAAACAAATTTTTAAAAAAAAAACACCCACTAGACGTCCGTTAGTGTACAGTCGGACGTCTATAGACGTCCGTCTGTGCACATACGGACGTCCCACCCCAGCCCTACACCAAAAGAACTCAGCAAGGTAGACGTCCGTCCTCAGACAGCAGCGGACGTTTATATGGACGTCCGTCCTCAAACAGCGGACGTTTATATAAACGTCCATTTCCTGAGGACGGACGTTTATATGCAGCGGACGTTTATATAAACGTCCGTCCTCAGGCAGAGCGGACGTTCATATAGACGTCCGTCCTCAGGCATCGGACGTTCATATAGACGTCCGTCGTGCCAGGACGGACGTCTGAGGGACGTCTACCGCATAGACGTCCGGCGTATGTCGGACGTCAAAAGCCCAAAATATGGGACGTAAAAAGTCGTTTCTGCACCAGTGGTATAACAAATTATACGATCGTCGCACATACACAAACACAAACAAGTAGGGTGAGCTAACATGCAACCAATCATTTATAAAACATGCATAATTACTTTGATACACTCAACAAATCTCATATAATAATTATGTCAGACACCCTCATACCATCATACAACAATCACATCATAGATACTCATCCATTACTTTGATACACTCAACAAACCTCATATAATAATTATGTCAGACACCCTCATACCATCATACAACAATCGCATCATAGATACTCATCCCACAATACCACAATTACTAATAGACACTCATCCCACAATACTTAATAGACACTCGTTCCACAATACTCAATAGACACTCATTCCACAATACCCAACAGACACTCATTCCACAATACTCATTCCGATGATATGTTGATGAGCGGTCACGGGAGGTTATGCACTTGTGATGCCTTCTACTTCCTCTTACAAATACACTTCTAAAATACTCCATACCATCCACAAGGTTAGTCCTCAACACTATGTCCAAAACCGGCACATAGACCCGGACCTTCTGCCCCTCTCACCACATAATTCATCCTTCTCTACTCGAGACTAGACAATTATTAGAGTATCAGGATAACCTCCAACTACAGGACCCTCAACATCAACATATACACACATACCATGGCATTACTGAATCTCTCCACGAGACTCATACCATGCTCATATTCCTCAACTCACATTATACCCTTACAAAATCTTCCCATAATACTCATATCATGTTCAGATGCATAAATTCAAATCCAATATAATAAAATAAAATCATCACAGAAGTCATATAAAATGAATATATCACAAAATAAATTAACAATACTAAAATATCCCCATAATACTCATATCATGTTCAGATGCATAAATTCAAATCCAATATAATAAAATACAATCATCACAGAAATCGTACAAAATGAACATATCACAAAATAAATTAACAATACTAAAATATCACCATAAATGGTCACCGGAGAAGAATCAAATGTTTGACGAATCAAACTCACCATAAACGTTAGTACATATGACTAGTCACAACTTACTGCATTTGACCAGGGCTACTCTATGATCAAGGATGTACCAACTCCGATTTTTAAGATTCCTCTATCCTACCATCAGAATTATAATTCATAATTCCATATCTACCACAATAACATGAATTCATCAGACATTTTCATTCCAACGAGATATATTGCACAATAATTTAACAATACATAATCTGTTCAACAAGATTTAAGTTAAAAACTTGTCGAGTAGACTTCTAGAAAAGAGAGGTGCGTCACAATGGACAACTTAAGTACCAGGTCTTTCCTTAGCCAAAGTGCTCCTCAACTAGTTTTAACAAATTTCTTATTTACAGATTCAAAACAACAACATATAATATTAGCACAAAAATTCATTATAGATAGATATATAGTAAGCACATATGTTTTTCATTAACAGTATTCACACAGAATTTCAAGACATGAATAGTAATAAAACAATACTAAATCATAATATAAAAGCATAGAAAAGTTAGCTCCCCTACCTCTATTCCAGACTCAATCTCTTGCTCAGAATTTGTTTCCCCGAAAACCCTCAAGAACCTCTACTCTTCTTGCAACTCAAAATTTATTCCTAACTCTTTCTTCTCTATTTCTCAAGATCTCTCACTTGATTATTCATCTCTTTGTACAAAATAGCCTCCCCTCTCATGGCTATTTATAGTCCAAAAATTTTACTATTCAACAATTTTTTTAATATTATTTATTATTTTAATATTTTAATCACCACTACATATTGGATTCCTCAATAATGCCTTAAAACATGGAGTGCTTCATCCACTAGCAATACTTTAAATTTATTTATTTATTTTTTAAACAAAAAGGTAGAAAAAAGTTTGAACCCATGTTCTTGAAATCACCACAATTTTCTACCAATTAAGCTATCAAAATTTCTTATTTAGCTTTCCACATTTTATTTTACATAAACTTATTATATTTTCCATTCACAAAGAAATTTATTACTACTAGTAATAAAATTGTTACTATTAAGGTAAATATTTTTCATGGGTCTTATATTTTGTCATGTGACACCCGGGCACTAACGAGGGCGGGGAGTGATCGCCGGTGCAAGAGGCACGAAGTGCAAGGGGCACAGACAAGGAGCGGCTCCTAACAGGCTTCTAGTGGAAGGGACACATAGATGAATCGAACATACACCAGAATGAGAGGGATCTAGAGACTGTATAGGTATGGGAGTATACAATTGAAGGATAGCTTAAAAGGATTGATTTGGCTACTCATATCACCAAAATGTATTTGTTTTTTGGTAGCCTAACCCATAAGAACTTCATGGTTAAGTGTGCTTAGCCAGGAATAATTTAGGGATGGGTGACCTTTAAAAATTTAAAAACTAAATTAAAAAATTATTTATTTAAATTTAATAATTAAAAATTGTTTTTTAATATAATAAATATTTAATTAATTTAACATTTTTCATATAATTAAATATATATTAATATTTTAAATTTTTTTATAAAATATTATTTATTAAACAAAAATAAATAAAACATATTATAAAATTAGAAACAAATAAACTTAAAAAAATATGTTAACCGATTAACATATAAAAAATTCAAATTGAATATGTTAACCGTATTTCGAAATACGGTTAACATATTTTTTTTAAGTTTTTTTTTCAATTTCTTAATATGTTTATTTATTTTTGTTTAATAAATAATATTTTATAAATTAACATAGTAATATATATTTGATTATATGAAAATTATTAATTTGATTAAGGTTTAATTCATTATTTGGTCTCTACTTTAAGGGATTTGGTTCAAAATGATGTTACCTTTTAAAAACGTTTAGTAAGACTCCATATTTCGTTAAAAAATGTTCAATTCAGTCATTTTCGCTCACACCATTAAAAATATAACGGTGCAAATGCCACCGTGGCCAAACCTGAGTTAGTTGTGCAGTTTGATGAATACGTGACACGTTTGAAGAGGTTGCACTCTGTAAATATTTTAAAAAATTAAAATGACGTAAGTTAGGTGCAAATCCCAACAACCACCATTGTCGAACCGAGACCAGTGCGGAATTGCACTGATGTATCCCGGTGGGTACTAGAGGGAATCCGGCGAGACCCAGGGGTGCGGGGGAGCCACTAGCTGGGTATCCTCAACGACGACGGCAGCAGGGGAGGAAGAACGCGCGGCCTCCGGTGGCTTGTGTGCGAAATAAGAAGCAACCCTAAGCTACATTTCAGAACAACTCAAGAGAGTGCGCAAGAGAGAAACCACCACTTTTTGTCCTCCACCATGAGCGTAGTGAGTAATAGAGAGAAGACTGTGAGTACCAAGGAGTTGTGTAGGGGCCCTTGTTGCAATCACGGGATTTTCTAGGAACCAAGGGGCCTTTAAAGAATTCACTGGAAAACCCAGGTAAGGGGAGCTAACTTTTTGATGTATTGATTGAGCATGATGCGTTTCCTAACTTATTAATCTTTAGAAATGGTATGGATAGATAGTACACCTAATTAGAAGGTTGTGGGTTGCTGAGGAAAAAAAATAGTTTGGGATGTTATTCCCAGAATATGAATGCACGAGTTGAAGGATTATAGTGCATGTGGTTTTGTAGTAAGGGATAAGTGCATATCGTGAATCTTTTGAGGGTAGACGTGGGTTGGCTAGGTTAAGAATGTAAAAGTGTTAACATGTTGTATGAGTGAAATATGACAATAGAGTGCATTGGTGATGTGTTGTGTTTTCAATAGAGATACTAACATGGCTTTATGGGTATAATAAATTATTATTTTTTAATTGCATGGAATGTTTGATGGGTATTAAATGTATGGAAGTGGTATAAATGTTTAGTAATGAACTGTCATCACATAATGGTATGAGTGCATGTTTTGTTTTTGCAAGTGAAGAGTTTCAATGCATGTGGGGGCCAAGGTAAGATGAAGAGAAATATTATATTTTCTTCCTGTATAGTGTAGACATAGGAATCCAGAGAGTCAGAAGAGTTTCTTGATATTGACATTTAATGGTTTTCGTTGCACCTACCTTGGGAGGGAAATCATAATATGGTTAATACCAAGTGCATGAGATTGTTATTGTGCATGTGCTGATATGTCCCTTATTGATAGGTAAAGTACGCAAATGATATTCTGAGGTTGCATGGGTGGATTATAAGAATGGTGAAGGGTTACAGGCTAAGGTTTTCGTTGTGCAGATTTTAAATTTTGGGTCTATAAAATAGGTCTAGGGAAGCTAAAGGAGTTTTCTTTGAAGATATAAAGATTGATGAGAGAGGTGCAGAGGTTATCTAATGGTCACGGTTTTGTTTTTAATAAGAAATGATTCTTTGTTTTAGTTATATTGAGGTCATCCTAACAGTGAAATATCTAGTTTTATGGGTTTCGAAAATTATATCATTATTGAGTGGAATAGTATATAGGGTGATATAGGGTGGAATCTGGAGGTGAGTATATAAAACTGGTGCATTGTTGGGTAGTGTCCAGAGAAATATTCTCTCTCTAATCAATACATAAATATCTCTCTCTTCAACCATTAAAAGCCATTTACGTTTCTCTCTCTCTGCATTTAATTCTTCAAACAGCCATTTATGTTTCTCTCTTTGCATTTAATTCTTTTAGCCACGTATTCATCAAATTGCACAACTCACTCAGATTTGGCCACGGTGGCATTTGCGCCGTTATGTTTTTAACGGCGTGAACGAAAAGGACCAGATTGAACATTTTTTAACGAAATATGGGAACTTACTGAATTTTTTAAAAGGCAGATCACTTTGAACCAAACTCCTAAAAGTAGGGACCAAATGATGTATTAAACATTTAATTAAATATTTATTAAATAAATAAAAAATATTTATCTATTATTGAATTAAAACAAATAAATTTTTTAATTTTAGTTTTTCATTTAAAATGTTAAATTTTATTTTTTAATTTATTATTATTGTTATTATTAAATAAAAAAAATGAAAATAAATTAAAAAAAAATTAACTGGTGTTTGAATACTAATGAAGTATTATCGAGCATTCGAACGTAAGTGATTGTCTTGCAATAAGGATACTAATGGTAGATTTTGAATTCCTTATTACAAGAATGCCACCAACATAGATTAGAAAAAATAATACTTAGGATTTATCAAAACAAGTTAAAAAAAAGGATCCCTCTTTGTCGGAGTAAAGCCAAAATGTGTGTTGGGTTGCCATGGAACATCTCACTCCAACACTTACAAGATCTACCTCTTCATAATGAATAGAGAAAAGTTATAACATAGAAGAAACTTCATCTCCTATTCCTCTAAAGATGTTCTTTAATTATAGAGGAAAGGTGTGAAGACACTCTCTAAGTATCACTCCAAAATCTCTCTAAAAGTTATCTAAAAATGTCCTCTAAAAGGTGTACAAAAAGTCTACAAAAAGTTTCTCTAAAACAAAGTAGAAATTATGTTTTTATAGACTCTGACAACGTTGTTGCAGCGGTGACATCCATGGCTCAATCCGTGAGGTTTCCTCCAAGGTAGGTTTCCTCTGTGGCTTAAGCTGTGAAGTTCTATGGTGCACATTCGTGAGATTGCTTCTATGTGAAGGATTCTTCATGGCTTGAGCCTTAGGTTAGGGCTTGAGGAAACCTTCTAAGATGAGTTCTCTTTATTGCTCAAGCCCTAGATTTTAGTGATGCAATCGTGTTGTAGCAGTTTGCTATAAAGTGCTCATAATTTCTTTGGTTTTCTATCAAATTCAACTTTGACTCTAACATGTCATCAAAATTTTGCAAAACAAAAATTAGGGTAATTAACATAGATATTTCACATAATCAAGACAAGATAAATGTCAAATTAACATTAAAATCAACTCATATTGAGCTCCAACTACGCCTCTCGAGTTGTAAGCTTTGTTAGATTTTTCTTTCATCTTAGAAATTCCCTCTCTATCAGGTTTCTCTTAATCTTTCCATAATTCTATAACCTTTGACGATCCTAAATGTCCTCTACTTATGCATGCACTATCCAATCAATAGAAAAGGAAATCTAATCATGTAATAACAAATTATCAAAAATGCAAACAAATTAAGCAACACATAAAGTTATGAAATAAAATAAACTTATTGAAAAAGTATCAAAGATGGGTTACCTCCCAGTAACACTTGTTTAACATCATTAGCTCGACACCTATTTATCATGGTTCGTCCAATGCGGTATTGGTGGTGAATCTGCCATGATTGCCACCTTGATACTCCTTTAGCCTTTGTCCATCACATGTTTAACTTCATTTTGTCTCAAGATCTTCAATTTCAATTGCCCCATATGGTTTTACAACCTTGACAACAAATGCTCCATACCATTTGGATTTCAGGTTGCCTAACATGCACCTTTGAAACGTGGCTAGAGCGTTACACAATCCAAAAGGCATTTTCCTATATGCAAGGATACCCAAAGGACATGTGAATACCATCCTTCTTGATCTTGAGGATGCACGACTATTTGATTATAGCTTGAGTATCCATAAAGGAAATAACAATATTATTGACCAGCTTATCTCTCTAGCATTTAATCTATGAATGGAAGTGGAAAATGGTCTTTCCTTGTAACTTGATTGAGTTTTCTATAATCAATGGACATCCTCCATCCAATGACAGTTCTAAAGGGAATTGATTCATTTTTCTAATTACAAATACTATCATCACACCTTTCTTTGGCACAAATTGTACTAGACTTACTCAAGGACTATCAAAGATTGGGTAAACCATACTTGCTTCAAGTAACTTAACCCCCTTTTTCCTGACCACTTCTTTCATGGTTGGGTTGAGCCTCCACTGTGGCTGAGCCACAAGTTTGTAGTTTTCCTACATCAAGATTCTATGCATACAATATGATGGACTGATGCCTTTTAAGTCTGTGAAAGTTCAACCTATATCTATCTCATTAGCCTTTAACACTTCAAGCATTATTTTATCTTCATCAAGTGCGAGAGAGTTACTTGAAATAACTGGTTTACTGCATTCTTTCCCTAGAAAAACATATTTTAGATGAGGTGGTAGCTTCTTTAATTTTGGTTTCTATACTTGTAGCTCTGCTCCAACAACTGGACAATGTGGCTGCAACGTTGGGTTAGCGCTGATTCAAACCTTGGGAATTGTCTCTCCATCATTCTCTTTTGATATGTCAAATTCTGCAATTATTTTTCTGATTTCTTCTTCACCAAAGCTTTTTGCAGAGGATCAGATGGTGAGAATGAGCTTCTTGCCTCGGCTAGGGTAGGGAACCGAGGCAGATAAGCCTGCCATCCCTGCCAAATCCCTCTGCCATCCCTGCCAAATCCCTCTGTCATTCATGCCTTTGTTCAGAAGAAGACCATACTGCCTCAGTTGGCTTCTGTCATCCCTGCCTTTGTTTGAGCACTCCTCCCTTCTGGTGCTTTTCCAAGTCTTTCTGAGCTCCATCTCCATGGCACTTCATCCCTACTTTCCATATTATCTCATTTTCTATCAAAACGAGGGGAATTAATCATAAAATCATTAAATTCAACCTCAACTCTCTTATTCACACAACTTAACAGAAAAACATGATTCCAAGCAAGTTTCTAAGTAGAAAAGGATGCATTTAGTATCAAAATTACATCACAGATAACAGTATTTTCAACCGTTATCACAACCCCAAACTTAGAATTTTGCTTGTCCTCATGCAAAACAGATTGTAACTCAGCTTTTCATAACAATCACTGCAATGACTCAACCTTTTTCAGAAACTTTTTCTTTCAGACAAGCAATCACTTTTATCAACTCAGCATACATAAATTAGTCAAGATGTGCAGATGCCTTAATTCAATCAAAATCAATGTGATGCTCATATACTTCAATAAATGTTATCCTTAAGAATGATCAATCAACCAAGCAAAGATGTAATCATAAATTCAAAGAACTACTCCTCACCAAGGAAAGTGTTTCACTCAAGCACTCAAAAGTGAATCACTCAACTCACAGGTGTATAGTGAGGTGTTGGTTTCTTTTTTCACTCTACTATCACAATGTCACACAAATTAACTTTGCCTTTCATTTAGCCACAACCAAACATACTCACAAGCAAGTTGTCATCACAAGGGCTTTTCATGGCTTGTAACTTGGCTGGGCTAAGAAGGAAATTGGTTTTTTTGGTCAGCAAAATCCTTGAGTTAAGAGACATTTATGATTTCATCATTCAAGTACAAACTCTCTTTCTTTTTCCCAGCTTTCCCTTGCATTGAGCTTTTCTTTTCTTCTCATCTTTCTTTCTCTTTTTCTTTTGCTTTTTCTTTTCAAGTACTTACTGCTTAGCTCAATGCTTTTTCTTTTTAATTTTCCCAAAAACCCCAAACTTTAACCTTTATCAATACCTCATCAAATGTTCTCAACTTAACTCAAGGTAAAGATTTTCAAAAAGAGTTTTCAAAACATGCATAAGGTTCAAGGTTAGAACAAATTGTTCTTTTTTTTAATGGGCAAAAATTTATGTGAAGGCTAAAAGAATAAGGGACAACAAAAGATGACCTTGATCATATGAAACCTGCAAACAAGTAATTCAATCACATAAAATTTGGGCAAAATCATTCATGCTTCCAAAGTAATAACAATTATTCACAACAACTCTGAAGCCCAAAACTCACACAGGTAAACTCACAAGTCCCAGAATTCAGAAAAGCACCCTGCTCAGTATCTCAATCACATTTTACCTCAAACACCTGTTTCATACACTGTGAGTCATCGTCTGTGTATTAGCAAATCATGCATCATCTCAACAACAATCAACACACCAGAGCATCACAAAGCAATACTTATCACAAAACACAGTAGTTGAACCAAAGAAGTGTAATTTGTCCAAGCATAGTACAATAACAAAACAAATAATTAAAAGAAAAAACAACAAAAACAGAAACAAAATAAAGTCTAACAATTAAAGAAACAAAAACAGAAAAATAAAAGAAATTCTGGTATATAACAGAGGTGGCATCCATCAGTAGATGCCCAGTACAACTCATCACTCATCATCAGAGTCCTCATCCTCCTCAGCCTCATCATCCTCATCCTTAGCATCCTCATCCATGGCTGAAGCTTCAGCTCTACCACCCTCCTGTGCTTGTGATAACGATTGAAAAACCGTTATTTTTATGCTTAAAATTGATACTAAAAGCAACCTTTAAGACTTAGAAACTAGCTTGAACTCATATTTTTGCTTTAGTTTTGTGAATAAGAGAGTTGAAGGTGAATTTAATGGTTTTGTGCAAGATTTCCTTGATTTTGTAGGCAAATTGAATGATTTGAAAGAAGAATTGAAGTACCGAATGATTGGAATGCTGAAAAGTCAATCAGAAACCAGAAAAGTCAACCAGTCAACCAGAAAAGTCAATCAGTCAACCAAAAAAGTTAACTAGTCAACCAAAAAAGTCAACCAATCAACTAGAATGCTGAAAAGTCAACCAGAATGCAGAAAAAGTTGCGACCGAGTGGCGCTGAGCGGTAATTTTGCGCTGAGCGGTAGTTTTCAGGTGCCGAAATCATCGCTGAGGGGTAAAACAGCAGCTGGGGGGTAAAATCACTAGTGGAAAAATGATATTTTATAACGATCATATTATAACGTAGTTATGAAAATCAGTTATAATATCTAATACGGTGGCAAACTTGTAAATAATTTAATTCATATTATAACGGAGTTATGAAAATCAGTTATAATATCTAATACGGTGGCAAACTTGTAAATAATTTAATTTATATTATAACAGAGTTATGAATATCAGTCATGATATAAAAAAATGTGTGGCACAAGTTTAAAAGATATTATAACGGAGGTAAAGACCTTTGTTATAATACATGAGTGGATAGAAAATTTTGGTAATATATTATGCCTGCTTTTGAAAAACCGGTTATAATATCTCTTTAACTGTCTTGACTTCATCAATGGGCCGCTTACTCTTAATCATCTTCACACAGATATTCACACAGAAACCCTAACTGGCAGGGCACCATCAGGTCTCTCGGTTGTAACATTTCATCACAAGAGCACATCTTCATCATAAGCTTTTCACTCTTGCTTGAGAATTTTTAAGCCGAAGTTTCCATTTCTCTTCACATATCTGCATTTTCGTTTCACTCATCATCCAACCACATCTACTGCTAGGGTTTCTCACAAACCTTCATCTTTTTTGCCTTTACCTTCGATTCCACCGATTGAAATATCATTTTCCACATTTTCCACTGATTATAATCACGTTCTACCGATTATAATCCCTTTCCACCAATTAAACATTGATTTACACCGATCAATCGGTCAGTTTAAGGTTTCTACTCCATCTTAGGGTTTTTCGCATCGAATCCTAAGCATAACTTCTCGCTTAGAGTTCTCGTCTTTGATTCTCTCTCGATCTCGAGCTTGTTCTCAAGTTTCTACTCCATTCCACTGCGTCTTCTCTCTAAGGAAGCTTAAGGAGGTCCGAATCGTGTTCGCGTTGCTTCGATCAACTTTTCCTCAGGTCGTCTTCCATCAACTCATTGCTTCGAATTTGTTGTCGGGGTGGATGGCTTCCTTTACAGGGGTGTTGAGGCAGTGTGACATTGTTATAAGGTACGTGGTTTCTTGGGTTAATGTGCTTTGAGGGTTAATGACCATAAACAAAAACAGGTGAAGAAGAACAAAGAGCAATGAGTGTTCGGTCTAAAAACTTGAGCTCAGTATTCTATGCAGTTTCGTACCATCCCATTCAAGCTGACAGCACCGACGACATGTTGTTCCTCACGACAATGCTGTTTATCGTGCTTAACTCTGTTCCTCTATTGGCCTCTGTCTGTTTTTCTTTTTCCTTCACTTTTTAATAAATTATTACAATTTTGGTTCCTTTCTAACCCTTACTAACCCCATAAACAATTGATAGTTTTTTTCTTTTTTTATGGATTTGCTTTTGCAGCCAGCGACTATATCCTGCACTTATGTATGGGCTACCTGGCAAGGACTTTTGTATGTACTAAACTCTTTAGTTAGAACTTGTGTGTGCAATAAACATTGGTCTCAAGCTTTGGAATGATTGTTGAATTTTATAATGTGTTGTTGCGTCTTTGCCTGCCCATAAAATAAATGTTGTCTGGTGTATTTGCGTATCTATTGGTTGAGCTCTTGATACTGCTGAAATGCTTGTCCAGTTCTTCATACATTTTTACATTGGTATTCCTTTGGTGAAAATTTCTTTAGAGTTGATTTTTCAGGGAATGTGGATTCCAAAAACAAGATATCACTGCACTGTGAATTGAACTGACATCTAACCCTTTTTATAATGCTTTGTTTTTTGTCTTGTGTGTTTTATTTACACTGTCTCCCTTTTTAATGCTTTGTTTTTTTATAATGCTTTGTTTTTTATGAGGTATAGGAGTTTGCTATGATTTGTGTTTATATTTGTTTTTACATCTTACTCAGTTGATTTGTTTCACTTTTGAGGCCATTGGAGAGGATTATTCTGTTAAACCCGCTGATACTAGGAGATCATTCCGTGCTCTCCTTGATATTGGTCTTATCAGGACTACAATGGGAAATCGTGTCTTTGGATCCCTTAAGGTGATCTATATGCAATGCTACTTGGTTTGTTTCTGATTTATTAGTTGATTAATTGAATAATTGAATATATGCAACGGGAAATATGTCTTTGGTGGACATGTTGCTTCTTATATGAAGGTATGGACATTTGCATTTGCACATTTTTTATTTAGAGCATGATGGTTCATCAGATATTGTTCTAAAAGACTTACAAATACCATGGTTACTAACTTGCTAAAAAATGATAATTATGTATGCTTATGAGACTTGTTATTATAACCTAGGTGCTCTCTGGAATGTTTGTTTTCCTTTCTAAATAATGATGATCTACAAAATACTTGTCTTGCCTCTCACCTTCTCCATGGTTTATCAAATGTTTGATGGAAAACATATTCTTAATGCATCATGTCTTCTATTCATACAGTAAAGAGAACGAAGATCTTTCAGCAAAGGCAAAGGCAAAGGCAAAGTTCAGCATATCTTTCAGCATAGGCCTAGTTATGAAGTAGCCACACCATTATGTATATACTTTTTTTTGCATTTTTCTAGGTAATAATCATGATTAGACCGTATTAGTAAAATTATATATAGTTCAATTTTGATGAGTTGAAATTGATTCTTTTTAGACCTTAGCTTTTTTGCTTTTAAATCCTGTCATGTATTAATCATTCTTGTAATGTTGTACAGAGTATCTGTTCCTAATTATTAGAAACGTGGTTGGTTATTAATTGAAATTAATCAAACCTAGCCAATGGCAAAACCTTTTTTTTTCATGTTTTGGAAGTGAATGTCTGTATAATTTGAAATGGATATTCAAATATGCTTTAGTTTATCAAAAGAGGGTTTCGAACCCTATGATAGCTTTTTAAATTTTTAATTAAGAATACGAGAAAAATTAAATAAAAGAGGATAATACTAGAAAATTTGATTGGATGTCAAAATGTAAGCATGAATTTTTTTTTATATAAAAAACAACCTTTTATAACGTACATAATAACCTATGTTATAATAGGTTAATTCTGATATTATGATAGGTAAAAGGAACTACGTTATAATATGTTGAATCTATTATAACGTAATTTTTAGCTACGTTATAAAATGTGCAGACCTATTATAACGCCCAGAACTATATCTCCAGTTTGTACGTTATAATAGGTCATTTTTGTACGTTATAAAATGTGATTTTTGTACTAGTGAATGGATCATGCACTAGTACCGCTCAACGGTAAAATACCGCTGAGCGCCTTTCTAAATGGGCTTGGACCAATTTTCTGTTACTTTTATGGGCTTGGGCCTAATTTTCTATATTTTTTAGAATAGTATATAAGCTTTAGGACGTCCTAGGGTTTGGATCTTTGGCTGGAGAAGAAGCAAAACACACTTTTCACCCCTTGGGGGTAGAATTGGAGATGGTGACGGGTCTCCTCTTCTCTTTCTAGGGTTTTTCTATCTCTTCCATTCTTTCATTATTGTTCATCTAGTTTCACCATGAATATGGTGAACTAAACTTTGTATTGTTGTTGGGGAATCAATGAAATCTTTTAAAGCTCTCATATATGGAATTTTGTGTTTAAACATCATATTTATGATACATGCTTTCTTTCATCATTAGTTAGGGTTTTTCCTCTTTGCTCAAAGCATGCATTGTTTAACTCATTCGATGTCATGATTATTGGTTTTATTGATATGGACACATACAGTAAAATCTAGATCCGGGGAAACTCTCCCAACAGTAGTATAAACCTAGATATAAGAATATGATGGTTGGTTGTCGTTAAGCTTCCGTTCACTATAATGCATGATTAATTACTAGGGAGACAACACATTGTAAACTAGTGATTATGATTAGGCTTTCTTCGCCGAGACATCTAGTTTAAGGTAATTTAGAGAGTGGCATTAACATTGATGAAAAGAATGATGAATTCCTAAAATATATGAGAGTGGATAAGACGAAATTGATTGCCCCAACAACATACTCATCCACATATTTCAATTCACGTGTTTTGTTTCTTCTTTCCCATTGATCATCACATGCATACATGTTTACTTTTTGTCTTTTGCATTTGAAACATATAAAAATTTGTTCTCAAGTCTTAAATAATCAAGAAATCATATAACTAACTAGGCCGTGAGTCCTTTGGAAGAACGATACTTGGTCTTACCGAATTTATTACTTGATACGATTCGGTCACACTTGCCGAGGGTTAAACAAGTGCCTTCCAGGTACACATAAGGTCCGCTCCACGTCCTCATAATCAACTCCTTCCAGCATGGACGTGGCAAACTAACATTTCTCCCCTTCCCACTCTACACCAAGAAAAGTGTCAATGGTGTCGGCATCAAAGGCAACCCTCTTACCTCTTACGTAATTAAAGTACATCTCATCCTCTCCCCACAATGCTTTTGCATTTGTGTAGAACTCTTTGACAATGTCTACATTGGCGGGAGAGGGGTAGGTTGCAAAGTAGCCCCGGTCTCTGTTGTTCAGCTCCCTTTCAAATTGAGGAGCCAAAGAAGGTATGTTGGCCACCTTCCTTTCCATCAGCAATCTCCTTCCCTCTATAGTTGGGAAGTATCTCTCATGAGTAGGAGTTCTGAACTTGTTTGAGTAGAACTTCTCCTTCTCCTTCCTCTTTGTTCCCTTGTCTTTGGTACCAAGGGTCTTGATCCTTTTTCCTGAAGATGACGCCATTCCTGCACATAGAGATTCAATAAACAAACACAGAAATCATCAAGCAGTAGTCCCAAAAATAAATAAATTCTTCTCATTCAAAAAGAGGGAAAAATAGAGAGCCCTCATCATCACCTACACAGAACCAGAAAACACTAAAACAGCCACTACTGCTCACCGCTTGGGCGCCCCTCAGGGGGCGCTTGAGCGACGCGCGGTGCAGCCAAGTGTGGCTTTGTTGTGTTTTTCTCTTCCCAAATCATTTTCAACTCAGTCCAAACCACAATTAGAACAATTTACTCGATCCAAACAGTGGCAAATCATGCATAGATAGTGCCAATCATCAAAAATCAAACTTTTTCATAACATTCTTCAAGAATCAAACTTTTAAAGGCTTAGAACTCAACAATTAAAGATGAAAACTCAACAGAAACCTACAACTCACCAATTGGTTATAAATAACAGCTCTTAGAACCTAAATTGAGCTGAAAATTAAAGAAGGAAACCGCGAGACACATGCAACAGTACTACGTTGCATGATCCAGAATCAAGAACAAGAGAAGAAAGGGCAAACAACTTACCAGCTGGAATGATATAATTGATTGGTCAAGATCGAAGCTCTCAACGCCAGGATCACCTAGGCACCTCCTGATTGTCGAACAGATAACTCAGCAGAGAGAAATTGTAGAGAAAAGTCAGAGAACTCTGAGGAATAAAGTTCTACAGAAATGAAGTGTTCTTAGAATAATGAGAAGTGTTTATAAAAATTCTATTTATATTATAAAATTATTTTAAAGTTTAATAATCTGTCTCGTTATTTTAACACATCTATCTGCTCTATAACATTCTACTTTTCAGGTTTTTACAATATATATATATATATATATATATAAAAGTTGTGAAGTGCGTTGGCATGCCAAAGTATGTGCACAAATATAGACAAAACTATCTTGAGAGACTGTTTGTACCTACCTATCTAGATGTTTCTGAAATTCTCTCTCTCACGAGCTTGCGTGCAAAGACACTGTGACATTGTCTGTTCAGGCTTCTCAATCTTCTCTATGCAAACTTTATATGACTCTTCGTATACTCTGCCCATAAAAAGCATTCATGTTGCCTTTTATCCTCTGCGATCTTATTTTTTTTTTATTAATGTTTCTCGTAAATTCAAAACCTAAGATCATTTTTCACCACTTCAATTCCACGCTGACCACCAAGTTATAATAATTAAACAATCCCTATTCATTCTTCTGATGTGAAAATTCATCATATCTTACTCAGAATATTGTAAATGAGATTAGTTTGACTTAGGCATGTTATATATTAATTAAGAGTATAAATTAATACTAATTTTAAATTGCTTAATAGTTTCTTCTTGTCAACATCAAAGTGATTGATTGACAAAAGTTTACAATCATTTTTTTTACTGTATGACAACTACCGCGTAAAATATATATGGTTGAGATTGATTTGCGCGCTCGTGCGCACACCTATATATATAATTATGTAAATTTTTTAAACTTAATTATATTAAAAAAGACTATTAACTTAAAACCAATGGTTTATAAATGTAAAAGTTATAAGGGGAATGGAAATTTTATCATGATATCACACTATTTAAACTTCCACATAGTTATAGCTTACAACTCAAACACAACCAATTTATTTACTTGAAAAGAAAATTAACATAAAATTAATTTTTTTAATAAATATTTAATTCAATATAATGAATATTTACATATTCTATTTTTAAGATAATAAAAAAATATAATTTCATTCATTTTGTTTGAATTGTTGAAATATTTGAATTTGTGATTGTTCTTTAAGAATTACTTCATAAATTTATTAAAAATATTACAATAACATTAATATACAAAACAAAAACTAAATTATAAAAGATTCATTTTAATATTAATTATATATTAATATCATTTTTAATAAATATATATATATATATATATATATATAATTATTAAAAATAGAGATATTAAATATTTTTCAACCATTAGCTAAATTTAATAAATTAAATTTTTATATTAAAATTATTATTTTTTGTATGGAAATAAAATGAGTTAATATTCGTTCTATCTATCAAATTATTACCGCACTATTTTCAAATAGAGTTTTGAACTTTTTTTACCCTTTTGTCTGTCTCACCTCGATTTAACTTTTTTTTTCTTTATTTATTTTATTTCAAATGTAGGGTATGTGTGGATTTAGTTGTTTAATTATAAACAATTGTTTAATTTCCAAAAGGAAAAAAAATCATTTCTCTAAGGTTGTGCAAGGAGGAAGATATTATTTGTAGTATATAGGAGTCAAGTTGAAATCATAGTGCTTTCTGATTGACTCTAGAAAAAGAAAATGTGTCTTAAATAATGATTAAGATTCTTACTCTTGTGGAATGATCTTAATCAAATATATTACACAGCAGAAAGGTAGTATCTTCATTCGCTCTTAACTCTTTAATGAATTACATATTGAATATATAGTGCATGAACGTTGGTACTAATAAACTGTTGTATTTGAGTGGCATACCAATACCATCACGAGGGTGTCTCCAAATGCATCAGTTCAATATATGTGTTTTTGTAAATGATAAAAACAATTTATATTTAATTGTATGATTCACTTTAGTTTCTATATATTTTTTAATGGTCTTAATATGTTTAAATATACTTAATTTAGTCTATTTTGTTAAATACTATTTAAAAATATCACATATCAAAATATAAATTATTTTTTATTTTAGTATCTCCATTAGTGCAGAAAAGACTTTTTATATCGATTAAAAAAACTTTTATATCAATTTTGAAACTGGTATAAATATAGCTAATATAGAAAATTTTTACTTTATACGTGACTCCTCAAATCGACATAAAAAATATATTTGATATTGGTTCTGACCTGTCATAAAAGTTTATTTGGAAAATAGAAAAGTTTGTAATAAAAGTCACTTTCTATACTATCTTGGGAACTGTGTTTCACTTCACGAACCTCGCGTTCATAGTATTTCTTATAGTAATGGACGAGGTCATCCAAGCCCTAGGTGATGGTTTTGTTGTTTGTTTCAGCTAACTCCATTGCCTTGTCCACCTTTATGGTTAAGAACTCCTTTCTTCATCACGACCATGAAGAGTACTCTTGTCACACATAAAAAAGTTCATCAATTTTTGCATCACTTCACGTGTTTGCATTTCATATGGATTCAGGTACAATTTTTATCCTTGTATAAGTACTTGTTGTCTTTTGGTAGAGAGTTTTTCCAAACAAGATGATACCGTTGAAACATTCAACATAACTAGGGGGTGAATAGAAATTCAGAAACAATGTGTCTGTTTGTTTCGACATTCTCCACATTGATGCTTGTTAGACGCTTTCCAATTGTGCATATTGATTCATCAACTGCCAAGTATACTCTTTCCAAAGGTCCCAATGTATGTAATATTGACAAACAACTCATTTGCATTTCATTCCAAGAATTCTTAATATATAACTAACCACCACAACTTACCATGATAGACATTGTAAAGAGTATTTGAATAACAATATTACAATATCGAAGAAGATACAAAAAAAAACATAAAAAAACAAGAAACACTATTAACTTTAGTATTTATTGAAATTATATAGATTTGATTATGAGTATGAAGAGAATAGAGAATAGGACAAGAGGCTGAAAGCTGACTTGATCTATGGTTTACCAAAACCCTTAAAGTGTGAGAACAATACAAATGAGCGGAACGAAAGTGAGAAGCGATACGAGAACCATCAAAGAAAGAGAGTGGAGAACGAATGCAACACAACATGAGAGTAAGGAGCAAGGAGCATAGATTTTAACAAGAGCGAAGTGATAGTATAGAGAGGGTGCAACCAGTAGAGGATAGCAAATAAAGGAAATTGAAGTGAAGTATGAAAATGAGCAAAAGAAGAATAAGATTAAAGATATTATGTGATTTTAGTGACAAAGTAATGTAAAAGTCTTATCATATTTACAATTATGTCACCATGTCACTTATTGTGATCTATGAATTATAACCAACATAATAACTAGTCATAAAAAACTACTTTTACACTAGTATTGCTATCTTATTTGACAATTTACACACTCAAATTTTGACATATAATTCTTTCTAGACAATTTGATATATAACACTTTTTCAAGTAATATCTTTCAAACAAGTTAATTTAACATAAAAAAGAATCAAATTGACTTTATTTAAAAGAACTTAAATAAAAAATAAACAAACCAAAAACATTACTAATTAAATAAAAAATAATAAACATATGTACAAGAGGAAAGAGCAGTCACGAGATAAAATAATTAACATTCATTTTGTCTAATTGGACTGCAACCTAATCATTTTACTTTACTATTATTTGAATAGAGTCTTTTGTTTTAAAATTTCCTTAGTTGGAGAAGGAACAACGAAATTCCAGAAACACATGCAACACCTTCATCAGCATTTAGCTGTGTGAAACGAACAAATGATAATTCTTTTGACAAATAAATTTTGTGACTGTATATGTTAATGGATGCTTCATAATATAGGCTGTATCATACATGCAAGAAATTGATTTCTATAATGCACGTGAAATAAACATAATCTCCTGTATATTCTAATTCGTGAGAAATTATAAGAGAAAAATGTTTCTCATATACAACACTAACAAATAAAATCTTAATTAAGGTTTTTTTTATATATTTTGGTTTCTATATTTTCTTGTTATTTAATTAAGTTTCAATTTTAAAAAAAAAATCAATTATATTTATATATTTGTAAAAGTAGATTCAATGTAATTTCTTCAGTTAAATTAAGTTTAATGATATTTAGAAATATTACATGTCAAAATTTATATTTGTTATCAAAATTAAAGTGATTTTTTACTTGAAAATCTCACGTCAAATTCAGATAATTATAAAATAAAATATGATTCAAATTTTCACACATAACCAACTTAGATTTTGATAAGTAATATTTTCAAACAATCAATTTAAAAAAATATATCACATTGAGTATTTTTTTTCAAAAATAATTTAATAAAAATATAAAACAAAATCATCAATTAAATAAAAAAAAAATTGTAGTTACTCAGGCCTTTCAAACAAAATCATTAGTGCAAAATGTTTTTCAATATCTGAAATATACAATATATATAGTTTCTGAAAATCTAATACAATGTATGCATGGTCACATTTTCTAAAGTTGCAAAACAAACATTTTATATTTATTTATTAAAATATTAGCAATGAGTTTCATAAGTTTCTTTACATAGATTATGCTAAGAATTAATATAAAAGTATTTTTGTATCATTTCTTTAACGTCTTATATTTATAATATATAGATATCTTGATAATTTATAAATTTTGTATAACTTCTTGTTTTAGAAATTAGTTATTTGAGAGAGCTTTTTTTTTTAATTAGTACTTCACACAATTGACGTAAATGATTACTGCCATATAACATTTATTTGATACCAACTCTCCTAGAACCAATGATAAATAAGGCAACATTACAGAAAGCCTTTTGAACCTGCGGTTAAAATAATTTTACAATTATAGTTTTATAATCATTATTGATTTTGTACTGAAAAGTCCAATATAACAATGATAAATATAATTGTTATTGTTTCTTGATATACGGCAAGATTTTTGTGTAATTTTTGTCTAGTGTTGATCATACAGAAAACAAATATATAAATGGGTTGCAAAGAAACAATGATTTACATAACCATTGTCGTATTTTGTAATATTTGTTTTTTAACTTTTCGGTGTATCTACACAGTAATTTATGTAAAAATTGTCAGAGAGAATATATTATAATTGTCTTCAAATATATTTTTCTTTGATGTGTCACTTTTACATATTTTTTACATATTTCTAAAGATGTGTATTCATAAATTATTTCAAAACATACAAGTACAAGTCACGATTCATTTCACAAACAACTATAAAAAATGTCCAACATCATTTAAAAACAATAAATAATTTGCATAAAGAATAACTAAATTGTATCATTATTTTAGAATTGTCCACTCTTATAAGTATTAAAAACCACTAGTACAAAAATATTATTATGTTAATATTTTTTGGCCATTTACATCGAGACCAATATTATATCAGGAAACATTAAATTGACGACGAATTTAAAAAAATTAACTTTAATTTAAGTTAATTGACGTCAGACATAAAACAATTCGACATTCTCCAGTAAAACAAATTGACGTCAGACATTACTTTATGTCTGACGTCAATTAACGTTAATTAACGTTGAATTTTCTCAATGTATGACATTAATCAATTTTTTTTAATTAATTGTGATCTTTTTATGATCTTTTTTACAACTCTATAAAGACCTGAAAAGTAGAAAAACAACAAATTTCAGATTTTGGTATTTTATAAAGTATGAACTATGGACGTGTACTGTAGTATCAACAATAAACAACAACAACAAATAACAACAACAAACAAGTTCAATCAAACAACAATAACAACAAACAAGTTCAACCAAACAACAACAACAACAAGCAAGTTCAATCAAACAACAACAACTAACAAGTTCAACAATTCAGTTCTTCAAAGCGAAAACAAAAACTAACCTTTAAAAGGTGAGTTCATCAAATAAAGTGTTGGCACTAGGGAGAGAGAAAGCAGAATACGCCTATGAAGGACAAAAACACGAAAAATAATATCGGTCAAAACAAACGAAAATCATACCTAAAGTAGTTAATTAACATGCATTTGTATCAAATGAAAGAAAGATTACATGTGATGACCATCAAACTTCGTTTGAGAAAAGTTTAAGTAGAGAAGAGGGTCTCGCGCGCTAATTAAGATAAAGTGAATGAATTTTCAATCTCTTGCTCAAATTTTTATTGAATTCACTAACCTTTTGACGGTTAACGCTAGGACATTCGACGTTTTATAACCTTTTGACATCTAATTATAGCGTATTTGACGTCATACGTAGGTATAGTTTCACCTTTGGGCCAAACATTTTCGCAAAATTTATCCAACAGGACGTCAAACTTCTCAATATTCGACATCTTATAACAAATTGACGTCAAATTACAGTTTTAAACGATGTCTAATAATTGTATTTATTTACAAAATTTCTATTTGTCATTTTTAACGTTGGATACCCATGTTGTATACACTATTTTTTTACTAGTGAACTATTGTCAAAATTTGAAAGTATTTAAAAACGCCTGAAAAATTATCATAGAAGAAACAATAAAATGTAAACACTATTCTACTTGTACTGTATCTTAACGTGTTATAAAAATAAGCAAATAACATTTCCCATTTACTTCTAATGTAAGGTAACATAGAGCTTCTAATTTCAAGGGTTGTGCATTTATGAAAAACTGTAATATTTGTATAACTAGGTTAACTATATTGATATTTAAATATAGTTATTATTACACATTCGTAGATATAGTGTTATTTGTTAGTTTTAGTTGTAATGGACATTGACGTATTTTTTTTATATTTTTATATTTATAAATGTATAATCTTATGTGTTGAACACATATTAGGACTTCATCCTCTATGACTATTTCTCTTTTATTTTAATATTGACTTTTAATTTTATTTTAAAATATTTGAAATATAGAATACAATTCTCGCAATGTTAATTCTTGGTAAGGTTGTCCATTATTTTTGTGGTGATATTTTGAGTTTATGTTATCTTGTTAATCATATGTCATCTCCAATCTAGTATGACAAAATTCATCAATCTATTTTATTTTCTCATGAACATTTCCATTATTTATATACATGCTTTGTTCATAATTTTAGTCTTAGTCTTCACAAACTATCTCCTAGGTCACACAAAAAGGATTCACCAGATCACAAAAAGGATATAAATGTTTCTCTATTTCTTTTAGTCTTAGTCTTAGTCTTAGTCTTCACAAACTATCTCTTGGATTGATATGTCATCTATGAAAAACTTGATATAGCTAGAAATAGTCTTCAAAGTGATGTGAACCTTATTTGCACAAGGACTGATCTATGATCTTTAGGGTTAGAACTTGTAGAAAATTTTGAAGAATAGTTAGAAGGTGGGCGGGAAAGTGGTTGAAATTCCAAGTTGCCCAATATTTAAGAAACGTTGATATCTTGAGCTATAGGACTCCAATTGAAGTGAATCCAAAATGAGGTCAAAGTTCTTGTTTTGAACTTCAATTTTGGCTAAAAACCCACTCAATTTGGGTGAGTAGATTGAGACTTATGACCACGACATAAGTATGGGATAAAATGAGTTTTCTGAATTTGGGTGAAGAAAGGGCAAGAGGTGGATATGAAATGTGGAAGGAAAGAATCACTCTTTCGAAGGGAGGAAACACACAATGGATGGAAAAGTCCTTTGATATAGCCAAAAGTTCTTGAATCACTTAGGAACTTAGAAGAATAACTTTCACTAAAATAAAAGAGATAAACTCTAATTTTCTTAATAAAACTCAACTTGTTACATTGATAAAAATGGTTTAGCTTATATAGAAGCTCTAGCCATCAAAATTACAAAGGATTCATTAATTGCAATACATCCCACTTAAGCTAATAATGGTCCCACAACTTGATGGCTAATGAGGAAACCGAAAGCCCACCACTTCAAAACTAGTCATCCACATTCATGGTATTTTGACCTCCCATTCATGAAATTATTTATAAAAAACTAAACTAAACTAAATTATGGGAAAGTCCTTTTATACAACCAGAGGAGTTCTTAAATCACTTAAGAACTTCGGAGAATACTCTCACTAAAGTAAAAGAGATAAACTCTAACTTTTTAAATAAAACTCAACTTTTTTTCATTGACAAAAAATGTTCAACTTATCTAGAAGCTTTAGCCATCAAAATTACAAAGGATTCATTAATTGTAATGACCTCCTACTTAAGTTAATATGATCCCACTTAACCTATAATGATTCACTTAAACTAATATTGATCTCAATACTTAATGATTGATTGTAACTGAAATTATGACAACTAAAAGTCATCCAAAACCATTAAAAGTCAGTCACCACTTACAAAGATAGTCATCCAAATTCTTGGTAATGTAACTTCTCATTCATGTAATTATTTACAACAAAATAAAATAGAATAAACTAAAATTAATGCAGCCAAAAACATGCATGTTGGTTCCTTCAATCAGCCAGTTTCACTCTTTTTCTTGAGTTGAAATTATATAATTGGGCTTCATTAAAAACCATGTCTCCTTTATATAAAAGCTTTAGCCATCATAATTGCAAAGTATTAATTAATTTCAATTACATTACACTTAAGCTAATAATGATCTCACTTACATCTGTTTATCACTGTGCTCTTTTACTATTGATCAAACTGCATTCATATTTAATTTTTTGTCTTTGCATCTAAAACCAATGATATCGTTTTATTTAAGTCTTAATTAATCAAGTTATCACACAACTGTGTAGTGCCGAGAGTCTTCTAGGATACGATACTTGGTCTTACCATTTTATATTACTTGTGCGATTTGGTACACTTGCTAATCCATCAACAATTGTTTAGAGACTAGACCGTCTAGCAACTCAAGTTTTAAAGTTTAACAAACAACATAAAATGAAATATCGCTTTGAACGAAATATTGTTTCAAAAGAAAAATGTCTAACAAAAATATACTTTGAAATATGTTTTCTAGAAAAAGAAAAACTTACAATAACATTTTCTAAATTATATTGTTTGATAGACAAAGTTTTTAAACAACGTCTGACAATAGGAAAGGTCTATCAAATTGAATCATCTAATGAATCCTAAAGTAGCACTTTCTCTAAATGGAAAATGTTTTACAAATGCATCTTACGAAATCGTCTATCTCAATGCTCATAAAGACATTGAAGCTTAAAAGATATTTTATTCAAATAATGTTATGGAAACGTCTTATGAAATTTATTATGTAAGAAAAAGCTCGCTAAACACTATAAATCACACACAACTTTTGAATAAAAGCATCAAATCTTTTACACCATCTAATAATTATATGTTGAATACTTTGCTAAACGATGCATTTATTAATGAGTTGACAAATGATAGAATGTTTTAAACACTTAATACAACTTAACGTTTATCAAGGTTCAAAAAATGTAATGACATTCAATGCATGTATGATAAAGTGATTTGATTCTTGTACACGTTCTTGTTCATATTTGTGTAGATCTTAAAAGAAAAAAGACTTTGTCATAATCACTACACACAAGATAAATACGTTTAAAAATATGAAGAACATTCCAGGAATGTTTTGCTTGAAGACTTCTACTCTGACACATTGTATAAGCTATGTTTTGATGAAAGTTATGACAAAGAACTATGCCTTTTAAAAGTAAACATGAGTTTGACTTATCACCTAAAAAGGCTACCAATTCTACATGATGTTAACACTCTCTGCCTAACGAAAATATTTTAATGGAAGCTATAAATAGACAGACGCATTAAGAGAAGACAAGAATAATACCATAGAGAACTTTTGAACGATCACACAAGCTTGTAATTACTCTATCTCTGCATCGTTTAAAGCTAAATTACTAATAGAAATAACTTTGCAAGTTCTTAGATTTCATTGTATTAATATTATCCTCTCTCAGAGTTACCAATCTGTATTTACATTCATAACACTTATTATGTTGGATATTCTAAAGATAATTAAAACACTTGGTGTTTAGCCTAGTTGAGTGAAACAATTTAGACAATTGTCTAGAGTTGATACTAGAAGTGGTTAGAATACTTGTATACTAGGAGTGGTTAAACTCAGACTAGTTGTGTTGACTAGGTGAACTATGAGTGGTCCAAATACTCATTGTAAACTTGGAGAGATAAAACTTGTGTAATCTTCTTAAAGATTTGTGGAACCCCTTAAGATTTCTTAAGGGAGAACTGGACGAAACTGAGATTGAGTGAACTAGTATAAAATCTATGTGTTATTGCATTACTCCTTGAAACGTTTTCCAATATACACCATTTATGAAAACCAGCGTCTGATAAACAAATTTTTAATCCCCAAAAATGGAATCAAAAACTTGTTAAGACCTCGGCAAGTGTACCGAATCGTATCAAGTAATAATAAATGGTAAGACCAAGTATCGTTTCCCAAGACACTCACGAAACTAAACACTTATGTGATTACTCAACTAATTAAGACTCTAAAGAAACAACTTTGAGGTTTTTCAATGGAAATGCAATAAAATAAACATGAATGCAATTTGATCAATTGAGGCTAAACACAAGAATGAATGGATGAAGTTGATAATATGAGATGAATATGTTGTTGGGGTTTAGATTTCACCTAGTCTATTCTCATGCATATATGAATTCATCTTCTTCATTAATGTTAATGTCACTTTCTAAATTTACTTTAGACCCGATGTCTCGTTGAAGAAAGCATATCCTTAATTACTAGTTTACAATATCATGTCTCCCTAGGAATTAATTATACATTACATTCGCACAAAAGCTTAAAGGAAACCAATCCTCCTATTCCTATGACTAGGTAATATTGCTTCCGGGAGAATTCCCTAGATCGTGATTTGTAAGATATCTCTCAATAACAATCCTAGGGAGAGAAGAGGAGAGCTGTCACATCCCCAAATCGCCAACCCTAGGAGTACGAAATCTCCTAATACTTACAAATCATAAGATTTATGCCATACACGAATAAAACATCACAAGCATTTGAGCAAAGAAGAATATCTATAACAATTAATGAAACAAGCATATATCATCAAGAATCAATTCAATACATGAGAGTTTAAGAGGTTACATCTTTCCCAACAAGAAATAAGGTTTAGTTCTCCATCGTCATGAAAGAACTAGATGAACAATGGAATGAAAGAATGAAAGAGATAGAAAAACCCTAAAAAGAGAAGAGGAGAGCCATCACCATCTCCAAATCTACCCCCAAAAGATACTAACCCTAGGATGTGCAAGTCTTTAAATAGGGAAGAAAAATAACAGAAAACGAGTCCAAGCCCAAAATATATTGGAAAAATAACAAAAACGGGTCGAAGCCCATGTCGGTGGCGCTCAGCGCCCCAAAACGGTGCTCAGCGGTAGCTGCGACACTCAAATGACGTATAACCGTTCGGTTTCACTTTTGACCAATCTTTCTTACACTGTTGATCGTTCGGCGTGTCTTCTACCACTTCATTCAGCTTCTCCTCTCAGAAACCATTCGGTTTGTCTATGTTTTTTTGCAGCCCTTCGGTCCTCAGTTACACCATTCGATATTTGTCTTTCTTGCTCACACCGTTCAGCCTACTTCCACCACCTTCACACCGTTCGGTCTTTGTTATAAACCGTTCGGTCAGTCTCAGTAACCGTTTGGTCTGGGTTCTTAACCATTCGGTTTGGATTCTCCCGCATCCTACCGTTCGGTTTGGATTCTCCCGCATCCTACCGTTCAGTCTGGTATTGTTTTTGTCCTTTCTGTGTTCCAACTCCTTGGTACTTTTTCTCTTCTTCCAAATCATATCAATAACCTACAAAATTAAGGGAGTTTAGTGATAAAATCATTAAGCATATCCTCTACTCTTACTTATTCACAAAACTAAAGCAAAAACATGAGTTCAAGGAAGCTTCTAAGTCAAAAAGGGTGTGTTTAGTATCAAAATTAAGTATAAAACTTACGGTTTTTCAACCGTTATCACAACCCAAACTTGAAACTTTGCTTGTGCTCAAGCAAAACAAAACTTGGCTTAAATAACATAGTCAAACTACAATGGTCTAGCACGCCAAATATATTTTTATCTAGAACAAGTAAATCACTCATGTTTGCTCATCACAGAAAGATTAGCCAGGATATAATGATGCTTTAGCCAATCAAGCTTCAACTATGGTACTCATATAATCAAGACATACACAACAGATGCAAACCTCATGATTAATCAACAACCAAGCAAGAATGTTATCATAAAGTGCATGGAACTATTCCTCACCAAAGATAGTGTTTCACTCAAGCACTCAAAAGTGTTTCACTCAAGCATTCCAAAGTGTTTCACTCAACTCAAAGGTGTATAGTGAGGTGACACTCTTACACTCTACCATCACAATGTCACATGAATCAACTTTGCCTTTCATTTAACCACATATCAAACATACTCACAAGCAAGTTATCATCACAAGGACTTTTCAAGGCTTGTATTGAGGCTGGGCAATGAAGAAAATTGGTTTTTTCTAGGCAACAAAATCCTTGAGTTAAGAGAGTGCACAATTCATTTATTCACATTAACAATAATCTCTCTTTCTTCTTTTATGTGAGAAACCAAATCTTCAACCTATTCCCAACTTTCCTTTCATTGAGCTCAACCTTTTCTTTTCTTCTATTTTCTTTTTCTTTTGCTTTTTGCTTTTGCTCAATGCTCTTTGATAAAGTTCTTTCCGGTTTCTCACCACCCCAAACCTAAACCATTCTCCATTACCACAAAACATATTGTACTTAACTCAAGGTAAGGATTTCAAAAAGGGTTTTTCCACTTTTCAAATTTAGGCTCAAGGTGCAAAGGTTAGAGAAAACATTGATCTTTATTGGGTTCACCTACAAACATTGGCTCTAAGGGAGAAGAAAAACATGGCCTTGATCATTTGTAACAAGCAAGCAAGTGGTTCAATCATAAAAAATTAGGCAAAATCAATCATGCTTCCAAAGCAATGACACTCACTCAATCAAAAACTCTGGAGCCTAATCTCTCATAGGTTAACTCAAGTTCCACAATTTGATAAATATCCTGCCCAACGTATTAATCACAATTGAAATCATGCATCTGTTTTTAACAATACTTTTAGAAACCACCATCTATGCTTAAAAAGCCTCAACAATCATTAACTCAACATGCATCATAGAACAATAGAGCAAACACAAGAATATTTCTCATCACAAACAACAGTTTATCACATCATACCAAACCATTGCACACAACTCATTAAACATAGTACATAAGCAAAAATAAAAATAAAACAAAATTCAAATAAAATAAAGCAAAAACATAAAAATCCTGATCCAGCAACATCCATTAGTAGATGTTGTCAGTAACATCCATCAGTAGATGTCTAGTAGCATAGCATCCATCAATAGATGCTCTCATCTGAATCTTTCAGCATCCATCAGTAGATGCGAATCCTTCTCATTAACATCCATCAGTAGATGCTAATCTTTCTCATCTTCATCGGCATCCTTCAGTAGACGTCTTCAGTAGCATCCATCAGTAGACGCTTAATCACATAACATCCATCAGTAGATGCTATCAATCATCATCCTTATCATAACAACATCCATCAGTAGATGCTGTAATTCGTGCAAAGCAAATTCAAATCCAAAAGAAAAAGTCAGAAATTGGGTTGCCTCCCAATAAGCGCTTGTTTAACGTCACGAGCCTGAGACGATTAAGCAGAATCTTCATCTATGATGTTGGTGTTCCTTTTGCTTTCATCACACCAACTTATCTGCAACATCTTCGTGTTCACTATCTTTACCCTCCTTGAATAAGGAGCCTCAATCTCAATAACTCCATTGTTTTTGATATTTTTAACCACTTCATGCATAAAACTTAGTGAACATGACACTTGAAGGATGATGCCCTTAATGGGGCGCCCAGGCGCGCCCTGCGACCTTCTTTGTCCTTCTTTTCTTCATGATCGTGTACTTCTAGTACAAATTTTCGAATTTTATACTGCAAACACTAAAGAACACTACACTAGAGCACCCAATTAGCACAAACAGATAAAAAATTAAAAAGATGAAGAGATAGAAAGATAAAAAGATAAAAAGATAGAAAGATAAAAGGATAGAAAGATAGAAAGATAAAAAGATAGAAAGATAAAAAGATAAAAATTAAAAAGAATAAAATGAAGAGATAGAAAGATAAAAAGATAGAAAGATAGAAAGATAAAAAAAAATAAATAAAAAGGTAAAAAGATAAAAAGATGAAAAGATAAAAATAAGAATAAAAAGATAAATAGATAAAAAGAGAAAAAAATAAAAAGATAAAAAAAAACTAAAAAGATAAAGGACATTGCTATCCAGATTTGTTAGAGGTTTTCTACACAAACTTGAGGGTTGTAAATGGGGTCATTCATTCAAGGGTCAAAGGTGTTAACATTACTATTGACGATAATGTTTGGTCAGATATTACTGGACTGAAAGCTGAAGGTTTGGATTCTCATATCCGTGATTCTGAGTCAAACAGATTTTTAACAAAGAGAGCTATATATATATAAACTGCTTAAGATATCAAGGAAGGTACAGGGTTGATAAACAGTACCTACATGATGGCTTAAACAAGGAGGAGAAAATGATTGCTTATGTCCTGACTTGTGCTACCTGGAAGATTGAATGAGGACAGAATGTCAACAGAAGATGTATTTCTGTTGAATGCTATCAAGACTAGAATCCCAACCAATTGGGTTGTGGTTCTAAAACACCAATTTATTTTATTTCCTATACTAATTATTAATCAGGAGATAGTCCTCTATCCTACTTTTTGCTCGGGTCAGCCCATCCCAACCTTCAACTTATGTTAGTTTTTCTAGACCTTTGGTCTTAATTTGTGAACATTCATTTTGGGTCAACCAGTCTCCATCGTCAAACCTAATCTGCCTTAGTCTTCGACCCAACCCATTCCGGTTAATTTTTGTTCTACATCTGTTTGACTATTCCCCATACACACTGTCGCTTCTCGATATTTGACATGGTGTGATGAATCTCTGTTGTTAACTTGTCTAAATATTTTTGGATAATTATACTTTGACAACTTTTTTGACAAAATTTTTTTCTAATTGACCTATCTTCATTTTTGTCCACAATATTCTATCTTAACACCTTTAGTTTATCAGTCAACTTAATTTTTTTCTCAAACTTAAGGTATTACAATTTAAAAATCAAAGTCTTTTAGTATAATAATACCTATTTATAGCCTAAAACATTCATTTCAAATTACTTTAAATAATATAATAATATTTATTACGATTTTAATTATTTTGATCTATAACTAAATTGAATTCTCATAAAATATTATTATTATTATTTTCTATATGAAATTAATTTAATATTTTAAACAGTACAATTTTATTCTGTTTAAATTTCACCGACAAAAGGACAGAAAAAGGGCGGGAGGCTCAAGAAGAAAACCTCGAATATCGGTAACGTTGCATTTCTAATGGGGGAGGTTATCTTAAAATGTAAATATTATATTGAAATATAATTGTAATGGGAGCTTATGATCAGTTTTATAAAGGAAAATGAAAAATAGGAGGGTGAGAGGATGAAAAAGAAAACATCGAATATCCCTAAAATTTGACGTATTTTTCTAAATCTTTGTCTTCTGGCTGATCATTAATACGTCGATGCCCTCTATAATTCGACGTCTCCTTTGTATTTTTTAAGCAGAGAAGTTATGAAGTTAAGAAGTCGATATTGTGAAAGACGTTCCTAGACTTCTATTCAGAAATGGCTTCTCCATCATCATCATCAAGAGGAAAAGAGAAGGTTGCCCGGGTTACAAGAAACGCAAGCCCATCTGGATGGATAAGTGATCGAGACATGCGAGCAAAGTTTTTATACTGGACATATATAAAAGAAGTAGTTCCTCACAAGTATCTGGACCTGCAATCGTTCAAGAACGAAGGGTTCGTTTTTCAAGAATGGATTGCATATCAAGGGCTTACTGATTTTGTGCAGATTTGGTTAGATATTGCTATCCAGATTTGGTTAAGGTTTTCTACACAAACCTGAGGGTTGTAAATGGGGTCATTGATTCAAGGGTCAAAGGTGTTAACATTACTATTGATGATAATGTTTGGTTAGATATTGCTGGACTGAAAGCTGAAGGTTTCGATTCTCATATCCGTGATTCTGAGTCAAACAGATGGCTAACAAAGAGAGCTATATATATAAACTGCTTAAGATATCCAAGAAGGTATAAGGTGGATAAGCAGTACCTACATGATGGCTTAAACAAGGAGGAGAAAATGATTGCTTATGTCCTAACTTGGCTACTGCTGCTTGGAAGATTGAACGAGGACAGAATGTCAACAGAAGATGTATTTTTGTTGAATGCTATCAACACTAGAATCCCAACCAACTGGTTGGCGATACTAAAACACCACATGATCGCTGCAGGAGATGATTATGCACACAAATTTCCATATGGAGTATGTATCAACAAGGTGCTGAAAGTCTAAGGAGTAGATGTATCTGAAGAAGAAAGAAGAATTGTGTGCAAAAGGTTAGAAGAAATTGGTATACCAAGTTTGTCATCTATTGGGCTGAAAAAGACTGTGAATGGATGGTTCTTCATTGATGAGCAAACTGTTGGAAGTCCACCTACTCTTGATCAAGATCATATTGAAGATTCTGATGATGAAGATTCATTGCAGTCTTCTTGATAATTATTGTAGACCCTACCTTTCTATGTTTTTTGTTTTTTATTTTGTAATCATGGCTAGCAAGCCCCCTATGTTTCTGTATTTCTTTCGGTTTTAGATTGAAATGAAATGAAGGTTTATTTTAGTAAATGATTTGTGAATTGTGAATGTTGATTGCATTGTATGTGGACTAACCCTCAATCTAGTTGAGAATACAAGATTATGCTGTTCTGATATTTATAAAAAACTGATCACTGGTTAAAAGTGCAAATTTCAGTACACTACTAACTTGAATCAATTAAGGAAGAAGTAAAAAGAAAAAAATTCATGTGTGATTTTAAAGAAAAAAGAATCGTAAGAGCTCCACCTTTTGCTATTGTAGAAGAAGAAAACGTCGAAGCCCTATCGAATAATACGTTCTATTAATGTGAAGTTAAGAGCTCACCACTAATGCTCCCATTATACTGCAATACCCTTGATGTCACTACCCCGCTGCCTTCGACGTTCTATGAGAGGGGAAAAACAAAATATATCCAAATATACTTTATCGAAATGTACTTTTTGATCCAGCGAAATGCCACATTGGACGTTAAAACATCACTCAGTAAAATGTAATAAATATCTTTAGATTCATTTTAGATGCTGTGTTTTAAGGGGCTATAGGACGTCGATTATCACAAAAAATGGATGTGAACAATGAATAAACTCCAGGTCTTTGCATCGAGGGTACTCAACATTCGACGTCAACTGTGTAAATTGATTCCAAATTTAAATTTTCCATAAGTTGCACCATCTCTTAGAAAAGAAGATAGCTCTGAAATGTAATAGAGGAGTGCAACTTATGGACAATTTAAAAAAAGAATCATACAATTTTAAATGATGAAGTTGAAAAACATTTTTATATAATTATTTTAGATCTCAAAATTGTTTCAGCATTAAACATATTGTGAACCATATTTCTTTTTCCTAAGCATTTCCCTTTCAAGATATGTTAACCATTTCTGTACTACAAAAACATCTTGTTAACTTGAACTTGAAAGTGCTCCTTCATATGAAATGACGATGAATGAACCACTTTCAAGTTCAAGTTATCAAATTGCAATATGAAGAACAAAAATGCTTAGATATCTAAGGAAAAGAAAATGCAAAGGAGATAAAAAACATGAATGCTAATATGTTCAATACGGAAACAAGAGACAGGGATTATGCGAAATGCAAGCTATATTTATAGATGAACTAATGACGTACATCGTGTAATTATGCTTAGTAACTGCCACACTCCACCTTCTTTTATGAACGTCGAAGCCCCACCGAATTCGACGTTCAAACATCATTCAGAAAAAAATCAATAAATTTCGTTTGATTCATTTAAAAAATAAATGACGTCCCGCTCCCTAGAAATTGTCTACTTTTCAATCACCCGTGAAGAAGGGGAGATTTGGAGGGCTTGAAGTTAAAAAGTTTGATGTGCCACTCAATATTCATATAATTCCACTCTCAATTTTTCTAAGTTAATATAATCGATTCTAAGTAATAAAGAATCGATTCAAAGCGTTATAAATTAAGAAATGCAAATGAGATTTTAATGATTATTTATGGTCATATTAATGACAACGTGGCTAGATATTGAACACACGTTGGTTAAAATACTAAAAAGCGAAGAAATAATGCATGAGAGGGGTTAAATTTGTTTTTCTAATAATGTTAATCATAGTATTTTTTGATATCATAATCATTTATACACACTACAAGAAAAATCACAGTTACATACGGTCAAAATCCGTATATAACCTCCAAAATCCGTATATAAAATGATATTACATACGGATTATATACGAACAAAAATCCGTATATAAAAATAGCGTAGGTAAGTTATATACGGATATATCCGTATATAATTTACATACGGAAAAATCCGTATATAATTTACATACGGAAAATTCGTATATAATTATATACGGAAAATCCGTATATAATTATATACGGAAAAATCCGTATATAATTTATGATTTTATAAAAAAAAAATAGGTGATTCTGCATCTGCATTTAATAGTTATGAGTTTCAATAGCTGATAAAAGTCAACATAACTAACAAATTGCCAAAAATCATCTAATATAGATAAACATTTATAACTATTTAATAAAAGATATAATTCACTGAAAACTTTCAACATTTATCAAAAATAAGACATAAGTTTCGAGCTAAATGGTTTCTATATCCAAGAAAAGACAATGCAAAAGTAAAAAAGTTGTACAAGAAAATATATAAGGATCCTATACTTGAATGAATAAATAAAAAATCTGTCCAAAATGGTAAAATATCAAAGTCTAAAGGCAGAGAAAGATGTTTACAACAACTACAATATCTTCTCTAGATAGAAAAAGATGTAATATATAACGTAATAAATGTAATATATATAACAATATATCAATCAAGACTAACATCCCATACAATAAATATATATGCCCTGCATCCACACTATACAAATATATATTAAACAAAATTTTAACCAACTAATACAATAAAATATTTATGTAGCATTTGAATCAACACAACAAACAAATTTCTGCAGCATTTTTATATCCAAACATCAAATAATTTCCTGCAACATTTTTATCAAAACATCAAATAATTTTCTGCAGCATTTGAATCAAAACAGTTTTTCAGCAGTCTAACTAATTCAGTTCAAATATATACACGTTCATACACTCCTTTATTCTTGACATATAACCATCTCATAAAGAAAACTCATTCTAATATTTCATTCCAAAACAGAGCATACATCATATACTTACTTTTTCAGACTCATACATGTCACTAACTGCAGCCCAAGCAAAGATAACAACACCCATACACATCTATTTCTCAGAATAAATACATTCATACACTTATTTCAGTTATTATCAACAATATTATAAAATTTCCAGAATCCAAAGACACCATTACAATTCATAGAACAACAAGATACAAGATCAAAAGCAATTTAACTCTCCCATACCTTGGCCTTTGTTTTCTTTTCCTATTTTCGTTAGCTCTTGAGACTCTTTTTCTCTCTTTTCCAATGTTTGAAGCTCCACCAACTAGCCTTTTATCATCAAAGTGGTGGCTCTAAACCCCAAACAGAGAATCTTCAACTCTTGTATTGATGAATAGTTTAATAGCTAGTGTTAAATCCAATTAAATGACCTAAGATAATGAGAAACCAAGTTATAGAAAGAGTCATAATATTATAGTTAAAACTGCAAGGTTTATAAGAAAAATTAAGATGCTTAACCTCTTCATTAGAAATCTGTATTATAATGAAGAAAATAATATCATAAGTTTCCCAAATCTCACCTGGATAAATCAAATCTCATCTTTAATGTAATGGAATGAACTAATGGTCATAAATACTATTTGTCTAAAACTGACACATCACAAATTAAATTAAATGGTATAAATTTAAAAACATAATCAATAATTTATAGAGCTTTATTATAAACAGTGACCTTTGGATCTGAAAAAGTGAGCCAACCAGTACCAGCACTTTCACTCCCAGCCTTCATTCTCGTCTCTTCACATCAAAATAAAAACAATGAAGTGTAGTATAAGATTTGATAATACAAAATACAGAGTAGGAATATTAGTTTCAGTATAACTCATTATGCAGTAACATCAGTACTCATAAACTATAAAGACACAAACACAATCAAATATGAGCCATAAATTTAGTTTCAAATATGCTAGGATTCAATTACAAGGTATGGGACGGGAGTCTCACACTACAAGCATGGGAGTCTAGAGTGGTTCTCACTTCTCTCAATTTTCAGACCAATTTCACATAAAAAAAATGGGATTCTATTGATTGCTATCATAATTTAATGTCAGAAAACAAAATTATGGTTAACATTGATACCGTTTTCTGCTTCAAAATGCTTGTTAAGTAAAATAGCCCCATCTGGATGAAGAACTATCATCCTTATGATATCAATGACTGCATAGAAAAAGCACAATAAGTAAGGAGACCATTTTCCTAAAGACTAGATTAGTTCACTGATATAAATGAGGACAAAAAATTGAAAAAAAAAGAAATTCCAATGATTTTCTCAAATTAGCAACAAAAGTTTCTTGAAGTACAACAAAAAGGAGCAAAACAAGAGACAATAACTAACCAGGAAATATCATTGCAATAGGCCATGATCGAAGCAGATTCAGTAACAAGTCTATATCAGAGTCTGCAAATTTACTAGAATGATAATGTGAAGTATCTTTCAGAATTTTAACAATGGCACCCAGTCTGGAAACATTGAGCTCAGTCAAAGACAAGTTCTGCTTTTCCTGCATGAGATTCAAAAAATATAACCAATTTACACAGCACACTTTATTTTTGAATTCATGTATGCTCCGTAAAAGTTGAAGCCCACTTGCTAAAATGTGCAGCTTTATTGTTATTAATTCTTATACATAGTTCATATGCAGAGTTTCTCATAGGTAGTTGGAAATCATGTGTAAGTCCGTATTAAAGGACATCATAAACTTCGGATTTCAAGTCTTTAATCAAAAGGCAGTTTAAGTTATCATCATCAACAAGCACATTGGAGTTCGAAATGATCATGGGTAAAGCAGACATGGAAGATTAAAACATTCCCCAATCCTGAACATGGCAACTTTGAAGTTCCTTTGGCCAAAAGTATATGATTTTAACCGTATCTATAACAAATTAATAACCAAAGAAGAATAAAACATCTACCATATCTACCTGGTCAGATTGTAATGCATTATTGAACTCAATAATCTTTTTAAGAATCCCATCAAACTGAGCAGCATCAAAAACAAGCATCCCTTTCTGACAACAGAATTTAATAACAGGGTATGAGCTAAAAAATTACATAAGTCAAAGAGGGAAAAAGTACAAAGTTCCTCACAGAAATTGTGTTAAAAGAACTATTACACTACTTTTAGTACCATCCACTTCCAAATGGAATCAAATTACTCGTCCATTGAGCAACATTCTATAAAGATGATATGCTGGCCTTCTTGTAATAGTAGCAGTAAAAATGAGCTAATAATAGCAAGACCATAAAGGCCAAATAACGATGAAATCAAAACTTTGGAGTTACTTTACACCAATTTTCTAAAGTGAAGCCCCATTTGGAACTAATAAACAAGGGCATCATCAAGAAACATTAATAGTCATTTCTTCCTATTGAGCTCCATTTAGAGCAATATTCTCCATGTACAGATTCAAGGGATCCCTATCTTTAATACAAAAAAACAGTAGGATACATAGACCACAATTACATCAAAATAAAAAATTTACAAATTGCTTATGCCACAACATACCAGATCATATGCTAATATTATACATAAATTTACACTTAGGTTAGGGCACACAAAATATAACATGCTGGGATCAAGGACTTTGCTACATAGCTGGACTTTAACTGCCCACAGAACATGTAACCCAAGCTAAAAATTAAAAATGCATTTTTTTTTATTTTAATAAAAAGAAAAAAAAAAGGACTACTAAGTAAAAGATAAAACAGATCATTTGCATTTTCTAGACTTAAGAACTCCCAGGTTGAAATGTATTTCCCCAAGACAAAATATGTCAACCACCTCTAATACAAAGGGTATGAAAGCACACCTTAGGAATATGCTTGAAAGTGGGTTTTGCAGAAATATCTGTCATTAAATATTAAAAAAAAAAATTGGATGAGTCATACAAGGATGAGATAACTACAAGATGAACATGATGAAACTAATGAATGGCAACACAAAGCTGAATTTTTATTACCAGACAAATGAGAAGGTTGTCCTGGTACGTAAGCATGGGCTAAAACAGAAAGTAAAAAGCAATTAAGTAAAAAAGGAGGACTACAAGGATAATGACCACCATCAATTCTATTATTTAACAAACACTATTCTTACAGCCAGTATAGGGATCACGAAATGAGGCATCAAAAGTAACATTGTTTTGTCCGGTAACATCATATGGATTATTTGGAGACATATTAAAGTTTTATTTATTAGTAAGCAATTTTCATTCACAGGCATAAAATTCTTACCATCTTGCATGGGTCAAATAAGACAAACAATTGCAAGTGACAAGAAGGCTTAAAGCATAAAATGGGCAAGAAAGTGTCCTATAAAGCTTAATGGATAAGTACATCAAAATGATGTTGTAGAAACCACATTAATCTTTCAAGGTCCTAATAATTAAACCACTCATAAAAGAGGATGGTATATTCACATCAGACAAAGGGACAAATATTTTGAAAAGATTGACACATTCTCTTCTTCATAAATATGTCTCTACTATCTTAAGTACTGTGACTCCAGACTTCAGAGCATAAGCGAAAATCAAATGCAAGGAAAACAAAAATATTTGAGTGCTATTTTACTACCACACCTCATTTTTTTCTATATAGGACAGGGCAAAACAACTGCTTTATTTTCATTAGTACATTGACCAAGTATGCACACACGCGCACACATTCTAGAAACTGATGCAATCTACCGTAACAGTTTTGATAACTTGGACCAGAGTAGTTCATGTTACACAATCCAGATTTTCTAGTGGAATATGAATAAATCCATCTACTTCTCCAAGTTTTCATAGTTGAATTATACAACACATAAGAAACTAATGAAATAATAATTAATACGTTTCTACTGACCCTATTAAGTCAGTTAAAGTCACTATTCCAAAACATTCATAGAACAACAAGATAACTTCTCCTGATGTGGCACAAGAAAGTGAGTCTGTTCATTATTAAATCAGGATTAAACATGCTGCCTATAGGTAAAAACATGTACCTGATCGATTGTATGGAAGCTTACGGATAGGCATACCATCACCAATATCCACATCAAACACTGAATAAACACAGGCAAAGTTTATAAGAAATGAATCTGCAGAAGGCAAACCTAATTAAGTGTTCAGGGAAGCAAAGAAAACTGACCATAATCATACTGAATACCATCAAACAGTTGGCGATTTGATTCCTCAGGTCCATCAACAACTTCACCGATCTTTAAGTAAACAAGAGTTGTTAATAAAAAATCTTATAATATCATCTATATTTGCCACTGTAACTTGGATTTCAATTAGGCAACAGAAATAGATAGTTTAAGTGAAATACAAAATATAGAACAGAGGGAATTACTTTATCCCACTTCTGTTCTCTCTTGTTCCATCCATATGCCACCCCATTATCCCCCTCTCTCACTATTTTTGTCTGGCCATCAGTTGATCCTGTTAAGAACCAGAAGATGCTTAAAACAGAAACCATGTCAAAGACAAGTGCTCGAAATGCAAGAAAGTTATAACATAGTTAAAAAGAGGAAGGGATGTTCATTCTCTAACCACGTATCATGCAAATGTATAAATTACAGAATGTCATTAGCCAACAGGTATAACAGAACTGTGGAAAACCTATAAGTTATGACTCATTTAATGCTACAATTTCATTCAATCAAGCTCGGCTCTCCTATCTGAAAAGACATTCAAAGCTGAAAATAGCATCTGTTTTACAAAGATGAGCGATCTTCAACCAATGTGATGCCATTACTTGCAAATTATATCTGTCTCCCCAACCCCGATTCCAACACTCCAAAAGAAGAAACAAATGGTGGGGGTAAGGGGTAATGCTCATGCTAAATGGAATTTAAAGAGAAAAACAGTTAAAAGTATACCCGGGATCTTTAGTGCCTCCAAGCCTGGTAACTCTTCTAATTTCAATCCTCCAACCCTCTTCCTAGCAAAATTAAACAGATCAAGCTGAGTTCATCAATAATAGCAAGACATAGCTAATCCAAGCATAACATAAAATATATAGATTAAAATTAAAAAAAATGGATTTTCAAGTTGTAAAATGTTCACATGAAACGGAAGTCATTTATTCACCAAGGAGAAATGAACCATATATTACCATGGTCAAGTGAAAATCTTGGTTAAGAAATTATCAATATGGACAGACAAGAAAAGGAAAAACTGATGTTACAAAGGAGTAGCCATCAAAATGGGCAAGAAAGTGTCCTATAAAGCTTAATGGATAAGTACATCAAAATGATGTTGTAGAAACCACATTAATCTTTCAAGGTCCTAATAATTAAACCACACATAAAAGAGGATGGTATATTCACATCAGACAAAGGGACAAATATTTTGAAAAGATTGACACTCCAACCACGGCTTGCGAGACCAACCACAAATGTGCTAAAATAAAACAAACAACGAAAAAGATTAGGGTTCGCGATTAACGATTTCATCGATTACTAAGCATTAGGATTAAGGTTTACTTACCAGATGAAGATACTCCTTCAGCATCCAACTACGACACCCGACGAACAAGGAGATTGCTTGGTGAACGCCGGAACACGACGGACACTTCGACAGAGAGAGAGGACACAGAAGCAGAGCACGACGGACAGGGACTGTGACGAGGGTTGGAGAGAGGGACAGGGAGAGCGAAGACGGCTCGAGAGAGGGACGGCGAGAGCTCCAGGGTTCGAGGAGAGAGATAGCTCGAGGTTTTCAGAGAGAGTAGCTCGACGGTTCGAGAGGGATAACAAAGAATGAATGATAGGTTTCAGCTTCTAATTAATAAAAGTACATTTTTTTAAAAATTATTTTTGAAATCCGTATATAATATACTTCATTCTACTTACATACGGGTAATGGAATTCCAGGAGATATATCCTTATGAAATTTTCCCGCCGCCACGCGCCAACTTTATGTATGGAATTTATATACGAAAAATCCGTATATAATATCTGTATATAATTTTTTTTTAGAATCCGTATGTAATATCCGTATAAAATATTTAATTTATATACGGATTTAAATCCGTATATAATAGTCCGTATATAATTTTAATATTTCTTGTAGTGACAAATGTTTAAGTCAACCTAAGAAACCCTACAAGAAATATTTGCCACAAAGATGTTAATCTTTGATAAGAATCAGAGTTGTAAACCAAGAACCAAAAGAATCCTTCCTCAATGTTGCAAATGCATATTTATGACTTCCAAAGTGTCTACATATGTATGTGGTGTCCCTATATATAGGTATAAATGTTTAAGGCACACAAAAAATCCTAAAAGAAATATTTGCCACAAAGATGTTAATCTTTGATAAGAAAAATACAATTTATTTTATTTCCTATACTAACTATATTATTCATGAGATAGTCCTCTATCCCACCTTAGGCTCGGGTCAGCCCATCCAAACTAGTCTCCAACGTCAAACTTAACCTGCCTTAATCTTCGACCCAACCCATTATGTCTTAATTTTTGGTCTAGATCTGTCTGGCTATTCTCCATACACGTTGTCTCTTCTCGATCTTTGACTTAGTGTGATGCATTTGTGTTGTTAACTTGTCTAAATATTTTTTTCTAACTAAGCTATCTTAATTTTTTTTCAAGATATTCTATCTTACATTTAGTTTATCAGTCAACTTAATTTTTTCTCAAACTTAAAGTATTATAATTTAAAAATCAATCAAAGTCTTTTAGTATAATCATACCTTTCTTTAGCCTAAAACATTCATTTCAAATTACTTTTAATAATATAAAAATATTTATTATGATTTTAATTATTGTGATCTATAACTAAAACACAATTCTCATAAAATATTATGATTATTATTTTCCATATGAAATAAAATTAATATTTTAAAGAAACAAAGTTTTATTCTCTTTAAATTTCACCGACAAATCATTCTTATATTTTATAATATGTAAATATGACAAGATAAATTTAACCAAATTTATATAATATAAAAAAAATTGTAAATCTTATCTTAAAATATAAAGGTAATGGTGGGTTATGGGAGGTTTATAAAGGAAAAAAGCACAGAAAAGGGCGGGAGGCTGAAGAACAAAACCTCGAATATCCGTAACGTTGCATTTCTAATTGATGACACATTTATGAACACCGAAAAACGGCGCCACAAACTTGTTTAACCCTCGACAAGTGTGACCGAATCGTATCAAGTAATAAACTCGATAAGACCAAGTATCGTTCTCCCAAAGGACTCACGGCCTAGTTAGCTATATGATTTGTTGATTATTTAAGACTTGTTAACAATTGATTGTAGGTTTTAAATGCAAGAGACAATAAGTAAACATGTATGCATGAGTTTTGATCAATGGAAAAGAGGAATACAAACACTTTAATGAATTAGATGGATGAGTATGTTGTTGGGGTTATCAATTTCATCTTATCCACTCTCATATACTTTAGGAATTCATCATTCTTTTCATCAATTGCTAATGCCACTCTCTAAATGACCTTGCAAGAAGGCCTATCCTTAATTACGAGTTCATACAATTCCTAGCATCCCTAATAATTAATTCTGAAGTGCAAAAGTTTAACTGCAACCAACCCTCATATTCCTATGTCTAGGCAATATGCTATTGGGAGAAATTCCCCGGATCTAGATTTCCCCGTACGTTCCCATATCGACCAAATCAATAATCATGACAATGAATGAGTTAAACAAAGCAAGCTTTAAGCAAAGAGGAAAAATCCTAACTAATGATGAAAGAAAGCATAAGTCTTGAAATAAGATGTTAAAACAAATTCCATATATGAGAGTTTCATAAGACTACACTGAATCCCCAACAACCATACAAAGTTTAGTTCACCATATTCATGGTGAAACTAGATGAACAATAATGAAAGAATGAAAGCGATAGAAAAACCCTAGAAAGAGAAGAGGAGAGCCGTTACCATCTCCCAATCTACCCCCAAGGGGTGAAAAGTATGTTTCTACTTCCTCCCAGCCAAAGATACAAACCCTAGGACGTGCAAGTCCTTAAATAGGGCATAAAAATAACATAAAACAAGTCCAAGCTCATAAAAACAAAAGAAAATCAGTCCAAGCCCACTTAGAATGGCGCTCAGCGGTATTTTACCGTTGATCGGTAATAGCCATGATCCATTTTGCCCCTAGCTGCTATTTTTGCCCCCAGCTGCTGTTTTTCTGTATTCTGGTTGACTTTTCAGCATTTTGGTTGACTGGTTGACTGGTTCACTTTTCTGGTTTCTGGTTGACTTTTCAGCATTCCAATCATTCGGTACTTCAATTCTTCTTTCAAATCATTCAATTAGCCTACAAAATCAAGGGAATCTTGCATAAAACCATTAAATTCACTTTTAACTCTCTTATTCACAAAACTAAAGAAAAAATATGAGTTCAAGCTAGTTTCTAAGTCTTAAAGGTTGCTTTTGGTATCAATTTTAAGCATAAAAATAACGGTTTTTCAACCGTTATCACTAATGGGAGGTTATCTAGTAATGTAAATATTATATTAAAATATAATGGTACTAGGAGGTTCACTACAAAAACGAAGGGCATTACCGAAGGCCAGAAGCCCTCGGAAACAGCCCAAAACCGTCAGTAAAAGGTAATTACCGAAGGCTTATCAACGGCCAAAGAGCCCTCGGTAAATCCCTTGTCGCTAACATTTACCGAGGGCTTTTGCCCTGCGGTAAGTACCGAGGGCCAAAAGCCTTCGGTAATTACCGAAGGGCAAAAGCCTTCGGTAATTTCCGAAGGAAGGGCGAATTTTCTGCTGTCCAGTAACCAATTATGGATCAAGTGCATCAAGTGCCATGTTTTTCAAATGTGGATTAGAATTATCAGCTAGCTGAAAGAGCATATCAAGATATCAAGTGAGATGAAAATGAAACTACCATTGCCACACCAAAGAAATAGTGAGAAAAAGAGACCTCAAGTATCTATTCACTTGACAACAAAATAAAAAATGAATATTCACAAAATCCAAAATTAGTGAATAGAACTTAAATATCACAACTCAAGTATCTACTTAGGAAAATACAACATAGAATGAACAATTGAATAACATCTAGCATACAAGAATTACTATCATGTTTTGAGTTATGGTTTACATACTGTTAACATTATTCACAAGGATGGATATCATTCTTTCCACTGAAAAGCTGATGCTTCCAATTTTTTGACTAGTTATTGGTCCCGAACTGCTTGAAGTACCTGACATGCACTCATGTGAAAGTTGACACAATGCACTGAGGAGAGACTTCACAGTAGATATATCCATCAGACCAGAGCTCTCAAAGAGCTTTCAAACAGAAAATAATAACAGGTTAGATCAACTGGCTTATACATTCCTAACAAAAAAATTAGAAAGAAAAAAAATAAACACTTTAGGCACTAATAAAAACAAAAAATATACAGAATGAAAGAGAATCAAAGCTTAGATAGCAATAAAATCAAGCTTGCATTCTCATCATTGGACATGGAGACCTCCTGCAGAATTAATGGTCATGTACTTTGTAAATTTCACATAAGACTCACCCAAAAGAAATTTCCAACAAAACTATGAAGTATATCAAATTTAATTTTATAATCATTTTGGAAAAAAAAAGTCATACTAGAAATAAGAATAGAGTACCACAAGAAAATAATCCTCATTGCAGATGCACAAAAAAGAAACAGAAAAATCAAACAAACAAGACAGACAATAAAGCTTTGTAATCACTTACGTATTATTTGCTAAACAACCCATTACAGAGACCGTTAACCAAGCACTAGAGAAGCAAAAGGGAAAATCACGTCCTAAAAAGAGTTATTACTTTTTAGAAGAAAAGCTTCTTCGACACTCCACATAATACATTAAACAACATATTAATATAGAGCTATCCCGTCATCTGTTGTACAAAACCCCTGAAGTTGAGTTTTGTTGCCTATAGCTCTCCCAATTTGCAGAAAATCATCAAAATAAGGTTTTAATGAGATCTTGGAGGGAGTTCCAGAAGGAGCAATTTACTGTACTTTTAAAGAGGGTTGGAATGTGAAGAAAGGATTTCCGTGAATGTTCACCAGAGCTATCAAGAATTCACACTCTATTGAAGTAAAAACCAAATGAAAAGGATCTTAGTGTTTGTGGTGCCTCCTCTAGAAGTAGAAGCAAGATTTCAAAAGTGATTTTAAAAGTAACACAAACTCCTAAGGAAGTAGAGATTTCAGTGAAGATGGAGAAATCCCTAATCCAAGAGCAAGAAAGGATAAGATACCCTCCAAAACAAAGAACATGAAATGCAAAAAGAAACATCAAAAGCCATATTGGTAAGCAACTGAATGGAAGAAAATATAACTAATATGTGTGCACCAAAGAAAGGAAAAAACAACACCCACTTGTGCTCATTGCAAAAATTTAGATTCAATAACGGTGGCCAGTAAAGAGAAGTGAAAATCAAACTCCTAATAACCACTTGAGTAAAATAAAAAAACGCAAGAACAAATTAGTACATAAAAAGCTTAACCTTTTTGGAGGAGGGCCCAAAATGATTTTGACTTGTATCCCAAACTTAACCTAATTCACGATTTCTGTACATACATTGCAAGAAATTTGTCACTAAATAATAGAAGAAAACAGAAATAATTACCTGAGTAGAGGCATATGGAGAATGAATTGCCCGATCTAAAGCTGCCAGAGTTTCTCAAGTTCAGCATGCATGAGATTATCAAAACTAGTTTGCACCTCACTAGCTGCCTCATCATGATTCTCACCAATGGCATCAGAGAGTGTGGGAAAATAAGAGAGTGTGGGAAACAAAAACAAAAAATGCTTCAGAATCATGAAACAAAAAACACACGCTAATAATAAAATCCAAACTGTCACACACCAGTTACAGTGCCACAAAAACAAAAAATGCTTCAGAATCATGAAACAAATGCTACAATATCAATTAAGAATCAAGTCTCACAAACAACAAGTGGATCAAGAAATTAAAGCATTGATACATCGATTACTATTTTAATTTCAACTGAAGAAGGGATCTTCACAAGGAAAGATTAAAAATACGTACTGGTTGACAGCGGCGCATCCCACGGTAGAGACCTAGCCAAGCCAGAGATTCCGACGATGCTGAGAACAAGGCCGCGACAACGGCGCATCCCACGGCAGAGAGGCTAGACGGAGCCGAGCCAGCTGGAGGCGGAGAGCGCGTGGCGGGAGACGAGGTCCGTGCGACGGAGGAGGCCGAGGAAGAGTGCCATGACGGTGTCTGAGATCTCCTCGGCGCGCAAGGTGTCGACGTGGACGAGGCGAAGGCCGAGGTCAGCGGATAGGGCGGAGTCGACGGCGTGGTTGCCGGAGTCGACGGTGTGGTCGCCAGAGCCAAGGCAGAGGATGAGGTGGTAGGAACGGAGGTGGCGCTGGGCGGCGCGCGGGAGGTAGGCGAGGGAGTGCAGGAGGACCGCGGCAGTAGACTCGATCTTGCCTTCAGAGAGGATTAAAGGTCGACTACTGCTTGCTGTTTGGGTGGAGAAGTTGTAACGAAGACAAAATTTGGGAGAATGGGATACCCAAATTCTAATTTCATAAAGTCGAACCTTGTACCGACGGGTATATTCCTTCGGTAAAATCACTACATCAATACCGAAGGTTAAAGTCCTTCGGTAATCACTGCACCAATATCGACGGTCAAAAGCCTTCGATAAATCAATTTTATCGAAGGCCCAAAGGCCTTTGAAAATACACCTCCGGTAATTAATCACTTTCTTGTAGTGGTTATGAGAGGTTTTAAAAGGAAAATGAGGCGCCAGGATGAAGAAGAAAACGTCGTATATCCGTAGAATACAACGCAACCTTTGTCTTTTGTCAAACTCTTTGTTTTCTAGCTGACAATTAGTACGTCAAAGCCTAGTAAAATTCGACGTAACCATTGTATATTTTAAGCTTCGAAGTTGAGAAGTTAAAAACTACTAGATGGTTAAAGACGTTCCAAGAATTCTATCCAGACATGGCTTCTTATTCATCATCATCTAGAAGAAAAGAGAAGGTTGCCCGGGTTACAAGAAACGCAAAACCATCTGGATGGATAAGTGATGACGAGATCCGAGGAAAGTTTTTATTCTGAAGAGTTATTAAATATGTAGTTCCTCACAAGTATCTGGACAATTGTACAAGAAAGAAGGGTTCCCTTTTCAAGAATGGATTGCATATCAAGGGCTTACTAATTTTGTCCAGATGAAAGGAGATTGTTATCCAGATTTGGTAGAGGTTTTCTACACAAACTTGAGGGTTGTAAATGGGGTCATTCACTCAAGGGTCAAAGGTGTTAACATTACTATTGACGATAATGTTTGGTCGCATATTGCTGGACTGAAAGCTGAAGGTTTGGATTCTCATATCCGTGATTCTGAGTCAAACAGATGGCTAACAAAGAGAGCTATATATGTAAACTGCTTAAGATATCCATGAAGGTACACGGTGGATAAGTAGTACCTACATGATGGCTTAAAAAGGGAGGAAAAACTGATTGCTTATGTCCTGATTTGGCTATTGCTGCCTGGAATATTTGTTGAGGATAAAATGTCAACAGAAGATGTATTTCTATTGAATGCTATAAAGACTAGAATCCCAACCAACTGGGTTGCGATACTAAAAGACCGTATGATCGCTGCAGGTCATAAATATGCACACAAATTGCCATATGGAGTATTTATCAACCAGGTGTTGATACTCCAAGGAGTAGATGTATCTCAAGAAGTCAGACTTGTGTGCAACAAGTCACAAAAAGTTGGTATACTAAGTCTGTTTTCTATTGGGCTGGAAAGGACTGTGAATGGATGGTTCTTCAGCGATGAGCTAACTGTTTGAAGTACACCTACTCCTGCTGCAGATCATACTGCCTTCATTCCACAAACTGATTTTGAGAAATATGTTGCTGATCAATTTAGGAAGAAGTCTAAAAGGGATGAGAGAGTGATGAGTCAATATTTTGTTCACTTCACTTAGTTTATTGTGCTAGAATTAATCGGGGAATTGTGCTTAATTGTCCAGTATTTTCCCATTTTTACTAATTGTGCTTAATTTGAACAAAAATACTAATTTTAATTAATTTGGATTATTTGAGCAAATTATTTGCATTATTGATTTGAAGGAAAATTGCGAAATATAATTTGGGACATTTAGAGGGCCATCACATGATTCAAGACTTTCCACAAAAGAAGTGTGCACAAAGGGTATTACGGTGATTTTACTTTTTGGGCTTATGAGAGAGGGGTGCTGGAAGAAAGAAAGCACACGCCCACGACGAGCGGTCCAGCAAGCTTGGGAGCTGCAAAATGAAGAGAACGCACGGCCTGGTTTGGCTTCACGCGGATAGCAGCGTCCAACTGGGGCAGCAACGGAAGTCCACGCGGGGTTCACACACAGACGGCCCATGGGGAGCGTCCAGCAAACACGGAAGGCACCACGCGTCCATCTTTTGAGCAGCAGCAAGCCCAACAGAGAGAATACGCACGTCCAGCAAGGATGAAGTGCTACGTCCGCACATGTGACGCACGCGGGCAGCAGCTTTTGAGAGAAGTGGCCAGCAGCTTAGAGAAGAACGCACGTCCAGAGAGACTACGCATGTCCAGCAAGGATGAAGTGCTACGTCCGCACATGTGACGCACGCGGGCAACAGCTTTTGAGAGAAGTGGCCAGCAGCTTGGAGAAGAACGCACATCCAGGAGCAATACGCACGTCCAGCAACCTTCACGGTCCAGAACAGCAGCCGTACGCACACCATGGAGAATTAAAGCAATTTACGTCCAAGCCACGTCCAGTGGAGGGGAGCGTCCAGAAGCACGTCACATGCACATGAGCGTCCAGCTGGCTGGGAGAAAAACGCACGCGGGCAGCAGCTTGCAGAATAACGTACGCCCACGCACGTCCAGCAGGTGCAGCACATCACGGCCCACCACACGCACACTTCACAATAGCGTCCAGCAAGCTGCACTGATTTACTTTTGGAAGCAGAGAGGAAAACACGGTGATTATTCTGGAGAAAAAGAAAGCAAGACATGGAGGGCCCACCTTTGTTTACTTTTAGCATAGATTGAAGAAAAAAACAAAGGAGCCCGGGAGACAAACACGCGGAAAAGCTGCTGTAAAAAGACAATTTTATTTTTGTCTTTCTTGGAAAAGCACCTCACGGCAGAAATAAAAGGGGGAGTGGGAGCAGCCTTCAGTCAGGGGGTTTTTACGGCCTGGAGAGGCTCTCTCTTCCAGTAGCCCTCAGTTTTAGTCCCAGCCTGTAGTGTAGTTTAGTGTTTTTCCAGTAGAAGTAGAGGAGGTGCCGTGAAGGAGGTGGAGCTGGGATTCTCGGTCCAGCAGAGGGAACACTGGACGACTGGAACAGAGAAGGCAGCAGCTGTGACGAAAAATGGAAGGCTACGGTTGAGAGAAAATGATGTACACATTAGGTTCTAATTTTATGGTTTGCTTGCTGTAATGAGTTTAATTTCAATTCAAGTTTAGTTTCATTTTCTGTTATTGAAATTTAAATTTTGTTTAACTGTTTTTATTTTACTGGGGTAATTTAATTTCGGTTGTAATTTAATTTCTGTGGATTGTTTATCTGCACTTTAATCTTTGCTGTTGTTTTACTATGCCATTGAATATTTCACTTTGAATTATTTACTGTAATTTGGTTTACTATATTCTGTTGTAGTAATTCTGTTCTGTTTTTAATTTACTATTTTATGTATTTACTGTTTTCTGTATTTCATGTTTTTCTGTATTTTCGTTTTTACTGTTCCAGATTTATTTTTACCATTTCATGTTACTGTATTTCCGTTTTTTACTGCACCAATTTCGTTTTCATTGTTTTAATTTCGTTTTACTGTACTGAAGTTTATTTCAACGGTTTTAATTCAGTCGTGTTTAAATTTCATCCGCAACCAAAAACACTACAAACCCCCCCACCTTCGTGTGTGATCTGAGACTAAACCACAATTTGGTCCTTGAGAGACGACCTAGGAGTCACTTCCTAGTTTATACTGCATTAATTTTGCAATCAATTTTTGTGTGAGGTGCGACCCTCTCAACAAAATGGCGCCGTTGCCGGGGACCAACGATTCAGTCTTGGGTTTTTGTTGTGTGTGTTTATATATGTTGTGTTAATATATGTTTCATCTGTTATGTTTTTGTTGTGTGTGTTTTGTCTCGTGTTGTGATGTGATGTTCTGTTTTTTGTATGCGTGTTGTATGTGTTTTGTCTGTCATTTAAAAAAAAAATTTGTCTTGTGTTTTATTTGTTTCGTAATTTTTTTTAGTATTTTTATTTTTCCATGTCTACCAATTTTGATTATGTGAATACTGCTTATTCTGCCGATGCCTCTAGTTATGACTCTTATTCTGCATATTACTCTGATTGTAATTTTGCTGACTTTTATGCTGAGAACAATATGGCTCATCCTCCAACTTCTGAGAGCTCTCTTTGGGAGCCGGTTCCACCTAATGAGGATGGTGATCATTTAGTTCTCACCACTGGACTGATGAATTTGTTGCCCAAGTTTTATGGTCTTGCAGATGAATGCCCACATGAACATTTGGATAGGTTTTATCGAATTTGCTCTTTAATGAAACTTCCAAATGTCCCGGATGATCTAGTTTTCTTAAGGGCATTCCCGCACTCATTAGAAAGAGCAGCAAAAGATTGGAAAGACTCTCTTCTTCCAGGATCCATTACCAGATGGGATGATCTTGAGCATAAATTTCTGAGCAAATTCTCCCATGTGCAAGATGGATACAACAACGGTCCTGGATGGAATGACCCTACCTTGGGATGGTACAATGCTCCACAACATCAATATCAAGAACCACCATTCCAGAGTACTTTCATGCCTCCACCAGTCCAACAATATCAGAGTCAGCAATATGATGCTTCTGCCGAAATAGCTCCTCAGCCTTCTACTTCTGAGCCTACATTGCAGGAGTTGTTGGAGCAGTTGACCATGCAGAACCTGCAGTTTCAGCAAGAGACCAGAGCGTCCATTCAGAGCTTGAATGACCAGATAGGGCAGATGGCTACTCAATTAAATCAGGAACAGTCTCAAGATTTAGAGTTACCATTTCAGACTGTTCAGATTCCAGATGATGATGATAGTGGCATCAACATAGAAGATGGGGAGAAGAGTCATGAGCTTACTGTTGCGTCACCTACTTTCCTACCGCCCTTATTCCCCACTCTTGCACCAGAGGAGACTGACAAAGATTTTGAGGACCAGGCAGGTATAAGCAGCAATTTTGAACCAGGTAGACCATTTTCATCTTCCACCACTTTTCCAATCTTTAGGGAAGTGGACGTAAACATACCTCAAATTGATTATTCTGTTGATGAATGTGCTATTCATGATTATGCTGTTGATAGGTATGTTGATGATTATATTGTTGATGAGTCTGTTTTTGATTCTCCATCTCTGCATGATGAGAACCACTTTTTGCTATCACATCTGAATGTTTATTCTCCATGCACTGAACATGAATCTGAGTCTGTTGTTGATATTGTTTCTGAATTTGAAAGTGATCCATGTTCTGAGAGTATATCTAAGGTTTAGCCTGTTACGCTGGGATTGGGTGTTATACCCCTGCATGTAATTTCTGTAGAGCCACATTGTACTAACCATGTTGCAGGAGGTACACATGAATTTGACCAACATGCACCCATAGTGGAAGAAAAAGGTGCTTACATACACAACAGTTTCAACATCAATAGGCACCAGCTGAACCTGCTCATCAACAATCACTTCTTAGATTCAGCTGTGGAAGACATTTCCCTGCTCGATCAAATTTGGAGGATGAAGCAGTTCTTCCTCAAAACTTCCTTGCTGGACCCTAAGACGGAAGATATCTCCCTACAAGTCCAAAATTGGCAACCGCCACCATGATCAGGGGAGTTTTCCTTTTTTCTTCTCCTCCTTTCCCTACTTTTATTGCACTTGTCCATGATCTGTTGACTGTTATGATTTCTGATCTTATGCGTATGACACATTGAGGACACTGTGTAGTTTAAGTGTGGTCTATTGGGGGAGATTTTTATTTTTCTTCGTTAGTTTTTGTTTTCTTGGTTAAATTTTTTCTTTTCTAGGTTATTTTTGCCATGTCTTGTGTACAGTTTTACATGTTTCTCTTCATTTCTGGACTGTGTTAAAGTTGTAGACTCGTCTTTCACTTCACTTGATTGATACTTATTGGTTTGAAATCCCTTGCTTTTCTTTGCTTGGGAAGATGATTATGATGTTTGAGAGGTTGAATTGATTGTGACAATTACCCTGTGTGAGATTTGAGCCACTTGATGTTCTTTCTTGTGTGTGATATGTCTCTTGATTGCTTGCACATATGCCTTGGCTTCACTCTTGTTGATAATTCTTGATTGATATGCATGTTTGGAAGTGATAAAGGCAGTTTTGTTTTTGAGCCTCTCTAGCCAAATAAGCTTACCTTATTCTGATTCTTTGAAAACCCTTGTTGAGCCTATACTTTCCTCATTTCTTTGTTTTGAAGCTCATACACTAGCCCTACGTGAAAAACCATGATTACCTTAACCTTAGGGAATTTTGGAGCTTTGGAAGTGTTTTGGGAACAAGTGTGGTCTCCCTGGGGATTCTGATGAATTGGCTAGTTGGTTCCTCTTCTTGTTTTGTTTTTGGAAATATGATTTATATCTTGTCTCTTATAGTCGTGTGCTAAACAGAGAGAAAAGAAACGAGACAGTATGAAAAAAAAAAGAGAGTAGGAAAACAGTAAAAAAATGAAAAAATTGTGAATAATTGTGAATAATGGAGTCAAGAAGAGGATTGAATTAGAGGTTTGGGTGTGTTTGACTGTGTCTACACTTGTTCCCCATTGCTCCTCTATTTCTTTTGGTTTGTAGCTTCTCATCCATATCTATCCTCCCTTGTCCTTAGCCCCGTTTCACCCACAAAAGACCTTTTGATTTGAACATGCATATGTTTTGAGTGTTGATATTAGAGTCTTGCCAAGTCTGTTGTTGTTTGCTTTCTTGAGTGCATTGAGTTGAAATTCTTTACCTTATACACTTGAGAGAAACACTGATAGTGCATCTGTGAGGTTTTGTTACTTTTGATTCACCTCTTGAGCTGATTGATCATTTTGCCATGTCTTGAATTGCTTGGATGATTTCATGAGTATCTGCTTTCTCTGGTTGATTCTGTGTTGGATATTGCCTACTTTCTTTCTTGGTCTAGATTCCTTGAGAACTGTGTAATTCTGTTTCTGTCATTGTTAGTCTTTGTTTTCTGTATGCTGAGTTGTGTCACTTCCCTAGATGTCCTCTGAGCTATTCCTTGATTTGCGTCTTGATTTTGCCTAGGAGTGCAAAAGACTAAGTGTGGTCTATTTTGATAAGTCAATATTTTGTTCACTTCACTTAGTTTATTGTGCTAGAATTAATCGGGGAATTGTGCTTAATTGTCCAGTATTTTCCCATTTTTACTAATTATGCTTAATTTGACCAAAAATTCTAATTTTAATTAATTTGGATTATTTGAGAAAATTATTTGCATTATTGATTTCAGGGAAAATTTTGGAAATATAATTTGGGACATTTAGAGGGCCATCACATGATTCAAGACTTTCCACAAAAGAAGTGTGCACAAAGGGTATTACGGTGATTTTACTTTTTGGGCTTATGAGAGAGGGGTGCTGGAAGAAAGAAAGCATACGCCCACGACGAGCTGTCCAGTAAGCTTGGGAGCTGCAAAATGAAGAGAACGCACGACCTGGTTTGGCTTCACGCGGATAGCAGCGTCCAGCTGGGGCAGCAACGGACGTCCACGCGGGGTTCACACAGAGACGGCCCATGGGGAGCGTCCAGCAAGCACGGAAGGCACCACGCGTCCATCTTTTGAGCAGCAGCAAGCCCAGCAGAGACAATACGCATGTCCAACAAGGATGAAGTGCTACGTCCGCATATGTGACGCACGCGGGTTGCAGCTTTTGAGAGAAGTGGCCAGCAGCTTGGAGAAGAACGCACGTCCAGCAAGGATGAAGTGCTACGTCCGCACATGTGACGCACGCAGGCAACAGCTTTTGAGAGAAGTGGCCAGCAACTTGGAGAAGAAAGCACGTCCAGGAGCAATACGCACGTCCAGCAGCCTTCACGGTCCAGAACAGCAGCCGTACGCACACCATGGAGAATTAAAGCAATTTACGTCCAAGCCACGTCCAGTGGAGGGGAGCGTCCAGAAGCACGTCACATGCACATGAGCGTCCAGCTGGCTGGGAGAAAAACGCACGCGGGCAGCAGCTTGCAGAATAACGTACGCCCACGCACGTCCAGCAGGTGCAGCACATCACGGCCCACCACACGCACACTTCACAATAGCGTCCAGCAAGCTGCACTGATTTACTTTTGGAAGCAGAGAGGAAAACACGGTGATTATTCTGGAGAAAAAGAAAGCAAGACATGGAGGGCCCACCTTTGTTTACTTTTAGCATAGATTGAAGAAAAAAAACAAAGGAGCCAGGGAGACAAACACGCGGAAAAGCTGCTGGAAAAAGACAATTTTATTTTTGTCTTTCTTGGAAAAGCACCTCACGGCAGAAATAAAAGGGGGAGTGGGAGCAGCCTTCAGTCAGGGGGTTTTTACGGCCTGGAGAGGCTCTCTCTTCCAGTAGCCCGCAGTTTTAGTCCCAGCTTGTAGTGTAGTTTAGTGTTTTTCCAGTAGAAGTAGAGGAGGTGCCGTGAAGGAGGTGGAGCTGGGATTCTCGGTCCAGCAGAGGGAACACTGGACGACTGGAACAGAGAAGGCAGCAGCTGTGACGGAAAATGGAAGGCTACGGTTGAGAGAAAATGATGTACACATTAGGTTCTAATTTTATGGTTTGCTTGCTGTAATGAGTTTAATTTCAATTCCAGTTTAGTTTCATTTTCTGTTATTGAAATTTAAATTCTGTTTAACTGTTTTTATTTTACTGTGGTAATTTAATTTTGGTTGTAATTTAATTTCTGTGGATTGTTTATCTGCACTTTAATCTTTGCTGTTGTTTTACTATGCCATTGAATATTTCACTTTGAATTATTTACTGTAATTTGGTTTACTATATTCTGTTGTAGTAATTCTGTTCTGTTTTTAATTTACTATTTTATGTATTTACTGTTTTCTGTATTTCATGTTTTTCTGTATTTTCATTTTTACTGTTCCAGATTTATTTTTACCATTTCATGTTACTTATTTCCGTTTTTTATTGTACCAATTTCGTTTTCACTGTTTTAATTTCGTTTTACTGTACTGAAGTTTATTTCAACGTTTTTAATTCAGTCGTGTTTAAATTTCATCCGCAACCAAAAGTACTACAAACCCCCCCACCTTCGTGTGTGATCTGAGACTGAACCACAATTTGGTCCTTGAGAGACGACCTAGGAGTCACTTCCTAGTTTATACTGCATTAATTTTGTAATCAATTTTTGTGTGAGGTGCGACCCTCTCAACAGAGAGTTAAAGATACTCTTTTCAGATGGGAGAAGAAGGGAAACAAGAATGGCATTGGCTTTGAAACTGAAGATTATGATGATGAGTCAACTGATGAAGAGTGAATGGAATCTTCTTCGTAAGAATAGGGACTACTTTTCTATGTGGATTTTTTTTAAATTTTGTAATCATGGCATTAAGTCACCTCTAGTTTTATGTACTACTTCGGTTTTATTTTGAAATGAAATGAAGATTTATTTTAGTAAACGATATGTGAATTGTGAATGTTAATTGCATTGTTATGTGGTCTATCCCTCAATCTAGTTGAAAAGAGAAGATTATGTTGTTCTGATATTGATCAAAAACTGATAACTGGTTTAAAAGTGCAAATTTCAGTACACTGCTAACTTGAATCGATTAAGGAAGAAGTAAAAAGAAAAAATTTCTTGTCTGATTTTAAAGAAAAAAGAATCATAAGAGCGCCACATTTTGCAATTGTCGGAAGAATAAAACGTTGAAGCCCCACCGAATACGACGTTCTATTAAGCACAAAATAAATGCTTCCAAGTACTTCAATTCCCTTCATGTCCCAGCCCGACAACCTACAAGGTTCTATGGGAGGGCAGAAAAGAAAATAGATCCGAAAGTATGGTATTTTAGGCGGAAGAAAAAAAAACGTCGAATTCTAACAGAACTCGACGTTCTATTAATACTCTCGTGTTTAAAAGAAAAAACTAGAAAGAAATAAAAAGGTACAAACTTGTGGCTTCCAGTACTACGTCCAAGCCCCTTCAAATTTGATGTAACCTTTGCAATTTATAAGAAAAAATTAATAAAAAAGGTGCACTGTTTTAAGAGAAAACTTCGAATGGTTTGGGACTTCGATGTTGTTTTTAAACATAACGTCAAATTTTTGTTGTATACGACGTGAAAGTTTTTTATTGAATGTAAAAACAAAACACAGTCTCACTATTTGTTCGCGGTTCCATTTCTGCTCGAACTTTCTTCTTGGTGAACGACTACGATAAAGAAAGAAGGTTATTTTTAAGTCGTTTCTATCTTTGAAATGTCATTTGGTTCTCATTCCTAAGGTTGACCGATTATTTTTCGTTTATCTTTAGGCTGTTTTTCATACGGGGTCAGCGAACTTCGTCATCTTCTCGAGTGACACCATTTGAAGTATGCTTTTTTTTTAAAATACTCTTACGTATGATGTATATGCTCGTGTTTGTGTTGTGTTTGTTGATTCTGGACGTATGATATCTATATGTATAACGATACTATGATAGTTTTTTTTTCCTTAAACATATGATATTTGTGTTCATTCGTTGTCAACGAACTTCGTCATCTTCTTTAGTGACACCATTTGAAGTTTGTTTTTTTTTTCCTTCAATATCTCTTACGTATGATATATGTGTTCGTGTACGTATACTATGGTACTTTATTTTTTTCCTTCAACGTATGATAGGTATTTATTTTTGTTTGTCTATGTAAGTTAGTTTCTTTTTTCCGTGGATTCTTTTCATTCAGTGTAGTAGTATGGATCGAAGTTGGATTCATCAGCGTCATATTAGTGAAGAGTATGAGCGAGGGGTTTCTGAGTTCATACAATATGTAAAAGAACACGCAAAACTAGTGAACGGGGCATATTTTTTACCCTTGTGTTCGTTGTCTCAATCAAGTATATGAAGACTTGGACAACATCCGTGATCATCTGTTCATCTATGGAATAATGATAAGTTATACAGTTTCGACTTGGCATGGGGAAGTATTATATATGCCAACAACTTTAAGAGGTTCGGATTACGTCGACGAATGGATGAGTGATCATTTAGACGAAATGGTACGTGACGTTGGCGAAGAAAATTTTGGAATACCAAAAGATACATGTATGTCCCAATGACTGTGTATTGTATAGAGATTAGTATGCTTCAATGAAGGTGTGTTCGACGTGTGGTTCGTCACTATTTAAGAAGAAACTTGATGGAAATAACGATGAACACAATGAAGGTCCACCGGCTAAGGTCATGTGTTATTTACCTATAGTACTTAGGTTGAAACGATTGTTTTCTGTTAAAGAAGATGCGAAGAATCTTATGTGGCACGTTGATGGAAGAAAATGTGATAATCTTCTTCGACACCCAGCTGATTCCCCACAATGGAAGAACATTGATGGCACATTTCCCAAATTTAGTGCAGAGCCGAGAAAGTTAAGACTTGCACTTGCTACCGATGGTATGAATCCTTATGGCAACTTAAGTAGCAAACGTAGTTCATGACCAGTTATTTTGATGATTTACAATCTATCTCCTATGTTGTGCATGAAGAGAAATACATGATGTTGTCTATGATGATATCGGGTCCTAGACAACCTGGAAATGACATTGATGTTTATCTAAAACTGTTAATTGTTGATTTAAAAATGTTGTGGGAAGAGGGCATCGAGGTCTTCGATTCATATTCAGAAGAAAACTTTCGTTTGCGTTCAATGTTGTTTTGCACCATAAATGATTTCCCAACATATGGGAACTTGAGTGGTTACAGTGTTAAAGGTCATTTTGCATGTCCGATTTGTGAAGAAAATACTAGCTATCTTCAACTGAAGCATGGGCAGAAAACTGTGTACACAAGACACCGAAGATTCCTTCCTCGAAATCACCCTTACCGTAGATTGAAAAAAGCCTTTAATGGAAGTCCTAAGGATGATGTAGTGTGCAGACCACGTAATGGGGAAGAAGTATACGACCAGGTGAGGAACATTGATGTTGTCTTCGAAAAACATAAAAACAAGTCCGTTGAAAAAAACATTTGGAAAAAGCGATCAATATTCTTCAATCTTCCATATTGGTGTAAACTTGATGTGCGACATTACATAGGCGTGATGCATGTTGAAAAAAATGTATGTGATAGTGTTGATGGGACTTTACTAAACATTAAAGGAAAGACAAAAGATGGAGTGAAAGCACGACAAGACTTGGTTGACATTGGAATCCGTTCTAAGTTACATCTGCAATCCATAGGAAGACACACCTATCTTCCTCCAGCTTGTCACACTCTTTCAAAAAAAGAAAAACAATTTTTTTGTCAATGTTTACATGAAGATCTTAAAGGGATATGTTAAGAATCAATTGAGACCGGAAGCTTGGATTATAGAGAGCTACATTGCAGAGGAAGCCATTGAATTCTGCTCAAGTTATATGCCAAGTTGTGACCCAATAGGACTTCCAAAGAAAAGACATGAAAACATACGTGAAGGAAAGGGAGTTCGAGGAGTAAGGATTGAAAGTGTTAGTGGAAAAGAAGTTAATCAAGCACCTTTGTCATTTTAAACAACACAGAGGATGTTATTTCTTACATTTCACAACACATTGATGAAATTAAGTCAGCACATCCACGTATGAGTGAAAAGTGGACACTTAATGAACACAACAAATCCCTTTTAGCTTGGTTTAAGAAAAGAGATTTATGCGACTCTGAATGTTTCTGAAAATCTATTGAGACTAGCTCGTGGACCTAACATTGATGTGATCACTTTCGACGGCTATTACATAAACAATTACTTGTTCTATTCAAAGGAGGAAGACGATAAAAGTAGAGTTCAAAATAGTGGAGTTACCCTACAAGCTGAGGTTGTACACTTTTCCAGTTCCAAGGATAAGAATCCAATTACAGCATCAATCAGTTATTTTGGAATAATAGAAGAAATTTGGGAAATTGATTATGTCACTTTTAGAGTTCCAGTTTTCAAGTGTAAATGGGTTGACAGTAATTCTGGTGTAGTGACAAAAGGCCTCAGATTGACTTTGGTGGATCTTAACAAAATGAGTTACACGGATGAACCATTTATTATGGCTTGTCAAGCAAGACAAATATTCTATGTCACTGACCCAATGAATCATAAATGGTTAGTGGTATTGGAAGGTAGAGCCATGCACACAACTGATGATGAAGACTCTCTAGATATACTTGAGACAAGCTCCTTCTCATCAAGAACCATTGAAAATAAGGTCGATGATGTACCCGATGAAATACATGCAACTCGATGTTATCACAAGGAAGACATATGGGATAAATAGGTGTCTTAGCATTGTTTTAATTACTTGTACAATTTATTTATTTTGTCTGTTCTAACTATAATGTACTAACACTTTGTAAACAGGTATGACGAGCTCTTGATCAGGTCCAACGGGAGGAGGGTGTAGATCTGTGACTCGGATGCCTGATGTCACATCCCGTCGGGTTAATGAGAAACCAGTGACGGTCGAGTTTGATCCCCGAACATTTGTGCCTATTGGTGCACACGTAACATCGTTGAAAAGTTACTTGGGCGTGATGGCAAAAGCACATACTCCTATTGTCGCTACATGTTGGGATGATGTCCCACAGGTTGAGAAAAATCTACTATGGCAGGATATTTTGGTTTGTTTAAGATGTTTTACTTCCATCATTGACTTATTTTTGTTGATCATGCTTTAACATTAATTTGTTTTTAACAAGAAAATTAGAATATCTCTAATGATGAGAGGATAAGGAAGAAGATTTTATCCCACATTGCAGTCCGGTGGAGGGACTTCAAGACGAGAATGACACGTCAATACATCTTTGGCTTTAAACATAACGACACTCCTTGTACAAAATATAAAATAACTGAGGAGGAGTGGGTGCAGTTTAAAGAATCTAGACTTACTATTGAGTGGAAGGTATGTTTTTTAGCAGAGGCAGAAGCTTAATGATACACCACACGTATTGTCACATAGTGGTTATGCGTTATTAGAGAAAAATATGAGAAAATGTCGCGCTGAGGACTTAGGTCTTGAGTCACCTGATCTAGCACCTCCACCAGCCAGACATGAATTGTGGAAGGCTGCACGGACAAAGTCCAATGGCCAGTTTACATCCCAGTTCGCTCAGGAGATATCCCAGAGAATTTTAAGTGGAAACTTTTAACTGATTACCATAGTTCATAAAAAATTATGTAACAAACTTTTTAATGTGTCTAGCTTCATTATGATATGCAGGATGACTTGGTTGACCAACAAAGAGAAGGCACATTTGTGGCACAAGGTAGGGAGGACCTCCTAGTAGCAGCCACAAGTCGGCTGGATCGTCCAGGTCGTGTGCGTGGTGTTGGAGGAGCTATTGGATTGAGGGACTACTTTTGCCCTAAACCAAGAAGCACAAAAGCCATGACTCAAGAAATGGTTAGTAGCATCAAGCAACAGGTGCAAGTCGAATTAGAGGAAAGCATGTGTGAACGCTTCAGAATGCTCGAAGGAAAACTTGCGATGATCACCCAACAACAGCAACAACAACAACAATAACAACAAAAAGAGCAACAACAACAGTCACAACAGGAGGACGCCCCTACAGATGATCCTATTGCACCTCTTGTGAGCACCAAAGGCTCATGCTCTACTGCAGATCGTACTGATTACAATATTCAGTATGAGTTTTTAGTTGATGAGGATCCTCCGTGCATAGTGGCCGTGGGACGACAGATTGCAAGAGGTCAGACCATTCATGGTGCTCCTTTATTGCCCACTCACGCGCGGGTAATGATTGATGATCCAAGATACCCCTAGGCTCGAGTGCCATTGCCTACATCTGAAATCCAATTTGTGGGGAGGCCTTAGGCACATTTATAGCTTGGCCTAAGGCTATGATCATGCCATATTTTGGCCCACTAGCGGTATTATATTCTTCTTTTTATTATCTTAAATCTTCAATTTATAATTAAAAGATTCCTAACTTTTGTAAATATGAGTTGCAGGTCTACCGTCCTGAGAAACAACCAATTGCTCAACCTGTGAACGAGGCTCGTGAGGAAGTAGAAGACCATGATATTATATCCATATTGCCCTCCAGATTAAATAAGTTGAGAAAAGGACCGGTAGAGATGCTGTGGGAGTTAAGAACATTTGGCCTCGAGTGCCATGTTCCATTGTATATTAATTTCGATGATGCTTATGAGATCAATGGTGGAGAAAAAATGCTCAACATTTCATGCATACAACTATGGTGCATGTAAGTTTTTTATTTGTTATTTTACAATTTGTATATTAGTATTATTAATTTTTAATAAATATACTTAACTTTATTCTTAAAGGTACATGGACACCATCGTTGTTGAATCAGGTCGGGCGTTAGTTTATGGCTTTCTTGAACCTCAAACGATTGAACCATCTGGAAACACCTTAGATTTCAGAAAATCATATATTAAAACATGGATGATTGAGTCTAACAGAGAGATATATATTGTGCCATACATTGATGCATATGTGTTTCCCAATATTGTCAACTTTTATCAAATTTTAATAAATAAACTAACTCACTAGTTGTTGGTACATGACAGGGGCCATTGGCAACTCATTGTGATTATTCCAAAAAAGCACAAGTTGTATGGTTTTGTTCTCTTCATAGGAAGATTAAAGCGGAGTTGAATTCCTTGATACAAACGTAAGTACTAAATTCATTCTTATCAATTCATTATGATATTAATATATTAACTTATGTTTCAAATTTGTTTAGAGTTCTGACTAGGACCAAAGGACAACAACTTGAAATTATATATCCTAAGGTTGGCATTCATTGATCTTTAACCTTTAATTTTCATAGTCTAATTTAAACCATTACATTTGACTAAGTTCTTTCACATGTTTAGTGTAATAAGAAGAATGATTCCCGGCTGCTACATCATGTCATGGATGAAGGCAATCATCCGACCAGAAATCAGAGGGGAATGGACTGAGGTAAAAATTTACATTTGAAAATCTTACAAATATCAATAAACTTTTGACATTAAAATGAATATAATAGTAAAGTTTCCTTGATTATGCAGCGGTTCAACACTACCTCTCCATTGTCCACTTCAGTAATAACAACGATAAGAGAGGATATGGAACGATATTTGAATAAACATTTTAAATAGCTATAGCTTTAGGTTTTTCCTTTCATGGTACTAGCATTTGCTTACTTGTGCAGCTTTTAAACTGTTAATAGATTATTGTGAATAGATGAATACTATGAATAGATGAATACTGTGAATATATGAATGGAAAACTGGGTTCTTTAAAGTTTTGATGATAACATTAACGTCTTTTAGTTTTACTATTTAATTTGAATTGATGAATTGATGATAGTATGGTTTAAATTAATTAATTCTGTGAATATATATGAATTGGAAAACTGGGTTCTGTATTTCAGGTTTGGTTGAATGAGCTAAACCGAATCAAATCGAAAATAAAAAAACACTGAAGGTAACGTCGAAGTATACACCATTTGACGTTCAAACATCGACAATAACGTCCCATATAGACAAATTCGACGTTAACCTTACGTCCACTCCCTTATACTTGACGTCAAATATTCCTTTAAATATAAATATTTATTCAAATATTACTAAAAAATTGACGTCCTCTTTGAACTTCGACGTGAACATTACGGCCATTATCTTCCGTATTGACGTTAAGTTTACGACACTTCCCTCGTACATAAGACGACAAATCTTACTATAAATATAAATATTTATTCAAATATTGAACGTCAATCTCTTTACTAACTAACGTAACCTCACGTCGTTGCATAATGTCGACGTTAGGTTTACGTCAGATCTCGATATAATCGAGGTCAAATTGTCCTATTAACGTCGCCTCGTGATATTTGACATAAAAGTTACGTCACCCACTATGACGTCGGTCTTGAATTCGTCGTTAAAAGCAAAAAATAACCGACATAATACGCTGTTTTTGAACTAGTGGTCCAAGCCCATAAAAATAACAGGAAATAGGTCCAAGCCCACGTCGTCAACGCTCAGCGGCACTTTTGGCACTCAGCGGAATTTAGTGCTCAGCGCAACTTTTTCTGCACTCTAGTTGACTTTTCTGTACTTTGGTTGACTAGTTGACGTTTTTGCATTCTGGTTGACTTTTTCGCACTCTGGTTGACTTTTCTGCATTCTGGTTGACTTTTCTGCATTCCAACCATTCGGTACTTTAACTCTTCTTTCAAATCATTCCAATAGCCTACAAAGTCAACGGAATCTAACACAAAACCATTAAATTCACCTTCAACTCTCTTATTCACCAAAACTAAAGCAAAAACATGAGTTCAAGCAAGCTTCTAAGTAAAAAAGAGTGTTTTTCATATCAAAATTAAGTATAAAAATAACAGTTTTTCAACCGTTATTAGTTCACCTATAAACATTGGCTCTAAGGGAGAAGAAAACCATGGCCTTGATCATTTGTAACAAGCAAGCAAGTGGTTCAATCATAGAAAATTAGGCAAAATCAATCATGCTTCCAAAGCAATAACACTCAATCAATCAAAAACTCTAGAGCCTAATCTCCCACGTTAACTCAAGTTCCACAATTTGATAAACATCCTGCCGAACATATTAATCACAATTGAAATCCTGCATCTGTTTTTAACAATACTATGAGAAACCGTCATCTATGCTTAAAAAGCCTCAACAATCATTAACTCAACATGCATCATAGGATAATAGAGCAAACACAAGAATATTACTCATCACAAACAACAATTTATCACATCATACATAACCATTGCACACAACTCATTAAACCAAGTACATAAGCAAAAATAAAAATAAAACAAAATTCAAATAAAATAAAGCAAAAACATAAAAATCCTTATCCAGTAGCATCCATCAGTAGATGCTGTCAGTAACATCCATCAGTAGATGTCTAGTAGCATAGCATCCATCAGTAGATGCGAATCCTTCTCACTAGCATCCATTAGTAGCTGCTAATCTTTCTCATCTTCATCGGCATCCATCAATAGACGCCTTCAGTAGCATCCATTAGTAGACGCTTAATCACATAGCATCCATCAGTAGATGTTATCAATCATCATCCTTATCATAACAACATCCATCAGTAGATGCTGTAATTTCTGCAAAGCAAAATTCAAATGCAAAAGAGAAAGTCAGAAATTGGGTAACCTCCCAATAAGCGCTTGGTTAACGTCACGACCCTGACACCATTAAGCATAATCTGCATCTATGATGTTGGTGTTTGATGACAAATTTATGAACACCGAAAAACGGCGCCACAAACTTGTTTAATAATCGGCAAGTGTGACCGAATCGTATCAAGTAATAAAACTCGATAAGACCAAGTATCGTTCTCCCAAAGGACTCACGGCCTAGTTAGTTATATGATTTGTTGATTATTTAAGACTTGTAAACAATTGATTGTAGGTTTAAATGCAAAAGACAGTAATTAAACATGTATGCATGAAATTTGATCAATGGAAAAGAGGAAAACAAACACTTTAATGAATTAAATGGATGAGTATGTTGTTGGGGTTATCAATTTCATCTTATCCACTCTCATATACTTTTAGGAATTCATCATTCTTTTCATCAATTGCTAATGCCACTCTCTAAATCACCTTGCAAGAAGGCCTATCCTTAATTACGAGTTCATACAATTCCTAGCATTCCTAGTAATTAGTTCTGAAGTGCACGAGCTTAAAGGCAACCAATATGCTATTGGGAGAAATTCCCAGATCTAGATTTCCCCGTACGTTCCCATATCAACAAAATCAATAATCATGGCAATGAATGAGTTAAACAAAGCAAGCATTAAGCAAAGAGGAAAATCCCTAACTAAAGATGAAAGAAAGCATGTATCTTAATATAAGATGGTAAAATAAATTCCATATATGAGAGTTTCACAAGACTACATTGATTCCCCAACAACAATACAAGGTTTAGTTCACCATATTCATGGTGAAACTAGATGAACAATAATGAATGAAAGAAAGATAGAACCCTAGAAAGGTGAAGAGGTAGCCTGAGCATCCAAGATCTTCCTTCAAGGGGTGGAAAAATGAGTGTTTGTTTCGTCTCAGCCAAAGATACAAACCCTAGGACGTCCTAAAGCTTATATACTATTCTAAAATTACAGAAAATTAGGCCCAAGCCCAAAATAGTGCCGCTCAGCGGTAAGTGCGTGAGTTGTTTTCCTCCCCTCAGCGGCCTTTTCACCCCTCAGCGGAGCCAACGTGGGTTTCTGAGTGCCGCTCAGCGGTAAACTGCTGCTGAGCGGTAATTACGGCTTCTCCTTTTGCACTTTTTAATGTCTTTTCTGATTCCATCTCTATCCTTCTTCACTTCTTTCACCAAATTCACCTTTAAACCTGCATAAAACACTGAAATCAAGCATAAACCTGTCCAACTCTCTTAGTTCTAAAAATATACCCAAAAGCATGATTTCAAGCTAGTTTCTAAGTGTTAAAGGTTGCTTTTAGTATCAACTTTAAGCATGAAAATAACAGTTTTTCAACTGTTATCAATGTTCCTTTTGCTTTCAGGCGTGTCCTGCGACCTTCCTAGGGAGAGAAGAGGAGAGCTGTCACATCCCCAAATCGTCCAACCCTACGAGTACGAAATCTCCTGATACTTACAAATCATAAGATTTATGCCATCACTATTACAGTTAAATGAATAGGCACCGGTTATTTTCAGTCATGAACATCGGTTTGAGAACCGAGGCATACGTAGGCGAGATAAAAAGTATTCGCCTCGGTTCTCTTTACCCGAAACAGTATCTAGGACTCAACTCGGTTAAATGAATCGAGGCAGTATCAGTTCTTCCAGTGGGAGCCTTCAGATGGTATCCTCCGTGAATGTCATCGTTCCGCTCAATAAGAACTCTCTTTCGGGGGAGACTCATTGATCTTTCAAGAAGCAGAAATGGTTGGAGACATGAAATTCTTTGAGTCCTTTGAACAAACAGCTGGTGATCGAACCTTCATAGGTTTCAAAAGTTGATTTTCCCATTTTTTTTTGTCATCCAAGGAGTCTAGAAAAATCTGCAGAATACCAACAAAGATTGTTCTAGAAAAGTCTGCGAAATAAGTAGAGATTTGAAACGGGAAGACCATGGCGACGGGATGTGAGCCTCCATGTACGAACACTAAACGGGAAGCCCTAAATCAAAACTGTGCCTCCACCTGCAACCACAATCAGACCTGCAGAAACCAGATTTAACACCATATAACCATCACGCAGGGATCCAATTCAGAAATCGGGCCTCCGGAAGCACGCGAATTGCATCAACCCTAATCGCACAACCATGGCAACTCTCACCACGGCGGCGACATGCTTTAGGGATTCTGGTGACGGTGATGCGATTAAGGGTTTTTGTAGCAGAGTTGCAGGTCCGGTGATGGTGATGGAAGAAGGTTGAAACGTGGTGGCTGGCGCGACGGTGGAGAAGAGGGGTTTCTGTTTCTGGATCTGTTTGAGTTTCCCTCTTTGGAGGTCATGGTTGCGCGTGACTTGGAATGGTTGCGCGTTCTCCGGTTGACGGCCATGGATGTGCTCATGGCGGAGAAGATGAAGATGGTGGTCGCGGCGCCCATGGAGTTTGGACGAGAACGAAGGCGCTGTGGCGACGGCTTACGGGTTGCTCGTGGTGGCCGACGGCATGGTTGAACAGCGGTGCTTGCGGCGACCCTAATGGCTGGTGATGATGGCGGCCTGATGCTGGAGTTTGGAGAAGAGGAGAAATCGTGAGGCGGAGGGTGAGAATCACGAGAGTGCGAGGTGCGAGAGGTGGAGTTTGGATTTTAACCTAAGGGTACTACCTCAGTTATATTTAAAAACGGTGCCTAAACCCTCTAAGTGCATCAGTTACATACACTACAAAAAAGAAGGGTATTATCGAAGGCTAGGAGCCTTCGGAAACAGCCCAAAACCGTCGGTAAAAGGTAATTACACACAGCTTATCGACGGCCAAAGAGCCCTCGGTAAATCCCTTGTCGCTAACATTTACCGAGGGCCAAAAGCCTTCGGTAATTACCGAAGGGCAAAAGCCTTCGGTAATTACCGAATGGTGAAAGTCTTCGGTAACGACCAAAGGACAGAGGCAAACTAAGAAAATCGTTCAGGTAAATCAAATCACACTCCCTTGGAACATTATATTTTTTAAAAGACCAGAAAAAATATATCAGAGAAGGAAAATGCATGAATTTAAACACTTCTTTATAAAATAAAAATTAAAGAATGAGATTCAGGGCCAAAACAGAAGTACAATTGACTAAGGTCTAAAACAAATAAAAATGTAAGAAGAAAATGCCCTAATGCCCTCAGCTGCTTGGATTGGTCTATTTGATCTAAAGCCACAACCCCTTCCACGATATCCACCCGTGCCACAACCACGACCTGCAACAAAATTTAATTACAATTGTTAAATAAAATTAAATGCAGGTTATTAGTTAACTTAATATAGTTAACTTAATATCAGTCACAATAACAAAAATTATTGTTACATAGAGCATCTCAATAAGCTTAAAAATCAAAAGGTGCTGGGTGAAATATTTCCCCTTCCCTATCAGCAATATTGGCAGCAAAAATATCATCTACTGAGGCAAAAACAGAAAACATGTTCAGGGGGAAGGATTCACCCACTTGATCAATTCTTACATAACACACAAAGAAAGCTAAATTTTACACGAATAATACCACTTCAACATTATTTTAATACACTGTATACCTGTAATCATATACGATAACAGCAACACCATTAGTTTATAACCAATAATATAGTCCCTTTCAATAGAAGATATATGATCAATAAGGGTGCAGATTTCAGTTTATCAAAATGTTTAAAACAGATTTCTTCACACTTTGTTTAAACCAAATTGCTTCTTTTCATTAGTGAGTTTTAGAATCTCTTAGAATTAGTGAGTTTCCAAGTGTTCTTTAAGCTTCTTTAATCATTTAAGACTTGCTTACGAAGTTCTTTTACAAGTTTCATATTTTTTTAGTTCAGTTCTTGCTTTTAGCTTGCTTAGTCTAGTTTTATAGTGCTTTGGTAGGTTTTGATTATTCAAATTTTCAGTTTCTTGAAGATTTTAATTTATAAGTTGATTTGTAGCTTTCTTTAGTCATTCAAAATTTGTTTAAATAGATATGACCTCTGTTTCTAAATGATTTTTACAGATTTGAATATTTTACATTTTACTAAGTTTTCGTTCTTAAATTATAGGTTATAGATAGATTTAGCTGGACAATTTCTACTAGTAACATTTCCTTTTGAGCATTTTTTTATCATTTACAATTTGTTTATAGGGTGAGTGTTCTGTTTGGATAGCTTAGGAATAAAAATTGAGTCATTGTACCATAGTGCTAGGCTTAGTATATGTTTTTAAGTCGGATTATAGGTGCTTAACAGTTGGAGGCTATTTAGGCTGGTTTGACAATACTGAAAACTCCAATGTCAATTACCAGAAGTGGGCTAACACTAAAAAATTCACCTATTTCGTACACCTTTTAGGTTTCAAGTAGCCAATAGTTGAGATGAAGCTACTTGATCCAACAAATAGGACTGTTTTTGGAATTTAGGTTAGTTTTTACCTTTGTTTTACTAGTTTAGTTGTTAGTTTTACGTCTTAGGTAGTCAATTTAAACTACAATGAAGTAGTTTTTTCTGTTTGGAGTCTTCTTACAAGTAACCACCTCTAAAGAGGTTACCACTACATACATTAAATTCCTATCTTTAACTTTAAAAACCAATTATTAACAAAAAAGCAGCTCCAACGGATCCAAATTTATTCAATTATATAATTCAAATCAATATATACCACAAAGTCATCATGAGCATAATAATACTAATCCAGTCACATAATTTATCTGCATAATAACTTATATACACCATCGATCAATTATGAAAAGTTCATCAAAACATTGTAAAAATGTCAGCACAACATTCATGGAAATTTGCAATACACAAACCAATGAACGTCATCATTATCCTTTCAACTATTGTAGTATTCCTCTTTCTACTCCCATCAATGACCTCTTCACAAATTTTACATTTATAATTACCTGGAAAATTAACTTTGATCCAAGAAATGCTTCAATCTTTTTCCAGTCACGGTCAAATCTACATCAACAACCCAAACAAACAAAATGAGTTGTCTGATTATAACAAGTCAAAATTTTAAAGTTAAACGTTATCACATTAATTTCAAAAATCATCTTCCCCGATAGTGTTGCAAAAAGCCAGTTGCTTAAAAAGGTATAGTTTTGGAGCATAAGCTAACTTAGCGTTATTTGTATTGATTAAAAAAAATGGAGGAGAAAACTACCTATTTGCATACGAGGTATACGATCGGATCAATGGAATCGAGAGAAATCAAACTAAGCCTAAAAATGACACTCAAATAATACAATTCGTATATATAAAAAATATCAATTTTAGGATTGAAAAAATTAGATTAAACATGTCTTTTGGCAACTTTCCCATTGGAGTGCATTTCATCACAGTTACAAGACACATGAATTAATCTAAGCATACTATTCAAACATGCTCTAAAGTAAAATAAAAGAGTCAAAATAAGTCTCTAAAATATCAGATGAATACCTAAACTCAACTATTTTGTGCCACTTCAATTCTCAAACATACATTAAAGAATATCACTGAAATCACCCAACTTATTAATCTCAGTCTAATTTATTTTTGGGTGAATAAATGTGCCCTTTTTTCTTCGACTATAATATTAAAATATTACACTTTTGGAGACAAAAAATTTCTTATTTTAAGGGACTGAAAAGTGCGATATTAGAAATGTTTCTGTTTATATTCTTCAATTAAAATAGAAAATTCATCCTCAGTAACATGCATCAACCTTTATATGAACTTCTAAAGCACAAGTTACTAGAAAACTTCAAATTTAACTGAAGAACAACATCAAATCATCTATACTACAACATCTATGTTTTGTCCTTAGAAGTGGTAGTATTACTATACTGTGTTCAAAATTAGACTAAAGCATGCTTATATTACACAGTAAGTTGGAAAATCTACATATAGGAAAACATATTCATAGGTAGTGAAAGACAGCTAAAATGCAAAAAGGAACCATGAAGTAAAGCCCAGTTAAAATGTTAGTGTTTAACTACAGATTCCACAGTATGCACCAACTAAACAGAAAAAACATAATAAAACAATTGAAGCTTGGTATGGGGCAACTACATAGTAGAGGGTGATTGAACAAGGTTACAACCAACGGTGATGATGAGCTGTACCAAAAATGTTTATGCGCAAGGATGAATATAAGAAAGATAAATGTGAGAGATGGTGTTATGTGTTGATTCTCAATACCCTACATTGGGTAACAGGCATATACAGAAATTAGGCCAAAATTGTAACATTACAGTGGGTGCAACACAAGATAATCAAAATAGATAATAGATAGTAAAAGGCATGATAAATAGTTATCATCAAAATCTAAAAATAGAGCAAAAGAAAAGAAAACTCACAATCTAGAGCTTGATGGTTTTTCCTTGTAGGTCGACAGTTCTGATTTTCTGGACAAAGAGAAGAAAAAGTGTTGGGACATAAATAGAAAGACAAAGAGAAAGAGTCAGAAAATAAAAGAAGAGAAGTGATGATTACGAAATCAACTCCAATGGTACTTATGTAGCTGTCCACATACGAGTCATCCTGCAAGGAAAGAAAATGAAAAGATGAGAGAAAGTGAAAGAGAAGGGGAAATACGGTGAAGTGATGAGAGACCGACAGCGAATTAGAGAAGCAAGCATGATTTCCCGATGGAAGAGTCGCCGATAAGTAGAAGCTTGAACAGGTAACCACTGAAATCAAATCAAACCAAACGAAACCCCAGATCAGTAACACTTTCTTCCCCCAACCTCTTCACGTCATGACACCACCCCTGACGCAGCGACAACACCTCCTCACGCCGCCAAAGGACCGTCGTGAACAAACCCTAAGCGAAGCACCGTCCACAATGGAAGTCGCTACGTCAATGCCTCCGTCCTTCAACCCCACACACTTTTGGAGAATGGAGAGGAGCTCGAGAACGTCCAATGGCGATGGCGGAACCGTAATAGATGAGTGGGAAATGATAACAGTTGAAAAACTGTTATTTTCATGCTTAAAATTGATACTAAAAGCAACCTTTATACTTAGAAACTAGCTTGAAATCATGCTTTTCTTCATATTTTCAGAAATAAGAGAGCTGGACAGGTTTATGCTTGATTTCAGTGTTTTTGTGCAGGTTTTAAGGTGAATTTGGTGAAAGAAGTGAAGAAGGAGTGAGATGAAATCAGAAAAGACATCAAAAAGTGCAAAAGGAGAAGCCGAAGTCACCGCTCAGCGGCAGTTTACCGCTGAGCGGCACTCAGGCACTCACGGGAGATCCGCTGAAGGGCAAAATGGCCGCTGAGGGGAGAAAGCAAGACACGCACTTACCGCTGAGCGGCACTTTAATGGGCTTGGACCTAATTTTTTGTAATTTACAAATGGTATTTAAGCTTTAGGGCGTCCTAGGGTTAGGTATCTTTGGCTGGAACGAAGCAAACACTCTCTCTTCCACCCCTTTGAAGGAGGATCTTGGATGCTGAGGCTTCCTCTTCACCTTTTTAGGGTTTATTCTTTCATTGTAATTCATCTAGGTTCACCATGAATATGGTGAACTAAACTTTATATGTTTGTTGGGGAATCAATGTAATCTTGTGAAGCTCTCATATATGGAATCTGTTTTTACATCTTTTAATTAAGATTTATGCTTTCTTTCATCATTAGTTAGGGTTTTTCCTCTTTGCTTAATGCTTGCATTGTTTAACTCATTCGATGCATGATTATTGGTTTTGTCGATACGGGCACGTACGGGGAAGTCTAGATCCGAGGAATTTCTCCCAATATGATATTGGTTGTCGTTAAGCTCCTGCACTTATGAACTGATCATTAGGAATGCTAGGAATTGTATGAACTCGTGATTAGGGAGGAGCCTTCTAGAAAGGTACTTTAGAGAGTGGCATTAACAATGATGATTTGAATGTTGAATTCCTAAAATATATGAGAGTGGATAAGATGAAATTGACCCCCAACAACATATTCATACATAAATTCCATTGAAAGTGTTTATCCTTTGCTTTTTGCCATTGATCAAAACTTCATGCATACATGTTTATTTTCTGTCTTGCATATTAAACTCCAAATATTTCGTCTTTAAGTCTTAGCTAATCAAGAAATCACATAACTAAACTAGGCCGTGAGTCCTTTGGGAAGAACGATACTTGGTCTTACCAAGTTTATTACTTGAACGATTCGGTCATACTTGCCGATTGAAAAACAAGTTTGTGACATCATATTTAACGCGTTAAAAAAGACTTTTTTTACTAGTGCATACATGAATAAAACATCACAAGCATTTGAGCAAAGAAGAATATCTCTAACAATTAATGAAAGAAGCATATATCATCAAGAATCAATTCAATACATCATAGTTTAAGATGTTACATCTTTCCAAACAACAAATAAGGTTTAGTTCTCCATCGTCATGGAAGAACTAGATGAACAATGGAAGAGACAGAAAAACCCTAGAAAGAGAAGAGGAGAGCCATCACCATCTCCAAATCTACCCCCAAGGGGTGAAAAGTTTGTTTCTATCATCAAGCCATCAAAAGATACTAACCCTAGGATGTGCAAGTCTTTAAATAGGGCAGAAAAATAACAGAAAACGAGTCCAAGCCCAAAATATATCAAAAAAATAATAGAAAACGGGTCCAAGCTCACGTCAGCGGCGCTCAATGCCCCAAAATGACGCTCAGCGGTAGCTACGACACTCAAATGATGCATGACCGTTCGGTTTCACTTTTGACCGATCAGTCTTACATTGTTGATCGTTCGGCATGTCTTCTACCACTTCATTTAGCTTCTCCTCTCATAAACCGTTCGGTTTTTCTATGTTTTTCTACAGTCGTTTGGTCCTTAGTTACACCGTTCGGCAGTTGTCTTTCTTGCTCACACCGATTGCCATCTTCACACCGTTCGATCTCTGTTATGAACCGTTCGGTCTCTGTCTTCTCCTCTATCTGACCGTTCGGTCAGTCTTAGTAACCGTTCGATCTGCGTTCTTAACCGTTCGGTTGGGATTCTCCCGCATCCTACCGTTCGGTCTGGTATTGTTTCTGTCCTTTCTGGGTTTCAACTCCTTGGTACTTTTGCTCTTCTTCCAAATCATATTAATAACCTACAAAATTAAGGGAATTTAGTGATAAAATCATTAAGTATATCCTCTACTCACTTATTCACAAAACTAAAGCAAAAACATGAGTTCAAGCAAGCTTCTAAGTAAAAAAGGGTGTGTTTAGTATCAAAATTAAGTATAAAAATAACGGTTTTTCAACCGTTATCAGCGTCTAAACATATTATTTGAATAATATATCTCTTATAAATCTATAGACGCTTTGCGAAAAAGTTTTAAGACATTATTCACCCCCTTCTAGTGTTTTCCTGTGATTTCAATATCTTAAAAAAGGTTGCTATATGGTTACAATAATCATACTAAAGTTGTTTATTGTTTGAATGCTGATTCGACATGATCTCTTTCTTATAGAAGGTTCACTTCCAAATATTGTGTCTCCATTATTGATAACTTGATCTCTTTGAAGGGTAAAAAATAATGTGTTGTGGTAAGATCTAGTGCAGAAGCAAAGTATAAAGTTATGACCTCAGTCACTTGTTAACTTGTTTTGCTTAAATAATTTCTTAAAGAGTTTCAAATTGAGGATGTTACTCCAATGACACTTATATGGGACAATTAGGTTCCTTTTCATATTAGCTATAATATTGTCTTTCATAAAAGGACAAAAGACATTGAGGATAATTGTCATTTTATTTGAAGAGATCGAGACTGAGTTTTGTTAACTTAAAATTATATTTAACAATCTTGATACATAAGATTTATATGCCCCAACTTGAAAGGGAGTGTTAGATACGATTAAGATATTATTAGATATTGTTAGTTACAATATTATGTGTTAGTTTAAAATGTAACGGACTTAGCTCCATCTCTTTTGTATTTTCCTATATATATAGTGTATAACTCTATGTCTCAAATCACGTTAAGGATTCCTCTTATGCCTCTTTCTCTTTTACTTTTAACATTAACAATAACTATTTAATTCATTCTTCATTAGTAAAACATATATTTCCCTTAGTTGATCCAACCCCTTTCTATTCTAACTCAAACAATGTTTATTCTTTTTCTATTCTAACTCAAACTATGGTTGTTAACTATAACTTATTGCACTTACTCGTGGATATATCATAGAGAATTAATTCATTGTCCCCATGACACCAAGTTGTTGGTGATGTAAGTTTTGGTTTTAACCTATGACTTGAATTATTTGAATAGTTAGAGACATACTCTAGTAAAACAAAGTAGAATATGCTAACTTTACCTCTCTTAACCGGTGATGCATGTCTACAGTTACTTAATGCAATGTTTGTCCATTATAAGTAGTATAAACTTAATTTGTCCTTTCATATTAAAATCATGTTAAAAGAAATACAATCACAATTAATTCAACGCAAAACTTCAAAACACAATTTCAGTAATTACAATAGCAATGACACTTCATAATGCAAAACTTCACTTACAGTTAAAAATAGTTTTTTCCTAACTAAAATATGCTTATGTAAAAAACAATAAGGAAAAAGAAAAACCTTAAATAGGTCCACACTTCTAAAAACTTAATGTTATCAATAAATCTACCAAAATATGAATAAGAAAATGTACTAGTTGAAATAATAGCATTTAAACACTTGTAGAATCAATGAAACTACAAAACATTCATAAATTTTGTTATTATTAGGTGTTGAACATTGTAGTTGTTATTAAATTTTATGAAAATAAAAAGCTTGTCTATTTTGCATTGGTGAAAGAGGTGGAATTGTGTGGTTAAGAGCGACATTAATACAAATTAGGCGAGTGTTTCCTTGTTTTTGTTAAAAAAGAATGATTCAATTTCTCACACCAAGAGACGGGGGAGGGAGGGGAGGGGGGTGAATTGGTGAAGTATAAAATTTAAAACTTTCAAAATCTTTATCACCAAAAATGATGCGTTTATAACTTTCTTGAAACGCAAGGTAAAAGACTTGTTTATGCAGTGAAAACTAAATCGATTGAGTATCATAAGAAGTCGACTGAATAAAAGAGTGTAGGGATAGAAAGATCAAACACAAAGTTTTTATACTAGTTCGGCCAAGCCTACATCTAGTGTCCTTCCAACCATAGGAAGTCAATGCACTATAATGATCAAGCTTTTTATAACAAGGCTTTTATAACGACCTCACGTCAAAAATATAAAACACCTCTCTAACCCTCTAATCAAAATAGAGGCAGTATACAAAAAAACTAGCAGCAAGAATCCCCTCTCCTGCAGTCCAAACCCTTTGAGCCACCCTCAAAGTCAAGAACGCAACACGCTCTTCTTCCTGTAATCACAACAGGGAACCTCAGTCCAATCTTCACAAGATTGTAGTGATAAGTGTTAAAAAGAGTTGTTTTTACACTTATAAATGATCTCAATCTTCTAATTATTCATGTTATTACTCGGTGAAATGTTGTAATAGGAAGTAGATTATTTTGTAAATTATTGTACAGGAAAGGATGTATAATTGGGAGTTTGTAAGCCAATTCTCGCATAACGCAAGCCAAAACTCCCACTGCCAGGAAACAGAAATTCGCATAGCGCACCATTACTTGTGCGCTGTGCAAATAACATCAATTTAGAGGCAGCAGTTACATGAAATTCGCATAGCGCACACACACCTGTGCGCTGAGCGAATTAATGAAGTTATGTGGTTTTAAAAGACGTGACAGAAAGGCAAAAAGCATCTTCTGACACACGAAAATAGCCAGAAAAATACTAGAGAATTCAGGAGACGATCAAGAGACCTTTCAAGACATCAAGACTTCACTTTCTGCAAGGAATTGCTGTAAAGAGTACGTTTGAGATGTCTAGGATAGGCTAAATTTTTTGTTCATTGGAATTGGTTGTATGACGAAACATTAATGTAAATTTCCTGTGCAATATATGTTTCTGTTCTTGTTCTTTTCTTGACTTGCTTTTGATTATACAGAAGTATTAATCTCTTTAAAAGTTCTGTTGTACGGGGAAGTATTTTTAGAACCAGAAACGTAAGAAAAGAAACTAAAAGTAACTACGCTTGGAATAACTTCTGTGCTTTTGGTCATTCTCAACATCTGAACTTAATGCAAAAATTATCTGATGAATTAATTAAGGAATTAATAATTCGATAGATAATTTTAGAACTTGGTTTAAGGAATTAAACCAAGATGCTCTGATGTGAATGCTTGAACAGAGAATATATGTTGTCCAGGATTTTACTGTAATATTAGTCAAAGACCAATTCCACTGATCTTTTATCGCATTTTTCAATCTTAATTTTTTTACGTTGTTAATTTCATGCTTAATTCCAAATTGAAATCACAAATGTTCTCATCAGTAATTGATCTTGATAAATAATTATAATTGAATAACGTAACTCAAATTCCCTTGGGAGAACGATACTCTTTTACTTATTCACTGTATTACTTGAAACGATTTGGTATACTTGTCGGGGACTTTGATTGTTATTGTTATTTCAGTCATTTATTGTTTATCAATTTCAATTCTGTTCCATTATCTGTAAATCCATTGTTTTTAATTTTTGTATATCTGTATATATACGTTGTGTTTTGTTTCTGTTGTTATTTCTTTGGGTTGATATCTTGAGATTGTTGTTCTCTGTATGAGAAGGAGAACAAAATCTGAAAAATTTATTGTTTGATTCTGAGATTGAGAGAACAGCCCGTAGGAATAACAGTAGACGTAAGAGAGAAAATAGAAAAAAAGAAGCTAGAGAAGCTAGTTTGTCTGCTATTTTCAACACTTTTTCTTCATCTGATCAAAAGGATAAGGATATGGAGGGAAATAATGAGGAGGAACAACCAAGAGTTAGGCGTACGTTGGAAGATTATGCTTCTATGTCTATACCTTCATCTTTCAACAGTATAGCCCGACCTGTGGTGAATGCTGCTCATATGGAGATGAAACCAGCACTAATTCATCTTGTTCAAAGTAATCAGTTTACAGGAATGTCAAACGAAAATCCCTACAATCACTACTGGAAAAGCGCGATTTACCGACGGCATATTACCGAAGGCTTTGAAGCCCTCGCTATTGAGATGATTACCGAAGGCTTTTAAGCCGTCGGCAACGTTCTCGCGCTAATTTAAGTCTGGATTTTGGTTCCCCAATTTCATTTTCTTCATGCTTCTCGCTTTCCCCAAATTTTCCAATTTCCCTCCCCCTTTGTTCTCTTCTCTGAAGTTTCCCCCTTCCCTTCCCTATTCTGTTGGTGCCCTCCATTGTGCCCTCCAATATTGAGCGATTCTGGGATAAGTGAGGGTTGGTTGATTGACAATGGTTTGGGGATTCTTTGGCTGGGATTGAAGACGACGGTTTGGGGGTTCTATGCCTAGGTTCGCTGAGGCCAGTTTGGTGGTTCTGCGGTTGGGTTGGTTGACGCCGATTTGGGGGTTTTGCGGCTGGGTTCGTTGACCCAGGTTTCGGGGTTCGTGGGAGATGTCCGGAATGCGGCGGCAACGAGAGTCTCACTGTCTAGTGAAGGCTGGTAGATCTGGAGCGAATAGCATTGCGATGGTGATAGACAGAGGCAGCTAGCACTGCGAAGTCGGGTTCTTTTTCGTTCATGTGAATGACCCATTTGTTGGTTTTCACTTGGGGTGAGACAAAGGTTTGTTTTTTCGTCTTGGGGTTCTTTTTCATTATAACCCCTTTGTGAATCTTGAAGCTTTCTGCATGGGTGTGTATGGAGTCTGAATAAATTTGTGATGACGGGTCAAAGTGTTTTTTTGTTGTTTTGGTTTTTGGTTTAGGGTTTGTGATTTTGATTTGAGTTTTGGATTGTATTTCTTTGGCAGTGGAATTTTGGATTTTGTATTAATGGGTTCTGATATTTGCGTCGTTAATGGTTCGTGCACTCATGAATGGAGAAAGGGGTGGCTTCTGCGATCTGGTGGATTCGCCCAACTGTGCTGCAAGTGCGGGTAAATTTGAGTCCTTTTCCTTTGAATTTCATCTATTCGTCAATTATGGGAGGAGTGGATGATGCAAGGGTAGTTTTGGGGATACGATTTTGGGACTCGTTCTTGTTGATGTTGTTTGTAAAATCGGATACGTTTTTTGGCTTTTGATTTTGGTGTAATTAGTTTCATGAGGGTTGCAGCTGTATTTGTGAGGCTTGGTTTGGTCATTTTTTTCCCTTCCCCGGGATTTTCTGGTTTTAAGTGTGTCTGTTTAATATCAAGGAACTATCGCATTGATTTGAATAAGAATCACATTAAGTGCTCAATTCAGAGAAGAGTATTTATGCCATGCAATGCTTTTTACTTTTCTGATGACAATATGAAGTTGTTGCTGATTAAGGGCGGGGATCAATGCTGCTAATTTGGGAAATATTTCTAGAGAATGACTTGGTGAGGGTGTTCTGGTCATAATGATTGTGAAATAAAATTTCTTAATTGTTATAGTAAAAATTAGATTTGTATTTTTTATTTCATAATATATATTTTGTTGACTAATGTTGGCTTATATCTGTAATGCTAGATTTATGGAGGAGTGGAAGGGTGACATCCAAGTGTCATAATGTGGGGATTGTATAAATGGCAATGTGGCGAATATATTGTTTTTTCCTTAATGTGGATGCAGTAAATGCACGATCGGTTCATTTTCAATATTTTAGTTTAGTTCTACTATTCTAACCAAAGTTTTAAGTCGTGGTTTCCTTGCAATCCTTGACATTGCGAGAAACTGCAGGTATATATGGCTGATATGGCAGCTATGGTTGCAGACTGTTTTTAAAACCAGGATTCCAGCATAACATTTTAAGTTGGTGATTGTTGTCATGTGTTACTGGTTATTGTAAATAAAAACATTTATTTTATCCCTGATAATGATAAGGAAATTTTAGTTCATGTGATACAAGTACTTATGTATATGTATCTAGCTGAGTCTATTTAGTTTTTAAATAAATGTCACTTACAGTTATTTTTTCTGTTAGATGGTTTCATAAAATTGTACCAGGTTGCAGTAATTCTAGTGCCATGTTTCTTGTTTATCTTGGAAAGTTACTTTTTCTTGTTATACCGAAGCATCTTGGTCCTTGATAGTGTAGGGTGTGTTAAAAAGAGTTGATTGCAAATGGTAATCAATAATTGAAAGTATGAATGGATCTTAGGTTTAGTTTTCTTATTGAAGTTTTGTCTTGGTAATGTTCATTCGGGGAAGGAGACATTGGTTTTTCAAATGTGGTTTTTCTGGTTTTCTGGATTTTATTTTTAATAAATTTTTTGAATCTGGTAAGTTAGGATCAACTGACTCGTTTTACATTGTGTAGTGGAACCCGGATTTCATGTTTTACATGCTTTATTATTAGCTAGATGCAAATATTTGTTTGTCATGGTCATTTTTTCTTCATCTGATTTCTTGCAGAACCTGTTTCTGTATGGTTTAATGTATAGTGATTGCAGGAGAGGTTGCAAATTTTTTTTTCGCCCTTCGGAATTTACCGAAGGCTTTTGGCCTTCGGTAATTACCGAAGGCTTTTGGCCCCGGTAATTACCGAAGGCTTTTGGCCCTCGGTAATTACCGAAGGGCGAAAGCCCTCGGTAAATGTTAGCGACAAGGGATTTACCGAGGGCTCTTTGGCCGTCGATAAGCCTTCGGTAATTACCTTTTACCGACGATTTTGGGCTGTTTCCGAGGGCTTCTGGCCTTCGGTAATGCCCTTCTTTTTTGTAGTGAATCATCTGACAACTTTTAATGAGATTTGTAACATTGTAAAAACTTTACATGTGCCAGATGAAGCAATTAGAATGAGTCTATTTCCCTTTTCTTTGGCTGGAAATGCAAAGCTTTGGCTAAATTCTTTTCCTGAAGGGAGTCTGACTGCTTGGGATGACGTAGTGGCAAAATTTTTGAATAAATATTTCCCCCAATCCAAGATCAATAAAGGCAAACAGGAAATATCTTCCTTTCAACAAGAGCCTGAAGAGTCTTTGAGTCAAACATGGGAGAGGTTCAAGGGGTTGCTGAGAAAAGCTCTAATTCATGGATTTGACATTCCCACTCAATTAAACCTTTTCTTAGGAGGTTTAAAATCTCACACAAAGCTTATGCTAGATACCTCTGCTAGAGGTAACATTAGGTGGAAGACACCTGATGAGGCACATGAAATAATTGAAAATATGGCATCTAGTGATAATGATGTCCAAAGTGAGAGAGTGCAAACGCAAAAGAAAGACATGTTTGAATTGCAATCCCAAGATGCCTTATTAGCCCAAAATAAAATCATGACTCAACAGCTTAAATCAATAATGAAAAAGTTGTCACAACTACCAAAGGAACTCCAAACTGTATCACAGGCACAACATCATCAAACTATGCAAGGTTGTGAACTGTGTGGTGGAGAGCACTAAAATGGACAGTGTGCTATTCAGTCCTGTGCAAAGGAAGAGGTTAATTACATGGGAAATCAAGGTTGTTCAGGCAACTATGGAAATTATAATCAAGGATGGAGACCTCATCCTAGCATGGGTCAGGCTAGTTCTAGTAGACCACCACAACAACAGTTTCAACAACAACCTACTCTTTCTGATAGGACATCCAAACTTGAAGAAACTTTGCAACAATTCATGCAAATGTCCATATCAAACCAAAAGAGCACATAATCTTCTATAAGGAATTTAGAAGTTCAAATTGGTCAGTTGGCCAAGAAATTAGAAGACAAGCCGGTAAATACATTTGGAGCTAACACTGAACCAAACCCAAAAGAGCATTGTAAAGCTATTATTACAAGGAGTGGTAAAGTGTTAGAAAGTGTAGTTGTAAGAAAGGAGGATGAAAAAGAAGCAGATAAAAAGAAGGCAGTGGAAGAGAGTCATAAAGGAAAACAAGTTTTGAATCCTTTACCGTATCCAAAGACGTATTCTAGAAAAGAAAAGGAAATTCAATTTTCTAGATTCATGGCTCTCTTCAAAAAGCTGGAAATCACAATTCCCTTTTCAGAAGCACTTCAAAAAATGCCCTCTTATGCTAGATTTATGAAAGATTTGTTGACAAAGAAGAGAAAGTATATTGAGGAAGAAATAATTGAGGTGCAAGGGAATTGTAGTGCCATCATCCAAAAACTTCTACCACCAAAATTTAAAGATCCTGGTAGTTTTACTATTCCATGCACAATTGGAAAACTCCCCATTGGAAAAGCATTGATAGACTTAGGTGCAAGCATCAATTTATGCCTTTGTCTATGTTGAAGAAAATAGGGGACATGGAAGTAAAACCAACAAGGATGACACTTCAACTAGCAGATAGGTCTGTCAAGTACCCATATGGAGTCATTGAAGATGTTTTAGTGAAAGTTGACAAATTCACTGTTCTAGTGGATTTTGTTATTCTTGACATGGAGGAGGATACTAAAGTCCCCCTTATACTTGGAAGACCTTTTATGAAGACTGCTAGGGTGATAATAGATGTTGATGATGGTCATCTGAAGGTGAGGTTACATGATGAAATAGTTACCTTTAATGTAGTAGAAGCTATGCAACACCCGAAAGATAGAGGAAAGAGTTGAAGTTTTGGATGATGTGGTTGAAAAAGTGAGAAGTCAGATGTTTGTGAAATCTTCCTTAGAGCGTGTCTTGATAAATTCATGTGAGGAACTTACTTTAGAAGAAGAATCTGAAGTAGAGGAGATTTGACAACATCTGGAAAAGTTGAAAGAAGAGAAATCCACTGATGTGAAAGTGGAAAAATTAGAAAAGGCTCCCTTAGATGATCAGGAAAAGATGGAATTAAAAATGCTTCTTGATCATCTTAAGTATGTATTTTTAGAGGTAAATGCCATGAAGCCTGTGATTATAAGCAATTCTCTGTCAAAGAATGATGAAGCAAAATTGGTTGAAATCTTAAAAGAAAATAAAAAGGAAATAGGTTGGCACATCTCTGATCTGAAAGGTATAAGTCCAACGTATTGCATGCATAAGATTATGATGGAAGAGGACTACAAACCCATAGCACAACCATAGAGGAGATTGAATCCAAATTTGAAAGAGGTGGTGAGAAAGGAAGTACTTAAATTGCTTGAAGCAGGAATGATATATCCTATCTCTGATAGTGCTTGGGTGAGTCTTGTACATGTTGTTCCTAAGAAAGGGGGTATGACTGTTGTTTAGAATGATAAGAATGAATTAATTCCTACAAGAACAGTCACAGGGTGGAGAATGTGCATTGATTACAGAAAACTAAATCAATCCACTAGGAAAGACCATTTTCCTCTCCCTTTTATGGATCAAACGTTGGAAAGGCTGGCAGGGCAAGCCTATTATTGTTTCCTGGATGGCTATTCTGGGTACAATCAAATAGTAGTAAATCCTGAGGACCAAGAAAAGACTGCTTTCACTTGTCCCTTTGGTGTGTTTGCATACCGAAGGATGCCATTTGGTCTATGTAATGCTCCTGCCACATTCCAACGTTGCATGTTAGCCATTTTTGCTGATCTTGTTGAGAATTGCATAGAAGTTTTCATGGATGATTTTTCGGTCTTTGGCAAATCATATGATTTATGCTTGCAAAACCTGGATGTAGTCTTGAAAAGATGCATTGCCACGAACCTTGTGTTGAATTGGGAAAAATGCCATTTTATGGTTCGTAAGGGGATTGTCTTAGGACATAAGATCTCATCCAGGGGAATAGGTGTAGATCAAGCTAAGGTTGATGTGATTGAAAAGCTACCACCTCCTACAAATGTCAAAGCGGTAAGAAGCTTTCTTGGACATGTTGGATTCTACAGAAGATTTATAAAAGATTTTTCCAAGATTGCTAAACCCCTCTGCAATTTGCTTGTAAAAGACACTCAGTTTGAGTTTGATGATGAGTGTCTGAAAGCTTTTGAGATATTGAAAGAGAAGCTAGTCACAACTCCTGTTGTAGTTGTACCAAATTGGACTCAAGATTTTGAGTTAATTTGCGATGCTAGTGAATATGCCATTGGGGCTGTATTGGGACAGAGACGTGGCAATGTTTTTCACGTTATTCATTATGGCAGTAAAGTTCTGAATGGTGCACAATTGAATTATGCCACAACTGAAAAAGAATTTTTGGCAATTGTGTATGCTCTTGAAAAGTTTAGACCGTATTTGATAGGATCTAAAGTTATCATTTACACTGACCATTCAGCCATAAAATACTTACTGGCAAAGTCTGATTTAAAGCCACGTCTCATAAGATGGGTTTTACTGTTACAGGAATTTGATCTTGAGATAAAAGACAAAAAGGGGAGCGAGAATGTCATTGTTGATAATTTGGCTTACCTCCTTAACACTGAGGTTACTGAGAAAGAAGGAGAAATTAAGGGAGAATTTATTGATGAGCGTCTGATGCTCATACAATAGAGGCCATGGTTTGCAGACATGGCTAATTTTAAGGCTGTAGGAATTCTCCCTGATGACTTGACTTGGCAGAAAAAGAAGAAGTTTCTACATGATTCCAAAGAATATCTTTTGGATGATCCTTATCTCATCAAGTTGGGTGCTGACCACTTATTGAGGCGGTGTGTCACAGTAGAGGAAGCTGCTGGTATCCTATGGCATTGTCATAATTCGCCATATGGAGGAGGAGAAAGGACAACTGCCAAAGTGCTTCAATCTGGTTTCTTTTGGCCAACCTTATTTAAAGACGCACGTGCTCATGCAAAAGGTTGTGACAAATGCCAAAGAACTGGAAGCATTTCAAAAAGACATGAGGTGCCACTGCATGCTAGTTTAGAAGTTGAAGTGTTTGATTGTTGGGGAATGGATTTTATGGGACCATTACCTTCGTCCTACAACAATGAATACATCTTAGTAGCAGTGGATTATGTCAGTAAGTGGGTGGAAGCTGCAACATGCCAAAAGAATGATGCCAAGACAGTGGTCAAATTTCTCAAAAGACAAATCTTCTCAAGATTTAGAGTGCCTAGGATCCTCATAAGTGATGGAGGATCACATTTCTGTAACGCTCAATTGGCTAAGGTCTTGATACACTATGATGTGAGGCACAAGATTGCCTCACCTTATCATCCTCAGACCAATGGCCAAGCTGAAGTTTCCAATAGGGAAATCAAAAGAATCCTTGAAAAGAGTGTTTCATCATCAAGAAAGGATTGGGCTGCAAAATTAGATGATGTCCTTTGGGCATATAGGACTGCCTTAAAGACTCCAGTGGGGCTAACACCCTTCCAGTTAGTCTATGGCAAGTCATGTCATCTCCTAGTTGAGATGGAACATAAAGCATATCGGGCACTAAAATTCCTTAACTTTGATTCTTCTCTTTGTGGAGGTAAAACAAAGCTTTAGTTGCAAGAGTTGGAGGAAATGAGGATGACTACTTATGATTGTTCAAGAAAATATAAAGAAAGGGTCAAGATGTACCATGATAAGAAGCTGCTAAAGAGAGATTTTCAACCTGGACAACAGGTACTGTTGTTCAATTCCAGATTCAAACTGTTTCCAGGTAAGTTGAAATCTAAATGGTCTGGTCCTTTTGTGATTAAGGCAATCAAGCCTTATGGTGCTATTGAATTGATGGATCCAAATTCTGAGGATTCAAATAGAAGCTGGATTGTAAATGGTCAAAAATTGAAACATTATTTGGGTGGAGAGGTTGAACGCCTCACCACAATTATTCATTTATCTGAACCATGAAATGTCTGGGTCAAGCTAGTGACATTAAAGAAGCGCTTGCTAGGAGGCACCCTATCACATGTTTGTATATATCTGTGTTTGTTCATTTTGTTTGTGTAATTGTTGAGTTAGAGTGTGGAGAGGAAGTGTTAATGAAGCTTGATGAATGATTTCTGACGCTCTAGTCGCACAGCGCACAGCTGAGGTGCGCTCTGCGACTAGATGATTTTTTGGAAGCAGTGATTTATTCGTACAACGAATTACATGCGCTATGCGGGAGAGAAAAATAAATTGTTTAGAGATTGTAGTTCGCATAGCGCATTACATGCGCTTTGCGACTATAAAATTGAATTTTCTCCCTGTAAAGCGATCCGCGTAGCGCATTGAAAGAGCAAAGCGACCACAATCACTGGAGCAAATTGAAAAAAATCAAGCCATTAATTCGCATAGCGCACACTTTACGCTATGCTACCAAAAGTTTGAGGGAGATCTCTGTCAAAATATTCGCAAGGCAAAATTTTGCGCAGAGCGAATTAAATGTGAGAGAAGAGTTTTTTCATTTAAATTCGCATAGCGCATAGCTGAAGTGCGCTCTACAAATGTTGTTCAAAAAAAAAATTAGTCGCACAGCGCACAACTAAGGTGCACTTTGCGACTGAACACCGAAATTTAAAAAAATAATAAATTATTCAAATGTGCAGAAAACGAGGGAATACTAGAGATTCGCACAGCGCACAATTAATGGTGCGCTATGCGAATTAACACAGAGAGGTTTTAAAACGTCCTCTTTCTGTTTTTATTTTACCCCTCTTTTCATTTTTACCCTAGTCCCCTCCTTCCTATCCGCACAACGAACACCCTCTCCCTCTCTGCCAACTTCTCCATTGCCACCACTTCCCAGTCTCTCTGATTCTGTTTGTCTCCATTGCATTTTCGCTCTCTGATCCTTGGTCATTCTCAACAGGTTTCACTCCTCCTCCATTTGCTTCTTTGTTCTTAGTGTTCATAGGACTTTGATAGAGTTTCTAGTTTACTTGGCATGCTCTGTTCATCTGAAGCAAATTGTGCATATAGTTTTCAATCCAGATCTGGTTTTGTTGATATGATGAACATGCATTTGCACTGTCAGTTGATTTCTGATGGATGTCCTCTGCATTGTTTCTCGCTAGGCGATAGATTCGCATAGCGAATTATAGGTCTGGTTTTCTGATATGAAATTCGCTAGGCGAAAAATTCACAAAGCGAATTATATGTTTGTTTTCTGATATGAAATTCGCACAGCGACTCTGGTCGCATAGCGAATGGTCCTGAGAGAAGACACCTATTTCTAATTTTTCACACAGCGACTCGTGTCGCATAGCGAATTGATCTTGACAACAGGCACTTAAAGTGCATATTCACATCGCGCACACTGGCGCATAGCGAATTCCATCTGCCAACATCTGTGTTTTGTCTCATTCACTTGCTCTGACCCATCTTCCACAATTGTTTGCACTGTCTATTATTTCTTGCAGATGGCACCTCCCAAGAGCACACAAGAAAAGAAGAGGAAGACCACCCGAGGGTCTTCTTCTAGATCCCAACCTTCAGAAGCCCAAGAGGAGAACCTTGTCCTGAACTATGATCAGGACCATTTTATTTCAGAGGCACATTCTGATAGGTTCCATCCGAATCTTATGGGAAGGACATTATTACCTGAGAGGAGGATTGAATTGAAACCTGGAGAATATGACCATATCCAAGAAGAATTGGAGAAGAGGAAATGAAATTTTGTATTAGCCAACCTCCCAGATGAGATTGATGAAGTATTGGTCAAGGAATTTTATGCAAATGCCTGGGAACCTGACCACTCTCAGCCTCACTCTAGAGTCTCTAAAGTGCGAGGCAAGCTAGTACGCTATGACCGCAGATCATTGAACAGGATTCTGAATACACTGATGTTTCAGCCGTGCCTTCTAGGCGCTTTCATGTCCAGCTATCCTGACCATGACCTTATTGCATCCACTTTATGCCTCCCAAGATATGGCTATCAGTTAGGGACTAGTGGGACGCCAGTGAGAATATTAAGGAAACATTTGAATTCACTGGCCACCATCTTGAGTCTCTTCAAGTTCACAAACATCTGTCACAACTCTCATACTTCCGACATCAACCTAGAAAGGTCGTATATGGAATATGGTATTACGACAGGGATTGATATGGATGTGGGAGCTTATATCTCTCAAGAGATGGCATTGATTGCTGATAATGATACCTGTAAGCTTGGATTTCCTGCTCTGGTGACAGCCTTGTGAGAGGCAAGTGGAGTCGCCGGAGTCTCTGATATCATTTTGAAACTTCAACCTCCTCTTAACAAGAAATTTTTTGATAGGAATTGCACCAACAGGGGAGAGTTCTCTGCTATGAATGCTCCTCCTCCAGTTCCCCCTCCAAGCAGGAATGTTAGAGCTGCCAGACCACCCGTAGCGCCTTCCGTTCCTTCACCTGATCTTTTCACTCGCTACATGCAGCAGAGTCTGGCTCGACAGGACGACATCCGCGACTGGTGCATTAGTATGTGGCAGGGTCAGGTGTCCTTACAGGATAGCATGTATAACTTGTCCCTGGGCATCCCTGATTTTCCTCCAGATTCACTGATGACTGGAGCTCAATTTGCAGCACAGATTCCATGGCCAACCTTTAGACACTGTGATACATTTGTGAACCCTTTTGAGCCTTGAAAATTTTTTCCTTCCACCTTGAGCCTATTAGATGATATCCTACTTTACACCTTAGAAGAGAACATATATTATGCTTTAAAAGAGGTTAAGGTTGAATTTAAGTTTGTGGGAAGAAAAGATTAAAAAAAAAAAAAGCTCAAAATGAAAAAGAAGGTTGAGCTGTGAAAGAAAATGGTATGTGATGAATGATATATTTTGGGATTTGAGTACTGGATTGGGAATTTAAGTTGTTCTCTTCTTAATAGGTGTCTTTGAATCCAAGAAAAACCATGATTCTTTTTCTAGCCAAGCCCAACCTTAACCTAAAAAGACCTTTGGACTTAACCAATAGTGTGTGAAGTGTGTGAATCAAATGAAATGCAAAAGCTGATGAAGTTCTATGTCAATTCTACTGTCATGTGAGGACAAACACTTGAGTGTGAGTAATGATAAATGTTGATCTGGTTGTTCATATTCTATACACAGATGATTTTGTGAGTGATGCACCATGTCATACTTGTTGAAATCTTTGGGAATGCATGTGAGTTTTTTCTGATGTGCAAAGTCATTCTATCAAAATGCCTTTTGTGTTGTGTTGTTTAGTTTCTTTTTGTGATTTCCTGAGGGCATGAAATAGTTCAAGTTTGGGGGAGTTGATAAGTGTGAAAAAGAGTTGTTTTTACACTTATAAATGATCTCAATCTTCTAATTATTCATGTTATTACTTAGTGAAATGTTGTAATAGGAAGTAGATTGTTTTATAAATTATTGTACAGGAAAGGATGTATAATTGAGAGTCTGTAAGCCAATTCTCGCATAACGCAAGCCAAAACTCGCACTGCTAGGAAACGGAAATTCGCATTGCGCACCATTACTTGTGCGCTGTGCGAATAACATCAGTTGAGAGGCAGCAGTTACACGAAATTCGCATAGCGCACACACACCTGTGCGCTGAGCGAATTAATGAAGTTATGTGGTTTTAAAAGACGTGACAGAAAGGCAGAAAACATCTTCTGACACACGAAAATAGCCAGAAAAATACTAGAGAATTCAGGAGACGAACAGGAGACCTTTCAAGACATCAAGACTTCACTTTCTGCAAGGAATTGGTGTAAAGAGTACGTTTGAGATGTCTAGGATATGCTAAATTTTCTGTTCATTGGAATTGGTTGTATGACGAAACATTAATGTAAATTTCCTGTGCAATATATGTTTCTGTTCTTGTTCTTTTCTTGACTTGCTTTTGATTATACAGAAGTATTAATCTCTTTAAAAGTTCTATTGTACGGGGAAGTATTTTTAGAACCAGAAACGTAAGAAAAGAAACTAAAAGTAAACGCTAGGAATAGCTTTTGTGCTTTTGGTCATTCTCAACATCTGAATTTAATGCAAAATTATCTGATGAATTAATTAAGGAATTAATAATTCGATAGATAATTTTAGAACTTGTTTTAAGGAATTAAACCAAGATACTCTGATGTGAATGCTTGAACAGAGAATATATGTTGTCCAGGATTTTACTGTAATATTAGTCAAAGACCAATTCCACTAATCTTTTATCGCATTTTTCAATCTTAATTTTTTTACGTTGTTAATTTCATGCTTAATTCCAAATTGAAATCACAAATGTTCTCATCAGTAATTGATCTTGATAAATAATTATAATTGAATAACGTAACTCAAATTCCCTTGGGAGAACGATACTCTTTTACTTATCACTGTATTACTTGAAACGATTTGGTATACTTGCCAAAAAGTTATCATGTAGCCTTTGATCTCGCAATTACACCTAATGTGCATATATGATCAGCCTTTGTACGTTCAGTTAGCAACAATCAATGCAGTTAATTGAATGTCCAATTAATGCAGTCGAATTTCATTTAATGCTTGGTCAACAGAATTAAAATATAGTCGTTGTGACAGTTATATCAAGCATTAATAGTTATTCAAAACACATCAAACTCAGTCGAATGCAACACACATATAATCGACTTTATAACAGAGTAAAACAATTTTGAAAACATATCTCTTTGAAAAACTCTCACAGCACACTTGAAAAAGTTTGTGCAAATTGTTAAGATATCAACAAGTGTACCGAATCGTATCAAGTAATACAAAAAGTTAAGACCAAGTATCGTATCCCAAAGGACTCACTGCACTAAACAATTGTGTAATTGCTTAACTAATTAAGACTTAAGAACAATTTTTGGGGTTTTGAATGCAAATGCAATAAAAATAAGCATGAATGCAATTTGATCAATTGAGGCTAAACACTAGAATGAATGGATGAAGTTGATAATATGAGATGATAATGTTGTTGGGGTTTAGATTTCACTTAATCACTCTCATGCATATATGAATTCTTCTTCTTCACTAAATTGTTAACGTCACTCTCTAAATTACTTAAAACCCGATCCCTCAGCGAAGAAAGCATATCCTTAATTACTAGACCACAATCCCTTGCATCCCTAATAATTAATTTTGCATTACGATTAGGAGCTTAAGACGACCAAATCTCATACCCCCATCCCTGAGCAATACTGCTTTTGGGAGCAATTCTCCAGAACCAGAATTGTAAGATACCTTTCGGTACTCATGCAAATCATACATCATGCCATGAATGAGTTAAACATAACAAGCATTAAGAGAAGAAGAATTACCCTAACAATTAATGAAAGAAGCATATATAATTAAAACCAATTCAAATACATGAGAGTATAAAGGTTACATCTTCACCAACAACTAATTGAATTTAGTTCCCCCTTGTCATGGGGAAACTAGATGAACAATGGAATGAAAGAGATCGAAAAACCCTAGAAAGAGAAGATGAGAGGTGTCACATCCCCAAATCTACCCCCATAGGGGTGAAACGTGTGTTTCTATGCTCAAGCCATCAAGAGATACAATCCCTAGGACGTCCAAGTCCTTAAATAGATCAAAATAATAACAGAAAACAGGTCCAAGTCCACATCGTTGGCACTCAACGCCCCACTTAGTGCCCCAAGGCGGTGTGTGGGAAAAAGCTGGCGCTCAGGGCCTCTAAGCGGCTCTCAGCCTTTATTGGCGCTCAAGGCCCGTAAAGGGGCGCTCAAGGCCCGTAAAGGCGCCCTCAGCCTTGACTGGCTGGCGCTCAGGGCCCCTGAGGGGGCCCTCAGCTTTAGCTTGACTTTTCTGTACTACGTTTTTTTTTCTCTTTTTCTGCATTCCAACTCCTTGGTACTTTAACTCCTCTTTCAAATCATTCCAATAACCTACAAAATCAAGGGAATTTAGTGATAAAATCATTAAGTATACTCTCTACTCACTTATTCACAAAACTAAACTAAAAACATGAGTTCAAGCAAGCTTCTAAGTCAAAAAGGGTGCGTTTAACATCAAAATTATATCACAGATTACGGTATTTTCAATCGTTATCACAACCCCAAACTTGAAACTTTGCTTGTCCTCAAGAAAAATGTAACTTGGCTTAAACAAAATAATCATACTACAATGGTCAAGCATATCAAAAAGCATTTTCTTTTGAGACAAATAAATCACTCATGAATGCTCATCATAGAAAGATTAGTCAAGATATAATGATGCTTTAGCCAATCAAGCTTTAACTATGGTGCTCAAATAATCAAGACATACACAACAGATGCAAGATTATGAGTGATCAACAACCAAGCAAGAATGTTATCATAAAGTGCATGGAACAATTCTTCACCAAAGACGGTGTTTCACTCAAGCACTCAAAAGTATTTCACTCAAGAACTCAAAAGTGTTTCACTCAAACTCAAAGGTGTATAGTGAGGTAACACTCTTACATTCTACCATCACAATGTCACATGAATCAACTTTGCCTTTCATTTAACCACATATCAAACATACTCACAAGCAAGTTATCATCACAAGGACTTTTTTGAGGTTTGTATTGAGGCCGGGCTAAGAAGAAAATTGGTTTTTCTAGACAAAAAAGTTCCTTGAGTTAAGAGAGTGCATAATTCATTTATTCTTATAAAAACTCAACTCTCTTTCTTCTTTTATGTGAGAAACCAATTTTTAACTTATTCCCAACTTTACTTGCATTGAGCTTAACCTTTTCTTTCCTTTCTTTTCTTCTCTTTTGTTTTTTTCTTTTGCTCAATGCTCTTTAATGAATTTCAAAAAGTTCTTTTCCGATTTCTCACAACCCCAAACTTTAACCATTCTCCATTACCATATAAACATACTCTACTCAACTCAAGGTAAGGATTTCAAAAAGGATATTCAAAATTTCAAATTTAGGCTCAAGGTTCAAAGGGTAAAGAGAAACATTGTTCTTTGTAAGGTTCACCTATTGACATTGGCTCTAAAGGAGAAGAAAACAAGGCCTTGATCATGTGTAACAAGCAAGCAAGTGGTTCAATCATAGAATATTAGGCAAAATCATTCATGCTTCCAAAGTAATAGCATTCAATCAATCAAAAACTCTGGAGTCCAACCTCTTACAGGTTAACTCAAGTTCCACAATTTGATAAACATCCTGCTGAGCATATTAATCCCAATTGAAATCACGTATATTTTTTTAACAAAACTATGAGCAACCACCATCTACGCTTAAAAGCCTCACCAATCATTAACTCAACATGCATCATAGAACAATAGAGCAAACACAAGAATATTACTCATCACAAACAACATTTTATCACATCATACCAAACCATTGCATCCCAATTCATTAAACCAAGTACATAAGCAAAAAAAATAAACACAATTCAAATAAGCATAAAAATCCTGATCCAGCAGCATCCATAAGTAACTACTTTCATCTAAACCGTACAACATCCATCGGTAGATGCAAATCCTTCGCATCAGCATCCATCAATAAATTCTGATCTTTCTCATCTTCATCGGCATCCCTCAGTAGATGTCGTCACTAACATCCATCAGTAGACGCTTAATCACATAACATCCATCAGTAGATGCTATCATTCATCACCCTCATCATAGCAGCATCCATCAGTAGATGCTATCATTCATCACCCTCATTATAGCAGCATCCATCAATAGATGCTCTCATCTGAGTCTTCATCATCATAGCATCCATCAGTAGATGCTTTAATCTAGTAGCATCGCATCCATCAGTACATGTTCTCATCTAAATCATCCTAGCATCCATTAGTAGATGCTATCATTTGAGTCCTCCTAGCATCCCTTAGTAGATGTTGTCAGCATCCATCAATAGATGTTGTCATTACTGCAAAGCATAATCAAATCCAAAACCACACAAATAATCAAATAAAAAAAAAGGTCAAAAATTGGGTTGCCTCCCAATAAGCGCTTGTTTAACGTTACGAGCCTGACACCATTAAGCACAATCTGGATTTTTGATATTGGTGCTTTTTTGTCTTTCATCACACCAACATAACTTCAATAGCTTCCTAGTCACCATCTTTACTCTCCTTGAATAAGGAGCCTCAATCTCAATAACTCCATTATCTTTAATATCTTTAATCACCCAGAGCATGTTCTTGAATTTCACTTGTTTGCCAATGTAGGGTTTGTTGAAAAAGAATGGCTTAGTTTCAATACCAAGGAGGGGGGGGGGTGAATTGGTGAAACACAAAAATCAGAGTCTTTTAAAAATCTTTTTCACAAAAGGATGATCTTTCAAAAGTTTCTTGAATCTCAAGGAATAAGATTTTTTAAGTGTAGCGGAAATAGTTGACTACGTGAAGAGTAAAGTCGACTTAGAAAATTAAAAGTGCAGGGATAGAGAATTCAAACGCAGATTTTTATACTGGTTCGGCCAAACTGCCTACATCTAGCGTCCTCCCAATCCCAGGAAGCAAATGCACTATAATGATCAAGGTTTTTACAACAAGGCTTTTATAGCGACCTCCACGTCAAAATATAAAACACCTCTCTAACCCTCTAATCAAAATATAGGCATATACAAACAAAGAACAACAACAAGATGTCCCCTCTTCTACAATCCTTAATCACTTTGAACAATCCTCAAAGTCCAGAACGTTGCACGCTCTCTTCCTATATTCACAACAAGGCAGCCACAATCTTCACAAGATTGAGAGAAGAAGTTGATCACATCAGACACCTCAAGTGCAGGTTGATCAATCAATCAATGCGCAAAGATTCTTGCTCGTCAAGCAATCACCAAAGAATGAACACCTCAGTCTTTCTTGATGGATTCGTGGAGCTTTAGCTCATTCTACCAGAGATCAATAATCTGAAACAATTCAATCAAAATGTTAGATTCACAAAATTGTCTGCAAAAATCAAATTCGTGTCTATTTATACTTCTTTACAAAACTAACGCTCCTAAGTCGAATATGCTACTAATAAAGTCAATTATACTCAGACAATTATAACAGTTAGTAGCAGTCAAACCAACTTAATTGATTTCGCATTTAATACAGTTGACTCACAATCAATGCTTGGTCAAAGATATAAAATATAGTCATTAGACATCACAAGCTTTAACAGAATTTCAAAACATAACTAATTAAGTCGAGTAGCTTGCGCATACAGTCGACTTTGTAACACTTCAATGCAGTTTTGAAATAATTTCTTTCCAAAAATACTCACAGCACACTTTGAAAAAGTTTGTGCAAAGCCACCAGTTTTAATCGACTTACTTCATAATGAAGTCCACTTAAAACTGCTGTTTTGCCACATATTATAAGTTCAACAAAAGTGCATGTGGTTTTCCTTTTCTAAAACATATCTCATGCATTCACAGATAAGATCTCATGTAAAACAAAGTGAATTGCAACAACGACAAAATCAACACAAACATGTTCTCAAAGGGCCCTTAGCGTAGGATTTCACGCATCACCGCTTGGGCGCTCCATTGACGGCGCTCATCGCCAAACTTCAAGTGCAAGTAGAATCTTTCTTTTTAGTTTTGGAAGTAGAGAAGACTGTCAATAGTAGATGAAGAAGGCAGATAATCAAGAGAAACTAGTTCATCAAGACTCTATGCATGAAAATAATGAACCCTGTTGAGATTGCTGATAGGGGGAGCACTATTTTAGCTAAACCTACAATCTCAGAGCTTCTGATTTTTATGAACATAACAAATATTGAGCGAAGAAGAATTACCCTAACAATTAATGAAAGAAGCATATATAATTAAAACCAATTCAAATACATGAGAGTATAAAGGTTACATCTTCCCCAACAACTAATTGAATTTAATTCTCCCTTGTCGTGGGGAAACTAGATGAACAATGGAATGAAAGAGATAGAAAAACCCTAGAAAGAGAAGAGGAGAGTTGTCACATCCCCAAATCTAACCCCACAGTGGTGAAACATGTGTTTCTCTACTCAAGCCATCAAGAGATACAGTCCTTAGGACGTCCAAGTCCTTAAATAGATCAAAATAATAACAAAAAACAGGTCCAAGTCCACGTCATAGGCACTCAGCGCGCCACTTAGGGTGCCCAGGCGGTGTGCGGGAAACAGCTGGCGCTCAGAGCCCTTGAGGGGCACTAAGCCTTGACTGGCGCTCAGGGCCCCTAAAGGGGCGCTCAGCATACACTAGCTGGCACTCAGGGCCCCTAAGGGGGCCCTCAGCTTCAGCTTGACTTTTCTGCACTGTATTTTTTTCTCTTTTTATGCATTCCAACTCCTTGGTACTTTTACTCGTCTTTCAAATCATTCCAATAACCTACAAAATCAAGGGAATTTAGTGATAAAATCTTTAAGTATACCCTCTACTCACTTATTCACAAAACCAAACTAAAAACATGAGTTCAAGCAAGCTTCTAAGTCAAAAAGGTGCGTTTAGCATCAAAATTATATCACAGATAACGGTATTTTCAACCGTTATCACAAATAAATGAGTTTTAATCAACTCACCCCATAATGAAATCGATTTAAAACTGTTGTTTGGCCACATAATTTAAGTTCAACAAAAGTGCTTGTGGTTTTTGTTTCCCAAAAGCATGTGTCATGCATTCATGTATAAAATCACATATATAACACAGTGAAATGCAATGAACTAGATAAACAACACAATCATGTTCTCAAAAAACATATATAACATGTAAGCATAGAACATGTAACACCAAATACATGTGTGTTATTAATTATGTGTTGTCATCATCAAAAACTCGGATATCACTAAGATTGTGGGTTCAGCTAAACTAGTGCTCCCCTATCAACAATCTCAACAATCTCCCCCTTTTTTGATGATGCACAACCATGATTAATAATCAACCATGTTGCACAACTCAATACAAATTATCAATCAATCAACCAAAAATTATCCCCCTTTAGGCATTAGCAAAAAAGGTAAGCACACAAAGGTATTGATAGACAGATAATCAATCATACAAAGATGCATAAGATAATCATAAAATAAGTACAGATGCTCCCCCTGTCAAGATTATTCACATGAAATTAAGATATTCTACCCCTTAAATGAAGGCATGTGAAATATATCAATGATATGCAATGCTCCCCATATCATTATGCATATTTCAATCTCAAAATACAGATGCACAATGCAGTAAATAGAAATTGTCAGAGCATATATCAGTGTAAATAACACAGTATCAGATCAGATAAATCACAGTAATAACATTGTGAGATTCAATCAAACAACATATTTCAAACTCTTATCATCTCAGATATTTTATGCAGCAGATAAACATAGAGATATAAGAATAAGTAATCAACATCAATTAAAGCAAGATTTAAAGATATCATATTTTTTCTTCTTGTTTAGGAATCTTGTAAATTTTCCAGCCTGCAGATTTATTCTTCTAATTCTTGATTCCAGCCCATCTACACCACTTTTGTTGTTTCGTAGCAGATCTGTACCAAAAGATTCATAAAATCCATTAGTAATGGAATTATGTTTATCATTACATGAAACATACACTAGTTCAAAAATATATTCACTCTTTTTCATGGTTTGAGAAACAAATGTAATTTTCCAGGATCAGTCGATTTAATGAAAACAGTAATCGACTAGTTTTTCAAATATTTTATGAAAACCAGCTCTGGTGCCAATTGTTAAAAAAGAATGGCTCAATTTCTCACACCAAGAGGGGGGTGAATTGGTGAAGTATAAAATTTAAAACTTCCAAAATCTTTATCACCAAAAGTGGTGCCTTTCTAACTTTCTTGAAACGCAAGGTAAAAGACTTTTTTATGCAGCGGAAAATGAATTGATTAAGTACAGTAAGAAGTTGATTGAACAAAAGAGTGTAGGGATAGAAAGATCAAACACTGAATTTTTATACTGATTCAGCCAAGCCTACATCCAGTGGCCTTCCAACCACAGGAAGCCAATGCACTATAGTGATCAAAGTTTTTACAACAAGGCTTTTATAGCGACCTCACATCAAAAATATAAAACACTTCTCTAACCCTCTAATCAAAATATAGGCAGTATACAAACAAACTAGTAGCAAGAATCCCCTCTCCTGCAGTCCAAACCCTTTGAGCCACCCTCAAAGTCAAAAAGGCAGAGCGTTCTTCTTCCTGTAATCACAACAGGGAACCATAGTCCAATCTTAACAATATTGTAGCCTCTGATCTCTCAGTTACACCCAATGTGAAAATATGATCAGCCTTTGTATGTGCAGTTAACTCGCTCTTCAAGAATCCACAAGTAGATGATCACCACCGTTGTTGGTATCGGAGGGGGTATTTTTCGAAAAGTATAGCGCAGTGGAATTAAAACTCAGAGAGCGGAAAGCGTGTTCGATCACAATTAAAATTAATTTGGTTCTTTTAGTAAAAATAATTTTCTTTCAGAAAATTAATCAAACAGTTGATATACGTAAAATAATATGAGTGTAGGGAATAGAAAAATCACACAGATATTTTTATACTGGTTCGATTCAACAGAATCTACGTCCAGTCGTTAATGACTATAAATAGTGATTAACAGTTCCACTAAAAATGGTTTAACAGATTACAATCAAATGAACAGGAATAAAACGAAAAGAACCACTCTACCAACTTGAAGAGAACCGCTCCGGCAATCGACCAACGATTCGCAAGCTTCTCCTTTCACAAGACCAGGCAGAGTACCTTGCTAACTTGAAGAGAGTCTGCTCCGACTATCGACACACGATACGCGAGCCTCTCCTTTCACAAGACCAAGCAAGGGAACAATGAACAAAAAGCTCTCTAAGAACGTTCCTCTGACACACAGTGTTCTAAGCTTTCTCAGTTCAAAAAAAAAAACGTTACCTTCTGATTTCTCCAAATCAAATTATATAGCCAAGTACACTGAATGCCAAAGGTCAGCTCCCAACTGCCATGAATAATCGATTATTGTAAGTGATAATCGATTATTCAAGTCCATTACAGAGGTTTCAAAAAAATGATAATCGATTATATGAAGTGATAATCGATTATTCAAGTATGACTTGTGATAATCGATTATTGCTTAACCATAATCGATTATACTAGTAAAAATTACAATGTTTAACATTTTCCTACTACATTCAAAATCTACAAGTTGCTTTTTTTAAATATTTTCCTACTACATCCAAAATCTATAAGCTGCAGCATCATCAAAACACATCTTCAGGTTTTACCAATACTCCTTATTGGTAACAATCTCCCCCTTTTTGATGATGATCAAAAACTCTCTTTTTAAAAGCAACTCAGGTTTACCTGCAACATATATATTACTAATGGACAACCATAGAGTTAGCAGTACTTGTACAATTAAAAACTATTTTTTTCTTTAATCCTCCCCTTATATTTCTTCTCCCCCTTTTTGATCATAAGCAAAAAGAATAATGTAATAACCTCCCCCTTAATATGAGCTCCCCCTCAAAAATGGAATATATGCACAAAATAAAAGCTCATTATATTAAGAACAGAAAGGAATTACATGAAATTCATAAAGATTAAGAAACTAAATACCATAAAGAAAATAACATAACAATCAAACTTAGAGGCCTAAAACCTAGAATTCAGGACTAGGAGAACGTTCAGGAGGTGGGATATTAAGATGACCCTCGATGTTAGATAGGCGAACATCAAGATCAAGAAATTGATCAACCATGTACTCATCAACAGATCGCTGCCACTCATAAATCTCCTCAAAGTGAGTCTTTTGTGCAAGACTCATATCCTCCAACTGTTTAGATAACCTTGCAAAATGTTCTTCCATAGAAGTTGAGGAAGAGGAGGGTATGTTGGATGGTCCAGCATCAGACGGAGCAGCAGCACTTACTGGGTCAGCCATATGAGTGTCCATGTCATCATCTTCATCTACATCAGGATGGTCATCATCTTTGTGAATAAGGACTCTGCCTCTAGTAATGAATCCCATTTGACGAAAGGTAGTATCTCCAATTTCTGATCCCACAACTTCAATAGTTTGAACGAGTTCTCCTTCAACAGGTACACCTTTGAATTCTAAAATCCTAGAAATAAGAAGAGCATAGGGAAATTGATATGAATGGGATTTCTTGGCTTTTACCATTGTGTCAGCAATGCGAGCAGGCCAGTCGATGTGTATGTGATTTAGAATCCCATACAACAGAAGTAAATCCTGCTCAGAGCATTGAGCATGGTTGGTTGCTCTAGGACATAAAATCCAGACAATCAAGTAGTGGATCATCCTTTCTTCAACTTTAAAACCTCCAACCAGTAATTACCTTCTATTGGTTTGCCGTTCAGGATGACGCAGGAAGGATTGAAAAGTCATCATCCTGTTGAAATCTTCAAGTCCTAAATGGACTTTGACAGCATCATCCCAGATGGGAAGTTGAGCAACATTGGTCCATACGTCATCATCTAAAATGATGCGTACTCCCTTGACCTTAGTAGATATTATCCCATCTCGATAGCGCAAGTTGAAGTAGAAGACTCTTATAAGATCAGGATAAATGCATCCTTTTTGTTCTAACAGATGCGTTAACCCCTGCTCAGCAAAAGTGTTTGGAAATTGAAAGCCATAGAAGCGGAAAAAGTCAAGACGAATAAACTTTACCGCCATGATCTTCCTTTCTTGCCAAGAATTAACAAAGTCTGCATGTTTCCCTTGATCTGAAATCCATCCATCTATGTTTGCAAGACGTGGTTGAGAAGAAGAGGAGGCTCCAGCTGTTCTGCGACGGTGCCTTCTTGAGTCAGCCATGGAGGAAGAATGGGAAAATGAGATTTTGAGAAGGTGAAGAGAAATGAAGAAGATTTGAGCTCTAGATTTGATTTCAGCAGTATTTGGGTGCAAAGGAGTGTCTAATAATCGATTATGGGGGGCTATTTATAAGAAAAATGGAAAAAACTAGCCATTTATGGCCGTTTATAGCCGTTATGGGATGCTCCAACGGCTCTATTTTTGAAACTGTCAGCGCGATAATCGATTATGGCTCGTGATAATCGATTATCAGTTCAATAATTACTGCCCAGAATTGCATGATAATCGATTATGCATAATGATAATCGATTATCTGCTCAAGATTTTCCAGAATTGAATTTTATGCATGAATAATCGATTATAACTTAGTGATAATCGATTATGAAGCGTTAAGTTTACGAAAAATGCAAAAATTTGCATAGATTTTGATTCTAAGATATGTCTAACACTCCTAACTCTCTTCTAAGCTCAAAAAATCTATCTTTAGGTAGAGCCTTGGTAAAGATATCAGCTAATTGATGTAAGGTATCAACATATTCAATTTGACAATCCCCCTTTTGAATATGATCTCTTAAGAAATGGTGCCTAATTTCTATATGCTTAGTTCTTGAATGCATTATGGGGTTCTTGGTCAAATTTATCGCACTAGTATTGTCACATTTTAGAGGAATTTTGTCAAGGAAGATATCAAAGTCTTCCAATTGTTGTTTCATCCACAAAATTTGGGCACAACAGTTTCCAGCTGCAATATATTCAGCTTCGGTGGTAGACAAAGCTACACATGCTTGTTTCTTTGAGTGCCATGACACTAAAGAACATCCCAAGAAATGACAGGTTCCACTAGTACTTTTTCTATCAATTTTACAGCCACCATAATCTGCATCAGAGTATCCTATTAAACTAGGTGAGGCATCAGAGGGATACCAAAGTCCAAATGAAGTAGTTCCCTTAAGATATTTTAGAATTCTCTTAACTGCAGTCAAATGAGATTCTTTAGGATTGGCTTGGTATCTAGCACATACACAAACACTCTGCATAATATCTGGTCTACTAGCAGTTAAGTATAGCAAGGATCCTATCATGCCTCTAAACATGGTTTCATTCACTCCTTTTCCAATTTCATCCTTATCTAAATAACATGAAGTACCCATGGGTGTACTAGCTTCCTTGCAGCTATCCATACCAAATTTCCTAAGAATTTCTCTACAGTATTTAGTTTGGGAGATGAATGTTCCACCATTCATTTGTTTTATCTGTAGTCCTAAGAAAAAGTTTAACTCACCCATCATAGACATCTCAAATTCACCTTGCATTATTTTTGCAAACTCTTCACACAAAGAATCATCAGTTGACCCAAAAATGATATCATCTACATAAACTTGCACGATTAAAATGTGTTTTCCTACTTTCTTAATGAATAAGGTTGAATCAACCTTTCCTCTAGAAAATTCATTTTCAATTAAAAAGGTACTAAGTCTTTCATACCAAGACCTAGGTGCTTGTTTAAGACCATAAAGGGCCTTTTTCAACTTGTAAACATGATCAGGAAATTTAAAATCTTCAAAGCCAGGAGGTTGACTAACATACACTTCTTCTTTTATAAAACCATTTAAGAAAGCACTTTTTACATCCATTTGATATAGTTTAAATTTCATCAAAGATGCATATGCAAGTAATAATCTAATTGCTTCTAACCTGGCTACCGGTGCATACGTTTCATCATAATCTATACCTTCCTCTTGACAGTATCCCTTAGCAACTAGCCTTGCTTTATTCTTTGTGATGTTTCCATCCTCATCAAGCCTGTTCCTGAATATCCATTTTGTTCCTATGACTTGGAATTCTTCTTGTTTTGGAATAAGTTCCCAAACTTCATTCCTTTCAAATTGATTTAGCTCTTCTTGCATAGCAATGCACCACTTGTCATCTTGAAGAGCTTCCTTTATATTTTTAGGTTCTACCTGAGACACAAAAGCAACAGTTAGACAAAAATTATTTAAATTATGTCTAGTAGTTACCCCTTTTGATATATCTCCTATGATGTTGTCCAAAGATAGTCCTCTTGGTTGTTGATAGCTTTTGGAATCAACGACTTGGGGTGTTTCTTGAAGCTCCGGAGGATAATTTTCATTTAGATACATCTCCTCAAGGGCTTCTTTTAAGTAATCCTCTTCACCTGCAATGGGTCTATTTGACTCAAGAGGATTTACCTCAAGGTCTACAATCTCATCAAAGACAACATGCATTGATTCTTCAATTATCAGTGTTCTTCTATTGAACACTCTATAAGCTTTGCTAGTCAAAGAATATCCTAGAAAAATTGCTTCATCAGATTTTGCATCAAATTTTCCAAGATTATCTTTTCCATTATTTAAGACAAAGCATTTGCATCCAAAAAGTTTCAAATGAGATATATTTGGTTTTCTACCATTCAACAGTTCATATGGAGTTAATTTTAGAATTGGCCTAATAAGCATCCTATTTAACACATAACAAGCAGTACTTACTACATCAGCCCAAAGTATCTTACTGCATCAGCCCAAAAGTATTTTGGCACATTAGATTCATTTATAAGCGTTCTAGCTAATTCTTCTAATGATCTATTTTTCCTTTCAACAACACCATTCTGTTTGGGAGTTCTAGGTGCAGAAAAATTATGTGCAATGCCAAATTCTTCACAAAATTTTCCAAACGATTCATTTTCAAATTCACCACCATGATCACTTCTCAAAGTTTTGATTTTCAAATCTTTTTCATTTTGAATACGTTTAGCAAAAGTTTTAAATGCTTTGAAAGCTTCACTTTTCAGAGTTAAAAAGAAAGTCCAAGTAAATCTAGAGTAATCATCAACAATTACAAGAGCATAGTAGTTTCCACCAAAACTTTTAATTCTAGATGGACCAAACAAGTCCATATGCAAAATTTCTAAAGGTTTTGATGTTGAAATCATGCTTTTAGATGAAAATGAAGATTTGGTTTGTTTACCCTTTTGACATGCAGAACAAAGTTTATCTTTCTCAAATTTTAGTTTAGGCAAACCAATCACAAGATCCTTAGAGATTAATTTATTTAAGTGTTGCATGTGAATATGTGCAGCTCTTTTGTGCCATAGCCATGGATTTTCTTCTTTAGCAACTAAGCACGTTATACTATGACTAGATTCACTCTCAATATCAATCAAATATATGTTATTATGCCTAACACCTTGCAAAGCAATTTCAGCAGAATTTTTAAAATAAACAGTACATTTGTCACTCTCAAAAGTTACCTTGAAACCTTTGTCGCATAGTTGGCTTATGCTTAGAAGATTATGTTTGAGGCCTTCAACGTATAAGACGTCTTTTATTGTCAAAGTGTTTCCTCCTCCAATGTTTCCAGTACCCATTATTCTGCCTTTATTGTTATCCCCATACGTTACAAATCCTTGCTTCTTCTTCTCAAAAGAGATGAATCTTTTCTTGTCACCAGTCATGTGTCTTGAGCAACCACTGTCAAGATACCACAGTGACTTCTTGGACTTAGATTGATCCTACAAAACAAGTTAGCAAGAATTTTAGGTCCCCAATCTCAATATGGGTCCTTGGGGTTAGTTTTTGCAAGTTTACATCATCTCACAGCTTTAACCCAAGCATATTTGCCACTTGGAACACCAAGATGTTTGATATTGCATTTTTTTGATGTGTGACCATGCTTCATACAGAAAAAGCAACATGCATCACTAATTTTATTTTTAATAAAAGTTCCTTTAACAACCCAAATTTTTCGAGTTCTTCTTACCTTGGATTTAAAATTTTGATGCATGTTTCCATTGCTCTTATTAAGATTTGTTTTAGCATGTGAATTAGCTTTAGTTGCCTTAGCAAGTAAGTTTTCAAGTATATCAATATCAAACATATAACTTTTGCATGACAAGCATTCAACATGTTCAACAGTAGCATTTGCATCTGATAATTTAATTTCTAAGGTATTAACTCTATTTCTTAGAACAACTTCATCATCAAGCAGTTTATCATATTTTAACTTCAATTCAATATGTTCCTTTTTTAAATTTTTATGAGCAGCATTAAGTTTCTCAGATTCATTCATCAATTCAAAGAAAGCTTTTTGTAAATCTAATTCACTATATTCAAAGCTGGAATCGCTTACTTGACTTCCAGTTTCTTCAGAATCTGCCATAAGGCATAGATTGGCTTCTTCTTCTGTGTCACTTGAACTCGTTGAGCTAGAGGCATTATCCTCCCAAGCTATGTATGCTTTCTTTTTCCTTTGAAATTTTCTTTCCTTCTTGTCTTCACTTTTCTTGCTTTTTGGACACTCAGATTTTACGTGCCCTCTTTCTCCACAACCGAAGCACTTTACGTTTGATGGAGATTCTTGACTTTCTTTCCTATCTTTGTGAAACTTGTCCTTTCCCTTTACTTTCATGAACTTTGCAAATTTCTTTATCATCAAGCTCATGTTTTCTTCATCATCAGAATCATCTTCTTCGATCCTCTTAGAGCTTTTTCCTTTAGATATTGCAGACTTGAAAGCTAGAGTTTTCCTTTTGCCTTGATCCTCTTCAGCAGTCAATCTCCTCAGCTCAAGTTCATGCTCACGGAGCTTTCCAAACAAGATTGGCATTGACATCTGAGTAAGATTTTGAGATTCCGAGATGGTAGTCACCTTTGGTTGCCAAGACCTGTCCAGAGATTTCAGAATTTTCACATTAAGTTCATCAGTATCAAAAGTCTTACCCAACCCTGTTAAATGATTCACAATATGAGTGAATCGTTTTTGAACGTCAGAGATCGTTTCTCCAGGTTGCATTCTGAACATCTCATATTCCTGAATGAGAGTGTTCTTCCTAGCGCGCTTCACGTCCTCTGTTCCTTCATGAGTGACTCTGAGGACTTCCCACATTTCTTGTGCTGTCTTACACACTGAAATTCTATAAAATTCATCAAGTACAATAGCAGATGAAATTATATTGCGAGCTTTAATATCAAACTGAGCTCGTCTATTTTCTTCAGCAGTCCAATTAAAATAAGGTTTTTCAGTCTCTACACCATCAACAGTATTCATAGGAATATAAGGGCCATTTTGTACAGCTTCCCAGATACCTCTATCAACAGACCCCATAAAAATCTCCATTCTCACTTTCCAAAAAGCATAGTTATCACTAGTAAACAATGGAGGTCTGTTAATGGAAGCACCCTCAGCATATACATGGTTTTGATTGTGACCGGCCATTTTCGCAAATATTTTTTTTTTGAAAAACTATCAAACCAAGCTCTGATACCAATTGTTGGTATCAGAGGGGGTATTTTTCGAAGAGTATAGCGTAGCGGAATTAAAACTCAGAGAGCGGAAAGCGTGTTCGATCACAATTAAAATTAATTTGGTCCTTTTAGTAAAAATAATTTTCTTTCAGAAAATTAATCAAACAGTTGATATACGTAAAATAATATGAGTGTAGGGAATAGAAAAATCAGACAGATATTTTTATACTGGTTCGATTCAACAGAATCTACGTCCAGTCGTTAATGACTATAAATAGTGATTAACAGTTCCACTAAAAATGGTTTAACAGATTACAATCAAATGAACAGGAATAAAACGAAAAGAACCACTCTACCAACTTGAAGAGAACCGCTCCGGCAATCGACCAACGATTCGCAAGCTTCTCCTTTCACAAGACCAGGCAGAGTACCTTGCTAACTTGAAGAGAGTCTGCTCCGACTATCGACACACGATACGCGAGCCTCTCCTTTCACAAGACCAAGCAAGGGAACAATGAACAAAAAGCTCTCTAAGAACGTTCCTCTGACACACAGTGTTCTAAGCTTTCTCAGTTAAAAAAAAACGTTACCTTCTGATTTCTCCAAATCAAATTATATAGCCAAGTACACTGAATGCCAAAGGTCAGCTCCCAACTGCCATGAATAATCGATTATTGTAACTGATAATCGATTATTCAAGTCCATTACAGAGTTTTCAAAAAATGATAATCGATTATATGAAGTGATAATCGATTATTCAAGTATGACTTGTGATAATCGATTATTGCTTAACCATAATCGATTATACTAGTAAAAATTACAATGTTTAACATTTTCCTACTACATTCAAAATCTACAAGTTGCTTTTTTTTAAATATTTTCCTACTACATCCAAAATCTATAAGTTGTAGCATCATCAAAACACATCTTCAGGTTTTACCAATACTCCTTATTGGTAACAACCGTCACTTCCTGTTTCTTGGAGCTCTTTCTCTCTTTGTAAGAATACACTTTTTGCAAAAAATATCACAAACTATTAGATTCAAAAAAGTCCTTACAAAAATCAAATTCGCGTCAATTTATAGATAAACATAACTCTGACGCATTACTGATGCAGTCGAATATAGCAATTATGTTATTGTAGTTAGCAACAATCAATGCAGTTAATTGAATTTACAATTAATGCAATTGAATTTCATTTAATGTTTGGTCAACATAATTAAAAATATAGTCGTTGTGGCGTTTATATCAAGCATTAACAATTATTCAAAACATAACAAACTCAGTCGAATGCAACACGCATATAATCGACTTTATAACAAAGTAAAATAGTTTTGAAAACTTCTCTTTGAAAAACTCTCATACCACAGTTGAAAGAGTTTGTGCAAATACACGAGTTTTAATCGACTCACACATAATGAAATCGACTTAAAACTGTTTTTGCCACACAATTTAAGTTCAACAAAAATGCTTGTGGTTTTTCTTTTCCAAAAACATGTGTTATGCATTCATGTATAAAATTACATATATAACACAGTGAAATGCAACGAACAACATAATCAACACAATCATGTTCTCAAAAACGCATATAACAAGTAAGCATAGAACATGTAACACCAAAGACATATGTGTTATTAATTATTTGTTGTCATCATCAAAAACTCAGATATCACTGAGATTGTGGGTTCAGCTAAACTAGTGCTCCCCTATCAACAATCTCAACAGGGTTCACCTGTTGTACCCACTTTGACTTCTACTTGTTCCACTCTTTTGCGTATACCTAGTAAACCGATCAATTATACACCTATTTTTGTTGATTCCTCTACATTAGCATCTTAACAGGATGATCGCAATTACTCTAGCAATTCGAGATAAAACCATTACAAATTTGACCATTGTGGTAGGTTAGGCTACAAGATTGACAAACATTATTCATTACATGGTCATCCTCCTAGATATGTTATTATTGTTCAGACTGCTCCTCTCTCACAATCACCTATTAGGAATCCTTCTTCCTACACTCTTTTATTCAGTCGACTTCTTATTGTACTCAATCGATTTAATTTCCTCTCCATAAACAAGTCTTTTAACTTGTGTTTCAAGAAAGTTATAAAGGCATCACTTTTGGTGAAAAATATTTTGAAAGTTTTAAATTTTATACTTCACCAATTCAACCCCCCCCCTCCTTGGTGTGAGAAATTGAACCATTCTTTTTTAACAAACCCAAAATCGGATCACAGATATGGGAATATTTATCATCAAGACCATGTAATTCCAATACCATGAAGAACCATGATTGTTACTCTATTTCTTAGGCATGAGTAGAGGAAGGAGGCAATAATTTATTAAATTCATAAAAAAGCCCAAAAATTTTATCCATATGATTAGCCATAAAGTCTTGATCCCGAGGAACAACAACATTGAAATGATAATGAAAAACACCATAAATACATTGAGTATTGTTGGTTTATAATAATTTGGCGTGTCCCTTGATTTCAAAACATGTTTCATACGAAAGAAAAATTGTTTTAAAGAAAAGCGAAGGGTACCCTTGAGAAAAACAATTGACCATCAATTTTCACCCAACAGGTAATCGTAGCGGAATCAATTATTGTCACGTTCTGCGTAATATGATCAACAGACATATCACTCTTAAGCCAAAGTTTAACGTCTAAATCCCATGTCACATAATTATTGCCATCTAACTTATTGATATGTAAGTGTACATTGACATAGTTAGTATATATGGACGGGTCAAACATATTAGTGACAAAAGAGAGATCAAAAGGGGAAGAAGCCATGAACAAGCAAGAGATAGAAAAAACCTAAAACGTGAAAGAGGTTCAATAAACTCAACAAGGCTAGATCTAGAGTGAAGGGGTCATAGAGAGTGCAACAATGAAACAACGAGAATACACTGTGATCAACATGTGACAACGCATCTGGACTCTGATGGTAGTAATCTTGATGACATTAGGCTTGTTTAGCCGGGACAAGCAGAATTGTGTGGTCACCGGTCGAAACTGAAGCTCCGATAGCAACGACAACGACTCTAATGATGGCGGCGATAGTGATGGATGTTGTAGTGGGCATGGGTAACAATTTTTTTTTCAAAGAACCTTAGCTCTAGAATCCATGTTCAATACGATAGAAAGAATGTACGAGATTAATCTCCCTAGTATTGAATATACATATAGGGTATTGTATTTATAATATAAGAAATATGGGCTAAGTCAAAAATACAAATAAGGAATAATAACAAATTATCTAAAGATAAAAGATAAAGATATGATATCTGATGGAGGACCATCCAAGCTCAACATAGGACCTTTAACAAGAGCCATGTCTAAGAGAATCCAAGAGGAAGAGGGAGCACTCACTACTTTACTCTTATGGAGTATTAATTACTAAAATCTTCCTCCTCTTTAAATAACTTTACATTGTTTTGTAGGTCATTAAATAAAGCTTGGCAAACACTTGGAGGAGTAACCAAGCAAGGAAAAGCAAAGGAGCTAAAATTGAAGATGTCGCTGTTACCGCTCCGATGCATGAATTCTGTACAGCCCAGCGGCACCGCAGACAGCAACTCCATCTTCCTCTGCAGTTCTGCTTAGCTGGCAAACTTAGCTTGCTTCCCAAGCTTCCTTTCATTGCATCACGTGCCTTTAGAATAGCTTGCATAACACGTCTTAGAAGTTCTCCTTCATCTATAAATAGGGGGCTTCATCCTTTGTAAATTCAACTTTGAATTGATAATGAAATGCTGTTGAGATTTCTCCAGACATTCTTTCAGAGTTCAAACACTTTGTGCCTATTCTGCACATTCTCCTCTAGCTTCCTTCCCTCTTGGAAGGCTTTCGGAGCTTGAGATTCCTTGATCCACTCATACACCTTCATTGAAACACTCATCAAACACTTACCGTGCCTCATCGTCATCCAACTAACCGCTGCCTTCTCTGGTGTTGGAAGTGCTCGTGATTGAATTGCAAGGATGCTTCCATCATTTGGCATCAAGAGCCAGTCGTTTCAGTCACGCTTCAAGAGCTAAGTGTCTCATATCCATTCCTCTGTTTTTTTTTCTTCCGTCTTGTGCTGTTCATATATGTCACTGTTCCATTTTGTTTTTCTGGTTTGATTCTGTGTTTGAGTGAATGTTTGATTCTATTCACTATTCGTTAGTGTTTGTTCTTCATTTTAATCGGTGCAATTCTTTTAATTGAATCCAATTCATCTAAATTCATCATTTCCGTTTTGTATCACGGTCATGTGTAGAAAATCACTGCAGTTTTAATTCCGTCAAGTAATTGCTACTGTTTTCAGCTTCGTTTTTTTTTTCGTTTTCTTTGAGTCGTGTGCATCTACTAAGCTCTATGTTGATCCTATGAAGCAATGACATCAAATCAGCTTGATCATTTGAGTTAACAGCAGTGCACACTGTTTTTGGTTCCAAATTCTGCAGAAAAAAGTCAAGTTCTGGGTTTATATTTTGTAATCTGTTTTGATTCAGATTTAGTGATTCTTAAGCTTTGTACGAGTTTTTGTGATGTTCTTAAGCATTGCTAGAAGTATAATAACTCACAATACTCACAGAATTGCAAAATGTGTGGTTGAGTTCCTCCAACTTTAATTTCAGATTTTGCAATACGAGGCATGTCTGATTTCATCATGTGCATCTCCTTTTTGTTCAGATTTATTGATTGTAAAACTTGAGACAAGTTTCTTTGATGCATTTATACATGTTTCAAGTGTTAACAGTTGCAAATCAACAATGAAACCCAAAAAGAGTAGTTGAGTTGTTTAAAACTCTGTTTCGGTAATGTCACTATAATTTCAAGTTTTGCACCGTACTTGATATCATTGCTTGTGTCTTAGGCCATTTTAATCGTCTAGCTCATCTTTTCTAAGCTAGATCTAGTGCATAGGACCATTCTTCTATCTTGTTTGACCCAGCCAGCCTTGATTCTATGCAATTTTTTCAATTCTAATGCAGATTCTAGTTTTTTTTTGCTGCATAATTAGCAACTCTGACTATGATTTCGAGCATGTGTATGTTTTTGTGCATTGCAACTATTTGAACACATTCATTTGATCATTTAAAACCTGTTTGCACTGTCCAATTGCTCTTTTCATAGCCAAGGTATCATTTCACATCTTGAACCATCATTTTACTTGAAATATGCAAGTGCACACCTCATATTGAGATCTTGTCTGTTTTAGATCAGTTTCATTGAGTTTGGAGTCATTTTTGGTGAATTGAAATTGGTTGGTTACTGTTCATATGGTAAATTTTGAGCCAAATTGGTATTGACTTGCTGCATCACCAAATTTTCCCCATTTTTAAGTAGTGCACTTGTCATCTTTTACAGCAGTCAATTTCTTTGCTGATTGAGTGCTTGGACACACCTATTATGATGATATAAAGCTGCTTGAAGTGTCATTGAGCAGTTGACTTCACTGCCATTCAAATTCCATACTGTTGTTTCTTATTTTTCAGCCACTTTTACTGCTGTTGTCATATTTTTAGCCACCATCTTATATTCAAATTGTAAACTGGTTTGGCAAAAGCTGGGGATCTTGTCCCAAACACAATTAAATCCATACACAGTTGTAAACCAATCTGAAAAACGCAATTAAATCCCTGCAATCCAGTTTACACATCAAAAACCAGAAAACACAAGTTCTACAGTTCTTTGTGGCATTTTGACAAACAGTTTGGAAATTACATCAAACAGTTTTACAGCACAGATTTTCCTCACTATTTTGAGTCTTTTCTTGCTTTTATAATCTGTTCTAGACCCTATCCTAGGTTCCTTTTGAGTGCTACCTTTTGTTCTAGCCGTATATCACTTGCATTCATCATTTTTGGCTTCCAAACTATGTATAAAAACTGGTTTTTGGTTAACTAATTTCTAGTGCAGCAGATTTTCCATCACCTCACGGTTTCAGTGTTTGACAGTGGAGTGTGACTTCATTTTGAGGTGATCCAAGTTCCAACAAGCTTCCTCCAAGAGGGTAGCATACTAGGAAGTTGAGAGTTTGTAGAATTGGCTACAAAGGTTGTTCTCCAAGCTGCATTCTTGTGCAGTTTTCAGCAGCATTTCCCCACCCTTCACGCCAAAAATTTCACATACTTTTGGAGCTAAACTACATTCAGATTTGGTAGCCTCCCTTGTATACATAGAATAGCTCATTTTTCTCCATTTTTCAGCTTTGTATCACGGAACCTTTGAAGTTTAATTGCTTTACATTTCTCAAACTTAAAGTAACTTGGAAAAATGCTATCCAAGCAATTCCAAATCTACTAAGCAACATTGTAATAGTTAGTTCCCACTTATTAGAGTGAAAGTGTGTCAAGGGGCTCCAAGTGTCACTTGCACTTTCACATAGGGTCGGTTATCATTGTCTTCCATTTCCATTCATTTATTTTCTTGCTTGATTGTCTTTTATGTTTTAAGTCTCCGTGATACTTAGGAGCGCGTTTCACATAGTTAAACTTTCGTTTGGTTTCTAGGAGCATAACATCTTTGCATTCCAAAAAGGTTTTGAAAGACTTCTATCTAGAAACTTGGGTGAGAAGCGTCAGGAGACACTCTGGCTAAGGAAGGACAAGGTTTCTAAGCTTGTCCATTGTGACTCACCTCTCCTTCCTGGGAGCTATTCGGTTTCATCACCTTTAGAATCTCTATAGAAGTCATTTACCAAAAACACCTCAAATTCTCTTTTCAAAAGTTTTGATTCATACTTGTGCAAGGTTTTCAAATCATTGTGAAAACAATTTCTCTACTTCACAAGCATGAGTCACTCTAGTGTTCAAGGTAACGTCACTCAAGATCAAGAGAACATAGAGTTGCGAGAAGAGCTCAATAGAACCAAGACTGAGTTGAATGAGCTAAGGCAAATAGTCGCCACTCTTACTATCAATCAAAGCAGGCACACACAGGGAACTCACTCTCATAGGCAAAATTATGATCAAGATGATCATTCCCACCATAGTGATCACCATACTTACCAACCTTATGATCACTATCAACACCCTCCTAGGCGACATCACAACCATAGAGAACATCATGTATAACCTAAGCTTGACCTTCCTCCTTTCTATGGTAGAGATAATGTTGAAGAATACTTTGAGTGGGAGATGAAGGTTGAACAAATTTTTGAATGCTACAACATAGATGATAGGAGGAGAGTGACCCTAGCCACCTTAACCTTTCAAGGTGCAGCCCTTTATTGGTGGACATCCATCATAAGGGACCAAAGGATGAATGGCGACTACAAAATCCAATATTGGAATGAGTTGAAAGCAGCCTTACACAGGCGACATGTCCCAGCCTATTATGCTAGAGAAGTCATGGACAAGCTCCATAGACTTCAACAAAGAAACATGAGTGTTGAAGAATATAGGCAAAAATTAGAGTTACTCATGTTGAGAGCGGGAATCAAAGAGGAGGAGAGATTCACCATAGCTAGATTTCAGAGTGGATTAAACTATGAGATTAGAGATAAGGTAGAACTCTTACCTTACTTAGATCTAAATGATTTTGTCCAGCTATGTGTGAGAGTGGAAGAACAAAACAGGAGAAAAGCTTCCACACAAAGAACCTACCCTACCACATCATCATATAGGAGAGATCTTAAGAGGGAGGGTAGCTTTCCAAGATATGAGGAAACAAAGGAGAGAGAGCAAGAAAGGACACAAGATAAGTTCAAAAGCAAAGATAGAGAGCTAAAAAGGGAAAAAGAAAGCTCTAAAGGAAAAGAACAAAGAATTCCAAGAGAGCCACCCAGAGATACCAGGGGTAGGGAGACTAGATGTTTCAAATGTGGGGCCAGAGGACACTATTCAACTGAGTGTCACTTTAAAAAGTCAACCTATATCCTTGAACATAAAAGTAATAGTGAGGAGTCATCCTCTAGTGTGTCTGAGTTGTCCTCATCTGAAGAGGAACATGAAGCTCCACCTTGCGATGGAGATCTTCTCATGGTTAGGAGACTCCTTGAGGCAAAGCATGTTGAGTTAGAACAAACTCAACGAGAAAACCTATTCCACACTCGCTGCAAAGTTCTTGATAAAACATGTTCTATGATTATGGATAGTGGTTCTTGTTGTAATTGTTGTAGCACTAGAATGGTTGAAAAGCTAGGCTTAACTCCTACTCCTCATCCTAACCCTTACAAACTTCAATGGATAAAAGAGGATGAAGGAATAGTTGTTAAGGAACAAGTAAGTGTTCCCATTTCTATAGGCAAGTATGAAGACCAAATCATTTGTGATATTGTTCCAATGGAAGCGGGTCACATTTTACTTGGACGGCCTTGGCAATTTGACAAACAGGCTTTGCATGATGGAGTCACCAACAAGATCACCATTCAACATAAAGGCAAAAAGATTATCTTGAGTCCTCTTACACCATCACAAGTGCGAGAGGATCAAATAATACTTAAGAAGAAGTTGGATGGTGAGAAGAAACTTTACTCTAATAAAGTTTCCAAAGAGAAGAAGTTGAGTTTGGTTGAAAGTGCCTCAACCAATGAAGTTGTCCCACCACACACTTCCAAAAATCTTTTCCTTGGACAACCTCACTTTCTTCTCTATTGTAAGGAGGCACTTCTTTCCATAAATCATCCACTTGATTCTCATCCAAAGGGGTTACAAAAGCTTTTGAAAGAGTTTGATGATTTATTTCCTAAAGAGGTTCCAAGTGGTTTACCACCTCTTCGGGGAATTGAACATCAAATTGATTTAATTCCAGGAGTCAGTCTTCCTAATAGGCCAGCCTATAGGACTAACCCCACAGAAACCAAAGAGATAGAGAAGCAGGTTAATGATTTATTGGGAAAAGGGTGGATACAGAAAAGCCTTAGCCCTTGTGCGGTGCCAGTGTTGTTAGTACCTAAGAAAGATGGATCTTGGAGAATGTGTACAGATTGCAAGGCTATTAACAACATTACAGTCAAGTATAGGCACCCTATTCCTAGATTGGACGATATGCTAGATGAATTACATGGAGCAAACATGTTCACCAAGATTGATCTTAAAAGTGGGTATCATCAAATCAGAATTAAAGAAGGAGATGAATGGAAAACCGCTTTTAAGACCAAATTTGGCCTTTATGAATGGTTAGTCATGCCTTTTGGCTTAACCAATGCTCCTAGTACCTTCATGCGATTAATGAATCATGTCCTTCAGGAATACATAGGCAGTTTTGTTGTAGTCTACTTTGATGATATTTTAATTTATAGCAAAGGTCTTAAAGAACATCTTCGTCATGTGAGGAAAGTATTGATTTTGCTTAGACAACACCATTTATTTGCCAACTTTGACAAATGTACCTTTTGTCAAGAGAGTGTTATTTTTCTAGGCTTCAAAGTTGGGAAAGAAGGAGTACATGTTGATCCTAGCAAAATCAAAGCTATCCAAGAATGGCCTATCCTCAAAACAGTGGGAGAAGTACGAAGTTTTCTAGGTCTAGCAGGTTTCTATAGACGCTTTGTAGAAAATTTTTCTACTATTGCTGCTCCCCTTAATGAACTTTTGAAGAAGGATGTCCCATTCAAATGGGATGAGAAACAAAGTCTAGCTTTTGAGACCTTAAAGCATAAGTTAACACATGCACCCATTCTACATTTACCTAATTTTTCCAAAGCTTTTCAAGTAGAATGTGATGCTTCTGGGGTAGGAATAGGCACTGTTCTTATACAAGAAGGTCATCCAATAGCTTATTTTAGTGAAAAACTTAGGGGACCTACTTTGAACTATCCTACCTATGACAAAGAACTTTATGCCCCATTCGAGCATTGAAAACTTGGGAGCATTACTTAGTGTCTCAAGAGTTTATAATAAACACTGACCATGAATCTCTCAAGTATCTTAAAGGGCAAGGAAAGTTGAACAAGCGACATGCAAAGTGGATTGAGTACCTTGAGCAGTTTCAATACGTCATCAAACATAAAAAGGGGAGTACTAATGTTGTTGCGGATGCTTTATCTAGACGACATGCATTGCTAGTTACTCTAGGATCCCAAATACTAGGTTTTGATGACATTAAACAACTTTATGAATCTGATCCTACCTTTCCATCTACTTATGCATCTTGTCTTAAGAAGCCATTCGATGGATTTTATATTTTTGAGGGGTATCTTTTTAATAAAGGAAAACTATGCATACCCCAAGGATCTATTCGAAAGCTTCTTATCAAAGAAAGTCATGGTGGAGGACTCATGGGCCATCATGGAGTTGATAAAACTCTTCATACTTTGAAAAGCAAATTTTATTGGCCACACATGAGAATAGATGTCCAAAAGCATTGTTCTAGTTGCATAGTTTGTTTACAAGCTAAGTCTAAAGTAATGCCTCATGGACTCTATCTTCCTCTTCCCATAGCTAGTACCCCTTGGGAAGACATTAGTATGGATTTTGTCTTAGGTCTACCAAGAACTCAAAAGGGCTTAGATTCTATCTTTGTGGTGGTTGATCGATTTAGTAAAATGGCTCATTTTATACCTTGCCACAAAGTAGATGATGCTAGCTATATAGCAAAACTCTTCTTTAAAGAAGTTATTAAATTGCATGGTTTACCCAAAACTATAGTTTCTGATAGAGATGTTAAGTTTCTTAGCTACTTTTGGAAAACACTTTGAGCTAAGCTAGGAACTAAACTACTATTTTCTACTACATGTCACCCACAAACTGATGGGCAAACAGAAGTAGTAAATAGGTCTCTATCTACTCTATTACGGGTAATGTTGAAGGGCAATATTAAAAATTGGGATGATCATCTACCTCATATAGAGTTTGCTTATAATAGAGTAGTTCACAAAACTACTAAACTTTCTCCTTTTGAGGTTGTTTATGGTTTTAACCCTCTCATACCTCTTGATCTACTTCCCCTTCCAGAAACATCTTCTTTTCTTCATAAAGAAGGTCTTTCTAAAGCGGAGTTCATCAAAAAGTTGCATGAAAAGGTTAAAACACATATTGAAAAACAAACTCAAAAGTATTCTGAATACAACAACAAAGGGAGAAAACAAGTACTCTTAAAAGAAGGAGACTTAGTTTGGCTTCACTTGAGAAAGGATAGATTTCCTTCTCAACGCAAATCCAAATTAAGCCCTAGAGGTGATGGTCCTTTCAAAGTGATCAAGAAGATAAATGATAATGCATATCAGTTAGACCTTCCTGAAAGTTATGGCGTCAGTCCTACTTTTAACATTTGTGATCTAATTCCTTTCATAGGAGATGCCCAACAGGGTTCCCAAGATCTGGGGACAAATCTTTTTCAAGAGGGAGGGACTGATGGAGGACCATCCAAGCTCAACATAGGACCTTTAACAAGAGCCATGTCTAAGAGAATCCAAGAGGAAGAGGGAGCACTCACTACTTTGCTCTTATGGAGTATTAATTACTAAAATCTTCCTCCTCTTTAAATAACTTTACATTGTTTTATAGGTCATTAAATAAAGCTTGGCAAACACTTGGAGGAGTAACCAAGCAAGGAAAAGCAAAGGAGCTAAAATTGAAGATGTCGCTGTTACAGCTCAGATGCATGAATTCTGTACAGCCCAGCGGCACCGCAGACAACAACTCCATCTTCCTCTGCAGTTCTGCTTAGCTGGCAAACTTAGCTTGCTTCCCAAGCTTCCTTTCATTGCATCACGTGCCTTTAGAATAGCTTGCATAACACGTCTTAGAAGTTCTCCTTCATCTATAAATAGGGGGCTTCATCCTTTGTAAATTCAACTTTGAATTGATAATGAAATGCTGTTGAGATTTCTCCAGACATTCTTTCAGAGTTCAAACACTTTGTGCCTATTCTGCACATTCTCCTCTAGCTTCCTTCCCTCTTGGAAGGCTTTCGGAGCTTGAGATTCCTTGATCCACTCATACACCTTCATTGAAACACTCATCAAACACTTACCGTGCCTCATCGTCATCCAACTAACCGCTGCCTTCTCTGGTGTTGGAAGTGCTCGTGATTGAATTGCAAGGATGCTTCCATCAATATCTATCTAGGATATCTATAATAATATAATATATTTAACACCTTACATAACATCCATTAAACACTACTCCTTAGAATTGCCCTAAATACACAGAAATTATAACTATAAATACCCAATATACAATGAAGAAACACATCTTAGTTTTCCCCACTTTTGTTTTTGTCTATGCCATTAACTTGCCCTTCAACTTAGCCTTTTTTGGAACCATTTTAGTACCATTCTTTCACTACCAGATACAATTTCTTCTTCTTATATTTTTGTCTCTCTTTCCATTTGAGATTCTATCTCATCAACCCATTAAAAGTAGTTACAATGTCCGAGATACAATGAAAAAAGAATACCATTAGCAAAAACACCCCAAATTTAAACACTACAAAATATTGTTACTTATTGTCCAATTTCTACATTTCAAGATCTTTTATTATTCTTTTTATCGTGCTTGCTATGAGAAGTAACAACTTTTTTTTCACAACCACAAAATTTTGGTCTCAACTACGAAGATGAAGATAACGATGTCGTACATTTCAATCCATAACTCCTCCATATAATTCTAAACCAACAACATTATAAAACAGTTATCTCCAAATATCCCAGATTTATTTGCACATATCCAAAATACGACATTACTTATCCCTTTTTTTTACTATTATTAATCTACGTCACTAATATTCTTCAACAATTTCTCTTCTCACATTCACAATGGCATTGGACTTCAATTTTCATTAATATAAACTCAAACAAATAATTATCTGATGTTAAAATATAGTCAAATAAGTCTATGTTTTAACAATAATTTAATTTAATTTTAAATAATTAATTATTGACATGTAGACAACATACTTCTATCTTAGTGAAATGTCGTTTGTCACATTAAAAAAAATTAACATTGAAAAAAAAAACTAAATTTATTACTTTCTAATATGAAAAGACCAAACAAAAATAAAGTTGGGAAAAAAGGACCAATTCTAATTTGATAAATGACATGCTCGAATTTATGTTATAATGTATATACAAAAACATATTTTATAAATGACATGCAGAGCATCATGTATGTTAACATAAATAATATTCATACATTTTTTTAGTATTTATAATAATAAATTTAACCTAACTAATGTTTATAAATAATCAAATTCAAAGTTTAGTTAAGAACACATAACTTGTTACATTTAAAAAAAAGAAACTGATCTTAGATAAAAAAAAAGAATGTCACACTCAGCAGCCAGACTTATATTGATATTAAATATTAATATTGAAGTTCTGGAACCCATTAATTTGTTTCTATGCTCAATTAAATCAATCTTTTCATCCTCCAGTGCATTATGTCTTTGGCATTTCTCTCTGAATAAAAACCTTTTGGACTGTTAATCATTACGTCCCTCAGGCAAACGGGCACCACGTGTTCTTGATTATTCTCCTAATAATAGCTCCTTTCATGTACATTTTCTGATACGAAGCCAAATAATGTTTCAATGGGGCCATTTGACCTCTCAATGATCTATTGCAAATTATCTTCTAATAAACAAAGAAAAGCTAAATTCCTCAAGCTTCATCAGACCAATTATATTGGTTTGGGTTTGCCACAGAAAAATCTCCATGTACTTACTTTATAATAATAGACTCCTACATCAATATATACCCACCCTAAAGTGTAAGTAATAAACTTAAATTTAATTTATTTTTACAAAAGTTAGTTAATAAAAAGAAAATTATTGGTAGTTATATACTTTAAATCGACCTAAACTATATCTCTCATAGGAAAAGTAGTGAAAGATGCTCATAAGTTTTTCTTTTTTCCTTTTTGTTTATTACTTTAAATCCAATTGTTTTAATCATATATATGAATAATATATGAAAAGTGATAAAAGAGTTGTCTCAATTACAAAAGAAAAACAAAAGAAAATAGATGTAAGATTAAATGCCATCTTAAGAAAATAAAACAAAAGAATAGAAAAAGAAAAAAAAAAGAGTAAAAAGCCATCTTGTGATTTCAACCCCTACTTGACCTAAAAGACTAACAGAGATGTATATTATATAAGGGAACGTAGAAAATATATCGCACAAAATTAATAAAGACATGATAGCAAATGGCATGATAAATTTATCAAACCTAATATAAACTTTAATATTATATTAATATAAAAATTTAAATCTAACTAATCTAATAATAGAAAAATATCCTATCTAGGAAAGATTTGCTGTAATATAAATATAGTTAAGTGAAGCTATAATTCAACTTATTGAAGAGAGAGAGAGAGAGAGAGTTATGGGTGTAGAATATGTAGAACACTACATATTTTTGAAGGGAGGGAAAGGAAAACTTGAAAGTAGCAATGGCAGGAGACAAGATAATTATTTATTTTTTGTGTGCCGTTGGTTGTTTTGTAGCGATGATTAATGGGCACACATGTGAACAGGTAGGTACTTGATAATTAATTACCTTTCTGCAGAATGAGGGCAGTGTTTGGATTCATTCGTTGTTTGCAGAATGACATATATATACTCACAGTTGTCATTTCATCTTTCATTTCTCGAGGATCATGCCTTTGGCTACAATACAACATCTATAACTATCTCTATTTTTTCTCCAACTTTCATATTCATATATCTCTATTACGTGCCCTAATCTCTTTTAGCTTAAATCTAATCAAGATAGATGGGGTGCTGATTTATTTATTCATAAAATTGTTTCTATACTAATTAAGTTATATTTATTTACCAAAACTTCAATCTGAGATTAGTTAAAAGAGGGAATTTTATTTATTTTTATGACTTAGCTTAAACATGTGCTGGAGTTATTAACTGCCTCTTGGATTTTTTCTATACTTCTTTTGAAAAATTTGATCCTTTTAATAGGATAGTTTCCACATTGTTTATTATATTATTATTCTATAAAATTGTCATTTAATATATCAATTAGGTGAAGAGAATAAAATATCAATAACTTTAAGGGTAAATCTAAAAATATATTGAATTCTTTTATAGATTAATGTGGAATTCTGAAGTTCTAGGACAATTATAAATTTAGACTAATTCCGAAAAAAGTAATATACAAATCATTAATAAATTTAACACCCGTAATAATTAATTAATTAATTACCTTTCTTAACTCCTATAATATGATTAAGAGGTTATTGTATATGTATTACATTTCATAAGCTGATCATAAGTAAACCCATTTATACGCATGTAATTTAATGAAAATAATAAAAGAAATTTAATATTTCAATTCATATGAATACTTTTTTCGGTCTTTAAAGGCATTCGTATAGAAATTCGACATTAACAACTTATAGACAACCTAGGTAAGATTGGGACATCACATCCCATACAAATCATGAGATAATAAATTTTTAACAACAAGATTACTAGAATTACTTTATTAATTAAGACATCTTATAACAATATATTAAGTATAAAAATTACATAAGTATATTTAATTTTTTATAGAATTACTTTATTAATTAAAGCATCTTATAACAATATATTAAGTACAAAAATTACATAAGTAGGTTTAATGTATCATAATATTTTTTGATAGTTTACATAAGAAAGTTTTCAGAAACATAATGCTGAAACAAAAGAAAGAGAAATTTTATGTAATAATAAGAAAATAACATAACTAGCTTCCATTATTTACACTTATATAAGAACATCTTATTGTTGATGCTCCTATCTTCGTTATCTTATACTCACTGTAACATACGATTATAGTAAGAAAGAAGAAAAAAATAAGAGTAAAATAATATATTAAAGGTTTAATTACTCGCTTATTTCCATTTTAGTTGGTTTAGTTAGAAAGTTTTAAGTTATTTGCCACTAAACTTTTGGTTTCAATTGCGTCCCGTCCCATTTTTTAAAGGTGCCTCAATTAGGTTATTTAAAAACATTACTAATAGCGTTAACGGTATGCCACATGTCAATATGTGGTTTTTATTTTTTTTAAAAAATTGGAAATTTTGTTGTCCACGTGTCAGGTCCTTGGTGTGACACATGGGATTGACTGTGTCATGATACCACGTGTCATTGTCTTAAATTCAATTTAGTCCCTATATGTTTATTTGATTCAATTTAGTCTCAATTTTGTTCAACATAGAGCAATATTCACTAGTGTAGTCAGGGGAAACAACAACGGTTATTTTTGCCTATAGACAGCGATTCCAGAACCGAGACATATTCAGGCGAGGTAAAAAAGGATAGACATTTTGCCTCGATTCCGAACCGAGTCATAAAAGGGTAGGATTTTGTCTCGATTCAAACATAACCGAGGCAGTAGGGTCTTTTTTATTTTTTTTTAATGAACCAGGTCGCAGCTGATCCATTGAAAAATCAAGAATAGTCCATGATTCTAAACTTTTTGTCTCACAGAACCTCACAAAATAGTCATCACGAACAGGAACAAGCAGTGAAGGGACTTCGAACTCAGTTGACATCTGAACCAACAACAAATGAATTTCATCAATGCTCCAGAGAGGTGACAAAGTGGATAAAATGGATGCGAATTAAGGCAGATTTATAATAAATTAAACTTTGCTTACCACTTGACAGGCTCCCTCCAAGATTTCTGTTTGGCCAACTTCCAGCACTTGATGTATCGCCGCCCTTGAAATGATACCGCAAAACATGTTTGCCCATTGATTCTGAAAATCATTATCAACATTTTCAATGTCAATCAACCAATTTAAATGTCTTACAATGATGTCTCACCTTCAATGAAAGAAGAAAGAAAAGGAACTTATAAATGGAAAACATAATGAATAAGGTGATGAATAGAAGATTAAAATTGAGAGATTTAAAGTAAATCCTAATAAGAGATAAGGAGTTTGGAAATCAAGATTACCACTGCGGAATGCCTTGAAGCTTCGATTTTTACGTCTAAGGGTGTTGGACCTATTCCCTTAGGGAAAGATCACATATATTCATCCTGGTTTAGAATCTCACAGCCACAACTTCCACGGAGCCACAAAGGGTCAAAGTTATTTACTTCTTCTCTCAATCGCATATTCTCAACCCTCAGCCCTCAGTTGTTGCTCATCAAAGGACATTTCTCCACTGAGGCCTCCACAATTAGGGCAATAAGCATGAATTACCGTGATAGACAGTGGGGGCGACGATGGCAGCGAGGGCGACGACGGTTGCGGGGACGACGACGATAGCGGGGGCAACGATGGCAACGAGGGTGACAACGACAATGGGGCGACGATGGCAGAGGGAGCGACGACGACGAAAACTGCAGGGACGAAGGCGGCACCCAAAAAGTGAACGAATCGGAGCGGACTGGCGACAACAAAGACAACACCCACAAAGTGAAGGAATCGCGGCGACAATGGTGGTGGAGGCAACGCTTGGGGAGAACGACGGTGCACAGTGTAGGGAAAATGGAGAAGAAGTTCAGGCGTACAAGATGAAGAGGAAGAGGCCGCGTGAAAGGAGGAAAACGCAGGCTGGCCAGAGAGAAAATGCAGGTTTAAGCGAGGAAGAAGGAAGATGCACAATCTAGGGTAACTTGTTTCGAGAAAGTAAAAATTATAAATGGGGATACTGTTTCGGTTATTCAATTAATCGATGCCTAAGTTTAACCGAATGATAATAGGCCTCGGCTTCCTGTAAGAACGAAGCATAATCTCTAAACATAATGCTTCGGTTCTACCAATTACCCGAGGCAATAGGACCTTTCCAAAAAGATGTCAGACTTTGTAGTGTTTTGTGCAGAGGTATAGGCATCGGGTCTGCAATTAACCGAGGCAATATCTCCCTTCCGCCTCGCAAGCTTCTGAACCGAGGTATATAGCTTTGTACGCTTCGGTTTTTTCATAACCGAAGCGTATATGGCGCGTTAGAATCAACTTTTTTCACTAGTGATTGTCGTCTTCCAAATTAAAACCAAATTTATTATTTTTATAAATATTATATTGATATTTTTATTAAAAATGAATTTTTAACATATTACATTATTGTATATTATTAATCCATGTTTTGTTATAAGATTAAAACTAATTAAGTATAAATATATTTACCAATAAAAGTAAGTATTTAAATATAATATATTATTAATCTATTTTTTTATAACAATAAATTAGTTAATAACATTTATACAAATAGCAAATTTAGTCCTCTTTTAATTGGGACCAAATTTATTATTAATATAAATGTTATACTAATATTTATATTGAAATTTATTAAAAACATGATTAACAATAGATTAATAATATACAATAATGTAATATGTTAAAAATTTTGTTTGAATAAAAAAATATTGGTATAACATTTAAACAAATAATAAATTTGGTCTCAATTTGGAAATGGACAATATTGCTCTATTTTGAAAATGTTATTAAAAAACATGTGTTTCGTTTCTCACACCAAGAGGAGGTGAGGGGGGGAGTGAATTGGTGTTGTATAAAAATGATTGCTTTTGAAATCTTTTTCGCAAAACTACGAGTCTTTAAACTTTTCTTTAATCGCAAGTAAAAGTGTATGCAATGTGACAATATGCATATTCGAATACAAGTAGTATACAATCAATTAAATGCACAAAGTTAGGGAGAAGAAGATTCAAACTCTGAGTTTTTATACTGGTTTGGTCAAGCCTACATCCAGTGTCCTTCCGATCAACCTTAGACCGAAAGCCAATTGCACTATAAGATCTGAGTTTTTACAACAAGGTTTTTACAGCGACCTCACTCGTCAAAATGTAAACAACCTCTCTAACTCACTAATCTAAAATAGCCAATTACAACAGACTAGCAACAAGAACAATCCTCTCTTGCAGTCAACCCCTTTGAGATCCCCCTCAAAGTCAAGAACAACACGTTCTTCTTCCATTATACACCATAGGGAAACAACAACACTAAAGCGTTTGCAAGAGCTTCCTGATCCAGCAGTATGCACCTCTATTGTGCAGAATGATCAGACAATTTGAATTAATCAATCCAGCTTCTCAAGAAACCATCAAGACTTGTTCACCACAGTAATTCTTGTTTCTTGAAGCGTTTTCGTCTTTTGTAAAACTTTAAAGCATTTATCTGAAATAGATATGAAAGTTTTAAAATCAATTATCTTCCAAAATTTCAAATCATGCATCTATATATAGTATAAGTCAAATCAGATGCATTTAAATCGATTATGCTATTAATCTAATTGATTTCATCTCGCAGTTATAACAGATTAACAACAGTCAAAGTCATTAATTGAATGCACAATTAATGTAATTGATTTGCAATTAATGCTTGGTCAACATATTTAAAAATATGACCGTTGTGACCGTTATGTCAAGTAATGAAATAGTTTTCAAATCTTTAACAAACTTAATTGAATACAAGATGCATGTAATCGATTAAGTTTTAACACTTAGTATATTTTTGAAAACTTTTCTTCTCAAAATCCATCACAGCACACTTAAAAAAGATTTGTGCAAACCCACGAGTTTTAATTGATTTAACCACTAACGTAATCGATTTAAGACCTGTTGTTTTTCCATAGTTTAAAGCTTAAGTTGTCTAATGACTTTAATTGATTGTCACATCATTGTAATCGATTTAGTCATATAGATATGCTTGGTGCATGTGGTTTTTCCATTTCAAAACTCATATTATGCATACACAGGTATAATCACATTTCCAACACAGTAGTATGCAATAATCAACATGATATGTTCACAGTTATGCTTGTACAAATCTCACAGTAAACATATAAGCATATAACACATATAAAACAATACATATACATGTGTTTTTATTAACTATGTGTTGTCATCATCAAAAACAGATATCACAGAGATTTTGGGTTGAGCTAAACCTGTGCTCCCCCTATCAACAATCTCAACAAAGGTTATGACTAAATTTAATCAAAGAGACATAGGGACCAAATTGAAATCAACACAATGACGCTTGATATTGACATTGACAGGTGGCATTGTCTTGCTACATGACACTAAGAATGTCATGTGTCACACCAAGGACTTGATACGTGGACAACAAAAACATTTCCTAAGAATTAAAAAAATAAATAAAATAATCACAAATTGACACGTGGCATGTCGTTAACGCTGTTAAATAATGTTTTTAAAAGAACCTAATTGAGAAAAGTTTTCAAAAGTTGAGACACAATTTATAGAAAAGGTTCAGTAGGAACCAACTTAAAACCTTCCCACCAAAACATGACCAACCATGTAATTAAGTCTATCTTTAAAAACAAAAAAAACTTATAATTAATTATAAATAATTTACAAATCAAATCATAGATTGCAAACACGAATATTTAATTCAACTATCAATTCTACCTCCGGAGGAATTTGTTTGTTGAATATGACTCTATAATTCTACACCTGTCATATGGATCCTAATATATTTAGGTACACGTTACCTGGGCTCTACTCAGCCCCACGATGGACCTATGTCCATTCCATATAATAGGGTTAGTTGATTATGACACCAAAGAAAGGTTGTCTTTTAAACCACTTCTAATCATAGGAACCTCCATTGACTTAGACCACCTAAGTATCTTCCTCTATATGAGTAGAATACTTAATAGAGTCTAGATAATCCCCTAAAGAATCCATATTCAATACACCACAACACACAATTTCTCCATTGAAAGTCATTTCTCCTTCATCACATCACAATTACATAAATGGTATAACACTCTAATCACATTTGTACCTAACATTCACATATATCGAAGCACATCCAATTCATATATTAAAATCTTTTTCTTTATTCTAAATCACCGTCTAATCCACTTATCATAACATTTCATATATTAATCCTCATTTAAATCTAATCATTTGTTATCTCAAACAATCCACACATTACATCTTTCATTTCACTAGTGTAGTCAAGGGAAATGATAACAGTTATTTTCGCTTATAGGAAGCATTTCCGCAACCGAGACATATAAAGGTGAGGCAAAAAGGGGTAGACTTTTTGCCTCGGTTGTGAACCGAGGCAAAAATGGGATACTTGTCTGTTATGCTCTATCAACTTCATATTTGAACCAGGACATCTTACATTCCACACATTACATCTTCCATTTAAATCTAATTGCCATCTCAAACATTCCACACATTACATCATTAACATTCTCCTATAATCTTAAATCATCACACGATGTCATACATATGTATTGTACCCAAATCCAAACTCATCTCATTACAAAAATAACCTATTATATATTTCAAATTACATGTTCATAATGCCTCATTTTTATTTTTTTACATTATCATAAGATTTAATTATAATATTTCCATTAAGTATATTGAAATAGTGAAAAACATTTCTACAATCAAAGACCTCTGATTGACAATCTCAACAATCAAAATGAAGAACTATATGTCTAGGACATGCTATCAGATTTCAATTTGATTTAATGATTAACGAAGGAAGAATCCAGATTTCGGGAGATAACTCAAAACAGGGTGGCGTCTGACACTAGGTAAGGGGCGTTGTTGCTAAAATCCTATGAAGACATTGTTGTGAGAGTGCCCAACAGTCCAGAAGTGGTGTCCAACACCAATAAGTTAGCGAATTCATTGTCTTGGTTGTGCCCGACATTACTAAAGTCCTTCCTAGCGTTGGCCAAGTTAGTGACCCTGTTTGATTGACACCCAACGGCGTCGTAGTGGAGTCTGACACTACACTAAAACTTTGTGGTTTTCCTATGAGCTTTAATTGATCAGTTTGACTATTCATGAAATATTCTATACTAAATACAACTTATAAGATTACAGTTTAAATTTTACTTAGCTAAAGAGGCACCAATTTATTCAATCAAAGGTCTTATCGAAAAATCCTAATTAATAGTTTAAGTTACCAAATTTCTAAAAGAGAACCTCATTCAATTCATAAATTCACACAACAACATTTACCCCAAAGGATCAGTCAAATTCACATACTAAATCAACCCATTCATACTTTACATCAAATCCATAATCACAAAAAATCACAATTAAACCATAATTTCATACCAAGGCACAATCAATTTTTTAATAACTAGCTTCCCTTACCATTCGCAGATACACTTCAACTCTTCACCAACAATTTACTATATCAAAATATCATATTCATCAATCAAACAAAACTATAGTACTTGTTAAATTAAATTTATCATAATAACAAATTCATTAATCAACCCATTCATCAATCTGAACAAACACGTTTTAAATATATAGCTTCTCTTCCCTAACATATGAGCACAAAGCACAATAAAAACTCATATATCATTGATATGATCATATCCTAGCAATCCTAATTGAATAGAGATTCATTTACACCTTTGAGATTGCACATGCAATCCAGTAACCTTACTCATGCATTGTAGAAAGACAAACCTTACCGTTATGAGTCCTATTGAGGGAAGAACGATCCAGCTGGTTCTGGTGGTGGAAGCTGTCAACCAGATCTTCTTCTTTGAACAGATATGGACGCAGCCACTTCAATTTTCACAACTGAGTCTCTGATGCAAGCAGCTGGTTACGTGAATGAATAGATGAAAGAACGCAACGGAATGAAGAAGGATTGAAGGAGTAGGTGTATTCGATGGAATGAAGATATAAGGAATCAAAAGTATTGGAGGAACCCTCCAAGCGGTGGTGTCCGGTGTTTGAGAAATGAAATGGAGGCAGAGATTTGGGTGCTGAAATATGATGCAGATGGTGGAGAGGAATGCTAGGAATGGAAGCCTAGCTAGGGAGAGAGGCTAGAGGAAACTCTCAAGCTTTGTCTCGGTGACCTTCAATAAGAAGAAAGTTCTGAACAGCATCAACAGAAAACAATTCTTCATTCAAATCAAAGGTCCTTTTTACAATGGCTAAGCAAGCTATTTAAAGGAAAAATACAAGCTCCTGGTTCATGCCTTCACTTGGCTAACGTTGTCAAGCAATGCCAGTTGTACAAGTGTGAAGAAACGTGAGTGGCTACGTGGGCAACAAACTAGCAACAGCACGTGGACAACAAGCTTGGTGCAGCTTCAACCACTGAGTGCAAACTCCCTTCCGTTGGGTGCTAGGCTTATTTCTTCTTCAACAAAGCTGTTGGAATATGGCTCACGTTGGGCTTCCTATAGTAGCTTGCTAAACAATTGTATAATGCATCCAAGTGGAGATTTAACTTGATTCTCCACTCTTGAAGTTTCCTTGCTTCTTGATTCATCAAGCTTTTTGGCTAGTTTATCCATGATCTCCTAGCTTTAGTAGACCCTACAAAACACATATAAACATATTAAAGAGAATCCTACGAAGACTTAGACAATAAAAATCAAGAAAGAGCATCTAAAAGCCCTTCTCCAACTTCCCTTTCTTAGCCTTAGATTAAGTTCAGACTCCTTTGAATGGAATGCCCTAAATGGGTTTCCATCACCTATGGCGTACTCCAATCTTCAAAAAAATGAAGGATGGAGCTATTGGTTAGACAACCGGTATCACGTAACGAAAAGGGGTTTTTGTGGAAGCCTGTTACAGTCAATAGCCAAGAAAGGAACGGTGAAATGGTTCTTTTAATTTTTTTTTCTTTTAAGACTTTTATCAAATAGTTTGAATGCTAAAGAGATGAGTTAAAGAAAATCAACACAGAAAATTTTATCCTGGTTCAAATCAAAAGATTCTACGTCGAGTCGTTAATCACTATAAACAGTGATTAACTTTTCACTAAAATATTGTTCACAGATTACAATAGGATGGAATAAAGAGTAAGAACAAACACCACCTTCCTTCGACAATCAAACAGAAGAACCTACTCAATCAACTTGAAGAGAACCGCTTCAACCTTAGACCCACTAAGCGCAAGCTTCTCCTATTCACAAAACTTGATATGAGCACACTAACACTAGAGAACTTCCTCAGACAAATTATGTATTCTCAAATGACTTAGTTCCCTTTTTACTCTCAAAGAGCTTTCCTTAGGCACACAACTCTAATAATCTCAAAATGAAAAGATACCTTCTAAGATCTGTGAAGACCTCTATTTATAAGCCCAGGTTCGTGCAGGGGCAGAAACTGAAAATACATCTCCCAACTACCAGTGATTATCGATTATCAAAAGTGATAATCAATTAATTGTGTCCATTATGGAGTTTACAAAAAGTGATAATCGATTATCCTTAGGAATAATCGATTATTTACGCAACTTAGGCAATACTGACTCAGACTAAAATAATCAATTATTCTGTCAAATAATTGATTATTTGCGCGAGCAACTCTTTTCTAATTAAGCTCGTGATAATCGATTATTACACCAAATAATTGATTATCTGCGCAAACTTTCTCTAGATAGGAAAACTTCTAAGAGTTCTTACATCAACAAAGATATTCCTATACAATTTATTCTACAAAATGCTTTTAAAGTGAATACAACAAGAGTCTTCAAGTTCTTCATCTTGTAGCAACCTCAAAACCCATAATATCTTCAAGACACCAATGCTCCTCATTGGTAACAATCTCCCCCTCTTTGATGATGATAAAAAAATGTCTTGTTTAAAAGCATCTCTCATTTTCTGCACATATTTCAGACTTACAAACATACATGTTAGTAAAAAATGCACTAGTTAGAAGTTTTCTCCCCTTTTTGATCGTAAGCAAAAAGTAAAATAAATACTGCCCCTCAAGTGTAGCTCCCCCTCAACAAAAGAAAGATGCAATTAAAATATTATAATGGAAATGAGTAATTAATCTAAAGCAGAGATAAATAACAAAATATCAAACAAAAACATATATCTCCCCCTCAAATAGGTACTAGTTATCACATGAGATGTCAATCAAAAATTTCTCCCTACTTTTGATCATAAAAAAATCACGTAGTCTTTATGCTCCTCCTAAATTAGTTAACTTAAAAAGAATTTAAGTCCTTTAAAAATATTACTCCCCCTAAATATAATATTCTCCTTAAAATGAAAAATAGATTCTTAAAAAAAATTTAAAAAACTTTTTTTTTTGTTTTTTTTTTGTTATGTTTTAACTTAAGATAATCAATTATCACCCTTGGTAATCGATTATTGCGCGTTAATTTCCAAACAACGCTAATTTAGGGCAAATTTTCATCCTAAGGCACATCTAACATTCATAAATTATTTCAAAACTCTTAAAAATTATCAGGATATCAACACTATACTCCAACTTCCACCAGAAAAATGAACTTAAAAATGGTGGTTGAAAAGGTTAAAATGCACAACTATAAGTGTAATTCGAATTAGACCTTTTTAACAACTTTTCAACATCAAATTGGACTGGATTGAACTACAAATTGACTTAAAATGATAGTATCCCAAAGTCAGGTCTCTCAATAGTCCATAATTCATTAAATTTGAACAACCTAATGATAACGATTGATTTTTCCGTTATTTGTGATGCAATTTTGATACAAAATCAACTCTTTTCTAACTTGTAACTTGCTTAATCCTCTCTTCTATCTTAGTTTTACGAATAATTGTGTTTTGGGCTACTTTGATGTAACTTCATCTATAATCCCTTAATTTTGTAGCTAATAATGTGTTTGGAAGAATCTCCAACAAAGTATAGAGCTGAACCAACCACAAGAAGCAAGCAGAACTACAGAAAAAGAGAAAAAGATGTAGTGCAGAAAAGTCAGGTTGAGGGCCCTGGGTCAAGGGCCTTGAGCGCTCTGCTGAGGGCCCCCTTAGAGGCGCTGAGCGCTACTTGCGGTTGATAATTCACGCCCGGGCACCCTCTTCAGGGGCGCTGAGCACCAGGCACCTCGCAAGCTCGCCTAGGCGTCCCCACTAGGGGCGCTAAGGGTTTGCGGTTAGGGTTTGCTGCAGATTTGTTCTATTTAAACCTAAATTGCGAAGGGTTTTGGGTCTTTGGTTCTTTGGAGGTGCGACTTCACTCAGAGGAGAGCTTGGAGGGCGGCTAGGGTTTGTGGGAACACTCCCTTCTTCCTTGGTCATGTTGTAAGCTTTAAGGCTCTCCATGACAATGGAGAGCCAAACCCATCTTGTTGGGGAAAGATGTAACCTTTGAATATCATGTATTTAAACATGTTTTAAATATCTTATGCTTCTTTAATTGAATGCTAGTGATTTTCTCCTATTCTTAATGCTTGTTATTGATGTAATCCTGCCCGATATAGTCCTTTTTATCGTATTTTTACCTTTCATAGGTTAGCTTGTACGGAGCATGGGTTACTATAAATACCTAGCTTCTCTATTGTAATGAGGACTTTTGAGTTTAATGAGAATTGAATTTTCTGAAATCAGAAATTATTCTCTCTTGAAAGTCACATGCTAGAGAGTCCAAAGACTCCCTCTAGCCACCTTCCAAGCACACTCTCTCCCTTCCATTTTCCAAATTCCACCGTGCTTCTCTCTGACGTCACCATTGCTCCACTCTGCTTCAGTGGCGTCAGTCTCCTTAGCCACACGTCATCCAGCGCTCGACATCCACATCTTCATTCCTCCTTCACTCTCGCAGAACCGCGCCTCTCATTTCTTTGTGCATTTCATTCTCTCGCGCATCCATCCACATCTCAGAGCGTCTCATTCTCGCTCTCGACCACAGATCCACACTCCATACACGTCTTCGAAGGTATCTTCTCTTCGTTCACCACACTTCCTCATCTTCTTTTAGGGTTTCCACTTCCTTCCACCATTTTCCACCGTTCAAACACCTCAATCCCTTCGATCTTCACTTTTCACCGATCATCCGAGTCATTTGAACTGATTAATCAGTTTATATTGAGTCTTATCACCATTTTAGGGTTTCTTCGTGTCCAATTTGAGTTTTCCCTCTTTTCTAGAGTTCGTTCATGATTTTAGGGTATTCTGCCATCTATTTCGATTCTCTCGGTGTCCTTCGAGTCAGCTCTCAATCTAGAGCTTCGTTTACATATCCGCTGCGTCTTATCTCGTCGAGGAAGGCTCGAGGAGTCCGAATCGAGCTCTCAAGGCTTATATCGTCATCTTCTCGGGCGTTCGTCCATCAAGTGGTATCAGAGCTCAGGTTCGAGCACGCTTCAGAGGTAAGTTGTCTCGCGTTCTCTGTCTTCAATTTTTTTTCTCTTTTTCCCGTTGTTTTCTCTTGATTCCAAGTTGAGTTGTTTCGATTTGGTCTTGTCTGATTCATATTTTGTTCATTTTGATTATGATTCGCATTTCTGTTTTATGTCATCCTTTGGTCGTTTTGTCTCGTTGGGATTCTTTGAGTTTTGTTTCGTCAATTTTTGAGTTGTTCATCATTTTAGGGTATTCTGCCATCTATTTCGATTCTCTCGGTGTCCTTCGAGTCAGCTCTCAATCTAGAGCTTCGTTTACATATCTGCTGCGTCTTATCTCGTCGAGGAAGGCTCGAGGAGTCCAATCGAGCTCTCAAGGCTTATATCGTCATCTTCTCGGGCGTTCGTCCATCAAGTGGTATCAGAGCTCAGGTTCGAGCACGCTTCAGAGGTAAGTTGTCTCGCGTTCTCTGTCTTCAATTTTTTTTCTCTTTTTCCCGTTGTTTTCTCTTGATTCCAAGTTGAGTTGTTTCGATTTGGTCTTGTCTGATTCATATTTTGTTCATTTTGATTATGATTCGCATTTCTGTTTTATGTCATCCTCTGTTCGTTTTGTCTCGTTGGGATTCTTTGAGTTTTGTTTCGTCAATTTTTGAGTTGTTCATCATTTTCCTTTAAAGTTGTGATTTGTTTTTCTGATCTCAGTTGTTGCGAATCTTGTTTGTGTTTCGTGTTTTGAATCTCTTCATATGTTTAGGTTTCCAAATTCTGATAAGGTTGGTTGATCTGTGCTTGTTGTGCTTGGAGTTCGTGTTTCCATCATTTTAATTCGGTGCAAGTTTTTGTTTGAGTCTTTTATGTTTTGAAATCCATTTCTGTTTTGTCTATGTCATGTTGCTTTGTTTTAATTGTCAATTAAATCTGAGTTTAACTGTGATTCAATTGAGTTTTTGCTTTGAGTAAGATCTGTCCATCATCATAAGCAGTGACATTCAATTGAATGAGCTTGATGCAGACTTCAACAGCAGTTTTAATGTCATTTCATTTATCTGAAGCTGTCTTGAGTTTTTGATGCTGACCATTACATGTAATTGTATTGCACTTTTGAAATTCATTGAGCTGAAAGTTGAATCTGCTTGTGGATAGCAAATGCACACCAATTAAGCTATGAAATGTTGCATTGAGCTTGGGTGCAAGATGCTTACAGCAGCATCAGTCTTTCATTTGGCCAGCTATACCGAACTGGTTTTTCTTTGAAGTCTGTGTTAATGTTTTGAGAATGTGTGTTTGTTCTACTTAGTATTAGATCATTACTAAGTTCTAACATCAGTACATCCTAGAGTCATTGTGTCTGAGTGCTTTAATTTCTTTTCTGCAGAATTAAATTTGATTTGACTTGTGTTACTGCACCTTTGTGTAAAAGTTGTTCTGGCTTAAAATTTGTAAGTGGTTGATGATTAAGTCCACAAAAATCTGCATCACATCAGCAGTACTTGTAATCTTGTACAAAACAACCACTAAATCTGTGATTTGAATTTGAACCTAGCAGTAACACTTTTAATTGGAGTTGATTCTACTGATTTCATTGTAAAACAGTGCATAAGGCTGAAATTAACAATGTTAGATGCTGCACTACAATTCTGAAATAAAGTGAATCAGTTTGAACATTTGTTTACAAAAATTCTGCAATTTGTTCTTGATCTTTTTATTGGTTTTGAAATCTACTCTAGAACTGATCTTAGGATCCTGTTTGAGTGCTGACATTATTCAAAGCTTTGTTTCTTGCTTGTCTTGGTTGATAACTCTGGTTTTTTCTATCACATGTGCAATCTATTCTGTTGATCTTAATTTGAAGCTTTTACTTGCTTTATTCATCTGATCTAGAGTTGTCTTAAGCAATAGATCTGTTGTTCTGTCATTGTTTTGTGGTTGTTCTGTTCTGTTCTGGTTTCTGATTTCTGACTTTAGCCTAGCCATTCTTGATTGAGAAGTTGTTACACTTTGGTTTCTGGAATTTGAAAGAGGGTTTGTGTGCTTGGTAGCATCTTAGGTGGTGGTGGTCTGAAAGACTCTCAAGCCTTGAACTGCCAAGGGAGAATCTCCTTTCCAAACCTTTTCATTTATGTGCTTTAAATTTCAAAAGAGAAGCCTAAGTGTTGTGAGTTTCGTGAGGCTAATTTAGCCTAATTCCTTGGCACTTTGAAATAAAGAATTCATTGTTAATCTAACTGTTTTGTGATTGTTCATTGTGCAGGGAAAAGGAGTTTGAGTGATCAAACTGGAGCAATTGTGATTGTTTTCATTTTAATCTGCTCTTGCATTCATTTTAGATTACAAACTGTTTGCTGAATCACTGCTACTTTACCTGTTTTGATTGCAGTTTGAACTTCTTCATTTCTGCATCAACACTATTTTAACTGCCAATTTCTGCATTACATCATGTTAATCTTTCTCCATTGATTGATTAGCTTGGAATTATTGTTCAATCAGTTTGGTTTCAGCCTTGAATTACACCCATTTGCATCTGGTTTAATATCCATGTTTATGTGTATTTTGCTGGAATTGGTGTAATTTCTGTGTGCATATTTGAACTGAATCAGTGCAGGAAAAAAGTGTAGAATAGGTGTGTTGTTGTGTGCAGAGTTGATAAATATCTGGACTTTAATTGAGCAGCAGTAGAATCTTAGGGGAAAGCTTGGAAAGCTTGTGCAGCCAAGAGAAAGGGAAGTTATTACTACCTTATATCCTCTTTTGCAATCTGTTTTAACCAAGTGAATAATCATAGCAGTTTTGTGCATGTGTGATTGTAGGATGGGCATGGCAAGAAGATTCCAAAAGCAATAACAAAGTTGAGCAACAAAGCTGAATGAAGTGGACCAGGACCGTAGCAGCCTAGCATAGTTGTTTTCTTTTGTAATTATTTTTTCTTCAATTTGTTTGTAATAGGCTTGTGTTAGCCTACTGTTAGCTTTAGCTTGTTTTGTAAAAGGGCCTTTTATAAAGTCCAAGTTCTTTGGAAGAGTCCTTGGTGCTCTTTCAAACTCTTGGCAACTTTTCTTGATTGCTTTGATTTTTTTTTTCATAGCTAGACAGGTGAGTGTGTCTTGTTAGCCAAAGCAACAAGCCTCATCATAGGAGTAGACTTTAATATTGATTTGCTTTGTGTTTTACGTTTAGGGGTGATTTAGGCTAAAAGGGATTAAACTCTAAGTCTTTTCACATTAGAGTCCGAAGAGTCTAGTCTTTTAGTGTTTAATTGTTTGAGTTTTGTACTTTGTTTCTAAAGGTGATTTTAGTTTAAGGGGTAATTAGTTAGTAGCCTAAGACATTTCTGGCAAGGCAAGACTTGGTACTTAAGCAGCTCTTTAGCTCACCTCTCTTACCTGGGACTTGTCTAAGTGAAAGTTTTGAACCCTTTAGATTAAGAAAACTTTTAAAAACAAAGATGTCTTCTTATAGTTCATATAGGTCTTCTAGGTTAGATAAAGTTGATGAAATGTTTAAACAAGCTAGGAATCTTCCATCCTTTGGTAAAGACATAGGTGCATTAACATACCTAGCTTGGGAAAAAGAAATTGATAAAATAAATCCTTGGTTTTATGAGGAGAGTGAATATTATGTCCTTAGCATATATCTTTCTAAGTTAGAAAAGCATGCAAGTGAGTGGTTGAATGAAAGACAATATCATGTTAGGAAAGGTAGAAAGTTGTCCATACGTGATTGGCATGATTTAAAAGCTTGCATGAGAAGAAAGTTTTTGCCTTCAAGCATTATAAGAAACCTAGAACTAATTAGGGATTGCATTGATGATGGAAAATTATTTCTTGAGCGTTTAAATGATCATGGGTTTCTTCGTAGAGAATTAGAATTTAGGGCAAGACTTAAGGAGATCAAGGATAAGAAAAGAGAAAGAGAGATTGAGAGAAAAGAAAAGGAAGAAAGGAAAGAAGAAGAGAAGAGAGAGAGAGAAGAAATAGAGAAAAGAGAAGAGGGAAGAAGAGAGGAATTAAGAAAAGAAGAAGAAAAGAGAGAAAGGCAAGAAAGAGAGAAGAAAGAAAAGGAGAAATTGTTACTGATGACAAATCCTATTCTTTCAAAGACTATGGAACCTAAAAGGGAAGGTTTCCAAATCTTTACTTCTTTTCCAATAATTGATTACTTTTCAATTTTTGACTTCTCTTTCAAACCAATTGCCATTATATATTTTATGAAAACATTTTCAAAATATGACAATTCAAATCTTGAGTTATTGTTATCTTTAAGAAAACAATTAACTCAAGACAAAATTGAATTTGGACTTCTAAAATTTTCAAAGATTACAAATCAAAGTATTAGAAGTTCTTATTCTCTTGTTTTTAAAGAAAAATTCTTTCTTGGATTGATATTAACCGAAGATATATTTGATGTGTATTGCAGATTCGTGTTTGATCCAGGAGGAAGAAAACTAGATCTAAAGTAATATGGCCACTTCATGGCTTTGCTCCCAAGACTTTGTGGAGCTTCTTCATAAGGCGATGTCAGATTTGAGGACAAATCTTTTTTTAAGAGGGAGGGTATGATGTAATCCTGCCCGCTATAGTCCTTTTTATCGTATTTTTACCTTTCATAGGTTAGCTTGTACCGAGCATGGGTTACTATAAATACCTAGCTTCTCTATTGTATGGAGGACTTTTAAGTTTAATGAGAATTGAATTTTCTGAAATCAGAAATTATTCTCTCTTGAAAGTCACATGCTAGAGAGTCCAAAGACTCCCTCTAGCCACCTTCCAAGCACACTCTCTCCCTTCCATTTTCCAAATTCCACCGTGCTTCTCTCTGACGTCACCATTGCTCCACTCTGCTTCAGTGGCGTCAGTCTCCTTAGCCACACGTCATCCAGCACTCGACATCCACATCTTCATTCCTCCTTCACTCTCGCAGAACCGCGCCTCTCATTTCTTTGTGCATTTCATTCTCTCGCGCATCCATCCACATCTCAGAGCGTCTCATTCTCGCTCTCGACCACAGATCCACACTCCATACACGTCTTCGAAGGTATCTTCTCTTCGTTCACCACACTTCCTCATCTTCTTCTAGGGTTTCCACTTCCTTCCACCATTTTCCACCGTTCAAACACCTCAATCCCTTCGATCTTCACTTTTCACCGATCATCTGAGTCATTTGAACCGATTAATCAGTTTATATTGAGTCTTATCACCATTTTAGGGTTTCTTCGTGTCCAATTTGAGTTTTCCCTCTTTTCTAGAGTTCGTTCATGATTTTAGGGTATTCTGCCATCTATTTCGATTCTCTCGGTGTCCTTCGAGTCAGCTCTCAATCTAGAGCTTCGTTTACATATCCGCTGCGTCTTATCTCGTCGAGGAAGGCTCGAGGAGTCCGAATCGAGCTCTCAAGGCTTATATCGTCATCTTCTCGGGCGTTCGTCCATCAGTTATGTTTTGGCCATTCATAGCTTGATGATTGGATTTCTTTGTTATTGGGAAATACTTAGGAACCATGATCTGGAGGATTTCACGTAAAGGAAATATTATCTAGGGATAGAGATAGGAAGTTTGGTTGTCTTAATCTTCTTTTCTTAATGCGGAATTGGTTATTAGGGATTCAAGGGATTGAGGTCTAATAATCAAGGCTAGGCTTTTTACACCAAGGGATTGGGTTCTAAGTAATTTAGTAAGTGACATTAGCATTCCAATGAAGAAGATGAGTTCTAATATTCATGAAAGTTAAATAGGTGAAAACTAACCTTAGCATTGCCATCTCATACCAATTCTAGTCTTTTCCGCTCTTAAGCGTCTCCGAATGCCAAAGACCACTTTTATTTTCTTTGTCAATTTATTTTATTGCACTTATTTTTATATTCGTTAATCTAAATGAGTTGTTAATCATGCAATTAACTAGTGTTACACGGGTCTCTTGGGAAACGATACTTGGTCTTACCATTTTATATTACTTGATACGTTTGGTACACTTGCCAATGAGTTAACACCTGACCACCAAATTTAAATTTCAAAACGTCAGTTTACCAGCTAGTATTTTTAGAGACTCAATAGATTTTAAGATGGACTGAACTAAGTTTGAAAGTGAACCTTAGCATCATAAATTGACTTTCCATTTGAATTAGCATTGTGAAAAGCTAACAATAAGACTAAAACAGATTTTATGCGCTTGGTTTAAACCTTTGAGCTTGCATAAGCATTTCAGGACTCATAGTGTGTTTAACCTTTCACTACAACATGTATCATTTAAACTAAATAGAAACTGATTCAACTCAGTTTTTATTTGAACAAAAAGTGAATTAAACCAGATGCAAACAAATTTCTCATTAACTTAGAATTGCTCCCAATAGTTAAAATTGAACAAAAAACACATGAACAACATTGTGCTTATGGCTAATATACAACCAAGGCTAGATTCAACATCTCACAACCGTTGTTTGTGATGAATCACTATTTTGTACTATTCACTTAGCTTTTCGCACTATATTATATTAGTGAATTGTGTTTAATTCTCCATTATTGTCTCATTTTGACTATTTGGACTTAATTTGACTAAGAATTCTTATTTTAATTAATTTGAATTATTTGGGCTTAATTATTCCAATTATTATTTGCAGGGCAATATTGGAAACATATTTTGGGACAACAAGAATGTGGACACATCAAGAATTGTGTTTAATTTCATTTTGTAATTTTAATTATTTTAGTTTTAGGTCAAACTTTATGACTTTGGACCCATTTTAGGTCAACTTTTGGAGAAGCCCATATGGAGGGTAGTTTCGTGGAGGGCAGTTTCGTCTTTTGGTCTTTTAAAGACCCCAAATCAGATTTGGAATGTCTTCTTCCCCCCCCCCCTCCCTCCCCTTCATTCACGTTTTCTTCCTTTTAGGTTTAGGGAGCTTGTTGTGTTTTCTTCCCTCCCCGTTTGGAGGGTTTTAGGTTTGCATTCCTTTACTCTTCATGTATTGAATCTTTTCCACCTTTAATTTTAATTTCTGTTTTATGTTCTTGCTTTTATGTTTTCTAGCACTTTCGTTTAATGTTGTTGAATCTTCAATTTCATTCACGCATTGCCCTTTTGTTTCCAATCTAGTTTACGGTTTCAGTTTTGTTTTCCAATTTGCGTTTTGTGCTTCAGTTTCGTATTCTGCATTTTGTTGCATTTACTATAATACCGTTCGGTCTCTAACATACTTCATTGTTAGTACTGTTTGGCTTGTTATTGTTCGTCTTCATTGCATTTCGTTTCTACATTCACTTTCGTTTTCTGGATTGGTTGTAATATCGTTCAGCTTGTTCTTGTTTGTTGTTGATGTGATACTGTTTGACCTTCTACTGTATTAACTCGTTTAGCTTTCCATTCTCGTCTTCATCCGCTTGTTTGTGTTATACCATTCGGTCTCTAACTTCATTATTAGAGACTGCTCGGCTGGTTTTTGTTCGTTCTTCGGATGTTTAATATTGTTCGTCTTTGAACACAATTAACCAATATTACCGTTCGGCTCACTACTATTACGTTTGGTTTCTAGCTCTTCATGTTTCTTTTCCTCTCTCATATTGTTCGACTTTTAACTTTTCTTCTGCTTTTCTTTTCCTCTCCTTCATACAAGTTGTACTAATTTGTACCGTTCAGTTCCTAACACACTTCATTGTTAGGACCGTTCGGTCACTGTTAGTCACGTTCGGTCTCCCTAATAATACCGTTCGATTTCACATTTTTGCTCCAATTTTTATGTCCATATTTACTTCAATGTGTTCAGTTTTGTTTGGTTGTGTTAATTTTTCTTTAATGTTAGTTTAAGTGTGCTTGGTTGGTGATTAGGAAAATTTCTTTGTTCTCCTTGAGATTGTTGGTCTTTCATGGTGATCTCGTTGTTCTAACCTTCCTCCGAATTTAATTATGTTCTATGCTTGCAATTGGGTACACGCTTAGTGTCCTAATTGTATTTAATCTTCGCTTAGTCAATTAAACCGCATTTGCTTAATCTATGGCAGCGTGGAAATGATTAAATGGGAGCACTGTGTTTGCTTATTTCGCTTTTATGAAAGCATGATTGGTCTTCGCTTTGTTGGTCAATTCATGTTGGATTAGGGGTTACAGGAGTGAGTAATTGTGTTGGAAGTGTGATTTTGTTGCTTTGATTTGGCTCAACATTCAATATGTTTTGTGCTTGTGATTGGGTATATGCTTAGTTGCCTAATTGGTGTTTAATCTTCGCTTAGTTGATTGGACTGTATGGTGCAGAATTGATTGAACTTGTGCATTACATTCGCTTAGTTTGCAATTATGAAAACATGGTTAGTCTTCGCTTAGTTAGTTAACTTCTGTTGGATTAGGAGTTAGAGTAGTGTTTATTGTTGCTAATCTGTGATTGAAAGCATTGTGATTGCGTTATTGACCAACCGTTTTCAATTAGTGTTCAATTCGTGTTTTAATTCTCATTCATTTCTATTCACAAACACCCCCCTTACAAAGTCTTCGACCTATTGATTGAACCACATTTGGTCCTTGAGAAACGAGTTAGGAGTCACTTCCTAGTCTATACTGCACTTTAGTTGCATATTAAATTTGATTCGGGTACGACCTCGATCAGTTTGGTTGATAATTGCACCAACATCTAACTGAACCACACAATTATGAATTTAAAAGCAAAAAAAAATATCCAGATTTCTCCTCAAACTAGTAAAAACTGCACCAATCATAGGTTTAGCAGATGACCAAACACTACAAAATGAAATTCTGCACATGAATGTCTCAAATATAGCTCCTTGGAGTCACTCCCTGGCCTAGAGCATCAATTCCAAAAGCAGAATACCATATAGCTCTCTTTTCCTTTTGAAAACATAACCTCCAAAACCAACCAAGAGAGGTTTGGTCCCCATAATCTCATTTGGGTCCTTTGATGTTAGAGAAAAATTACTTTATAACAGGAATCCATGTATATTTTCCATTAGGAACATCAAAATGTTTGATTCTACATTTGTTAGAAGTGTGTCCCTTTTTCATGCAGTAAAACATGTGACAACATTTGAATTTTTATAACAGACAATTCCGTTTTCAATCCATACCCTACGGATTCTTCCAATTTGATTTTTCTTTTTAAGCACACTCTTATTTTTGAAAGACTTCTTCTTAACTCCATCATTTATACAAGATGTAGATTGTATAAGCTTCTTAAGACAATTTTCTAAAATATCAATATTAAACATATGAGTTTTGCATGATAGACATTCAACAAGATGTTCAACATTTTAGACTCTTTCATTTCTAAATTTCAGATTTTATTTCTTAAAATAACTTCCTCATCTAATACCTTCTCATATTTAATATGCAATTCTTTAAATTCCTTTTTCAAATTTTTATGAGCAACATTCAATTTCTTAGATTCATCAAGTAATTCAAGAAAAGCCTAAATCAAATTCACTAGTGTCAAGGCTAGAGCCTTGATTGTCCACATCTGTAACATCTATAACATTTGAAGTTTGATGAGGAGCCTTGATTGCCCTTCTTTTTCTTCAAGTGTTGGATTCCAGATGATTCATTGTTGGCCATTAAGCATAGATTTTCTTGCTCATTTGAATCGATTGAGATTGAAAAATTTGATGTAGAGCTTGAATCAGACAACATCAACTTAACCACATCTGTGACTTTGTCATGAGTGACTCTAAAAAATTCCCACATTTCCTGAGCACTTTCATAAACAGAAACTTTGAAGAATTCATCAAAGGCTAGTGGAGATAAAATTATATTCCTAGCCCTAACATCATATTGTGTCATTCTGTTTTCATCCATAGTCCACTATAAAAATAGTTTTTCTACCTGCATATCATTTACAGTAATAATGGGAACAATTGGTCCATTTAAAACCCCTGTTAATAGACTCCAAAAATATTTGCATTATTATTTTCCAAAAAGCTTAATTTTCCCCTATAAACAAAGGAGGTATATCAATAGAAGCACCCTCAGCATATACTTGGTTATGACTGCCAATTTTTGAAAAATTTGAAAAACTATCAAAGCAAGATCTAATACCAATTGTTGGTTAGAAAACCGGTATCACGCAGCGAAAAGGGGTTTTTGAGGAAAACGTGTTACGGTCAATAGCCAAGATAGGAACGATGAAATGGTTCTTTTAAAAAATCTTGATTTTCTTTTAAGACTTTTATCAAACAATTTGAATGCTAAAGAGATAAAGTTAAAGAAAATCAACACAGAAAATTTTATCCTGGTTTGAATCAAAAGATTCTACATTCAATAGTTAATCATTGTAAACAATGATTAACTTTTCACTAAAATATTGTTCACAAATTACAATAGGATGGAATAAAGAGTAAGAACACAAAACACCTTCCTTCGACAAACGAATGAAAGAACCTGCTCAATCAACGTGAAGAGAACCGCTTCGAGCTTAGACCCACTAAGCGCAAGCTTCTCCTATTCACATGACTTGATATGAGCATAGTAAAACTTGAGAACTTCCTCAGACGAATGTTGTATTCTAAAATGACTTAGTTCCCTTTTCACTCTCAGAGAGCTTCCCTTAGGCACACAACTCTAACACTCTCAAAATGAAAAGATACCTTCTAAGAGCTGTGAAGACCTCTATCTATAAGCCCAAGTTCGTGCAGAGTCAGAAACTGAAAAGACATCTTCCAACTGCTAGTGATAATCGATTAGTTGTGTCCGTTATGGGGTTTTTAAAAAGTGATAATCGATTATCCTTAGGAATAATCCATTATTTGCGCGACTTAGGCAATACTGACTCAGACTGAAATAATCGATTATTTTGTGCAATAATTGATTATTTACGCGAGCAACTCTTTCTAATTAAGCTCGTGATAATTGATTATTACACTAAATAACCAGTTATCTGCACAAACTTTCTCTAGACAGGAAAACTTCTAAGAGTTCTTACATCAACAAAGATATTCCTATACAATTTATTCTACAAAATTCTTTTAAAGTGAATACAACAAGAGTCTTCAAGATCTTCATCTTGTAGCATCATCAAAAACGATAATATCTTCAAGACATCAATGCTCCTCATTGGTAACAGAAGCCAATGATCTAAAAAATAGGTAAAAAATGTTTAAAAGTTTTTTAGAGAGATGATGATTCTTATAAAATGACACACGAATAATAGAAATCTCTATTTATAAGATAAGTTTTATTGATATGTTACAAAAAAAACTATAAAGACATTAAGAAGATTAGACAACTATCATGTTGAGATTGTTGATAGGGGGAGCACTGGTTTAGCTAAACCTACAATCTCAGAGCTTCTGGTTTTTTATGATGACAACACATAATTAATAACACATGTGATGTTTATGTGTTACATGTTCATTACTTTCATGTTTATGATTATTTGAGAACATGTTTGTGTTGATTCTGTCATTGCTGCAATTCACTGTGTTTTACATGAGAACTTATCTGTGAATGCATGACATATGTTTTAGAAAAGGAAAACCACAAGCACTTTTGTTGAACTTATAATATGTGGCAAAACAGCAGTTTTAAGTCGACTTCATTATGAAGTAAGTCGACTAAAACTCGTGGCTTTGCACAAACTTTTTCAAAGTGTGCTGTGAGAATTTTTGAAGAGAAAGTTTTTCAAAACATTGTTTAACTTTGTTGTATAGTCGATTACATGCAACCTACATTCGACTAAGTCTGTTACAGTTTTGAAATTCTGTTAATGCTTGAATTAAATTTTACAACGGCTATATTTTTAAATATGTTGACCAAGCATTTATTGTGATTCGACTACATTTATTGTACATTCAATTAACTGCATTTATTGCTGCTAACAGCTTTGACTGAAGTGTTGTATTTGACTACGTTAGTAGCTAAGTCAACTTGAGAGCGTCAGAATTGTGAAAAACTATAAATAGACGCGAATTTGAATTCTGTAAGAACTTTTGTGAATTCTAACATTTTCATCTTCATTACAGATTAGTGCTATCTTACAGAACGTGGAAAAGCTCCAAGAATCAAAGAAGAAGACCGTGGTGATCATCTCTTGTGATTTCTTGAAGAGCAAGATTGTTGTGCTTTGAAAGAGCTGATCAAATCTGCAAAGAGAGGTGTTTACTGAAAGATCAGAGTTGACAATCTATTGAAGATTGGGTTATTTCCCTGTTGTGATTACAAGAAGAAGAACATGCGGCGTTCTTGACTTTGAGGGGTTTCTCAAAGGGTATAAACAACAGAAGAGGGGATTCTTGCTGCTGGTCTTTTTATTGTATGCCTATATTTTGATTAAAGGGTTAGAGAGGTGTTTTATATTTTTGACGTGGAGGTCTCTATAAAAGCCTTGTTGTAAAAACCTTGATCATTATAGTGCATTTGCTTCCTGTGGTGGAAGGACACTAGATGTAGGCTTGGCCGAACCAGTATAAAAACCCAGTGTTTGATCTTTCTATCCCTACTCTGTTACATTCAGTTGACTTTATATATTACTCATTCAAATATATTCCGCTATACTACAAAGTCTTTTTCCTTGCATTTCAAGAAAGCTTTTAAAGGCATCTACTTCGCGAAAAAGATTTAAAGAAAACATTGTTTTTGTGTTTCACCAATTCACCCTCTCTCTTAGTGTTGAAAATTAAGCTATTCTATTTTAACATATCATTTGTTGGAAAAGTTTCTCAAATTAAATCTATCATCACAAGCCTTTCTCTTTTCTTTTTTCTCTCTTTGAAAGCCTCACAATAGGTAATAAATGAGATTAGGAAAACATAAAGACAATTCCTATAAGAAGTAATAAAAAGGAAAGGACATAGCATAGTTGAATAGGGGAGCCATATTAGATATAAAAGATAGACAATTGTTTAAGGAAGCCCTCTTATCAAAATGGAAGTGGATTTTTTCAACCGAAAATATGGATGAATATATTTAGTCAAAATATGGAGATTGTAAAGAACTTAATCAATCTAAGAACTTAATAAATATGGAGATTGTAAAGTCTATATCAAAATTTTTATTCTTCATGAATCTGTTAAATTTTCTCACCATCATATTCATCGTTTCCTTTTCTGGTACATCTGCATTTGATTCAGTTTCAGGTTCAAGATTCTCTGTAGCTTTCTTGCTTGTGGGCTTTAGAGCAATTGATTTCTTCTCGTCAATTTCTTCTTCCTCCTTTAGCCTTCCAAGCTCCAATTCATGTTCTCTGAGTTTTCCAAATAACGTAGCCATGTTCATGTTGGTCAAGTCTCTTGATTCAGATATTGCAGTGACTTTCGGCTGCCAGCTTCTGTTAAGGCTTTTCAAGATCTTTATGTTGATTTCTTCTTTACTAAACGCTTTCCCCAGAGCCATGAAGTGATTGACTATGTGTGTGAATAATTTATGTACTTCATAGACAGTTTCTCCTGCTTTCATTCTAAACAGCTCATACTGCTGTATGAGACAATTCTTTCTGGCCCTTTTCACTTCATATGTTCCTTCGTGTGTGACCTCAAGAACCTCCCACATTTCTTTAGCAATTTTACATTGGGAAATCTTGAAAAATTCATCCATGGTTAGTGCAGAAGCAATAACATTTCTAGCCTTAACATCATATTGAGCTCTTCGGTTCTCATCTTGAGTCCACTCTAACAAAAATTTCAAAGCAACTTTTCCATTTAAAACATGAGTGGGCTCATATGGACTATTTATAGTTGCATCCCAAACTCCTTTATCCACTGATTCAAGAAAGATTTGCATGCTTATTTTCCAAAAAGCATAATTTTCTCAACCAAATAGTGGTGGTCTATTTGTCGAAGCACCTTCACCAAAGGTCTGAGAATTGAAAGCCATTTTACAAGATCAGTTGATTTAATAAAAATAGTAAGCGACTAGTTTTTCAAATATTTTATGAAAACCAGCTCTGATACCAATTGTTAAAATAGAATGGCTTAATTTATCACACCAAGAGGGGGGGTGAATTTGAAGTATAAAATTTAAAACTTCCAAAATCTTTTTCACCAAAATAGATTTTACTTGAAACTGCCAAAACCAGCTTTGATGCCTTTATACTTTTCTTGAAACGCAAGTTAAAAGATTTTCAATGCAGCAAAAATTTAATCAAATTCGTGTAAAGTATAATCGATTGAATGTAACAGAGTAGGGATAAGAAAGATCAGGCTCTGAGTTTTTATACTGGTTCGGCCAAGCCTACATCCAGTTTCCTTTCAACGAGAAGAAGCCAATGCACTATAATGATCAAGGTTTTTACAATAAAGTTTTTATAGAGACCTCACGTCAAAAATATAAAACACCTCTCTAACTCTCTAATCAAAATATAGGCAGTATACATATCGCATGCAATCGATTATGCAATAGTATTATGCAAAATTTTGAAAACATTTTTCTTTGAAAAACTCTCACATCACACTTGAAAAAGTTTGTGCAAATACACGAGTTTTAATCGATTCACCCCATAATGTAATCGATTTCAAGCTGTTGTTTTGCCACACATTTAAAGTTCAACATTAGTGCTTGTGGTTTTTTCATCCAAAAACATGTGTCATATATTCATGTATAAGATCACATATATAACACAGTGAAATGGAATGAACAACACAATCATGTTCTCATATACACATATAACATGTAAGCACAGAACATGTAACACATAAAACACATGTGTTATTAATTATGTGTTGTTATCATCAAAAACTCACATATTACTGAGATTGTGGGTTCAGCGAAACTAGTGCTCCCCCTATCAACAATCTCAACACTAACTTATCTCTTTTATTTTTTTATTTTTTTGTGCAGAATTTACTTGATAAGTATGATGTTTCATATGTGTGGAAGTTGGTATTAAAGTTTTTGAGAATGAGGAATTGAGATCTGCATGGTATGATTTTAAGAAGTTGATTTGAATGGATCTTCTTACTACAACTTTGATCTTTGAATCTTGATTAAATTATATAATGTAAGATTGGTGGCAATTGATGGATCTATGATGAATTGATGGTGGAATTTCGTTTTTTTATGTTGGTATGTGCTGATCGGAAGTTTTGAATGGATTGGGTTGTGAAATTGGATGAGAAACATGAGAGTTTTACCTCACTTTGTATCTAATACGAAAATGGTTTGTTTTGGATGGTTAATGAATTTTTCACAGATGAATTGATTGGTTTGTGTGGGAATCTTTGGCAAGCTGAAAGTATGATGTGTAAAACATTAAGATGATGATGTTATTAAAGTTTATGTGTTGGAAATTGGTAGATCTAAAGGTATGTTTTTGTTGAGTAAAATTGACGATGAGTTTTTGGGAATTTCACTTGATTATTATGCATTTTCAAATCTATTTTTGATGAAGGATGAATGAGTGATTTGTATGAACTGTTTTGGGATGGATTTGGCACATTTTGGGGGTCATTAGATGTTGATGGATTGGTAAGTGTACAAAATCGCACAAGTAATATAAAGTGGTAAGACCAAGTATCGTATCCCAAAAGACTCTCGACACTAGACAGTTGTGTGATAACTCGATTAATTATGACTTAAATAAAATGAGATAATTCGTTTAAGATGCAAAAGACTGAAAATTAAATATGAATCCAATTTGATCAATAGCAGAAGAGCACAATGATAAATGGATGTTGTTTGTAATGAGATGTGTATGTTGTTGGGGTTAGATTTCACCAAATTCCCTCTCATGTGTGTAAGAATTCTTCTTTATGCATTAATGTTAACGTCACTCACTAAACCACCTAAACCCGATCCCTCGACGAAATAGGCCTGTCCTTAATCACCAGTTCATGCAATTCCTTGCATTCCTAGTAATTAAATGTGAAGATCAAGAGCTTAAAGACGACCAAGACTCATACCCTCATCCTTGAGAAACATTACTCTTGGGAGAATTCAACAAGAACCTGAATTGTAAGGAACCTCCCGGCACTCATGGAATTCATAAATCATGTGATGAATGAGTTAAACAAAGCATGTAATAAGCACATATGAATTACTCTAACAATTAATGCAAAAGCATGTGTTATTAAGAATCAATTCAAATACATAAGAGTTTTCAAGGTTACATCATATCCCAACAACAAATAGAGTTTAGTTCCCCATAGACATGGAGAGACTAGATGAATAATGGAAAAGCATGAGATAGCAAAACCCTAAAAGTAGAGGAACGATGCTTTCGCATCCAAATCCGCCTTTAGAGAGTGGAAGAGTGTGCTGTTGTGCTGCTCCAGCCTGAGATACAAAACCAAGGACGTCCAAGTCCTTAAATTGAACATAAAAATAACAGAAACAAGGTTCGGCACATGTCGCTGGTGCTCAAGCGCCCTAAATAGGGCGCCCGGGCGTCGAACGACACCTGCTGGCGCTCAAGCGCCCCTAGGGGGCGCCCGGGCGCGGCTTCTAGAGCTCAAGCCCCCCTAAGGGGCGCCCAACCCTCGCGGAATTTTTTAGCACTGCGTTTTTTTCACTTTTTCTGCAGTTTTCCTCGCTCCTTGATTTCTGACTCCTTCATACTTTGAATCCTCTTTCAAATTACTTCATTAACCTATTAAAACAAGGGAATTTAGTCATAAAATCATTAAGTTCAACCTCAACTCTCTTATTCACCAAACTAAAGCAAAAACATGATTCCAAGCAAGTTTCTAAGCTGAAAATAGTGTATTTAGTGTCAAAATTACATCATAGATAACAGTATTTTCAACCGTTATCATTAGAATGATTAATATGTTGGTTGAATGGTCTTTGTGGAGGGATACAAATCTGGATGGGAAAACCTCAAGTTTGAGGATGAATGGTTGGTTGAATATGCTAGAAAATTATGTAGAAAAATCTTGTTTGTGTGCACTTAAAGAGTTGATTTTGCATGAGTAAATAGAGGGATTAATTTTTATGATGTTTGTGGTTGATTCTGGAATGAATTTAGACTCCAAATATGGTTGGAAACATGTTAGAAGTGTTGAATCTGGGATAGAAATCAAATCTAGGTAAAACTGAACGAAACTGGGTTAATTATGAATAGTTAATCGATTAACCTGCAATGTTAATCGATTAAACTGCAATGTCTTCATAGTTAATTGATTAACCTTCATAGTTAATGATTAACCCTGCAACTGCACGCTACAGAAATTGTTTTTGGAGGTTTTAGGAGTTATGGATGTCCGTTTTGGACATTCTTTAGTTCATTTTGGGGGGGGGTTTTGACCCTTCCGGAGCCATTGGTGATGGTCTCTAAGTTGTTTGAGGTACCTAAATGTGGGGAATCAAAGGTGCTATAAAGAAAGTTGTGAATTTGATTGTGAATGGTGGGCTGAATGATGTGGAAATGAGTGGTAGGTGAATATACTTTGTTAAGTATGGTTAAGGGTAATTAAACTAAGAGTTTAAATTTGAAGGGTGTGTTAGGAAATGTATGGGATGAGATGTATGTTAAATACTTTTTAAAGTATGATTAAGGATGATTAAATTCTGATTGTGAATTGAGTTTAGAGATGTGTATTCTCTTGGGTATGTGCTACTTTGGTAAGTAGGCAAAATGAATTGATATGTTTGAATTGACATTATGTTGGTTATTAAATGCTTGTTAACCTTGACTGGAATGGGATTGTTGGATGAAATGGATGATGATTGATTATGTGTGATAAGTTATAAAAATGTAACTTGGTTAATTTATGCTACTTTGGTAAGTAGACAGAATTGAAATTTAGAAATGTTGATTGGATATTATATGCTTGTTGAGCATGATTGGTTTGGGATATGTGGTTGAGATGGCATGTGATTGGTTATCAATGATATGTTATAAAAATGTAATTTGGTTCATCAGTGCTACTTTGGTAAGTAGACAAAAGTGAATTGAGAAACGTTGATTGAATATTATATGCTTGTTGGGCATGATAGGTTGGGATCGTTGGTTGAGATGAATTGTGATTGATTATGTATAATCTGTTGTAAAAATGTAATTTTGTTGATCTGCGCTACTTTAGTAAGTAGGTAGGAGGACGTAAGTTTGCGCTACTTTGGTAAGTAGGCAGGAGGATGTTGGTCTGTGCTACTTTGCTAAGTAGGTAGGAAGATGTTGGACGTCTACAACTTTGGTAAGTAGGCAGGGTGATCTGCGCTACTTTGGTAAGTAGGCAGATGAGATGTTAGATGAATAGATAAAGAGAATAATATAAATCGCGCTGCTTTGGTAAGTAGGCGAAGTAATTATACGGTTATCCCAACCGGGATCGCTACGGGACGACGAACCGAAAAACAAACGGGATTAGGAAAAGAATTTGGGAGTTGCCACCATAATTTATTCTGGGAAAACTATGGAAAACCGTAAAATAAGACATGGTCTACGAAAACTAGATTTTAGGTTCGAGAATCGCTTACGCGTAAGAAAGGTGTTAGCACCCAACCGCGCTTGCCCAAAGACAATACCTTTAATTAAATGTATAAAGTTGATGTGGTTTTCCAAAATAATTAATTTTCCCCAAAAATAAAAATATAAAGAAATTATTAAGAAACAAAAAAAAATTGTTTTATGAACCCGACAAGCATTGACCTTGCTCCTACATATACCCATTTATAATGGAAAATCAAGGATCACATAGTTCTTTATCTAGAAAAAGGTTTGTGAGTTTGTTTTTAAATTATTATAGATTATTTTATATTTTTGAAAAGTGAACCTGACAAGGATTGACATTGCTCCTACGTATATGCATTTATGATGGAGAATTAGGGATCACGTAGTTCTGGTAAAACAAGTTTAGTTTAACAAAATTGACATTTTTTGGTTTTAAAAATTTTGTATTTTTTTTAAGTATGGTAGGAAAAAGAAAGAAATTTGTCGTAGGCCGACGCATACCCTTTATTTTATGATTTTAAAAAAACGTTATTTATGTGTAGTAAAAAAATAATACCTCTTAGAAAAAACTTCAAAGTACAATAAAAAGACAAAAAGAATGGTGTTTAGGTGACATACCATTTTAGCTTTCGGTACTCCTCTAGTTCTTCCTTGGTGGTTGTCGTTGACAGAACCCTTATGTGTGAGAACCTATTTTGCTCTATACTCTATTTCTCTCTTTCTATTTTGTTATTTATGCAAGTCTCTCTTTATTTTTTTTTTCGTCCCCTTTTTCTATGACAGAGTGCGTATTTATATACACACATTGTAATATTATGGTAATCTTGCCGTAAGTGTAAATTAATTGACAATGAACAAAATAGGGAAAGAAAATGTCTTGGTTCCAAGAAAAAGAAATCAAATAATATTCAAGACATTGATTATAATTATTGTCAGAAAATTTATTCATTTTTAAAATCATATTTTCCTCTTTAAAAGCAGCTGACGTAGTAAATTATATTAACATACTATTTTAATTGCTGCTTATAATTATTGGCATAATATTGATTCAAATTATTATCATATCAAACTAATATTTCAAAAATATTTTCTAGTGATGTGTCCTGCCTTAAGGAAATTTATTTTATTATTTTCTTTTTTTTTCCTACATTTCTTACCCACATTAATTATTATTCTTTTATTCTTTATTTTTATTTATTTACTTATCCGGACGAAATTGGGTGTTGACAGCTGCCTCTCTTTATTTAGACTTTTCTAGATAACATGAACCTTAGAGTTTTTGTGTTATCATAGTAAAAGCTAAATAAAGATAAAGACACTAATTTCGTTCAGGTCTAAAGAGAAGGAAAAAGATTACCTCGAAGCATACCGGGTAGAGAGTGTAGCATACCTCAAAGATAAAGACTTTTATTCTTTATTTTTATTTATTTACATACCTAGACGAAATTGGGTGTTGACAACGATGTTGCTTTGGTAAGTAGGTAGTATTGTCTTGCTGCTCTACCTTGGTAAGTAGGCAGAAGAACTTGGTTTGTGCTACTTTGGTAAGTAGGTCAGATGAGGTGATATTGTAACACTTTGATAAGTGGAATAATAATTTTCTAGAACAATGATATTGTGATAATATGTTTAGTGGGTGTGCTTAACTGTATTGAATATTGTGATTGTATTATTAAAGGACTGAAATGGATTGTATGTTTGTTTCACTTAGCTCACCCTATTGTTTGTGTTTGTGCATGTGAATGCGATGATCGTATAATGTGTGATGTTATACGGGAGTTGATGATATGACAGAAGAAGAAGAAGCAATCAAATGCGAGAATTTGCGAGAGGGGACCTTAAATGGACTTTTATATGTGTTTGAATAATTTAAGTTTGCAGGAATTGTAATTTGATTATTATTTCCTCAGTGGAACTGGAGGATGAAACTATTTTGTTTAAAGTTATTTTGAAATGTTGGATTTCAAAGAAATGTATCAGAAATGTTTGTGTTTTAAAAAAAATTAATTAAACGCTTGTGCATGTTTTTGGAAAAATAGTTTTTTGTGAAACGGTGTTACCCTCTCAGGATAAAATATCGGGGCGTGACAATAACTGCTATAACAGTCCTATTTTTAAATATGTTTGACTAACATTAAATGCAAATCAATTACATTAATTGTGCATTCAGTTGAGATCTGTGTTAGTTATAATTTTGTTACATCTGATTTTAATGTAACCAATTACATTACTAACGTAATCGATTATTTTTCGTCTGATATGATGAAAACTATAAATTGACGCATTACTTGTGATTCTGTAACTTTTGATCAATTTTACACTTTCATATCTGACATCTTTGATCTGAGAAAGGTTTTACATATTACACATACGCTTCAAGAATAAAGAAGTGAAGATTTTGAAGAAACTTGAAGGATTCTTGAGAGGATTTTTGAGAACGTGACTGGCTGATCTGATTCGCACTATTAAGGTGTATCTGCTATGATAAGAAAAGGTTTTCGCACTTGTTGATTGTGTTGTTTCCTTGTTCTTGTGCGACAGGAAGAAGAGTGAGGAGCTCTTGGACTTTGAGAGCTGTTTCACAAAGGGTTTCTGCAGCAAGAACGTGTGGTTCTGTGTGTGCAGGTGTTTTCTTTTCTATATTTGATTATGAGTGGGAAAGGTGTTTACATTTGTGAGAGTGTGTTCAATGTAAAACCTTTGGTGTAAATCTCAAATCATTATAGTTAAATATCCTTCAATCTAAGGTTTATTGGAAGGGTGACTAGATGTAGGCATTGAAGCCGAACCAGGATAAAAACCTTATGTTTGTTCTTCTTTCCTATCTCTTTTACATTTCATTGCATACGCACTTTACTTACATTGCAAGAAAGTTTAAAGATCATTCTAATTTTGCAAAAAGATTTGAAAAGCGCTCATTTTCATTCATACCAACTTCCTTTTTGCTTTTGACAACACACACTTATTGTTTTATCTTTGTCATCTGTAAGAAAGGTAAGATTTTCACATTTTCAAGAATAGGGTGCATGTATGCAAAGCTGAGGTTCAAAATGGACAAATAAGTTTATGTTGAGTTAGTTGTTTAACACTAGGCTAAAAATATTCAATAAAGAACTTTCTTTAATCCTTTCCGACCCTTTTATTATTAGTAGAAATCAAATTAAACACAAAACCAATGAAATTACTCACAACAAATGTTTCACTCACCACCTTTAGTTTCTTTTACTAGGTAGATTCACTCTTTGTGTCAATTTCCAAATTATGAACTCTATTTATAATGTGTTCTGAACTTTCAAGCATTGGGACTTACCCATTTTGTTGAGATTGTTGATAGGGGAGCATAAGTTTAGCTGAACCACAATCTCTGTGATGTCTATTTTTGGTGATGACAACACAAAGTTAATAGAAACACATGTATATGTATTGTGTTTTATGTGTAATATGCTTATATGCTTACTATGAGATTTAATATAAGCATAACTGCGAAAATATTGTGTTGTTTCTTGCATACTACTGTGTTGGAAATGTGATTATATCTGAGTATGCATAATATGTGTTTTGAAATGGAAAAATCACATGCACCAAGCATATCTGCACGACTTAATCGATTCCAATGATGGGTTAATCAATTAAGGTCATCAGACAGCTTAAGCTTTAAACTGTGGCAAACAACAGGTTTTAAATCGATTACGTTAGTGGTTAAATTGATTAAAACTCGTGGGTTTGCACAAATCTTTTTCAAGTGTGCTATAATGGATTTTGAGAAGAAAAGTTTTCAAAAATATACTGTGTTAAAACTTAATCGATTACATGCATCTTGTATTCAATTAAGTTTCTTAAAGATTTGAAAACTATTTCATTACTTGACATAATGGTCATATTTTTAAATATGTTGACCAAGCATTAATTGAAAATCGATTACATTAATTGTGCATTCAATTAATGACTTTGACTGTTGTAAATATGTTATAACTGTGAGATAAAATCGATTAGATTAATAGCATAATCGCTTTAAATGCGTCTAATTTGACTTATGTTATATAGACTCATGATTTGAAATTCTGTAAGAAGAAGAAGAATTGATTTTAACACTTTCATATTTGTTTCAGATAAATGCGTCTGATTGATTGATTCAAACTGTCTTATCATTCTGCACAATAGAGGTGCATACTGCTGGATCAGAAAGCTCTTGCAAACGCTTTAGTGTTTTTGTTTCCCTATGGTGTACATAGGAAGAAGAACATATGGTTCTTGACTTTGAGGGGGATCTCAAAGGGGTTGACTGCAGGAGAGGATTGTTCTTGCTGCTAGCCTGTTGTAATTTGCTATTTTAGATTAGTGAGTTAGAGAGGTTGTTTACATTTTGACGAGTGAGGTCGCTGTAAAAATCATGTTGTAGAAACTCAGATCTTATAGTGCAATTGGCTTTCGGTCTAAGGTTGATCGAAAGAACACTGGATGTAGGCTTGGCCGAACCAGTATAAAAAATCAGAGTTTGAATCTTCTTCTCCCTAACTCTCTACATTTAATCGATTGCATATTACTTGTATTCGAATACGCATATTGTCGCATTGCATACATTTTTACTTGCGATTCAAGAAAAGTTTAAAGACTTGTAGTTTTGCGAAAAAGATTTCAAAAGCAATCATTTTTATACAACACCAATTCAACCCCCCCCCCCTTTTCTTGGTGTGAGAAACGAAGCACATCTTTTTTAACACATTTTTCCTGATTTAGAACTCCATAAGGCTTTTAACGCTCAAAAAGCTTTTCCTTGTTTTTGTCTCAATTTTTATTCCAACCAAAAGTCCAGAAATATTTTATAAGCAATTACCAAAAGATATTAGCTTCCTAAAATGTCCTTGTCTGTACTTATGAAACACATAAAAGTGAAGTACCTGAGAAAAACTAGAAGAGGGGTTGAATAGTGTTTTTGGAAAATGTTTTTTGCAACCCTTCTAATATAGCACGTTGTTGAGGGGGTAAAATATTCTTTCAAAAGCTTAGACTCTCAACTTGAAATATGTGCGTTGATGAGAGTGACGTGTTATATAGAATATTTATACTGCAATGTTTGTAAGAACTCCCTTTAAAAATAAAGGATCGTTTAGCTTGGAAGTTCTTATATTTTAAATGTAAAGCTCAACTGCAGGTTTTCTAAGATGATCGTTTAGTAAAGAGAAGAGAGAATAACACAATAGATTTTATATTGGTTCGCCCCAACTGAGTTACGTCTAGTCTCCTTCGTAGAGGGTTCCACTATAATCTTCACACGATTACAAATAAGTATTAGCACTACTCCTAGTACTCAGCTACCTCATCGAGATTTCCTTTGAGTATTCGCACCACTCTTGATTCTCAACTCCCTGCCAAGATTTCCTTGAGTATTCGCACCAATCCTGGTCCCCACCACCTTGCTGAAATTTTCTTGAGTATTCGAACCATTCTTGGTACTAGACTATCGCGCCTAGATTCCTCAACTCAAAAGAGTTCAGTTGTAAGTATTTTAATTCTCTTTAGAATTGCAATCAACGATTGCTTACAAGCAGTTTAAACTAAATCTATCTACGAGAGGATTTGACTACAATACAATGCAATCTAAACACTCACAGGTGTTTCTCTCTATAATCTTACAACAGTAAGAGATTTGACGCTTAAGCTCGCGAGTATCTCTTTCTCTTTTGTCTTCTCTTCTCTTCAGCTCAAATGTATTCTTTTCACTGAGTTCTTTTCTCTCTTCTTCTCTTTAGGATGGATATGTGATTGTAAGCTTTGTGCACTTTGGCTATCCTCTATTTTATCCTCTTGATTTTCTTCTTGAGAAATCTTCTATTTATAGGCTTCATGAATATTTGTTTGTTAGACTGCGTTTATAGTTAGTAGCTTATGTGCTTGTGTTTTTTCTTTCTTCTTTTTCTTAGCAGTCGTTGTGTAAGTCAACTTTGCTTTAAGTAGGTTATACGATCTTTGTAGACTTTACTTCAAGATAGGAACATGCCATGATTATCTCTTTTGTCTCTAATTTCTACATTTAATATTTTATTTGTAGCACTGATAACGGTTGAAAAACCGTTATTTTTATACTTAATTTTGATATTAAAAACACCCTTTTTCACTTAGAAGCTTGCTTGAACTCATGTTTTTGCTTTAGTTTTGTGAATAAGAGACTTGAGGTTATACTTGATGATTTTATCACTGAATTCCCTTGATTTTGTAGGCTAATTGAATGATTTGAAAGAAGAGTTAAAGTACCAAATAGTTGGAATGCAGAAAAGTCAACCAGAAAGCAGAAAAGTCAACCAGAGTGAAGAAAAGTTAACCAGTGCAGAAAAGTCAACCAGTGCAGTGGGGATGAGCGCCAATTTTAGTACTACAGTTACCGCTGGGCACCAGTTTCGTGAGCTTGGACCCGTTTTCTGTTATTTAATGGGCTTGGACCTGTTTTCTGTTATTTTTATGTTCTATTTAATGACTTGCACGTCCTAGGTTTGGTATCTTTTGATGGCTTGAGCACAGAAACACATTTTTCACCCCTTGGGGATAGATTTGGGGATGTAGGAGTCTCCTCTTCTCTTTCTAGGGTTTTTCTATCTCTTTCATTCTCTCATTCTTTCATTATTCATCTAGTTTCTCCATGATAATGAGGAACTAAACCTTATTTGTTGTTGGGAAAGATGTAACCTCTTAAACTCTCATGTATTGAATTGATTCTTGATTATATATGCTTTACTTCATTAATTGTTAGGGTTTTTCCTTTATACTCTATGCATGCTTTGTTTAACTCATTCAATTGCATGATTATTGGTTTTGCCACTATGGACACATATGAGAAAATCTAGAACTGGGGAAATTCTCCCGGAAGCAATATTACCTAGACATAGGAATAACAGGATCGGTTGCCTTTAAGCTTCTGTGCGAATGTAATGCATGATTAATTGCTAGGGAGACAAGACATTGTGAACTAGTAATTAGGAGTAGGTTTTCTTCACCAAGACATCGGGTTTAACGTAAATTAGAAAGTGGCATTAACATTAATGAAGAAGATGAATTCATATATGCATGAGAGTAAATTAGGTGAAATCTAAAACCAACAACAATATCATCAACTTCATCCATTCATTCTTGTGTTTAGCCTCAATTGATCAAATTGCATTCATGTTTATTTTATTGCATTTGCATTCAAAATCCTCAAAATTTGTTCTTAAGTCTTAATTGGTTAAGCGATTACATAATTGTTTAGTGTCGTGAATCTCTTGGGAAACGATACTTGGTCTTACCATTTATTATTACTTGATAAGATTCGGTACGCTTGTCGAGGTATTAACAAGTTTTTGACTCCGTTTTCGGGGATTAAAAATTTGTTTATCAAGTTTTTGACGTCGTTGTCGAGGACTCGTGGTATAACTATTTTATTTGTGTGATTTTTAACCGATTAGACTTTTTATATTTTTTTTTTCTTTCTATCTTTTTATCTTTTTCTCTTTTATCTTTTTCTGTTTTTATCTTTTCTCTTTTTCTGTTTTTATCTTTTTAGTTTTTTTTATCTTTTATTTTTTTCTTTTTTTCTTTTTATCTGTTTATCTTTTTATTCTTATTTTTATTTTTTTTATCTTTTTACCTTTTTATTTTTTTTATCTTTCTATGTTTCTATCTTTCTATCTTTTTATTTTTTTTAGATTTTTATCTTTCTATCTCTTCATTTTTTTTAAATTTTTTATCTTTCTTTCTTTCTATCTTTTTATTTTTTTATCTTTTTATCTTTCTATCTCTTCATCTTTTTATCTTTTTAATTTTTTATCTGTTTGTGCTAATTGGGTGCTCTAGTGTAGTGTTCTTTAGTGTTTGCAGGATAAAATTGGGTGCTCTAGGAGCACAAGATCATCAAGAGGAGAAGGACAAAGAAGGTCGCAGGGCGCGCCTGGGCGCCCCATTAAGGGCGTTGAGCACTAGTCTTCAATTGTCATGTTCACCAAGACTTTGTGCATGAAGTGGTTGAAAATATCAAAGAAAATGAAGTTATTGAGATTGAGGCTCCTTATTCAAGGAAGGTAAAGATGGTGAACAGGAAGATGTTGCAGATAAGTTGGTGTGATGAAAGCAAGAGGAACACCAACATCAAAGATCCAGATTGTGCTTAATGGTGTCAGGCTCGTGATGTTAAACAAGCGCTTATTGGGAGGCAACCCAATTTCTGACTTTTTCTTTTGGATTTGAATTTGCTTTGCAGGAATTACATCATCTACTGATGGATGTTGGACAGCATCTACTGAGGGATACTAGGAGGACTCAGATGACATCATCTATTGATGGATGTTGCTATAATGAGGGTGATGAATGATACCGTCTATTGATGCATGCCAATGAAGATGAGAAAGTTTAACATCTACTAATAGATGCTGATGAGAAGGATTGCATCTACTAATGGATGTAGGAAGATTCAGATGAGAGAGCATCTACTGATTGATGCTACTGAGAGCATCTACTGATGGATGCTATGCTACTAGACATCTACTAATGGATGTTACTGACAACATCTACTGATGGATGCTTTTAGATCAGGATTTTTATGTTTTTGCTTTATTTGAATTTTGTTTTATTTTTATTTTTGCTTATGTACTTGGTTTAATGAGTTGTGTGCAATGGTTTGGTATGATGTGATAAATTGTTGTTTGTGATGAGTAATATTCTTGTGTTAGCTCTATTGTTCTATGATTCATGTTGAGTTATTGTTGAGGCTTTTTAAGCATAGATGGTGGTTGCTCATAGTATTGTTAAAAACATTTGCATGTTTTCAATTGTAATTAATATGTTGGGCAGGATGTTTATCAAATTGTGGAACTTGAGTTAACCTGAGAGATTAGGCTCCAGAATATTTGATTGATTTAGTGCTATTGCTTTGGAAGCATGATTGATTTTGCCTAATTTTCTATGATTGAACCACTTGCTTGCTTGTTACAAATGATCAAGGCCATGTTTTTCTTCTTCCTTAGAGCCAATGTTTATAGGTGAACCCAATAAAGATCAATGTTTTCTCTAACCTTTGCACCTTGAGCCTAAATTTGAAAAGTGAAAAAACCCTTTTTGAAATCCTTACCTTGAGTTAAGTAGAGTATGTTTTTGTGGTAATGGAGAATGGTTCAAGTTTGGGGTGGTGAAAAACCGGAAAGAACTTTGTGAAATTCATTAAAAAGCATTGGACAAAAGAAAAAGCAAAAGCAAAAAGCAAAAGAGAAGAAAAGGTTAAGCTCAATGCAAGTAAAGTTTGGGAATGAGTTGAATATTTGTTTCTCACATAAAAGAAGAAAAAGAGTTGATATTTAATGAGAATAAATGAATTGTGCACTCTCTTAACTCAAGGATTTTGTTGTCTAGAAAAACCAATTTTCTTCTTAACCTGGCCTCAATACAAACCTTAAAAAGTCCTTGTGATGATAACTTGTTTGTGAATGTGTTTGATGTGTTTAAATGAAAGGAAAAGTTGATTCATGTAACATTGTGATAGTAGAGTGTAAGGCTGTCACCTTACTATACACCTTTGAGTTTGAGTGAAATACTTTTGAGTCCTTGAGTGAAACACTTTTGAGTGCTTGAGTGAAACACTATCTTTGGTGAGGAATAGTTCCATGCATATAGGGTAACATTTTTGCCTGGTTATTGATTATTCATAAGGTTTTTGCATCTGGTTTGTATTCTTTCTTGTGTGAGCACCATAATTGAAGCTTGATTGGCTATGAGATCATCTATCTTGATTGATATTTCTATGATGAGCAGACATGAGTGATTTACTTGTTTTAGATCAAAATGTTTTTTTTTGTGCTCGACCATTGTGGTTTGACTATGTTGTTTAGCCAGGTTTTTGTTTTGCTTGAGGACAAGCAAAGTTTCAAGTTTGGGGTTGTGATAACGGTTGAAAAATAGTTATTTTCAAGTTTGAGTGAAACAGTTATTTGGGGATGCAGGAGTCTCCTCTTCTCTTTCTAGGGTTTTTCTATCTCTTTCATTCTCTCATTCTTACATTGTTCATATAGTTTCTCCATGATAATGGGGAACTAAACCTTATTTGTTGTTGGGAAAAATGTAACCTCTTAAACTCTCATGTATTGAATTGATTCTTGATTATATATTCTTTACTTCATTAATTGTTAGGGTTTTTCCTCTATACTCTATGCATGATTTGTTTAACTCCTTCAATTGAATGATTATTGGTTTTGTCACTATGGACACATATGAGAAAATCTAGAACTGGGGAAATTCTCCCGGAAGTAATATTACCTAGACATAGGAATAAGAGGATCGGTTGCCTTTAAGCTTCTGTGGAAATGTAATGCATGATTAATCTCTAGGGAGACAAGACATTGTGAACTAGTAATTAGGAGTAGGATTTCTTCACCGAGACATCGGGTTTAACGTAAATTAGAAAGTGGCATTAACATTAATGAAGAAGATGAATTCATATATGCATGAGAGTAAATTAGGTGAAATCTAAACCCAAAAACAATATCATCAACTTCATCCATTCATTCTTGTGTTTAGCCTCAATTGATCAAATTGCATTCATGTTTATTTTATTGCATTTGCATTCAAAACCCCAAAATTTGTTCTTGAGTCTTAATTGGTTAAGCGGTTACATAACTGTTTAGTGTCGTGAGTCTCTTGGGAAACGATACTTGGTCTTATCATTTATTATTACTTGATACGATTCGGTACGCTTGTCGAGGTATTAATAATTTTTTGACTCCATTTTTGGAGATTAAAATTTGTTTATCAAGCACTATGGATGCATGTAGAATAGCTTATCTTCAAAATTAAACTAAATTGTGCATGCAACAAATATGACTTTTCTTATCACTTTTGTTGTTTTTGAACGTTGAGCATTTAATGTAATTTAATGTAAGTTTAGATTGAGATTTTATGTTCCTTTGGCTTAAGCCCTAGAAGCCCCAACATCACACAGTGTCAAGTTTTAAAAGTGTTATTAAGTTGTGTAACCTGTTGGCAAGATCACCAAATGAATTGTAGTATAGTCGAATGAGAGTCATCGTATTCACAGGGATTTAGCAAGTATATTTGTAATTTGTTTTTTGAATTTTCGTATGAAAATTTTGATAGTAGTATATATTATATATATTGAGTGGAGTGAAGGATATGATTGGATCTCATCTCACCGTCTTGAACTGCACCGCTACTGATCTTGTATATTTACTATGCAAATCATTCAAAGTCTAGGGAGTACTCTAAGGTAGATTTAGGCCCATTCATGCATCCTATAACATAATAACTTTGAAACCCAATGTGATTCCTCCACTCTTGTAGAATGAGTTCTCTTTTTAAGTGCAGGACTCTTCTATCCAGGCCACCCTTTTGATCCTGTGGAAGCCTCTAACAAAGTTTGTGATTATCTACTAAGACCACAGTTTGAGACTAGTCTTCTAAATCAATCCTAACCAATTAAAATGAGTTGTGAAATCATCAATAAGAAAAAATCAAACTAAAAATTATTGAATGAAAGCACAGATTAATATCCAAGAAGTAGGAGTATAGAGAATTAGAATTGGTTACATTCAACCTCGAGAGATTTCAACTACACATAGAATTATTATAATGCAATCCTAGTAACATCTACACATAAAATTTACAATAAGAGCGTATTTCAAGGCGTCAACTATATTTATACTATACTACTACATATTTAATTCCCCACTCAATGCTTAAAACCAAGACATAAGGTCTTTTTCTATAGAAATTTTCACCAACGCTCAACTTCGGCCTTTAGCACTCAACTATAGAGGTTTTCTTCTATAGAGGGTTTTCTTCTTTCATTGTTGCCTTAAGTGCTCAATGTCATTTTCTTGTGGTTCAACTATACCCCACCTTTGATTAACCGCCTTAAGGGCTCAGTTCCATTTTTTGTGGCTTGGCTGCAAAAGTCACATTTTTTATCTTTCCTTGACTAACTTGATAGTAATTAGTGGCAGATTTTGCAGCTTAGCAACAAAATCCTTTAAATCCTTGAGAACTTTCTGCAAATAATCAAATACTCATCAATATATTATTCTTTTTTGCTTCTCAATACAATATTCAATAATTATAACCTAAAAGGGGTTGTTTACTTAAAAAACAGTATCAATTAAAGCATGATAAGTGTCAATTTTATATGAAAAATTACTGTATTCTAAACACATATCTCTTATACACACACACAGATATATATACATATATATATACATATATACATATATATATACATATATATCCTAAAATTCATATGTAATTTTGTACAGATTCCACACAAGATAATAAAACAGTTTATTAAATTGGTCATATAGGAAACGATGTACTACGAAATGTGGTAGCAATTTTGAAAATATTGTAAAGTATATTAGATAGGTTGCATTTTTAATCAACCTAATACATGAATATTAGATTGGTTATGAAGGGAACAGATCTAATATTTACATATTAGATCTGTTAAAAATGAAACCTATCTAATATGCCTTCTTTTTACCCAAGCGTGAAACCCATTTTTCACTTTGCATCAAGCTCTTATCTCTTTCTCCTCCACTACTCACTCGTGCCTCCACTATTCACCACCACTATTGTCGTCTCACTTCACCAAACCTTTTGGCTTCAAGCTTTCCACCACTACCCAAAAGCCCTACTACCGTTGCATTGCTTCGTTCAACACCAAGCTCCATTGAACTGCAGCTCCACTTGTGTTGCTACACCAATTCAGTCGCGTTGCGCACTACTCCACCATAGGCAGGTCTTTCGATGAAGCTCCTACACCTAGTGATCATTAAATAGCTTCAAGACCACCTCTTGACTCTCCTCTGTTAGTCGCTGCCCCTATCACCACTATTCCATTGATAAAGGTTACTAAATATGCTACTGAAAACTTCATTTTTAAATGTATTATTTGTAATCTTCTGGGTTATAATTTTTTGAAAGAACTACGTCTAATAATTAGTTCATATGTTACTTGAAACTACATTAGATTTATAAATATTTATCTAATTAGGCATTAATAATAAAATATGATTGATTTTGTACCAATGTATATTTTATTAATATATAGTTCCTCGATATGTATAAAAAATAAGATGTAGTTATGATAGTTTTAGTATAAAATGTTAGATATGTTAAATCTAGTTTTCATGTTGTTGTGTAGTAATGGATAAAAGTTGGATGAATGCGATTTGAATTAATGATGTATATGAGAATGATAAAAGTTTCTACAATTTACTCAATGGTATGTGACTGCCTTGAATGAAAAGTATTATTATCCCCGTGTTAATTGTTTCAATGGGAGACGACAAAAACTTAAGTTGATACAAGAGCATATTTCATGTGATGGTTTCCCAAAGAGTTATACAACGTGGACATGGCATGGTGAAGTTGTACACCTTCCAACCGTATCTTAAAGTCAAGAGTTCAATATATGATTCAAGATATTGGAGAAGACCAATTTTAATGAGCACATGTTTATGATTCATTAAAAGATGATTTATAAAAGGCTTTATATCCCAGTTGTATGAGTTTCACTCATTTGGTAATTATATTACGATTATTCAACATCAAAGCCAATGGGTGGACCGAAAGAGGTTTCACTAAGTTGCTTGAATTATTGCATCAAATTCTCCTATATGGTACATGGCCAACCCATTTATATGAGATTGAAAAGATACCATGTCTGATGGGTATGGAGTACTAGAAAATTCAAGTATGTCTCAATGATTGTATGTGTTGAGACAAGACCGTCTAGAGAGTGAGACTGGATCATCTAGAGCATCTCTGGTTTTGAGATTTAACAAACAACATTAAACGAAATAATCTTGAATAATCAAATAGGAAGAGGATAGATATATCATGCAAAGTATAAAATTCTATAAGATAGAGCGTCTAAACACTAGATTATGTCCAAAGATTAGAAGCATCTAAGCGTCAAGCCAAATCAGAGTAAAAATCAAAGGTTATATCTAAGGCTACACGAGTTGTTTAAATAATAATGAAGGAGACAAGCTAAAATAACATGACGTATTCTTGGGAAGAAGCGTCTGACCAGTAAAAAAAAAAGCCTAAAATAGACAAGATATTGTGGTCAAAGAAAGAAAGAAATATATATATATTCAAAAAGACAAGTATAGAAGTGTCAAAGTTAATCTTGTAAAGTAATGAGCGCAAAAATCTATCAAGTGAAACATGTTTTACAGTAGGTATCGTCTAAATGGAAATATGCGCAAAACAAAAGGATATATCCTTAAGACTTAAAGAATACATTTCAGTCATGGGAAAAGATGAAATAGTAAAGCCTAATGTCTAAATTAATTAGTGCTACAAGAGGAGAAAGAGCTAAAGCAAAAACATCTTCTGATGAATATTAACTATGAACAATAAAGATGTAATCTCAAACTTGTAATCAATGGACAATTTCTTACAAATGATATCGTCTAATGAAAAATGAGTGAATTCTTATGTATCAAATTACTTTTCATCTACAAGTGCCTAACGTTTCACAATGAATGACACATGCCTTATATTATCTAATATTGTCTGAATATTGTTATCGACTGATATATTTATTGACACAACGTATGACAAGATGTTTTGAACATATAGTACAAGATAAGGTTCATAAACGATCAAAACATTTAATGTCATTTAATGCAATTTAATTCATGTACTATAAAAGTGCTATTATGCTTGTACACTTTGTCCTCGTTTAATGTGCACATCAGAATTACACAATGGATTAATTAGAGTAACTACATACATTGATAAAGATGATGAGAGAGGAAAAGAACGTTCTAAGAATAATCTAAGTATAAACCTTTACTCTCACATGTCGTACAAGTCGCGCTTCAAACCAAGACATGATAAAGCACTAACAAGAGAAGTGAATGTGACCATCTACCAAAAAGCACTAAAGAATCCTATACAAGGGTCAACTTCACATTCAACTATCATTTCTTCAAAAGGCTATATAAAGAAGATTGAAAGAAGAGAGAAGACAAATGAAGTAATAAAACAGAAAAGTAAAAGAATTATTAAATGTCTTATTGTCTTTACTTTAAAAAGATAGCGTCTAGATAAGTCATTTAAACTATTTATCTTTTTGCATTCACTAGACACTGATTATGAGAATTAGAAAATGTGAGCAAACACACATTTATTCAATTGTAGGGCACTTAAAGTATTCCTTTGGAAACTCACACTTACCTTTATCACAAGAGTTTAAAAGTTATACATGATGCATGCTGTGAAATCTCACTAAACAATACGTATAAAATTCAGCATCTAAAATATTCCCTCTACCAATTCTCACTCAAAGATCAGACACAATGTTGCAAAAAGAATTTTAAAACACTATTCAAATCTCACCCACCCCCCATCCCCCACCCCCGACTATATTTCTAGTGTTTTCCTGTATGTTCAGTATGTAGTATAGAAAAGAGTTAAAAACATTGACTAAGGTATGTCCAAGATTCGGAGTATCGCGATACAAAATGAAATATGATGACGATGATGAAGATAACATGAAGAAAGGTCCTCCTAAAAAAGTGTATATGGTATCTTCCCATCATACCATGATTTAGGCCTTGTAAGAAAACGTCATGAATTGTTACAACATGCAACTAATTCACCCTAACAGAAGAAAATTAATACCCTCTACCCACAATCTGGGAGTGATCCAAGAAATTTGAGGCTTGGTCTTGCAATTGATAGGATGAATCGTTACGATAATTTAAGTAACAAGCATAGTTTATGACCCATTTTGATGATCACTTATAACTTGCTTGAGAAAAAAACATGATGTTATCTATGATGATATTTAGACCAAGACAACTTAGAAATGATAGAAATGTTTATCTAACATCGTTGATAGAAGATTTAAGATTATTGTAGGAGGAAGGAGTTAAGGTGTTTGATGCATATGTAAAATCAAACTTTAATTTATGAGCATTGTCATTTTACACCATTAATGGCTTTTCAACTTATGAAAATTTGAGTGGTTATAATGGGAAGAAAACACAAGTTATCATCAACTAAAACATGGGAGGAAGACTTGTTTGATTGGCCTCTAGAGACTTTTGAGATGTAATCACCCATATTATTAATTGAAAAAGGCTTTCAACGGATGTCAAGAGAAACAAAATCACACTACCACCCTTAACTGGAGAAGAAATGTATGAGCATGTGTGCCAAGTAACTTTCACATTTGGGAAAACACAAAAACAAATATATTGCAAGAAACATTCAGAACAAAAAAATAGGACGCTTTAAACTTTCATATTGGGCCAAGTTAGATGTCAGACATTGCATAGATTTCATGCACGGAGAAGAATGCTTGTGATAGTATAATTGGAACATTGTTAAACATCAAAGGGAAATCAAAGGACAATGTTAATTCTCGTAAAGATCTAGTTGAGATAGGTCTTCATTTGGAGTTACAGCCACAAGCTCACGGTAAACATATATATTTACCTCCTACCTATCATACTTTGTCTAAACTTGAGAAAATAAGTTTCTGTGAAAGCCTATGAGGAATGAAAGTACCACCAGGATTCTCTTCAAATATTAAGAATCTTATGTCAATGGAAGATTTGAAACTTGTTGGTTTAAAATCTCATGATTGTCAATGTTCTCATGCAACAACTTCTCCTAATGGCTATTTTTGGCATCTTGCCTAAAATTGTAAGACATGACATCACTCATCTTTGCATCTTTGTTAATAATATATTTCATAAAGTAGTTGAGCTTAACACGTTAGATGACTTGGAAAATGAAGTTATAGATATCTTGTGTCAACTAGAGATGTATTTTCCTCCTTCATTTTTTGACATCATGGTCCATTTATAGTTCATCTAGTAAGGGAAATTAAAATATGTGGACCTGTGTTTTTAAGATGGAGGTACCCAATAGAATGATACATGAAAATATTGAAGGGGTATGTCAAAAATCTATATCGTCCAAAAGCCTCTATTGTTGAGAGGTATATTGATGAGGAAGAAATTAAGTGTTGTACATAGTATATGTCAAAATCATAGTCTTTTGGCATTCCAAACACATGGTGTAAATATAAATGTGAAGTTCTTCAAGCACATTTATACATAATGAATAATACTGATGTTTTTATTCTTAACCTAGAGGCACAAAAAAAATTGGTGAAGTCAATTAATACTTGGGAAAATGAAAAATGGTTGTTGATCGAGCATAACGGGACATTTCTGAAGTGGTTTAAATAAAAAAGTGATGAATTAAATTATGATGTTAAAGAACTAAAATGGCTGGCATGGGGACCTAACTTTGATGTTATAACACAGACTACATATGACCTTAACATGTTATCTTTCTATTCATAGGTGGAAGATGACAAAAGTACTATGCAAAATAGCAGTGTGACCCTTGAAGCATAATCCATGCATTTTGCTAGTTCAAAAGATAATAATCATGTTATGGATTCTATAAGTTACTTTGGGTTCATTGAAGAAATATGGGAGATTCATTATGTCAAATTTAGAGTGCTTGTATTTAAGTGCAAATGGATTGATAAAAATACAGGATTGTATGTTGATGAGTTGGGGTTTACTTTTGTTGATCTTAATAAGGTAGCTTATGAGGAAGACCTTTTTATCATGGCATATACCAAGCAAAACATGTTTTTTACATCAAAGATCCTTGAAATGAGTGGTGGTAAATTGTTCTTCAAAAAAGGATTAAATTAGATACTCAAGATCATGATGACTAAATTCTCAATGTTATAGATAATCCTTCAATCTTAAGACAAATGCCTCCTCTTAATGAGGATGTCGATAATGATGAAGCATGTTACACATAATTATCTTTGTGTAAGTTATTTTGTCAACTTATGAATATTTACTACTCATTTCTCTTCAATGTTAATTATAGTATCCGATTATTTTGTAGCATCATTATGAGTTTGAAACTTCTGAGTTCATGAGGAAGATACTCTCATTAATAGCTACAAAATGGAGAGCATTCAAGATAATGTTGTCTAGCTTCTATGTATTTGGGAAATACAAAGAGAAGTCTCTTTGTCCGATATATGGCATGGACAAGCAGACATGGGAATTATTTGTTCAAAGTTGACAGGATCCTTCTTTGGAGGTATATTTCTTTCTTCACATATTAGACTTTAATTATGTGTGTAATCAAATTAACCACTTGTCTATATTACTCTTTTAACAAAAATAAAGAAAGAAAGCGTAAGTTATACAATCAAAAAATGAACAAGAGGACACAAAGACTGATATCTCCTACATGTGTAAGTTGTATGTTGGAGAGGTTCCTCCTTGTCTAGTTGCCATTGTTAGATTATATCCAAGGGGATCAACCATGCACATTGTGCAAATGTCAGATCATTTGGCTAGAGTGGTAGTTAAAGATATTAGAGATGCCATAACTCTTATTCCAATGCCCACAAAGGAGGTGAAATTAGTGGGAGAGGCACTTGGAACATTTAATTCATGTCCTAAACAATTAGTTAAGGCTATTTCATCAAAGCATATGTATATTTTTCTTCATTAGAATGATACACTTCCTAAATTAACACAACTTCATATTTAACTTTTCTATTATCTTCTGCATGTCCATAACGGATAAAACCCCATTGGCATGTGATTTTAATCCTAAGCCCCAATCCCAAGCCTAAACCAAGTAAAATATTAGTTTGATTCATGAGTTAGCTAGGGTTTCAGCATATATGTTTGAAGCAACTTGTGCAATTCATTGGGATGCAATAGTTTTTTACATCAATAATGGAAATATATCATTGTATATCCACATGCATTATGTGTATGAAATCATCCAAGAGAATAAGATGCTAATCATTATAGTTATTCAACTATGGATGATGTGAATACACTTTATGTTATATTGTCGATAAACTTTTTATGAAATCAATCATTATCACTAAACTTTATGGTTTCAATGTAGGTATTAAACAAACGCATTGTTAACAAGGGGAATGATCATGTCTATGGTTTCCTTGAGTCTCAAAATACACAAAATTTTGGAAATAAAAATCTGGAATGTCATAGGTACATTTAAACGTGGGTGGAGAAATCCAATAAAAGAATTTACATGGCCCCTTATATTAATGCGTAAGTTGAACTACCTCAGATTAGCTATTAAGTAACTAATTCCAAATCACTAATTAAATTTCTTGTTTAACATGTCTCATTGGCAATTGATGATTATTTATCCAATGGACAATAGTGTTGTTTTTTTATTCTCAATGCACAAGAACATTCACCATGAAAAATATAGTACACATGTATGTGGTAGTTATAAAAAATAATGTATTATTTATGTCATCAAATTTGTTGTAAACGACTAATGACTTATCGTTTTAGTGTTATGAATGTCCACATTATGTTGGGAGGTAAATCCACTTCATCTTCACATAACTTCCAAGTGATTGCTCCTAAGGTGTTAGTTTCCATTAAGCCTATTTTATATCTTGTATTATTTTTTTACATATTAATTACTTAAAATTTCATGTCTTAGTATAATAAGCAACAAGGAAGTTTTGAGTGTGGATACATTGTTATGTACTATATGTAGACCATAGCACATGTTGGTCTTAAAGATTCTTGGGATGGGGTAAAACATCAAAAGATTAATCTTTGATATATGTTGTTATGAAATAACTAATATACATTACTTACTCCAGTTGTTTTTATAATGTTGAACCATTAGGTCTGAGACAATTGAAGAAATTAGAACTGAATGAGTCAAATATTTCAAATTTTGGTAAAGATCATTGTTGGATTTGAATTATTGTCCATTTTTTTCTAATTATGTCTGTCTAGGACTGTAATGTGTTATTGTAATTGTAAACACAAATTTATAAAGAAATAGCACATATTATATTGGCGGGCATTAATTGATCTAATACATCACCTATGAGATTAGTTAGTGTCATAACCAATCTAATACTTCTTTCGAAAAATATTGTTTTTTCCTTTTTAGCTAAAGGTATATATTACATCGATTATACAACCGATCTAATATATCTAAGACATATTACATCGATGTATATATGTTTCAGAATCAATTTAATATATCTTTCTTACACTATTGTCAGTATCTGCAAATAATTTTGTATGTAACATTACTTATAGATTTTTTTTTCATTTGTAAATTTACTCATGCATGTTTAATATAAGTATTTCTTTTTATGTAAATAATATATGGACAATATCTAATTACTTATCGATTTTATACATTACAAGTAGATTTTGGTTGTGGGAATTATTTTTTTGTAGTTAACAATTTTTTATATTTTTATTTTTCTTTTTCAACTTGTTCACATAAGTATAATTTTATCACTACTATTGTATAAATATATTTTATTTGCTATAATATAATAATTTAATATCACTATCTCCATCAACATGGACTGAAATTCAACAAATGAAACATTTATGTTAATTTTAAATTATTATTATTAATTTAATATTCGTTAATTGTGTGATTTCATTTAACTGTTATAATATAATATTTATTAGTGTAAAAAATTATATTTCATTAAAAATTTAGAGAAAAAAGGAAAGAGACCTTTGAAATATTTTTAAACTTCAATGTTTGTTTTTCTTTTATAATTTCTTAAAAATACTTTTTTAACTTTATCAACTTTGTTTCATTAATTTTTGCAATATTAATAAATATTTAGATTGTCTTGAAATTTTATTTCTGTATAATTGTATAATATTTTATATGATTATTTTACTTTTATCCAATTGTAATCTAATACTTTAATATGAATTCTTACAATTATAATTTCTTTTTAAATATTTAACATTCAAAATATTATATGTCTTTTTGAATATTTTGATAATATCGTATCCTTTATTGTGTTTATAAAACCTAATTAAGTAATATTAAAATAATAAAAAAAAGCGATTACGGGGTCTGACTATGCCTATTACTCAGTAGAAATGAGGATAAAACAAAAAGTTTATATCCATTATATATAGATATAGAAATATAAATGTATATTTTCTTTTGAGAATAAAATAATGAAACTCATCACATCTATTTTGTTGTCATCCCTTATAATATTTACTTTTATGTAGATTTAGAAAAGCTCCTCAAATAAAACATCTACGTCAGGTTAAATCTTATTCGGATTGGGTCAAAATTAATAGTAATGGTTCTATAAGAGGTAATCCTAATTAAATGGTCACTAAAGAAATTTTCAAGAGCTATAGAAGTAAATATTTCGAGAGTTTCTCAACTTAGTCTACAATACCTTATATGCTAAAGTGTAAAAATTCATTGCTAAGAAGATTTCCAAAGATAGGTTGGAGTGTGATTTTATCTTGGTGTGTCAAGCCTTTGGTAAGTCTACCATTGTGCCTTGACTTTTAAAGCTTGTTGAGAAATTTTTTTGAAATTGTGCAAACATTAAGTTTGAGGTTTCACACATTTTTCATCAAGGTAATATGGGTGCTTATTTACTTGCTAATATAGAAGTAAAGAATAAGTCTTTTTTTTTCTTGGGTTTGAGTTTTTACTCTTTGGTTTTTTTAGAAACAAAAATATTTACAGAATCTAGGTTTTGTTAGCTTTTTTGGTATGTGATAACCCTTTTTCTAGTATGGGTTTGCTTCGTCGCTATGTTTATTTGTACCGTTTTTATCTCTTGTTTCACGGATGGTCATAAGAAGGCAAAAAATTGTTGAGATTTGAAAGTGTGAATCTAGTTGAAATGGTAAAGCTTAGTAGAAATGTTTATCATGATTTTATAAAGAATAATTAATAAGATGGTTGGTTGCTATCTTAATGGGTAGAGACAGTGTTGGAGAGAATAGCAGTAACATTTAGGTGAAAAATAAAGAAGGGCACGTGCGGAATGAGGAATGAAATATTAATTGATAAAAAAATGGATAGGAAATGTTGTGGGCTTAACGCGGAAAAGAGAGGGAATCTGCACGTGACAGAGGGAATGGATTATAGAGATGCATGGGGTTGGATTGGAATTGGCAGTAGCGGAAGAAGGCACGAAGGGATTCCATTCCATCATAGGCATCGATAACTGCGAAGGATGCGTCAAACGTTGTTTAGCTGTCAATCCCTCCAAACCCCTCTCACGGGGCTCCCATTCATTCCACTCCACTCTTTTCTCCCAAATACCCTTTCCCACAACAATACTTAATATTAAAAATATTTCATTGCACCTGTCTTATATTTCTATGCTAAATTATGATGATATTTTAGATAATAAATTCCAATTAAAATTATAAAATTGATTTACACTCACTTGTATTTATATTTTTCATCAATTTAATATCTCTAACATATTTTCTTATCAAGGGCGTTGAAAAACTTAAAATAAAATTAAAAATGAGACATTTTTATTTATTAAAAAATATTATATTAAATGATATTATAAATTTATTTAAAAATTTATGTTTTGAATTTTTTGAGGCATTTTTTATAGGTTTAAAAAAATTAATACTAAAAAAAGTTAAGATTTTTTTTTAGGTCTAAAGTGAGAAATTTAGTCTTGAGTAAGCTCTATTCACATATATATTTGAACCGTGACACTAAATATTTGTAAGAAATCTGATAATAACTTAATTAGATGAAATAATAAATTTAACAAATTTTGATAAAATAAGTTTTAACATGACTTTCATATTATATTAAAAAATGAATTTTATATTTAACTCGATCTTACAAAATCAAGTTGTAAGATGACTTATATATAATAAATTTATCACATAATATTTACCTATATTAAGAAAAATAATTAGTGTGTCTTTATATTATATTATTAGGAAGCAATAAATTGTAAAATGAAGTGGTAGATATAGGTTGCTTTCACAGAACGAGCTCTTGGTAAAAAGGACAGAAACATAAAAGAAAAATATCTGGAGAGCAATTAATTCCATGTTGCTTAGAGTGAAATCAAATCAAAACTGGATATGAATGTATATATTATCAACATAATCATGAATTTTTATGTGAAAAGGGTGAACAAAATAGTGAGTAAACTAGTTACTCTTCCTTAATAATTTCGTACAATGTGAGGCTGAACTCTATATCTTGCTCTATGACTTTCGTCATATTAATTAACCTAGCTAGCCTCTTGATTTCAACGCATATGTTTGGGAGTTTTTCCTTTTCTCTCCATGTTTATGTGAGACATTGGTAGTTTAAACAACTATACAAAGCAGTCCTTAAAAAGGAAGAGAAAAAAGTGACTTATAAGAAAGTTTACGAATGAGGCACTGACATTTGCATTTAGTTGTTTGTGATTAGTGACACCCTAATACTTTGGCTTTATATACTTGTCTAAGTCCTTGGGACTAGAATCTTGAATAGGATGTATCATAAAGGAAGATCAATAACAACAACATCTGTGGAAAAGAAAACAGAAAAAAGAAAAACTACATTGTGTTATCGTGCATGTTTCTAAACATGATATATATATATATATATATATATATATATATATATATATATATAGGTGATGAATCTTCAAATATTCTACCAATTTGCATTTATACATAAACTATTATCGGTAACATTTCGTATATATTAATTTGTTCACAAAAATCCTATATACGGTAAGGCCAATTTCGTAATTCAGTTTTCAAAAGCATAATTTGTTGTGGGGGATATGTAGGTAGTCGTGAGGGAAACAAACAAGAGATCACAAATATTATTTACACCAACCTTCCTATATATAAAAAAAAAAAAACAGCCCCTAAGCCTCAGATGGGAAAGGAAAGGCATCAAGAAACCAAAACCCAAAATCAATCAGAAGAAAGTTGGAAGAATCATGGATTCTAGGAGGCGTAGAAATATGCAACGCAAGTTGCAACAGCTTCGATCGGTCACAAACTCCAGTGCTGTAATTCATTCGCTCTTCACAATGATTATTATATATATGATGCATGTTAACTTTGGCTTGCTACCTTCAAAGCTTGAATCAAGAACCTCATTAGCTTTTGCTTGTTTTTGCTTAATCTTGCAGGTTAACAAAGCCTCAATTATTGTGGATGCCACAAGATACATAGAGGAGCTGAAGCAAAAAGTCGATGGATTGAACTCTGAGCTTGGAACCGCTGAATCATCAATCTCCCAAGGCGAATTACCCATGGTACTTACTGTTTATATATATATATATATATATATATTTATCAGAGAAATCTTATTGAAGATTAAAAGGATATTACATCCTTTAAATGCAACAGTTATATTCTGTTTTTTTTTTTTCATACAATAATTACATAAACTTTTTGTATATATCTGCAAACATTTCACAGGTCACCGTAGAAACCCTAGAAAGGGGTTTCCTCATTAATGTGTTTTCTGAAAGGAATTGCCCCGGCATGCTTGGGGCAATTCTGGACGCGTTTGAAGAACTGGGACTCGATGTCCTTGATGCTAGGGTTTCTTGTGAAGACACTTTCCAGCTTGAAGCTATTGGAGGAGAAGTAAGAAAATTAACACAACCATATAAATGATGATTTAATTCCTTTTTTTTTTCTATCTTAATAAGAATAGTTTAAATCATATAAATGATGATTTACGAAATTGATAGTGTTAATTCTTCTTTGAATTTTGTTAGAAAGAACCAAGTTTATAGTTCAGGGAATGGCTAATGGGAGAACTGCAATATTCACTTCACCTGTGAAACTTATAAAATAGTTCAGAAAAGGGGGAAAAAATCACGCATTGAGTTGTAAAATTTTGGTTTGAGCGACATACCTAAAATTCTAGCTTCAAAGTCCAAAGTACTGACATAATAATGAGTGTGGCTCCCATGTGTAGATTCGTTTAAACCGTGTTGTGTAGTTGCATGGGCCTTGTATCAGCCAATAAAGCAAGAACAACGATACTATTATAGATAAATTTTATATGAAAAATTATACAATTTTAAGACAGGGATAAGAAGAAGAAACAGCAGCATTAGATAAGATAAGTGATGTGATGGAAAAAGATTAAAAAAAATCGAAAAACAAATTATTAGAGGGCGTTCCATTAAGCATATATACATAGACAGGTACGTTATCCATGTTTTGTCATGGAGTTACAGTGTTGATTTTGATGGGTTGTAACACTGAAAAACGTTTTGGTTTTGCAGAGTGAAGAGAAGGAAAGCATCGATGCACAAGTGGTGAAGCAAGCAGTGATGCAAGCAATCCAAAACATGGATTAATCAAAGGAAATTGTTCTAAGAAAGTAGCAGGCTGGTTCTAAAAATCTTTGTATTAAATATTAAAAAGTTACGTATCCTAGTGAGAGAGTTGAAGTTTGATACTATATTCTGCCAAAATGTAAAGTACCTCTCAATGACCCTTACATGTGATGTGGCTTCTTCGTTTGTAGGAAAGAACAAATGGACAGGGATCGTCCAGGTTAATGGGTGTTTTAATTAGAATTCTAAGAAGTTTGGAAGAAAGGAAGAAAAAAATAATATTCTTTTTTGGGTTTCCAAGAAACACACTCATTGTCAATTTATGTTTATTAAAGTCTATTTAAGTTGTAATCTTCAATAGTTTTATTATGCTTGTTGCATTTTAGTCTGTCTGGGGTATATATAGTTAACCGGAAACTAACAAACCATACGAATTTAAAATTAAAGGTTGAATATGAAGGTTCTTTTCAATCATTATTTAAATTTTCCAACCTATAAAAAGTTGACACGATATCTCAAAATGTAATGTCCTTAAATATTACGTGGTTGCCTTTTTTTAATGGGGTTGTAGTGTTTGAAATTATTCATAATTTATTCATGAGATACCCATGTGTAATGTTATTTTATATACTATGACAATGCATTAGAGTAAGGAATTAAAATATTATATGTTTAAATTCTTGTAATTCAAATATACGGTGTTTTACCTAATAATAGTAAACAGCTGTTCGAAATATACGTAAGAAAAACATAATGAGAGAAATGCGGCAAGAGAAGTTTGTGACAATATATATATATTATTGTCTTTATTTTTGAATTTGTTGAAAATTTCACATCTTTTAAAGATGAGATTAATTTACAAATGCAGATTTTATCTTTAAACTCAGTAGTATATAATTGAATTAGAATTAAAATCATATATTAAAAAACAAAAACAAAAATCTTTGAGATTATATATAAGGCATATAATGAAGGTTATCGGAACAATTCCAAGGAGACACTTTGTGAAGTCAAATTAATTATGTCATATATCTTTATAGTATTTTACATTTTTATTTTAAATTTCTTTTTATGACCTCAATAATAGTATTTTATACTTTTATCTATTGGTCATTAAAAGAATTTTAAAAAATTCATATAATTTAAAGTTATTGTCATTATATACTTACCGATATATATAATTCCGATGTGAGACATTTTGATTTTCTCAAGTTTTTATTGCATTATACCCAAATTTTCTTTTCGTGCTTAATTGAGTTTGGTTCTTGTTTCATGTTTGAAAATGAACAAAAAGTGTTTCAGTTTTTTACTATTTTATTCTTATGTAAACTATAATTATTTTAAATAGAGAAATAGTATTTATTAAAAAAGTATTACAACAATTTAATGACAAGTAACTCTTTTTTCTGTTCATACATTATCTTTATTATTCTACATTTATTTTTTTTATTTATGAACATGTGCGGTAAAAGAAAAGGAGAAAATAAAACATGTATATATAGATATTATTGTAGAAAATCATGATGTAAACATAAAAGAGGACAACTAAAACAAAGATTTATACTAATTTAGCTCTTGAGTTTAGGCTATATTGAATGTTTATTATCTTGTATAAGATGTTTATTCTTAACTCTCTAAATACTTTCCCACTATTATTTTTCTCAAATTCTAAATGAAGCACATTCTTCTCAATAGCTTTCTAAAATTTAATGAAAAAGATTTTAAATTATAACATAAATATTTAAGAAAAAAATTATTATGGTAGAAAACTTCTATGTCTTATAGCAACTACAGATGAAGCGGTTTTATCAATCAACAAAAAGAGATAGGAAAAAAGTAGAAATATAACTTAAGAGGAAAAATATAAATATAACTTTAGACCTTTAATTTTAAAATCACCATAGTAGCAAACTTAAATTATCTTTTACCTTATAGAGTAGAAGAAGACGACAAGAGCAAAGAGAAGAAAATGTAAGAAATTCCTAGTCATTACAAGAGTGATAGAGTATAGTGGTGACAAAAGTTTTCAAAAGGGTTTTCTTAAAGTGGACCTAAAACACTATATAAATAGAAGGGTGTTAAAAAGGCCCACAATGTCAAATAAAAAAATGTTCCAACTAGGCCCAAAATAAATTACTAAACATATTGTGATATTATATATAACTTATATATTTAAACTATTTATATGTATCTTATATTACATTTATACTGTATACATTATGTTAGAATACACATTCGTTCTTTTAAAATGATTTTTATTATTTAAAAATGAGTTTTAGTGTGCGTGTGCGTGAGAGAGATCCGTCTTTTGAGTTAAATTTAACGTTATTTTGTTTTACCTTTTATAATATTTTACTAATATTTTGTTACTTATATTGCAGTAAAAAAATAGTTGAAATAAATTACTAGTTCATCTTCCAAGTCAGTACTCTATAATATAACTATGTCTTTTCCTCTTTCATCCAAATATGTAATTATTTATTTTCTATATCATCATTTTCATTCAAATAATACATTATGCATCGGATATTGAAAAATAATATATATATATATATATATATATATATATATATATATAGATCTAGTACCATGGTCTAAGCCAACTTTGGTGGATGTAATTATGAGGGGCTATTTAAAATTTTATAAGCCCTATATGATTTTAAAATGTTGCCAACGAACCCAGAATCATGTAGTGAAAACAACGAAATTGCAAAAGTTAATGAATTTAAAAAAAAAGACACATAGTTGCCATTATTATTGCACCAAAAACAACATGGGCAAATTTCAGTGAACACAGTAACATAACTAGAACAGAGTTTGAAGTTAATACATAATGATACAAAGAACACTCACATAAGTGTTCATCACCCTTTGATTTATTTAGTTCTTCAACACAATCAGATATAGTACATGCATACACCTTCCACTTTTTTTCTTCTCCGGATCAATTAGCCATCACCTGATCCTGCAATATTGGGTAACCTATTAAACAATCAAGTAAAATAACTAAAGAATTTAAACTGATATAACTATCTAACTCCATTGACGGTAATAATAGAAAATAAAAATAGAAAATAAATGAAAGATTCATTACTCTAAATGTATTGAATGTTTTATATTCACTGTGAGTCAATTTCATTAAACAAAGGGATGAATTGAAACTTTTATAAAAACATAATTCACTGTGACGCTTGCAGGTTTTGACAAGTCTGCGACGTGGGTGTAGGGTGGACATAAGCCACAATGGTCCACGTCCTTTTGTTTATTCTTTGTAAACCTCTCACTTTATCCTTTCACTGCATTTTGATTTCCCCATTTGCAAGCCACCACCAAACCAACCAGCCACCGACTGAATTAGCAGCCATCAAACCAGAAAATCGTTGAACCAATTGATGAGAAACCTGCTTCTAACATGTTCTTATTGTTAGAAAAGGAAGAGAACGAGGGTTTGGACCTAGTGCGCCTAACTGAACGGTTTATGATGCATAGTGTGCCTGACCGAACGCTAATGCTAATGCTTCTGCACCAAACGCTAAGAACTCACACCAATAGAGCACTGTCGCACTGACGCCAGAGAACGAACCAGCAGGGCACGAACAGCACCGAACGGTCAAGTACCGTTGCACTGCACGGTCAATTAAGTGACCAGAGAAAGAAAAGAGAAAAACTCTAAACGCATTGAAAACGTTGTATTATTCACTGATCTCACTTACAAAATCAACACTAAAATAGGTACAGAAGTTCAGTATTTATAATAGGAAAAATATAACTGCCAAGACAGTTAAACAACAGTTGTCTTGGCTAACTAACTAACTGACTCGGTTTACACTCTAACACTCCCCTCTAAGCCGAGCACCTAGGGAGGTAGCACACATCCTCGCCAGCCTACCTCGCGCAGCGTTGAGACTGAACGGTGTGTTCGGTGACACATAGAACTGCACTTGCCACTCCGTTGAGCAACTGTCCCTGCCAATCACGTGACGAAGGCGGATGCCAATTTGAGCGAGCTGTGCGATCAAGACTGAACGGTGTGAAAGAGCGACTGAGTGACGTGACCGAACGGTGTGAGGGCACAAACTGAGTGCGCGGTTTCCAGTTTGACGCTCTAGAGCGACACCCCGCTCGGTTGAATGAATGTTCTGGTCGAGTGTTTTAGTGTTCGTCATGTCTCGGTTCACCTGTGACTCCCCATTCTTTGGCAGCATTCCCTTCAACGTTTTTCTTCTTCCCATCTGGAAGGTCAACTAACTTCGAGATTCCATTCTTCCCAATGGAATCAACTTCTTCTCTCATTGCATCCCCCTCCATACGGATTTCTTCAAGGCTTCTGTTTGACCTATCGGTTCTGCACTTGCAAACATATCTATGTGTACCAGATCCTCCTCATCACCAGTCTGTGTAACAGTATTCACCTCACATTCACGAAACCTCTGTGGCAGCTTATGTCTCCTTCCTCTACTTCCAGATTTCACATCCTTACTACTTTCATAATTTAATTTTGGCTCTACTGTATTGCAAGATTCTCCACACATCTTAGACTTCACTAAGCTGATATGAAATGTTCTATTCTTCGAGATCTTGCTTCTCAAGATTAGGTTTTTGGTTTTGTCAAACAACTCAACCTTATTGAAGCCTCCCATTACTACTGTAAAACCCTTTTGAAATAATTGGCCAATACTGATAATAGTTGAAAAACTGTTATTTTCACGCTTAAAATTGATACTAAAAGCAATCTTTAACACTTAGAAACTAGCTTGGAATCATGTTTTTGTACATATTTTTGGAAATAAGAGAGCTGGACAGGTTTATGCTTGATTTCAGTGTTTTATGCAGGTTTTAAGGTGAATTTGGTGAAAGAAGTGAAAAAGGATAGATATGGAATCAGAAAATAATTCAAAAAGTGCAAAAGGAGAAGTCGCAACTACCGCTCAGCGACAGTTTACCGCTGAGCGGCACTCAGAAACCTACGTTGGATCCGTTGAAGGGTGAAAAGGTCGCTGAGGGGGAAGAATCAACTCACGCACTTACCGTTGAGAGGTAGTTTACCGCTGAGCGGCACTATTTTGGGCTTGGGCCTAATTTTCTGTAATATTACGAATAGTATATAAGCTTTAGGTGTTTCTAGGGTTTGTATCTTTGGCTGGGAGGAAGCAGAAACACACTTTTCACCCCTTGGGGGTAGATTGGGAGATGGTGACAGCTCTCCTCTTCTCTTTCTAGGGTTTTTCTATCTCTTCCATTCTTTCATTATTGTTCATCTAGTTTCACCATGAATATGATGAACTAAATCTTGTATGGTTGTTGGGGAATCAATGTAGTCTTGTGAAACTCTCATATATGAAATTTGTGTTTTAACATCTTATTTTAAGATACATGCTTTCTTTCATCATTAGTTAGGTTTTTTCCTCTTTGCTTAAAGCTTGCATTGTTTAACTCATTCAATGTCATGATTATTGATTTTGTCGATATGGGAACGTACGGCGAAATCTAGATCCGGGGAATTTCTCCCAATAGCATATTGCCTAGACATAGGAATATGAGTGTTGGTTGCTGTTAAGCTTCTGCACTTCAGAATTAATTATTAGGGATGCTAGGAATTGTATGAACTCGTAATTAAGGATAGGTCTTCTTGCAAGGTGATTTAGAGAGTGGCATTAGCAATTAATGAAAAGAATGATGAATTCCTAAAAGTATATGAGAGTGGATAAGATGAAATTGATAACCCCAACAACATACTTATCCATCTAATTCATTAAAGTGTTTGTATTCCTCTTTTCCATTGATCACATTCATGCATACATGTTTAATTACTGTCTTTTGCATTTAAACCTACAATCAATTGTTCACAAGTCTTAAATAATCAACAAATCATATAGCTAACTAGGCTGTGAGTCCTTTAGGAGAACGATACTTAGTCTTACCAAGTTTTATTACTTGATACGATTCGGTCATACTTGCCGAGGGTTAAACAAGTTTTTGGCGTCGTTTTTCGGTGTTCATAAATTTGTCATCAAATACTCAGAAGATTGCACCTCATTGCAGGCACAAACAACACATTAGTTATAGTGGCACTCGAGCCATTCTTCCTTCTGATAATAACATCACCAATTCCCTCTACCTTTGAGGTTTTGTCTTCAACAAATTTCACCCTACTCTTCTTAGTTTCATCAAAATTCACCAACCATTCTCTATGGCACGTCATATGATTCGAACATCTCGAATCCAAATACCACAATTTATCTTGAGAGTGTGAGCTTATTGTAGATGTAGTTGCCATCAATGTAAGGGGTTCTGAATTAGACTCTTCTTGAGCTATGTAGACCACATTTCCTTGACCCTTCTTTTGTTCTTCCTTTTTAGTATAGCACTCATAAGAGTAGTGCCCATACTTATGACAATTGAAACATTCAACATTCCTCTTGTCCTTCTTGTGGAAGTTCTTATCTGGTTTGTCTTCCTCCTCTGTTGAAGACTCATCTTGATCTTCATTGCTCTTATCATTTCTCCACTTCCCTTTTGAAGATTTCCCCTTCCATTTCTTGAATTTCTTTTGTCCTTCATTTCTGGAATGATGTGCCTTCAATGCTTGATCATCATTTCGAACGAGGTTTCTGTCAAACAGTCTCATCTCGTGTGCTTCTAGGGAACTTTGCAATTCTTCTATCTTCATCTTATCCAGCTCTCTTGATTCTTCTATAGCCACAAATATGTAGTCGAATTTCTGAGGCAAAGACCTCATGATCTTCTCAATGATCATTAAGTCCGAGATGACTTCTCCACATCCCTTCATTTGATTGGTGATGGCAATCACTTTGTCAAAGTACTCTCTGACTTTATCACCTTCAATCATCTTCATCAACTCATATTACCTCCTTAGCGTCTGCAACTTGACCTTCTTGATCTTTTCACCTCCAGTATGACACCTGATCAAGATACTCCGAGCTTCCCTTGCAGTCTTCGCATGCTGGATCTTCTCAAAGTGAGCATCGTCTACACATTAGTGAATAATGAACAACGCCTTATTGTCTTTCTTTCTCTTCTCGGCCTCTTGATCATTAGCTGCACCCGTAGGCAATTCTTGATTATCGCCTTCAATCACTTCAAGCACATTTTGGTATCTAAATAGGACCTGCATTTGTGTACTCCATCTACTTCAATTTATTTCCGTGAGAATTGGTAGATTAGCATACGACATATCACATCTAGTCATTCTTTACACACTTGATCTTTCACCAAGAAACACAGTCTTGATCTTCTTCATGCTTCAATCACCTTTTCGCCAAGCCTCCGCCAAGCCTTAATGATTTCTAAAGCTCCTAAGTCTCAAACCTCGCTCTGATACCACTGTTAGAAAAGGAAGAGAACGAGGGTTTGGACCTAGTGCGCCTAACCGAACGGTTTTTGATGCATAGTGCGTCTAACCGAACGCTAATGCTTTTGCACCAAACGCTAAGAACACACACCAATAGAGCATTGCCACACTAACGCTAGAGAACGAACCAGCAGGGCACAAGCAACACTGAACGGTCAAGTACCGTTGCACCGCACGGTCAATTAAGTGACTAGAGAAAGAAAAGAGCAAAACTCTAAACGCACTGAAAACATTGTATTATTCACTGATCTCACTTACAAAATCAACACTAAAATAGGTACAAAAGTTCAGTATTTATAATAGGAAAAATATAACTACCAAGACAGTTAAACAACAGTTGCCTTGGCTAACTAACTAACTGACTCGGCTTACACTCTAACACTTATAAGTATCAATTTGACCTAGATATCATGGACCATATTGCATTTTTAAATTATCCTTTTGTTAACTCGCTAAATAAAAATAGGCTGAAAAAGTCCTATATACAAAAGAATATTAGAGTCAAGTTGGAGTAAATTTGATCTCCTTTGTAAAACTTTAATTAATTCTTAAATATTTTTTTTATAATAACACACGTCTTTATAATATTTTTAAATTATAAATTAATCCTCAAATATTTTACATTAAATGTTACGCCTACTCAACTTATATAACTAGTTAAACATTAATACTGGTTATTTTTATCTACACGCAATGATTCATTAACCAAAGTATATACAAGCAAAAAGGAGTAGTCTTTCTACCTAGGTTCTGAACCTATGCATATGTAAAGATATTTTGTTTTAGTTGGTTTTGAACTGAATTGGAAGTTTTTTTTGTCTATTTAAAATCATTTTTTTCTTTTTTTTATCTACAATGGAACAATTGAAGCCTAACACATTTTGCATAATTATATATATATATATATATATATATATATATATATATATATATATATATATATATATATATATATATGAGTGAAAGTTATTTTCTTTATAAACTCTCTAACACGTTTTGTCAGTTTTAGAAAAGTTTATATTCTTCATACACATTTGTGCTTTATTCAAGGATTTAGTTACCGTGATGTAGTTTAAAAAGAGAAAAACATTTATAATCCATATTCTATGTCTAAGCTACTTAAACGCAACGTTCAAGTAACTTCTAAGATGTTCAATGACTATTAAAAAGAATTTAAAATAACTCTTTTTTTCAACATCCTTTTAAAGAAGAAAAAAGATCTTAAGTCATAGTTTGTAAGTGTTATAAAAAAACCCTATCAAAATATTTTTTGCCTTAATAACTTTCTAAGAATATTGTTGTGTTCATTTAGAAAACTAAAAGAGAGAGCTTAAACATAGTAAATGTCAAAAGATTCATTAGTGAGCAAAAACTATATTATATATTCATCACACTTAAGATAATTTGTCTTATCTAAAAGTAGTGGTCTTAAAAAAAGTACTCGATTTTTAAGTAAAAAATGACTAAGTATGGAGTAATACTTGATGGATTAGATAAGAGTAATTATATTCCAAAATAATATTCATACATATTAACAAAAAGGTGGCTACTAGTCGAAAGAATATCTATTGTAATTTGTATCACATTAATCCATATAAAATCATTTCAAATAATTTCTTCACTCATTATGTTTATATTGCATGTTATTGAACCTACACTAACCTAAGAATGAAAATTATTCAAACTCAGTTTTCGAAAAGGTTTTTAACAAATCATCTGTTAAATATAAAAGTATCGCCTGAATTAATGCACATCATTAGATAATATCAGCAAAAACTATGAAAAGCTTTTAAATACAATAATATCTGTAAAAACTATGAAAAACTCTTAAATACAATCTTTATATTTTATTCTTAAAGCTTTAGATATAATATTAAAAAAGTTAATTTTAATTTTTAAAAGGTATTAGTTTGACATTCATGGATTTGATATCCATCCTTAAACGTTAACAGATGGATTGACCAATAAATTAAATGGATTCCATTTTATAATAAATCAAAGTGAAATAATAAAAATTGCATAAGAACGATTCCAGTAATATAAAATAGAAATATATTAAACAAAAGTTATAAAATTAAAAATGAAGGGATATGCTCATTTCATTTTTTAAATAAATATAACTCTTAATATGTTTTCTTTAATTATTTATAATATATATATATATATATAGACATGTATATATATATATATATGTATATATGTATATATATATATATATGTATATATATATATATAGATATATATATATATATATATATATATATATATGTATATATATAGTATGTGAACATACCCGTTGCAGTTGGTGGAACGGTTAATCTGGTAGGGGATCCTCACTCTACATCTTCCTGGGAGTGAAGCTGCGGTATTGAAATTAAGCCCAAAAATGGAACCAGCATAGGATTTCAGGCAACTGCACGCGGTCCGGCGGTCGGCGGTGGTCCTCGCAGCGGTGTTGAGGCTCCTCACTCCTCCGCAGCACTGCGCCGGTGGCACTCCGCCACGACCCCGAAGGTAATCGAGGCATGGGGATATGGCACGGGCTACTTGGCCGCACGTGATAGATTGTGTGAAGGGTGCAGTCACTAGCACCATGCACATGACCGCAACCACGCTTGCAAGTTTGAGAGCAGCCATCAGAAATCAGTAACAATTGTAAAGTTGTTGTTGTGATGTTTATCTGCTTGGACGTGGAATTTATTTGCTCAGAGTACAAGTGCTGCGAAAAACTAGGGTTTATATAGATCATATTAGACCAAGAGACTAGGATAGAGTCGAACGTAGCCGATGGCTATTGAGGAAGGATGGGCTACTGATCTTCATCAATATTTTTTAGATTAAAGTAATATTGTTTTTAAACTAAAGTTAGTTTTAATGTTTAATTTGTATGCAAATACACTAGAATTTATTCTTTCCATTGGTATGAGCTTCATCTGCTAAAGTTTTGAATTAAATTGTTTAGGTTTTGAAGTAAAACGTGTAGCCATATCCCACCACTGATGAAGAATAGAACAATGTTCACGGCACTGAAAAAGAAAGTCCCACCTTCTTCTATTACTTCCATTGACTTACTTTTTGCATATTGAATTGCATTTATCAGGGTAACCTTTGTTTGATGGTTTAATTGGGAATTCCTATCTTGTTGCAAAGTTTAATTAAAATTTACATCATTAGTATTTTGTGCCTTTCTCTATAAATGATTGTGTACAATATTTACGTAATATTTATTTTTTAAAATTTAAACATAACTTGCGTAATTTTAAACAATATTAATTTAAAATTTAATAATAACAATTAATGTCTATAATTATAATTATAATTGATTTTCACATTGCTTAACTTTTAGAATATATATATATATATATATATATATATATATATATTGAATAATAAATGGTAATAATTGTAAATTGTACTTCTAAATATCGCATTAACATGCATACCAAGTCTAAATACTAAATGATAATTCTAAATAAGATTTTAATAAAATTTAAATAAACCTAAAAGTTAATCAAATATATTTATTTTAAAACTTAAACTTCAATTAGATAAATACAATCCAAAATTACATTATACTTCGAATACGATTCAAAATTATAAAACACAAGATTATTAACGTACGTCTCCTCCTCTCTTATAACATTAGAGTTAAAGAAATCCAAACTATATATTTATCTTTAAATCATCTTTCATCTACTATAAAAAGAAAATTTGTGAATGAATCATATTGAAATAGAAAATAATAAAATGTTAAATTAATTTCCAACTGTGTATATTTTTTTTTTACCCCATTTGTTAATTATGCTGTATTACGTTAAGATTTATTTTTTTTACCACGAGGTTCGATTTTGGTCAATATGCAATATTTTTAGGTTACATAGTGATCCGTTTGCTATTGATATGCTTTAGGAAGTTTGGACTATATTGGATTTGGTTCTAAAACTCTGTCCAATTGTAGAAGGGGTGTTACTCCCTCCACCACCACGTTTTCTCCCTCCACCTCCCCAATTTTATTACATATTTTTTGAATTATAAAACTAACCTTTTATAATTACACAAATAACCTTTTTATTTTTTAATTCTAATTATTTACTTTAACTCTAAAATCTATCTTTCTACCCCTTCTCACCCACCTCCCAACACTCTCAGATTCTCACCCAAACTCCATCACATTCGTTTCTCATCTTCCATTTTTCCTCACAAGGTTAGTGATGATATTTTTAATTATTTTTTTTTAAATCCAATGCATATATCTCTGTGATGTGTTCTGTGTTGTGCTGTGCTCTGCGTTTTGTTTGCTGTGTGCGTGTGTTGGGAGAAAGGAAGAAGATAACCAGGCCAAAAACGGATGTTGGGTATCCGTTTGGATCTGAAACGGATGTCGATATCCGTCGACGAATGTTGACATCCGTTTTTCCTTAAACGGATGTTGACATCTGTTTTTCCTTAAACGGATGTTGACATCCGTTTTCCCTTAAACGGATGTTGACATCCGTTTTCCCTTAAACGGATGTTGACATCCGTTGACGGATGCTCACATCCGTTTAAAGATTATACTGTTTATATTTTAGGGTTTTATTATGCACCTTCACGCCTCTGAACCAGCACCTTGAAGAACCACCAAACTCACGGTTGAAGATGAATTGTTTTCCCCACTTTCAATCTTACTAAACACAAAGTCCACCACACTCTCACGTCACAATTCTATAAAAGAGAAGAAGAAGTGGAACATGAGAGACAACCCAAGGGTAGTGGAACGTAAGAGACAACCTGAGAAAAAAAATAAAGAGAAAGAGGAAAGAATGATAAAAATAATGAATGTCCACGTGAGATTTTAAATAATATTAACCCTAAAATTTTAATAAGAGTAAACTAGGAATGGAAAAAAAAAAGGTAAAAGAGGAATGGGGTGATGGAGGAAGCAAGTTATGGTGGTGGAGGGAGTAACACCCTTGTAGAAGCTAAATTGGTCCACTAATTAATTAGACCGAGTTTTCGAAAATTGGAGGCTTGTATAATTCTAGGCCGAATTAGGCTTTTTTGGTAGCGTGACTGGTAAAAACAGACCTTTAAACAGGACCAAATGTTTTTTTTTCCTTTTCCAACTTAAATAAAAATCATACAAAATAAAATATGGACAGAAAAATATAGAATTCAAGAAGTTTGGGTCGGGCTAATCCTTTCTATTAGGGTGTTGCTCCCTCCACCACCACACCTTTCTCCCTCCACCTCCTATTTACTATTTTGTCCCTAAGTAAAATTTTATTTTTAGGGTTATTATTTTTAATTTTACCCATTCACAACCTATTCCACTAATAATCTATTCTAGTCACATACATGAGTAAAATATTTTTCTTTCATTTTAACATTATATTTCTTCCTCTCTTTCTTTCATCGCTGTAAGATACTACAAGTTGCAAAGGTTGGTGGTGGTGGAAAGAATTATCAAGCAATCTCTCTCTCGTGGTGTAGTGTCGCTCTCATGGTGCAGTGTGTGTTGCTTCCTCCAGGTGCGTATTCGAATAAACCTTCAAATAAAAGCCTAAAATAAAAAATGTAACCTTTAAACGGAAGTGACATCCTTCAACGGATGTCAACATCCTTCAACAGATGTCAACATCCGTTTAAGGTAAAACGGATGTCAACATCCGTTTAAGGTAAAACGGATGTCAACATTCGTTTAAGGTAAAATGGATGTCGACATCCGTTTTTCCTTAAATGGATGTTGACATCCGTTTTTCCTTAAATGGATGTTGACATCCGTTCAAGGATGTCACAAGGTTACGTTTTTTATTTTAGGGTTTGTTAGTTTATTCTTTACTTTGGAAATATTTTAATAATTTAATTTAAATATTTTGATTTATTATTTTTGAATATATTTTTAATGTATTTTAATAATGTAAGGAAAATGAAGAAGAAAGAAACGGAGGAGGAGAAGTGAAACGGAGAAGACAAATGGGGTTGCAAAGTAAGACGGAAGACAAATTGTTAAACAAAAATGAGAGATGGAAAGATTGGGTGCAGGGAGTAAAGTAGGAGAACTAGGTTTGAAATAAATTAAAATAGTAAAAATAAAAAATTTTAATTTGAGGATATAATTGGAATTAAAAGAAATTGGGGAGGTGGAGAAAGAAAGGTGTAGTGGTGGAGGAAGCAACACTCTTTCTATTAATACGAAAAATTAACTATATTTCTTTTGTAATAAAAAAATTGAATCAGTAGTGGGAATATGGAGAGGAAAAAGGATATTTGAGATATTAATTAATCAACCAGTCAGTAAAATACTTGAGAATTTTTTATGCTGAAAAGTAAACTTCTGATTTCCTTAATTATATCTCATTGGAAATTTATATTAAAAGTAGAAATAAAATTTATTTTTTAAATGATATCATGGTATAGATAAAAAAATAGTCAAAATTTATTTATATATTTAAGTTAATTAATTTTTGTTAACTTTAATTTTGTAATTGATTAAAAGAATTTATCCTTAAACTTTAAATATTTAAGTCTAAAGGAATTATTAAGTATTCGACTAACTGGTTGATTAATATTTTAAATATACTTTTTCAAGAATTCCAATATTTTGGAGTTAATCACCTATCAATTATTAAAAAATTGTTAATTTTAACAGATTTTTTTCCAATAGTTATGACTAATGATTTTTTGGGTTTGATAAGAGACAAATAATTGGGAGATCATATTTTTTATTTGTACTTAAAAGGTGTTGATTAGCTAAGAATTTCTTAGTTGATCCGATGAAAAATTAAGATTTAAAATGAAATATCGACTTTTTTTTTTCATAAGATGATCTTAGAGGAGGTCACACATATTAAGTCTTCGTCTAGGTGTGATGAAGATGTATTAGTACTTGAAATCTTTTTAGTGGTATGACATGAAAACTAATGTAGTTTGTTATGTATCTCAAAAAGTTAAAGATGATCCTTTTTTTCCTTCAAAAAGTGAGTATGTTGATGTAGTTTCTTCGCGTAATTAATATCACTAAGGACCTTAGTAGTATATTAACACTTCATATGCGAGAACCTTCAAAGATCATGTTAAGGAAACGTTGTATAAAAATTACAATGCAATTACCCTTTTATTTGAACTATATACTTAATTATAATGTTTGTTATGAGACTTTTTTTCCTTCAAAGAGTGAGCGTGTTGATGCAATTTCTGCTTATAATTGGTACCATTGAAGATCTTAATGGTAAATTAGCACGTCATTGAATTGATTGATACGAGAACCTTCAAAGGATCATGTTAAGAAAAAGTTATCCAAAAATTATAACACAATTACCCACTTATATGAACTATGCTACCCACTTAATTATGATATCTATTGTGGGGCATTTTTGCTTCATAGAGTGACTATGATGATGCAGTTTCTGAGTTCCAATTTTTTCATGTCTTCATTACACCCCACTTAATTATAGTGGTTGTTTTAATAGTTTTTTTCTTAGAGTTTTAATATTTTTCAAAGGTTATGTCACGAGTTCCATTTACTGTTCACAAATTGTTGACTTAAGCAAACACTAACAAGGGGAAAAAACAAACAAAGAAACCAATGAACCAAACACCGATAAACAAAAGCAAACAGAACAACACTTAAAAAAACAATGTTTTCTATCCTTAAATCACATATAGAAAGGAACCCTAGCCATCACCGCAAACCTCTAAATGATCACAGATCAAAGATCAAAAACGAAATTGGACACGTTTCAGAAGGAATAATGTAGGAATGTTGGGTGTCAGAGGTGGCCAACAAGCATCGAAAGGAAGCAACAAAGATACAACTCCACTAGTGCAGTAAAGGAAAACGACAACGATTATTTTTTCCTTTACGCAGCGGTTCATGAACTGAGGATATACAGGAGAGACAAAAAGGGGTAGGCTTTTTGCCTCAGTTTAGAACCGAGGCAGTATGTGGGAATCTTTTGCTTCAGTTGGTTTTGAATTGAAGCGGTAGACGTCCTTTTTTTCTTTAGAAAATGGGGTCTTTTTTTTCAGTTTATGATGCATTGTTTCCCACTTCAATGCCACGAAACCTACTTCACCAATGAAATCAAATGCTAACATATCAAATAAAATTCATCACATTAACATAATAGAATGTAATGAAATTAAAATGTTAGTCTAATGTTTTCATATTTTATATTAAACAATAAGGAGAAACGAACCATAGCTTTGCAAACGGCCGGTGGCGGCAACGAACGACCGAAGGCGGCGACAAACGGCCGAAGGCGGCGACAAATAGTCGGTGGCACCGTTGAATGGTCAGTGGCGGTCATGAACGATCGGTGGCTGCGATGAACGATCGGTGGTGACAACTAACGTAGTTCGCACGAGAGAAATGGAGGTAAGAAACATGGAGACCACACTAGGCACTTCGTGTGAGAGAAATGAAGACCATCATGAACTAAGAGTTTCACCTGAGAGAAGAAGAGGAAACAACAAGGAAGAAGAAGAAAATCGCAAGGAAGAAGGGGGAAACGGCGAGGAAGAAGAATGAACATTAGGTTAAAAAAATTTACATTTCTGAGATGTTAAATATCGAAAGAAATATTGCCTCAGTTCTTTTTCTAACCGAGGCAATAGACCACTTACCGCCTCAGTTATCAATCTAATCGATGCATAAAACCCTTTTCACATCAAAACTATCAGTGCTAGAAAGGACATACTACCTCGGTTCTGTGTAGAACCAAGGGAGTAGGTCATTTTCAAAAAGGTGTCAAGCAAAAAGTCTGTTTTGCAAAGGGACAAACAAAATTTTGTAGGGTTTTAGACCTTGGTTACTAATTTAGCTTAGGTAATATGGGTTTTCTGCCTTAGTTTCTTTTAAACCAAGGCGTATAAGTTGGTTGAAATTACAAAATTGTCATCGTATTTTAAAAGACTTCGATTTCTTTTAAGTAGAAACCTAATATGCCAATTAATATACAGTTTTTGCATTGGAAGAGACTTTTTTGTAACCAAGCTTTGTTAACTAGATTTTGTAAAAAGAGAATGATAGTCGAAACTTTCAAAGCAGTGCAGCATACCTTCCTTCTCTAAATTTTCATTTCCATGTAAATATTAAAATATGGACCAGTTAATGATTGAAATGTAACCGTGTCAAAAAAATTGTCTGGTATGTCAACATATTGATTCTTGATATTTAATCACAACATTGATAACATTCAAACATGCCGTTAAGAATGGATAAACTATAAAACAAGGCGATTGAAAAAGAAATATACTATCTTTATTGTTTCAGTAGGGGTGTGAAGACCGAGATACGAACCTAACAACTCTGGACTGCTTCCTCTTGTAATGCTCTCACTGTGTTGTTTCTCTCTCTCTATTCTGCTCTCTAAGAGAAGATGGGCTGGGTACCTGCAAAGGCACTCCGACGCTCAAGTCAGAAAAGGAATGTGTGATGAATCCGATCAAGAATAATCTCTCTCTTAATTTTTCTTAGGGAAAAAATGTACCTTTTTTCTGATGTGCTTTGCATATTTAAAACAGTATAATAAACCGTTTACCTGAAAATCCCGACAGTTACCGAAGTGGACTATTTAGAAGTTGTAACTACTAGGTCGTATGTTGATATTGAGTCAATTACTTCCGTGATTCGCGGCGTTGATTAGCTAATATTCGTAACTGCCTACTTTTAACCGCTAAACCGTATACTATGATATCGTGCTCTGTATGTCGATCGTCCTGTGTATCGACACAAATAGGCGACTTGTCGCGCGAACGCTATATGTCGCGACATCACTGTTTGGTTGTCGAGCACCAAGTAGTCGACGACAACGCCCTACATTGGTTTAACTGTCGCCAGGTCGCCCGGGTTACCGGTCGGCCGTTGGTGGATCAGGTATCCTATAGTACATGCCCCCCGAGTCCGAGTAATTGAGCATAGCGTTGGCTGGCGAATTTACTAAAGGACGTTGAGTGTTGTTTCACAGGGGAGACGATGCGCACCGTTTTGATGTTATGATATTTAGGGTTTTCCCGCCCTTTTAGGGAGGCGAGGAGGCGCAAATTGGTAACCATTGGATTAAAAAGGATCCTACGGCGCCTGACGATTAAACGTTCTGCCTTCTTCAACACGATTCAGAAAGGGGTTCTTCACTTCTGTGGGAGAATAGAAGGTGACAGTGTGTGCCGTGAGCGAAATCGTTTCCTCTTCATCGTCATCGCTTACTCTGTTACCAGACTTTGCCAGGTAACCTTAAAATCTCCTTCGTCTTAGTGTGTTTACTGCTGACTATGGAAGAAAGGAGGCATAACACCGGTGGTGATATGCCGGGGCCGTCATCAACGACGGAATGCCCTGAAGTTACCACTATAACTTATGGTGATGACGCTTTTGTATATGGAAATGTGTGCGGTGAGGGTCCAGAGGGACGTATAATGTCTCCGATTAGCAGGGATGAGTACGCCTGGGCGGCGCGTGAGGTGAAGGAACATAGAAGTCAGTTTAGGAGTAGGGCTGTGATAACAAACTGGATTGAGAATAGTTGCGTTTTGAGAACCCTAGGGTACAAAACATGTATAAAGTTGACAGCTTGCCGGGATGATGAGAGGGTATGTTACGGTAGGGAGAATGCTTCCGATGAGTTCTTTTACTGCTATGCTTCGTTGTTCTACGATTTGTATTTGAGATTGTCGTTTACCACCTTTCAAATGGATGTTTTGCGCACCTTAAACGTTGCACCTAGTCAGTTGCATCCCAACAGTTGGGGGTATGTACAGGCGTTTGCTATGTTGTGTCGGGCGTTAGGAATTAGGCCCACTGTAGGTTTGTTTCTGTATTTCTTTAGATGTCGACCGGTTGCTACGAAGGGATGAGTGTCACTGATTTCTGAGCCTGGTAATATGCTATTAGAGCTTTACCTGCAGTCATATAGGGGCTTCAAGGAGAAGTTCTTTAAGGTGTCGATCACGGAAGTTGGGCGGAGATACTTTTTGGATGGGGAGGGGAGCCCCAGATTCCCCTTGTATTGGACGCAGGATCCGCTGAGGTTCACTTCTTGGCCTGAAGATAAGATGACGATTGAAGAATTAGAGGCTGTGAGTGTGTTGACGTCGTTGTCACGCCCCTTTTCTTCCCGTCAGCTTATAGACTGCCTTGAGTTCGATGATGCTAAGGCGAGGGTGTTTAGTATGTGTCGTCGCTTGTTGTCTTTGTGAATTGCTTTGTTGTTGCTGACTATTCTTGGTTGATCTTTGTATTGCAGAGATAATGGGGAGAAAAGACAGTGGAAGAAACTGGTTTCAGTCGATCGGCAATGAGAGGGCTGAAGTTAGCCGCTCGGACGTGTAGTGGGTCAACAACGCCCACAAGCGCCACCAACTGGTCCAGCGCCAGTTGTCGTGTCGGTGTCGACTGACGAGGCAGTGGTTGTTGAAGAGCAGCTGGTGCGAAAAAGGAAGATGAAGGCAGTCAGCACCAGCGGTGATGGGTCAAAAAAGAGGAAGGAGGTAGTCGGGGAGACCGAGCGTCCCCTCCCACTCGGCGTATGGGATCCCGCCTTTACGTTGGGTCACAAGGTCGAGCTGAATATGGACGCCTCGGAGAAGAAAGTTGTCGAGAACATGACTGAGCAAGAAATTGCCGATACCATGCTGGAGATGACAACACGGGCGCAAATGTTGGCTTGGCATCTGGCGTATGCCTCTGATAGAGGTATGGTCCGGGTTGAATTGGAGAAGACACGGACCCGGCTGAAAGAACTCACTGATGTTCATGCAGCCTGCGATGCTAAGCAGAGGCGTTCAGAGCGAACTTTTGAGAGAAGTTGAAGCATTGTTGAACGACGCCCGGGACGCTGGCCTGACCTTCCAAAAGGAGCGCGATCAAGTGTCAAGCGAGCTGGAACAGGCCAAGAGGGCACTGGTGGTATTGGCAAAGGAGAGGAACGACTTGCGGGCTGAGGTCGTGGAAGATAAAGAGCTAATAGAAGAGTTGAAGGATGCGATAATGGTTGAACATACCAGGGGCTTCCATAAGGCTCTGAGGCAGGTCGGACACCTGCTTGAGGTATCGACCGAGGGGGTGGCGTTCGACATTCAGAAGGATGTGCATGAAGGCCAAATGAAGCCCCTGAATGAGATTCCTGAGGATGCCTTCTTAGAAGCGGAGGAAGGTGAAGAGGCGGCCGCTAACAACGAGCAGGGTGAAGTGGATGTGGAGGCGGTTGGAGATGCTGTTGATGGCACTCCTAATATTGTAATAGATTAGGATTTGTCATTGGGATGTAATTACAGACATAATTGTATTTGAATGTTGAACTGTTAATGATTTTTGAATGTTTGAAGTTGAAGCAGGATTTGTTGAATTCTTTGAATGTTGAGCGTTTAATTTTGCTGATTTTGCGATTTGTTTGTCGTAACGACCGTTAAGTATCAATGTCGAGCGTGTTGATAACGCGGTGTACGACCGTCGAGGGTGAGGGTCGAGTAGGGAAATATTGGGTGTTCAAGGGAGAACATCTACCAGAGGGAGTGTATCCCAAGAAGACTGGGTGTTCAAGGGTGAACATCTACCAGTGGGAGTGTATCCCGAATGGACTGGGTGTTCAAGGAAGAACATCTACCAATGGGAGTGTATCCCGAATGGACTGGGTGTTCAAGGAAGAACATCTACCAGGTGGCTTGCTCCCAATTCGTTTGTGTGTGGACGTGCTTGAGACGACGACCCTGGGACTCGACATTGGAGAAATTATAAATGACACTAAGTATCAATCATAATGAGATGTATTCTTTATTTGGAAACGGAGCTGAATAATGTTTCAAAAAATAATCAATAAAAAATGAACATTAACTAAAGTAGTATTTTAGATGAGTGGCATTCCATGTGTTGGGAACTGGTTGCCCATCAAGGAGCTGGAGGCGATATGCACTGTTCGACATGTCCTCTATAATGCGAAATGGTCCTTCCCAGTTGGCTGCCAGCTTGCCGTGCGCTCGGTTCTTCCTGGCCTCTCCCCGTTTTCGCCATACCAGATCGCCGCTTTTGAAGGCTCTGGGTTTGACCTTGGTGTTGTATCGGCGAGATAACATTCGTTTTTGTGCCTCTGCACGGATGGTGGCGACCTCTCGTCGCTCAGGAAGGACGTCGAGATTCATCCGCAACTATTCTTCATTAAGTGACATATCGGTGATATTCCGCCTTAACGAAGGCTCGCCAACCTCGACTGGGAGCATGGCATCAGTGCCGTAAGTCAGGTTGAATGGCGTGTCCCCTGTAGATCCGTGAGGAGTGCACCTGTACGCCCACAAAACCTCTAGTAGTTCTTCCACCCATAAACCTTTGGCTTCACCGAGTCGCTTCTTTAACTCTGTCAGTATGGCTTTGTTCGCGGCCTCTGCTTGGCCGTTTGTTTGAGGATGCTCGACTGAGGAGGTGACATGTTTGATACCCAAGTTGCGAAGGAAATCTTCTAGCTTGCGCTCGATGAATTGGCGACCGTTGTCAGTAATGATCTTCTAAGGCAGACCGAACCGACAGATGAGGCGCCAGATGAATTTCTGCACTCGTTGGGCACTAATGACGGACAACGGCTCGGCTTCTATCCATTTTGTGAAGTAGTCGACCGCCACGAGGAGGAACTTGTTTTGCGCTTTGGCAATCGGTAATGGTGCAACTATGTCGAGGCCCCACTGAGCGAACGGCCAGGGAGAAACAATACTGTGCAAATCTTCGGGAGGTGCATGGATGTCGTGAGCATGGGCCTGACAGGAGATACATTTCTTGACGAATGTCTCACAATCTTGGTCGAGCATGGGCCAGTAAACCCTGCGCGAAGAATGCGTGCTCTCAGTGTCCGCTTACCAGAATGAAATCCACATATCCCGGTATGCAATTCGCGCAAGACGTAGTCTACCTCTTCCTCTGATATGCATTTCAACAGAGGAGTGCTATGGCCGCGACGGTATAGGTCGTCGCCTATGCATACAAAACGTGCAATGCGTTTGGAATCGATCACAGTAATGCTCTCTCATTTGTCTTGTTTCTCCATAAGATCCTTGATCTTCTGGCGCCAGTCTGTTATGGGTGTCGATACATTGGTGACGAAGGCTTCCACCACAGGATGGTCGAGCGTCATCTTAATGATTGAGGATAACTGTGCTCGCTCCTTAGAATGAGTTAACTTAGACAAGAGATCTGCTCTTGCGTTTTGCTCCCTGGGTACGTGCATGACGCTAATCTCGCCGAAGTTTTGGAGCAAGGTCTGAGCTTTGTGGAAATAGCGCAACAGCTGATTATCCTTGACTTGATAGGTTCCGTTCACGTGGCCGACCACCAACTTTGAGTCCATCCGACACTCTAAACGATCGACCGTGAATTCTCTGGCCAGGGATAGGCTAGCGATTAAGGCTTCGTACTCGGCCTGGTTGTTGCTAGCTGGAAATTTGAATGTGATGGCTTGCTCTATGACCAAACCATCCGGTCCTTCTAGGACGACACCGGCTCCTCCCCCCTTTTGTCGGAGGAACCATCCACACTGAGGAACCACTTCGTGGTTGAGTCCTCTGATGCAGGTATCAACTCAGCTGTAAAGTCTGCTAAATGTTGACCCTTGATGGACCCGCGTGGCTCGTAACGGAGTCTGAACTCTGACAGTTCCACAGACCAGGAAACCATCCGTCCTGCCAAGTCTGGCTTGCGGAGGATCTTGGCTATGGGGTGATCCGTACGGACTACCACCTGATGGCTCTGAAAATACGGTCGAAGTCGACGGGAAGCTGTGAGCAGGGCTAGGGCAATTTTCTCAATTCGAGAATATCGGTCTTCGGCCCCCTGCAGTGTATGACTGATGAAGTATATCAGCTTGAGGGAGGGTGCCTCCTGTATCAAGGCGGCACTGACAGCGTGGTGGGATGCTGCGATATACAGCTGCAAGTCGGACCCATCGTCCGGTCGAGCCGTAATTGGAGGACTGGTGAGAATGTGTTTGACAGTGTTGAATGCTGTTTCACAATCATCGTCCCAGTGTCGAGTGGTGCCCTTTTTCAAATTCTTCAAGATGGGCTTGATGTCCTCAGCTAGCTTCGGAATGAATCGGGACAAGGCTGTGAGCCGACCCACTAGACGTTGCACTTCCCTTAGAGTTTTTGGAGCAGCCATGTCGAGTACAGCTTTGCACTTGTCGGGATTAGCTTCAATTCCTCGACGTGTAAGCATGAAGCCCAAGAACTTACCCGCCGGGACACCGAAAGTACACTTGGAAGGGTTAAGGCGCATGTTGTACCGTCGGAGTTGGCCAAAAACTTCCTTTAAATCCTGCAGGTGTTGCTCCACAGAATTGCTGCGAATCACCATGTCGTCGACATATACGTCCATGCATCGTCTTATTTGATGATGGAAGATTTTATCCATGAGGCGTTGATAAGTAGCCCCGGCATTCTTCAAACCGAACGGCATTACTTCATAACAATAATTGGCACGTTCGGTAATGAAGGCTGTTTTGCTCTGGTCAGGCTCGTACATTGGGATTTGGTTGTATCCCGAGTAGGCGTCGAGAAAGCTGAGTATGACATGACCCGAAGCTCCATCTACTAAACGATCGATGCTAGGTAGGGGATATGAATCTTTGGGACACGCTTTGTTGAGATCAGTGAAGTCGACACAAATTCTCCACTGGCCGTTCGACTTCTTGACCATGACTACGTTCGACAACCACGTAGTGTAAGTTAACTCCCTGATGAACTGGGCGTTCGTCAACTTCTCGACTTCGACTTGAATGACCTTGCGCTTCTCTTCTCCGAACCGTCGTTTCCTCTGAGCGACAGGTCGTGCCTCCCGGAAGATGGACAATTTGTGGGCCATAACCCCGGGATGGATCCCTGGCATGTCCGCGGCTGTCCACGCGAACAAGTTTGCATTGTTGCGCAGTATACGTCCCAGATCATGTTCTTCACTCAAAGTGAGTTTCCCGCCAATGTTGGTGGTTTTGGACGCGTCTGTCGTCAACGAAAGGAGTTTGACCTCGCCTTGCGGATGAAGACGCTCGTCTACATTGGTTCGGGGGTCCAAGTCGACCGCCGCTGCCTCAGCTCCTTTCGCCCTTCTAGTTGGTATGAAAGGAGTGACCTTTAGCTCGGCCACATAACATTGTCGGGTTGTTCGCTGATCCGCCCTCACGGTACAAATAGTACCACGCTCTGTCGGGAACTTCATGGCGAGGTGGGGGGTAGATACGATTGCTCCAAACGCATTCAGACAAGGTCATCCTATCAAGGCGTTGTACGATGTATTTGCCTCGACCAACAGGAATCGAACTCTGAGCTCAAGGTATCCTCTGGTGTCTACTCTTTCCCTTGAGAATCCTACGATTTGTTCATTAAACATGGCGATGAGGTCCTCGGATAGGTCCATCTTTTGGAAGGTGGACCAGTATAAAATGTTGACCGAACTCCCCTGATCGACGAGGACCTTGTTGACGTCATACCGAGCTATATTAGCAGTGATGACCATGGGATCATCATGATCAGGGTCAGGTGCATGGAAGTCTGCGTTCGTGAATGTGATATCAGGGATCGACCGAGGTTGTCGATCGACCATATGAACCGACTTCAACTGTCTCAAATGTCGCTTCCTGGCTGAAGATGACACTCCCCCTCCGGCGAAACCGCCAGATATGGTGTCGATTCGGCCTCTGACTGAACGCTCCCTCTCTATCCGTCGAAGCGGGCTGCGCGATCGCCTTCGGTGTCGATCATCTCTAGGGGATAATCATTGGGGACTTCGCCGAGAAGGATCCTTTTCGGCGAGGGGTTGCGGCTCTAGTGGAGACTCTATCCTTAATGTAGTTCTGGAGGTAGCCGGCACGGATGAGTCGCTCCAGTTCGTCTTTCACCATGTTGCATTCTTCCGTGTCGTGCCCATGGTTCATATGGAACCGACAGGATTTGCTACTGTCAGCGTTCTTTGGAGTAGCCTTTCGCCGCACGGTCAAGAGTTCGGCATGCAAGGCCTCTTCAAGCACCCTCGCCCTTGGTGCATTAAGGGTCGTGTAACGATCGTATTTAGACATCCAGCCCGACTCCTTCCGGGGTGTGCGGTCGGGTTTGTAGCCGTTGGTGGATCGCTTTGCGGGTTTCTTTGCCTCATGGTTGGAGATATCCTGATGCTGTTGCTTCCTAGAATTACGGTGGTCCTCGATGCGGATGAATTTTGCAATAGTGGATTGCAATTCTTTCATAGATGCTGGAGGGTCAGCATATAATTGTTCCGCAAAATGCCCCGGCCTTAAGCAGGACGGTAGATTGCTGATGATGAAAGTGGGACTGATATCCTTCATGCGTCGGGCCGTCTCGGTGTATCGTTGCATTAAAGCTTTCAGGGTCTCATCTTTTTCTTGCTTGGTATTGACAAGCTCCGCCGCCGTCATCGTCGGTTTTTTATTGGCCACATACTGCTTTCGGAATAAGGATTCGATTTTTGCGAAACAATCTACTGAATTCCGTGGAAGAGTATGGAACCACTCCAAGGCTTCGTCCTTAAGAGATAAAGAAAAAGCTCTGCATATTACTGGGTCATTGTCAGTATAGAATGCCATGACATCTATAAAATTACGAAGATGGTTGTCGGGATCGTCGGAACCGTTGTAACGTTCTAATGCTAGGGGAGGTTTATCTGGCATATTCGCTTGCATGATGGCTTTTGTGAACGGAAGCAGGTTGGTGAGGCGCATGGAATTAGGCCCCTTCTTCCCCCCGCCAAAAGGATCAAAGGCTCCTTCATGATGGCTTACTTCGTTATCCTCCTGTCTGTTCGAGGCAGACAACTCCGGTGATGGGCGCTGTGCCCTTAGTGCCGACATCTCCTCCGCCTGTTTGCGCTGGATTTCTTGCTGCTCTCTTATAGTTTGTGCTTGTGCCTCAATCTGAGCCTGCAGCTGCTTGATCAATTCGCGAGTGTTGAAGTCTTCCATTGCTCCGGTGGTCGTTGTTCGGATAGCAAATCTCGGCCCCACGGTGGGCGCCAAAATGTTTCAGTAGGGGTGTGAAGACCGAGATACGAACCTAACAACTCTGGACTGCTTCCTCTTCTAATGCTCTCACTGTGTTGTTTCTCTCTCTCTATTCTGCTCTCTGAGAGAAGATGGGCTGGGTACCTGCAAAGGCACTCCGACGCTCAAGTCAGAAAAGGAATGTGTGATGAATCCGATCAAGAATAATCTCTCTCTTAATTTTTCTTAGGGAAAAAATGTACCTTTTTTCTGATGTGCTTGCCATATTTAAAACAGTATAATAAACCGTTTACCTAAAAATCCGGACAGTTACCGAAGTGGACTATTTAGAAGTTGTAACTGCTAGGTCGTATGTTGATATTGAGTCAATTACTTCCGTGATTCGCGGCGTTGATTAGCTAATATTCGTAACTGCCTACTTTTAACCGCTAAACTGTATACTACGATATCGCGCTCTGTATGTCGATCGTCCTGTGTATCGACACAAATAGGCGACTTGTCGCGCTAACGCTATATGTCGCGACATCACTGTTTGGTTGTCGAGCACCAAGTGATCGACGACAACGCCCTGCATTGGTTTAACTGTCGCCAGGTCGCCCGGGTTACCGGTCGACCGTTGGTGGATCAGGTATGGATCAGGTATCCTATAGTATATTTATAATAAGAAATTAAATAATTATGTTGAATAAGAATGTTTATAAGTTATGGTTTTTTACAATCAATGGAGATATTTATGTTATAAACTTATACGTTTATTATTATATTGCAAAATAAAGGTTGACCAAGCTTTGCTTTTGTTTCTCTTTGCCACAAGCAATGCTAACGTTGCAGAACATTGCTTATTTAAGTTTCGAGATTCCTACGCACTGTAGCTCAACCACCCGCAAGACTCGGGATATTTTTCGTGTGCTTTGGACCTTGGGCCTTTTTCCTTTGGTTTTCTTCTCTATAAATAGAGTCGTTGCTTTCATTCCAGAGACACAAACAAAACCAACGAGTTCTCTTTCTCTCACATTGTTGATTTCTTTCGTTCCCTTGCATAGATTTTTCCACAGCTCCTTTTCTAGTTTCTTTTTCTTCTCTTATTCTAGGTTTCATTCTTTCTTTTTTATGCTTTATTCACTGGAGGGTATTTGGAGGAGATGATTTGGAGGAGAATGATTTAAGGGATTAGAGGATAAATTTTTTGTTGTTTATTTGAGTGGATTTGGAGGTAAATGATTGTGGATTTGGAAGTAAAATTTATTAGAATTAGTATAGGATTTAATTGATGTGACAGATAAAAAAAATTTGTTTAACCGGTAGAATATGAAGATTACCAAAATACCCCTAGTTATTAAACTAATATAAAATGATAATTGTTAATGTTAAATTTAATTGTAAAAATGTTTATAAAAAGTAAAAAATTAGCATCAATTATTAACACTAAATTTATATTCTTTTTTTAAAAGTTAGAGAACTAAATTCATAAATCTGTGAGTAAATCAACCAAAATCAAGTTTCCCAAAGCGAATTAGGACTAAACACAAACTCAAAAGCAATTATCAATCTCTATTTTCTCATTAATATTCTTTGTTTTCTCTCTTGGCATACATCAGTTCTCCTATAATAACTGATAAAGCAACAAACAAACCATCTTTCTCACAAACCCAAATCCCAACTAATGTAGCATGCAAACAAACTAACCAACCCAACACTTTTAAATCCACAGAAAAATCCCAAACCCACCTAAACACTACACCTCATCACTAAAACACAGGAACATAAATGATAACGGTTTAAAATACCGTTATCTGTGATGTAATTTTGATACTAAATGCACCTGACTTAGAAACCTGCTTTGACTCATGTTTTTTCTTTAGTTTTATGAATAAGAGAGTTGAGGTTATACTTGATGATTTTATCACCAAATTCCCTTGATTTTGTAGGCTATTAGAATTATTTGAAGGAAGAGTAAAAGTACTAAATAGTTGGAATGCAGAAAAGTCAACAAAAGTGTAGAAAAGTCAACCAGAAAAGTAAACCGCGAATCTTGGGCGCCCAATAGAGGCTTGGGCGACCAGAAATCGACATCCATCACCCGAACGCCCAAAAAGGGGCGCTCGGGCGTCGTGCGTCGTGGATTAGGCCTATTTTTTGCTTTATTTCGACTTTTTTGGAGTGGGTCCTGTTTCTACTCTTTTTAAAGGACTTAGGCGCTCTAGATTTGGTATCTTTGGCTGGAGCAACACAACAGCACACTCTTCTACTCTCTAAAGGCGGATCTGGAGGCGGAAGCTTCCTCTTCTACTCTTAGGGTTTTACTATCTCATGCTTTTCCATTGTACATCTAGTTTCTCCATGTCTATGAGGACCTAAACTCTAGTTGTTGGTGGGGAATAATGTAACCTTGTAAACTCTCATGTATTTGAATTTATTCTTAATCACATATGTTTTATTCATTAATTGTTAGGGAATTCATCAGTTTTAATGCTTGCTCTATTTAACTCATTTAGTTGCATGATTTATGAATTGCATGAGTGTAGGGAGGTTCCTTACAATTCCGGTTCTTGTTGATGGAATTCATCGGTTTTTTTTGTTTTATGTTTTTGCATCTCAAACCAATGATCTCGTTTATTTTAAGTCTTAATTAATTAATTTATCGCACGACTGTTTAGTGTCGAGAGTCCTCTGAGATACGATACTTGGTCTTACCATTTTATATTACTTGTACGATTTGGTACACTTGTCAATCCATCAACAAGTTTTTGGTGCCGTTGCCGAGGACTCACGATTTAAACTATTATATTTGTGTGATTCTTCATTAATTTTGGCTTTATTCTATTTTATTTTATTTTATTTTATTCTATTTTATTTTATTTTCATATCTTTTATTTTTTTTTTGTACTAACACTATTTTCTAGGGTTTTGTGTCTAATGTTTGCAGGATGCAATTCAGACAAGAAATTAATTATATGGGCACTCAATTCCACCAAGGCAATTTCAATCGCTAGTGGGAACCTCACTCAAGCATGGATCAAAGTCACTTTGGGTATGCTGTCGGACAATTTTATAGAGAACCACAACAACAATGGCAACAACAACTCTCTGTATCAGAAAGATGAGCTAAGATGGATGACACACTTCAACAAATAATGCAGATGTCAGATTCTCATCATAAAAGAAATCAAGCAGCATTCACAAGGATAAAGAGCCTGCTTGATCACATAATTCAGAAGTTAGACGATCTTGAGGGCAACATGGACGTGGACCCACTTCTTCTTCCACTTCCTGACCGGGCCGGTGAAGACGGTAGAAGCACCGTAGCGAGAGGAAGCACGACTGAGTTTGGAACCGACGACCTCCATTAAGTGGTAGTGGAAGTAGCGGAGGAGGAAGATGATTCAGTGTTTGGGTTGGGCCTGAGTTTGCCACCGTAGTGGCACAGTTAGAGAAGTGTGTTTTGAATAAAACATAGAGTAGAACTGAATACAACGCATTCTCTAAATCCCATAACCGCTGGAACCGAATACTACGCAGAACCGAATACAAAGTTGTGTGAAAATTTTTTCTAAGCATAGCAACCGGATAGGTGGGTCTGAAACCGAATAGAAGGTGCTTTGAAATTTCTTCCAACATCTGGAACCAAATACGCCATTTGTGGGACCGAATACACAACCATGAATAAGATTTAAAAGGTACCCAAATTGCAACTGGAATTACTTTTAGATATAGGGGCACTTACGACTTTTTGGATTGCATCCCTCCAAATCTCACCACATCCGCGGGTGAGAAAAAAGTACATCATCCTGCATTTCGCTTCAAATCCGTCTGCGCATTTCTCTTCATGTGAACGCGTAATTCATCTGAAATCATCACTCGTAAAACTGTGTGAATTGTACAATCCCTCAAAGTGAACACATTATTAGAGATCCTTGTTAGTTTTGAGAAGTTCATGTTGTATCCTGGGTGGCTTGCACAACACACTGCGGATAAGTCCTTAAAGACAATGATATACACACCTTAGGAAATCTTTTGTTCGTGATGTTTATCATTTTATTGTCAGCTTCTACAACAATCTTAAGGACTTATGGCTGACAACAACAACTCAATCCCAGTGAATCATAATATCGTTTCTAGAACTAAGACAGTCTTCTCGAAACCTTTCCCGGATGTATAAAAAATCGAAGTCTTCTCTGGTCAGAATTTTTGGCGTTAGCAAGAACGTGTGTCAACCCTGTTAGACATGTACGGAGTCGCCTTTTCTCTTTCATCTTCAAAACCGCTTGTTAAGACTCTACCAAGTGTACCGAATCATATCAAGTAATATAAAATGGTAAGACCAAGTATCGTATCCCAAAGGACTCACGACACTAAACAATTGTGTAAGTGCTTAACTAAGGAAGATTTAAGAACACATTTTGGGGTTTTGAATGCAAATGAAATAAAAATAAACATGGATGCAATTTGATCAATTGAGGCTAAACACTAGAATGGATGGATGAAGTTGATAATATGCGATGAATATGTTGTTCAGGTTTAGATTTCACCTAATCACTCTCATGCATATAAGAATTCATCTTCTTCATTAATGTCAATGTCACTTTCTAAATTACTTAAAACCCAATTCCTCGGCGAAGAAAGCTTATCCTTAATTATAGATCATAATATCTTTCATCATCCCTAATAATTAATTCTTACAAACAGAAGCTTAATACAACCAGAACGCATACCCCATTCTTGAGCAATACTGCTTCTGGGAATAATTCTCCAAAGCCTGAATTGTAAGATACCTTCCGGTAGTCATGCAAATCATACATCATGCTAATGAATGAGTTAAGCAAAGCAAGCATTGAGTGAAGAAGAATTACCCTAATAATTAATGAAAGAAGCATAAATAATTAAGAATCAATTCAAAATACATGAGAGGTCAAGAGGTTACATCTTTCCCCAACAATAAATAAGGTTTAGTTCCCCGTCATCATGGAGAAACTAGATGAACAATGAAAGAATGAAAGAGATAGAAAAACCCTAGAAAGAGAAGAGGAGAGTTGTCACATCCCCAAATCTATCCTCAAGGAAAAGGAGAGTTGTCACATCCCCAAAATCTACCCCCAAAGGGTGAAAAGTGTGTTTCTGTGGTCAAGCCATCAAAAGATACAATCCTTAGAACATCCAAGTCCTTAAATAGACATAAAAATAACCCTAAGTGGGGCACCCAGGCGTGGTACGGGGACAAAACTGGCGCTTAGCGCCCCTAGAAGGGTGCCCAAGTGTGGTGCAGGAAGAAAACTGGCACTTAGGGGCGCTCAGGGGTGCTTAGCCCTGGCGGTAGCATTCCAAAACTCACTTTTTTGTTGTTTTGCTTGTTTTTTAGCTGATTGAGCTCTATACAGCTCTATATATTCTTGGAGATTCTTCCAAGCACATTATTAGCTACAAAAAAAAGGCAATTTAGTGATAAAATCATAAAGCATAACCTCTACTCACTTATTCATAAAACTAAAGCAAAAATATGAGTTCAAGCAAGCTTCTAAGTCAAAAAGGGTGCATTTAGTATCAAAATTATATAACAGATAACGATATTTTGAACCGTTATCACAACCCCAAACTTGAAACTTTGTTTGTCCTCAAGCAAAATGTAGCTTGGCTTAAACAAAATAATCATACATGGTCTAGCACATCAAAAAGAATTTTCCTCTAGGACAAGTAAATCACTCATGTTTGCTCATCATAGAAAGGTTAGTCAAGATATAATGATGCTTTAGCCAATCAAGCTTCAACTATGGTGCTCACATAATAAAGACATACACAACAGATGAAACAAGCTTATGAATAATCAACAACCAAGCAAGAATGTTATCATAAAGTGCATGGAACAATTCCTCACCAAAGATAGTGTTTTACTCAAGCACTCAAAAGTGTTTCACTCAAACTCAAAGGTGTATAGTGAGGTGTGGCTCTTACACTCTATCATCATAATGTCACATGAATCAACTTTGTTTTTCAATTAACCACATATCAAACACACTTACAAGAAAGTTATCATCACAAGGGCTTTTCAAGGCTTGTATTGAGGTCGGGCTAAAAAGAAAATTGGTTTTTCTAGGCAACAAAATCCTTAAGTTAAGAGAGTGCATAATTTATTCATATTATCACTTAAGTCTCTTTCTTCTTTTATGTAAGAAACCAATCTTCATTCATTCCCAACTTTACTTGCGTTGAGCTTAACCTTTTCTTTTCTTTTCTTTCTTTTCTTCTCTTTTCTTTCATTTCTTCTCTTTTCTTTTTCTTTTTCGTTTGCTTTTTGCTTTTGCTCAATGCTTTTCAATGAATTTCACAAAGTTCTTTCCGGTTTCTCACCACCCCAAACTTTAACTATTCTCCATTACCACAAAAAATACTCTACTTAACTTAAGGTAAGGATTTCAAAAAAGGATTTTTCCCATTCAACTTTATGCTCAAGGTTCAAAGGGTAAAGAAAAACATTGTTCTTTGTTGGGTTCACCTATTGGAATTGGCTCTAAGGAAGAAGAAAACATGGCCTTGATCATGTGTAACAAGAAAGCAAGTTGTTCAATCATAGAAAATTAGGAAAAATCAATCATGCTTCCAAAGTAATAACATTTAATCAATCAAAGACTCTGGAGCCCAAACTCTCATAGGTTAACTCAAGTTCCACAATTTAATAACATCCTTCCTAGCACATTAATCACAATTGAAATCATGCATCTATTTTTAACAAAACTATGAGCAATCACTATTTATGCTTAAAAGTCTCACCAATCATTAACTCAACATGCATCATAAAACAGTAGAGCAAACACAAGAATATTACTCATCACAAACAACAGTTTATCACATCATACCAAACCATTGCAGCATAATTCATTAAACCAAGTACATAAGCAAGCTAACATAAAAACAAAATAAAAAAAATTCAAATAAGCATAAAAACATAAAAATCTTGATCCAGCAACATCCAGTAGATGCTTTCATTTGAATCATCCAGCATCCATCAGTAGATTAGAATCTTTCTCATCAGCATCAATCAGTAGATGTTGATCTTTCTAGTCTTCATCGGCATCCATCAGTAGACGCCTTCAGTAGCATCCATTAGTAGACGCTTAATCGCATAACATCCATTAGTAGACGCTTAATCACATAACATCCATTAGTACATGCTTAATCACATAGCCTCCATCAGTAGATGCTTAATCACATAGCCTCCATCAGTAGACGCTATCATTCATCACCCTCATCATAGAAACATCCATCAGTAGATGGTGTCATCTGAGTCCTCCTCGCATCCCTCAGTAGATGTTGTCCAGCATCCATTAGCAGATACTGTCATTACTGCAAAGCAAAATCAAATCCAAAAGAAAAAGCCAGAAATTGCCTCCTAATAAGCGCTTGTTTAACATCACGAGCATGACACCACTAAGCACAATCCACATCTTTGGTGTTGGTGTTCCTTTTTGCCTTCATCACACCAACTTATTTGTAGGATCTTCCTGTTCACCATCTTTACCCTCCTTGAATAAGGAGTCTCAATCTCAATAACTTCATTCTCTTTGATATCTTTAAGCACTTCATGCACAGAGTCTTGGTGAACATGGCACTTGAAGGCTGGCGCTCAACGTCCTAAATGGGGCACCCAAGCGATGATGCGTGGAATCCTGCGCTAAGAGCCCTCAAAGGGGCAGCCAGGCGTCCTGCGACCTTCTTCAACCTTCTTCTCTTGACGATCTAGTGCTCCTAGTACAAACTTTTGGATTTCATCTTGCAGACACTAAAGAACGCTGCACTAGAGCACCCAATTAACACAAAAAGATAAAAAGATAAAAATAAAAGATAAAGTCTAATCGATTAAAAATCACACAAAAGTATAGTTTACACCACGAGTCCCCGGCAACGGCGCCAAAAACTTGTTAAGACTCTGGCAAGTGTACCGAATCGTATCAAGTAATATAAAATGGTAAGACCAAGTATCGTATCCCAAAGGACTCGCGACACTAAACAGTTGTGTAAGTGCTTAACTAATGAAGACTAAAGAACAATTTTTGGGGTTTTGAATGCAAATGAAATAAAAATAAACATGAATGCAATTTGATCAATTGAGGCTAAACACTAGAATGGATGGATGAAGTTCATAATATGAGATGAATATGTTGTTGGGGTTTAGATTTAACCTAATCACTCTCATGCATATAGGAATTCATCTTCTTCATTAATGTCAATCTCACTTTCTAAATTACTTAAAACCTGATTCCTCGGCGAAGAAAGTTTATGCTTAATTATAGATCATAATGTCTTTCATCATCCCTAATAATTAATTCTTACGAACAGAAGCTTAAGACAACCAGAACTCATACCCCCATTCCTGAGCAATACTACTTCTGGGAATAATTCTCCAGAACCTGAATTATAAGATACAAGCAACAACTAAAACATAAACACAAGCAAATGTCACTTTCAGAACTTATCACTCACATAATTATTGAAGATACCAACAAGAAGAGTGTGTTGTTGCGGAGGCCAAAGCTTTGTTTGCAAGAGCAAACATGGTAGAAGACAAACCTACTCCAAAAAGGTATGAACACAAACCTGATCACAATAAGAAAAATAATTTTCGAAAATATCTCCCCAACGCATGTAACCCCACCTTTAAGAAGAAAGGAAATTGCTTCCTATGTGGGAAGTCGGGCCATTATGCACTACAATGCAGGCGCAAAACGAGAAACGACAATCCTCCTAGGGCCAATATAGTCGAAGGAGATGACATTATTATTGCGGTCGTTTCTCAAGTAAATATGATGACCAATGTGAGCAAGTGGGTGGTAGACTCTAGTGCTACCAAGCATATCTGTGCAAACAGAAGTGCCTTTACCTCTTACACTAGTGTAGGGGATGGAGAAGAACACGTCTACCTCGGTGATTCCAAAACCACTCCTATTCTGGAAAAAAGGAAAAGTTCTTCTTAAACTCACATCTGGAAATACTCTAACCTTGAGTGATGTGCTACATGTGCCATCAATCAGAGTTAATTTAATCTCTGTAGCACTACTGGGAAAAGTGGGGGTTAAAGTGTCATTTGAGTTTGACAAGATTGTAATGACAAAAAATAATGTTTTTGTGAAGGAAGGGATATTGTGATCAAGGTCTCTTTGTACTTAACATTTCTGAAAATATTAATGAATCATCTTCTTCTGCTTATATTGTTGACTCATATGATATATGGCATGCTAGATTAGGACATCTGAATTCTTGCTATATTATGAAATTACAACGACTAGGATTAATTAATATGCATGATAAACAAAGTAGTAAATGTAATATGTGTAGATTCTAAATTAACCAAGAAAACGTGTTATTTTGTTGATCGTCAAACTGAATTGTTAGGGCTAATTCATACTGATTTAGCTTATTTAAAACACCATGTCTAGAGGAGGTAAAAATTATTTTATGACCTTTATAGATGATTATTTTATATACATCAAAGTTTACTTAATCAAACATAATGATGAAGCCTTTGATGTCTTCCTTACCTATAAAGCAGAAGTGGAAAATCAATTAAATAAGAAAATTAAGAGGATTAGATCAGATAAAGGTGGTGAGTATGTCATTTAATAACTATTGTGTTAAAGAAGGTATCATCCATGAAGTAACCCCACCATATTCACCTGAGTCTATTGGAGTAGTTGAGAGAAAGAATAGAACTCTTAAGGAGATGATGAATGCAATGCTTATTAGTTCTAGTGTACCTGATAACCTTTAGGGAGAAACCTTGCTTAATGTGTGTTTTTTACAAAATAGAATACCTCATAAGAAAACTGGTAAAACTCCTTATGAGATATGGAGAGGTTATCAACCTAACCTTAAATATCTAAGAGTGTAGAGGTGCCTAGCTAAGGTGATGTTACCCGATCTTAAGAAAAGGAAAATAGACTCTAAAACCTCTTATTGCATGTTCTTAGGCTATGTTGAACATAGTGCTGCCTATAGTAGATCAGATAAAGGTGGTGAGTATGTCATTTAATAACTATTGTGTTAAAGAAGGTATCATCCATGAAGTAACCCCACCATATTCACCTGAGTCTATTGGAGTAGTTGAGAGAAAGAATAGAACTCTTAAGGAGATGATGAATGCAATGCTTATTAGTTCTAGTGTACCTGATAACCTTTAGGGAGAAACCTTGCTTAATGTGTGTTTTTTACAAAATAGAATACCTCATAAGAAAACTGGTAAAACTCCTTATGAGATATGGAGAGGTTATCAACCTAACCTTAAATATCTAAGAGTGTAGAGGTGCCTAGCTAAGGTGATGTTACCCGATCTTAAGAAAAGGAAAATAGACTCTAAAACCTCTTATTGCATGTTCTTAGGCTATGTTGAACATAGTGCTGCCTATAGGTTTCTAGTTCTTAAAATTGATATATTTGAAAGTAATTCTTTAATGGAGACGAAAAATGTTGAGTTTTTTTAACATGTTTTTCCTTTAAAGGTTAGTGAGACTCTCAGCCTATAGATAAAAATAATAGTGATGTCGTGTGCGAGGAATTGAGAAGAAGTAAAAGGCAAAGGAAGGAAACTTCATTTGGTAATGATTTCTATACCTATCTAGATGATAATGATCCAAGTAACTTTGTAGAAGTTATTAAGACTGAAATTGAATCCATTCAGAAAAATAATACTTGGACCTTAGCTGATTTGCCGAAAGGAGCAAAACCCATTGGTTGTAAGTAGATCTTTAAGAAAAAGTATCATCCTGATGGATCTACAGAGAAGTATAAGGCAAGATTAGTAGCAAAAGGTTTTACTCAAAAACCCAACATAGATTACTTTGATACCATTGCCCCTATGACTAGGATTTCCTCTATTTGAGTTTTGTTAGCCTTAGCAGCCATCCCTAAGCTAGTGATACACCAAATAGATGTTAAAACTACCTTTTTGAATGGTGATTTAGAGGATGAAATTTATATGACTCAACCTGAACGGTGTGTTGTACTTGGTCAAGAGAATAAGGTATGTAAACTTTTAAAATCTTTATATGGGTTGAAACAAGCACCAAAACAGTGGCATGAAAAACTAGATAATGTATTGCTATGTAATGATTTTTCACCTAATGATGTTGATAAATGTGTGTACTCTAAATTTGAAAATTGTCATTGTGTCATTATATGTTTGTATGTAGATGACATGTTAATTTTTGGTACATGCAATGAAATTGTTGCTAGAACTAAATTGTTTCTAGGATCAAACTTTGAAATGAAAGACATGAGTGAAGCCAATGTAATTTTAGGTGTTAGAATCATAAGGAAGGAAAATAGTATATTACTATCCCAAGAACAACATATTGAGAAACTTCTTAAGAAGTTTTTGTATTATGATTTCAAACCCGTGAGTATCCCTTATGATGCTAACTTTAAATTAATGAAAAATAGAGAATCATTATCTCAGCCTCAATATGCCCAGATAATTGGGAGCTTACTGCACTTAATGAGCTTTTCTAGACCTGATATTGCTTATGTAGTAGGTAGACTGAGTAGGTACACTCAATGTCCAAATCAAGAACATTGGGATACACTTTCCAGGCTTATGAGATACTTAAGACGTTCAATGAATTATGCCTTTGCATACAGTGGATTTCCTGCTGTACTAGAAGGGTACAATGATGCTAACTGGATCTTTGATTCATATGAGACAAAATCCACTAGTGGTTATGTATTCACACTTGAGGGTAGTGCGATTACATGGAGATCAGCTAAACAGAAAATTATTGCAAGATGAACAATGGAAATTGATTTTGTCGCTCTTGAGATGGCTGGTAGTGAGGCTGAGTGGTTGAAAAACTTCTTAGCAAACATTCCAACAGGAATGAAACCAACCACATCAGTGTCAATACATTGTGTTTGTCAATCAGCAATAGCTATAACTAAAAACAAGAATTATAATGGAAAGAATAGACATATCCAATTGAGACACAATTTGGTGAAGCAGTTGTTAAAGAGTGCAACTATTTCCATTGACTATGTGAAATCAGAACGGAATCTAGTAGATCCTCTGACAAAACCCTTGGGAAGAAATATGATTTTAGAAACATCGAGGGGAGTGGGACTTAAGCCACTGGCTAACAAACAAGTGATGAAAACCCAACCTTTGTGATAGAAGATCCCATGAATAAGGTTCATATGGGTAAAAACAAATCACTTGTTAGTTCTGATAGCACTAATTTGATTTTAGGCTTAATAGCCTCTTTTGTCCCCAGATTTGCTCGATTATGTCAATTTGGTTCCTGGTTTTAAACAAGTGTCAACTTGGTCCTCACTTATTAAATTTTGCATCAAAATTGTCCCTTCCGTTAAATAGAAACAAACGGCATTAAGGATGGATGATCTGGCAATATTTAATGATAACGTGTCATTACACGTTGAGGTGGATATTAAAGATATGATTTTTTTAAATTGGGAAAAAATTGATTCAGAGTATTTTGATTTATGGGAAATTAGGGCATTTCTTCAACAGAGTTGAGAAAGTGCGATGGAGAAGAGACTTCGTCCGTAGCGGAAGAATTCATTTCCTTATCCACCAAACAAAACCTCAAATCTTCAAAATCTTAATTCAAAACCCTAATCCATTCCGTTAAACCCTCCTCTCCTCTGTGTACCTCTCTCCCTTCCACCCTCTCTGATTCCATCTCCGCCTCCATCCAATCCTTCCAAAACCTTCTAGGGTCCAACTCGAACAAAACCCTATCTCCCCTCATTGTCCTTCCTCCAAGCGTCGCCGAAGCTCTTCCCGCTGCTTCGAACCTGAACTAGTTGACGAGAAACCTGGACTTATCGCGCGCCTCGAAATTCTTGCCCACATTGCTCTGTTGTGCTTTTCGCATCCAAGAAAATTGTTCCTGCTCTCTGCTCTGCTTCCCGACATTCAGGCTGAATCACTTGCATTAGATCGTTGAAGCTCCATGCAAGAACCCTCTACGCCTCGATCCAGTTCGTTTTGGAAGCGGAAAACCCAACATACATGCCAGCGGAAAACCCAACCTTCATTGATGTTGGTATCAGAGGGGGTAATTTTTGAAGAGTATAGCGCAGCGGAATTAAAACTCAGAGAGCGGAAAGCGTGTTCGATCACAATTAAAATTAATTTGGTCCTTTTAGTAAAAATAATTTTCTTTCAGAAAATTAATCAAACAGTTGATATACGTAAAATAATATGAGTGAAGGGAATAGAAAAATCACACAGATATTTTTATCCTGGTTCGATTCAACAGAATCTACGTTCAGTCGTTAATCACTATAAATAGTGATTAACAGTTCCACTAAAAATGGTTTAACAGATTACAATCAAATGAACAGGAATAAAACGAAAAAAACCACTCTACCAACTTGAAGAGAACCGCTCCGGCAATCGACCAACGATTCGCAAGCTTCTCCTTACACAAGACCAGGCAGAGTACCTTGCTAACTTGAAGAGAGTCTGCTCCGACTATCGACACACGATACGCGAGCCTCTCCTTTCACAAGACCAAGCAAGGGAACAATGAACAAAAAGCTCTCTAAGAACGTTCCTCTGACACACAATGTTCTAAGCTTTTTCAGTTAAAAAAAACGTTACCTTCTGATTTCTCCAAAGCAAATTATATAGCCAAGTACACTGAATGCCAAAGGTCAACTCCCAACTACCATGAATAATCGATTATTGTAAGTGATAATCGATTATTCAAGTCCATTACAGAGTTTTCAAAAAAGTGATAATCGATTATATGAAGTGATAATCGATTATTCAAGTATGACTTGTGATAATCGATTATTGCTTAACCATAATCGATTATACTAGTAAAAATTACAATGTTTAACATTTTCCTACTACATTCAAAATCTACAAGTTGCTTTTTTTTAAATATTTTCCTACTACATCCAAAATCTATAAGTTGCAGCATCATCAAAATACATCTTCAGGTTTTACCAATACTCCTTATTGGTAACAATTGACGCACAAGAACAACAACCACAACGTCGTCCAAAACCCCAATCGAAAAGAGCCCCAAATTGTAGAACCTTGATCACGTAGAAACCATCCCCACCGCGAGAATCCTCATCGTGCATCAACATCATGCCTCCTCATACCTGCAAAGCAAGAGAACCAAACCAGAACATGGATAAATCGCAATGCAGCCATTTGGAAATTTGGGTTGGCGAGGGCGTAAGAAAGAGGAGTTTGGGGGTGGGGGTGGTGATAGGATGTGGGAGGCGGAGCTGGGCAGAAGGGGAAGTGAGAGAGGGAGCAAGTGGGACAGATATTCGGTGGAGGAGTAGGACGCCATTGCCTGCAACACTCTTTTTGGAAGAAGAAGATTTGATCGGAGAAGGAGAAGTGGGACGCTAACTATCACATTAATTATAATTAAAAGTAATTAAAAGAAAAAGATTAATCCAAAGTAATTATAATTAAAGGAAATACTAAATGCGTCACCACACATACAATTTAAAAATGCCACGTCTTCTGCCAGATCATCCATCCTTAACGTCGTTTGTTTCTATTTAACGGAAGGGACAATATTGATCCAAAATTTAATAAGTGAGGACCAAGTTGACACTTTTTTAAAACCATGAACCAAATTGACATAATCGAGCAAAACTGGGGACAAAAGAGGCTATTAAGCTTGATTTTAAATTAAATATGTCCATTCCTATGGTGTGTGAAAGTGCTAGAGACTGCATTATTGAGAGGTTAAACATTGTAACTAAGCAAGGTTTTAATAATTTTCATATCCCTTATGGGTTGTGTATGACTTGCAACATACACTTAATGAAATCACCTATATGAGTATCAAGTGGGGCCGCTTGCATGAGATCTTGGCATGATCTCTAGAGCACTCATGAATATCGGGCATGTGCATGGCCTAGTAAGCGCATCATAGCGATAACAACAAGGATTGTGGGGGTGTATTGTGATTGATAAACCTCTAACACACTCAAGTGTCTTTGGTTCATATAGCTTGCTATACCAACTACAATTTGTGTTAAGTTTCTCGATCTAGGACTGGTTCATATAACTTTCTATACTAGCTCTGATGCATTACATCTTATGAAACCCATGATATTTCTTCTCTATCTCTTTCGTTTTGTTTCTTTTGCAATATGTGGGAGATTGTTATAAACTTATACGTTTATTATTATATTGAAAAATAAAGGTTGACCAAGCTTTGCTTTTGTTTCTCTTTTCTGCAAGCAACGCTAATGTTGTAGAACGTTGCTTACTCAAGTTTCGGGATTCCTACGCATTGTAGCTCAACCACCCGCAAGGCTCGAGATATTTTTTGTGTGCTTTGGACCTTGGGCCTTTTTCCCTTGGTTTTCTTCAATATAAATAGAGCCACTATGTTCATTCCAAAGACACAAACAAAACCAACTAGTTCTCTTTCTCTCACATTGTTGATCTCTCACGTTCTCTTGCATAGATTTTTCCACAGCGCATTTTTCTAGTTTCTTTTTCTTCTCTTATTTTGGGTTTCATTATTTTTCTTTTAGAGATCCTTGTTAGTTCTGATATCCTCAGAAATTTTTGAGAAGGTCCTGTTGTATCTTGGGGACTTGCTCAATACACCATGGATAAGTCCTTAAAGACAATGATTTACACGCCTCAGAAAATCCTTTGTTCATTATTTTTATACTTTTATTATTAGTTTCTACAACAATTTATAGGGTTTGTGTATTTTTCTTTTTATGTTTTTGAATCTTGATTTTTACCTTTGTTCTAGTTTTTTAAAAGAAAATAATAATACTTTTTTCTAGAAGGAACTAAATTTGAAATAGCCTTTTATCGTAATATATACTGTTTTATATAAATTTAAAATGCAATTTATTTATTTAACGATATTTTTATTATAGACTTTAATTACAATGTTTATAACATTCTTTATATATTCAAAGTACTTATCCATTATACATTTGACATGATAACTAATCACTTGAATCTTTGAAGTTTTGTACGTATTTAAAAATTGAAATAACGAGATTAGCATATGACCTAAATATATAATTAATAAACTACAATTAATTCAAACTAGTTTGATGAACTAAAAAGTTCAATTCAGACATTTTATATTTCACTTAAATTTAAAGTGGTGAATGATTCCATAATCCATTATGGCTTGAAATGGCAAACATAGATTAGGTGAGAAGAACCATTAAGGCCAATGCGAAAAATCATAAAAGGAAAAGTAGGAAGGAATTACAGTGCTATAATATATATCATTATTACATGAAACAACCAACGGAGACAAATTTCAGAAGACATAAAAGTGGAACAACGTCGGAAACAACTAAGGGACACACCGACACCAAGAGAGACTCGCACAAGTGGAGCCCTCGTCGACCTCCCTTTATTTTTCATTACCTATGTCTACGTTACTATTATATATTCTGCCACTGAAAAATTCCCCTCCTTGCCATCTCTTCCTTTTACCATATCCATCTTTTACTTGATGCTGCAATGTTGCACAAACCATCAAACACATCAGTTAAACATAAACATCAAACTTTCATACTAAAATGAATGCAAGATCCTAGTTCTACAACTTCAGAACATATTTGAACTATTTTTCAGAAATCTCTCGAGAAATTTTTACTAACCATTCAAAAAGAGGTTAAATACACTTTCATTAGGTTTATGCTCTATAAAGTAGTAGAACATAAGTCTAAGTCAGTTTGTTTACTGAGTCTTTCCTGTAATACATTGAACATGTTGTTTACTGAGTCTATGTCCGCTAATTAATGAGAATGCATTTTTTGTGGTCCTTATCTTTCAAAACATTATCTTTTTTCTTTTTTGTGTCGTTTGTTTATATAAACAGATTTCTTATGAGTGCTAAATGACAAATAAAAAGTCAACATTTTAAACATCTTAGCAATATATTTCCTTGGAGAGTCTCCTCCAAATATGGATAGTAAAAAGAAACAACTAAACAAAAACATGGAAAGCATTTTCAGGAGCAATAATGTTTAAAATACATTTACACAGTAAATGTGGACACCTTAACCATTGATCTCTTCTCCTACATCTAAATGCCAAAAAGTTTTCTTTTATCTGGAAATGTGTTGAGATATGTTAGAGAGAGTGTAATTGTGATCTAAAGTTACTTTATTTAACAAAGGTATCATCATCAGAAACTCTGAACCGTTTAATTAAGTAGAACACAAGTAGCTAAGACCTGTGAGTATGTGAATTAATTAGAGTAATTAACGTAATGAGGCTATTAGTGAAAGAAATGTGTGAGGAAATAAGTGGTGTGTTGAACATACGTATTGCAGTTGGTGGAGGTGCTGATCTTGTAGGGGACATCGACTCTACATTTGCCTGGGAGTGAAGCGGCGTTGCCCGGGTTGAGACCCGGCACTCTACCGGAAAGGTTTTTCAGACAGTTGCACGCGGCCCTGCGGTCAGCGGTGGTCTTCGCCTGGGAGTTCAGGTTGCTCACTCCGTTGCAACACGCCCCCGACGGATTTCCGCCACTTCTGAGGTAGGCGAGGCAGGGAGCCACAGCAGTGGTCACTTGACCACACGTGATAGCATGTGCCATATGTGCACTCACCACGACCATGAACACCACCGCAACCATGCATGCAACCTTCAGGCTAGCCATCGCCACAGATCAGAGGAACAAATGAGAAGGAAAGTATCACAATATATGTTTGGTTTTGGTGAGTCACTTGCTTAGTGCTTGGTAAGTAAAGTTGCGCAAGAGTAGGGTTTATATAGAGCATGAGATAGTACTAAGAAGTTATTAGGTTGGCCATCATCGTAATTCAATATGGTTACGACTTTTGCTCTTCTTTAATTAATTTAATTATTGTGATTTAAAAATTAAGAAATAAAATACAAAGAAAAAAAAGAGGTTTTCTGCATAAAAAACTACATCTACCAAAGATTTGTGAGCACAGATACACAAGTGGTGTGTATGATAGTGCATGTATGACAGGCTTTGGTTTGTTGGTAGTTGAGAAATATTTAATGCAGTGTGGTACATGGTCTAATCGTTGAGCACACCTGGCATAATGTGACGGTAGATTTTGTAACAGTTGAATGAGATGGTTACGGCCAAGGCACTGGTCAAAGTTTCACTCTTTCTATTTACTGTCACCAAAACTGACAGGTTTTGAATGGGTTACTTACATCACTGTTTTCGAGTAATGCTGGTAGTAATACTGTAGTAGCAGTGTTTGTAGCAAAGTTCAGTTTTGCTGGTATGGGATAAGACCAAAGCAACGTTAGTCACGGCACCGAATTCCTAAAATACTTTTACGAATCCATTGCATTGCATCTTCTGATTGGCTAGGATGGAGGCACATACTGCTACTAAATTTTAGGGTTCATGGCGTGAAAAGAATAAAGATAAAGAAACAACTAAGTAATAAATATAATGAGTGACATGGTGTGAAAGGGAAACATGAAAAGAAAAGCTAAATGTACATTTTCTATTTACTAAATAATGCCTAGAGAACAAGATATTATCTCCCTTATTGGAATACCCCGGTAATTCAGTAACATTTAATTTTAATTATCTGTAGTTTACTTGTAAAAGTTTCGGTTTTTTTTATACATGTTGGATTCATTATTTCCTTAACCTTTTTCTCTCCTAAAAATAATGTTTTAAATACAAAATTTGTTTCATATATGTGACGCTCGTTGTGTTTTTTTGTCAGGTCAAAATATATTTTAATAAATTTGCATATTTGGTTTACTTTTTCGATAATATACTTGACAATATTTTTTTAATAATATTTTAATGTAATTTAAAATTATTTTATAATCAATAATAATAATTATAAATATCAATATAACTAATTACACATAAATTATATTAAAATATTGTTAAGAAAAATGTTATCAACTTATTATTATTTTTATCTTACATTTTTTTTTGTGTATGCCACTGTACTACTTTTGCAGCAGTAAGCAATTAAGAGTGTACGTTCCTACAAATTTACTTATATTTAACGGGTTTGTTTTAAGTTATTTTGTAAATATGGATTGAGATTCGCGAGTCAGTTCATTAGTGTTTTAGTGAGTATTATTGAAACTTTTACTCTGTTACGTTATGTTATGTTGGAAAGATTTTATATTTATGATGTTTACATGGACAGATTAGTGATTTTATTTGTGTTGCCTTTAATATATTTAAAAGACAAAAAAAGGAGATAATTGACAGGATTGATGATTAACTTTTTTTCTCCATATCTAGTACAAATTTAAGAGAATTTGATATTTATCATAAAAAATCAATTTTGTCCTTGTAAATTCATACTTTCTGATATTTATCTCAAAAAATATGGATTCAATTCCAACGTTCCAATTAAACTGAAAAATTTTCATTTATTAATTTTATTATTAATAATAATATAATAAAATAGTAATAATAATATTAAATAATAGTAATAATAAAGTTACATATTTCTGCGTCATCTCTATTTTCTCTAGATGATAACGTTATTTTTCATAAAAAATATGGTCCAGATTATTAGCATAATTTATTCTTTTAATTATATATTTAAATTCAACAATTTTTTACAAAAATATTAAACTTAGTTTTATTAAGAAGATTTATTACTTCTTTATGAAAAATTGAAATTAAAATTAAAATAACAAAAATTAAATTAAATTTTTTATTTAAATATATTGTATTAATTATTTATTGATATTTTTTTTAATACAACTATTTCAAATAATTTTTATCAAAAAATATATTATTCTCAAATTATCATTTTATATTACTTTTACCATTAAGAACATTTTGGTAACTTTAATTTCTGTCAATTAAAATAATTGTTTTATTTATCACATTGGTCAAAAAATAACACTAACTTTTATAAATTTTTCTTTCAAATCTACTCTTTCTAATATGCTTTTTTTTATGACGGATTGGACTGACCTTATTTATTTTGACAAACCAAAAATAAACTAGACCGAAATTGTAACATCTCATTTTAATTGTATAATACTACTAAAATAAAACGTTACATAGATGAGGATAGAACAATTATATAAACTAAAGCTTCCACGAGAACAAGATGTACACATATGATTTCTCATTTGTTTCACTCTTACCTTTCACTGGAGCAACTGAAAAGAACGTTTCTCTAAGCTCATACCATTTAGGTGATCATCACAAAAGAGAAAACAACACATAGACAAATAATACAAAAGCAAGGGTAAGCTAAACTATCAAAAGAATATACATGCATTTTTAAAACAATAACAAACATATCCACATATAAATCAAGCAACACAGAAATAATCCCTTCAACTTTGAAACTCTTACTATCCATATAGATGTATTGATGTCGGACTCATGGGAAACTTGCACCCGTGTATGGTTGAACAGCTGCTCAGAAATAATAATAACCACAATCGCAACCACCACCATAATATCATACACCAAGGTTAATCCATCAAACATCTATGGCCAAAACCAGTGATCATAGACTAGGACCTCCTACTACTCTTTACAACATAATCATTCATCTCTACTTGAGATGGGGTTATTGAGAGTGTCGAGATCATTCCCCATTTCATAAGCCCCTACTTCAATACATTACCCAACATAACCAACTTAGGATATTCCTCCTTGGAATTCCTTTCTCACATCATACTTAAATCCACATTTTCCATATCATTTAAATATCATCATACATGTTTTCCATATGTTTCCCTAATACTTAATCATATACATAGCCTCATTACATACCAAATACATGAATCCATTGAACATCCACCAAAAGAACCAGAAACGATCCAATCAAGTTATCAAATTACCAAATACAACTCAAAAGTCAATAAGAACAAGAAAACAGAGAACATAAACCAATATTGCACCCATGGCACTCAGCCCTAGCATTCTAGTGTTCAGCCCTATCCCCACTAGAAAGTGGAGCGCAACGCTACTTTCCCGGCGCTCAACCTCAACACCACTAGAATGGTGGCGCTCAGCCCTACAATCCAGGTATTCAACCCTATAACAGAAAATCAGCAGCTCTAAAACTAGTTTTGTTTGACCCCAATACCTATTCAAATGATCAAAATGGCATCCTAGACAATGAGAATGATTCAAATACACGTTTATAACTTAAATTAGATACCAATTTTATGGTTTGGTAAGGAAGCAAGATTCAACCAATCAATTTACAACTAAAACTCATATATTAGATTTTGAACATTTTACCAAATATAATTGAACAAAAAGGTTATACAAGTCTTCAATGGCCTAGACACCAACCTCAAATGTCAGGTTTCTCTCTAAAACCACTCCTTTAGAAATTTACCACTCAAAACCTCCTATTTGGACCAAAATCTTGCAAATACCCACTCATTAGTTCATTGTTGAACTTCACACCAGATTTTACTGGTTTTACAACTTCAACTAGTCTTAAATGACTTAAAAAATGTCCTCAAACCTCTGTTTTCTTCATCCAACCAGTGTTATAGAAAAACACCTATCAAAACCTCTCTTTTTACTAAAAATAAAGACTTGCAACCCAAACTAAACCATCTCTTCTCAACATAACAACTCACTTAATACTACTAATAACTCAAAAACAACATTCATAACCAAAATCAGTTCTAAAAAAAATCAACAAAACATATTAACATCGTTCAACCAATAAACCACAATTTCAAAAACCTTCAAACTCAATATCAACCATTTTAACACAATTATCAACATGCATAAGTTTTCTAAACTACCAAATATTCTTCATATTCAATAGCTAAAATATAAATTAACTTTAACTTCCCTTACCTCTTAGAAACTCTAACTAGCTTTAGAGAACCCTACTCTGCTCCCTCAGCTCAAAGAGACCAAACAACACCCAAAGATCATGAAAACATTATCAGAGTATACCATTAGAACAACTAATCAATAGAGAATGTAACATGACAATTTTTTTAATAGTAAAATACTATTAAAATGAAATATTACATATATGATATTTTCAACCATTATACTAAAACAAATGAAAACCAAGATCTACACTTGTAGAATCATCAGACTTCCCAACTATTTCACCCCCACCTCTCCTTGGAGCAATTGTAAAGAATGTTTCCCTAAGCTCACACCATTAAGGTGATCATCGTAAAAGAGAAAATAACACATAGATAGACAACACAAAAGCAAGGGTAAACTAGAATATCAAACAATTAATGATGTATATATATATATATATATATATATATATATATATATATCTATATATATATATATATGAACATCTAAACATCACACACAAGACAAACATATCACACCAAAACAACCAAACACTATATGCATGACCATGCTTTGACTAGATTGTCCAAACTTAGAATAAATGTTAACCTATGACGGGTTGTGCACTTATGGTGACTTCTACTGCTTTGCAAAGCCATTGTCAATGGATTTCACCCTATACCACACTCACAAGGTTAGTATGTTCTTCTACTACTCTCACCACATGTGTCAATCCTCTCTATGTGAGAATGAATGACCATTAGAGTGTCAAGATAACCCCTAAAACTAAGCTCCCTACATTCAGAATAAAGATAATTGAAACTACACAGAGAATTTCACCTTGGAACTCACTTTCACAACTTTGAACACCTTTGAAACCATGTACATATGTCACTTTACTTTCACATTGAATATCAACATATAACATCTTTAATCATACCTTAAAAGACATTAAACAACCAAACAAAATCATTAAAAAATACTTGAAACCATTCCATATACATTAATATACAAAACAGTCCAAGAAGAACCACTAAACAACACAAAACCCCTTTAAACTCATACTTAGGCAAGGAAGATAGCTTTGAACCCCTCACCAACAGCTCCGAAAGGGTCCAAAATCCCCAAAACGACCTAAAAAACATCCAAAACGACATCCAAAACCTTGAAAACCCCCCAAAACAGGTGAAGTTGCGCCCATTAGCGCTAGAGCGCCTAGGGGCTGGCGTTCAGTGCTGATGCCTCTAAAAACGGGCGCTCAGTGCCACCAGTAAGATCAAAACTCAATTTTCTCACTTTAAACACTTTACCCCTAATTTCTAAAGACCTCTAAGACCCTTCAACCCTGAGAAAACTTTGAAAACCCTGTTGTAACTCAATTTGACACTTTAAAACCCCAAATTCACTCCTACAAGCTACTCAATTTCAATTCTACACTTTTAAACCATCATAAAAATTTACAACCTGCATAAACAAGTCTAAATACATTTGTTAGCACCCTCCAATACCTCAGTTTCATGCCAACTATCCTACTTTCCCTTTCCAACCCTTAAAACCCCTAAAATGGACTAAAACTCAACTTATGAAGCCATTAACACTTTCATAACAGATTTTACTGGTTTTAGCACCTAAAAAAGTCTTAATAGGTATAACAATAGACCTCCAACCTTCCAAAATAGTTTATACTCACTACTCCAAAATCTCACTACTCAAACCCCCCTTTTTACACCAAAAACACTTGAAAACTTCAACTAGAAACTCTCCTTTTGCAACAATACAATTTCCAACCATCTAACATTCCTAACAAATCTAAATTCATCTCATGACAGTAGCTAGACAATATTTTTCTCACATCAACCCCAAATTCTCAAATTCACACCTTCAAACCCTCATTTTAGGCATAAAACCAAGGAATTTCACCATTTCTCATCACAATCATTTTGAATTCAATTTCAAATAGCAATACAACTTCATCACACATATTCATAACAACATAGAACATCAATTTCACATTATTACAATCACAAACACTTCATAATATCAACTATCATTATTTATACCTATCAAATTCTATACTACCATTACAACTTCATCCAATACATCATATTATTCTTATAGATTCTATTTTAATATAAACAAAAATAATTTAAGACAAATCTAGCTTCCCTTATCTTGCAATAAACAATAACTCAAAGAAACGTTCCGCTGATTGCTTGAAAAGCAAGAAGTCTCTAGACGGACTTACGAGACACCAAATTGGAAAAGAAGAGAGTCCTTAGAACTCTAGATCAACCAAGAAAAAGAAAGGAATTCCAAATGATACATGCAAAATAGTTTCCATGCATGATCATGGACCGAAGTTAAAAGGTAAAAATGAGTAGAAACTTACTTACTCTAAGACAAAAACTGATCGATTATATTTGTAGACCTTGACGTCGTGATCATCTAAACACCTCCTGATCATCAAACAGATGACCTAGGAGCAAGAACTCTTAGAGAGAACTCTAAAAAAGTGGTATCTAGAGAAATGATACGTTTTAAAATAGTGAAACTCGTTTTTAATAAAACTATTTATAACTATTTAATATTAAAATAATTGAGTTTCACTATTTTTAAACTATCATCACTTATAAATACCATTTTTTGGGGTTTTACAAAGAACCTAAGAGAAAGTTTAAACCATACATGTGACAAAGAGAAACCGCACATGCATTGAAGAACGTAAAATTAGAGAAACGGTAGAAAACTGACTTACTTTATTTGTGAAATTAATTGGGTATAGTTGAAGATCTCACCACGAAGACACACAAACAGTCTCCGATTTTTAAACAAATGAACAAGGTGCAAGAACCCTTTAAGACAAGACAGATGACTTTAAAAAAGTAGTTTTTAAAGCGATTTTATGTTTTAAAATAATAAAACTCATTTATAATATAGCATCACATAAATATATCCCATTTTTTAATAGAAAAAAAAGTTATTAACACGTAAAGTTACATGTTTGTCCTTTCTTTATTCAAAATATTTTTCATACTATTTGCGTGTTAAGTAGAGATATTTATATGAGGATAAACTTTATGCAGATTAATTATAATTATTTTAATTTTAATATTTAATTAAAACTATTTTAATTTTAATATTTAATTAAAACTATTTTAATTTTAATATTTAATTAAAATTATTTTCAACTAATGCATATTATTTCAAATAAATTACACCTATTAATGTTTTTATTTAAATAGTAATCACTTACATTTTATTTTAAATTAATTTTAATTAATTACATTTTATTTTATATTCATTTTAATCATATGGACAAACCTGCAGTTTGGGAATTAGAAATGATTATGTATGAAGTATACCCTTATCTCTGAATTTCAAAGATGAAATTTCTAAAAGAAAGAGATTAATGTGATATTCTTACTTTTAAATAATTATATTATTTGCTTTATTTTTACTCTAAGTATAAAATTTTTAAAATAACACGTCACAATTCCTGTAATTAAGTTCATATTTTAAAAATTCTACAAATATTTTACACATAAAAATTCCACACATAAAATATTTAAATATTATTCTTTTATAATTTAATATGTTAAGTTTATTAAGATTTATGTTTGATACTTATAAACACCTCGTTAATTTTCATAATTATCTTTCATATATGTGTATATTACGAGTAAAAGATAAATACTCTTAGTAAAAATTATTCGAGAAATTTCAAAAGATTTTCTCTAAGATGTTACATGATATCTTTGGTTGACATTAAATATATGGAGACATTCTCTGACATAAAACTCATTATATTATAGGATGTTACATATATATTTATACATTAAAAAACCACTCCCAATTTGTAATTAATATCTTTTTTAATATTCACTCGTACAATTTCTAAGTTGTGAATGTACAAAATTGACTAAGTTATATAATATTGTTGAAAAACTAAGTCTGAGTATAAAAATGATATAGTTTGATATTAAAAATCTTTAAAAGTAAACACCTCAATTCATGATTTTAACTTATATAAGGTAATACGTAAATTTGGTTGATTTGTAGTAATGCTTAAAATCAAAGGTATTTTATATACCTATTGGTACATTAAAGTGTCTTTCGATGACAAAGATCTAATAAAGTATTAAATTTTAAAGAGGACAATATCTGAAGTGTTGATGGTAATAATGTTATCTTTGAGAACTTCAAATTAAAGCATTAATGCCTTTTTCGAAACAGAATGAAGGGGTTCAAGTATACGTTTACCTCTTAACGTTATTATAAGTAATAATGTTTTTTTTCTTCTTTTTAAAACTTTATGAAAATAAGTATAGTATAATTCATTATTTTGTGCTTTTTTTAATAATGATTAAAGTGTGTATGGTATCTAGTGGAGGCCGAATGGTTAACAATCAGCACCGTTTGGTCCATCAACTGAAGTCAAAGATTGGGTCGCAATTGGGTCAGTGCTTAAGCTATTGTTGGGCCTGTTAAAATGTAAATCTAAACTACCTAACGGTTTTAACTGTCAAAAGACAGTTTTCTACTTCTGTATTTGATATACATATATAAGTTTCCTGTTAATAAGAAAATAATCGTTTTCTTTATTCTCTTGCATCACGTTTTCATTTTCTACATTCTGCCACTCCATTCTAAAGCACACTACTGGTCCAGCGTTAACAGAGGTATTCAGACCGATAGGTTAAAGAACCTGGTGAAACTCCGAACAAGCGAAGAAGGACTTAATTTGCGAAGAAGGGTTCTCGTTGAAAGGCGATGGCGGGGATGATCCAGAGCAGCTTGCCGGTGTTTGACGGAAAGAATTACGATGACTAGTGTGTGAAGATGGATGTTATCTTAGGCTTTCAAGAAGTTGACGAAATTGTCAAGAGAGGATTTAAAGAACCCTCAAAGGGGGACACTGGTGAAGCAAAGAAGGTCTACAAAGAAAACAAGAAGTTGGACTATAAGGCACGCATGTATTGCATCAATGTGTTTCTGCAACGATATTTCAGAAAGTGTCAAGAGCAGCAACAGCCAAGGAAGCTTGGGATATATTACAAGATGGATGTGGAAATTCAGGAAGGGTAAAGAAAGTGAGACTACAATCGCTGCAGACATAATGTGAGCTCTTGAGTATAGGAGAGCAAGAAACCATTGAAGAATATATTGGCAGAATTCAGGTGGTTGTTAATGCAATGCGGACGTGTGATAAAGTGGTGAAAGATAGAAAGATCGTTGAGAAAATCTTGCAAACTCTGACACACCAGTACGATCACATTGTCGTGGCGATCGAAGAAAGCAAAGATTTGGGAATTATGAAAGTTGAACAGCTACAAAATTATCTTGAAGAACAGTCTAGCAGATGATAAAATAATCAAAGAATATCTAATTAAAGATATTAATAAAGCAGGTTATAAACAACCAGCCGGATTTTCAGGTAATCTGTTTATATTTTATTGGGCTTGTATCAGCTCGGGGTCCATGAGGTAAATTATAAATACAAATCCAAGACTGAAAGCCAGGTAATTTCCACTTACGTTCAATTCACCCTTGATAACACCTAAACATTCAATAGTGATAATATGTCACTAAATACTCAACCAAGAGCCGAGGCTCTTCAAATCACACGCCTAACTTGAGCGTCGGAGTATCTTTTACAGGTACCTCCCCCTTGGAGCACGAAGGCAACTGACCGACCAAGACTGAAGTGACCGAACGACCCAAACGAAAGTCAACCGAACGGCTCCGACAAAAGAAAGGAAAGTACCTCAAGCGATTCCAACTTTCGGAAGGAAGGAAGACACATCAGCAAAGGTTCGTCTCTCGGTCTCGTAAAAAACTACCGAAACATTTTGGCACCCACCATGGGGTCGGGGGGCATCCTACTAAAACTGCAAGGAACCAGACAAGGACGCAGCCTCAACATCAACGTCAACAAGCTTCTACGGCTTTACAGATAATTATTTCGATATAAATTCATTTTATTATATGATTTAATTTAAATATCTTAATTCAATATTATAATATTGTTCAAAGATTTAATGACGCACTTACCACCTAGCCAAATTTGGCATCAAGTGTTCAACCGTGCAACAGCTCGGCCATTTGGCCTCACTAGTATTCAGCCGTTCGGCTTCACAGTGCAGGTGTCAAGACCATACAAACCACTCGTCCAAGAGGAGGGCAAGAACTGAGAGGTAAATCCCTCTTGTCCATTAGGAAATTCTCCAGCGATTCCTAAATCGAAGACCGAGAAGTAAGCTATCACTAGCGTCAACAAAACCTAGGGAACGCCCTCCAAAAGCCCCTGGTCCTAAACCGAGCGATGTTGCATGTCCCCAATGAATGACACTCTCGTCCTCTAGGAAGTTCCAAAACGAACTCCTACGCTGAAAAACTGAGCGGTGTTGCACATCCCCAAGAACTGACACTCTCGTTCTCTAGGAAGTTTCTAAATGAAATCCTACGCTAAAAAGTCGAATGGTAAAGCCCGTTCCCTAGGAAGAATTCCTAGGTCAAAGTTAAAGACCGAGAAGTAAATCCCTCTCGGCCGAGAGGTAAATCCCTCTCGTTGAAGACAAAGATCGAGAGGTAAATCCCTCTCGGCCGAGAGGTAAATCCTTCTCGTTGAAGACAAAGACCGAGAAGTAAATCCCTCTCGGCCGAGAGGTAAATTCCTCTCGTTGAAGACAAAGACCGAGAGGTAAATCCTTCCCCAAGTCGAATAGTAAACCCCGTTAGGAAACACTCCTAGCTCAAACACTAAGCGGTAAATCCCTCTCAAAGCCGAACGGTAAAGCCCGTTCACTAGGAAGCACTCCTAGCTAAAAGACCGAGCGGTAAATCCCTCTCGGTAGAGAGGTAAAGTCCTCCCATTAGGAAGTTCTCCACGAACTCTTAGTGCAAAGTCGAACGGTAAAGCCCGTTCCCTAGGAAGAGCTCCTAAGTCAAAGTCAAAGACCAAGAGGTAAATCCCTCTCGGCCGAGAAGTAAATCCTTCTCGTTGAAGACAAAGACTGAGAGATAAATCCCTCTCGCTGAAGACAAAGCAGGGAGGTAAAGCCTTCTCAAAGCCGAACAGTAAAGCCCGTTCCCTAGGAAAAACTCCTAAGTCAAAGTCAAAGCAAAGAGGTAAGGCCCTCTCAAAGCCGAACGGTAAAGCCCGTTCCCTAGGAAAAACTCCTAGGTTAAAGTCAAAGCAGGGAGGTAAAGCCCTCTCAAAGCCGAACGATAAAGCCCGCTCACTAGGAAGAACTCCTAGCTCAAAGACCGAGCGATAAATCCTTCTCGCCCGAAGGGTAAATCCCTCTCGATGATGTTGAAGACCGAGCGGTAAATCTCTCTCGGTAGAGAGGTAAAGTCCTCTCGATGATATTGAAGATAAAGACTGAGAGGTAAATCCCTCTCAGCCGAGAGGTAAAACCCTCTCGCCAACAAATTGAAGACAGTCTCCCCGTGTACTATAAAACGGTAAAACCCACTCCCTAGGAGGAACTCCTAGGTCAAAGTCAAAGACCGAGAGGTAAATCCCTCTCGGTTCATGTTGAAGGCCGAGACGTAAATCCTTCTCAGTTCATGTTTACATGGAAAGCAAACTCCTCACTACAGGAAAAACAACCTCCCTCAAACTCATAAGTCCTATAGTTGACCACGGCTAAAGCCGAACCCTTAACTCAGACCTGGGGGGCATAATGTCTCATACCAAGTGGAGGCTGAACGGTTAACAATCAGCACCGTTCGGTCCATCCACTCAGGTCAAAGATTGGGCTGTAATTGGGCCAACGCTTAAGCTATTGTTGGGCCAACAGTCCACCAGATGATAAAATAATCAAAGAATATCTAATTAAAGATATTGATAAAGCAGGTTATAAAAAACCAACCGGATTTTCAGGTAATCTGTTTATATCTTATTTTGTTTATATTTTATTAGGCTTATCAGCTCGGGGTCCATGAGGTAAATTATAAATACAAAGTCAGTACCGAAAGCTAGGTACGTTTCACTTACGTTCAATTCACCCTTGATAACACCCAAACATTCAACAGTGATAATTTTTCACTAAATACTTAACCAAGAGCCGAGGCTCTTCAAATCACACGCCTAACTTGAGCGTCAGAGTATCTTTTGTAGGTACCTCTTCCTGGAACACGAAGGCAACTGATCGACCAAGACTGAAGTGACCGAACGGTCCAGACAGAAGTCTACCGAACAGCTCTGACAAAAGAAAGACAAGCAGCTCAGACAATTCTAATGTCCAAAAAAAAAAGACACATCAGCAAAAATTCGTCTCTCACTCTCGTAAAATACTACCAAAACAAAGTGTAAACTAATCCTTCAACGATTATAGAAGGAAAAACATAATCTATTATAAGTATTGTTTTTCTCTATCTAACAATTATAAATAATTATAAATAATCAATAAATTTATTATCCTTTTTAAAATTTTCATTCTCTTTCTTTTAATTGAAATAATTTTATTTTCTATTATTTTCGTTTTTTTTCACTTGTTTTCTTTGTCTCATTTTCGCTTTCTCTGTTCTCGTCATTTCATCCAAACAGAGGATAAGCATGCGGTTCAAATAGTAAAAAAAATGAGCTATTGAAATAATACATGAGTTAAATAAAAGATATTTTGAAATAATTTTTTTATAAAATATAAATTTAAAATAAGATTTTAGAAAATAAGTTTTTAAGTAACATCATTAAAAGGGATTTTATTCTCTATCTCAACCGCACACATTTAAATTATACCTTTTTTTTTTCCTCCATCCTGTTTCAACGCAATTTCACGCTCACCAAACAACTATAATGAAAGAGTTATAGAATAAAATTAATTTTAAATTTACATGTATAATAATTATCATATATAACAATTATTTTAAATTTACATGTATAATAATTTAATGAAAAAGAGTCCTATGAAATTATTTACACAGTGGACCAGTATACTCACCAACCTCAACTGTACGTAAGAAGAGGAAATTAATGAAGGAATGACTTTTTCAACGAACAGTGGTTTAAATTGGTCCCGCTCAAACTAGGAACAATTGGAAATTGCTTTTAGATAGTTTCCTTCAACATCATTTCTTTAAAACGACAGACAGCAAATTTATCAACAGATTCATCTACATTGCAGTTTTTCTAACTTGAAACTGAAAATTCTACTAAAGTCTAATTTTCTTGTCGTTTCTGATGATTATTTTGATACTATTATTATAATTTATAATTACCACTAGTTGTTTTTGCCAGTAGTCATATACTACTTTTTTTATTAAGATTAAATAAGTGAAAAATATATCTTAACTTATATAAATTTTTTAATTTATTTGATATTTTATTTTCTTGTTTTTTATTTTATTTAAAAATATATATATAAAAATTTACTTTTTTATCTATTTTATTTTTATATTATGTATCAAATCAATATAAAATATATTATGTCATCATATTATTATTCTAAATAATTTATGTATTTGTTGTTCTTTTTAAAAATCTAATAATTTTTTTCATACTCTCTCTAAAATTGAACCTTAATTCTCAGTTAACACTAACTTATATTGAAAGTTGATAGGATAAAAATTTAAATGATGCCTTATCACTAATACAACGAATTATCATAAATTATCAAAACAAAAAAATATAAATTATCATAAATTATCTAATAAATGCATCCATTCAATAAAAAAGAAATTTAGACTAATCTACTCTCCAGGTAAGTAAATGTTTAATTGTTTTTTATATTTAGAGAACTATTTAAACAATTTTTATTTACAAATTCGTCAATCACCAATCTACTTTTTTTTTTTTTGGTTTCGATTAGTGATTATATATATTTTAACTTGGACTCACCCATTTAACATGCCAATTTCACATGATAAACATAGCAAAAATTAAAAGTATGAATTATACAAACAAATTTCAGGGTGGATTTATGCATGTATATACTTAAATAACATGATTTATACTTAAATCAAATAATTTCCTTTTTCCCACTATTTCTTTTTCTTTTTACTCTTTTATTCTTTTGTCTCTAGCAATGGAAGTAACAAGAACTTTGCCCTCCAAAGCTAGGGCACAAAGTTGAAACATTAGAAGATTCATGAAACACTCCAAGGAGTGTGAATATGTGAGTAATAAATGCTGTTATGGTAGATGGACCCTGTTCTTATACTTTAGACTACCCTCTTTGGAAAGCAAGGCATGTGTGGTCAGTAAGTGTAACATGTACATAAGTTTAGGTCCTACTTATCCATGAGTCATAGTTATAGGTCCTACACATTCTGCAAAAATAACAGGTCGGTAGATCTATCATAAATGCTGTACAAAAAGTCATACATCATACTAAAATTTTGAATAAAATAATAAATAAAATATATTTTTTTCAAACTGATTAAAGGAATTTATACACTATTTAAACATGTCATGTAAAGAACTTTCTTTAATTATGATCATTTAACACACTGTTTAAAAATAAATCACATAATGATCTTATTTAAATTACCAACAATGCATTTATATTCATTAAAATGATATTACTCGTCTACCGACACACACAGTTGCCATTACACGTGCATAATACTCTGGATAATACTCATTTATAGACTAACCTATAGTTAAAATAATTAAAAATAATTTTTTTATATTTTAATAGAGCATTTTTCTATACTTTTTCTACTACTTTTCTTTGGAATTAGTATTTTGAAATGTGAATTTTATAGTTAAAAATATGTATTCTGGAATGAGAAAGAATGAGTGAAATTTTGGAATGTTTTTGGGTTCATATTTTTCTTATGAAATCCTTTGAGTATTTTGGAGTGTATTTTGGAAAAAGTCCATTTGCCACAATAATATAAAACGGATTGGAGATTCACATGTAATTTTTTGTAAGAAAGAAAAAGTTGAGCCTGAAAACTCAAATTGATAGGGTCATTTATTTCTAAGTTCTTCTTTCTACATCCCATTACTAACTGTACCTCTACGACGAAAGCAAATAGACTAAAATACCCTCTTTTGTTGTACCATGCATCCCATTACTAACTGTACCTCTATGACGAAAGCAAATAGACTAAAATACCCTCTTTTGTTGCAGCATGCAGTCACCTCTGTTCTTAAAGGTATTTTTGAGAAAACTTGTTCTAAAGGTCATGTTTCATGTATCCATAAGTTTATTCAAAAAATCTTTGTTATAAAATTTTATTCTAGAAAGTTCCTTTTTTGAAACTGAAAAACTTGTTCTTCAAATCCTGGTTTAGAAATTCTATTTTAGAAACTCTGTTCTAGAAGATCTGTCTTGGTTTTGGATAATTTTTAGAATTGGTAATTCAAAAATTACCTTTTATTTAAGAGTAAAATAATTATTTTAAAACATGAGAGGGTGTGGGAAGAAAAAGCCTTTATTCCTCTTTACTCTATCCACACTTCTCAGTTTTTCTCATGTTAGTTAAGCTCACCTTTCAATCTGAAGCCGCCCAACAACTCCACCTTTGCTTAGAAAAATGGTTCATTACAGGTTTTGCAAAATGTAAATAGTATATCTTCTAGTGCTGATTAAAATCTGTTAAAATTATAAAATAAGATTTATTAAATAAGAAATTAAATTTATAAAAACTATTTAAAAAAATAAATTAATCATAATATTAAAATAATGTATTAAAACGTGTTAATAATTTGTAAGTTTAATTTAGTCGGATTCTATGTAAAAAAATTAATTTGTAGTATTAATAATAAAGTTCAGGTTTATCCATTATTAATTTCATTTATGTACTGAACATTAATAATTTTCACTTGTTCCAAAAAGTTCAACTATCAATTTTGAAACCAAGAGATTTTGAAATAATTTTATTTATTTATTTATTTTGTTCAATTTAAAGCATCAATTAATAAAAAATGTCTCTTTTTAAAGAAAAACGTTTTATTTAATAATCTTTCCTTCTATTAGTTTTATAAATTGTCATAATATAAATTTTGTTACGTTTGTAAAACTAGAAAGAAAAAAGACTAACTTTTCTTAATAAAGTGATTAAATTCAATAACAAAATAAATAATGACATTCACATGTAGTTAGCCCTGCATCAGATGAACAAAATATATATTATCATTACCATTACCAATTAACTAATACTATGTCACAGAATAGATCAACCTAACCACGAAGAAGAATTGTTGGTAAATTTCAGGATGAACATGAAACTCATCAAACTTTTTTTATTCACTTTATAAAGCTTCATATAAAAGCCATAGGAAGTGTATAAACTTCACACTGGAATATAGAACACAAAACAAGAAACTAGCTCTCATAAATGGAGACTCCTATCCTCCTTTTATTCTCTTTACTAACATGTAGTATAGCATGGTTTCTGTCTCCCTTCAATTGATGCTGCAAAACAAAACACCAACCACCTTCAATACTTTCTTTAGAGCATATATATACCTTAAAAAGTGAAAACAAGAGTCAACTTGAGACCTCAAAATAGTATATATACCTGTTACAGTTGGTGGAGGCGCTGATCTTGTAGGGTAAGTTGACCCCACACTTCCCAGGAAGAGCCTCAGCATTATTGGGATTGATCCCACGAACTGCACCAGCAGCAGCCTTCAAGCAGCTACAAACGGCGCGACGATCAGGGGTGGTTCTGGAACTGTTCAGGATATTCTTCACACCGGAGCAGCATGCTGGCGGAACAAACCCACCCTTTTGAAGGAACCCTATGCACTGTGCTAGGTTACCTTGAACTTGGCCACACGTCATTCCCACAGCACTGTGTGAACCCACCACCACCATGAACATTACCACCACACATGCAAACTTAACACTGGCCATTTTCAAAGAGAAGTAGAAATGCTTCTGAAGGTGAAATGATTGATGATGATGATGATGAGTAATTAGTGAGTTTTAAGGTTTGAGGCTATGGTGTTTATATAGGGTTTTTCTATGGAGGTTTGAGTAGGTGGTGGTTGTGAGAATTCAATGGTTGAACATCTCGAGGGACTTGGGATGCGGTATGGCATTACTCTCTGCTAACTGTTTCTGCACTATTATCCGCTGAGTGACACTTCAATATGCCTTAGACGGCACCGATGGAATTATCTACCTAGTCATGTTACCTTAATTTCAATTATTGAAACTGAGAGAGGCTGTTCAAATCAATCAAAGTTATTATAACATATGTTTATTTTTTAATAATTTAATTTATTTTAATTTTGATATTTATTTTATGATTATAATCTTTTAAGGTTTTCTGTTAATAATTAAATAATATATTTTAAAAACATCTTAAAAGGTAAGAAAAAAATGTTTAATGATTACAAAATTTTCTAATTAATTTCTTTTTAAAATATATGTGCCAAAATGAAGGATGAGCTAAGTTGGACAGTGCTTAAAAAAAGAGAACAAATTCAATCAGAAGTTTGTTTGTTTATTTATTTTCTTATCATATTGGAAAATAAGTATATTTAAACCTTATTGAACTTTAATCCAACACACTCGATTTTGTTAAGAAGAACGTTTACTTTTAGGTATAAATATTAAGAAAAAAAGGAATCTCCAAATCTCTACCGTACATGATGGCAATAGCCATCCTTATATTATACAATATGTGAAATTGGTATTTGTGATTTAGGAACTACTTATGGGTATTTACTATCTTTGAAGGAAGTTAACAGCACCCAATGGACTTTTCAAATCGAAATCGAATTAATATTCACTTCAATTAAATGAAACACTTTTAATCTTTTATTTTTACTTTTATGATGAGGTCACTGTTAACTTAATTAACAGTAGAAGTATATAAGAAATGAAATGGAATAAAGTAACTTTAATAGTTTTCTTTCCATTACTTTAGAATTATATACTATGATCATTCAATTTTTTTATTTTTCATCACATTGTAATCCTTAATTTTATTAAAAATTATTTATAATTTCTTCCATTAAGTTGATATTGATATCATTTAGAAGGTGCCAAATATATAGTATAAATAATACATGTAGTAAAGAGTTGATGTTCTATTGGATAACCCAACTATGTCGGACAACATCACCTATTATTTAGTATCATGTTGTCATTGTCAAAACGGCGTAGTAATGGAATTATTCATGATAACGAAGGGTTAGTGTTACATCGGATAATTCTGGTATAGAGAAAGGGGTTAAGAAAATTCTTGTACACATTTATGAAGCCATTGTTTAGGCAGGTTTTTAAACTGAAATGACTTTCTTTTCCTTCTTTAAGCATTCCTTTTAGATGAGGTGAAAATTACCAAGGGCCTCAAGTCGTCGGTAAATAAACAGTAAATTACCAAGGGTCTCGTTAATGAAATTTTATAGAAATCTTATATTTAAAGAAAAATAAATATGAAATCTAAGGATAATATGATATAATAGGACTAATAAAAGTTAAATTCAGAAATATAAAAATAAAATTCACAAAATATGAATGAACAAATCAATCCCATATATATAGACCTGTCAATTTGGCCCTCCTTACATGGTTTGGCCCTAACCCACGTGGGTTGCGGCTAGAAAAATTCATAGGGTCAAAAAGTTTCTAGTAGAAAAAGTCCACAGGGCCAAAATATCTTCAAAAGCCCTGTGGGCCAAGGCTAGCCCATGGGCCTTTTTTTTAGAAAAAATGTTCATTTTGAATGTAAGAAAAAATATAATTAACTCCTAATTTGTTACAAAAATAGTTATTATAGAAAATAAATTAAAATTTTTATAAGAGGAGAGTTCTAAAATCAAGAAGCAAAAGCAAAATGACAATATTTATTGAGTTAGATTCTTTAAGTATATAATTAAAGGATCATTTTATAAATTTGAAATTTAAATATTTAATTTCACTTTTTTTTAAGTTATAAGTAAGAAATTAACTTTTTATCTAAAATTATCCTAATTGAAATTTAAGAGAAGATTTTCTCTAATTGAAACTCTTAATTTAAAAAAAATTAGGCTTCTTTATTTTCTTAGAAAGTTATTGAAAAAGAAATTAAATATAAATGATTTTCTTTTTCATTTTATACTCAACAAATCATGTTCATAACAAAAATAATAAATAAAAAGAAAACACTCATAAATCTTGTGCAGACTAAAGTTGTATTCGCCCATAGAATTCAATCTCGTCGTACTACTCACTCAAAATGTTTACATTTTAAATGTCATAAACATAAACATAAACATACATTTATGTTATGTGTTCTAATTGAAAGTTAAAAATAAATTATTTAATGTGTTAGTTAAAGAATTGAAACACTATAACATTTGTCATTCTTTAGTACTTTAGGTCTATTTAAAATTTTCATTTTTTATAAATTTTTAAGAAATTAACTTTCTTTTTATAATATATCTTATGGTGATTTTGAAAAAAGATTATCAGAGAGAAAAAAACAAAATAAAACATAAGTTTAATTTACACATAAAATATTAATACTATTTTTGATCCAAAAATTTTAGATAATAAATTTTTGAATTATTTTTAATTTTAAATAATTAAAAACAGATTGAGTGATATTTTAGAAGTCGAGGAAACAAAACAGTGATTCTTTTTAAGAATTGTAAAAGCAGTGCAAATATTAAATCAAATTAATATGTTATTATCTCTCTCTGTGGTTATTTTGATATTACTAATTATATATAATTTTCTAATAATTGGTGTCTGCAATATAAGACATAATTTTATTAAAATTGACAACAAAATAAAGCATTTTTATAATATTTCAATAAAATAAATTTGTAATACTATTTAGTTGTATAAAATTAAGTGTGTGGTTTGCAATTGTTTTTAATTATTTAAAAAAGTGATTATTTTGAGTATTAAATATTCTATTATACTATAATTAATTAGTTTTATTTAATAATTTGAAATAAGAAATCAATTACATGAATATAAAATTTAGTACTTTTAATAGTTACTATTAAGAATGTTGAAGTTTAGTTTCCAAAAGCATTTTAGTGAGCTAAACTCACCTTAACCCTAACCCTAACCCCCTTGAGAGGGGGCTTTGGGGGTTGGGGCTTTTTTTTGGCCCCCATTTGAGGGGCTTCTTAAGAGGGGGCTTTTTCAAGAGTGGGTTAGGACTAGCCTCGGGATCATGGATCAAATTGACACCTCTACATATATATGAGGTTAATAATCAATTTGTTGAATAACATAGTTAATAAATTTGAAAGAAGAAGACTAAATTATTAAGAACTTTTTTGTTAATGGAGAATTTATTAAATCAAGAAACAAAAATAAAAGAGAATCCTTTTGTAAAATTAAGAATATAATTGAAAAGAAGTTGTTACAAGATAAACCCTAATACTTATTCAAATATAAGATAAAAATAATTTTTTGATAAATGTGTTACTGTTAAGACAAGGTCGTCTAAAAACTCTTTATTTTGAGGTTTAACAAAAATATTTAACAAAATAGTGTGTATCAAAATGATTGTCTAGGATAACGTACTAAATGATATTTATGTTTAGACAATATCCTAAACGCAAACAATATAGACACTAGTACAAAAACAACGTACAACGTCGAATATTTTGGACCTTTCACGTCGAATTCGAGAATGACGTCATATCGGGAGACGTTAAATTGACGTCGAATTTAAAAAATTCGACGTTAATTTAACGTCGAATATTGTCAATATACAACTAAGTGTCTATTTTTTCTTTCGGCTATACCGTTTTGCTGGGGTGTATGAGGACAAGTGGATTGATGCAAAATACCATGGGAGCTAAGGATTGGAGAAAAATTGGATGAGAAATACTCTTTAGCATTATCACTTCTTAAGATTTTAATCACTTGACCAAATTGGTTCTTGATTTCATTCAAAAAGGATGTGAAGATGGGTAACAATTCAGAGCGATCTTTCATTAGATAAATCCAAATACATCTAGAATACTCATCAATAAAGGTAACAAAGTACCTAAAATCAAAAGAAGAGACGCGACTAGGTCCCTAGACATCAGAATGAATAATAGAAAAACTAGAATTACACATTGATTGAGACTTTTTAGGAAAGACAAATCTAACATGTTTTCCTAGTTGACAAGACTCACATTCTAAAGTCTGAAGACCACTAAGTTCAGGACACATCTTTCTTAACTTTGACAAGTGAGGGTGGCCAAATCGGTCATGTAACACTTTAGGGGAAAGAACTACAACACTGGATACCCGTGCAACACTACCCGCTATTTTAGTCCGACTGACTACACTAACAAGTAGACTTAGTAATTATTGTAACAAGCTTGATTATTAAAAGCCTTGGTGTATTCTCTTATTCTTCGACCCTCAAAGCATTTGTTTCACACTTCTTAGGACTGCATTTTTATTTTGTTGTGTTTTATTTTTTATTTGTAGTTGCTGATTTGTTTTTGTATGCTTTGCCTGAAGTCAATGATGGTTTTGTCTTTAAGTTATAAGTTTTCTGGTATTAGTTTTCTGTATCTTCACACTTGAGAGTAAATTTTGAGATTTGAGCATATATTATATATGAGTATTAGGAACTATTTGTTTGCATTGTGTCTGCTTTGTTTGGTTTAGTTGCTGCTATCTTGGAGACTGATTGATATGGGATGTCAAAACTGTGAGTTGTCAATATTAGCATCATATTGTGTTGTTATATGGTTTGGTAGTGTGACATGATCTTCTTTTAACTCACATCCACCATTTTAGCATTGCAAGGGCTAATGGGTAGACAATAGACTTAATGGGTAGACAATAGACTTAATGCCTCTGAAGAAAATTACCTAAAGAAATCATGAATAATTTGTAATTGAAATGACTACACCTATTGTACTCCGAAAGTTTCCTTGACTACAGCAGTAAACATCACACATTTACAGTAAAACATCACACATACTTCCACAACTTTATTCTAATAAAATACACAGGTTACTTTATTCATACAGCATTACAATGGAACAATATATATGTGTGAGGAATTTAAATGTATATTTAGAACTCTAATATAGAATAAAAATAGTGAATGAACAATATATAAAAATTTAAATATAATTTACTTTATATAATAATATTTAATTTTAGATTATATTAAAACTAGATTTATAAATTCAATTTGAATCAGATTTATCATTCAATTTGAACGCAAAAAAAAAAAAATGATCTGGAAGCATTTCTGACGGTTTTGGATAAAACCTCTGAAAATAAGGACATTTCTTTCAGACGCAGTTACTCCCGACGGTTTTCTAGAAACCCCGGTTAGTTCCGGTGGTTTTCCAAAAACCCTTGGAAATATAGTTACTTCAGCATAACTCCTGTTATTTTCGGATATTTCAGAAACCCTTGGAAATAGGGGTGGTTTTGCCGAAAATCGCCGGTAATTTTGTGACAGAGGTTTTCCCAGTGGTTTTCTGCAACCGCGGGAAACGTGTTTTTTGGGGGTTAAAACCCCGACAATGCGAAAAAACCCCTGGAAAAATTACAGATTTTTGTAGTGAACCTCCCCTACAATTTTAATTAAAATTGCTTTTTATTAATTTAAATAGTTTATATTTAATATTTTTATTAATTTAAATAGTTTATAATGAAAAAAATTGTTATTAATTAATTATGATTTGTAAAAAAATATAATTTAATAATAAAAATTCAAAAAAATAAATTATAATTAAATATATATTTTTTTGAATTTTTAATTAAATAATTACAATAATATAGTTATAAATTATTTAATTGAAATTATTTTATAAAAAATTTAATTTAATTACAAAAATAATTAAAATCATGAAATTTGTTTATTTAATAAAATTAGAAAAATTTAATTATTAATTAGATATAATTTTAATTATTTTAAATACATATAAAATATTTTTTAAAATTATAAATGATTTTAATTAATAAAAATTAAAAATTAAATAAAAGTAAAGATGTGTGGGGTGCACGACTTCCCTTATTGAAGTCGTCAACCCCATAAGACTTCAATTTTTTTTATGAAAAAGGCGTGGTAAGCGATTATAATACGTGGTAATCGATTACCATGTCTTAAAGTCATTTTTGGGATGCACGACTTCACCTTTGACCATGGTGTCAAGGTGAAGTTGTGTAGAGGGCACGACTTCTTCATTAAAAGTCATCTAGGAGCGGCAGCCACAATGCGAGCGACAATAGGAGCAATGAGGGCGACGTGAGGAGCGGCGACAACGATGCGAGCTGCGACAGTGCGACGACAGTCGCAACAGCGCGGAAGGTGAGACAAGACCTGCAAGGAGGAAGCTATGACATATGTGCCATTGGACGCAGAGGCAAATCTCTCAAGGTGGGACAAAGTGGAGAAAGAAGTGTGATGTTTTTTGTGAAGAAAAAGTAGGTTAAAGATAAATTTAAAGAAAAAGTAGGATAAAGATGGATTTGAGTCTGTTTGAAATTTAACTCATAAAATTAAAGTCTTATTTTATTTGAAAAGATTTAAAATTTTAATTTAAGTATGTAGAAAACTTAATAGATACAAAAATGAAGTATGTTTGTATTTTAACAGATTTAAAATATGAACTTTTAAGTCTATTATTTTAAAAGCAGACTTAAATTGAGAGACTTAAAAGGATCTTTCATGGAATTCCGCTTGAGAACCCTACATTGTTTTGTCTTTTTACATTTTTTTTCAGTGTATAGTACGTTTAGCTTGTAAGGAGCATGAGTCTTATAAATACCCACCATTGTATTGGCACTTTTAAGCATAATGAGAATTGAATTTCTGAAATTAGAATTAATTCTCTCTTGAAAGTCAAGCTAGATAGTCCAAAGACTTCCTCTAGCCACCCTCCAAGCACACACCTCCATTTCCATTTCTCCAAATTTGCATTTGTGCTTCTTGATAATGAAATATTTTACCATAATTCCAGTAGCGATATAAGAGAAAGTGTAACCATTCCTTAACTTTTGCCTTGTAAATCCTAGTTTTCCTTTACCTTGTTAAGTGGTTACACCTTAAGCTTTAATGAGATATTTTGATCACTAATCCCTGCTTTTATGTGCTTAATTTAATTGGAAGAAGTCCATGCATCAAATGAAAACATTGTAAACCAAAGAAAGTAAGAAAAACAACAAAAATGAAGAACTAGATTTCTGCTGAAGCTAGCCCGGGCGCCCCTGGTTTATGGGGGGCTTGAGCGCCAGTTCATCATGACTGACGTGCGCCTGAGCGCCCCTCCTTCTGGACGCTTGAGCGCCAACTTTGCTGACAGGGCAAGGTGCAAAGAGCTTGACATCTTTTGTTGCCTAAACATGACTTCTCTCATTTGGAGCTCTTGGAGGTGAGCTAGGAGTTGTGGGAACAATCCTTCTTCATTCTTGGGTCTTCTTCCTTCTTCCATTTCCACCTTTGTTGTAAGCATGAGCTCTCCATTCATGGAGAGCTAGTTTCATTGTTGTTGGGGATTGATGTAGCCACTGAACTCTTATGTAAACTACTGTGTTTTGAATGAATATATGCCTCTTTCGTTGATTTTTAGTGTTTAATTCCTTCTCTTAATGCTTGTTGTGAAGTTTCTACCCATTACATGATTTTAGGGTTTGCTTGATATTGGGAAATGTTGGGTAAATCTGGACTTGGATTAAAGACCTAAAGGAAATAATATCTAGGGATAGTACTAGGACCTTTGGTTGTCTTAAATCTCAATTCTTAGTGTGGAAATAATTGTTAGGTTTTCCAAGGGATTGGAGCCTAATGAGGAAGTCTAGGCTCTCTTTACCAAGGAATTGAGTTTGAGTAAATTAGTAGATTGACATTGGCATATTAATGAAGAGGAAATGAGTTATCATACATAAGAGTGAAGTAGGTGAAATCATACCCACAACAATATCATTCCATATTATTTATAAGCTTTCGATTTCCAAGTGTTTGAGTATCTAAGATCACTTTTATCATTTATATTGAAATTTTATTTTAATTGCACAAAAACCCAAATTATGGAATCATTCTTTAGTCTAAGTTAGTTGGAAATTACACGATTGTTTGGTGACACGAGTCTCTTGGGAAACGATATTGATAACAGTTGAAAAACTGTTATTTTTATGCTTGAAATTGATACTAAAAGCAACCTTTAACCCTTAGAAACTAGCTTGAAATCATGCTTTTGTTCATATTTTCTGAAATAAGAGAGCTGAACAGGTTTATGCTTGATTTCAGTGTTTTTGTGTAGGTTTTAAGGTGAATTTGGTGAAAGAAGTGAAGAAGGAGAGAGATGGAATCAGAAAAGACATCAAAAAGTGAAAAAGGAGAAGCCGCAACTGCCGCTCAGCGGCAGTTTACCGCTGAGCGACACTCAGGAGCTCACGGGGGATCCGTTGAGGGGCAAAATGGCCGCTAAGGGGAAGAAACCAACTCACGCACTTACCACTGAGCGGCACTTTTATGGGCTGGGGCCTAATTTTTTGTAATTTACGAATAGTATATAAGCTTTAGGTTTTCCTAGGGTTTGTATCTTTAGCAGAAACGAAGCAAACACTCTCTCTTCCACCCCTTTGAAGGAGGATCTTGGATGCTCAGGCTACCTATTCACCTTTCTAGGGTTTTATCTTTCATTCTTTCATTATTATTCATCTAGTTTCACCATGAATATGGTGAACTACACCTTGTATTGTTGTTGGGGAATCAATGTAGTCTTGTGAAACTCTCATATATGGAATTTGTTTTTACATCTTATATTTAAGACCTATGCTTTCTTTCATCATTAGTTAGGGTTTTTCCTCTTTGCTCAATGCTTGCTTTGTTTAACTCATTCAATGCATGATTATTGATTTTGTCGATACGGGAACATACGGGGAAGTCTAGATCCGGGGAATTTCTCCCAATAGTACATTGGTTGCCGTTAAGCTCCTGCACTAAAAGAACTAATTATTAGGAATGCTAGGAATCGTATGAACTCGTAATTAGGGATAGGCCTTCTTGCAAGGTAATTTAGAGAGTGACATTAACAATGATGAAAAGAATGTTGAATTCCTAAAGTATATGAGAGTGGATAAGATGAAATTGATAACCCCAACAACATACTCATCCATATATTCCATTGAAGTGTTTGTATTTTGTTTTAGCCATTGATCAAATTCATGCATACATGTTTATTTTCTGTTTTGCATATTAAACTCCACTTATTTCGTTCTTAAGTCTTAAATAATCAACGAATCACATAACTAAACTAGGCCGTGAGTCCTTTGGGAGAACGATACTTGGTCTTACCAAGTTTATTATTTGAAACGATTCGGTCACACTTGCCGATTGTAAAACAAGTTTGTGGCGCCGTATTTCAGTGTTCATAAATTTGTCATCAGATATCCGGTCTTACCGGTTTATTACTTGAAACGATTTGGTAAACTTGTCAAAGTCTTAACACTTCTCTCTCCTCCTTCCACAATGAGCCACACATCATCAGCCACATCTTCCTACTATGCGCACACATCAGCGCTTTAGTGCCACATCCTCCTTCAACACGCGTCACCTTTCCACGTCTTCACTCTTCACATCGCACTCTCTCACTCGCGATGCATCATTCGCGCATGACAACAAAAATTTCATTATTGCATTCGTTTTCCTCGAGAGCGTCCGTTTCCTCTTGAGAACGCCTCTCAGTTTCCATTTCTCTTCATAGATTCACACTCCATTCGTGTCCTTGAAGGTATTTTCTCTTTGTTCATCACCCAATCACATCTTCTTCTAGGGTTTCCATCCCTTTTCCACCATTTTCACTGATTAAAATCCATTTTCCACCAATTAAACACTTTTAATCCATTTGATCTTCATTATCCACCATTTAGTTTTTGTTTTGAACCAATTAATCGGTTCATTTTGAGTTTTTCCCCCGTTTCTAGGGTTCCTTCGATCCATATTAGGGTTCTATGAATTGCTTCTCTGATTTGGTTCATTTTCCTTTGGATTCTCTCTTCTATTTAGTGCCTAGGGTTAATACGAAGGTTATCGCACTTAGGATTTGAAGAATCTCACTCAATCTTGAATTCCTATTTATCATTATGTTGCGTTCATCTTTGGAGGAAGCCTTGAGGACTCCGAATCGTGTTCGCACAACACTAGTCGGACTTCTCCTCCAAGCGTCTTCCATCACTCTTTTTGTACTAGTGAACATTTCAAGTTCATTTTGTCTCACTTAATACAAATGGAAAGGAGTTTTGTAGGTCAATACCGATTGTTAATTTTTACAACATTTGGGAGAGTGAAAGAAAAGAAAAACATATCACAAAATATGCTTCATATGTTCACCAAGTAACTTCAATTTTCATTGAATCATGCTAAAATATTAAGAGTAGATTAGAGACATATTTTTCTTTATTTTAACCATTAGGGTCGTATTTGGAAGCATGTGGTTGAAGAAACCAATTTCACATTGTTGTTCTATTTTGCATTTCTTTCTCTTTTTTCTTCAAATATGAAAATATTATTGCTCTAATACGTTTCCTGGTTATAGGAACTTGTTTGTGTATTGTGTCTACTGATAGACCATTGACGGACAAAAATTTGTTAGTAAAGAAGTCATCGGTAATGTTTATCGATGGATATAGACATTTGTCGGTAATAATCGACAACCTCAAATTTGTCAATAATATTCGTTAGTAAAATATGTGATAGGGCCAACCAGCAACTGCATCACCACTACCAATCCAAGTCATTTTCATCATTTGGGTCTCATCTTTCTCCTATTCATTTTCGGCTTCCTTCACTCCCTCTTCTTCACCTCTTTTTCTAACGTAGGCCACCCCGGTTACAATTATTGGCAACCTTTAACAACCATCATTTGTGTCATCGACAATCCTTTAGATTAGCCACCACCCTCCATGTCACCCATCACCCTCCACGACATTGGATAGCCTTTGCATCAATTACCACCCTCCGCTTCACTTACTAATCTCATCTTTACTGTAAGCCTTTTGCAACAGTCTGTCGTGCGCAAAAATTCACTGAATAAATTCACTTGTTCTTGAAAATGTAGTTGATTTTGATGAACAAAGGCTTCAACAAGTGAAAGAGGGTGATGGACTATTTCTTGGGCCAAGCCGTGGAAGCGAGAGTGTAAAATATTAAGAGAGAGACCAGAGAGCAGCTCGCCACTAATGCCTAGTGTTGAGACTTCGGCAAGTGTATCAAATCGTACAAGTAATATAAAATAGTAAGACCAAGTATCGTGTCCCAAGATACTCTCGGCACTAGACAATTGTGTGATAACTCGATCAATTAAGACTTAAAAGGAGTGAAATCATTGGTTTAGAATGAAAATATAGAAAATTAAATATGATTGTAGTTTTTATCATTTGAAGAGTAGCACAACAATGAACGGATGAGGTTTAGGTTATGAGATGAATATATTGTTGGGGTTAGATTTCACAAGTTTACTCATGTATATAAGAATTCTTCTTCTTTCATTAAAGTCAACATCACTCACTAAATTACTTAAAACCCAATCCCTTGATGAAGAAAGCCTATCCTTAATTACTAGTTCATACGATTCCTAGCATTCGTAATAATTAATTCTGAAGATTAGGAGCTTAAGACGACCAAGACTCGTACTCCCATCCCTGAGAAATACTGCTCTTGGGAATAATTCTACAAGAATCTGAATATTAAGGAACCTCTCGACACTCATGCAATTCATACATCACTCTATGAATGAGTTAAACAAAGCGAGCATAGATCACAAAAGAACTACCCTAACAGTTAATGAAAGAAGCATGAATTATTAAGAATCAATTCAAATACATGAGAGTTTACAAGGTTACATCATCCCTCAACAACAAATAGAAGTTAGTTCCCCATTGTCATGGTGAAACTAGATGTACAATGGAGAAGAATGAGATTGAAAAACCCTCAAAGTTGAAGATGGAAGCTCCTGCATCCAAATCTACCTTCAAAGATCGGAAGAGTGTGTTGTTATGCCTCATCTCTAAAGATACAAAACCTAGGGCGTTTGGGTCCTTTAAATAAAGTGGGATCAAAACAGAAACAAAGCTCAGGCCCATCTCGCTGGCGCTCAACCCCCCTACTTAGGGCGCTCAACTTCACTTGGAGGGCAAGCAGGTGTGGTTGAGGAAAAGTGGCGCTCAGCGCCCCAAAAAGGGCGTCCGGGCGTGCTGCGATACTAAAATCGGCGCTCAGCTTCACTTGGAGGGCAAGCAGGCGTGGTTCTTCAGGAAGAGTGGCGCTCAGTGCCCCAAAAAGGGTGCCCAGGCGGTGTGCGGTAGGCTTTGGCGCTGAGGGCTCCAAAAAGGGCGCTCAAGCTTCGGACCTTCCTACTTTCTAGTCCTTTTTCAGCTCTTTCTGAGCTCCATCTCCTTGGCACTTCAGCTCTGCTTCCATATTATCTCATTTCCTGCCAAAACAAGGGAATTTAGTCATAAAATTATCAAGTTCAACCTTAACTCTCTTATTCACACAACTTAACAGAAAAACATGATTTCAAGCAAGTGTCTAAGTAGAAAAGGGTGCATTTAGTATCAAAATCACATCACAGATAACACTATTTTCAACTGTTATCACGTAGACCGAAATTATTTCTTCAATCTATTCTTTCCACTTGTTGCAACCGAGATCGCGGACGGGATGACAAGCCGAAAACAAATGGGTTTAGGAAAAGATTTTGGGAGTCGCCAGCATAATTTATTCTGGAAAAACTATGGAAAACCATAAAATAAGGGATGGTCAACGAAAACTAGATTTTAGGTTTAGGAATCGGTTACGCGTAAGGAATGTATCAGCAGTCTGCTACATCTGCTTCTTTTAATTAAATGTAAACAGTTGACGTGGTTTTTCAAAATATTTAATTTTCCTTTAAAATGATTATATAAAGAAACTAATAAGAAACAAAAAAAAAAATTTTTTGTTTTATGAACCCGACAAGATTAACCTTACTCCTATGTATATCCATTTATGTTGAACAATCAAGGATCACGTAGTTCTTTATCTAGAAAAAGGTTTGTGAGTTTGTATAAAACTAATTATGGATTGTTTGAGATTTTTGAAAAGTGAACCCAACAAGGATTGACCTTGCTCCTACGTATATCCATTTATGATGAAGAGAATCACAGATCACGTAGTTATGGTAAAAAAAGGTTTTAAAATTGACATTTTTTTTGTTTTAAATATTTTTTATTTATTTTTATTTTAAGAATGGTAGGAAAAAGAAAGAAATCAACCATAGGCCGACGCGTACCCTTTATTTTATGATTTTAAAAAAACGTTATTTGTGTGTAGTAAAAGAAAAATACCTTTTAGAAAAAACTTCAATGTACAATAAGAAGAGAAAAAGAATGGTGTAGAGGCGACATACCTTTTTAACTTTCAGTACTCGCCTAGTTCTTCCTTGGTGGTTGGCGTTGACAAAACCTTTATGTGTGAGAACTTATTTTCCTCTATACTCTATTTCTTTCTTTCTATTTTTGTTATTTTTGCACGTCTCTCTCTATTTTTTTTCCATCTCCCTTTTCTATGACATGGTGCGTATTTATATACACATATTATAACATTATGATAATCTTGCCTTAGTTGTGAAATAATTGACAATGAACAAAATATGGAAAGAAATTGTCTTGGTTACAGAAACAAATCAAATAATATTCAAGACATTGATTATAATTATTTTTAGAAAATATATTTTTCTCTTTAAAAAGCAACTCATGCAGGAAATATATTATTTTTAACTACTGCTTATAATTATTGACATAATATTGATTCAAATTATTATCATATGAAACTAATATTTCAAAAATATTTTCTAGTGATGTGTCTTGCATTGAGGAAAATTATTTTATTATTTTTTTTTCGTTTTGTTTTCTATATCCACCATTATTTATTATTCTCTTATTTTTGTTTTTTTACCTTTACTTTTAATTTTTATTTTATTAACTTTCCCAGACAAAATTGGGTGTTGAGAGCTGCCCCTCTTTATTTAGATTTTGCTAGATAACATGAGCCTTAGAGCTTTTATGTTATCATAGTAAAAGCCAAATAAAGATTAAAAGACTAATTTCGTTCAGGTCCAAAGAGAAGGAAAAAGATTTTCTCAAAGCATACTTGGTAGAGAGTGTAGCAACTTTGTGGATTTTGCTGAAGAGCCGTGACACCTGTGGAGGGTGTGTCATACCCTATGAACTTCGCTCGAGATGTGTATGAACCTCGTGAATTAAAACCCCCTATTTTTTTGTCTTTTTGAGAGGCGCAAGAACCTCGTAAAATTTGCTGGAGAGGCGCACAAACTTCATAAAATTTGATGGAGAGGCATACGAACCTCGTGAAATTTGATGCAGAGGCGCACGAACCTCGTAAAACTTGATGGAGAGGCGCACGAACCTTGTAAAATTTGATGGAGAGGCACACAAACCACGTAAAATTTGATGGAGAGATGCACGAACCTCGTAAAATTTGATGGAGAGGCGCACGAACCTCGTAAAATGTGATGGAGAGGCGCACGAACCTCATATAATTTGATGGAGAGGCGCACGAACCTCATATAATTTGATGGAGAGGCGCACGAATTTCGTAAAATGTGATGGAGAGGCACACAAACCTCGTAAAATTTGATGGAGAGGCGCACGAACCTCGTAAAATGTGATGAAGAGGCGCACGGACCTCGTAAAATTTGATGGAGAGGCCACAAATCTCGTAAAATTTGATGGGGAGGCACACGAACCTCGTAAAATTTGATGGAGAGACGCACAAACCTCGTATAATTTGATGGAGAGGCGCACAAACCTCGTGAAATTTGATGGAGAGGCACAAGAAACTCGTGAATTTTTTCGGAGAGGCATACGAACCTCGTGATATTTTATTTATTTATTTTTAAGAAAAATCGGGTTTGGGTGTGAGTATGAAAACTGGGCTTGGGTGCAAGGATGACTACTACGCTTGGGTGTCAGGATGAAAATTGAACTTTGGTGCCAGAAGGAAAATTGGGCTTGGGTGCCAGGTTTAAAACTGGGCTTTGGTGTTAGGATGAAAACTAGGTTGGGTGCCAGGATGAAAATTGGGCTTTGGTGCTAGGATGAAAATTGGGCTTGGGTTCTAGGATGAAAACTGGGCTTTGGTGCTAGGATGAAAACTGGGCTTGGGTGCCAAGATGAAAATTGGGCTTCGGTGCTAGGATGAAAACTGGGCTTTGGTGTTAGTGTGAAAACTGGGCTTTGACAAGCTCAAAATAGATGATGTTTTTTAAGCCAGGATGAAAACTGAGCTTTGGTGCCAGGATGAAAACTAGGCTTTGACAAGTTCGAAATAGATGTTTTTGGTTTTGTGTTAGGATGAAAATTGAGCTTTGGTACCAATATGAAAATTAGGCTTTGATGCCAATGTGAAAACTGGCTTTGACAAGGTCGAAATAGATCATGTTTTTTTTGTGTCAAGATGAAAACTGGGCTTTGGTGTCGAATGAAAACTAGGCTTTGACATGTTCTAAATAGATGCTTTGTTTTTTGTGCCAGGATGAAATATGGACTTTGGTGTCAGTGTGAAAACTGGCTTTGACAAGCTTGAAACATATGCTTTTTTTGTGCCAGGATGAAAACTAGACTTTGGGTGCCAGAATGAAAAATGGACTTTGGTGCCAGGGTGAAAACTGGGCTTTGGTGTTAGGATGAAAACTTGGCTTGGGTGCTAGGATGAAAACTAGGCTTTGGTGGTAGTGTGAAGCTGGGCTTGGACAAGCTTGAAACAAATCTTTTTTTTTTATTTTCTTATAGCTCTGGACTTTCTCCTTTGATTTTTGTTGATACACCGATATATGGGCGGGAATTAGTGTGAGACCCTTGTTCACCCTTTTTTTTTTTGAAAATTCTGAATTTTGTCATTCATGTACTGATCATGAATTCCTTTTTGGACGTTGGGGATGCATGGTTTTTTATGCTTTTCTATGGCCCCTATGATGATGCATGAATGATACTGAATGTATCAATGTATAGACCTATAATGAAAAACCTCGTTTCGACCATTGCTTGGTAGAAGACCGATATAGAAAGACTTGGCTAACTTAAAAGAGAAAACCTAGATGCATGTTGATCTTTTTTCTATTTTTGAATGAAAGTGGTTTGATAACCATTCATAAAGTATCTTATTGACGAAGATATACATGATAGTTATTTATGCAGATAATTTGTCCATGATGCAATACTATGCAACTAGGTGTTTTGATTTTTTTGTTAAACTTTGATTGATTTTTTTATTACTTTATTTTTGCAGAGTTAATTTTATTTCTTTAAAATCATCAAATTCATGTATGTCTTACATTTTTTTAAAAAACAATGGATGTCAAAAATTCTGAAGTCAGATATTCAAAACAGTGCTTGGCATTTTCTTTTGAAACATTGGTATGTGCATGTTTGAATTCACATAAAAGTTAAAAGATGTAAATATTTAAAAGGATTTAAAGGACACTGGATAGCCACGTTCGCATGTCATTCGTCATATATCCTTCAAAGGAGATGTAATATGTCAATATCAATATGAAATACGACACACCAAAAAGATGTTGGTGTTTGAAGAAATTTGAGTATAAATGTCAAAGCTGCCCCAGGTTTTAGGCATGAGTTTTGTTCAAGATAGAGAACGAGTATGGAAAGAACTTACTGAAAAAGGATTGCCCCAACTAGTTTGATTTTCTTTTGCATGCTTCTTCTGCCTAGTTAGGGAGTTCCCAAATAACACAAGCGAGAATAACTTTGGCAAGACAAATATGCTTTAGTATAAGGATTTGTGTTTATTATTATGGATAGTGTTTGTAGTTGTTAGAGCCAATCTCTTTTTCTTTTGGGGAAGGCTAGAGGATGAGTGTTTTCAAGCAATGCACACGCACATTTCTCAACAGAAAATGCTATCAATAATTTAAAATATTTGGTCACAAAAACGTATGATAATAAATTACTCAAAATGTGATGAGTTCCTTTTCAATGTTTTTTTTGCGAAATGCAAATGATAAAACTTTTTGAGAAATATTTTTTCTTGTATTTTCCTCTTTTTGCATTCACTTGTTTTTTTTTTGAAAAACTATGTTTGACAACTGGGCCTAATGGGCTTAAAAATTGTTCTTATTATAGTGAATGAAAATCTTCAAAAATTAAGTTTGTCATTTTTGTGTTTTGAAATTTTGATTCTTTTTTTTTTCAAAAACATTTCTTTCTTTTTCATACCCAAAAAATATATTTTATTGATGAATTATGTCAACCTGACTTGTTCAAGGGATGAAGAAATATGTCCACATATTAAATCACGATCATTTTATTTTCGAAACTCTTAACAAAGCTCAAATGCAATAAGTTACCACAGTTTTTATTATTATTAATTTTTATTTTTTTATTTTTTTTCTAAAAAGATTGCTTGCAATCACTTTAAGATAGTCCCCCTTTCAAATTGATTTTTTAATGGATAAAATGGATGATGGAAAATGATGAAAGAGGAAAATATTTTCGCGATTTTATGTTATACATGCTTCAAAATAATGATGAAGGTTTTATAAATTTATTTTATTAATTCATTAGACCAAATAGTTTTTATTTTGCCTTATTTTTTTATTTTCATTTTGATCATAAGAATAATTCCATGGACAAATATGAATTCATTAAAGCATGACATTTTTGTTTTTGTTTTTTTAATAAAAAAAAACATGACACATTTACTTTTATGTATAAAGAATATGAAGAGAAAATGATAAAATGTTGCTAATGCATGAAGAAGCATGTGCCAAATAATGATTAAAAAACAACATTTTTTTTATGCTTTTAAGGTAGGTCCAATGTCTTAAGGCCTAAGCATTGTATATGCAATCTCACAGGAATAGATTCCTAAACCTAAATCAAGGCCACCAGAGCTATGGTCCTTTTCACAACATTTTTCACAACAGTTGAAACACAACTAGGTGTGAAATTGCATGTGAAGAGAACAGACACTGGCTGGGGTTCTCACGATAACCAAACTGGAAATAGTCCAGACGTGACACCGCTACGCAACTCCTCTAATTCTATGTTACACTCAGACCCGGGTATAAGGTTCCCCTCATGATATGCACAGTAATAATTATTTCAATAATAATAAAAAAGAATATAAATAAATTACCAAAATGAAAAAAAAACCAACCATATAGACAAATAAAGGGAAAAGAAATATATAATGAGAAACCACGTAAATTTACACATTTAATTAACAAGGCCTGATTCTCTAGCGTCCCTAGTGGAGTCGCCATTTGTCGCAAACAGGATGGCGACGGGACGACGAGCCGAAAACAAACGAGTTTAGGAAAAGATTTTTGGAGTCGCCACCATAATTTATTCTGAAAAATCTATGGAAAACCATAAAAGAAGACATGGTCTACGAAAACTATATTTTAGATTTGAGAATCGGTTACGTGAAAGGAAAGTATCCGCACCCTACTGTGTCTGCCCCAAAAGCAGTACCTTTAATTAAATGTATAAAGTTGACGTGATTTTTCAAAATATTTAATTTTCCTTTAAAATGATTATATAAAGAAATTAATAAGAAACAAAAGAAAAATATTTTTTGTTTTATGAACCCAACAAGGATTGACCTTGCTCCTACGTATATCCATTTATGATGGAGAGAATCACGGATCACTTAGTTATGGTAAAAAAAGGTTTTAAAATTGACATTTTTTTTGTTTTAAATATTTTGTATTTTTTTATTTTAAGAATGGTAGGAAAAAGAAAGAAATCAACCATAGGCCGACGCGTACCCTTTATTTTATGATTTAAAAAAAAAAACGTTATTTGTGTGTAGTAAAAAAATAATACCTTTTAGAAAAAACTTCAAAGTACAATAAAAAGAGAAAAAGAATGGTGTAGAGGCGACATACCTTTTTAGCTTTCGGTACTTCCCTAGTTCTTCCTTGGTGGTTGTCGTTGACAGAACCTTTATGTGTGAGAACCTATTTTCCTCTATACTCTATTTCTCTCTTTCTATTTTTGTTATTTCTGCACGTCTCTCTCTATTTTTTTTCCATCTCCCTTTTCTATGACATGGTGCGTATTTATATACACATATATTGTAAAATTATGATAATGTTGCTTGTGAATTAATTGACAATGAACAAAATAGGAAAAGAAATGATCTTGGTTAAAATAAATCAAAAAATATTCAAGACATTGATTATAATTATTGTTAAAAAATATATTTTTCTCTTTAAAAAGCAATTGACGCAGCAAATATATTATTTTTATCTATTGCTTATAATTATTGACATTGATTCAAATTATTACAATATCAAACTAATATTTCAAAAATATTTTCTAGTGATGTGTCGTGCATTAAGGAAAATTATTTAATTATTTTTTTTCTTTACTTGTCATTAATTATTATTCTCTTATTTTATTTTTTTTACCTTTACTTTTAATTTTTTTTTATTAATTTATCCGGACGAAATTTGGTGTTGACACCAGTAATCAACGTCATGTTTCCATGGCTGGTTCTTAACCAAAAGTTGTTTAACATTTTAATTTTCAGATTTTACTATATGGTAGGGTTAAATTATTAAGTGCTTAAGGAAAAGATATAAAATATAAAAATTTATGTTTCTTCTAATTTCTTACTCTTTTTTGACATTTAAATCGTAACTATTTGTTGTTTTTGTTTTTTTTTTTTTCTTTTTCAGCACATTGTTTACCGCATGAAAGATCCTAGTATGATGATGACGTGAATTTACCTATGATTGATGACGTGATGCAATGTAAATTTACCTTATATTCGAAAAAATTTTAATCATTTTTTTTACCAAGCAATCCTTTTATATAGGGTAATCGTTAGTACATGAATCGTACTACTGAACTATAAAAGTGAGGGATGTTCACTTTTATGAATATCCGCTTATAGGGATAAATCAAAATTTATGCGAATAATAAAAGTCATATCTCAATTATTTCATTTATGTACTTTTATAATTCGCATACATTTTGAGAGGTTTATACCTAATGAAGTGACTTTTATTATGATTTAGTAAACAAATTTCGAACTCTTCATTTTCATAATTGTTGTATGTTTTTTTTTGTTCACATGAGTTTTTTTCTTGCTTCGTCGTAATATATGCTTTTCACTTCCAACGACCTTCGAATTTTTAATAAAGTACTTTTATACATGTCTGTGGTTGATACTATGTAGTCCGAAAGTGAGTGCATGTATATTGACATAAAAACGAAGGAGGCCAACATAGCCCATGCTCTAGAGTATGGCACCCAACGTTGTGCCCAAAGTTCTCCCATCATTTTCTCTTGTTTTGACGTTTCCTCCAATTCAATGTTAATCTTGTATTTTTGTTTGGGTCTATCACCCTCCTTATTATAAGAAAAAAACTATTGACGAAATTTAAAATTTTAATTTTTATACACATAATAAATGAATTATATATTTTGCTAAACACTGAAATACAATTTATAATGCCTGTAATCATACCATAGAGTCGTAGTGCATTGATTTTGATCAGTTCAATCAATTCAAACAAATTAAGTTCATTTGAATATTAGATACGTAGCCAAACAAATTTTATAAATATTTTTTTTACAGTTTTATGAAAACATATTTTAGATTTTAATAACATAAAATTTTGCACATTCATATATTACAAAATCTGATTAATCCAAACTTCACACCCGGCCTATTTTTAATCAGATTGATTTGCTTATATTAAAAATATGAAAATATTTAATTAACTCAAGATAATAATAATGGATAAAACACAAGTTAATTGGTTAGAATATCATTTTCCATCAAAATGGATAAAACACAAGTTCATACTATTTGAATCTAATTGGGTTTGACTATGCATTCATGCTTGACATATAGTGTTGAAGATGAAAATGGAAGGGAGGAAGTGATTATAAGTGGTTTGAATTAATATATTAATCTTTATTAATAATTATTTCTATTAATAGTCGTTTAAGAGTAAAAAGTAATTTATATATTTTTTTATCTTTTTAATCTTTTGGAGATTTCTTTTAAAGATAAAAATATGGCGGAGTTAATATTATCTCTAATCACTGATGTCCAGATTTAAAGAAGAATGTCCAAAGCTTTTTATTTTCTCATTTTAATTAATTCAAATTCTACCGTCTACCTTAATTTAATAGTAATTTTAAGATAATAAGCTAAATTAATTCTAGAAAGTTGGACGTGTATGCCTTTGGGCAACAAGAAAGCCAAATTAATTTATAAAATTTAGATATGGATGTATAATTTTAATAAAAAAATTTAAAAATATTTTAAATTTAATTAATATTAGGAAAATGTGAGTTAAAAATTTCATCAAATAGAAAATAAGATAAAAGATATGTAATTTTTTAAAAATTTAATATTTTAATATATTAAGTTGAAGATGATATTTTTGATCTATTAGACGATTATTTCAAGTATCAGAATTCGATCTGCTTTCAATAACCATACTTAACCAACATTCTAATTAAAACTTAATATAAACCCGATTTGCTTTTAAAAAGAAAACAAAAAATTTAATTATTTTTGTAGTTAAGGTTTTTTGTCTGAAAAAAAAAATATTTAACACCTCGATTATGTTACAAGTTATTAAAAGGTTTAATGTCTCTGTAGGTCCTTATTTTAGTCCGGAATCTCATTTAAGTCCCCTTTCTTTTTGCCGTCTCAATTGGGTCCTCACTTTTGTAAAATTGGAGCAATTAAAGGCCTGCCGTCAAATTGGACAAATGGCCGTTTAATTGTGCGTTACGTGGCATGGACAGTGTTTTCACTAATCACACGTGGAATTAAAAAAGAGTTTTGTATTAAAAATTTGGATTGAATTAGATTTAGGAAAGGGCAAAGTGGAGAAAATGTAAAAAAAATTTAAGTGCAGCCCCAGGGTCGCGTAAGGGAAAACTCTTTCCCATCTCTTCTCTGTTCCAGTTAAAAGCAAAACTCCAGAAGCTTAAAGCTTCTTCCCTTTCTCCTTTGACGCAAACAGACTCAACGTTGGGGGAGAGAATATTCTGCGTTTTCGAGCACAGGCAGAGACCTTGTGGAGGGGCAGCGGAGGCGCGACGATAACAAATCGATGGAGCAGCAAGGTCGCGGCGACTGCACGAGGACGTTGGTCGATCCGCTTCGTGGTGCAAGGAAGGAGGGTTCGTTTCGGCATCTCAATGGTCGTTCTCGTGGGTGGTGCGGATCACGTTCTTGGTTGAGTTTCAGATTAGGGTTTTTTTTAAAAATTGAAATTAGGGATTTGATTCATCTGTTTTCTCTACAGATTGATTCATTTGGGAATTAGGGATTTGATTCATCTAGGAAAGGTCAGGACTTGGGATTGAACCAAGTGGCTTATGATGAGTCAACCATGCCATTGTCTGTATGTTCTTGTACCGGTGTCCTGAAGCAGTGTTACGAGAATTCCATTCATCTGTAATTAGTGGATTATTTGATGATCTTCCACATCATTGCAACATTTATGGCTTTAGACTTAGATGGTAAGACTTGATTTCATGCAAATTTCTTATCAGATAACTTGATTTCAAGTGTCCCAGAGATGGTAAGACTTATTACTTGATATTCGTGGACAGAAACGGGGTTTTGTTTAAGTTCAATGTAACACACCTTTCACTCATAGCATGATGATGGAACATCAAAAAAGCTTGGATGAGGGAGATAAATGCTCCAGAGATTAATTAACAATATAAAAACTAGAACTTTAACGAATGAGTTTTCCCACTTTACCCTTCCCTAAATCTGATTCAATCCAAATTTTTAATACAAAACTCTTTTTAATTCCACGTGTGATTAGTGAAAACACTGTTCATGCCATGTAACGCACAATTAAACGGCTGTTTGTCCAATTTGACGGCAGGCCTTTAATTGCTCCAATTTTACAAAAATAAGGACCCAATTGAGACGGCAAAAGGAAAGGGGACTTAAATGAGATTCCGGACCAAAATAAAGACCTACAGAGACATTAAACCTTATTAAAAATAGGTAAAATTCAAAATTTATCATAGCGCGGAAACGTATTTAAAGAAAACTTTATCCAATTACATTATTTCGAGTAATAAAATAACGAAGAAAATACTCCAATTATATTGTTTTAACCTATAAAACAAAAGAGCTTTAAATGAATCTCAAGATTATTCCTCATCCTCTCTCGAGTCAATCACGCATATGTAACATTATCTGCTCATATATAACACATTGTACGATCATCACTGTTAATTTCATTCACAAACACACAAACACAAACATGTATGGAGTAAGCTACCGATAAAACAATCATAACAATAAGATACATACATACTGATTATATCAACCATAATCAAATAAATAACAAGATACATATTTTCTAATTATACCAACCATAATCAAACACACAACAAGATACATACTTTCAGATTGTATCAACCATAATCAAACACCCCATAGGATTCATAATCCTCTAACATAAACAATTCAATTATACTGAATTACTCGATCATCGATCCCGATCCTTGAACTTCGATCATCGATCCTTGATCTCTAACCCTTAATGTCATCACTAATATCTCACACATAGACCTTTGGTCTATCCATTCATTAGTACTCATGCTAACTACTTACTATAGTCATTATAGTAACATCATTATCAACATAACATAACCTGGAGCATCTCAAGTACCATGATCATGATCATAGATACACCACCATCATGACTATCCTAGTCATGAACAACACCATGAGCATCACCGTACCATAATTCCATAGTGGAAAGAGTCCATCTCACACTTGTACCCTATCTCACCGATTGTAACCGCTCCTACAGCCCACTTGTAGCCTTCCCTACAGGACATCTGTAGCCTCTCCAACAAATCATCTCCTTTTAATGCTCACAAGGCAAAATAAAGCATCTATTCGTAGTTTGAACCAAGATTTACGAGGTACAAGAAGTAGACTTATCCTCCATTCTCATGCTCATCAATCACATACTTAGGTACATACCAACACTCACTCACGCTTCACTCTCAACCACAAGTCAAATTGACCATAAACATAACCATTAACATCAATCTCTGATTTTCATCATGGTCAGCAGCTCCTCAGACTTGGTTCACGTCTATTCTTTATCAAATTCCCCATTTTTCACTAAAATGCACTATGATAATCAATTATCACTTAAGATAATCGATTATCTCAGTGAAATTTACCCAGAATCATCATGTAGGAAGGGATAATCGATTATCATCCCAGATAATAAATTATTTCTGAAACCACACTCAAAACCAACACATAGATAATCGATTATAACTAATGATAATCGATTATTGCCGAATCGAAACACATCCCGGACATGATTCAAGCATTCAAACATACATTCATCAACCCCAAATCACGTGGAAACATAGTTAACATATCATACATACACGCGTTCATGCATCACATACCCATGTAAACATACTCAAACACATATAATACATCACTTGAATCATCTAGATCCAATCATTGACATGTTATAACCCTAATTTGGGTGCAAACGAGTATCCGATAAAAACACCAAATAGAGTTTTCAATCAGCCAAACTAACTAAGCATAATGCTTACAAATGACAACCAAGAACATGAAAATTATACAAAATAGAGCTGCTAATGCAAGGTTGTTTTCTCCCAAGCTAGACTTCCGATTGACAATCCAAACAGTCATAATGAAGAATAATACGTTTGGAACCCATTGTCCAAACATCAGCCCGATCCAAAGGTGAATAACTTCAAAACGATGAAAACACTAGTGCAGGTTTTATGTTATGCGGGAATGAATTCTTCTGTTCCTTTCTCTCTCACTTGGCTTTTTCCTCTCTTCAAATGACGCTACGGTGCCCTACTAATCTGACTCATCTCCACTAAAACAAAGTAAGACATAATGGTCCACATTATTTGGCTTATTCTCCACATAGGAAGGGAACCCAATAACCCAAAACTTACAATATATATTTGCATGGAAACACCCCCAAGCATCATAAGTTTGTTCTCCCTTAGCATCAAACATTTTGTTGGGATAACCCAACAAAACATACATAATACATTCATAGGGAAAACTCATCACAAATGTTACATAAACCTTATGCTCATATGCATACACAAGCTCTTACCAACAATAACCACAGATAATCATAATCATATACACATGTATCAAACCAAGGATTACCAATCAAGTTAATCAACAACACATATAACATACAATCATAACCAAACAAAGGTAAGTTTCCTCATACCTTGGCCAATCATAAGGTTTTATCTAGAACCCTAAAACACCACCAATCTTCCCTTACACTAAGAGTTTCCCATCGCTCCCACCCTTCCTCATAACACCAATCTCCTCTCTTCCTCTATTTTCTCTCTTTGATTTTGAGTTTCTAGGGTTTTTAAACACCAAATCAGTCCTTAATTAATTTTTACCTAATTATATAAAGGTAAAATACCCTTTTACATCTAGAAAAAAATATAAAAATAAAGAAATAACATAAAAAACAAAATATACACTCAAAAACACTAATTTTCACTAGTGTAGAAAAGGCTTTAGACGTTTGCTATTTTGGGCTTTTTACATTCGATCCCGACCTGAAGTCTATTTGAGTGACGTTGATGGGATGTCGGACCCCAGTCATACGTCTATATAGACATCTGTCCTGTACAGATCAGACGTCTATATAGACGTCTGTCCTGTACAGATCAGAAGTCTATATAGACGTCTGACCTGTACAGATCAGACGTCTATATAAACGTTTAACCTGAACTGATCAGACGTCTAAAACGTCACCGTATTTGATTGGATCTTTCTCCGCTTGAGGCCTCTCGAGTTTCTCCTGGCTCATGATGATTCGAGTTTACAACTTTATATTTTAGTTGAAGAGAATAAATTGTACAATTTTTTTGTATTGGATGGTTTTAAAAACGTAGTTGAGAGAATATCACGAGTGCAAAATGCAAGAAATCGCCGCCCAAGAACGTTGCCCAAGGACACGAGCAAAATTGCACCAAAACCCAACGAAAACGCATTTTAATCGGTCAAATGAAATATAATTCATCAAAGAGTAATGTATCGAAGTAAAATTAATTTAAAACAGTGCAAAAGTGAGAAAACAAACCTGCAAAACGTAGCCTGTGGAGAGAAAACGCGAGGAAGATAATGAATAGTGAGTGCGTGTAACGGCTGCCTCGCGTTCGCGATGTTTTAATGCAGACATTTAGAAGTCGGTTCCTCCCATAACAGACGTCTAAATGACTTTAGAAGTCGGAGTGGTGGGATCAAACGTCTAAATGGAGTCCAAAAGTGACTTTTTAAATTTTTGGGCTGAGTATTTAGAAGTCGGTTCCCCCCACAACAGACGTCTAAATGGCTTTAGAAGTCGGAGTGGCGGGATCAGACGTCTAAATGGAGTCAAAAAGTGACCTTTTAAATTTTTGGGCTGGGCATTTAGAAGTCGGTTCCCCCACAACAGACGTCTAAATGGCTTTAGAAGTCGGAGTGGCGGGATCATACGTCTAAATGGTGTCAAAAAGTGACTTTTTAAATTTTTGGGCTGAGTATATAGAAGTCGGTTCCCCCACAACAGACGTCTAAATGACTTTAGAAATCGGTTTCCCCCATAAGAGACGTCTAAATAGAATAAAAAATTAATTCTTTTAACTTTTTCATTTAGTTTTGGCGTCCATTCGGAGGAGCCGACGTATATGGGTATTTAGAAGTTGTCCCCATAGCCGACATATAAATAGTTGTTTTATTTACGAAAAATGTCATCGATTATTTTTTACATTGAATATTCGAGCATCAAACGTTTAAAGGGTGACGTTAAAGGTCTTTTCTGCAGTAGTGTTATAAACAAAGACCCAAAGTTTCAAACTATTTTATTTTTAAAACCCTTATTTTTTTGGTTCTCGATCTTTGTGAAATATCCTCTTAGAACGTATCAATATATCTCTAAATAAAAAAATTTCGTATGTCATATTCTAGAGGTAAATGAACTTTATAGCTTTATTATAAATACAATTTATCTTAACACTTGTGTTCTAGTCTGGGATCCTATTTGATAGTAAAAAAAAAGGAAAAAGCTTTTAGTAACGTTGAGAATCTATTTTATTTTAAGGTCAGACCGAATGACAATATGTATAAGTAACTTTTGGAATTAAAGGTTTGCTTAAGTTGCGTTGGATCAACTTTAGATTAATTCATTTCATCCAACTTTAGTTAAAAAAATATTAGTTGGGAATGGATTGAGTTTCTACAATTATTTTATTAGACTCAATTCATTTGTTGGTAATTATGATAGATTAGTTTGGATCAATTAAATTAATTGAGTTATAAGTTATTTCATTTTAATTGAAACTTGTAATTTTGAAAATATTTTTTTATTTAATATTTTAGAATATTTTCTTTTTTAAATTTCCTTCCACTATAAAAAAATTATATTTTAGAAATTACTCTTTTCAATCGGTAAGTGTGAAGACCTGAAAAATGGACCAAGAATAGTGGGCCTTATCTGAGGCAGCTAGGCCCGTAAGACTAAGGGCACTATGACTTTAGAAAGAATTTTCAGAATCTAAGTTCATTATCTCAGCTTCTCATTCTCTCTCTAAAAAGCTTTTCCTCCATTTTTCTCTACTTTCTCTCTACCCCTTTACCAATTCGACCGTTGCATTGCTGATTAGGTGGTGCTCAGGTGACCGCGGCGTAGAGACCTTCGCAACCATCCGATTACAATGTTCATTCTTTAGCGGGTAAGTAGCTCTTCACTGTTCTGCGCTGTTTGGGACTTAGGGCAAGTTGTATGTGCCTAGTGTACCCTTCTTTATGCTTTCCTCTGTTCGTTCTAGCTCTAAGAGCTATTTCTATCGCCATTTGGGTGATTTGTAGAGTGGGGTTGTGCCTTGCTATGTAAGGTGTTGGAGAGAACATACTGTAAGCTATGTTGTAAAGTTTTCCAGGTAAGGGGAGCTAATTATTTTGGGGTTGAGTTTGTTTTCAAAATATGCATGTATGATGATTAATAAAGATGATATGATGTTTGACTGTATTTTTGATGTTCCGTATGTTGGATGGTATCAACTGAAAATGATGATGATGATGCTGGGAGTTCTTGTCTGTGTGCTGCGTTGATAAATTTTTAATGGCTGAAATGGGAATGGTTAATATCATTTTGTTGGTAGGATAGAGGAATCTTAAAAACCTGAGTTGGCACATCCCTGATCATAGAGCAGCCCTGGTCTGATCTAGTCAGTTGTGACTAGTCATATGTGCTGGCGCCGACGGTGAGTCTGATGCGTTCAGACATTGGACTCTTCTCCAATGACCAATTGGGCTGGCAAGGAAGGTGTGGGGAAAGAATTATGTGGTGATGGTAGTTGGATAAACAATTTAGAAATTTTGAAAGAATAGAGGACACTTTGAGGGGAAGTGAGATAATGAATTTAGGAAGTAGGGGTTCTGGACACGATAGGACTGTTGAGACATCTTCGACAAGTCAATTTTGACTTGTTAGGATCATAAAATTGGACTAAAACGAGTTACAAGTATTAGAATTGGATTTGAGTCCTTAAGTTGTTGATTTTAATGTTATAGAGTAGAAATTGAGTCTAAATAACTTTAGACTTGTAATAGGAACGTTTATAATCATCTAAACAAGTTGAATTAGGTGTAATATAGGAATTAGGAGTGTTAAAAGTTGAGGAAAATAACTAGAAATGGTAAAGGGTGTGTTAGTTGTAAAATTCTGCAGAATCTGCGTTATGCACATTATGCAGACTCGCTATGCAAGTTGTCTCGCATAGTGAGACCCTGTATAGAGTGCTCACTGTTTGAGTCACTCGCTATGCGAGTTGGTGTGCTGTGTGAGTGACCAGATGGTGTTGCTCTCTGTTTATGGATTCGCCTAGCGAATCTTGTCGCTATGCGACTAAGGGTGGTCTGGAACTACTGCCTTTTTAATTCGAAGAGGGAGATGGGTGCATAGCGAGTCCTCCCTAGGGGGTGCTCTCTGTTTGAACCTCTCGCTATGCGAGAGAGGTGCGCTATGCGAATGGTCAAACAATGGTGCTCCCTGTTAAATAATTCACAAGGCGAATCAGGTGCGCTGTGCGACCAGACCAAGTGGGTTTCACTCTTTTCTTCTCCGGTTTGGATTGATTGATGTTGTTTGTTTAACAGATTGTCGTGTACATTTATGTATGAGGTTTGGGTGGTTGGAAAGCATATTAATGTGAACTATAATGATGTATTTGAGTATGAATTGGACATCTCAGGGTGAGATGATTGGAAGTGGTTGTAGGGGTTTGTTGTTGTCTTGTATAATTGTATGGAGCTTTGAAATCGTACGTCTATCCCTACACTCTAAACACGGTTCATGCTCAAATAGAGAAGGACGGTGTGAGTAGTGAGAGTAGAGGAACATCCTCGTCTGTAGTCTTAGAATTTAGACATAGACCGGTAAGAGGATTCACCTTGTGTAGTGTTGGGGAGGGCTAGCTGAACTATGCAAGTGCAAAGATGACCAATATTTCGACAATTATATGAATCCGGATGAGTCGTGTTGAGTACATATTGCCTGGTTTGAAGGGTATGCTTTGGATTGTTCTGTTATATATGTAAATAAATTTGATGATATTTATTGATTGTGTAATATGTATAATGCTTGTTTATCTAGCTCACCCTTGCTTCTTTGTTGTGTGCTGCTTATGTATGTTTTTCCCTTTGCGATGATCATCCACTTGGATGAGAGCAGATGTTGTTGAGGAGATACCTTTGGAGCAAGTACTGGAGGACGTTGATGCTGCTGTGTAGTCTACATAGGATTACCCCTCTTTGAACTCATGTCACTTTGAAAACTCTAAACTGTTTAGGTTTAAATTATGTCTTCATTTATGGATGACTGTAATCCTATACTTAATCGCAAGTCATGCTCTAACTGTTCTCTTTATTTGGATGTTGACACCTATGTTATATGATTGTAGTTATTATATATTTGGGATGTCACAATAAGAGGTTTTAATCAATCACAAAGATTTTAAGCGATTATTGTGACAAAAAATATAGTAGTTAAAAATTGAATCATAAGATAGTTAGCGACCAATACTTTTAATTTGATCGTTAAACAATCATCAAATTTTGGTCGCTAATTAGATACTCAGAATTTAGTCATTATCAAAGAAAGAAGATCATTTTGGCATCAACAAATTTTGTTACTTGTGATTGCTAAATAGAAATAAAAATGTGTAGTGAATCCTTTTTCAATTTTTAATGGGTCTAAATTTGTTAATTTAAAAAAGTTTTCAATTGCTAAATTAATCACTACAGTGAAACATAGTATTTGGCTGTTAATTGATAAGATTTTTAATTAAATTGAAATAGTTTTGGAATACTAAATTGGACGAAAAAAAAAGAATATTAAGTGACAATTTTTTTGGTCGCAGAATAATATATTTGAATATCAGTGACAAATTTTATGTATAAAATTTGTTCATGAGTTCGGATAATACTTATAGGTATAAGTTTATTTGCTTTCCCTAGTAATAAGAGATAAAATTATGGAAAGAAATTACATACTTTTATAAAATATAGCCACACATACACTATATTTCTTCTAATGTAGAAATTTACACTGGAGAAATTCAATTATATGTTATCATATATAATAAATCATATACTAAAATGATATATAAATTGTCTTCCATTATATTGAATTATATGATTGATATAATATATTATTATAAATATAGTAAGCAAAGTTACATAAAATAAAATAATCACTAGTGCAAAATTTGTCTTTCACGTCACCCAATAGACGTCCGTCCACGAAAACATCAACATAAATAATTGACCGGTGACATTTTCGTAAATAAGTTTGACTGTAGATGTCCGTTGTGGAGGGCCCCCGACATTTATAATATTATAGACGTCGGGGTCCCTCCACAACGGACGTTTAAGCGGCTGACAGGTAGTTGAAGAGTTAATTGTTTCATTTGCTTAAATGTCCGTTGTGGAGGGGCCCCAACGTCTATAATATTATAAACGTCGCGGCCCCTCTACAACCGGACATTTAAGCGATTGACAGGGTAGTTGAAGAGTTAATTGCTTCACCCTCTTAAACGTCCGTTCGAGGGGCCCCGACGTCTATAATATTATACACGTCGGGGCCTCTCCACAACAGACGTTTAAGCGGCTGATAGGATAGTTGAAGAGTTAATTGCTTCAGCCTCTTAAACGTCTGTTGGAGGGGCCCCGACGTCTATAATATTATACACGTCGGGGCCCCTCCTCAACGGATGCGTAAGCGGCTGATAGGGTAGTTGAAGAGTTAATCGTTTCAACCTCTTAAACGTCCGTTGTGGAGGGGCCCTGACGTGTATAATATTATAGACGTCGGGGCCCCTCCAACGGACGTCTAAACCCCCCGCGAATATCAATATTTAAATCCAAAACACGTCATATTAGTTATAGCCCCGACGTCTATAATATTATAAACGTCGGGGCCTTCTAGTACCAGACGTCTAGTGCCATTTATACTAAAATGCGAACCCGCGAGGAGTTACGCTCACTGTTCATCGTCTTCCCCGCGATTTTACTCTGCGGCATTGCATTTCCAGGTGTGTTTTCTCTCTTTTGGACCGTTTAAATTTACTTTTAATCTGATTAAATTGTTTTGTGATGAAATATCTTTGATTTGAACCGATTAAAAATCGTTTTCGGTGCGTTTTGGTGCAATTTCTTACGTGTTCTTGGGTGGCGTTTTTGACTATTTTTGGCCTACGTTTTAGGTCGTGTACTCCTCGATTTCCCTTCATTTCATTTGGAATCTGCTTTTCAAGTTAGCTTCTTCGTTGATAATTTTTTTGTATGCATGTTATTGGGTTTTGTGTATGCATATTTTTGACTTTAAGGTGTGCATGTGTTATTGGCTTTTGAATATGCATGTATTAGTTGTGTTATTACAATTGTCATGTTAGATTATAAGTATAAATCATTGAGTGACACTTAGTTCCCGTTTGAAATTTAACACAAACGATTAATCTTTTAATCGTTTGTGTTAAATTTTGAATTGTCCGATTGGACAGTTTGAGAAAATTAATTTTCATAATTTGCAATAACATGTAAGTTGGAGTTTATGGATAAGATTGATTAAATTTCGGTTTAGTATTTGTGTTGTTCTCCAGATGCATATTTGATTGTGGTCATCGTTGACTACTCTCATTTCGTGTATTTCGGAGACCAATGCGATATGCTGCCGAAATCTTATCAAATTTATGATGTAGACTTCTTTGCACGTGTCTTAACAAATTATGAAAAATAATTTTTTTGAATGTATAGGGCCTAACCTTGTGAGAGTTAAAAACTTAAACTGATGATTTTACGAACATAGAATGGATCGAAGCTGGATGAATGAACGTCGCATCAATGAAGAATATGATAAGGGTGTTTCGGAGTTCTTGCAATACGTTGAACAAAATGCTAAGTCAGTGAACGGGACATATTTTTGTCCTTGTGTGCGTTGTCTTAATCAAATACGGCAAGACTTAGGCAATGTGTGTGACCATCTATTCATGTTCGGCATCATGAGGACTTATACGGTTTGGACTTGGCATGGAGAAGTATTGGACCAGCCTACCACGTCACGAGGAACGGATTATGTGGAATAATGAATGAGTGATCATTTAGAGGACATGATACGTGATGTCGGTGAAGATAATTTTGGAAGAGCTAATTTGTATGATTCTCTTATAGATGATTCAGAGCAACTGTTGTTCCCCGGATGCTCGAACTTTACACGTTTGTTTGCAACTTTAAAGTTGTTTAGTTTAAAAGCAAGGAATGGATGGACCGATAAAAGTTTCACCGAGTTGTTGGAGTTGTTGAAGGAGATGCTTCCAGAAAATAATACTCTACCTCTTCGTAATTACGAGGCAAAACTTTTTTTATGTCCAATGGGTCTTGAATATCAAAAGATACATGCTTGTCCTAATGATTGTGTTTTGTACACAAAGGAGTTTGCTTCGCTAAAGTATTGTCCAACATGTGGTTTATCCCGTTTTAAAAATAAATCTGACAAAAACACTGCTAATGAAGGTAATGATGGTGCACTTGCTAAGGTGATGTGGTATTTGCCTATAATACCTAGGTTCAAACGTATGTTCTCTGTTAAAGAAGATGCAAAGAACCTTAAATGGCACTTTGACGAAAGAAAGTGCGATAATCTTCTTCGACACCCTGCTGATTCACCATAATGGAAAAAGATTAATGAAAAATTTCCAGAATTTGGTGCAGATCCAAGAAACTTAAGACTTGCACTTGCAACTGATGGTATGAATCCTTATGGAAACTTAAGTAGCAAACACAGTTCATGGCTAATTATGTTGATGATTTACAATCTTTCTCCTTTGTTGTGCATGAAGAGAAAATATGTGATGTTGTCCATGATGATATCAGGTCCTAGATAACTTGGAAATGACATTGATGTTTACTTAAAACCTTTAATTGATGATTTGAAATTGTTGTGGGAAGAAGGGGTCGACGTGTTTGATTCACATGTTGAGGAACAGTTCCGTTTGCGTGCAATGTTGTTTTGCACTATAAATGATTTCCCAGCGTATAGAAACTTGAGCGGTTATAGTGTTAAAGGTCATTTTGCATGTCCCACATGTGAAGAAAACACTAGTTACCTTCAATTGAAACATGGACAGAATAAGGTATATACAAGACATCGAAAATTCTTTCCTCATAATCACCCTTATCGTAGATTGAAAAAAGCATTTATTGGAAGTGATGAGGATGATGTTGTGTGCAGACCCTGAAATGGTGAATAGGTGTACAACGAAGTCAAAAACATTGACATTGTGTTTGGAAAACATCATAAAAGTACCTTTGCAAAAAACATTTGGATGAAACGATCAATATTTTTTAAGCTTCCATATTGGTGTCAACTTGATGTTAGACTTTATATTGATGTGATGCACGTTGAAAAAAATGTTTGTGACAGTGTCATCAAAACTTTATTAAACGTCAAATGGAAGAGCAAAGACGGAATAAAAGCACGACAAGATTTGGCTGACATGGGAATCCGATCTGAGTTACATCCACAAATAATAGGAAGACACACCTATCTGTCCCTAGCCTGACACACTTCCTAAAAAAGAAAAAAAAGTTTTTGTAACTGTTTAAGAAGTGTGAAGGTTCCACAAGGTTATTTTTCAAATATTAGTAACCTTGTTTCTATGCAAGAGTTAAAGTTAGTTGGTTTAAAGCCTCACGATTGTCATGTATTGATGCAACAATTGTTACCTGTTGTTATTCAAGGCATATTACCTCCTTCTGTTAGGGGTATTCTGACATGTCTGAGTTTGTTCTTTAATGCCATTTACAAGAAAGTTGTTGACCCTCGAGGTTTAGATGAATTGGAAAATGAAGGAATAAGACTACTATGTCAATTGGAGATGTATTTTCCACCTTCTTTTTTTCATATCATGGTACATTTGATTGTTCATCTAGTCAGAGAAATTCGAATATGTGGGCCAGTCTTCTTAAGGTGGATGTACTCAGTTGAACGATACATGAAGATCTTAAAGGGATATGTCAAGAATCAGTATAGACTAGAAGCTTCAATCATAGAGCGATACGTTGCAGAGGAAGCCATTGAATTTTTTCAAGTTATATGCCATCTTGTGAACTAGTGGGTCTTCCCAAGAGCAGACATGAAGGAAAATGTGAAGGTAAGGGTGTTCAAGGTGTGAGAATTCAAAGTGTTAGCAGAAAAGAAGTTGACCAAGCTCATTTGTACATCTTAAACAACACTATTGATGTGATTCCTTGCATTTCTGACCACGTTAATGAAATAAAGGCATCAAACCCAAGAATGAGTGAAAAATGACATCTTAATGAACATGTGACAACCTTCTTACAATAGTTTAAGAAAAAGATTTATGTGACTCCACATGTTTCTGAAAGTTTATTGAGGTTATCTCGTGGGCCGAACACAAATGTCATTAGATATGGTGGGTACTATATAAACAATATTTCTTTTCAGACAAAGGTAGAAGATGACAAAAGTAGAGTTCAAAATAGTGGCGTCACACTACAAGCTGAGGTTGTGCACTTTGCTAGTTCTAAAGACAAAAATCCTATCATAGGATCCATGAGTTATTTTGGAATAATACAAGAAATATGGGAAGTTGATTATGTCACTTTTAGAGTCCTAGTTTTCAAGTGTAAATAGGTTGATATAAATTCTGGTGTCATGACAGATGACTTTGGTTTCACATTGGTAGACTTGAACAAGATGAATTACACTGATGAACCATTTATCATGGCTAGTCAAGCAAGACAAATATTTTACGTAAATGATCCAGCGAATCAAAAATGGTCAGTAGTTTTAGAAGGAAAAAACATGCATGGACATGATGATGACGATTCTCTTGATATACTTGAGACAACATCTGTTGCATCTAGACCCATTGAAGACCGAGTTGATGACGTTGCCGATGTCATCTAGGCAATTCGTAGTGATCATAATGAAGGGATTTAGGAGAAAAAAATATCTTAATAGGTTGTGATATTTTTTGTTTGACTTTATATTTATGTTCATCATAATTGAATTATTACTAACCTTGTATAATTTTTCAGGTATGTCGGCCTCAGACTCAGGATCGGGACAGACCATACGTGGTCGAGGCGTCACACGATTGGCAAATGTGACATCCGGACACGTTGATGGGCAAAGGAGACATGTTGACATTGACCCCAGATCAGGTTAGGCATCAGGGCCAAATGCTGATAGGTTTAGGAGTTATCTGGGCAAGTTAGCAAAAAGTCATGTCTCCATCCTTCATGCAACTTGGGATGACGTCCCAGAGGTCGACAAGAACCTCTTATGGCAAGATATTCAGGTATGTTTACTTACAACACTGCTGATATACTTATTTCTTTCATCTTTTCAAATCAATAACATGTTTTTTGTTTTAAACAACAACATTATGATATTCCAAACACAATACAAATTAGAAAGAAAGTGTTATCGCATATAAGATGGAGGAATTTCAAGACAAGGCTGACACGACTATATGTCTTTGGAGACAAACAACATGAAAATCCATGTCAGCAGTATACCTTCACAGAGGAGGAGTGGATACAGTTTCGTCCATCTAGAGAGTCTGAGGAATGAAAGGTTTGTTTCTTAACATCTGAAAAATCTTTCATTGAGTTCTTATGATTTTACACTTATTTATATACATGGTTTCACAGGGTAAAAGGTTAACTGCCCAAGAAAGACAACGACTAAACGATGCACCACACTTGTTATCACGAAGTGGTTATGCAAAACTGGAAAAAAAATTAGAAAGTCTAGCGCGGATGCCTTGGGACTTGAGTCGCCGGACCTAGCGCCTGCACCTGGTAGGTACGAGCTGTGGAAGGCTGCTCGGACTAAATCTAATGGGAACATGACATCTTCCTCAGCTGCCTTGATCTCACAAAGAATTTTAAGTTCAAATTCTAAACATTGTTTGATTATTGAACTATCACAACATGTCTTCTAAGTAACTTGGTTTTTTTATGTACAGGATGAGTTGGTTGAGCAGCAGACTCAGGGAACATTTGCTGGCCAAGGTTGGGACGACATTCTAACAACGATAATTGGAAAGCCCGAGCACCCAGGATGTGTACGTGGAGTTCCTAGGGCGATTGGTCTTCCTGACTACTTTGACCCTACACAGAAAATCACTCAATCAATGAGTCAGGAGGCAGATGGATCTTCAGTGGGAGGAAAGACTAAACCAAAGCATGAGATCAATGGAGCAACAATTCATGGAGCAACTACAAGAACAAAAAGAAATACAAAGAGCGCTTGAAGAGAAGCTGCATTCCATGACGCAGGGCAACACGGGGCCCGCTGAAACTCCCACACCACCTCGTGTCAGCACTAGAGGATCATGCTCTGCTGTAGAACCTACTCAGTATAGCGGTCAATATGAGTTGTTGGTTGATGGGGATCCCCCACGCATTGTGGCTGTCGGACGAGTGCTTGAGAGAGGGAAAACTATTCATGGTGTTCCCATATTACCCCACCACGTGCATGTGACGATTGACGAGATTCGGGATCCCCAGGCTCAGGTGCCTGTACCCACTCCAGAAATTAATTTTGTGGGGGATGCCATAAGATCATTTATAGCCTGGCCTAGAGCATTGATCATGTCACACATCGCTACTCCACAGGTATAATGTCTTTGTTATTAGTATTTCTATGTTAAGTTTAAAAATATTTGTTGATAACTCTTTGATGAAATTCTTATCTTCAGTTCACACGTCTTAAGAAGCAGCCGATTCATGATAAAGTCATACATGAAGATGATGACATGGATGAAGCGGATGATGATCCTCTATCAAAGCTAATGACAAGATTACCCAGGTTGAAGAGAGCACCATTAGAACTATACTGGGATTTGAGAGTATTTGGTCTGTCCCCCCATGTGCCAGTATATATCAAATTACCTGATGCATTGGAGGTGATTGGGGGAGACAGGATGTTGAATATTTCCATCATTCAATTGTGGTGCATGTAAGATAGTTAATTTTGTCTTCCATATTTCTTTTTGTTTGATTCCTATAGTTTCTAACAACTTAACTTTGTTGTTTTAAGTACATGGACACAATCGTTGTAGACCAAGGTCGGTCTTCCATGTACGGATTTGTTGAACCTCAGACCATTCAACCTTCTGGTAACACACTTGAAAACAGACAACATTATTAGCAAACATGGATGGATGAGTCAAAAAGAGACATATACCTTGTGCCATACATTGATGGGTAGGTGTTGTTATATGTAAAAGTTCATTATTAAAGTTTCCTTAATTACTTAGTTAAATAACTATTTGTCCTTTGTGATAGGTCGCACTGGCAGCTGATGGTCATCATTCCCAAATAATGTAAAATTATATGGTTTTGTTCGTTGCATAGGAAGATGAAAAATGACTTGAGAACCATGCTTCAAGGGTAAATGTTTCTCCAAAAATGACTTTGAATTTGATGTTCACCTTAAACTTTTATGATAAATATAGTTATGATAATTTTACTTTGTGTTTTCAATCTGTACAGAGTTATTGGTAAATCTCGAGGTCAACTAGTTCAAATTTTATATCCAAAGGTTGTAAGTCATTTATAGTTCTAATTCATTTTATATGTTATTGAATGATCTAAATTCTTGACTATTTAGTTTGTCATTTTAGTGTAACCAGCAACAGGATTCATGGGAATGTGGCTTCTATGTCATGTGTTGGATTAAGACCATCATTCGAGCTGTCATTACAAATGACTGGAATAAGGTAATGATGCATACCTTGAATACATTACAAATCAAATTCATCTTTAAACATATATGAAACCATAATGAATCTTTCTTCAATTTTGCAGCGCTTCAAGAGTACATCTCCTATACCAGAGGACACAATTAGGCAGATAAGGCAGGAGTGGACACCTTATCTTCTGCAAAGATGGAGTTAGGAACAATTTTATTTGTTGTTGAACATTGCTTAGTTTTAGTTTAAGTTTATATCTTGATAGTTTTGATATTGGATTATTTTGTACACTAAGTAGAACTTTCTTTATATGAAACACATATATACTATACTATATTGTTCTGGGACAATTTTCTGCTTTTTAGGTGTGGTTTTAATGCAAAAATAAATTAATTTAAAAAAAAACACCTAGTAGACGTCGGTTAGTGCACTGACGGACGTCTATAGACGTCTGGTAGTGCACAAACCGACGTCTAACCCCTTAATCCTTAAACAACCTATTTCAGGCATATGGACATCGGGGGTATCTTCTATTCCGATGTCTATATAGACATCGGGTTATACCTCGGACGTCTATATGGACGTCGGGGGTATGCCTCGGACGTCTATATAGACGTCGGGCCTGACCATAACGGACGTGTATATAGACGTTTGAGGGAGGCATACCCCCGACGTCTGACAAATGTCACCCACAAAGACGTCGGGTACAGATCGGACATCAAAAAGCCAAAAGAACAGACGTCTAAAGTCTTTTGTGCACTAGTGCATTGAAGATTTTTCATTGCATCTCAAACATTATTCAACAAATTTTGATATAAACGTTTCACGGATGAATGTATACTTATATCTTCATTTAACCTTTAATTTTCACTACTTTTTCTATTGAATTTTATACTTAAAAGATTAATTTAAATAAAATTGGTGATAATTAGATGTTTTGAGCCTGTGAAATAAAAATTACTTTTTAGTTGCATAAATTATTTTTGAATATTCTAATGTTGGTTAAGTTAATTTTTGGTCCATTCAAGGTGTGAAAATAGATTGTTCCATTCCAAGCTACCACTAGTAAAAAAAAGGGATTATAAATCGCAATATACGCTTCGGTTTAAGCGAAACCGAAGCGTATAAAAGCGCGGTGGCAGGTTCGTAAATATTTATAAAGAATATGCCTCGGTTTTCATAAGACCGGTGCCTAAAGCCAGATACTAACTCGGTTCTTCTTAAAACCGAGGCATAAACCTCTGACCCAACCTGCTCCGTCTGACAGTTGATGGGACTTCCAACCCCTGATGGAGCTACTAACTCGATTGCCCAGAAATCGGTGCCGAAACAACTCTACTAACTCGGTTCCGGGCAAAACCGAGGCAGATAACTCTGCTCCAAACCTGCCAGACCTGCCACCTGCCAGACCTGCCACCTGCTACTAACTCGGTTCTGATGAAAACTGAAGCATAATGGGGTGATACTAACTCGGTTCTGTTAAGAACCGAGGCATATAACTCTGATCCGCTTGCCAGTTTGCAATTCCAACCTCTGTACACGCTTTAGGCCTCGGTTCATTGGAGGACCGATGCCTTTTCTTGTGTTTATGCCTCGGTTAGGTGAAGAACCGAGGCAGTAACATGTTTAAATTTCTTCGCGAAACAGAACCACTTCATCTTCTTCTCCGCAGCACGCAGCAGAGCAATCGTCTCTTCCACCTTCTTCTTCGTGGTGCGTCTCGCCCAGTGCCTTTTCTTCATTTTCTTCCTCCATTTCTTTCTATTATTGCACCACCCTCCATTGACTCTGCTTGCTTTCGCGTCTGTTCTCCGTTTGCTCCATTGTTGTCGCCGCTGCATTGGGCTGCCCATAGCACCGCCGCTGCACCGTCACTGGTCCGCCGCTGTCTCCGCTGTACGACGTCACTGCTCCGCCACTGCACGACGGCCTGGCTGCACATCCGTGACGGCTTCCCGTGGGAGTTATTCTTCGAGGTAAGTTTTTTTTAATTGTTTTATATATTTGTTAGGTTTATATAATTTAGAATTAGGTTTATATAATTTTGAATTATGTTTATATAATTTTGAAGTAGGTTTTATATAATTTTGAATTGTTAGGATTGAATTGGTTGTTGATGTATAATTTTGAATTAGAGTATAGGAACTAGAAATATTTGGATTAAATTAGTTTATTTGGTGATGAAATAAACTTTTAAGGTTAGAAACTATGAAACTAACTGATGTGTTGTTTGTTTTTGTGTAGATATTGTATTGTTGTGGTGAGGTCTTATAAGCGATGAAGTCCCCACCACTTCTAGACGGACTAGAGGAGCAACGAGGTTACGACAGCTTATACTTAGAAGAAATGTAGGTGAGAGGACACCTGTCATTATTGACGTGGTCACTGGAGTTGCATCTGGCCCAAATGCAGATGTATTTAGGTCTTACCTTGGAGTACTAGCACGTGATCGTATCTCTATACTTACTCCATCCTTTGACCACGTTTTTGAGGCTGATCGGAATCTCATCTGGCAAGATCTATTGGTAAGTTAAGCAATATTGCTCCAAATTCTATATTCATTATATTGATAAATCTGTATTGATATAAGGTTATATTTCTTTGTTGCAGATAACATTTGATATGCCAAACGTCGAGAGCTTAAGGAATAAGTGTTTATCTGCAATTGCAGAAAGATTTCGAGGGTTTAAGACAAAATTGACGTCTAGATATATATTTGGACCAAAAAGTAATGAAAATCCATGTTCCAAATATTCAGCAATTGACGAAGAAACATGGCGTCAGTTTGTAGAGCTTCGTTCATCCGAGGCGTGGCAGGTAAGTGCAGTAAAATCATTCAATTCATCATTCATAATTCTCTACCATGACAATTGTTTCATTTTGTCACAGGAAAAAGGTCAAAAGCATAGGGAATAAGCGCTCAGAATAAAAATCCACACCTACTGTCTCGTGGTGGATATAGGAAGCTGGAAGAAAAAATAATGAAGTAGAAGTCAGATAGTAAACTTCCACTTTCTGAGGGTGGTGACCCTCCTCCTCCTTCACCACCATCTCAGCACGACAAGTGGAAGTTAGCCCGTATAAGACCATCGGGTTCCTACACTTCCGAGTCTGCTAGAGAAATATCTAAAAGAATTATAAGATGTCATTTCTTCAATATGTACATATTAATTTTGTTATATATATTACATAGATCTTTCAAATGATTTTGAACTTTTGTTATGTGACAGGACTCCTTGGTTGAGCAGAGCTCCCAAGGTCAATTCACACAAGAAGGTCGTCAATATATTCTTGCCACAGCTATTGGACGACCTGAGCACCCAGGACGGGTGCGTGGTGTTGGGACTGGCATAGGCATACGACAAGTTTTTGACAGGTAGAAGCGGTAAAGGAAGTTGCTCAGCTGCCGGTGCCCCAAGGGACGACATGGATGACACTCGTCCATGTTAGTTATATATTCTCTCTGATACTGGGACCATGCTAGTGGCTCGTGGTACAGTTTATGAGACAACCACTGTAGTGCATGGTGTACAGCTTGTAGAAGATGAGGTCAAGGTCACGATGGATGAAGTTGTCATAGCGGATGTCGTTCTTCCTGTGCCTACAGATGAGTTCTTCACTGTGGAAGAAGCATTTAAGTCCTTTGTCGCCTGGCCTAGACATTTGGTTGGTGATGTATCTAATCCCCCAGTAAACACTCGTACTATATACTTTTCAATTTTAATATTTACTTCTAATTGACGTTATAACATAACCATTTTTGCATTTAACAGCAGATAGGTCAAGAGGGAAGTCCTCCACCGAAGAAGACTCATTTATCTGAGGATGACCCTCTTGGTGCGTTAGACGAGCTTGCTAAAATCATTTCAGATGTGCCGATGAATGTACACTGAGATTCTACTACATTTGGAAGAGAAGCTCAGATCCCATTGTACTTGCATCATCATGATGTTAGGGAGCTTGGGTCGGGTAGAGAGGAAATTAATATTACACTTATTCAACTGTAGATGATGTAAGTTTATGAAAACTTTTATATATAATTCTATTTTATCAACTTACTTATATCAGATTATTTCTTCATTTTAGGTATATGTTTGATGTTAGTAACAAGAAGGGGTTCAACGATGTATATGGGTTCATTGACCCCTCTATGACTCATGAAAGAAATAAATTTGATGATATCCAGACATACATCACCACCTGCTTTGGAATGGGGAAGGAGATATATTTTCTCCCTTATATACATGGGTAAGTGAAGTTTGTTAACTTCAACACATTCATTTATTAATTTTGGTATATGATTCATAAGTTATTACCAATTTCAGGTGTCATTGGCAGCTACTTGTGATCTCCATACCGGAGAACACTGCTGTCTGGTTTTGTTCATTGCAGAAGTCTCCTCCCAGCCCTCTTAAACATGTAGTAGATTGGTAAGAATCTCAATGTGTGGAATTTTTCGTTATATAAATGTATGCTAAAGGAATTTTTTTTAATAGTTCCCTTGCAACACATATGATGTTATCTGGGAGATCTACTGCTACAGCTAAAAAGCTTGCATGGATTGCCCTTAAGGTTTGATATTTTAGTCCATACTTTGTTACATTTGGTTCCATTCAAATGATGTTACTTAACATTTTATAATTATGATGATATATTATAGTGTAATAGACAAATGGGGTCATATGAATGTGGCTACTACGTTATGTTTTGGATGATAACCATCATTTGTGCACATTACACCACTGGATGGGAAACGGTAAGATTTAGGTTTGAATTTTATTTTCTCTATATTTGGATTTCATATACACTAATTGAAATCATTGTGTTTTATGCAGAGATTTAATAGGACTGCTCCAATTCCAGAGAAGTCAATTCAACTTGTGAGGACAACACTTGCTAAATATGTAATTCATTTATATAATAGTATGTAGTAGATATTAGGATATAGTAAGTTCTAAGTTTATGTTTCTAAGTTGTTTTATGTTTTTCTACATTATTATAAGTTTAACATGTACATTGCATTGATTTATGCTTGAAACTTGATTTATGATTACATTGGATTGATTTATGTTTCTAAGAAGTTGATTTATGATTTCATTCAATATATTTATGTTTTAATATAATTTTAATTTAAAATATACGTTTATGCATTATTCTGGACTGTTCTGGTTATAAAAATATATGCAGGTCTGTTTCTGTGGTTGGAAATGTTGCAGAAACAGACATCATTTTAAAAAAAAAACGTACTTATATGTCTCGGTTCAGGTCAAAACCGAAGTCGAAAGACCACTTACGGCCTCAGTTATGGTCAAACCCGAAGCAGAATGTGTTGCGGATGAGAACAAAAAAAGAAAGAGTCTACTGCCTCGGTTGTAGCCTGAACCGAGGCAGTAGACTAGGACTTACTGCCTCGGTTAAAGGGAACCGAGGCATAAAGTCCTATGAAAAAAAAAATTAAAAAAACCAAAAACTTTACTGCTTCGGTTATGGCTGAACCGAGGCCAAATCCTCTCTTTTTATGCCTCGGTTTGGAACCGAGACCAAAAGTATTAGACTTTTTACCTCGCCTGAATATGTCTCGGTTCAGAAACCGCTGCCTATAGACAAAAATAACCAGTGTCATTTCCCCTTACTGTACTAGTGTACAAAATAAGGTTAAAATTAGTAAATTTTGAAAAAAAATATAGAAGGAGCTACACCTCTAGTTTCTATTTTACACCATCTCCTTTTCAAATAGGCCACACAAAACCTATTCTTACAGCCCTTCGTCTATCTATTTTCATCCATCCGATCACTCACAAATTTAGTACTAATTAGACGCAGACATGTGACACTATCCACCTTCAAAATTGGTCAACCAAATGCTGCCACATGGCATAATCCTAGCATTCAAAATTTCACCAACTGGAATGAGTCACATCATCATCTTCTCTCCTCTCATGAGCCACCATCGAACTTGAAGCATAACCTTGCGCTCAAGACGACTTAAACAAATCACATGTCACCACCACCGCGTTCCAGCAACTTCGTCGAAGCAGATCTACAGCACAAAAACGCTGAACGAAGCTCCTTTACGCCAATGTCCCTACACTTCGTCATACATTGAACCACTATCAGGCCTCGTTGGAGTTTCACCAGTACCACTCACCAAGCAACGACAAAGTTAACATCCAACCACCACAAACACCACCATGTGTTTCGTCGAAAAAAGTCAGCGCTTCACATATATACATAGTTCTAGTTACGATGATGAATGGCGACGATGACGACTTGATAGAGCTGGACCCTATCCTGTATGGGAAGACTCAAAACAAATTTGGGCTGAACCGTTGCGATTGAACTGACTATAAAGGTAAAATTGAAAAAGTTGACAAATATTCAATTGTTGATAATTTATTAGATACTTTTAATTAATTAATTTAATTATATAAGCAAATATTAATATAGAATATTTGTCAATTATTTTAAAATTGATCAAATATTTTAGAGATAATAGGGAGATATTATACACTATTAAAAAAAAATTTCAACAACAAAAAAGTTCAATGTAAGTTTTATATAAAGATATAGGAAAAGTAAAAAAAGGAAGTTTATGAACCTTTTGAGAACTTAATTTCATCTTTTCTATTATGTTTCACGTCCTTCTCTTTATTTAGGTTATATTTATGTTTTATGAAGTGTTAAGCCTCCATGATTTATTTTGTTGTAATTTTTTAATTGAATTTCGATATTAGATGAATAAATTTGTTTGTTCTTTTGATCATTGTTTTTATTTATTTTTATTTATGTTTTTTGAGTTGAGCTGGCCTAAGTCTAAGGGAAAAAAGTCTAGTTGAGTCAGCTGAGTTTAAAGGTCAAGTAGAGTTAGTATGACTAAAGGTTAAGTCAAATTGGTCCAGTTGAAGTTCGAGTCAAGTTTAAGCCAAAGATTATGTTAGACAGATGAAGAATCAAGTCAAGTCGGTCCAAACCAAAGGTTAAGTCATAATAAACTGATATGGGCTTGGCTAAAGGTAAACTTGAGTCAATTCAGGTAAAGGTTGACTCGAGTCAATTTAAGACAAAGGTAAACTAAAGTCGGTAAGATTGAAGAATCGATTTAAGTCAACTTATGTCAAAGGCATGTTAGTTTAGGCTAAAGGATGACTTTAGTAAGCTTGAATGAAGGTTAACTCGAGCTAAATGCCGCTCAAGTCAATCAAATCGAAAAGTCTAATTGACTAAGCCTAAGTTGAGTCGGTTAAAAACAAAGATCGACTTGAGTTAGTTTGGCCAAAAGTTGAACCAAATCAATGTAGTGAGCCAATAAAATGGAGACTTGTTTAGGAATGAGTTGGGATAGCCCATAAGCTATAAGTCAAATGGAGACAATGAAAAGTAATTGTGAAATTTCATTTTTTTTTTAATTTCAAATTCAATTGTTTTAGTTATTTAAAAGAAAAACCATATTAAGTAGCCTTAATTCTTTTAGGCTTAACCATCCTTCTTTCTTTGGTTTACATATATTTTTTTACTTGATCCATGAGATCTTCCTATCCTCACTCTAGATATATTGGTAATTTAAAAAAGGACAAGTAAGACAGAGGTAAAGAAGTCATCATAGATTTTACCATAGTTACTTTCTCCACAACAGATGTGTTTCTTTAAAATTTCAATAATCTATATTTTACTTTGACTAGTATTCTTTGTCAAAGCTGAAATTCTCTTGTATTTCCACTTACTTCCATTCCCAATAAACGGTACTATCATAAGATTCAATCTGGATGCCTTTAATTCAATCATCTCCGTCCTTTTTGAGATATTCTTTAATGGCTTTGGCAGACTTTAAATACCCGATTCGAGTGAAAATTATTGGTGACATTACAACAAATTGGGTTACCGTTGCCTTAGCTTTTCTTGTTTTTCTATCTGTGATTTTATATTTGACTCATAGTAGAATTGTCGGGTAATATAGAAGCTTCATATTCTTCTTTTGTTGCTAGCCAATGATATAAAGCTTCAAGGTAGGATTCTATTCGAACTTCCCAAAATTATGGTAATTTTCGCTATTGAAGACTTGGTGCTATAGAGATTTGAATCTCCTAGATGTTACTCTAAGAGGTCCCTGGAGAATAAAGTTTTATACCAATTATTAGTAATAGTCCTTAAGGAATTAAGCAGATTGAAAACAAATTTTTAAAAGAGAAGAACTGATTTTCTTAACAAATATCCATTACAATATTTTAACTCTGAAAGCCATAAATTTCCAAAACTAAAAAACATAACTTCCCAAAAACTAAAAAACATATAACATCCCATAACACACACACTTTACTTCTTGACTAAAAACCATATAACTCTGTTTCTTAAAAACTGAAATAATACTTTGACAATTGAAACAAAATCGTAAAATAAAACACACTTAAATAACTTTCTAACGATGTCACAAATTTACTATTCTTGAATAATATTAAGTTTATTTTTTCTTAAAGAAATATGAATTGTGAATATATATATATATATATATATATATATATATATATATAAATATATATAATATTAACAAGAGATAAAATTAATTTATAATATATAAATGAATAATTATAAATCGATTTTGAAAATACAAGTTAAATTTAAAATTACTTTTTAAGAATCTATCTTACGTGGTTTGTTGAACTTTTCTCATTAGCTATCTACAAATCTTTAGACACATAAAATGTACATATTTCACGTAAGAACTATGTAACAAGGTTATTGAACCTTTATTATTCGCTATTAGATTATCTATAAATCTTTAGACTAATGCATGAGATGTGTAAGAACTTAGAAAATATAGTAATAGAGTAGATAAGTGTATTAAAATGATGAGACGAACATTTTACTTTAAAAATATAACTTTATAATATAATAGAACTTCCTAAAGCTCGATTCATTATCTTAAACACTTCATCTCTCTAAAATTCTACTCTCTAAACTTTCTCTGCATTCTCTCTAGAATTTCTCTCTACTGAGTTGTTGGATTAATGATCAGGGGGTGCCCAAACGTTCACGGCGTAGAGGGATACACAACTAACCGATCAATTTCTAAATTTTAGCGAGTAAGTTGTTCTTCCCTTTTCTCCACTGGTCTTGAGCTTATACCATGCAATTTTTGCTGGTTGCATGCGTCTTGTAGCGTTCTTCTTCAATTCTCTGTTCAATTCTAGCTCTAAGAGCTGTTTCTATCACCAATTGGTGGTTTGTAGGGTTTTGTTGAGTTTCCTTGCTATGTAAGGTGTTGTTGAGGTGATCCGGTGAGCTGGGCTGTGATCTTTGAGGTAAGGGGAGCTAGAATACTTCTTTATAACTAGTTATATGTTATGTGTATATACTGAATTATGCATTAATTCTGCTGTTTGAGTTACATTTTAAATTTTGAGTGTATAGAATGGTATGTACTGCAATGTTCATCTATGAATCTGTGAACTGATGCTTGTGAACTGATGTAAATGTGATGTGTAACTGTAATTGAGTGTGTTAGATGAACGTAATATGTTGTGATAGTTGTTATGTTGAAGTTAAGTGAATTTGGTAGTGTTTTAGGTTATTTTAGAGGAAGTGAGGTAGTGAATTTGAAAGTTGGGGGTCAAAGGCCCTTGTAGTCTGTTGGGGCAGTCTAGGTTAGTTATTTGTAATTTGTTAGAGTCCTCAATCTGGTCAAAAACAGGTGCAAAGTGATAGAATTGAATTTGGGTCATTAAGTTGTTGAATTTGGTGTTTTAGAATATGAATTGACTTTTAAACACTATGGATTGATGTTAGGAAGGTTTAGAATCACTTAGATAAGTCTAATTAGGTATAAAACACAATCTAGGGGTGTAAGAAGTTGAGGAAAATGATTAGAATTGGTAATGGGGTGTGAGTTGCTTAATTCGGTTTTGCAGATTATGCAGACTCGCTGAAGCAAATGGTTTCGCATAGCGAGTCCTCACAGTGAAGTGCTCTCTACCTAGTCATTCGCACAACGAGTTGGTGCGCTGTGCGAGTGACTAGAGATGGTTGCTCTCTGTCTACTTATTCGCATAGCGAATCTGGCCGTTGTGCGACTAGTAGTGGTCTGGAATCAAAGCTAGATTAATTCGAATGACGAATTTGTGCGTACAACGAGGTGTTTGGGGTGTGGTCTCTATTTAGGCTCTCGCATAGCGACCCGTGTGCGATATGCGAGGTGCTTGAGGTCTGGTAGCTTTGCGAGTTAATTCGCATAGCGAAAGGTGTCGCTGTACGAGTAACTCCTGTCTCGCCTTGCTGATAGGGTGCGTTGAGCGAACCATCTGAGTATAATGTAATCTTTAGTTCTTTATCTTGGTTTGAATTTAGTGCAATGTTGTTTGAGATGTAAAGTATGATTGATGTATATTGCTAAATTAAAAGTATATGAATATAAGAGACATGAATGGTGTTTAAAGTGAAAGTATGGTTAATGGACATAATTCCATGATCCTCAAGGAGATGATACATGGTGGTGCCCTATGTTGTGATTCAAAGTGAATTCTCTTGTTGAGAATCAAGTATGTTTAGATTGAATGAAGGAGCTCAGTCTTGGGGGTTATCCTGAAACTCCAATGGTCTTTCATTCTCAAGTAGAGAGAATTGATCCATGTCGTGAGGAGTAGCAAGAGGTCTTAGTCTTTGAGGATTTCAGTATGATCCAAGGCGTGGTACAGACTAACCTCGTGAGTGTGGTAGGGTGAAATCCATTGGCAATGGCTTTGCAAAACAGTAGAAGCTACCACGAGTGCATGACCCGCCTTAGCTCGACAATCATTCTAAGTCCGGACGAGTCAAGTTTAAAGTATAACATGTTATGATGTGTGATCCAGTTTACTTGAATTAAGCATGTATGTGCATTATTGTAATAAGTATGATCTTTGTATATCTAGCTCACCCTTCTGCTTGTGTTTGTATCTTGTTTGTGTTATGTTTTCTTTTGTAATGATCATCCATTAGATGTGAGCAAAGATAGATGAGGTGCCTTTGGAGCAGGTCTTGGAGGGTGATGACTCAGCTATATAGTCTAGCCAGGCTATCTATTTTGTTTTGTGTAGTTTTGAAATACTCTTTGGTATATAAAGTTTTAAATTTTATAGCCATTTTCGGATGACTGTAAGATTAACTCTCTATCTCCATGTCTTTAACTGTTCTATTATATTATAATGTAGACTACTCTTTTATATAAGGATATTACAATATGTACCTATCTAATGTAAAAAGTATGTGTTGAAGATTTCACATCAAATAAAGATAAAACCAAAATTTACATTTTATAAGTTAAAAACAATTCTAAAACTCACTTTTCTAAATAATAAATATAAAAAAGTTTATATTGACTAACTTATATATGTATATCAGCATCTTAACTTTTCCTTTGGAAAATGATTTGGTGATCCAAAATATGAGATCGGGATACTTTTTTTTGTTAAAATTGTTTTTTGGCCGATTCTTTACATTTGTGTATTCAAATTATATAAAATAAAGAGACACAAAAGCTAAATTTTTTAATGTTGAAATTATGGAACTAAAATGTATCCAGTGACAGAGCTCCCAATAACATCAAAGACTTTGATGTATATCAATTTCAAGTTAAAAGAAGGATGCACGTAATTGCCAGCGAAAGGGATAAAACAATTTTGTTTCTCCTAAACCCAAATTATCAATTGATTAGACTTTCGCGTGGCTATCTTAGCACAGTAGCCTGCAACTAATCCCGCCATAAGATCTGCAAAGCATCAAGAAGTCAACTTGTTTAGCACAATACAGCTAACTCCATAGCACGAAACCTAAATTTAATCTAAAAAATTAGATATCATGGATGCCCACAACATTCACATTACTTGAATAAAACATAAGCATGCTGTATAAATATACGAAACATTTCATCATGCCCTAACCAAACACGAATCACAAACCCCTCTATTCTCCTCACTCGACGTTGAGAATTCCTACAAACATGGCTGCAATTTCTCAACAAAGGGTCAAAATCTGTTTGGTCTTATTATGTCTTGTTTCAGCTTCAGCTTATTCAACATCTTCGTCAACAACTAGTTCTGTCACTTTATCTAATTCTCTGCTAAACCCCCTTTTTTATGCTATCAAGTGTCCCCAAGCTCTAGACACCATTAAGAAACTAGTAATCAATGCTTTGGCAAATGACCCTCGCATGGGTGCTTCCTTGCTCCGTCTTCATTTCCATGATTGCTTTGTCCAAGTAAGTCTGTTATTAATCTTTTTTATATATTTCATATTTACCTGCATGCAAGAGCTGCAACGTTGTTTGACAAGTGAAATCTATGTTCCTCCCACTTTGGATATATACCAATCCCCACCATATACACATGACGATCCACACTAACTGATTAGACTAATAATTCCCCACTAGGAATTATTACGATTGTAGTTAAATATATGATTTCATGCTCTTAATTTTTATAATAAGAAAAATTCCTCAACCTCTTAATTAGAATAATGTATAGTTTACTTTATCTTTTGTCGTTCAATTATGTGACTAACAATTTACTTGTGTGACATGATAGCTATTTAGTATATTTTATCTTCTTGGTTTCTTAAAATAGTTTTTATGTTTCTTTTATATGTAACATTAATATTATTATTTTATTATGTTTTATATTCTTTGATGCTGGTGTAACTTTTATTAAAATGTCAATTCTATAACGTGCTCTAAACACAGTCGTGTTAATTAATAATCGGGTAACAGAAGGACGTGGCATGTTTGGTTTTGTTATTATTTCTAATTAATATAGATCTTCGATTTTGATATTATTTCTAACTAATAAATCTTTGATTCACTTCCTCATGTCAAAAAGTCATAAGAAAAAAGGTCCGACAGTGAGTAATACTACAAGTCTAAATTTCGATTGAAATAAACTTTTATACCTTTATTATAGCAGTGAAACTTATCACTAATTCACTTTCATTAAACTTGTTAGTAACATGAGATTTATATTAATTAAAAATAAAACTAAATCATAGTATATAAATGTTACCTTGTTATATCGATTTAACGAGCTTGATTTAAGCATAAATTTCACCTACTTAATAATAGAAAAATTTTTAATTGAAATTTTTTCCATAAAACATAACTCTGTACAAATTTACTGACTATAATAATATAATGAAACATGTTCTAAGTTTTGGTGGCATTTTGAAGGGATGTGACGCATCGGTTTTGTTAGCGGACACAGCAACTTTCAGAGGCGAACAAAGTGCCTTACCTAATGTGAATTCTCTAAGGGGTTTTGAAGTCGTAGAGAAAATAAAATATGCACTAGAGCATGAATGCCCCGGTGTTGTATCTTGCGCTGACATCTTAGCAGTTGCTGCAAGGGATTCTGTTGTTGCTGTAAGTGTTTCCCTTATCAATGGCTAATTATATAAGCAAATTATTAGAAAACACTTGAATATATGAATGCATATATGAGATGAGAAACTGATGAGTGAGAAAAAAATGTTCAGCTTGGTGGTACTGGATGGCCTGTTGGCTTGGGCAGAAGAGACTCAACCACTGCAAGTTTCAGTGGAGCCAACACTGATCTACCATCTCCCTTTCTCAATCTTGATGGTCTTATCGCTGCCTTCCAAAAGAAGCTTTTCACAGCAAAAGAAATGGTGGCTTTATCAGGTAGATAGATACACAATACAACACTGCATGCAACACTCTTTTTATATCAACCACCTCTTTATCTTTTCCCTTTCTTTCAATTGTTTTCATATATGTTGAACTAGTTAAACTTGTTGGTGATGAGCAGGTGCTCACACAATTGGCAGTGCCAGATGTTTACTGTTCCGATCAAGGATTTATAACGAGAGCGATATAGACCCCACTTATGCAATCCAAATGAGAGCTAACTGTCCCAAGGTTGGTGGTGATAGCAACTTGACTCCCATAGACATCACCACTGAACATTCTTTCGACAATGCTTACTACACAAATTTAATTAACAAAAGGGGTCTTTTCCACTCTGATCAACAACTCTTCAGTGGCGGTTCCACGGCCACCCAAGTCAAATCTTACAGCACTTTCCCGTTACTCTTTAAATTCGATTTCGCTAACGCCATGCTCAAGATGAGCAACCTTAGCCCACTCACCGGCACGCAGGGTCAGATCAGAAAAGTGTGCAGCAGAGTGAATTGAGTTCAGTTCTTTGATTTTAACTGTATGTGCTAATTCATAATGTTCAGGCATTTCCTGATGAAATCTTGCATTCGTTTGTTTGTTGAAGTTTCATTTGTGTCAAGGTTGGACACATTCCGTTTATGTTTATTATATAATGTGATTTTTTTCATTTTCATTTCAAAATTATGAGTATATTTTTATGTATGTTCTTCTTTTCATCGTCAACCATGCAAATTGTTTTTAATCACATTGGTTAAAAGAAAAGTAATTAGTTAACCAAATAAATAAATAAGTCATCATTAAGCAATTACGTTGCAAATTTTAGTTTAACCCATTTAGCCAAAAAAATTCCCCCAAATATGCAGTGCTAAATTAGCAAGTTTGTGCTTTTTTTCTGAGTCGGTTAAGGAGGAAATGACTTAAGAAGAGCACTTTCTGTGTTGATTTCCCCACAACCTAGGAAGAAATGATGTCTAGTTTTAAAAGCAGAGTAATAGAAAACGAATGATTCACTAAAAGGATCATTTTTGTTTTACAATATCCTTTTACTCATGGGCAAAATATATAGTGCTCCAATATGTTTATAAGAAATAGGTTTAATCCTTTACTACATCCCTATTTATGTATGAATGTCTCAATTGGGTCCTCGTTTTTTAAAGTGTATCAAAATGGTCCTTAATTTTGAAAATTGATATCAATTGAGTCCTTTCCGTTAAGTTGGCTGGACGGCGTTAAAAAAATTGATGAGTGGATCCTGAGATGACGAACGGACGCTCGTCCAACAGTGAACGAACGCTCGTCCATCAGCGAACGAACGTTCGTCCATCAGCGAACGAACGCTCGTCGACCACCGAACGAACGGTCGTCCAGTGTGGAACGAACGGTCGTCCAGCAGTAAGAGATCGACGAGCGTTCGTTCTCTGGTGGACGAGCGTTCGTTCGCTGGTGGACGAGCGTTCGTTCCCTGGTGGACGAGCGTTCGTTCGTCATCTCAGCATCCACTCATCAATTTTTTTAACGCCGTCCAGCCAACTTAACGGAAAGGACTCAATTGATATCAATTTTCAAAATTAAGGACCATTTTGATACACTTTAAAAAACGAGGACCCAATTGAGACATTCGTACATAAATAGGGATGTAGTAAAGGATTAAACCTAAGAAATATGTACAATGTTTTTTGTTATTAGGTTCACATATTTCATAATTAAGTCCTGTATATTTGATATCAAAATATCCCAATCTTTAACAATCCAATGTTATTCAAACAAAACACAGGGTAATAAGAAATTTTGTATGGGGAACATATCTCTTTCAAAAAAAACATAAATATAGTTTCTATAATCCTACGACAATCCCCAACCATGTTGTTTATAACCACGATTTACATTGACTAGAGATAAGATTAATTTATAATATATAAATGGATACAAACTTCATCTTACAAACTGGTTTTGTCGAGTTGAGTTAGGCTTAAAGTTCACTCCTAACATGTAACATGTACGACATTGAAGCACTTGATATAGCATAGTGAGTAGCAAACGAGCTTGTAGGTATGTTTTTTTATTGGCAAAACATAATGGATATTTTGAGTGTTTCTACTCTTTTACAAAAAAAAAACGGTTTGGAACATAGGAAAAAAAACAACAAACAAGAAACCATAAAAGAACATAGAGACCAACTAAAAGATATTATAAATATAGGGTCGTACTCTCCCTTGTTCTAATTTCAATGATGCACTATTTGCAAAGTGGATATGAAGGATAGTTGAAAGGTTAGGTTGTAGGAGATGTCCTTGAATAAGTATTGGAATTAGAAAAACTCAAGCAAAGGGAAGGAGTCAAAGTATGATTCATGGTGAGGAGGAATCTAGAAAAGATAATATGAAAATCGGTGATGGAAGTTTAGTAGGAAAATTGGGAACATGAAAAACTATCACATTTTGGGATTAGAACGGATTCGAACACTAGTACAAAAACAAAGTATATAACTTACGCATTCAACGTCCAACCATTGAAAAACCAACATTAAAAATGATCGGTGACATTTTTGTAAATAAATACAATTATTAGACGTCGTTCAGAACTGTAATTCGACGTCAATTTGTTATAAGACGTCGAATATTGAGATGCTTGACGTCCTATATTGGATAAATTTTGCAAAAATATTTGGCCCAAAGGTGAAAATATACTTACGTATGACGTCGAATGCCTTAGCGTTAGATGTCAAAAGGTTATAAGAATGTCCTAGCGTTAGACGTCAAAATGTTAGTGAATTCAATAAAAATTTGAGCGGGAGATTGAAAGTTCATTCACTTTATCTTAGTGTGCGAGACTCTTTTCTCTGCTCAAACATTTCTGGAACGAAGTTTGACGAGCATCACATGTAATCTTTCCTTCATTTGCTATACAAACGCATGTTAATTAATTACTTTGGGTATGATTTTCGTTTGTTTTGACCGATTATTTTCGTGTTCTTATCCTTCATAGGCGCATTCTGCTTTCTCTCTCACGGGTGGCAACACTTTATTCCGACGAACCCACCTTTTGAAGGTTTAGTTTTCATTTTCGTTTTGAAGAACTTATTTGTTAAACTTGTTTCTTGTTGTTGTTTGATTGAACCGGTTTGTTGTGGTTGTTTGGTTGAACTAGTTTATTGTTGTTATTTGGTTGAACTAGTTTGTTGTTGTTATTTGGTTGAACTTGTTTGTTGTTGATACAACAATGTACATTCATAGTTCGTACTTTATAAAATACCAAAACTAAAATTTGTTGTTTTTCTGTTTTTTAGGTTTTCGTAGAGTTGCAAAAAAGTATCACAAAGGATCACAAGTAATTCAAAAAAAATAAAAAAATTGATTAAGGTCGTATATTAACAAAATTCGATGTTAGTTAAGGTAACATCGAATTTTTTAAATTTAACTTCAATTTAACGTCTCCTGATATGGCGTCGACCTTAATTTAACACTACTACAAAATTGGACATAGATAGCACTTAATAAATAAGCGCTATCTATTAATGTGCGGAATGATAGATAGCGCTTTTTTAAACAAACGATATCTATAACCATGACATTAGATAATGTTTTTTTAAAAAAGCGTTATCTATAACTTTTTAATATTATTTTTCTAATTAATTATTTGAAATATACCAATAGATAATTTTTTAAAAAAACGCTATTTATGAAAAGCAAATAGATAACAATTTTTTAAAGAGTTACTGTCTATTGAGACTCAATAGCTACGACTTTTTAGGATACGTGCCATGTAAGAGTGTTAAAATAATTTCAGTTCGCGGTTCTCCTTCCAGAGTATATTTGCATTTTCGTTTTTGCTTCGCGTTTCTCCTACGAGTGTTTGTGCGTTTTCGTTTCTGCTATCAGTCACTGCAATCTTAAATCTCGTGTGGCTCTCGCGTCTTTGTTCCGTTTCAGTTGTCGTGCGTGTGGCTTTCATCGTGTGGCGTCTTTACTCCGTTCAAGTTGTTGTTTTCATCAGTGCATACTGCCTCAAGCTGTAGGGCTCCTTCATTTCCTTTGTTTTAGGGTTTCCGTTTTAGGTATCTCGTTCCCTCTTCCACCTTCTCTTCTCTGTTTCGTTTCTTCTTTGCCCTATTTTCATGAAAATTCGTTTTCCATCAAGTGTTGATCACGTCACTGAAGCACTTGTTTTAAAACTGTGTTGGTGTACTGGGCGTAGGATATTTTTTCGTGCACTGGGTTTAGGAACTCGTTCTCACTTGCTTTGTTGCTAGGGCAAACCCTGAAGGAGAACAACACTACTCTAGTGAGTCTTCTCCCTTATTGAATTAGAATTCTGGAATTGAACACGTTAGGTTTTGTATGACGCCATGTACTCTTACTCTACTTCAATTGCAAGAAGATTCCAATACGTTTTAGGGGTTTCCAATACTCTGATCCTTGTCTTAACCAGAGATACAGATGCGAAAGACAAACGCTAAAAATTTTCCATTGGGGAAAATCAACGTGTATATACACATTTTAATAGGAACACATTATGTTCAAACAGTAAATAAAATAAAATAAAGTTGGGGCCAAAATAGGAACCCATTCCATTACACATTATTCCCGTCATATACATGTACACGCTAGGTTGTTGCCTAATGCCAAGGTACAGAGAAGGGCACAAAAACCCTGAGCACATAGCCCAACTATTTAGTTATCTGAATGTGTTGAATTATCAGTATTAGCTCCTTATTCCTCTGTCGGACAGAGCTGATTACGGTTAGTCTCGATGAGGTCTAGGCTAATTCAACCTGAGACTCACAGTTGAATAGTAAATTCCAACTAAAAAGATAATTAAGTATGAGCAATGTAATTATTTAAAAAAGGCTTAAATGCTTACTTCGTCCCCATGTAAGAGGTGAATTTCTGTTTAGTACCCGGTTTTAAAAATGTAGACATTGGGTGTCAAAATTGTCAAAATTGTATGAATTGAGTCCCTTCCGTTAAATGGACACAAACGGAGGAATCTTCATATTTTCTTCTCTCTCCTCTGATTTTCCTGAAATGCCCCAGCTTTTTCTCTCTTTTTAAATCTTTTTTATGTCATTGGAGCACCTAGTTGAAACATGCACATCTTTTCTGGTTATATATCTTCATTTTCCACTATCTCTGATACACTCAAAATCTTCCTTCAACTTCTTGAACATCTCAAGCACGCTCCTTCTCCATCTTTTACCTCATAAGAAACCATTTCTAAATCAGTATTTATATATTAAAATTTAGATAATTTTTTATTCTTAAATTCTTTAATTTTTATAAGTGACAAATCTATATAATTTTTAAATAATATTAATATCAATGTAAAGATATATACCATTAAATCTACTTTAATAAAATAGAAGCCCAATTAAATAAAAACCAAAATTAAAATCAAAATGAATCACACATCTAAATAAAAACATCAAATTATTAATTAAAGTTAAATAGTTACTGTTCTCTGCTAGATTTAGTAGTACATGAAAAATGAAATTGTTTTAACACTTCCTAACCGGCTACAATTTCAATTTAAGTTAACAACAAATACTCCAGCTAAGTTTATTATATACTAAAAAAAGGCACATTCTTATAGAATTTTAAAATGCAAAACTGATTTGATTAGTTTTATATCACATACATGTTTGTATTATAATATAATTAAGAAAATGTATTTTTGTCCGAATTTCAATTATTTATATTTTTTAATTTTAATAATTGCAACAAACACAAAAAAAAAGAATTTCTTTTACAAAAGAACACTAACAAATAAGTTTCACGATTTCTTTTTCACTTTTTTTCTGTTTCTTTTTATTTACAGAGGAACATTGTTTTCAAATAAAACAACTAGCATGTTAAAAATTTAATAACAATATAACAGTATATTTTCAACAGCTCTATGGCAAACCCAAATCCTCTTCAACTTTCTGCTCTTAATCAAATAAAACTGCACCTTCTCGGAGAACTCTCTCCTCTTCCGATCACACCCTCTTCCTCTTCTGATGTCACCAAAAATAACTTCTCTTTTCTATTTGAGGAACCAAATCTCACCTCATCCGAATCAAACTTCATCTGTTCCCAATCTTCAACTTCTCACTCATATGCAACAATGGACCATTTTTTCTCTAACTTTTTCGACTTCCCAACTACATCCACGGAACACCAATTCTCTCATTTCAAAATTGAGTCCAAACCCCAAATAAGATCACCACACTCCGAATCCAGACCTTCAAACATCAACCTCGGATTTCACGTTTCCGAACACACATGTCCCAGCGTCGTGGCCGGGGTCGAATTGGAGGAGGGAGTCGGCACCGTAGTCGGGAAGAAGGGGTTGCAAGCCTTCAACGGCGAGCCACAGATATCTATGTTTCCTGCTAGCGTTGTGTTCCAAGAAGAGTCCAATGAGGTGGGTTAAGTTGTTAACGAAGAAAGGAATTTGACCGGTGAAGTTGTTGGAGGATAATCCAAGCGAGTGAGACGAGCAAGGGCAAGTGAGACGAGCGAGGGAACTCACTGGAGATTTGGAGGGAGAGGTTGCCGAGGAAAGAGAGAAAAAAAATAAATATTTAATAAAAATATAGGAAAGAGAGAAAAAGGTCGGGGTATTCCAAGAAAAGCATAGGAGAGAGATTAAAATGGGGGATGAATGTTTTACAGAGGACTTGGAGATCAACCTCTAGATGAAGTTATTGAGAAGCTTAACAATGAGAAACCCAAAGCAGATGATGCTGATTTAGAGAAAATTGATCAAAATGATAAGACAGAGTTGTAACAATCGGTATAGACATAATTCTATAAAAGTTGAGATAAAACAGTTGAGTCACTCATTTTCAATGATTTACGAGTCTTCTTAAATTTTTAGTCCTTCTTTCTCTTTTAATTACTCTGATAAACTGCTTATCAATGAGAGTGAAGTAATAATCACCTTTTGTTACGGTATAAGGTAGGGATAATGATAATAATAAGGTTTAGAAAAGATATGAGAAGGAGAAGGAAGGTATGAGGGAAGTGAGACCGAACAGTATTGACCGTAAAGACCGAACAGTAGCCGCACAGTGGAAGGTGTGGAGAGGTCTAGCCGAACGGTGGAAGGTGGTGAAGAGCTGGAGTCGAACGGTAGGAGGCAGGGGGAAGCAAGCCGAACGAAGGAAGGCGAGGAGCGACCAGTCCGAACGGTGGAAGACGAGGAGCGACCATGCCGAACGGTGGAAGATAGGGAGTGAGTAGGCCGAACAGTAGATAAGGGAGAGTGACCAAGCCGAATGGTGGGAAGCAGCGAAAGACCTGAAGTCTATCTGTTGAAGAGTGACTATCTTAACTGGGACAATAGTTAGGATAGGCGGGAAATATTTAGAAATAATTATAGTAAATAAGAATATATCTTAGGGAAATATTTTATTTAGAACAATATTCATATTTTATTCTAGGGAAAGATTTTATTTAGGAAATAATTAGTATAAATAAAGGAAAAGTCTAGGGTTAAAGGTATGATTTTGATTATTGACATGAGTCAGGAGCAACCTCAAAGACGTCTAACCTGTATGGATCGGACGTCTATAAAGGGTCCGACGTCTCATTAACGTCACCCATATAGACGTCAGACAGAGATCAGACGTTAAAAACCCAAAATAACAGACGTCTAAAGTCCTTTTTGCACTAGTGCAAGCAGCTATGCGTCCTATGAGGGAGGTTATGCTCCCAATTATTGTTTACTTTTGTTTATCCAAATATTACCATAAAAAAAAAGACTCATTCATCCATTATCATTCGTTTATTGTTTTGTTACGTGTGTGAGAGTGTGAAAGGTTGTATTTGGCTTGTTTAGGTACTCAGGTACGTAACAATTGGTCCGACTTGCTGGATCGTCAGAGAGGAGAAAAGGGCGTGAGGAAAGAATCTGCCGGATCAAATGAGAGGAGTGTGTGGCCAGCGGAGTAACAGAGAGGAGTGAGAGACATCATGGAGGGAAGGATGAATGCAGTTGAAGGGAAACTGGAGAGCATGGGGTAGAGACTGGAGGGCATGGAGCTGTCCATAAGGAGGTTGAAGGCAGAGTTGGGTGGAATACGCCATGAAGTGCAATCCAACTGGAAGAAAAGGCTAGAGTTCCCCATTTTTGACGGGGTTGATCCATTGAATTGGATCAATAAAGCTGATAAATGTTTTGAACTACAAGGGGTGTCAGAGGAAGAGAAGGTGCGCCTAGCCTACATCAGTATGGAGGAAAAGCCTGGATACTGGTTCAGATTTTAGAAGGGGAAAGCCATGAATTGTTCTTGGGAAGGTTTAAAGGAGGCGATGATGATCTGATTCGTAGAAAGAAACACGGGGTTAATCTTCGAAAGACTCGTGGCCAGTAAGCAGTCGGGGACCGTGAAAGAATACGTCCAAACTCCGAACGCGAAAGGACTGCCAGATACGAACGGTAGCAGACTGCTAGATCCGAACGTGAGAGAATGGGCGAAACCTAAAGAGGGAGGACTTACTAAGCCGAATGGGAAGGGACTGCTGAAACCGAACGGTATCGGACTGACAGATTAGAACACGAAAGGACTGACAGAACCGAACGGTAGCAGACTGTTGGATCCGAACGTAAGAGAACAGGTCGAACCTAAAGAGAGAGGACTTACCAAGCCGACTGGGAAGGGACTGTTGGAACCGAATGGTAGCGGACTGACGGATTTGAACGTGAGAGGACAACCAGAATCAAACGTGATAAAAATGTCGAAACCGAACGGGCTAGTATTGGAAGGAAGAATGAAGGCTTTGGAAGGAAGGGCAGATGGAAGAATCAATACCCTAGACAAAACAATGGATTCTGTAAGAAGGTGGGCCAGCGAAAAGAACAAGGGGTTTGCAGTTTTTGATACACCAGCCAAAGGGAGAGAGCGACGTGAAGTACTAAAAGACATCAAAGACCAATCCCTCAGGGCTTATGATTTTGGAAAAGTGGTGACCAGAATGTTGGATGAAGAATGGAAGACATTGAAGGAGGTTTTACCACCACCCAAACCTCCAGACCTCAATTGGAGCGCAACAGCCAGTGAGTACCCTTCATATGGTAACACGATGATGAAGAGAAGCCAAGAGATCAAGTTTCACAGTTCCAACCTTGAGGACAAGGTTGTTTTGCAGCAGGGTGTAATGTTACGGTATAAGGTAGGGGATAATAATAAGGTTTTGAAAGGATATGAGAAGGAGAAGGAAGGTAGGAGGGAAGTGAGGCCAAACGATATTGGCCGTAAAGGCCGAACGGTGGAAGGCGTGGAGAGGTCTAGCCGAATGGTGGAAGGTGGTGAAGAGCTGGAGGCGAATGGTAGAAGGCAGGGGGAAGCAAGCCGAACGGAGGAATGGGAGGAGCGACCATGCCGAACAGTGGAAGGCAGAGAGCGAGCAGGCCGAATGGTGGAAGGCAAATAGCGTGCAGGCCGAATGGTGGAAGGCAGGGAGCGAGCAGGCCGAACGGTGGACAAGGGAGAGTGACGAGGCTGAACGGTGGGAAGCAGCAAAAGTCTTGAGCTGATCGGTTGAAGAGTGCCTATCCTAATTGGGACAACAGTTAGGATAGGTGGGAAATATTTAGAAATAATTATGGTAAATAAGAATATATCTTAGGAAAATATTTTATTTAGAACAATATTCATATTTTATTCTAGGAAAATATTTTATTCTAGGAAAATATTTTATTTAGGAAATAATTAGTATAAATAAAGGGAGAGCCTAGGGTTAAATGTATGTTTTTTATTATTAAGTTTGTTGAGAGGTGGCTATGCGTCCTGTGAGGGAGGTTATGCTCCCAAGTAATTGAAGGACATTATGCTCCTAATTATTGTTTATTTTTGTTTATCCAAATATTATCATCAATAAAAGAGATTTATTCATCCATTATCATTCATTTATTATTCTGTTACATGTGTGAGAGTGTAAAAGGTTGTATTTGGCTAGTTTACGTACGTAACACCTTTCCTGCACTTAGCAAGACTATTAGATCCACTTTTTGGTATTATTATTTTTATCATTGCTCTGGAAAGTCTTGGTATTGATTAAGTTATTGCCTTATGACCTAACTCTTCTTCCCACTTACAAGAAAGGTTAGACATTACCAAGAATTTGTATCATTTATACTTCTAACTCACTTATAGGACACGAGTGATGCAGTTTAATAAGAAAGGAAACTACTTAAAAATAACAACATTGAATATGGTCGACGTCATGGTTCTCTTCTTAAAAGTATTGTCACTTATGGAGAAACAACATTACCTATATACACAGTGCTAGAGGTAAAAAGCTCTCTATCTAAATTTTTCTAATGTGAATTGCTCTCACGTTTACACGCCCTTGTAATTTGAATCAGTTTAAATTTTTCACGATCTGGAGGAATATGTTAACACTGTTTTTCATATCAGGAAATGGAAAAACATGGAATTGAGGGGAGTGGACTTCAACTACTAAGAGATGTCAGTTGTGCTTTCAGGCCTGAAGTACTAACAACATTAGGAGAGTTACTCCCTATACTATCACACATTGCTTCCTGCACCACCACACTTTTTTTAAATTCCAAAATTATCCTTCATATTCTAAAATATCCTACACCTCCTCCTTTTCTCTTGAACGGATGTCGACATCCGTTGAAGAAAAAATTCTTCAACGGATGTGCCACATCTGTTACGTTTAGTTTTCTTTTTTAAGTTTTTAGTTTTTTTAAGTTTTTAGTTTCTTTAAGTTTTTTAATTATTTACTTTTTTTAAAAATTATTACTTAGTTATTTATAAATTAATTTTATTTTTTATAATAAAATAATTATTATTAATTTAATTTATGTAATATTATTTTAAATAATAATTAAAATACTTTTTAAAAATTTATTAAAACGCATTGAAGTTTTTTTCTTTTTAAAGTTTTTAGTTTTTTATTTTATTATATTTTAAATTAATATATAAATATTATTTAATTTTTTTAAAATTATTATTTAATTAATTATAAATTAATTTTATTTTATTTAATAAAATAATTATTATTAATTTAATTTATGTATTATTATTTAAATAATAATCATAGTTTTAAAAGTTTCATTAAAACGGATTAAATAATAATCATAGTTTTAAAAGTTTTATTAAAACGGATGTGGCAATCCGTTAACGGATGTCGCCACATCCGTTGAAGATTTTAAAAATTTATTAAATCGGGAAGTTTTTTCTTTTTAAATTTTCAGATTTTACTTTATTATATTTTAAATTAATATATAAATATTATTTAATTAATTTAAAATTATTAAATAATTATTTATGAATTAATTTTATTTTATTTAATAAAATAATTATTATTAATTTAAGTTATATATTATTATTTAAATAATAATCAAAGTAGTTTTAAAAGTTTTATTAAAACGAATGTGGCAATCCGTTAACGGATGTCGCCACATCCGTTGAAGATTTTTTTTTTAAATAAAAACAATAAATTAAAATATAGGATTTGTGAATGGACGGATGTCAACATCCGTTGAAGGTAAAACGGATGTTGATATTCGTTTTAGAGAAGGGCAAAATTAGTATGGGGTGGTGCATGAAGCATTCGGTGGTGGTGGAGGGAGCAACTGCCCAACATTAGTATGAGTGTTTCATCCTCCATCTCCAAACTTTTCATCCTGCACCTCCAAACTATAATAAAATTCCAATTTTAACCCTAATTAAAAAGTGTTTTAACTTTTAAAAAGTGTTTTAATTTTTTTAAACGTCGTCAAAGATTCCTAGAGGTCAGTTTGAATTTCAGAGGTTTGGTTTTATATGCATAGCAGTTTACCTCACTGTCATTTCTCTCACAGCACCTTTACCTTTCTCTCCTTTCCTCACAGCACCCTTCCTCTCCTATCACACCCATCACTTACTCTCCTTTCTCACATAGCATAACACAATACAAATACACACTTAAGTCTTTGTTTTCGCACCACAACCACCACGCCGCAAGCTTCTTCTTTTTCGCAAGAGTATTGTTCTCGGATTTATTTTTTCCTTTTTGTTTCTTGTCTTGCGCGCACACCAAATTCTCATTTTCTCATTTTTCCATTTTAGCTTTTCCTTCTCTTTACTGTGTTTCCAGTCGCGCATAGGCATTCTTCTTCCTCCAATTTTCGTTTCCCTGCTCAAATATATACATGATGCATTGTTCCATCTTCAATTTTTAAAATAAATGCTAATCCTTACTGCTTCTAATAATTGAATATTTAAAATATTTAAATAGGGTAACTAAGTTTTAACAGAGAAAAACCTTTGATGTATGAGCACTTTCTGAAAATAAATGTTGCTAAATAATATACACGGCCACGAATGTTCGTAGAGCAAACAATCTCGGATACGGAAATCTGATTTATATATATAATTTTTTTAATCTAAATTAGTTTTATTCATTTTAATAAATTTAGAAAAAAATAATTATATCAATTAAAAAATATCTAATTTCATTACAGACTAATATAAAATCATACATAATTTTAAATTAAAAAAATAATTAAAACAATAATATAATTAAAATTTTATATATGACATCAAACATGTATTGGATATTCGATTTCTCATCATCGGATCTCCACATCCGATTTCTATGCTTAGACTATTCATATAAGAGTATTAAGTTTATTTTGTTTCAAAATCAGTTTTATTAATTTTAATAAACACTACAAAAATAAGAAATTTTAGGAGGGGTTTGTTTCCGACGGTTTGGAAAATCCCGAATAAGTTCCGCGGTTTATGCTTATAACCGCAGGTAGCTTTTTATTTTGAATAATTTTTCGGCCATCCTTATTGTTCACCTTCTTTTCCTGCACCTTCATTTCTAATTCCCTAAATCTAAACCCTAATTCCCTCCCTTCCTCTCCGCTGCCTTCATCAAAATCTTTCCCTGCTATGTGTTCGTGGAGCATCTCTCCCCGCTGCCTTCATCAAATTTTCTGCCAAACCCCTTCCCTACATCGCAATCTTTCCCCTCTGCTTCGTGTTCGTTTCTGCTTTGTGCCTTCCCCTGCTTGGGCTGAGTGTCGAGGTCGATGCGGCAAGGTCGAGGCAGCGAGGACTCTGTTGAGGCGATTTTTATCACTCCCGTCTCCAACCCCTCAAACTCAAATCCTCTCTGGTATGTTCATCTTATCTCTTCAATCTTCATCTTATCTCTTCAATCAGATTATTCTTTGTGTTCTTTTCCTCTTGCTTGAGCCTCCTATTCCTAATACTTAGTTCCTCTCCTTCCTCTTTTACTTCCCATTTCAATTCACACTATATGTATTCATCTGTCTCTCTATCTATATCTTCATTTTTCACTCTAACCTAATATTATTCATCGTTTCTAAAGATCATCTCCTTCAGGTTTGTGATTTCTATGTTTATGCTCTTTTATTTTTGCAATTCGTATTATATCAAAAGCAATTTCGCAAAGATATTAGTTCATGTGCAGCGTCAACTCACCATTTCGCAAAGATATTTTATGTACTTGATCTTTTTGGATAACAGTTATTTACTCCTTTGAACTTTGCAGGTCTTGCACGCTGGTGGAAAATTTGGTGGTGCCAACAGTGGGTACTCTGTCTCAGGAGGTTTGCACTGTGTATATTATGTTTTTATATTTTGACAAGGTATGGTAAGAAAAACCATTAGTTTTAATTTATAAAATATGTAAGCAATGGTACAAATGAATGTCTGAAACTTTTTATATGGTTTTTCCAACCATCTAAATCATGCATAGCCTTAACTTTACGTAACACTCATTCATTAAGATTTTCAAACCTAGAATAGATAAACTGGATTTTTAAAATTCTTAAATTCAGCAAGGAATGGGAATTTGGCATTAAAATTAGTCCTCTTCATTCATTTTGATAGCTTTGTTTTGAAATTTTCCAGAATTCGAATCTTTTTGTTGTAAATTTGAATTTTTTTCTTTTAAATCAGAGCACTTATATCATGTTTTTGTTTCTTTTCTTTTTTTCTTCAATTACATAGCTTCACCAATTTTAACTGTGTTCTTTTTATTCTTTTAAGAAAACTAAATTACCTCTAAATGATAACTTCATAGTGAGCACTGCATCAAAATAAGGTCATTTTTCCAGGTTATAAACTTCTCTGTTAAGTATAAGGCATTGATACTCGAGTATAAACTGGTTGATGTCCTAGCACGAATCCTTTGTGAAAACACATGTAAAGTATACATTATGAGATGTGTGAATAAAAAAGATGTGCCATTAAATGATAAACAAAAACAAACTGTGAAAACATATATCAGTTAAATGTCATTCTAATATAACATCTTCTTAGTAGCTCTCTTTTAATATGCTTCAGCATGGAAAGCTCTCTTTTAAGCTTTTTATTATTATTATTATTATTTCACTTAATTATATAATGTTTTTGCTGTAGGAAATTAAAGCTTAGAGAGAAAGGGTACTTGTTTTCTAGGGTACTTGTTTTCTAGGGCACTTTTGTGGTCATCACATGCATGTCTGCTTTTCTTCTTCACTGTTCCTTTGAAGGTACCAAATTCCAGTAATCTTTTAATTCAATTTTGGTTGTTTTTTTACTCGAAAACGGATTCACACTTTGTACGCTACTTAAACACTCTTTGATTTTGGGGAATCGTAAATACATTATGCAAAGACATGCATTTTTAATACACTACAAAAAAAAAGGCATTACCGAAGGCCAAATCCCTCGGAAACAGCCAAAAGCCGTCGGAAAAAGACATTTACAGACGGCCTACCGACGGCCTACCGATGGCCATCGAGCCGTCGGTAAATCTCTTGTCGCTAACAATTACCGACGGCTTATGGCCTTCGGTAATTACCGAGGGCCAAAAGCCTTCGGTAATGACATGAGATGGGTATTTACCGAGGGGCAAAAGCCTTCGGTAAGTGGCACGAAAAAATAACAATTTACTCTATTTTTTATGAAACCAACCACGCAAACAGACCTGCATAACAGTTTCAAGCACAAACAGACCTGGATAACAGTTTTTAAGTATATACAGATCTGCATAATGTGCATCTCAAAGATGCAATCAGTAATCAATATCCATAGAACATCCATTAAGAAATAGAACATGCATTAATCCATATAACATGTAATTTATAGTTAAAACATAAAACCATATTGACATCCTAACATCCAAAGTCATCTAGTTTTATAACATCGAAATGATCTAAATTCCAATTGTTTGTAATATCCAACAGTTTCTATAAGAAGTAAAAACTAGGTCAAACTAATAATGTACATAGTCTTCATCAGAATGATCTTCATCATCCTGCTCTTGTATTGATGGCTGGACTGGTGTGGGTTGGACTGATGAGGGTTGGACTGATGAGGGTTGCTGGACTGATGTGGGCTGCTGAGGGGCAATGGGTGATGACGAGGAGGGTCGTGGCTGTGTCGAAGGGATATGTTGTATGTCCTGTGAGGTCTCAGGCAACACTCTCATGACCAGGGCCTTAAAGTTTGTAAACTCTGCTCTGAGATCAGTGAGCTCCTGGTCACGTTGCTCCAGTGCTTGCGTGAGGCGGACAACAACCTCCTCAGGAGCAGTGGTGGAAGAAGAAGGTTGGTGCTTTAGAGTACCTCCTCTCGATGCCGTGTAGTTTGCAGCAAGTTGTCCTGCACCGTACAAGCGACCCTTTTTCTTGCCACAGACGATGTCGACCCAGCACTGCGTCCTAGGGATGTCGTCTTCTGCATTACTCGCATCATCCGGTGTAGGAGCTGACTCATGTTCAGATTTAACCTGTGAAAGTCTCTTAGAAAATTCTTCCTATTGAAACATTAAAAGCAATGTTAGGGAATGACATAACATAAATGAAAAATTAGTAATAGTAATAGTGTTATTTGCTTACATGAGTCTTCCGAGATCTTTCATCAACGAACTGATTAGTGCCCTTTCGAACATGAGTCTGTGCAAAGACCTCATCAACATGGACGGCCCGTCCCAGAGCTTGTGCCTGTAACAAAATTGACAATTATAACTGTACATATGAAATAAAAAATACATAAGTGGGGCCATGAAAGCAAAAGTTAGGGAATGAAATTTTACCATACGAATGGCATGCTCATGAATGGTTATCGACCCACCAGTATGCAGGGTGCCACCCTTTTCAGATGCTCTGTTCCTCTGGGCTTTGGCACACTTATTGCGAAACTCTACAGTATTCCAATGAGCCAGTAAAGAGTTCCAAATTTGATCACCTAGCCAGTAAGGGCGCTGTGCTGCATTGCAGGCATCCCTAAACATCTCTGAGAGCCAATGAGATGCTTTCATGTGGAAATTTCTGTGTATCTGAGTTTCATGTTCAGGTTTCCACTGCACCTTCATCTGTAACATTAAAGAGAACAAACATTGATTACAGAACATACTAAAATAAGAGGGACAATTAGTTTAGTGGATTGTTCACCTGAAAACGCTCCCAGAATGGCTTTTTGTCGTCGTCAGTTATTGCTCCCCAAGTAGGCCATGGACTTAAAAACTGTTGCTTAATTGAACGTGTGATGGCCTGGGAAGCAACCCTAGATGGAATAAACCTGCATAATAGAAGTCATATCAATTACAGTAAGGTATAAACATCAAATTATGTGAAGAGATTAATATCTTACCCTTTACCATACGGCTCAATCCATGGTCGATCATGGAGGGGCGGCTCAAGACCATCACCATCACCACTTGAATCTGGATCAGCAGATGGTGTGATAGTCTGAGAAGGCGGTATAGTAGATGAGGAAGGTATCGAAGTAGGGTCAGGGAGAGGAGTGGGGGTAATAACCACAGGGGAAGGAGTAGGGTTTATAATCACAGGAGGAGGAAGAGGGTCTGCCGCAGGGGTAGTAGAAGGGTGTGCTGTAGGAGTAGGAGAAGGTTGTACTGTAGGGGTATGAGAAGGCTGTATTGTAGGGGTAGGAGAAGGCTGTACTGTACGGGTAGGAGAAGGCGCCACAGATGATGTACCGGGGGCAGCAATGCTAGGTAGTCTACCAGGCACCCTAAGTACATACTTTGGTGCCTGCTGTTGCCTCTTTTTAGGCCTTGCTACCCCCTTTCCTTTATCAGGACGTTCTGAACCTTGTCCTGTCATTACTGCATTGGAATGGTTACAAATAAAGGGAGAAAAAATAAATGAATAAGGAAGGATCAATGTTTTTTAAAGTCAATATCTAAATAATTGCATACAACTTTTGACATAGTATTTTAGATAACTGTATTCAAATGATAGTTCAATTTGCTACAATAGATGTCCAACATTCAATCGTCGTCATCTTCATCTTCATCATCTTCTTCTTCTTCATCGACATCATGATCATCATCTTCATCTTCTTCTTCTTCATCATCATCTTCATCTTCTTCTTCTCCTTCTTCTTCTTGTTCTTCGTCTTCATCTTCTTCCTCTTGTTCTTCATCACCTTGTAATTCATCGCCATCACCATCAGGGTCGACCAATGCGGTTATACGTTCAACTTCAATAATTTCTTGTGGTTGTGACATTTGGTCAAGTTGGTAGGCAACATCTTCCTCAACCTCATTTGAGTCAATGCGACCTCTAGGCTTGGTTTGTATTGCTACAACCCAACCACGTTTGTCAATATTGCGGAATGGTGGATATGGCACATAATAAACCTGTCGGACATTAGTTGGTAGAATGAAAGGATCAAACGGTTGATATCTTAATCTCTGGTTGAGTTCGACAATATTAAAGCGTGGATCAACTCTAGTACCAGCTCTAGAAGGATCAAACCATTCATAATAAAAAAGTACTACTCTGTTTGGAGAAGTAGTGCTGTTGTACTCCAGCTCATATATTTTATGAATGATGCCGTAGAAATCATCATAACAACCCTCCGTTAGGCCCTTCACATACACACCACAATTTGATGTTTTCTTTCCTTTAGACCATTCTTGTGTATGGAATTTGTAACCATTGGTGAAGTAAGTGTGCCATTCTTTGACACATCTCATTGGCCAATTCGAGAGATGTCTTAATTCTTGAACTATGGGAGTTAATGCCTGATTAAAAACCTACAAATACATCTTGGTGAAATTATGACAGCAAGAGTCAAATTAACCAATTTCTAAACGTACGAAAATACAGACCTGATTTCTAAACCAATGGGGAAACTCAGAGTGTATTCTAGCAGAACTATTTCCTTCTGTAACTTGCTCGACGAAAAGAAATGAGCTGGTACAAACGAAATTCGTTAGTGTATAACAATTGTGTGGTTGGAAAGATAAGAGATGGATGATGACATACTCAAGGTATGGCTTCACTTCAGTGCAATTGATTAAGACATGGACATGAGCAGAATTGAATTCAGCATCAGTTAACCAATGTGTGAACTCTTTCCCTGCGTGACGGCCAGATTGTCGGAAAACTGATAATGCACCTTCACGTGGTTGAACTTTCCATTGCATTTCATTTATGACATGAGTGGGGGACAACATGAAGTTTTTGAAATAATGTGAGCAAAAATAAGTTGTCTCTCTGTGCAAGTAAGCTGCACAAATTGAGCCTTCTACTCTAGCTTTGTTTTTAACTGAACGTTTGGATTCTCCCATAAACCTTTCAAAGGGATACATCCACCTGTATTGCACGGGTCCCCCAAGCCAAGCTTCATATGCAAGATGAATTGGAATATGCTCCATTGAATCAAAGAATGCAGGAGGGAATATTCTTTCCAATTTGCAGAGAATAATCGGGATATTTTCATCCATCTTTTTAAGGGAATTCTCCTTTAGTGTCGTGCAACACAAATCTTTAAAGAAGTTACTGATTTCTATCAGTGGATTTAACACGTGCATTGGCAAACAACTGAATGCAAGATGGATGAAAGTCTCCATGAATACATGACAATCATGACTCTTCAACCCTTGAATAGTACCGTTCTGAACATTGGCACATCTGGACAAGTTAGAAGCATATCCATCTGGCATTTTAAGCTCCTTCATCCATCCACACACTATTCTTGTCTCGTCTTTTGACATGGTGTAATTTGCTTTTGGTTTAAATAATCGGCCGTTACCTTGCGCCTTCAACTCTAAGTCTTTTCGTCCACAATACAAAGGTAAATCTTTTCTTGCTTTGTCATTATCTTTTGTCTTACCTTTAACATTCATAACTGTGTTGAAGACATTGTCAAAGAAATTTTTTTCTGTGTGCATGACATCAAGGTTGTGTCTTAGCAAGTTGTCCTTCCAATAGGGAAGTTCCCAGAATATGCTTCTTTTTGTCCAATTATGCCATTCTCCAAACCCTTCTATCCTATTCTGACCGGATTCAGTGACTTTTGGATAGTCTTTCACTCTTCTCCACACGTGTGATCCAGTCAACTTTGGCGGGGGACATATCCGTTTCAACTTGTCCTTTGCGAAATGCCTTTTTGTTTCTTCTAAAGGGGTGATCAATGGGCAAGAACCGTCGATGGCAGTCAAACCAACTACTTTTCCGACCATGACTCAATTGGAATGACTTTGTATGTTCCATGCAATGTGGACAAGCTAATCGACCATGCGTGCTCCAACCAGATAACATGCCGTACGCTGGGAAGTCATTAATAGTCCACATCAATGCTGCCCTCATAAGGAAATTTTGCTTCCTTGAAACGTCATACGTCCAAACACCATTCCATAACTTCTTCAAATCATCGATCAAAGGCTCCAAATAAACATCAATCAATGATTTGGGATTAGATGGACCTGGTATTATGCACGATAAAAACATGTACGGCTTTGTCATACACATCTCGGGTGGTAGATTGTATGGGGTAACTATCACGGGCCAACATGAATATGGTGATGCGGAGGCCTGAATGTATGGGGTAAACCCATCAGAGCATAGACCAAGTCTTACGTTACGCGGTTCACTTGCAAAGGAAGGATGTTTACGATTGAAGTGCTTCCAAGCTTCACCATCGGAAGGATGACACAAAAATCCTTTAGTTTTGTTACCATCATGCCATGTCATGTGTTCTGATGTTTGCATTGAAGTAAACATTCTTTGTAATCTTGGAATTATAGGCAAGTAGAACATGGACTTTAAGGGAATGGGTTTTTTTTGCCTCCGTCCAGCATGCATCGTATGATATCTTGGTGAGCCACAAAATTTGCATTCAACCAACAATGCATCTTTTTTACCAAAGTCATTGTCATAGAATAACATACATCCATTAACACAACAATCAATCTTCTTCACTTCCAATCCCAACTTTGAAACACATTTTTTTGCTTGGTAATAATTCTTCGGCATCAAATTGTTTGGTGGTGTCAAATCTAACATCAATTTTGTATAAAAGTCCACTGCTTCAATGGGCACGTTCCAATTAGATTTGCCAGCCATGAGTCTAATGCACACTGATAATTTTGACTCAGTTGAACCTTCAAATACAGGCAGATTTGCCTTTGTCAGTAAATTGAAAAACCTCTGTGTCGTTTCATTTGGAGGCTCTTCATAATGGCTATGGTTTGCTTCTTGTTCAGCGTGGCGACGAAGAGCATTGTCGACCATCTATTGCATATCCGCAAATTGATCTATCTGAGATGTATGTACACTACTATTCAAACCTGATGCAAGCCGCTTTTCAGCTGCAATGGAGGTCGAAGGAATTTGTTCACCATGAAAAGTCCAAACCGTGTAATTAGGCATGAACCCTTTCTGGTATAGGTGAAGCTTGACGACTTCATCTTTCAAAATCCTTGTACATTCACACTTCATGCATGGACATCGAATCCCTCCATCAACAACATAATATTCATATCGTCGGGCCGTCTCCACAAACTCTTCAACTCCGATGAGAAAAGATTCCTTCAAACCTCTCCTTCCACTATAACAACGGTCGTACATCCATCCACGATGGTTGGTAAAATGGGCCATGTTTTGTGACAAGCCAAACAAATAAAAACTTAGCCAAAACAACAACACTCCATGTGACATAAGTAATAAACCTATTACCACTCAAGTCGAACATGGAGGGCAATTTTAACACTACTGTCATAGGCATACAATAAGGGCATGCAAAGACAACTCCTCAGTATCGAAATGTCTTAAACATCCTAAGGGGTTGTGTATTAAATTTGGAGGAGACAACTTATTATTAATAAAGTTATCTTTGTATAGATTACTTCCAAATATTTTGTAGGTTCTAAGTGTTTATACTACTTTTACCTTTCTCTTTCTATTGAGAATGTGTGTAGTACCAAAGGATTTTAAATGACTAGTTAACATAATCAAGTTGTACCATATTATGACTTTTATCCTATTCTGCTAACTAGTTTTAGGTTCTAGGTAGTCATGTTTTGAGTTTTAGGTACTTTTGGTAGTGTCATTTTTGTACTAGGTAGGTTTAACTATTCTAAACTTTTTAGAACAGTATCTGTGTAGTTTGGTAGCCTACTTTAGTATTTTGTGTTTCTTGGTCAAACATTAAGACTTACTTTAAATGTGGTTGGATGTTGGACATAAAGGGAGAGAGTGAGATCAAGTTTGGACCATAAACATGAACCAAAGTCACGGATTATAGGTCTGTTATGTAGTTTTTTACCATACAAATCAGAATTTAAATCAAATACAAGTCCACAATTCAAAATATTCCAATAAGATTATTTACAATGCTAAAATCAGCACATACCCAACAAAGTTTAAAATAAATGCACATTCAGGCACCAAAAACAGGACTTTGAAAACTTCAATAAAATATGATTGAGTACATACTTGTTTCAGATGCTTAATGTAACACCCAAATATTTTAAAGGGTATTACTGATAGTAGAGACTAAATTAATTTGATATCTCATATAAACAATCAAACTTTATTTCAATTACTCCAAAGTACAATACCAAACTTACAAACTTTAAACAATATAGTCTTCACCATTGAAATTTCAACTTATAAGTTTTACACAACATAATCTTCCCAATACAAATTTATTCTTTTTACAAAAATCCCTGAAAGTTTTTCCCCGCATCTCTCTCATCTCTAAGCTTTTTCAACCGCATCTGCAACATTATCTAATCACATATAACATGAGTTATATGATCATAGTACAAACAAATAAGGGTAAGCCAACCATATCATAAAATCATTAACTTGTAATAAAAATATTATAATCATGTATTTCTGCAATTGATAAAATATCATTATTCCGATGTCCTTAATTCATCATTATCAAAATCATCTTTCTCATTTCCATAAATCTTACAAGTGTACCATGCTTACTCATGAAGCCTTATGGTCAGACCGCTCTCTGCCTCCTTCCTTAAGCCTCACTTATATACTATGTCTTACTTTCTGAAGCCTTATGGTCAGACCCCTCTCTGCCTGCTTCTATAAAACTTACGAATCATATGTTTATGTCAAAGCCTTATGGTCAGACCACTTTCTGCCTGCTTTCATAAACCTCAGGTGTTACTTTGCTCATACCAAACTCTCATGGTATAACTCGAACATACTACTCCCGGTAGTAAACATCATTTCATAAGTAATGATTTCTCATATCCACTCCAACATTTCATAAAACCAACAATTCATACCCTCTTATCCACCTAACTCAATCATGTTCATTCTTTAATCATGAATTCATAATAACTCGTTTTGGTATCAATAAATTAAACATATTGCCAGATATCATGCTTCATATTATAAACTCATTTTGCCCATAACGAGTATAACTCAACATATTTTCACCAAACAAAGATCATGGATCAACCAAAATATATCAACATATCTTAGGAACTACATATTAAAGTCTGGGCTCAATGTAATGATAAATAAAATATATATGAAATTTTTACCATGATAATATTATGCATCTACAATCAACTTGTTTTATTTTATTTTCATCCTTGTAGAGATTTTTCTTTACCCCAATTGGTCACCGGAGAGGACCCAGATGTCTGAACGCATCAAACTCACCTTCGACGCCAGCACATATGACTAGTCACAACTGACTGGACCAGGCCAGGGCTGCTCTATGATCAGGGATGTGCCAACTCAGGTTTTTAAGGTTCCTCTATCCTACCAACAAAGAAAGGCCCTCAATAATTAACAATTGATTTATTTAAATTATCTACCATGTTCTCTTATGCTCTAAATTTGAAATGCCAAATTTTAATGTGTTCACTTCCTCTCATAGCAACCTCAAACAATATCTGTACATCTATTTAATACCCATATATAAGCTATTTCAGAACCCTTACTTCAGACCTTCCAACAAGATCAATTTCAGCCAACAAACTCATTCAAAACAGATTAAATTCATCACATCGCAACATGTACAATTTCACAGTTTCAGTTATCATAAAAGTCATAAAATAGATTCACAAGAGCACACCAGTTCAACATTCATATGCAAATATTTTATAAAATAAATTTATACAAAAATAATTAGCTCCCATTACCATCAAAATAATATTAATATAAAAATTTAGGGGAATCAAGAAGTTGAATCTGGCAGAGCCGGTTAGACAACTTCTCATCCTTCCAGAAAGATGCAATAACAAAAAAATAGATAAAACAATAAAATTTTTGGGGAAATAAGAAGTTGAATCTGGCAGAGCTGGTTAGACAACTTCTAATCCATCCAAAAATACAATATAATTAAATAACAAGAACAATAACATGTCTGGGGAAACAAGAAGTTGAATCTGGCAGAGCCGGTTAGACAACTTCTAATCCCCAAAAATGCAATATAATTAAATAACAAGAACAATAACATGTCTGGGGAAACAAGAAGTTGAATCTGGCAGAGCCGGTTAGACAACTTCTAATTCTTCCAAAATACAATAAAAATAAATAAGGAAAGCAATAAAATGTTTGGGGAAACAAGAAATTGAATCTGGCAGAGCCGGTTAGACAATTTCTAATCCTTCCAAAATACAAAAAAATAAACAACTAATAACATACAAATGGCATAACATAATCAACATCACATTTTACAACTATCACACTTGGATATCATCACAGAAGCATACTCTTATTTAATTTTCAAGATCATACAGAAACAAAATACTCCATATTCAAGATTTAAGATCAGACAAAAGCAGAATATAGCATATTCCAGACTCAAGATAATACAAAAGGAAATACTCAAAGTTAGCTCCCCTTACCTCTATTCCAGACTTAGTTTCCTCTTCTCAAACCGTTCTCCGGAAACTTCCAGAATTTCCCCTCTTCAACTAGAATTTCCTCCAACTCTCTTCTCTCACAATTTCTCTAGAATTTTGGTGCCAATCTTCAGCCTCCCCCCCTTGGCTATTTATAGCCAAAAAAATTTACTATTCATTTTTACTATTCACTTTTACTATTCATTTTTACTATTCAAAAATTATTTTTTATTCACCATTCTTATCTCTGAATGATTAATTCTATGTGGAGTGTTCTCTTCCACAATTTATTTTAATATATATATTTTTTTAACTATTCACTATTCACTATTCACTATTTACTATTTACTATTTACTATTCACTTTTCTTAAAAAAAATCCTAAATAAGTTATCAAAAATTTGAAGCTCTCCCTCTAGAATTACTATAATTTTATATCCAAAAATTTACATTTTTCTATCCATTAAAATTATTATTACTAATAAAATGCTAAAATTTACTATTATAAATATTATTTTTTTTTCATGGGTCTTACATTCTCCCCAACAACAATTTTTTTCGCCCTCGAAAATTATCTATTTAACAAAAGACTTTTTAACAAAAGACTACTTACAAAAGAGATATGGATATTCCTTTATCATAAATTCTTCCAATTTCCAAGTCATTTCCTGTGTGTCTTCATCCCAAAGTACCTTTACCGTGCGAATATCCTTTCCTCTTAGCTTTTTCATTTGAACATCTAGTATACGCACTGGTCCAACGTCCATTGTTAAATTTTCCTTGACCTGGATTTCATCAACTTCTAACACATGCTTTGGATCTGGAATATACTTCCTCAGTTGGGATACATGAAAAACGTTATGCAATTTTGCCAATCGAGGTGGTAATGCTATCTCATAAGCCACTGGCCCAATCTTTTTGAGAATTTGATACGGTCCGAGAAATTTTGGTGTCAGTTTCCTCATCTTGATAGCTCTCCCGACTCCTGTAGTTGGTGTTACTCGTAAGAATACGTGATCTCCTTCTTCAAATTCTAACGGTCTTCTTCTTTTGTCGGCATATGACTTTTGTCTACTTTGAGTTGCTTTCATCCGATCTTGGATTAATTTTATTTTTTCTGTGGTTCGCTGTAATAGCTCAGGTCCCACTGTCAGTGCTTCCCCATCTTGAAACCAACACAACGGGGTTCTACATCTTCTTCCATATAAAGCTTCATATGGTGGCATACCAATACTGGAATGATAACTGTTGTTGTAAGTAAATTCTACTAATGGTAGTATCTCATTCCAACTTCCAAGATGATCTAATACACAAGTTCTTAGCAAATCCTCCAAAGACTGAATAGTCCTTTCTGTTTGACCATCAGTCTGAGGGTGATAAGCCGAACTCATCCTCAACTGTGTTCCCAGAGCCTTCTGTAGCGTCTGCCAAAACCTTGAAGTAAACCTTGGATCTCTGTCTGACACAATGCTTGTAGGTATGCCATGCAACCTCACTACTTCCCCGATGTATAATTCCGTCAGCTTTTCTAGTGACATACGTTGATTAATGGGCAAAAAGTGAGCGCTCTTGGTTAGTCTATCAACGATAACCCAGATAGAATCGTGACCTTTTGATGATTTTGGTAAATGTGTTACAAAGTCCATCGAGATACTGTCCCACTTCCATTGAGGAATGTCTAACTGTCGTAACATCCCTCCCGGTTTTTGATGCTCCACTTTTGCCTTTTGACACACCAAGCAGGCTGCTACAAACTCGGCCACATCCCTCTTCATTCCATTCCACCAAAATGAGTCTTTCAGGTCCTTATACATCTTAGTCATACCGGGATGTATGCTAAGACGACTTTTATGGCCTTCATCCAAAATTAAATGTTTCAATTCACTCTTTGCAGGTATACACACTCTGTTCTTAAATCGAAGAATGCCATCTTTACTTAGAACGAACTCCTTGGCTTGATCGGTGTCCAACAACCTGATCTTTTGCTGCAACTCTTGATCCATTGACTGCTCAACTTTCACTTGTTCTAAGAAGTCACTAGTGATTACTAAATGACCACACCATATATGATCTCGGGTTAACTGCAACCCCAAGTTCATATCACGTAACTTTTCTAACAGTTCTAATTCCTTCACCATCAGTGTTGTTATCTGAGCTTGTCTCCTACTCAATGCATCTGCCACCACATTGGCTTTTCCTGGGTGATATAAAAGCTCGAAGTCATAGTCCTTCATATATTTCATCCATCTTCTTTGTCGCATGTTCAGGTCCTTTTGATCGAACAAATACTTTAGACTCTTATGGTCACTAAAAACTTGGAAACTTGCCCCATAGAGGTAGTGTCTCCATGTCTTTAATGCAAATACTACTACTGCAAGTTCTATGTCATGCGTTGGGTAGTTCTTCTCATGCACCTTTAGCTGCCTAGATGCATAAGCTACAGGTCTCCTACCTTGCATTAGGACGCACCCCAAACCTTGATATGACGCATCACAGTATACCTCAAAAGATTTGTTGGAGTCTGGAATGATTAATACTGGTGCTGACGTTAGCTGTTGCTTCATATCTTCAAAACTGGCTTCGCACTTGTCAGTCCACATGAATGGTTGATCTTTACGAGTTAACTGAGTTAGAGGGCCTACAATCTTGGAAAACCCTTCGACAAAACGTCGGTAATAACCGGCTAATCCTACAAAACTTCGTACTTCAGTTACAGTTTTCGGCCGCTCCCACTTTAGCACAGCTTCCACTTTTGCTGGATCCACTGAGATTCCTTGAGCAGAAATCACATGACCCAAAAAATTTACTTTCTCTATCCAGAACTCACACTTTGACAGTTTCCCATACAGTTGATGTTTTCTCAAAATTTCCAACGCCATCCTCAAGTGTTCTGCATGCTTTTCCTTATTCTCTAAATAGATAAGAATATCGTCTATAAATACTACCACGAACTTATCTAAACATGACCGAAATATCCTGTTCATGTAGTCCATAAAAATCGTTGGAGCATTCGTCACGCCAAACGGCATTACTACGTACTCAAAGTGTCCGTAGCGAGATCTGAAAGTCGTCTTTTGTACATCTTCCGTCTTGACAAGAATCTGATGGTACCCAGATCTGAGATCAATTTTCGAAAACACCTCTGCTCCCCTCAACTGATCTAATAGATCATCGATTCTTGGCAAAGGATATTTGTTCTTTATTGTAACCTTGTTCAACTGTCGATAATCCACGCACAACCTTGAACTTCCATCCTTCTTCTTCACCAGCAATACAGGAGCTCCCCATGGAGACACACTTGGACGGATAAACTTCTTCTCCAACAGATCTTCGATTTGCTTTTTCAACTCTGCTAGTTCGGCAGGAGCCATTCTGTATGGAGCCATAGAAACCGGGCCAACTCCGGGCACTAGATCTATTGTGAAATCGATCTCTCGACTAGGTGGTAAACCTGGTACTTCTTCTGGAAAAACATCAACATATTCTTCTACCACAGGTATTCCGATGATTTGTTCTTCAGTATTCTCTCTTTTCTCCTGAGCTAACACCACATAGCAGGTAGCACCATCTTTGATATCTTTCGCAACGACTCGAGTTGAGCTTAGTTCTAAATCGTTCAAATTTAGAAACTCTATCTTTTGTTTCCCGCAGTCAATAAGAACGTGATTGGCAGTCAACCAATCCATTCCCAAAATAATGTCTAGATTTTGAAGGGGTAAGCAGATCAAGTTCACTTTGAACTTGCGTCCTGCAATTTGGATCGGGCATCCGACACAGACTGAACTGGTCGCAACTGGTCCCGATGCTGGTGTAGAAACTACTAATTCACACCCTAGATCATGCATCGATAATCCGAGTCTTTCTAAACATGCTAGGGATATAAAGGAGTGTGTGGTTCCAGAGTCAAACAAAACATATACGGGTTCTCCTAACAACATACAGGTGTGTAAGATTAATGTACCTGGCTTAGTAGCCTCTTCTACAGACATTGCAAATACTCTTCCTGTTGCCCGGGGCTTTACTTCAGCAGAATCTTGTTGTTGTGGTTCACCCACTTTCTTTTTCTTTGGACAGAGATTAGCAAAGTGTCCCGGATCATTGCAGATGAAACATCTCTTCCCTTCAACTCTTTCCCCAATAAGTTTAGGGCAGTCACGTCTGAAATGTGCCCTCCACACTCAAAACACTTCATTGTTCCTCGATATGATAGTTGTGGTTTTTCATAAGGTTTTTTGTTGAATTTCATTGAAGATTCTCCCTTTGCAAGTCTGGAAACTCTACCGGGATCAAACTCCAACAATTCTATCATTCTGGCTTTCTCTACCAATGCTGGAAACTCTTGTATTTCCAATGGCATAAGTACCTTCTTCAGTTCATGCCTTAGTCCTCCCTCGAATTTTCGACATCTCCATTCTTCTATGATATTCTGAGTATAAAACCTCGAGAGATAATTAAATTTTACTACGTACTCTTGTACTGATAACCTTCTTTGTTGTAAGGTCAGAAACTCCGCCTCCCTTGCAAATTTTGCACTGTTTGGAAAATATTTTTCCAAGAACCTTATCTTAAAGTTCTCCCAATTCACAGCCTCACCACGAACCGTCATCAACTGTTGCATACTTTCCCACCAAAAAAAATGATGCATAAGTTAATTTTTGTTCTTCTGAGCAAGTTATTACCCGAAAAATCTTCTCGTTCTGCCTTAGCCAAGAGTCAGCCTCATCAGGAGTAGCCTCCCCATTAAATTTAGTTGGATCATGCCTTAAGAAGTCATTCAAGCTAGAATGATTTTGAGGTACTTGATCAACTTGTTGTTGCTGCATTTTGTCGAGTTTAAATGATTTCTTCAAAAAGATAACAATACAATTTAGCATATGATATCAATTTCCTCCAATAGTCATTTTCATCATAACCATTAATAGTTTTACTAAGAATAATAATTTCACTCCCCATAGTCCCAAAATGCTTTCGAAAACCATTGCTCTGATACCATAATGTAACACCCAAATATTTTAAAGGGTATTACTGATAGTAGAGACTAAATTAATTTGATATCTCATATAAACAATCAAACTTTATTTCAATTACTCCAAAGTACAATACCAAACTTACAAACTTTAAACAATATAGTCTTCACCATTGAAATTTCAACTTATAAGTTTTACACAACATAATCTTCCCAATACAAATTTATTCTTTTTACAAAAATCCCTGAAAGGTTTTCCTCGCATCTCTCTCATCTCTAAGCTTTTTCAACCGCATCTGCAACATTATCTAATCACATATAACATGAGTTATATGATCATAGTACAAACAAATAAGGGTAAGCCAACCATATCATAAAATCATTAAACTTGTAATAAAAATATTATAATCATGTATTTCTGCAATTGATAAAATATCATTATTCCGATGTCCTTAATTCATCATTATCAAAATCATCTTTCTCATTTCCATAAATCTTACAAGTGTACCATGCTTACTCATGAAGCCTTATGGTCAGACCGCTCTCTGCCTGCTTCCTTAAGCGTCACTTATATACTATGTCTTACTTTCTGAAGCCTTATGGTCAGACCCCTCTCTGCCTGCTTCTATAAAACTTACGAATCATATGTTTATGTCAAAGCCTTATGGTCAGACCACTTTCTGCCTGCTTTCATAAACCTCAGGTGTTACTTTGCTCATACCAAACTCTCATGGTATAACTCGAACATACTACTCCCGGTAGTAAACATCATTTCATAAGTAATGATTTCTCATATCCACTCCAACATTTCATAAAACCAACAATTCATACCCTCTTATTCACCTAACTCAATCATGTTCATTCTTTAATCATGAATTCATAATAACTCGTTTTGGTATCAATAAATTAAACATATTGCCAGATATCATGCTTCATATTATAAACTCATTTTGCCCATAACGAGTATAACTCAACATATTTTCACCAAACAAAGATCATGGATCAACCAAAATATATCAACATATCTTAGGAACTACATATTAAAGTCTGGGCTCAATGTAATGATAAATAAAATATATATGAAATTTTTACCATGATAATATTATGCATCTACAATCAACTTGTTTTATTTTATTTTCATCCTTGTAGAGATTTTTCTTTACCCCAATTGGTCACCGGAGAGGACCCAGATGTCTGAACGCATCAAACTCACCTTCGACGCCAGCACATATGACTAGTCACAACTGACTGGACCAGGCCAGGGCTGCTCTATGATCAGGGATGTGCCAACTCAGGTTTTTAAGGTTCCTCTATCCTACCAACAAAGAAAGGCCCTCAATAATTAACAATTGATTTATTTAAATTATCTACCATGTTCTCTTATGCTCTAAATTTGAAATGCCAAATTTTAATGTGTTCACTTCCTCTCATAGCAACCTCAAACAATATCTGTACATCTATTTAATACCCATATATAAGCTATTTCAGAACCCTTACTTCAGACCTTCCAACAAGATCAATTTCAGCCAACAAACTCATTCAAAACAGATTAAATTCATCACATCGCAACATGTACAATTTCACAGTTTCAGTTATCATAAAAGTCATAAAATAGTTTCACAAGAGGACACCAGTTCAACATTCATATGCAAATATTTTATAAAATAAATTTATACAAAAATAATTAGCTTCCATTACCATCAAAATAATATTAATATAAAAATTTAGGGGAATCAAGAAGTTGATTCTGGCAGAGCCGGTTAGACAACTTCTCATCCTTCCAGAAAGATGCAATAACAAAAAATAGATAAAACAATAAAATTTCTGGGGAAATAAGAAGTTGAATCTGGCAGAGCTGGTTAGACAACTTCTAATCCATCCAAAAATACAATATAATTAAATAACAAGAACAATAACATGTCTGGGGAAACAAGAAGTTGAATCTGGCAGAGCCGGTTAGACAACTTCTAATCCCCAAAAATGCAATATAATTAAATAACAAGAACAATAACATGTCTGGGGAAACAAGAAGTTGAATCTGGCAGAGCCGGTTAGACAACTTCTAATCCTTCCAAAATACAATAAAAATAAATAAGGAAAGCAATAAAATGTTTGGGGAAACAAGAAATTGAATCTGGCAGAGCCGGTTAGACAATTTCTAATCCTTCCAAAATACAAAAAAATAAACAACTAATAACATACAAATGGCATAACATAATCAACATCACATTTTACAACTATCACACTTGGATATCATCACAGAAGCATACTCTTATTTAATTTTCAAGATCATACAGAAACAAAATACTCCATATTCAAGATTTAAGATCAGACAAAAGCAGAATATAGCATATTCCAGACTCAAGATAATACAAAAGGAAATACTCAAAGTTAGCTCCCCTTACCTCTATTCCAGACTTAGTTTCCTCTTCTCAAACCGTTCTCCGGAAACTTCCAGAATTTCCCCTCTTCAACTAGAATTTCCTCCAACTCTCTTCTCTCACAATTTCTCTAGAATTTTGGTGCCAATCTTCAGCCTCCCCCCCTTGGCTATTTATAGCCAAAAAAATTTACTATTCATTTTTACTATTCACTTTTACTATTCATTTTTACTATTCAAAAATTATTTTTTATTCACCATTCTTATCTCTGAATGATTAATTCTATGTGGAGTGTTCTCTTCCATAATTTATTTTAATATATATATTTTTTTAACTATTCACTATTCACTATTTACTATTTACTATTTACTATTCACTATTCACTTTTCTTAAAAAAAATCCTAAATAAGTTATCAAAAATTTGAAGCTCTCCCTCTAGAATTACTATAATTTTATATCCAAAAATTTACATTTTTCTATCTATTAAAATTATTATTACTAATAAAATGCTAAAATTTACTATTATAAATATTATTTTTTTTTTCATGGGTCTTACACTTAACTCCTCCTAATTTGCAACACCTCCAAATTTGACACCAACTTTATTCAATTGAACAGTGGGTCTTCCTCCAAAAGACCTATATTTGCAACATATAATAATCTTATACAACAACTTAAGATTGTTTGCATAAATTTTTCTACAAGTACTCAGCAAAAGCAGAAAAATTAAATAAAATATGCTTCCTAATAAATTATAATTAATTGATACATGAAATTTATAACAAAGATTGAATTAGTTTCTCTAAAATAATATTTTTATTTTACACATAAACTTGTAATAACTTATGGCACTTATATTTATACACTCACTTGATAATAATGGATTGAACTCGATAATGCCCCCAAGAAGATAAATTGACCAACTTTAATTAACAGCCACACATTTTCCAAATGCACAAAACAATATACCCCACATATATATAGTTGACTTATATCATGCTATAATCGAACTTTTAAAACAGATTATTATTATTAATAATTTACTCATTGAAAACTGGAGCTTCTAAAACGTATAAGCATAAGTATTTATGCAAGGGAAAAAAGAGAATAATTTGTCCCATAAATAGTAAAATTTGAAAAAAATTATCAATACATAACTAATCAGTATTAGTTATAATTTAAGCAAAAGTATTAAACTATAAAATAAAATATAAAAAAAATCAACCAAGAACTCCAAAAAAAATTTAACTTGAAGGTTGCTAAAACATCATTTGCAAAATGTTTCCTCCTCTTCATCCAAATTCATAAAAACATGTAAAGGTTTTCAGTAACTCACATTCCCACCCTGTTCAATCGATTGAGTAATCAAATTATGATGGCAATTCAAATTTGGAGTTTAAATATTCCCCAAATTATATCATAAATTTGTATTCAATTTTCAAGTCTAGCACATGAACTCAAAACATTATATGAAAATATATATCACTCCTAGCCATATATTATTAAGGCAGACACTAATACAAAGCATCACAAGCATCTTCCAAAAGCTGTCTGCATTAAAGATGCAAATTTACTATGAAGTTTGTATATCAGCAGCCATAATAATCAAGAATGACCACTAAAATATTTCTTTCCTGTGTCTGAAGCTGACTCAAAAGTAGTAGTTGTGGGCTAGACTTTTTTTGGTGCTCAAAAATTCAATTATATGCTATGTCCTTATTCATCGTTTGAATCAATGTCCCTTGTCCATGCCAGATGCACTCCCATAGCTTTCTCTCTGTCATGCAGAATATTGACAATTCTGTACTCCTCCAAGTAGTGGCAATTGTATCACGAATCAGTATATTACCATAAACCCAGTAGAGAGATAAGGCCAGAAGCATCACAAAATGGACACAAAGTAGTATATGTAGTTAGAAAAATAATTGAACACCCCTAGTATAGCTACCAATATGTCTGTACGTACACTACATCTAATAGAAGAGAGAAAGAAAAGAAGAGAGAAAGAGAGGAGTGGCGGAATAATTGGTGCTTAAGTTGTAAGGAAGCGTCTTCTTTTTTGGTTTTTTTTTTGGGGCATGAAGTAAGTCGGTCAGGGTGAAAGGGAATCTAATAAATGAGATGGGAGATGGTTTGGAATTAAATTGAGTTGGTAAGGAGGAGAAACAAGGTTAAACTTTTGGTTAGGGAATCTATATGGTTGAATGAAGAGTTGGAATCCACTCAAAAGGAGATGTTTGATGGGAGGAATAACATAGATATTTGGAATAGAGACACCAACATGGCTCCAACCTTTGACAACGCTCAGCTGTTAATTTGTGTCGGACGTGGAAACATGGAGTCCACCAGATTTATCTATCTTTGATGTCTAAGTTGAATTAAACTAACACTTTTAAAGTTTCAATTATTGCCGAGAACTCAAAGCCAACACCATTTTTCTGCCAATTGTCTTCTCTCTCTTTCTTTCGCTAACCAAACCCTTGTAATATATTCCACTTCTCCATCTCTCGTGGCTCGTGATCTTAGGAGCTCATGATATAAAACAACGCCTTCACTCTCCTATTAAATACACTTCATTTCACTAATAAACAATCTTCTTTCAAACTATATTTTAATTTAAGGTCCCTAGCAGACTAGCCAGCATTGTCATCAACCCCGGTCACCCATTTTATATACTCCTCCTACTCCCACCAAACCCAACCTAGTAGTTAAAAACTGCCAACTCAAAGAAAAATATAATTTTTGTTATGGGAACATCATGAACAAGTGGATCATATCAGACCTATCACATATTATACTCGTTTCAATTTCATGATCATTATTTCTTCCTTTCTGTTCTCTGATTGGGCTGAAACGTTTACTATAAACTAAACAAACACAGAATAACAGTTAGTAAAATCATATCAGAACACATAATGCAGTTAAAGGGTTCTCTTGGACCGAGAATTGAATAAGTGTTCAGTGGTCCTGGACTGACCCTAGATGATTGTGCTCTTCGTAGGCCCTTCTAACCAAACCTTATCCCGCCTCATCCTTTATTGGTTTTCAAAAATTGAATCATGCTCGTTCATTTTCTGGAACCTTTACTTTTTCCAAGAACAAGGTTTGTAAAGCTTTTCATTTCAATTTAAAGTCTGCAGTGGTTGATTGTTTTTGAAGAATAGAAGAGAAGAATTATTCAAAATGCTAACAAGATGTTTTTCGAGGTTTGAGTGTGGTAGAACTTAGCATGCATATACATGTGCTGGACCACATGAATTATAGCATTGAAAATGGATAGAGGGAAAAGAAAAGCAGTGTGTAACTGAGAAAAATGATTAGGAGATTATATATATGTATCTAGCTAGCATCAGAGCAGACCGTACCTCTTATCACAATTCGCAACCTTTGTATGGAAGAGGATTGGTAGCATCACGTGGGCTATCCAAGCCTAACTTATCTAAACCACGTTCTCCATTTATTCTTTTACCTAATTCTTTCATTTTGCATACCTCTCTTCTGTTCCAAACATTATTTGCTATAACTAACAATAATAACAGCATACATGAGGTTAAAACAAGTAAAATGGTGACTGTCAAAAGCATTTGGATTTTGTTTGATTGCTTGCTATACTTATAACTCCTTGCTTGTAATCTATATAGCAGTAAATATGAGGCTATATAGATAGAGGGCACTCCAACAGAGGGCACTCCAACAGAGGAATGTAACTAGGAGGCTATATCTTTTAGTACTTATAACTTCTTTTACTACTTATAACTTCTTTTAGTAAATAGGAGGCTATATCTTTTAGTACTTATAACTTCTTGGAATGTAACTTCCTTAATAACCCTTCAACAGAGGCCACTCCAACATCTCTTGTATGAAAATTCTCTAGAGGGGGAAAAACAGACATAGAGATTCTGCTGCTCCAGACTTGTCTGTAAATCTCAACAAGTCATATTACATAACATTGAAGATAAAGCAGCAACAATGCTGGCACTACCTAAAGTAGACAGACATAGAGATTCTGCTACTCCAGACTTCCATCTCCATTATGAAAACAATAACTGTACTGATGACATGCACCAGTTGCCACCTGATCATGATGTTGAATCTGCAAAGAAATTGGCTACTGCTGCTACTCCACATTGTGGTTCATCAAATGTGGTAGAAGTGCTAGTTGAATGTAATGTTGGGAACCTCAGTATCAATAGAAGCGTTTCAGGAAGCAACAATGGAAGCAATGGCCAAAATGGGGGCAGCACAGCAGTTAATGCTGGAGGAACAAACATGGAAAGCAACAATGGACTCCCTGGGAATAGTGGCAGTGGCGATGCTAGTGGAAGTAGAAGTGCCAACAGAGTAGATCAAAACAAGACTTCTCAAAGGGAAGCAGCCTTAACTAAATTTCGCCAAAAGAGAAGAGAAAGAAAGGAGAGGTGCTTTCATAAAAAGGTAACAGTCTATAGAGTACATAAGTAAGTGATTTAATATATATTGCTATGATGTTGTAGAAACTGGAAATTATATGTTTTAGACTATATATACTTCTTTTTCCCAGTGGTTGACCTCTGTAAACATAATTCTCGAGAAAATTTCAACAAAAGAAATTGAATATAACAATGGGAAAATTCCTAAAACCCCTTTTTGCCTAACTATTTCTCACCATCCCACCCCTCAAATATATCCAACCTTCTGGTGGTGATACTATAGTCTTTCCTATCTCTATTCTCTCCATGCAGCTGTTCTTGCCATAAACAATATTCTTGAGCGTTTCTGTGCTGTGACATGTAAAGACAGTGGCACTCCCTTCAAGTGACAGTCATGTCCAGAACTAGCAAGATGTTGTCATGAGTGGCACTCCCTTCAAGTGCCAATGTAAGTTTCTCATTTTCTCATTTCATCGTTACAACCATTTCACTGAATTAGTAACAAAGAATGTATTGAAATATGTAACATTTCTCTTTTTTATTAGGAACCCTTAAGTGAATAATATTTTTATTGGTCATCTGGTTTCTTATGTAGTTAATGAGTTTATATCAACTTATCTTTTTCAAGTTTTAACAGAGACTATTGAGAATTGTGCTTTTTGTTATCATGAACTCCAGTTGTACTTGCACGAAGGTTTTAAATTGAGATTGAAATTGCTAAAAACTGAAGGTAAATGATTAAATGTGGCCGGAATTGCGATTGGGGAGATTTTTGAAACCATGAATTTTGGTTAGGGGCTGTAATCTAAACCTCAGATTGTAACTTAGTATGACACTAGGGTGGTCTGTTCTAGTTGGTGTATGAGAGTAATAGGTGTATGTATATTATGTTATCTTTTTGAGGTTAAATACTAGATGTGCTGAAGTTGGGTTATGACAGTAGTAATAGATGTATGGAATTGTTACCTTTGTAGTTGTGCTGAACTTGCAATGTGGATAATAAGGTGATTACAGGTGTTTATTGATAACAGTTGAAAAACTGTTATTTTCATACTTAAAATTGACACAAAAAGCAACCTTTACACTTAGAAACTAGCTTGAAATCATGCTTTTATCCATATTTTCGTAAATAAGAGAGCTGGACAGGTTTATGCTTGATTTCAGTGTTTTTGTGCAGGTTTTAAGGTGAATTTAGTGAAAGAAGTGAAGAAGGAGAGAGATGGAATCAGCAAAAGTCAACCAGAAACCAGAAAAGTCAACCAGTCAACCAGAAAAGTCAACCAATCAACCAAAAAGTCAACAAGTCAATCAGAATACGAAAAAAAGTCAACCAGACGAGTTTTGGGCCAGTTTTATGCGATTTTATGATCTGTTTGGGCCTGGACCCGTTTTCTGTTATTTTTATGTCCTATTTAAAGACCTAGATGTCTTAGGGTTGGTATCTTTGGCAGAAACAAAGCAAACACTCTCTCTTCCACCCCTTTGAAGGAGGATCTTGGATGCTCAAGCTACCTCTTCACCTTTCTAGGGTTTTATCTTTCATTCTTTCATTATTGTTCATCTAGGTTCACCATGAATATGGTGAACTAAACCTTGTATGTTTGTTGGGGAATCAATGTAATCTTTTGAAGCTCTCATATATGGAATTTGTGCTTGCATCTTAATCTAAGATTTATGCTTTCCTTCATCATTAGTTAGGGTTTTTCCTCTTTGCCTAATGCTTACTTTGTTTAACTCATTCAATGCATGATTATTGATTTTGTCGATACGGGAACGTACGGGGAAGTCTAGATCCGGGGAATTACTCCCAATATTATATTGGTTGTCGTTAAGCTCCTGTGCTAAGAGAACTAATTATTAGGAATGCTAGGAATCGTATGAACTCGTAATTAGGGATAGGCCTTCTTGACAAGGTAATTTAGAGAGTGGCATTAACAATGATGATTTGAATGTTGAATTCCTAAAATATATGAGTGGATAAGATGAAATTGACCCCCAACAACATATTCATATATATATTTCATTGAAAGTGCTTGTTTTTTTCTTTTGCCATTGATCAAAATCTCATGCATACATGTTTATTTTCTGTTTTGCATATTAAACTTCAAATATTTCGTTCTTAAGTCTTAGCTAATCAACGAACCACACAACTAAACTAGGCCGTGAGTCCTTTGGAAGAACGATACTTGGTCTTACCGAGTTTATTACTTGAAACGATTCGGTCATACTTGCCGATTGTTCAACAAGTTTGTGACATCATATTTTGGTGATCATAAATTTGTCCATCATTTATACTGACAACTCGAACTAAATTTTTTGTTTACAACAGTTAAGTTGGATCTACTTATCCGTCAAGAAAAGGGGGGAAATGGTTATATATAGAATAAGAAACTTGTAAATTAGCCACTAACTTTAGGAATCTAAGAATTGATGGATTAATTATATTATGATAACAATTGATTTGTATCTGCAATATGCTTATAATTGTCCTAGTGGTCTTTTTGTATCTGAGACTGCAATCTTTGTCCATTGATGTTGGTTTTTTTTATCTACTTTTTATTTCTTTGGACATTGATATATCAAGTTGTGATCTCAATTTCTCGCAAAGCATAAACAGATAGGTCATATTATATAGTTGATTTTAATTTTTGTTTGCTGTTGTTTTTCTCTGCTTTGTTGCTTTGATTTCTGTTTTTGAGTTTTTTTTGTTGTGTAGTCCCCTTATAATCAACAAAAACAAGTTGGTGGAACTGACCAAGCCGGCAAAAAGGTTAGTAAATGGTTAAAGGGTTAGTAAACTAAACAAGTTCAGCAAAAACAATGTTAGTAAAGTTAGTAACTAACTGAAACAACTCAACAAACATATGTAAAAAAAATTAGTAATGTTAGCACTGACAGAATCACCCAAAAAGTCATAAAAAAAATAGTATAGCTAGTTAGTAAAACTGAATTGCTTCAGCAAAACAAAGCTAGTGACTCAAGCAAAGAAAGGAAGAAACTAGAGCTACAAATCTGCTATTAACGTTAGCATGAGTAAACTGGTGCGGAAACTGCAGTGATTAAATCCTGTCAGCACATACCAACAAAAACAACGTTAGAAGCAATTAAAAAGGAATGTTAGTAATGTTAGTAAGCTGAGATAACTCAGTAAAAACTGTCAAACACAACAGAGTTAGCACAAAAATTAGTAAACTGAATTACTAGCACAAACTTGAGAACCAAATTTGAGAACTTGAAAACAGTAATTGAACTCAACTTCGCAAAAAGAAATAAAATTTGAACCTACAACTAGCTATGGCTAAACATAGAAGATTAGTTAGTAAACTGTATCAGCAAAATAGAAAACAAAGCCCGAACAAGGTTAGAAGAGTTGGTGCAAAAGTTAGTAAAAGCAGCAAAAACAGTTAGTTAGAGCCAATTAGTAAAACGCGAATCAAAACTAGACTAGACTAATCAAACTCCTAATCTAAAACAGTTGATAGAAATGAAAATCAACTATGAAACAATAATTGAAGTTTAAACTAATATATCACTAGTCTATACAAGAAAAAAAAAACTCAAAAACATAAATCAAAGCAACAAGGCAGAGAAAAACAACAGCAAACAAAAATTAAAAACAGTTTTGTTGCAAAATCATCAAGGTCCGTTGTCTTCACAGTTTGCAGTATTTCAACGATCATCGGTAATAATTGTTAAATTTATTTGTATGATTTTTTTATTAAATATATTACCGACTAACTATTATGTTATATTGTAGGTATCTGATAAAGGGAGTGGGCCAAACAATGGATGTAATGAAGAAGAAAATTAGATATTGTCATTGAATATCTTTGAGTCATACTTTTAGTATTGAACATTTGTATTGAACATCTATATTGAACATATGTAATGAACATCTTTCTTTTAAATTTTTATGTATGAACAATTAGTTGTATGAATGATATTAGGTTGAAAAATGTAGTTTATTTTATACAATATTATTCAATTTTAGTTCATATTAATTTATTGTTTGTTTTGTCAATAAAATCATTTTTCTCATAATCTAATTTTATTATAATAAAACAAAATGAATTGTATAAATTCCCAGCGGTTTTAAAAACCCGGTAAACTAAACCATGCAAAATAGGGGCGGTTTTGAGATAACCCCAACTAGTTCCGACGGTTTTGGAGTAACCCTCGCTATTCCCGGCGGTTTTCAACAACCCCCGCTACTTCCGACGGTTTCTACAAAACCCCCGATAATTCCAGCGGTTTCTAAAAAACCCCTGGAAATTCTGGCGGTTTCTGGAAACCCCCGCTAATACTGGCGGTTTTTTCCAGAACCGCCAGTACTTACTTGACGACGGACGCTTTCCCAACGGTTTTGCCAACCGCGGGAAATGTGATTTGCGGGGGTTAAAACCGCCGGTAATATTGAAAAAAACCCTCGGTAAAATTACAGATTTTTGTAGTGAAATTCATACAAAATATTTTATATTAAATAGAAATTATATAATACATTATAAACTTATATATAAAATAAAAAAATAATTTAAACTAATAAAGAAAGTATTAAAAATAAATAAACTAATATAAGAAGTACATAACTTAAACATTTGTAAGTTGTGTATCGAATATCCAAATCCAAATTTTCATAAATCGGATGTCCACATCCGATCTCCATGCTTGTCCACATCCGATCCCCATGTTATCGACTCTCCATAATTGATAAGTTCATTTCGGTTTTTCATTTCTCACATTCAATAACTTCACTTTCGGTCATTTAATGCATGCAGACATATTAACGAATAAAATACCTCTCCATCAATATCATTGCAACCATGAAGTTTATTATGCACACAGATTAAAAATAAATACTAACCTCTCTCTTAAGCAAAAACACAAAGAAGAATGAACTAACAACAGCACCCGAAACTACACCAATACAAAGAGTCAAGCTGCGTGGATGCACCACTCCAAACTGCACTCGAATAATCCTTCTCAACTATCTTTGGACAATACTCACTTACAAATATAACAATTGATATCAACGTAAAAAACTCGAGAAAAAATATGATCAAAGAGCTGTAATTCAAAGGTGCAGAAACGTAGAGTTTCTTTATAAAAATGAAATCTGATGCAGGACATGTAGGGGTGCAGGGGTGAAGGGGTGCAGGGGTATAGAGGGCAGGAGTGCATGTTTGATAATTGGTGAAAAATGGAGGTTGGTGGCATAGAAATTTTCAATAATAAAAAAAGTAAGCTTTTAAACCACTTATTAATTAAGAGCATTTTAGAAAATTAAAGGTATAGGATGAAATGCTTGGAGGTGTAGGATGAAACACTCCATTAGTAGGTGTAACTGGTGCTGGAAAAACCACATTGATGGATGTTCTAGCTAGAAGAAAAACTGATGGTTATATTGAAGGAAGCATCAACATATCTGGTTACCCAAAAAAGCAAGCAACTTTTGCTCGGATTAGTGGTTATTGTGAACAGAATGATATGCACTCTCCAAATATCACAGTGCACGAATCTGTTATGTTTTCTGCTTGGTTGCGTTTTGGCAAGGAGGTCAATAGTAAAACAAGGAAGGTGTGTCTCATGATTTCTCTCCCTATATAAAACATTATATATTCCTAATCTCCATACTCAAACTTGAGAGTAACCTTTGTTTTTATGAACTCGTTCTCCTTTAGGATCATAGAATTTTGCCATTGGTCATACCATTTGACTGATCTTTCAATTCTAGAGCAATGCTTTACTTACTAAAATTATCTTTGTTGATGTAACTCTTACAAAGAATTATTCTTAAACAGTCTTTCTTTTCGCAGATGTTTGTAGAAGAAGTTATGAACCTTGTCGAGCTACATTCAGTGAGAAATTTGGAATAAAAGAGTTAATATAGATTGAAATTTTGCCCCTAAACTGATAATGAAATACTTACTCAGGAAATTTTCTTTGTAGGCCTTATCTATAAGAAATATTTACTTCTTTCTCATAGTATTTACCTATTTTCTTTGTAGGCCTTACCTATAAGAAACTCAATTGTATTATCTAAGATACATCAAACATATAGAGTTGATTTTTTGAAGGTTTGCTCCTCAAGCCAAAACTCTAAAATTGAATATAAAACATTAGTGTCAAATCATCCATGTTTATCTGTATTTTATATGGTTTATTATTCATAAAGTTACTTGATTGAAGATTTTTATTTCCAAGTACTAAAACAACTTGGACATTTTAGCACTTAAAACCCATTAATCTTTTTCTCTCTTCCCGTCTGTAACATTTGCAATGGAGCCATCACTAGTAAAAAAGAAGGCTTTTAACGCGCTATATACGCTTCGGTTATTAAAAGACCGAAGCGTATAAAAACGCGGTGGCATTTCTGTAAATATTGAAACATTATATGCCTCGGTTATCCATAACCTGATGCCTATTCCTTCTACTGCCTTGGTTACTATGAGAACCGAATCATAAAACTACGTGCCACCTCACTAGTCCCGTCTACCCCATCTGCAAAAGCAGACTTTTTCAAGCCTTTTGCCTCGGTTTTACTCAGACCCGAGGCAATAGGGTCTTTCTTCCTCGTTTAAGTTGTAGCCCAAGACATATAAGTTTAATTTAAGTTTTTTTAAACGTTTAGGCACCGTTTAAGACCCGAGGCAGTAGCCCTTTTAGGTTAAAATTTCCTTCTTCCTTTTCTCTCTCACGTTTTCTTCTTCAACGCTGGTGCCTTCTTGCTGCCGTCGTTGCTGGTGCTTCGTCCAAGGAGTCCACGGTGCCGCCTCCCCCGCCGCTTCTCGTCGCCCCTCTGTCGCGTGCTCGGCCCTCCGTCGCGTGCTCGCCCTCCGTCGCGTGCACGCCCCTCCGTCGCGTGCTCGTCCCTCTGTCGCGTTCTCGCCCCTCCTTCTGTCTCGTTTCTCTCATTGCGTCAAAGGTCGCACTACCACAGTTCGTCCACCATCGGCGCCTCCATTGTCTCCGGCGAAGTCCTTCCTTGCGGTGACACGAATTGGTTCTGTGTAGGTGCAAATTCGCGATTAGGGTTTCCATCTAATTCGGGGATTTTTCTACAGGTTTCATGGACGAAGTATGAGGAGGTTGTTGGAGATGAAGGAACTCACGATTTGGCTCACGGTGGTGATGGTGGGTTTTGGTGGTTCATGGTGGTTTCTAGGATGAGATTGCTGGTGTGAGTGGGTTTTGGCTTTTACTACAGGTGGTTGGATGATTGATGGAGGCATTGCTTGAGGAGGATGAGATTGCTGGTGTGAGGTGTTTTTGCAGGTCTGTAAATTTTTGATGATGGACGAAGAAGATGGTGGTTCGCAAATTGAGTGGCAGGGCGATTCTCGCGAAGGACGAAGGTGGTCTACGGTGGTGTTTTGGGTGGTCTGGTGTGAGAAAGACGGTGGTGTTTGAAGGCGTGAGGTGTTTGGCAACGTGAGAAAGGTAGATGGTGATCGGCGGGGGGAACCAGGAAGACCATACTGCCTCGGTTCCCCTTGAACCGAGTTCTAATCTATGAGAAATAGAGAAGATTGGGAGAAAATATCCCTTGTGTGTTTAGCATACACATAGGGTAGTTTATTTATATTGTAAGATATGGGCCAATGCCCTTAAAACAGAATAGACTAAGCCCAAATAAAAGAAACACACATCTTAACATCTAACACTCCCCCTCAAGCTGGAGCATATAAATCATATGTTCCAAGCTTGTTACAAAGATAATCAATTCTAGGTCCTCGTAAGGACTTAGTGAATATGTCTGCCAACTGGTTGCTTGAGTTAACAAACTCAGTCTTGATATCTCCAGATATGATTTTTTCTCGAATGAAATGACAATCAACTTCAATGTGTTTGGTTCTCTCATGGAAGACAGGGTTAGAGCTAATATGGAGAGCAGGTTGATTATCACATATAAGTATCATGTGAGTCACATCTCCAAATTTTAATTCACTAAGCAATTGTTTAAGCCACACAAGCTCGCAAGTAGCTGATGCCATAGCTCTATATTCTGCTCCTATCAGAAGGGGAACCAGCCCAATCAGCATCTGAATAACAAACGATTTTTGTATCGTTGTTAGGGCCATATAGCAAACCTTTTCCAGGTGATCTTTTAATATACTTCAGTATGCGAACAACTGCATCCCATTGGTCTTCACATGGGGAGTTTAGAAATTGACTCACCACACTAGCTGCGAAGGAAATGTCAGGATGCGTAACAGTAAGATAGTTTAATTTACCAACTAGTCTTCTGTACCGTTCAGGATCTGAGAAAGGCTCCCCCTGATTTGGTAGGAGTTTGATGTTAGGGTCCATAGGTGTCTCAACAGATTTACAGTTCATTAACCCTGTTTCCTCCAAGATGTCTAACGCATACTTCCTCTGAGAGATGACAATACCATGATTGGATTGTGCTACTTCAATACCCAAAAAATATCGGAGTTTGCCAAGATCTTTGGTTTGAAAATGATGACAGAGGTGTTGTTTCATCTAAGAGATGCCAAGATAGTCGCTTCCTGTGAGAGTAATATCATCGACATACACTATTAAGTAGATACATCCAGCACTCGAGTGGCGATAGAACACTCAATGATCCGCTTCACTGCGAGACATACCAAATTGTTGAACAACACAACTGAATTTACCAAACCAGGCCCAAGGAGACTGTTTTAGGCCATATAAGGATTTGCGAAGACGACATACCAATCCAGATGACTCCCCTTGAGCAACAAAGCCAGGCGGTTGCTCCATATAAATTTCTTCATGCAAATCACCATTAAGGAAAGCATTTTTGACATCAAGTTGGTAAAAAGGCCATTGTCGAAGAGCGGCCATGGCAATGAATAGGCGAATAGAGGTCATTTTTGCCACTAGAGAAAACGTATAACCATAATCCAAACCAAAAGTCTGTGTGTAGCCTTTGGCAACCAGTCGAGCTTTCAGACGATCAATTGTGCCATCAGGACCAACCTTGATAGCATACACCCACCTGCAACCAACAACAGACTTTCTAGATGGTAATTGGACAAGCTCCCAAGTTCCACTTTCCTGTAAAGCACTTAATTCATCCATCATAGCTTGACGCCAACCAGGATGAGTTAAGGCATCACCCACAGATTTGGGAATTGACACAGAAGAAATGGATGAGAGACAAATATAAAAAGATGGAGATAATCTGTGGTAATTAAGAACAGTATAATGGGGGGAAGGGTTACGGGTAGAGCGTACACCTTTACGGAGGGCAATAGGCAAGTCAGACTCAGTTGCTGGAGCGGGAGGAGACACAAGAGGCGGCACCGGAAGTGAGTCATGAGGGAGACAATTACGGCGACTATAAACCTGAAGGGGTGGAGGTGAAGGATGATCCTGTGGTGAATGAGAGTCTAAAGAAGGAGAAGACAAAATGGGTGGAGCATCACCAGGACGATCACAGATAAGAGGAATATCAACAGTAACAGGGAGAGGGACAGAACTAGAAGATAAATGTGAAAAGTAAAAAGAAGACTCATCAAAAGTGACATCAGCAGAGATAAAATGACGATTGAGGGAAGGGGAAAAACACTTATAGCCCTTTTGTGACCGTGGAAATCCTAAGAAGACACATTTGTGAGACCTAGGAGATAACTTATCAAGACCAGGACTAAAATCATGAACAAAACATGTAGACCCAAACACTCGAAGAGGTAATGGATGCAGAGGGTCTTGAGGAAATAAGATAGAATGAGGGATTTTGTTATCTAGGACGAAAGATGGCATGCGGTTGATAAGATAACATGCTGTGAGAACTGCATCACCCCAAAAACGTGAGGGTACTTGACCATGAATCAGAAGTGTACGAGTTGTTTCAATAAGGGTTTCAATAAGGTGTCTATTCTTGCGCTCAGCCACCCCATTTTGTTGAGGGGTATAAGCACATGAGGTTTGGTGAAGAATGCCATGAGAAGCCATAAATTGTTTAAATGGTTGAGAAAGGTATTCACGGCCATTATCACTACGTAAATTTCGAATAGAAACCCCAAACTGTGTTTTTATTTCATTGAAAAAAGATTGGAAAATAGAAAACAACTCAGAACGATTCTTCATTAAAAACAACCAAGTACATCTGGAATAGTCATCAATAAAGGTAACAAAATACTGAAAACCTAAAATGGACTTAACACGACTAGGTCCCCAAATGTCAGAATGAACCAATGAAAAAGGGGACGACGCCCGTTGTGAGACACTACGAGGAAAGGAACTACGAGTATGCTTCCCTAACTGACAAGACTCACACGACAAACTTGATAATGTGGACAACCTCGGGACAAGTTGTTGTAGTTTGGCAAGACTAGGATGACCGAACTGAGCATGAAGAAGGGATGGTGACTCCATGACTACGCCAACATGTGGAGAAGGGCGGAGATGATAAAGGCCATGAGACTCACATCCTGTGCCAATCATGTGTTTCGAACTCCGGTCCTGCAACCAAACAGAATCTTTAGTAAATGAAATAACACAATTAAGAGTACGAGTTAAACGACTAATGGACAATAAGTTGAAGGGAGACCTAGGAACATAAAGTACATGATCAATGGATATGGATGGAAAAATATTAATAGTACCAATACCATGAGATGAGACTCTAGACCCATCAGCCATTATTACCGAGGGTAAATTATCCGAACATGACAAGGAAGAAAACAAGGACTTGTTACCAGTGATATGATTGGTGGCGCCTGAGTCAAGGACCCAAGGTCCGAGGGAATGAGTTAGACCAACAAAAGGTGTACCTGTACGTGCAACAGATGCAGATGTAGTGGGACCAGAGTGTTGATGATCCTCATACCATCTGAAAAATTCGTTAAAGATTGCAGGTTTGTCTACGGTATTAGATGAAGTAGGATGGTCTGCAGACGGTGATCGGGGAGGTGGATCAGAATTTGCCATTGCTACAGGTCGAGGAGGACGTCCATGGAGAGCATAACATCTATCAATCTTGTGGCCTAACTTGCCACAATGGTCACATTTTGGACGTGCTTTACTTGACTTGCGAGACTGACTTCGATCATCACGTTGAGCAGCCATAACAGAGGAATCATCAGTATGAGGGGATGTCTCAGTGACGAGTTTGCTCGGTATACGCAAAAGAGCAGAACAAGTAGAAGTAAAGTTGGGTATGACAGAAGAACCCAAAATCTGATCACGGACATGAGAAACATCATCAAAGAGTCCGTATAATGCCAACAACATGAAGAACTTTGATCGTTGTTCCAATTCTTCAGCAGAAGTCGAAGCAGGAGGTAATATATCATTAAAGTCATGAAGAAGGGCATGAATTTTACCCAAATATTCTGCCATGGGAGCAGGATTGCGCGGACCAATAACAGTTAATAGGTCCTGACAAACACCATAAAGACGCTGAGTGTCATTTGTGTATAACAACTTCGGTTGTGCCCATACTTCTGAACATGTTTCATAGGATCGAAACATTTGTTTCAGTGAGGAGTGAATGGTGGACTTTATAACAATGCATAATTGAGCATCAATTTTCATCCAGCGGGAAGTGTCATCTATGGGAGCAGTAGTCACATTTTGAGTAAGATGATCTAAGTACCCCTGACTCTTCAACCAAATTTTGATGTCGGACGCCCATGTTGCATAATTTGTGCCATCTAACTTGTCAATGGACAAGTGTACATTCACATAATTGGTATATATTGAGGGATCAGAAGATGAGCCACCAATAGATGTGTTTGTAGCGAGGAAGACGCCATAGAGAGGGAGAAACCCTAAAAATTCAAAGTGCTCCGATTGACGCAACGACCACAGATCCAGAAAGAGGGCGAGGAGGCGATCACGGCGGTGCTGATCGGCGGCGGAAAGCTCCGACGACGCGCCTGCACGCGCGGCGGCAGCGGCGACTCTTGCGGCGACGGATGGAGGCGCGTGGGTGGTCCGTTCGCCGCGATCTTCGTACCACGGTGGTCGCCCGGTCGAGACGATTCCGATGGTGTGGTCGCTGGTCGATTCTATATTTACGGCGGCGGCGGCGACAGCAACGGCGGCGACTGCGACGACAGTGGCAGTGATGGGTGCCGGAGACCGTGGAGTTGACTGAAACTATTCCTGTGCTCTAGATACCATATGAGAAATAGAGAAGATTGGGAGAAAATATCCCTTGTGTGTTTAGCATACACATAGGGTAGTTTATTTATATTGTAAGATATGGGCCAATGCACTTAATACAGAATAGACTAAGCCCAAATAAAAGAAACACACATCTTAACATCTAACATAATCATGTATCGTTTTGCCTCGGTTCATAGCCGAGACATAAAAATGCAGACTTTTTACCTTGTCTATATATGCTTCGGGTCAAGAACAGGTGCCTATAGGCTAAAATAACCGGTGCCATTGCCTCTAACTGCACTAGTGCATGCAGCTAAATCGAAGCAAAAATCAATTAAACAAGTGGTGAGAGAGAGGGGAATGGGGTCAGCAAAAAACAAAAGAACAAAATTTCAGTTAACTACACAAACTGCACTGAAAATATTATAAGTTCAGTTTTTCTAACTTGAACTAGATAATAGTATAAATAGTTTTTGGTTAAAATAGATTAATTTTTTTTAGTATAAAACAGTACAGTTAACTATAGTTTACTATAGTTAGGTTATTTTTGCCCAGCCCTAACAATGTCATGGTAAGATTTTTGTTTGTACAGAAAGAAGGCTTACATTTAGTATAGCAACTGTTATATTTCGTTTTGACTCATCTGTTATTTTTATGTTGCTTCTTTATTGAACGATGACATAACATTTATCCAGGAATTCTTTGCTAGGTCAAACACCTCTCTGAATCAAAGAAAAATATGGTTGAATCAAAGAAAAATATGGTAATGAAAAATACTAGTTTACTATTTCCAGCATGACATTGCTATTTCATTAGTTGACATTTCCACTCTTGGTGGCATAGCTTATTATTTGTATGTGCAGTCACATTTGATGAAATATTATAAATGACACTTGTTTTGCCTCCTGGCTTTAGGTTCCACCCTACTGACGAAAAACTTGTTGCTTATTACCCTAAAAGGAAGATCAATGGTCGAAAGATTGAGTTGGAAATCTTTCCAGAAGTTGATCTCTACAAGTGTGAACCATAGGACTTACCAGGTAATCAATTACTTACATGTAGTGAGCTTTTACATGTAACATGTTTTCATTATGTGAGTATGGTTTTTCTTGGAGAGATCAAAAGTTGAAAATGCAAAAAAGAAAATCCCATGATGAAGCATAAAATTTAACCTCATGAGGAGAAGTTTTTATAAATGATCCCAATTTTTATTTTTGTTACTTATAATAACAATGATTTTGTAAAACTTAACATAAAACACAATTTTTTAAAAAAGTGGCACGCACTTAGAAGCAATCTGCTTCTGATATTTATTCAGTGTGATCAAACACATACTTGCTTTTTTGTCAAGTATATTTTTCTACTTTATCATAAAATGCTCTACACTTTGTTTAGGTCATCATTCTATTAACTATTGATTCTTCTCGAATCTGACTTTGTTTCAAAACTTTGGAAAATATGCATTTTATCATTTCAGAACAAAATATGTATGGACATTGTAAAGTACAATGATAGAAAATGTATGGAAAGATTATATATGCAAGACTGAACTCAGAGGAAATTATCACATAATGGAGGATAATTTCAAATTATGTAAGTGATTTTGTCATAATTAATTTGTAGTAAAAATTTAATTAATTAATTTTATATTAATTTTCTTTCTTGTAGTATTTTTTAATGACAGATGTCAACAATATCATAACAATCAAATCATTAAAGTTAGAAAAGATTAGTGATTACATGTAACTAGCATATGTTATAAATTATGTTATGGTGTGTTGTCATGTTTATAAGATTTTGAAATATTATTGCATTAAATAATTTTTATTTATATTAATAAACATTCTTTTTGAGACCTTTATATTTCTCATATTATTTTTAATATCTTATATATTTTTTATATAATAGAACCATGTTTAATATCTTATATTATTTTATATAATAGAACAAATAGATAGTACTTTGTACATAATAAAATCAATAATTTATTATTTGCCCACAACAATAAAATCAATAAAAAAAGTTATGACCATGTATTATTAAAATAAAGTTATTTTACACTCACATACACTTAAGTTTCGCTATTTTTTCACAACAGATTATTTTCCCACAACAAATCTTATTATTTCGATAAAATAAAAATCTTAAAACTGTAAAAAAGAGAGTTGAATTTTGAGATGGGACAGTGTGATTGGAGAGGTTGGCAAAAAAAGAAAGTGCTTGAGTTAATAAAAATAGAAGAATGAGGATGGATTAGGTTGGTCCAGGATAAGAAAAAGGATGTTAAAGTTTTCATTGACGCAGTGGGATAGAGAAAATGACATAAGAAAAAAAGGAGAGGTCAGAATTTTGACAGACGAGAATGAAAAAAAGAAGAGGTAATCCAGAACGAAAAACTTGAATTTTGAGAGCAGAGAACAGGACAAAAGAGGTTGACTATACCTCATAAAAATTAATGATCAATTAAAATTAATTATCCTTTAAGTTTCCATTTTTACATTTAAAATATTTCGATGAACCCAAAGAAAAAAAGGTAATGATAGATTGAATTGTCTACACTCACTTTACATAATTTTTATAATAAAAAGATGAAAAATAATATATCAAATAAGTGTAGAAATATGTTAAAATATATTTAAAAAAAGTGTTAGTTGACATTTTCAAAAATTAAAAACTAACATACAATATCCAAAATAAGCATCGTATCTATATAAAGGTGCTATGTATTTTTCTGTTAACCATGTACGTGTGTGTTCTCGAACTCTTGTCTACACTATCTAAAGAATCTCCTATAACCATGGCTGCAATTAAACTCTCGATTTGTTTGCTTTTATGCCTTATTGGGGCAGCTTCTGGTGGTTCTGCTAATAAGTTACGCCCAGACTTTTATAATTTACAATGTCCCCTGGCACTTCAAATCATTAGGGAAGAAGTAACCACTGCTTTGAGGAAGGAACCTACCATGGGTTTAGCCTTCTTCAGTCTTCATTTCACTGATTGCTTTGTTCAAGCAAGTCTTCATTTTCCTCAACTTTAACGCCTTACTTACGAACAGTGCATACAAATATGCATTTTCTGCATACAATATATACTTCTAAGCTGTATAATTTACTCAAAAGTTAAATAACAGAAGAAAAGAAAAAGATTGATTTGTGGAAAACTTTATGTTTGATTTTTTCTGCTTTTCTTGGCTGACATGTTATGTAGGGATGCGATGCATCAATTCTGCTAAAAGACACACAAAATTTCACGGGCGAACAAAGTGCTGTTCCCGATGCTGGTTCTACAAATGGCACGGATATCATAGAGAAGATAAAGGGTAGACTGGAAAAACTGTGCCCTGGTGTTGTTTCTTGCGCTGACATTGTAGCTGTTGCTGCAAGAGATTCTGTTGTTGCTGTAAGTATTCAATTCATTCAAAACAAGAAAAAAACTAGTCAGATTATTATTAGTTGAATTAGAAGGTTCTTCCATATTGACTACATGCTCTATTTTTTCATATTTACTGAGTATTAAATTTTCAATAATAGAAAAGAAGATAAACAAAACTATTGTTTTAAGATTTTTTATTAAAGATAACATACTTCTATCTGTCACAAAGTTACGAGTAACAGAATGATAAGTATACAGATGAGGGTTACTCCTTTCAGTAACATACTTTCTGAAAATACTTCTTAACCGTTTTTAGTCTGACAGTCAAATATTTTGATGTTAAAAGACATATTATGTACATATAATTTTGGATAAAATTTTATATATAGTTATATAATCTAATAAGTATAGTTTAAACATTTAAGACTTCATCTATATATACATGATGTGCATGTTTTTTGATGGATGAGACACGATGATTCCCAGCAAGGTGGACCAAGTTGGAACGTTCGATTGGGTAGAAGAGACTCAACAACTTCTAATATAAGTGCTGTTTCAACAGATTTACCTTCTCCCTTTATGAATCTTTCTCAACTTCTTGCTACATTCGGCAAAAAGAATTTCACAGCCAAAGAAATGGTTGCTTTTACAGGTTAATTACTTAATGCATTCGAAACGTTATTTTTTCTATACTCTAGGGCTATGCATCTGATTAGATAGATATACACAAATGGAACTTCTTGTTCAGGTGTTCACACCGTAGGCTTCATCAGATGCTTATTCTTCAGAACAAGGATTTATAACGAACGCAATATTGATCCCTCGTATGCAAGATCATTGCAAGAAAAGTGTCCCTTCGTAGGTGGTGATGATAACTTAGCTCCTTTAGATCGTTCCACTCCACACCAATTTGACAATGCTTATTACAAGAATTTGCTGGTGAAAAAGGGTCTCTTACACTCTGATCAAGAGCTCTATAATGGTGGTTCCACGGATTCAATAGTTGAATTTTATGCATCCAACGCTTTACTCTTCAGAAGAGATTTTGCTAACACAGCGATCAAGATGGGAAACTTTGGTCCTCTTACTGGCACCCGTGGCCAGATCAGCACACAGTGCAGCAAAGTTAACTGAGTTTATCAGAAAATGTTTTTTCCATGGCAGTTCATTATTAATAAAATATATTATTTTAATGTATCTTTTTTTTTACCTATATTACTTGAAGTAAAATTTATTTGTTTAAATAATTTTGTTAAGTAAATTTAGGTTTATGAAAATCAGATTAAAATGATATTTTTATTTGTAAACAGTTGTGATTGAAAATCCTTTGCATAACTATTTATACCTAATTTAGTCAAAGACGTCTAATGGTCAATTACTTATTAAAGACTTATTAAAGACTTATTAAAGTCTCGTAATGGTTAATTACTTCATATAATAGACAATATTTAACATATTTAGAGTAATTTTACTATTCTAATTAATCAGCACAGTGTTGTGTTTTAGACTATATTAAAGTGAAGTTTTGATTTTGTTTAAGAAAATACGTCAATTAATGTGTTTAATTTGTGTGGTAATAATGACATGAATATATGGATAAATAAATAGTATTGTTCACAAAGCCTCAAATCAAAGTTATATATAACAAGAATGAAATCCAAACTCAATGTTTTTATATATATTTTTTCATGAAAATTCGACTAATCTATACGTTGGATTCTAGTCGTATATAATCTTGGTTGAACATCTTTTTCATAGATATTGATGTAAATTCAAAATAAAAGTATGTAGTAATATTCATATTACATATAGTGGCGGGAAAACTAAAATGCTTATGATCGACAATAACAAAATAATGACAAAAAAAAAAGTACTCTCGAAATTTGATTTCATGGTAAGTTTCAGAATTTTGTCATGTGAATAAGGGATCATTTAGTAACACTTGTGCAAAAAGGTTTTTATACTAGTTAAAAAAATGCTTTTATATCAATGTTAGGCCAATAAAAAAGTAAGAGGTATAGAAAGTTTACAATTTTTTACACATGTTCTAGAATAGGTATAAAAAAATTAACTTTCACACCGATTCCACCTATAACAAGTATAAAAATCTGATTTTCTATTCCTGGTTTTTTATACCTGTTGGTGCTGGACAGAGGTATAAAAGAGTCTCACTTTCATAATTGGTTATGTTATAACTAGTGTAAAAAGTGACGTTTTTTTAGAATAGATTTGTAGGTGTTACTATCTATATCCAAACCTACATAAAATTTAATCATATACACAATAGAGTCTAAATAATCAATAACAAACAAAATAATCAACATTGTTTCTATTAACACATCAAAATGTAATATTTATCCAACAAAGTTCATAAATAAATTTATCTAACATAATTACTTAACATAGTTATACATAAAAGTTTATAAACTCAAAATGTAATATTCAAACATCTAATTATTTACAAATGATTAAAAAAAATGCAATTCACTGCTCTCGAACATCTTTTATGACATGTTGCTCCATTAGAAACGTGTCATCAAATATTTACACAATGAATAATTTAAGTCAGCTCATAATATTAATGCCTTAAGATCTTAGTTATAAAATGTTCACATTACCATAAAAGGTATAAATTCTAACAAACACATTTGAGATCTCCATCCTTGTGTGGATTTTCAGCCGTGTGCATCTTCTCATACATCCAACCCACCTAAAATTAACACCCATAACAAACAAATATAAACTTTTTCAACAAAAAAATAGCTATTTTTTCTTGTTTTGATAAATATATTTGTTTTTCATCAAACAAGAAATATCATATTCTAATTTAATATTATGTTAAAAAGTAAATTTTAAATTTAATTTAATTTTATAAAATTGACTTGAGATTTCATCAAATAAAATCATCTTATTCAATTACATCTAATAAAATAATCTTATCTTTAATTAAGACTAGTCTTTTCAAAACCTTACCTATTTATCCCAAGCAGTGCCGTACTCATATTCAGAACTGCTAACTTCTTTCGCTACCTCAACATATTTCCAAATAGGAAAATGTTATGTTGATAACCATTTTTTGACAACAATTTCACAACGCCATGTGGCGTCTTTGCATTGAGTAAATAAAGTGAAAAGAAATAAGGAAGAGGTTATCAGGCCAAAGGGTATTTTTGGAAGAAGATTTCTAAATTTTAAGAAATGGGTTTGGCGGTTTATTTTGGGCGTAACGTGCGTAGGTTTTTCAACCCTTCCATCTTCTCTGTAGCTCTGTCGTCCATCTTGACCCTTCCATCTTCTGTCGCATTGTATCTTGTATGTTATCTTTGAAACCCTAGTGTTGTTGGTCTTGTGTTGTTGTATTTGTGTGGTTGGAAGGCGGATGTCGTTTTCTGTGTGGTTACTTTGTTATATGGATTTCCCGTCTGTTGGAGGAGGCCGTGAATCATTGTTATTTGTCATTGTTGGTGTAAGTAAAAATGGTCGAGCCCTCATATTGTCTTTTACGTTGTCTTTTTGGTGTTTCATTAACCTTAATGATATAACGAGTGTGGATTGTTATCTTGTTAGGGCAGTTTCAATGGAAGGGAAAAAACGAAGTGTAAGAAAAATTATAATTTTCTTTTTATAGATTATTTATTATCGTATTGTAGTTATTAATAAAGTTATCATCATTTTTGTGTAGTGGCGGCTTCTTACCTCGATGGACTCATCGATCATTATTGAAATGAATTGTTTACTAGGAAAGTGTCATGTGGAGCGTATTAGGATGACTCCATTTATGTGGTGTTTGGATATTCATAGCCCTGTGGAGGTGAATTTGAAATTATTGAAGGTTATGGTTTGCAGGTGGGCCGGGCATGATAATAGTTTTAGAGTAAGTCAACAGTTGGTGCCCTTTTAAGTTATTGATGTGTTCATGAGCATAGGTTTATAAATAGGTGGTTTAGAGATTCCGTTTGATGAAGTAGTTGTTGGAAAAGTTGGTGAAATGTTCAAATCAAAAACTATCAGTTTGAAAGAGTGACATACATGTTTAATGTCATTGTGCATGATAATAACATTGATGTTGATGTAGTATGTAGGTTATATATATTAGTTTATTTGGTTGTTTTTTATTTTCCTAAGAAATCAAGGCATGTTTGTAACATGCCTTTTGCAGTGTTAGATGACTTAGACAGTTTGTGTCTATACAATTGGTACACCGGTGTACATAAACATATTGTACAGAATTTAAATAAATGTAAGAAGAAAATTATGAGAGGAGGTATCGCGCAGTCACTCACTCTTAGTGGCAATGTGGCAGTGTTGCAGGTAACATGATTTATAGTTTATTATTTTGATGTACTAGAGAACATTGTCAATTAGGTTTGATGAAATAATATTATGATATTGTAGGCTTGAGCGGTTGAAAGACTTTCTTTGCATGGTCATGCTTCACACAGGTTTTTCCCACGCATAATGCGATGGTTCCCGTATAAATCAAGGATCGAAAAAATTGAACATATATTTAAGACCGGAGATGTAAGTGTTTTGATATTCGTTATTTTTTATGTAAAAATTGATTGTCTTATTTGTCAAAATTTGTTGTGTGATAATGGTGCAGTTAAATCTGGAGTGGTATGTAAGAAAGGAAGATCGTCATCGCCCGGAAATCCGTGCAGCTTTCCACATGGATGACGGAGGGATGAGTGAAGGATCCTTGGCTAAAGGATACAAGGTTGAGAAAGATGATGACGAAAGCTCTGATGAAGGCACATGAGAAGTAGGTGCCGAGGAGAGATTGAGGAAAAACAATGAAGATCTCATAGCATTGAATGCAAAGATTGGAGTTCTTATTAGGGAGTTATTTGAAATTTGTCAAACTCCAATCTTTACTAAAGAAGATGCATGTGGTACTGATGAAGAAGTTGTTGGTGGAGTTGATGAAGCACCTGAAGTTGGAGGTGACAAAGAGCCTGAAGTTGGTCGTGATAGTGGATTTGAACAACAAGGTGATGGTAATGCAGTTGATGACCCTCTAAGTGCATATACGGAAGTAAGAGGGGAGGATAAAACCACATATGAAGATGAGATAGTTTCAAGAAGTCATGATAAAATTGTTTGTATTGAAATCCATGATGATGGTGATTAAGACGAACGGGAGGTCGTACCATTGGTTATCCCCCCATTGTGTAGTTTTGTTGGGGATCCAAGCAGCACTGTTGATGTAGACCAATTGTACAGAGCAGTCAGCGTCAGAGAGATTACTGTATACAGGTATTTGCTGTGAATTGTAGTTGTGGTTGGCGAATCTCTATTGTTTGTGATGGACTAATATTTATATGTTTAAGGTTGTACGCGAGATAATTGGGCAAACCTTGAGCACGACTTCATTTTACACTTTGGCCTCGATAAAATACGTTGATAACATGGTTAATATTGTGACATTTCTTTGTGTTTCATGTTGTAGTTTATGTTAGTAATGTGAACATTTTTGATTGTGTAGGTGGTGTTATTTGCTTGTACGATGTTTATGTACTTTGAGAAAAGGTTGTGCGGTGTTGTTAAGAGGATTCATTTTAGTCCATTATACTCGGTAAATAAAATTTGATATTGTATCATATATTTCATTGAAGAAATGATTTTTGATTGATGATTTTGAAATTCTCCACAGCACCATATTCTTACAGATTATAGGAAACGTCCACAGAATCGTCATGTTTGGACACTTCATAACTAAAACAGTTATCTGTGTTGCGATCATTTTGGACTTGGAGACATTGCCACAACTGAATTTGTGAGTAACCTTTAATGTGCAATATTTGTCCAGTTTTGGTCAGAAATGTGTTATTGATATTGTTTTTATTGTTTGTAGTTGTTTATGCCATTTCTCCACGATGATCATTGGTGGTGTTATTCAGTGAAATTGAGTTCATTAGAGATATTTGTGATTGACTCATTGGGTAAGGGGATCAGAGACCGGAAAAGGATAGACACTGTTGTTGTAAGATTCCACATATTTCATTGTTGATGACCCTGTGATTGTCAGATAACCCTGTATTGTTTAACATTTTTTTTGTATTTGTTAATTGGTAGGTTGAAAATATGGCACGGTTTTTTTTGCCTCTTGATGAATAGACCCAAAGGTAGTATTGGTCCTTTGACTGTTAAATAAGCAAATATCCCATCCCAACCAAACTTATAAGTTTTTTGAATTGTACTGCTGTATTATATTGTGTTCTAATGAATATATGGTGAAAAGTAATTTTATGTGGTGGGTATATTATTTCAGACATGATTGTGGAGTCATAATGTTGAAAACAATGGAAATTTGGGATGGAAACGACAAATACAACGGAAAAAGCATGTCTCAATATACAACTGTAAGTAGCAATTGTGTGTTTGTTAAAATTATTTTATGTGTTGGTTTCTAATGGGGAAAATGTTGGTTTCAAGAGGAGTTGCTTGGGATTAGAAAGAAACATGTATGTGAATGGATCCTCGATAACGAGAACATAAGACGAATGGAAGCCCTAGAGCTATATGGCATTTTTTAGGATTGCTTACACATGAACAAATTTGTCTTGTAACACAACATGTTTATATATGTACATAATGTAAGTTGACAATGTAGACATTGTTTTTGTAATAAGATTATTGGTTGAATTTTCAATTTAATTGTTTTGACGTTGTGTTTATTATAATGAATAAATCTTTTATTGAAAAAATAACGCACCATTATAATAAGTATTTAAAAAGTAAGGGAGGGTTTCATAAGTGAAATTAAGGGTCATTACTACGAGGGAGTTCAACAAGTTCTGAGTTGGGTTGGTGAAAAACTAAATGGTAATCGTTTACAGTGGGTTAGTAAATGATTACACGACAATAATGTGTGTTTTGTACACAAATTTGAATTGAAATAGAGAACCATGGTGACTTTGGTGACCATTGGCAAAAACTGTTAGTTTGACTCAGAGTTGCATTTGTGTTTGGAAGATGTTGGTGTTTTAGTGATTATACATAGATCAAGAATAAAGAGTTTTAGAGTAACAAAAAGCACAAAAAAAGTAGAATAGGTTTCATAGGCGTGTATTTTCCTCTTTGATTTCTTTCTCTTAGTTATTGTGAATAAACGCTTATAAACTCTTCTTTCTCTTTAAGAACAAGCAATGTGGGACTCTCCATGGCTTGGTTTTAAAAAGAAAAGAAGAGGAAATGGGCGTCCTAGGCGTGTAGCATTAGATAGCATAACTAGTTTTCATGTTTTGAACTATAGGAGAACTAATTGCCTTATAAACCCTTTGGAGTGGAGAGAATTGAGCAATATGGGACTCAAAAGTCCCTAGAGTAACTGCAGCAGCTGCTGGACGGCCTCCACACTCACAAGTCCCACATCTCCTAGATCTTGCATCCTAGCTCACTCCAAAGGTTATATAAGAAGGCTTAGGGGTCTCCTTTTTGTACCTTACCTTAAATCAATTGAATTTTGAGTTGATTTATACTTTTGCAATCTTCTTTGAGATAGTATTTTGTCTCCAAAGTCCCTATTTTGGGCAGACCTTATCTTGCTCAAGCAAGTGGCGGTCCTCCTATGATGCTTATCTTGGAGCTTCCTTCAAGTGGCGCATCTTCAAATCATAAGTTCCCTCTTCCTTAATCTCTTCCATTTTTAATTTCTTTCCTATTCTCTTAAATGTCATTTAGTATATTCTCTCTAGGTATGCACTTCCCCATCACACGTGCACTTGTGTTTGGAAGTTGTTAGTCTTTGACTGTTTGTAGATGGTGCTTGGTAATGTGATGTGACCCCAATGAGTGGGGAGTGACCCATTTTGAGTGGGGGGACCAAGTTGTGGAAGGGCTGAGTGAGTCTGCTCAAAACACCCTGTTGTAATCGTTTATAGTGTCTTGGTTAACGATTACGCGAGAGAAATCCAAATTTTGTACAAAAACTCCAACGGAAGTAGTCACTCAGGGTAACATAAGTGACCATTGTCAAAACATTATGTTTGACTCACACGTGCACTTGTGTTTGGAAGTTGTTAGTCTTTGACTGTTGGTAGATGGTGCTTGGTGATGTGATGTGACCCCAAGGAGTGGTGGGGAATGACTCATTTTGAGTGAGTGGACCAAGTTATGGAAGGGCTGACTCAGACTGGTCAAAAAACCCTGTGGTAATCGTTTACAGTGGCTTGGTAAACAATTACGCGAGAGAAATCCAGATTTTGTACAGAAATGTGAACTGAAGTAGTCAGTCAGGGTAACATGGGTGACCATTGTCAAAACTAGTATGTTTGACTCACACGTGCACTTGTGTTTGGAAGTTGTTAGTCTTTAACTGTTTGTAGATGGTGCTTGGTGATGTGATATGACACCAAGGAGTGGGGAGTGTCCCATTTTGAGTGGGGGGACCAAGTTGTGGAAGGGCTGATTCAGACTGCTAAGAAACCCTGCTGTAATCGTTTACATAGTCCTGGTAAACGATTACGCGAGAGAATTTAACGTTTTGTACACAAACTTCAACTGAAGTAGTCAGTCATGTATTGGTAGGTCACGTATGGACAAAACAAATTAATTTTAGCCACAGATCCAGTGCTATGGAGTTCATGTTGGTATTACAGTTGTGGTAGAGGGTGGGAATCGATAACAAAGCATGCCAACAATTAACTTCAAAACATTTCTATAACACAATCAAATTCATCATAAGTCAACATTAATAGAAATTAAGCTACACACCGTACACAACAATAATACATTCTAGGTTTGAAATATTACAGTTATCCATTACATACTTATAATGGTCTTAATATAATATTACAGTTATCCAAAACCCACTACTGGTTGTTTGGTTGTTTGGACGTTGATGGTTGGTCAGATGGAGGTACAAATTTCTAGATGATGTCATCCACATTGAGTTTCTTCTCTGCCCACATAGGGAGTCGAATGACAGGTTTTGGGGTCTCCTTAACGAGGTCAATTGTTGGAGGAAAAACATGAGCTGGAAAAACCTTGACTATAGAGCGATGCGTAATATTGAGGTAGTAGTTTTGCTGAAATGTCGTGAAGGGGTGGACCTAAATGTACAAACCAAATTAGTGAGAAGAAGAACATTGAAAGACCAAGAAAATAATTATGCCAATTAAGTACAAAATGGATGGGTTACAAGATTGAGTAGCATAACGGAACCAACTCCGATATTGTCTGCAATTTGAGGATCTTGAAGAACTTTCTTATGCAAGGAAGCCTTCATCGTGGCAGTTATCAAACATATAATAAGTTATTAATCTACCATAACATGTACTGTTGTTGAATAAAGGAAATAATACCTTAACAGTCAATTGCATATCTCCCAACCCATTTAGCTTGCACTCTTTCAATATGCAAGCAACAAATGGAAGGACCTCTGCTGATTTTGCCTTTGGAGGGAGTTGATGTTTTCGAATTTTCCATCCGTTACGAGACCTCCAATGACAAAAAATATATGAAAAGAGATTACAACTCGTGAACGTAATAATGTTGTTTGAATCGTGTATGAGATTGAGTGTACCGTGGTGTTCAATAAACATCTATGCCCATTTCCAAGCATTGGAGTTGAAATCTCGTTCATAAGTTGCTTGAGCAACATCACGAGCAAATTCTTGTGTCGATTTGGGTTCTTCTGTTCCCGTTCTATTCAGGAAAGCTGCTTGGATGTTACCTGCAGGACCAGGTATAAGCGATGCCGACGCATCGCATTTTTTCAAAAACGATTCAAGGACATCATCATCATAAACAAGGTCTTGCCATGCATCCATGATTATGCTGAAATTTTCTGTCCAAATTAAAATACCACGTTAACGAGGCAAGATAAATGAGATCATTACTTAAATAACTAACAATTCAAAGAATGGTAAATGGGTTAGAAATATAGTTACCTGATTCAAGTGTAGACAATGGGTTTGTCCCCGATATTTAAAGAGAAGTACATGGACAAACACATTACATGAAATCAATATTTTATAATGCAAAAAAAATTATTTTATAACTATTTCCATTATGAATGACGAGATGTTGGTTGATGGACGTGGATGAAACTTTAGAAGTTAAAACATATGCAGCTACCTGCATATCAGATGTCAATCCTAGTGCTGCACACAACTGCAAACAGATACCATATTTAGTTGTTACAATTATTTTACTACCAAATCCAAATTATCAAGTCTATATATATATATATATATATATATATATATATGCTAACATGGTCCTTGAAATTAAAAAATGTCTTTTACATTTAAAATATAAATAATTCAACTTATTAACTCGTACACATTGTAGTATTTGAGAAATACACTCTTTATTAATGAACTTAACAAATTTTCTGGAAAACTATCTAGAACACACAAACATACAACACTCTTAAAACACTTTCTCCCTTTTTTCTACTCACAAAACCGTGGCTTCCTTCTTCTCTATGGTGGTGGCTTCCTTCCTTTCTATTCTTTTTCTCTTCCTCCACACCTATCACACGGTCTTACACACACATATATGATAAAGCCAAACAATAAGAAAGTTACCTAACATCTCCATCCTAAGATTAAAAAAGAAGAAAAACTTGGGATATCAAAGGAAGGAAAACCTAGATAAACATGAAGCACAACCAAATTCCATTTGCTTAATGAATTGATACTGAGTCACGCAATTCTATTTCCTGAATGAAATTTTTTATATTTTGAGCTGCTTATAAGGCTAACGCCAAATCCATTCATAAACTTTTGACAGGGCTTCTTCCACTGTAACCTGGATTTTAATCCTTGTTTGGTTTTCGGCTGTGTTGTTTAAGAAGGTAGAACATCTTTCTTCATACATCACACACACGTAATCTGATTCAGTTTTCTCATAGGCATATTCTATGTAAATTGGAACACTGTTACTTTTACCTTCGTCCTCACCATCAATAGTGATCATTACTTGAAATCTACCAACATCTGTGTTAAGGTACTTACCAAGAACAAAGCAGAAAATGAAGCCAATGAGAGGGGAAGGTGGAGCAGAAGAGAGATCAATAATTATAGAATCCTCTCTTGTCTTATACTCCAATCACTTTGGAACACTACTTATACTCCAATCACTTTGGAACACTACTTCCACATGAATAAGAATCAATATTATCATCATAACAATGTTCAACATGATTTTGACTTGGGGTAGATTAGTGCAAAAAAGAGATGTGCATGAAAACTGAGATTGCATGAAAAGGAACTACTACAGAGTGTTGTAAGAGATGTGCAACAAAAGATTAAAAATTATGAAGGTCCACTTTCACAAGTTTAAAAGATTAAAATTTTGGTTTAATCCTTTTCGATATCCCTATTTTTGTAGGATCGTCTCAAACAGATCCTCATATTTTAAAGTTTCTCGGTTAGGTCCTTAATTGTTAAAATTTGAATCAAATTAAACCTTACCGTTAAATTAGGTAGACGACGTCAAAATAATTGATTCGTGGCTTAGTGACTTGACTAAGTGTTGTTGATGTGGCACATATTGGTTATTTGAGTTGGTTTTTTTTATTATTTATTCATTTAAAAAAATTAACTTTAATCAAAACGCAACATTTTGTCTATGAAAAATGATTATAGTTAGGTTTTTTTATAATCAGAATTGACTCAACGTGGAATTTGGAGAAATTTGGGAAAGTAATTGGGACAAGAAATCCCTAAATTGGAAGATTGAAATCCTAAGGGGAGCTAGACCAGAACGTCGCGCCGTCCGTCAACATGGACCTCCCATTCCTTGGATGAAGTCAGACCGGAACACCGTGCCCAGTGGCGAATTGAACACCGCGATGGGCCCTCCGCCCTACAGGTAGATGTGGATCTCCACTCGGAGACCTTCGTCCGCACATGCTTCGCCCGATCACTCGTGCGGGGAGTGACCTCCCTCGGTGTCGCCTCCACCTGCTCGATTTCTCCCACCAGCAGGGGCGTCTTGAAGTCACCGTCCATGATTGGTGCGGTTGTCGGCCAAGACGAGGACGCAGAGTGTGGATCTGGAGGAAGAAGATAGCGTTGTTGTTGATGTATGGTGGAATTATATATGTTTTATTCATTGCGGGGCTGAAGTTTTGTTGGATTGTTAGATGGTATTTTGTTGATGGAAGATTTGGGAAGAGGAATCAGAAACTTCAAAAAAGTGTTACTTATCTCAACAATGGTTTTGTTTAATTATGTTTTACTGTTGTTGATAATCAGATTGAATATCACTAAATAATCTATGCACTCCTTTACATATTCTTTAAAAAGTATTTTTTATTGAATAAATAAAAAGTACATTTTTCGTAGACAAAACGTTACGTTTTGATTAAATTCAATTTTTTAAATAAATAAATAAAAAAAAGCCAACTCAGATAATCAATATGTGCCACGTCAACAACACTTAGTCATGTCACTAAGCCACTAATCAATTTTTTTGACGTTGTTTACCTAACTTAACGGCAAGGTTTAATTTGATTAAAATTGTAACAATTAAAGACCTAATCGAGAGACTTTAAAATATGAGGACCTGTTTGAGACGATTCTACATAAATAGAGAGATTGAAAAGGATTAAACCTAAAATTTTTCATTTAATAAATTTGGTTATTATCTATCTCCAAGATATATATATATATATATATATATATATATATATATATATATATATATATATATATATATATATATATCATTACCAGAATTTGGTTTATTACCGATGAAATATTACCGAAGGCCTATGGGGCGTCGGTAAAAGTGTGTTATCGACGGTCAAAATGAGCATTACATACGGCCATGGTGAAATATAATTACCGAAGGCCTAAAGAGCATTACCGAGGGGTTTATGGCCTTCGGTAAGAGGCTCGACCCTTTAAACTAAGGTCATCCCCAATTTCGTTAGACAAAACTCTACCCTACCTTATGATATTTTGATATTTTTCTCTTAATTCTTTCTTACTGAGCAGATAATTAAATGTAAATAACAGAGTAGGGAAAGAGAAAAATTGCACAGGTGATTTTATCCTGGTTCAGATCACTAGGATCCTACGTCCAGTCGCTTATCTCAAACAAGATAAACCTTTTTCACTAACACAAAACAGTTACAAATATTAGTCACACAGAAAAACAATTTGTAACAGTTTAGAAATACCACCTCTCTTGAAACCATAAGAGACGAACTTACACCTCCTTTGAATCTTCACAAAGGATGACCACCTCCTTCGAATACTTCACGAAGGATGAATTTCCTCTTCCAAACACCTCCTCAGACACACCAAGGATGAACCGGCTATTTCCTCTGTCACCGTAGCAGGACTTCACCAGCTCCACAGACACGAGCTTCACAAGCCGAACAAGAACACACAAGTCTCAATGATTTCTGAGTACTAGAGCACAAGGGAAGAGTTGTCTTTTGAGATAAAGAGTGAGCCAATTTATAGACTCAGCCTAATACCCTTCCATTCTTCGAAAACGGGCCATCTAACGCATTTAATCGATTAACATAAATATTAATCGATTAATAATGAGTACAACGGCTAGTTTTTCAAATCTGAAACCCTCAACGGCTAGTTTTTCAAATCTGAAACCCCCAACGGCTAGTGTTAATCGATTATTAATAGCCTTAATCGATTATTACAGGAGTAATTGGGTTTTCAGTGCCAGCCTCGTTTTAATCGATTAACACTGAGTTTAATCGATTAAAACAGCTTGTGGATGATTCTTAACATTAAATAAATCAAATATAAATTACAAGAATCAACCCTAATACTTATTTGAGCACTATTACATCAACTTTGATTATTATAAAAGCTTTATAAAATACATAGATCTTCAATTTGTCTTTATGGATCTTGACTTGTGCAAATCTGTTCATCATCAAAACTACATCTTTGATTTTTGCTAACAGGGCATTCACTTGTACTAATAATAACAATAAAAGAATTTGTGAAATAGTTGTTATGATATATGATTTGGTATGGACTGTATTATTTAGGTTTGTTGTTCCATGAAAGAATAATGAATAATTCTGTTGTGGTTTGTTTTGGTATTTAATCCGTGAGTGATGAATTTGAAAACATAAACCATGTATAAGTGTCTCTGCCATTGGTTCTAATCACTCATAATTAGGCATGAGACATTTTACCATGTGTAGGTTTAGATTACCCTTTTCAGTTTAGTATGAAGGTTACTTTTTATTGATAGTATCTAGGATACCAGTTTGAGGTTCCCATTTCTTTTACACCATTTGTGAATCATTCAAAACTTAAGTAGGTTTATATATGGTGAAGGAAACAAAGTCAATTTAAACTTACAACCTAGTATGGAAACTTGGATTCTTAAATTTCAATTACAAGTGCTTAGTTTGCCTTCAATAACTAAGAAATATAATCTCTGCCAAGAAAAAAAATTATGATCAAAACAACAGTTTAATAAGACAGTGGTTAGTTTAGTTAAAAGCAGTTAGTAAACAAAATCTGATATGTTGATGTAATTAATAAAAACAACTACTAATAATCTGAACACAACATTATAGGTTAACCTACAAAAGCTTGAAAAAATAACAATTACCTTAAAACATCAAAGAAAGTTCAAAATCATTTCCTACTTCGTATTAAATCATTGCGATGTTCATAGTGTCATCAATTCCAAGAGTCAATTATGTGTTGTTTTGTTCTTTAAATCCAACTCTGCAGAATTAATCTTGGTTTGAAATCTGTTACTGCACTTTATTGTCAAAATTGTTACTGGTTTAAGCTTCTAGTGTTTGGCTTTAAACTTCAAAGCCTGCATCATAACAGCAATGATTACAAAGAATTGAAAGAACCAACAAAAGTGAGATTTATGACTGAACAATGCAGTGACAATTTTATTTGGTGTTGCTCTTGATGTATTCAATTTTTAAACGTGGATTGGACTTGTTGCTGCACTAGAATTTGTTGTTTGAATAAAATTCCAGCAAGCAATTTCACATGAGTTTAGCAAAGTGCATTAACCAATTCTGCAGCTTCTTTAATACTTTTTATTTTCTTTCTTAATCTGTTCTAGAGCTAATCTTAGGTTTCACTTGTGTGCTAGCTTTTTTCAATACTTTTGTTCTTGCTTGTCTTACCTTGGCTTCCCTTGTTTTCTCAAAGTTAGTCTTAGGTTCCACTGTAGTTTGGAAAAACTTTGTGTGTTGTGATTTTAGATATGTCTAAACTCTAAAATGATTTTGATAAGATTAGAAGTTATACATTGTCTAAAGTCTGAATTGGTTTTGTTGATGTCCCTCACTTACTTTGAAACTTTATTTTGGTGGTATGATGGTTTATTTTACTACATAATTGGCAATAATAAGGGTTGATTTTTTGTTTATGCTTTTTCTGTACTATTGGAAAGCTTGAACAATTTTAAATTGGTGTTTGAAAGTTGTTATTACTGTTCATTTGGTCATAGTTTGGTTTATATGAAGATTTTCTTTCTAAACCATCACTTTTTGAGTTAAAATGGAAGTGGAGTAGTGATTTTGAGTTGCAGGCTGTTTATAACTCATTTTAGAGTTTAAACACAATTAAAATCATCAAACAAAGTTATTTTATCATTCAGTTGTGTGTTTAAATCTCTTTCATACGTGTTTTAGTATCAAACCACCAAACTGGGGACTTTCTCTAGTGTAGAATTTTTTTTCCAGCTACGGTTTGATTATTTTCTTTGGCCAAAAGTTGTCAAAATTCAAAGAAATTGGTTTATTGAATTTTGGTGCAGTATGATAAATTTTTTTGGTGATGTTTTAGTTGGTTATTGTTATTCCTTTTTGGATACTATTAGCTAATGCTTAAACTGTTGCGATGCTTATTAAATTAATGGAACGAAATGTAATGAATAACCCTAAATACACTTCTATTTGATGTCTTAGGTGAGTTTTTAAAGGAATTGTGGCCAGAAGGGGAGGAAGAGAGTCTACAAAGAAGACTTGATCAGGAAAGGAGAACAAAGGCGAAGGTATGGTCACCTAAACTGAAATTGCATGATTATATGTGGTATGTTCTATTATTTTCATTCTTGTTTCATGAATTTTATCTTGTTCTAAAATGTTGTGAATGTCCAGTTTGAATGTTAAGTTATGTTGATTGGAGTTTTATGATATTGTATACATTGAGTTTTGCCAAACTTTGTTTTGAATTGTTTGAAATTAATTGTCAAATATATAAGAGGTTTTAGACTTAGAACCTAGAATGCAAACCTCAAAACCTCAAAAGGTCTACTATAAATGCACTATAATGGTCAAAATTTGAAAACTACACTAAACTAGCCTAAGAATCAACAAAGAAACTGTCCTAACAAGTTTAGAATGGTAAAACCTAGCTAATTAGAAACTCAAACTACGAAAACAACCTAGAACTCAAAAATTGGCTATAGGAGTTGCCAATTTTCACATTTTTGCTTGCTGGACAACCCCTTTGAATTCACAAATTTTGCTCCTCTCCACTTCCTAATATGCCACCGTAGTTGGAAAAGGTTTCTAAAACTGGACTGCACCACAAAGTCTTTAGAACACCACAATTTCACACATAAATTAGCACCAAAGCAGATCAAAAACTGCACCAGAAATGGTCACTGGACAACACCAAAATGTGCCTTGAATTGGTCAATTTTAACATGCCAACAAGCTTAAAACCAATACAAATAGGTGTAGAATAGAAGTAGGCACTCAAATGGATTCTAAGAAAGGTTCTACAACAGATGAAGAAAGCAACAAAAACTAAAACATGTTTTGCTCCAAGAAAAATTGAATTTTATACCAACTTCATCAAAACAACACTTAAATTTTTCAACACTGCACCAAAAAATTGACCCAAGATTGGTGGTTTTAAAAGTGAATTCGTGCACAAGTGATTCTGACTCTTTGATAATAGTTTCATCAACTTTAATTCATCAATTTGAACTTGTTTGAATTCTAATTGGGTTCAAAACCAAACTGTATAGCAGATTCACCTTTTTAGTTCCCAATTTCACTCAAAAATGAGGTTTGAATAAGCTATTTTGCACATAGATGAATTTGGCTTCAATTTGAATGTTCTAACAAGTTTAAAACAACAAATAGGACTTGTTTAAACTGGAAAATAGCACAAAATAACTTGTGCTCGAAAATTGACACCCAATACAACTTTTTCTTCTTCAAAATGACTACTAAAAATGCACTAGAATGGTTAAAATTTGCAAACTGACTAAACTAGCCTAAGAAACTTATAAGAAGTTGTCCTAACAAGTTTAGAATGGAAAAACGTAGCTAATTAGAAACTCACACTACAAAAACAACCTAAATCTCAAAATTTGCCTAAAAACTGTACTAAATAGGTGAGAAAATGGGAATTGTTCTAAAGTAACCTAAGAGTGTGTTTCTACACATCCTAACAAGTTTAAAGTTGTTAAAGGAAGCTAAGAAGCATGTCAAAATAGATGAAGTAGCTAAATCTCAAAGTTTGCCTACTTGAAACCTAAAGAATAGGAATCCTCAGAATGCAACCACATTCTCTCTCTCTTTGTGTTCTACTAAAAAATAATTTATGTTGCTGAACTTTAGTCTTTATATTATGAAAGGGTGATGAGTGTGGGGACAAAAACCACTATAAACACTTGGATCCTACATAAGCAAAAGGAGGATAGAAGATACTAGTGATTGTGTAAGTGTAAGTGAAAGGGTTAATATAATAATAAGGTGGTGGAGGTGGTGGTGATTGTTTTGGTGATGAAGTGGGGGTACCCTTGTCTGGTGCCCTTATGAAATTATTAGTATTGGTGTCATGTCTTGCTCTCTTCACCTTGTTCTCCTTCTTTTGGTGGTCTTTCTCAGGGTGATGTCAACAGTAGGGGATCCACTTTTGGGAAAAAAAATTTAAACACAAAATTTGGAATTGCATGCCTTGGTCTTCTTCATTATGTAAGAAAGTAATCATATCATTTGAAGATATGCTTCAAGCATACCAGGACATCCTTGTTTTTGTTTTCTTTTTGCATATTTAGCCATCATGTTGTGGAAGACTATGCTAGTGTACAGTCTTTAATGCTAGGCCCTGATTATGGTATTCTATATTTTAGATTCTTCATTCACTTTTTTTTTTAGTGTGAACATTGTGCTCTATTAAATTTTTAAATAGTTAATTCTTCTTTATTTAGATTGTGCAACCGAACAAAAAATTTAAATCAGCTTTATATATTGTTTTGATGTTCATATTTTATTTACATAAATTAACAGGTTTAAAAATCATTTCAAAATATGGAAACTTTATATCTGTACTAGTTAACATTTAATTACCGAAGGCTTTCGGCCCTCGGTAATTACCGAAGGCTTTCGGCCCTCAGTAATTATCGAAGGTTAGTGGCCTTTGGAAATTACTGAAGGCTTGTGGCCCTCGCTAAATACCGAAGGCTTTTGGCCCTCGGTAATTACCGAAGGGAAGAAGCCCTCGATAAATGTTTGCGACAAGGGATTTACCAACGGCTCTTTGGCCGTCGATAAGCCGTCTGTAAATGTTCTTTTCCGACGGCTTATGGCGGTTTCCGAGGGATTATGGCCTTCAGTAATGCCTTTTTTTTGTAGTATATATATATATATATATATATATATATATATATATATGAATTTAATAAATACATAAATATAATTGCTTTTAAATAATTTTAATTTTTTGAAATTCTTTCTATGCACAAAGCATCAGTGTAGGCTCCAAAACAATTTCAAGAAGTAACAATTTTTGTTACTGTTAACAAAAACTAAGTTATTCTCAATTTGAAGAAGAATTTTCCCCAATCCTAATAAAATATAGAGCATATTTTCATAAAGCCCTCCCAAACCAAAACCTAACAGGAAAATGCAACTGATCCCTTTTTTTTCCAATGTTGCAATTATAAGCAAGTAGGCTTTAAATATTTTGTATATTTTATGACGGATAAAATTCAACCATCATAATAAATTTACGGGTGATAGAATCGTAATAAAATACTAATAAAAAATATGTTTTTTATATCTATCAATTTTGTAAATATGTAAAATTTTTTCCCACCCGTAAAAATGAAAATCGGTATAAAAAGTGATGTAGTTAAGATTATAAAAAATACAAATAGCTTTTATACCCATTACAACAAGGTATGAAAAATCATTTATTTCGTACCTCTTAACCTTAAAATATGCATATGATAACAATATGAATTTTTTACGTATTCCATTTCTTTTCCCTCCCACAACTCTTCTTCTTCTTGATATCCGTCGACGGATCATCACATCCGTTGAAGGATTGCATAACTTTTAATTTTTGAGTAGAGGTTTTGGTTTATAATTTGTTATTTGATTTAATGAAATAATTATTATTAATTTAATAAAATAATTAGTAGTTGAATGAAATATAGTTGACGTATAGGTATAAGTTGAATGTATAATATGTAGATACATATTTTTTTATGTGTTTATATGAATGTTGTTTATACTTATTTGATTAATTATATATCAATGTTAATGACAATAATTGTAATTGTATAGGTGATTATTATCTAAAGTGGATAAACATCTTTGTATGGATTCTCAAATTGATTCTAGTTTTATATCTAATTTCTCTTCGTTCATCAACGAAGCTGTAGAGAGAGATTTGACAAATAAATTTACCACAAATGAAATATTTCTTTCTCGGGAGTAGTTAATTGAATGGGTAAGAGGGATTGCTTATGATTTAGGGTTTGTTATTGTAATAGTGAGGTCTGACATAGCTACTGGTGTGCGGGGAAGAAAAACGTAAGTCATACTTGGATGTGAAAGAGGGGGAAATATCGAAAATACAAACCCAATGCAGTGGCAAGTGTATACGACACTCGTAAATGTGAGTGTCCGTTTAGGTTAAAGGGTAAACCATCTTCAGATGGGGACGAATGGGTGGTTGAGGTCATGTGTGGACATCATAACCATGACTTGGCTGAAACTTTAGTTGGTCACCCTTATGCTGGGAGGTTAAATATATCAGAGCAGTCATTACTCGTTGATGTGACTGAATCTCTGCAAGAGTGGAACTCTGCCTAAGGCTTTGCCACTTAGCGACACGTGGTGTCATGTCATCATAAGATGACACCAACCGCCTCCTACCCATGGTAGGGAAATGCTCGTATATCAAACTCTAAAAGTAATTATTGAATTAAATATTTCCAACTTCGGACATAGTAATAAGTAAATGAAGTAAATGTGCAAGGTATATGTGTACCTGAAATAGAGTCAAATATTCAGCCATCTGTCTCGTGGAAGCCATACTCGCATCCCCGAGCTGGTCATACAAATGGGTGAGTGCAGCAACGCCCCAAGCATATCTGCCACATGCGTGTACATCTTTAAATAATAGTAAGTATGACAAGCGTATAGAAGTGGCACTACTAGATGCAACAGATATGCTCTAGCAGCATAATCCCATTGTTGCGACTGACACCTCTAACCATCTATATCTCTCAGCCAGCTCAGTCTGACTTTCAGACCACGTGCTTCCTCCATCTCAGCACCAGCTGTGCCACCATCAACGCCAAGCAGGTCCACAAGAGCTGAACGAGCCTCCTCAAACTCCAGCTCCTCCAAATCACATAACTGACCCAACACATCATCTAGAGTGATCGACATCTCCCCAACAGGGAGATGGAAAATACTCGTCTCAAAATGCCATCTCTCTATGAAACCAAGCAACAAGCCCTTATCAACATAATCATAGGAAATGTCTATGAGAGGCATCAAACTGGAATTCAACACAATGTGCTGAATTCCCTTGGCGCACGGTCGTAACTTATTAACTTTTTTACCATGCGAGATCAACTTTAGCATGTCCCTTCGATCCTACAAACAATATTTAATATAAATTATATTCGAAAACAAATTAATAATTCAAATTTAAGTTCTGCACTCACCCGGCCTTGCGAAATACCATAAACAACATGCTGAACATAATGCATCAACAATGAAGCATCACGTGGACCTCCAAGAAATCCACCGATATCCTCTTCTATGTCACCAACATCCGCATCCTCCTCCTCATCATCATCGTGGTCAAGGGCTTGAAATGCGTCTTCCTGAACATCACCCTCATAGGCCTCCTTCTGAACATCATCCTCACAGGCCTGATATGCCTCCTCCTCAGTCGCTCGATCCTCAGCAATAGGGTCATCATGAATAGGAGTTGCACGCCTTCTCCGAGCCGAAGTTGTAGGTCGTCTCCTAGCTTCGCCCTGCGCAGAACTCTCCCCTCGAGAACTCTCTTTGTGAGAAGTATGACATGCACAACGTGTTCTTACCATTTCTGATAAAAATTATTTTATTTAAATTAATAATTATTTCATTAAATTATAAATCATTATTTCATTAAATAAAAAAAAATAAAAATTACATATAATTTCCTAAACATATTATAATAAAAATTTACATTTTAAATAGTATATAAATTATTTTAAAATATAATAAACTAATAAACTAAAAACAAACTTAAATAAACCCATATTTAAATAATAAATTAAATAAAACTATAATTAATTTAATTAAATTTATAATAATAATTTCATTAAATCAAATAAATTAAATTAAATTTACGTTACGTTTTATAACAAATATACTTAAATACTAAATAAAAAAAAACCCGCCCACGGTCCTACGGATGTCCCACATCCGTTACGCCTTCAACTTCAAATGGATGTGCGACATCCGTCGACGGAGGACGGATATAGGACATCCGTTTCAGTGCCAAACGGATGTGCGACATCCGTTCTAGCACTCCGGTCATCTTCTCCACAGAAACACCATAACAGCTAACCAGAAACGCACCCACAACACCTATCCGCGATCAAAAGAAAACTAACCTCCACCAACAGCTTTCTCCACCCACGAACGCACCACCCACGAACCACCGACGTATCACCACCGCAACAGGAACACCCACACCACCGCAACGACTCTCCGACAACACCAAACAGATCTCACGACAACACCAAACGGATCTCACGAGACTGCGAGAAGGATGTGGGAAGAGAGGGAGAGAAGGACGTGGGAAGAGAGTGAGAGAAGGATGTGGGAAGAGAGTGAGAGACCGACGGATGTGGGAAGAGAGTGAGAGACAAACGGATGTGGGGAGAGAGTGAGACAGAGTGGGGGTGTGTGGCTGAATGAGAGGAGAGATGAATAATTATTTAGGGTTTTAAAGTTAAAGTAAAAAGTTAAAATTTTAAGGGTGTTTTTGTCATTATAAATTTTATGGGGAGGTGCAGGGAGTATCGGTGGTGGTGGAGGGAGCAACCTTCATCATGCCCCGATTAGTTGTCCAAATAAAACATGGTTCGCTTGATATGGAAAAACTTGTTCATTTTGGTTTGTTTTTGTTTTTATTTTCCTTTCATCCTTATAGATATCATAATTACACTAAGTTTTGTAATCCCATTAATAAGTATTCAAAGATTTTTTTTCTTATTTTATATATTGAAAAATGTACTCGCTTTTGGAGAAGTCATTTTCCTATGAGTTTCCCTTAATAAAATAATTCACAATATATTTGTACACATTTTTATGGGGCTAAAATAATTTTTTGGACGCAAATAAATGTAAATTTTATTTTTGGTTTTCAAAAAATTTTTAGTTGTATTTCAGTCGTAATGATTTCTTCATGCTCATTTAGAACTGTTAAATAATTTATCAAGATTTAATACATCATCTGGTTCCTATTTTTGGGGGATTTTGTTCAAAGTAGTCCTACGTTTTAAAAAAGCTCAATAAGGTCCCATATTTCGTTAAAAAATGTTCAACATGGACCTTTTGGCTTACGACGTTAAAAAGATAACAGTGCAATTACCACCATGGCAAAAACTGAATGACCTGTGCACTTCAATGAATATGTGACAATATGAAGTGAATTGACTTAGTAAAAATATTTAAATATTAAGTTATTGGGTAAAATAAAGGGGTTAAGGTTGGCTAGGGTTCGTGCAACTTTTCCCCTTTTTTGAACAAAGTGATTGTAGGTAGATAAAAATGGCTTCTTCCTAAGCTTGTTGTTCTTGTTCCAATCTAGAAAAATTTGACACTCCTTCTCCAGTTCATCTCTAAAAGAACCCTCGTTACTCCTAATCATCGATCTTCTTCCAAATTCAGACAACATTTTTCAAAATCCCAATTTGATCACCACTCTCTAATCACCTACCTCATACAGTTAAACCATATCACTACCCACCAGCAGAAATTAAACCCTAACCTGACAAACCCAAAAACACAACCTTTTCCACCATAAAACGTAAACCTCCAGGCCCCATGTTAACAACTTCACAAAAATATAACTGGCAGTTACTGGAAGAAAAAAAAATCAACCTTTCCTCATCGAAGAGACTTTTAAAGCTAAAACAAAACCACCCAACACAAAACAAGACAACAAAATTCACTATATGTTTTCTAGAATTAGTTCCCATAATTATAGACAGGAAATTCCTAGGAAGACATGTTTTCTAAGGGATAATATATACAGAAGAATAAAATGAAGGTGGGAAAGAACAGGGGGAAGGGAGATAAGGGAGTGAAGAAATGGTGCAGTGAGATCAGGAAAAGAAAACAGTGATAGAGATCAATCCAGCGACGATTGGTTCTTACAATAACCCTTAGGGTTTTGTTCCATTTAGAGGTCGATTAAATGCAGATGAAGGTAGGAAGCAAACTAAGGCCAAACCAAGCTAAACATATTTAGTTTCTATTTTCTTTTTTAGCTTATGTTTTTATTTCTGAATATGAGAAATATCCAAAATATATTTTAGTGAATCTGAGAAGAATATAAACATTTTCAAGTCATTTCACTTTACATTGCGACGTATTAATCAAAGTGCACGTATCATTCAGGTTTTGCCACGGTGACAATTGCACCGTTATTTTTTAACATCGTAAGTCAAAAGGACTATGTTGAACATTTTTTACCAAAATATGGGGTCTTAATGAACTTTTTTAAAACTTAGGACTACTTTGAACAAAACCCCCAAAAATAGGGACCAAATAATATATTAAATCATTTATGAATTAATCATGTTAATTATAGAGAACGATGTGCTTTTAAAACTATTGTTTTAAGGAACTCTTTGATCAATAATATTTGAACATTGTAGAAAAAAGAAATTATCTTTTTTTATAGGAAATTTTATAATTTTTATTCAGGTATTTGGTATGAAATATTTAGATTCTAATATACTTAGATTAGATCTCCAAGGTATTTGAAGAATTTTGCATTGTCTTGGAATGATGACCATAAGTTGCCAATGAGACATATCATAAATCCCAAATAGTTAGTAGACTAATTAAGTAAACTTTAATCAAATGTTACATTTTGTAACACATACCCATCAATGTATGACGCAAAATATACGTTTCTATTTGACTCAGCCATCCACGTTTGCAAAAAAAAATTATTTGGTGTCAAGTGTGTTAGCAAAAGGTTGAATGGTCTGAGGTTCAACAAATCTGTACATGGAAGACCGACCTTGGTCTACAATGATTGTGTCCATCACTACTAGAACGTTAAGTTGTTAGAAACTAACAATCTAAATATAACTGTTTTTAAATTCTGTTTTTAAATCATGAATCTGTTTTCTAGTTGATTTCTTTTGATTCTGGTGCTTTATACAAATTTGGTTGATGATATTGAATGATGCTAAAAGTGTAGCAGACCATTACAAGCAATGAAATGCAATTTGCATAGCTTGGTTGCTCACAATTTACTAGCACTCCACTGTTACAGTTTGTTGTCTTGCTTTTCACCGTGCTCAACATATTTGAGCTGTGTATTCTGAGTTTGGTCACACTAAGCACTTTAATTCTAGCTTAGTTCTGTCCAATGACATCTTCTTGAGTCATTTCTTTGCTGTCCAGCCCTTGAATCCTTCGAAAACAGGTTTTGGGTGGTTTATTGGAGTATTTTGCTACATAATTTGGCTATAGCAAGGGTGATTTTCGAATCTTCACTAGTAAAAAATTGGGTTTTTACAGCGCACATTATGCCACGGTTCAACAAAAACCGCAGCATAATGGTGCGCGGTGGCAGTTTTGTAAATAAATCGAACATATATGCCGCGGTTCTGCTCCAAACCGCGGCATATATTCCAGTCAACCATTGCCTTTGACGCCACGTATGAATCAAAAATTAAATAACAGAGTATATGCCACGGTTGCTCGTAGGATCGCGGCATATACCCCCTGTAACTTCTAAAATTCCCTAGAAGGCAGTTGGGGGGCAGTTGTGTGCAGCACGTTACAGGGGTATATGCCGCGGTTCTACGAGCAACCGCGACATATTCTCTTATCTGAAATTAGTTTAATATATATTTGAAATATTTCGATGTATATGTCGCGGTTCAGCGGGCAACCGCGGCAAATAGTTTGAAAATAATTTCAAAAATGCCATTTATGATAATTTTTTAAATTAGTATATGCCGCGGTTGGGAGTGAAACCGCGGCATATACCCCTTATATACCGCGGTTAAGTAGTGAACCGCGGTAGATTCCCCAGTCAGAGTTAAAAAACAAAACGTTGGAACAGTGTCGTCTTCTTCATCGCGCGCAGCTCTGTTTTCGCGTTTTTCTTCTCCTCCGACAGCCATCATCTCAGGTACGCGTTTCTGCACCGTTTAAACTTGAATTTATTCGGTCCTTTCTCATTTGTGTCGCGTTTGAAACAGTTTTAGCCGATCAAAAGGGTTTGAAACTCGTCATTCCCTCTCCGCTGCGACTTTGCACCAAGCGTTTCCGCCGTTCCTCTTCCAGGTATTTATACCCTTTTGCATTCTTAACGTCATTTCTTCATTAGTTTTTGGATAGTGCTACAGTTTTGGTAATGTATGAAGTTTCTATAGTTTTGGTAGTGTATGGTATAATTTTTGGTTTCATTTTGATAATGCATGAAATTGTTATAGTTTTGGTAATGTATGGTATGATTTTTGCTATAGTTTTGGTAATGTGTGTTGTAGTTCTTGTATTATTTATAAACCTTAAAATATTATTCACTAAGTTTCAATGATATGTATGAAATTGCAAGTTTGATTTTTAGTAGCTTATCTTTTTATGTAATATTTAGGAATATGGATCGAAATTGGATTAATTTACCACGTATTAGTGCTGAGTACGAGAGAGGTGTAGAGGAATTTATACAATTTGCGCAACGTAATGAGGGGAGAACTGATGATGAAGTGAAGTTTAGATGTCCTTGTGTGAACTGTTTGAATGGGAGAAAGTTGAACGCAACTCAAATTAGAGAACATCTTATATGTGATGGTTTTTTAAGATGCTATACAACATGGATCTGGCACGGCGAGGAAATGGATTTTCCCACTGACTCTCAAAGTGTAAATGTTACTGATTCCACCATGGAAGAAGATCGACCGGATTACATGACATCAACTAATCCAATAGGAGTTCCTCGCACAGCATGGTCGAATAAATTTTCTACAAGTAAAAGCATCCGAGGTGTCAATGTGGTGACAAAAGATCGCGAAGAATTGTTGCAAGCGCATCTTTATATATTGAACAACACAGATGAGGTGATCCCTTTTTTGGAGGCACACAAAGCCATTGTTAAGAATAAAAATCCAAGACAATCAGAGAAATGGCAATTGATGGAGCATAACAAAACATTTATGTCTTGGTTCAAATCTGAAATTGACAAAGAGCCACATTCTTCTGAAACTTTATTGTGGCTTGCAAATGGTTTGAAGTTTGATGTCGTGTGTTGTACAGGTTATGAAGTCAATAATTGCACATTCTATACGAAGACTTTGGATGATAAAAGCACAGTACAAAATAGTGGAGTCAGTTTAGAAGCTGAGTCACTTCAATTTTCCACATCAAAAGATCAATCTCCTGTACTTGGATCAATGAGATATTATGGTATAATAGAAGAGATATGGGAGGTTGATTACACCAAGTTTTCTGTTCCATTGTTCAAGTGTAAGTGGTTTGACAATAAGAGTGGTGTGAAAATAGATGACTCGGGTATGACACTGGTTGATTTTCGCAAGGTGGGTTATCGAGACGAACCGTTTATCATGGTACATCAAGCATCTCAAGTTTTTTATGTCAAAGATCCTGCGTCTGACCATTGGTATGTTGCTCTTCAAGGCAAAAAACAAATTGAAGTTAACGAAGACAATCTGATTAATATTGATATTGCTGACAACCATTCATTTCAAACTACAACAAATTTGGATGACCAATCTGTAGTTGACGATGATGTACATGCAATTCGGTCAGATCATGATGAGGGAATATACATATGATGAATCCATATCTTTATGTATGAATTTTCAATTTCTGTACTATTACATGTTTTGTTAATTTATATGATATTACATAAGTCTTGAAAGAAAATTTAATGTTGTTATTTATTTTGACAGATATATGGCTGATCATCCACATTCTTCAGGGGATGAGGCTCCCCCAACCAGATCCACTAGAGGACCCACTAGGATGAAACAACTATTAATGAGGAAAAATAGTGGTGAAAGAACTCCGGTGAATGTGAATGTCACCACGGGTGTGGCAACTGGCCCCCATGCAGATGACTTCCGATCATACCTTGGAGTAGTGGCACGTGATAGGATTAGCATTCTCATTCCATCTTTTGATCATGTGTCCGAGGGTGATCGGAACATTATTTGGCAAGATATATTGGTAAGTTAGTTAATAGCATTTGAATTAAAATTTGTTTATATTGATAATTTTGTACTTATACAACTTTATTATGTTTTTTTCAGATGACATTTGACATTCCAAATGTCCCAACACTTAGAAATAAGTGTTTGTCAACTGTTGCAGAAAATTTCAGAAACTTTAAAAGCAAGTTGACATCAAGGTACATCTTTGGACACCTTAAACATAAAAGTCCATGTAGTTCATATAAGTCCATTGATGAGGAGACTTGGCGGCTTTTTAAAGAGAGTCGGATGTCAGAGGAATGGCAGGTTAGTGTAGTTCATATTATTCAATTCCTCATTAACAAATATATATCATATGAACTGATTAATTAATGTGTATGTGACAGACAATTAGAAGCAAAGCACAAGGAACAAGTGCTAAGAACAAAAACCCCCACCTATTATCTCGTGGTGGGTATAGGAAGCTTGAGGAGAAAATCCTCAAGCAAAAGGCAGATGCTATACCACCATCTCAGAGTGGTAGCCCTCCTCAGCCTCCTTCTCCACCGTCTAGACATGAGAAATGGAAGTTGGCCCGTATGCGACCATCGGGCACCTACTCTTCCGACACTGCACGAGAGATTTCTGAAAGAATTGTAAGTTATCACTGTTCCTAAAATAATAAATATTGTCATTATACATACTACATTAAACTATTTAAAGAATAATGGTGTTTTGTAATGTTACAGGACGCCTTGGTTGAGTAGAGCTCCCAAGGCCAATTCACTCCAGAGGGTCGCCAGGATATTCTTGCTGCTGCAATTGGACGACCTGAGCACCCTGGACGTGTACGTGCTGCAGGTCCTGGAGTAGGAATTACAGATTATTTTGGGAGCTCTTCTCGTCAGCCTTCATATTCATACAGCGATACACAAAGGATGACAGAAGAGATCACAAAAAAGGTCCGACAAGACCTTATGCAGGAGATCAGGGCCGAGGTGAGGGCTGAATTCCAGATGCTATACCAGGAGCAGTTTCAGAGCATGCGCCCGGTGCAGTCTCCTATAGAGGAACATGTTATCCCTCCCCCTCCCACAGGTAAACTTAGTAAACATTAATGTGCAATTATTTCTATCTCTTGTATAATCTAACATTTACTCTGACAGGGAGAAGCGACAAAGGAAGTTGTTCCGCATAAGCCATCCCAGAGGATGACATGGACGATGGTAGTCCATGTCTGCTATACATTTTAGAAGATACTGAGATGGTGCTGGTAGCTCGTGGAACAGAGTTTAGGTCAGCGACTGTATGTCATGGTATGCAACTATTAGAGGATGAGGTGAAGGTCTCAGTGGATGAAATGATCATGCCAGATGCCTCGGTTCCACTGTCCACGGAAGAGATTTTCACTGTGGAACAAGCATATAAGTCGTTTATCACTTGGCCTAAATTTTTGGTTAAACCAGTTCCTGACCCCTCGGTATGAAATTCTTCTTTACACTTCTCAATTTTAAAGGTTTTTTATGTCAAAACTTATCTTATCTTTTCATGTAACAACAGACGCAGGCACAACAGAAGATTCCTCTATCTGAGGATGACCCTCTTTCTTCATTGCATCTACTTGCTGACATCCTTGATGATAAGCCTTTGGAGGTTGAGTATGATGCTAATGTATTTGGGCATGGCTCTGAGGTCCCAATATACCTTAATAGCCAAGATGTCCGTGAGCTTGCGTCGGGAACACAAGAGTTGAATATTTCAATTATTCAACTATGGACGATGTAAGTCTATGACCAATTATTTATATATAAAATTGATTTATATATCAAGTATCCTTATATCAAAGTTAATTTTTGATTTCAGGTATATGTCTGGGGTCACTAATAAGTTGGGGCGTTCTGATGATTATGGATTCATTGATCCCCAAGAAATTCATGAATCAAATGATTTTGACCATATCAACACGAGTCTGATAAGAAGTTTTGGAAGGGGCAAGAAAATATACTTTTTGCCTTATATATCCGGGTAAGTCAACTTTGTTAACATAATAATGTTCCATATGTGATTTTAATATTTAATAGTTACGTTATTATGAATTTCAGGCGCCATTGGCAACTTCTTGTTATGTCTGTGCAAGACAACTATGCTTTGTGGTTCTGCTCATTGCACAGGCCTCCTCCCACACAACTCAAACAAGCAATTGATTGGTAAGAACCTCAATGTTTGGACTTTCTTTGTTATATAACTGAATGCTAAAACCTTTTTTTATATACAGTTCTATTCCAGCAAGTATGATGATGGACGGGAGATCAATTGTTAAGAGTAGAAAGATTGCTTGGATTTCTCTCAAGGTTTGACATATGCTAAAGTCATACTTTGTTATAATTGTTTTATAACAAATGTTATTCACTAACTATTATCAACTGTGATGATATATTGTAGTGTAACAGACAAAATGGGTCATATGAGTGTGGATACTATGTAATGTATTGGATGACCCATATTGTTCGTTCTCACATCACAAGAAGCTGGGAAACGGTAATATTTAACTTTAACAAATTTTGATTTTTTAACAAATGTTGAATTCATATACACTAATTAAAATGAATTGTCTTTTGCAGAGATTCAAGACTACTACACCAGTTCCTGAGAAGTCACTATTATTCATTAGGAACGCTGCTGCGAAGTATATAGTTAGATTATACAATAGCTCTTAGATTTAGATTTAAACAATGCATTTGATTAGATAGAATTTTCTTAGACTCTGTACTTTATTTGATGTTGAAATACATTTGAACATGTGTTTGTTATGTTGAAATTGAATTTCTGTACATGTTTTTATATGCAGGTCTGTTTTTGTGGTAGTGGATATCACAAAAACAGACCTGCAATTTTAAAAAACTGCAGGGGAATATGCCGCGGTTCTAACCACAACCGCGGCATATAGTGCTTCGTTTTTTTTTAAAAACGAGACATATGGCCGCGGTTTTGACACTAACCGCGGCATATAGGCTGAAGCATATGCCGCGGTTCAACCGCGGCATATAGTGCATTTTTTAATTTTTTTTTTAAAAAAAAATGAATTTAGGCAGCGGTTCCCTAGACAACCGCGGCATATTCCGCAATCTATATACCGCGGTTAGAACCGCGGCATAAAGTGTCTGACTTACTACCGCGGCTGAATATGCCGCGGTTCAAGAACCGCGACGTATAGTGAAAATGAACCGCGGTAAAAGCCCCTCGCTGCACTAGTGCTTGTTGTTTATGTGCTTTTGGAAAGCTTGAACAAGTTTAAATTGATGTTTGACACTTGTTAGCACTGTTCATTTGGTCATATTTTAGCCTATATGCAGATTAGCCTTTTAAACCATCACTTTATAAGTTAAAATGGAAGTGGGATGATGATTTTGAGTTGCCAACAATTTATAAATTTTTTCAGAGTTTGAACACACTCAAAATCATCAATTAAAGTTGCTTGAACTGTTAGTTGTGAGTTTAAGACACTTCCATACAATTTTGAGTATCAAACCACCAAAGTCAGGCCACTTTTTCTTGGTGCAGAGTTGAACATTAGGTGTTGTTTTGATGAATGTGCTTTGAAATCCAATTTGGCTTGCAGAAATACCTGGTTTAGTGATTAAAAATAGAATTAAATGGTTAAAAGAAGCAAAGCAAAGTGTTAAAAGGGATTTTGAACCGTGCAGCCTAGTCCAAACCCAAAAACACAAAATCTGGGTTTCTTTAAGGCATTTCATCGAACACCTTCTGTTTTATCAAACAATTTTGTGTTAATTGTCTTTCAACCTGGATTTTGAGTTTTTTTGCTTTCTTAATCTGTTCTAGCACCTTTCTTAGGATCCATTTGAGTGCCCACTTCTGTTCTAAACCTATTTTTATTGCTTTTAAGCTTTTTGGCCTCTTAAATTGTCCAATTCAAGTTAAGTTTTGGTGTTGAAACTGGTGCTGATTTCTAATTTGTTTGGTGACTGTGTTGGCTGATTTCAATGGTGTTGTGAAGTCCAATTGGAGCATTCAAGTTGCAAAACCTTTTCCCTACCAAGGTAGCATCTTAGGAAGTGTAGAGGAAGCTGAATTTTAGAATTGAAGTGTTCTGTCCAACAAGCAAAAACAATGAAAATTGGTAACTCCTATAGCCAAATTTTGAGAGACCAGCTCCATACCAAAGTGAATGAGAGATTGAGTGTTTGGAACCTGAAAGAAATGTGCTAGAGGAGAGCCAACACCCTAAAACAGTTCATAAATAGAGTTTGTGAGGCTGCACCTAAAGCTAAATAGTCTTGGCCGAGAGGAAAATTTTGGCACTGAAAAATACATTTTCTCAAAGTAAATTGTGCTATCAATTTGGCTTATACAGTTTCTGATTTGAGAAACATTTTAAATGATCAAAATGATTTTGAAACTTGTTGATTGAACTGGTCTTTTGATAATTAAAGGTGCAAATTTCAGTTTATCAAAGTGTTCAAAACAGATCTCTTCACACTTTGTTTAAACCAAATTGTTCCTTTTCTTGTGCTAGCTAGTTTATTTCTGTCTAGCGTATATGCTGGTTGTGATTTAACATAACAATGCAGGTCTGTGAATCTTAAAGGAAGATATTCAGTTGTTCAAACAGCATAAAATGCATAATAGAATCAGCCTTATGCTGGTGTTCAGTGCTTGGAAAGTATTGAAGTGTAGGGTGATAACAAGAAATCAGCAGAAGGTGTCCCAGATATTACTGCAATGGGACATTTTAGAGCCTAAAGAAGCTAGTTGGGAAGATGTGGAGGAGGTGAAAGAAGCGTATCCCTTGTTCAACCTTGAGGACAAGGTTGTTTTTGATGAAGAGGGTAATGTAACATGCTTAAAAGAACAGGGGCAGAAAGGGGAATGCACAAATAAAATAAACACGGGGCAAGAGATGGCAAAGAATGCATGCAGCAAAACCGTTAGGAGAAGCACACGTCACAGGAAGAGAAATCAGTATTTGGAGGATTTCGTTTGACGGAGGACGCATGTGTCTGGTATGAATCTTTCTCTCATCTTCTAGACTCTCTGAACATTCCCTCTGCAATTCCCTGCTCACTCTGACATAATTCTCTGCATCAAGTTGGATCATTACGCTTCCAGATCAGCCATCACTGACCCATTCCATTATTCTATTACTATTGCATTGTTGTTGTTTGGTTGTAATAGAATAGAAACTTCACTGTTATATATACACCCTCTGCTATACAGTTTTACAATAAAAAGAATTACATACATTTCATTGGTGCTTTCATTGCTCTTCATGGCTGAAGCTACACGGTTGAAGGATCTTCAAGCTGAATTAAAAACCCAAGGTAGTGAGATTCAAAGGTTGTTGGACCGATTTGAGCTGTGAGATCGTCAACAACGCGAATACAATGCACAGAAAGAGGCGGAAAATCAGCATCAATTTGATCAAATACAAGCAACATTGGAACGCTTGTTGCTGGAAAAATCAACCCATCAACAGCATGAAGAGTCGACGACGAACACTTCACCAGGCCCGTTGAATGTTGCGCTTCCTATGAGGAATATTTCTCTGGAGTTTCCTCACTTTGATGGAACGTCATCCGTGCTCACGTTAATCAACTTCCTGTGCAAGTCTTAATTGATGGTGGTAGTTCGGATAACTTTTTGCAGCCAAGGATTGCAAAATTTCTAAAACTTCCAATAGAACCGGCTTCCTTGTTTAAAGTGATGGTGGGGAATGGGAATTACATGACAGTTGAAGGAAAAATTGACCAACTTAAGGTGCAGGCACAGGGTCATTCCTTTATTTTGCCTGTTTTCTTACTACTAATCTCGGGTGCAGATTTAATTCTTGGAGCTAGTTGGTTAAAAACAATTGGTCCTCATATTGCAGATTATGATGCTTTGCAATTGAAATTACTTCATGAGGGCATGTTTATTACATTACAAGGAGACAAGGAATTGGTGCCAGCTCAAGCCCAATTAAATCACATCAGAAGAATGGTGCAGACTGATGCTATAACAGAAATTTACAATCTGCAGTTATTGGACGAAAATCTCAACTCTAGTACCTTAATGGCAGCACAGACAGATATGGAACCTGAGTTAGCTCTTTTGTTGCAGACTTATGGTACAATTTTTGATACTCCTCATACATTACCTCCTCCCAGATCACATGATCATGCTATACCCTTGTTGGAAGGCTCTAATCCGGTGAAGGTTAAGCCTTATAGGTATCCTCACAGTCAAAAAGAAGAAATTGAAAAGCTGTTAGAAGGAATGCTTAAGGATGGTATTATACAGCATAGTAAAAGTCCTTTTTCTTCTCCTATTATTTTGGTCAAGAAGAAGGATGGCTCATGGAGTGTTTGTACAGACTATAGGGCTCTTAATGCTATAACGGTCAAAGACAGTTTTCCCATTCCAACAGTAGACGAACTGATAGGTGAACTTTTTGGTGCTTGCTACTTCTCTAAGTTTGATCTTAGATCTGGATATCATCAGATATTATTGAGGCCAGAGGACCGACACAAGACAGCTTTTAGAACCCATCATTTATGCCATTTGGATTGACTAATGCGCCAGCCTCCTTTCAGAGTTTGATGAATGATATATTTCAAGGGTTGTTGAGGAGATTTGTGTTGGTTTTTTTTGATGATATATTGGTGTATAGTTGCAATTGGAAGGATCATTTATACCATTTGCAAGGTTTTCTAAGTGCAGTTTTGGAGTGACACAAATTGACTATCTTGGGCATACCTTGTCTGGTTCTGGAGTAGCTATGGATGATAGCAAACTCGTTGCAGTTCGTACCTGGCCGCAACCTTCAAATTTAAAACAATTGAGAGGTTTCCTTGGCCTCACAGGATATTATAGAAGATTTGTGAAACAATATGCGACTATAGCTGCACCCTTAACCGAGCTCCTAAAGAAGGATGGGTTTCACTGGACTGAAAAAGCTACTGCAGATTTTGAACAATTGAAGATGGCAATGACATCTGCTCCTGTATTGGCTATTCCTAATTTTAAAGAACCTTTTGTGTTAGAAACGGATTCTTCGGGAATGGCAGTAGGTGTTGTTCTAAGTCAGAACCACCATCCAATTGCTTATTTCTCCAAGAAAATGTCACATAAAATGCAAAAACAATCTGCATATGTAAGAGAGCTGTATGCAGTTACCGAAGCCTTGGCTAAATTCAAACATTATCTCCTGGGCCACCATTTTGTCATTAAAACTGATCAAAAAAGTTTGAAGCAATTGTTGGAACAAACTCTCCAAACACTTGAGCAACAACAGTGGTTACCAAAGTTCTTAGGATATGACTTTGAGATACAATATAAAGCTGGGAAGGACAATATTCCTGCAGATGCTTTATCAAGAAGTTTTTTCATGGCCTGGTCCGAGCCACATTGTGTATGGCTTCAACAGTTGGTGGAGCTTACAAAAACAGATTCGAAATTGTCTAACTTGTATAACCAATGTATTCAAGGTCAAGGTCCCAATTCCGAATATTCTGCCAAGGATGGTATTCTTTTTTGGAAGGGTCGTATCTTGGTGCCTAATAATTCCACGCTTATTAACCAAATCCTGCAAGAGTTTCATAATTCTAAGATTGGAGGGCATGCAGGTATCACCAAGACAGCTAGCAGAATTGGAAATCAATTCCATTGGCCTAATATGCAACAGGACATTCGCAAATTTGTCAATGAATGTGTGGTTTGTCAACAAGCAAAGGTGGATCACGCTTTACCTAAAGGGCTACTGCAACCGTTGCCTATTCCTCAACAAGTTTGGGAGGACATTGCAATGGATTTTATCACCCACCTTCCAGCTGTTATGGGGTATACAACAATCATGGTGGTGATTGATAGATTATCCAAGTTTGCTTATTTCATTCCCTTAAAATCAGATTTTTCCAGCAAATCTGTTGCCGAAGCATTTATTGCTCAAGTGGTAAAGATCCATGGAATTCCCAAATCCATTGTATCTGATAGGGATAGAGTTTTTATTAGCTCCTTTTGGCAACACTTGTTTAAATCTCAAGGAACAACTTTAGCCATGGGATCCGCGTATCATCCTCAATCCGATGGTCAAACGGAGAATCTTAATAAGACATTAGAAATGTATTTGAGGTGCTATGTGTATGAGAATCCTAAGTCTTGGATGAATATGCTGTCTTGGGCCCAATATTGGTATAATACGTCTTTTCATCACAGCTTAGGAATGACTCCCTTTCAAGCAGTGTTTGGGCGATTTCCTCCGCAGCTTGCACGATATGACCAAAATCAGAAGGATCCCTTGTCAGTCCGAGAAGCTTTGATAGCCAGAGATAAAATCATTTCACAGTTAAAGGCTAATTTATTGAAGTCTCAACATTATATGAAACAACAAGCAGATAAAAAGAGGAGAGACTTTCACCTACAAGTAGGAGATCTTGCTTTAGTCAAACTGCAACCATATAGGCAACAATCTTTGGCCTTTCGTAAAAATCATAAATTGGGATTAAAGTTTTTTGGACCCTTTGAGGTGATTGAAAAGATAGGGTCAGTTGCTTACAAACTCCAGTTGCCGGACACAGCAAAAATTCACCCAGTGTTCCATATTTCCTTACTTAAGAAGTTCCAAGGTAGTCCACCACAACCATATCTTCCTCTGCCATTAACTACCTCTGAGTTTGGCCCCACTGTGCAACCTTGGAAACTATTGAAGTGTAGGGTGATAACAAGAAATCAGCAGAAGGTGTCACAGATATTACTGCAATGGGACATTTTAGAGCCTAAAGAAGCTAGTTTGGAAGATGTGGAGGAGGTGAAAGAAGCTTATCCCTTGTTCAACCTTGAGGACAAGGTTGTTTTTGATGAAGAGGGTAATGTAACATGCTTAAAAGAACAGGGGCAGAAAGGGGAATGCACAAATAAAATAAACACGGGGCAAGAGATAGCAGAGAATGCATGCAGCAAAACCGTTAGGAGAAGCACACGTCACAGGAAGAGAAATCAGTATTTGGAGGATTTCGTTTAACGGAGGACACATGTGTCTGGTATGAATCTTTCTCTCATCTTCTAGACTCTCTGAACATTCCCTCTGCTATTCCCTGCTCACTCTGAAATAATTCTCTGCATCAGGTTGGATCATTACGCTTCCAGATCAGCCATCACCGACCCATTCCATTATTCTATTACTATTGCATTGTTGTTGTTTGGTTGTAATAGAATAGAAAGTTCACTGTTATATATACACCCTTTGCTATACAGTTTTATAATAAAAAGAATTACATACATTTCACAGAGGTTTCTTTGAACTAAAAGCAGCAGTGCATCAAGTTAAAGCTCTTGGCAGACCTTCCAAGCAACTCTGGAAAGAACCAAGTCTCCAACACAGCAGCCTTCATCTTGGACACGTGGTAGACTTCCAATCAGTTATTCACAGCAAGTCCAAGGAGCTGTAAGATCAAAGGCGCAGATTTAAAGCTATGTAACCAAGGGAGTAGCTGAACCAATTTCCAAAAACGGTGCATATATGGAGCAGCAGAGTAGTTTAGCTTGAATCTTTTTGAGTTTTGAACTTGTAATCTGTTTCCATTTTTAGTTTTTATTTGTTTTCTTGTAAAAGGCCATTAAGACCAAGTGTTTGGAAGAGTCCTTGGTGCTCTCTCCAATCTTGGCAATTTTCTTTCCTTGCTTTGATAGTAGACGGTGAGTGTGTCTTATTAGCCAAAGCTACAAGCCTCACCTAGGATTTTCTTTTGTTTTATTTTCATGCTCTAGGCTTTTGTTCCATTAGAAGTCTAGGTGTTTTATCTTTCATTGTTTGAGTCCATTTTAAAATTCAATAGTGAATCTTACTTTGAAAATGGTCAAGTAACCTTAGACATTCTGGCTAGGTAAGACTTGGTATTTAAGCAGCCTTTGGCTCACCTCTCTTACCTGGGAATTGTCTCTTGGTAAAATCTTAAACCTTTTCAAATTAAGAATCCACTTTTGAAATTAAAAGATGTATGAGGAAATCATGATCACCAAGAGAGGAGTAGAAATGAGTGAGCTTAGGAACTTCTTTGCCCAATACATGAAAATCAAAATGAGGGTGAACAAAAAGAAAGAAGGAAGGATGAAAGGTACAGCCAAGCTAGGAAAGATATTCCATTTTTGGGTAAAGACATTAGTGCTTTAACATACTTAGCTTGGCAAAGAATATTGATAAAATACATCCTTTTCTTGCTCGAGATAGTGAATCCTTTGCTCTTAACATGTATCTTTCAAGATTAAAAGAACATGCAAGTGAATGGTGGAATCATAGGCAATATAGTGTCAAGAAAGGTAGAAAGTCCTCCATTCATGATTGGTATGAACTAAGAGCTTGCATGAGAAGAAATTTTGTTCCTCCTACAGCCAAGAGAGACCTAGAATTAATGGGAAACCTCATTCAAGAAGGAAAAACATTTATGAGGTCTAGATGGTTTCTCTAGAAGGGAAATTGAATTTACAGAAAAACTTGAGAAACTCTTGGATAAGAGAAGAAAGAGAGAGACTAGAAGGAGAGATGAGGAATTAAGAGAAAAGATAGAAAAAGAAAAGAGAAAGAGAGAAGAAGAAAAGAGAGCAGAAGATGAGAGAAGAAAAGAAGAAGAAGAGAGAAGAGAAAAAGAAAAGAGAGAAAAGGAGCAATTGCTACTGACGACAAATTCTACTCCTACAATTCAAAGGGAACCAAAAAGGGAAGGTTTCCAATCCTTTAATTCTTCTTCAATTATCTTTAAGTCTTTGCATGATAACTTCTCTTTTAAACCAATTGTCACACCAATTTTCATTATACTACCCTCTTCAAAATATGGCAATTTAAATCTTGAGTTATTGTTACCCTTAGGGATACAAGAAACTCAAGATAAAAGAATAATGACTTGTGAATTAGGACTTTCAAATTTCCTTAAAACTATAAAACAAAGTCCTGTTACTTCCATAAAAAAATTCTTTCTTGGATTGATACTAATTGGAGATATATTTAATGACTACTGTAGATATATTTTTGATTTAGGAGGAAAGTGACAAAACAAAGTTGTGCTTCTTTATATCTTCCTGATTTGAGGACAAATCATTTTTCAAGAGGGAGCGTATGATGGAAACCTAATTAGGCAAGCCATCCAAAGGAGTACTAACTCATGCTAAGGCTAGGAAAGGGAATTTGAAGAAGAACTTTTAAAGGCTCTTTCTTGATTTTCTTTCTTTATGTCTTAGAAGGATTCCTTTTTAATACTATATGGGTTGTTTTGTTTTGTAGGATACAATAAAGGCAAGAACCATGCTCAACCAATCAGATTTGGGAAAAGTATTCTTCAAGGAATCAGCACGAGGGTCGCTCAAGCGCCCTCAGAAAAGGGGGCTCCAACGCAAATGCACCAAATGGACTTCCTGGCTCACGTGCGCTCCAACGCCCTCAGACAGGGGGGCCTCCAGCGCCTGTGGAGCAGCCTGAAGCACGTTTTGGCAGAACTGTCCATGTGACCCAGCATGCTTCCCGTGACCCAACTGACGTGGCCTCGAAGCTCGTCTTTTATTTTGAATTTTGGAGGGAAATTAGCTCAGAATGAAGGCCCTTCTTCACCTATAAATAAGAGGGCCTCCCCTTTGTAATTCTCACTTTTGGATGTAATGAAATGCTGCATAATTGTTTGCTCAGCCTCTTATATCCCTTAGTCACCTCTGAATTTCAAATTCAGATACTCCCCTATAGCTTTCTTCCTTAGTAGGAAGGCCTTCTGAGCTTGGAGGCATCATACACATTCCACACCTTCATCCAAACTTTTATCATATATTTCACTGCACCAAATCTCATTCCGCTGTGCATCTGTTTTAGAGCTTCTTCTTGCGTGCTTAATGCTAGAAGAGGGTTCCATCACCATGTGACATAAGTAATAAACCCATTACTACTTAAGTCAAACATGGATGGCAATTTGAACTCTACTGTGATAGGCATACAATAAGGGTTATGTAAACAAACGTCCTTAGTATTTAAATGCCTTAGACATCCTAAGGGGGTTGTGTATTAAATTTGGGGGAGACAACTTATTATTAGTGAAGTCCTCTTTTATAGAGTACTTGCACATATTTTGTAGGTTCTAAGTGTTTATAGTAATTTTACCCTTCTCATTCCATTGAGAATGTGTGTAGTACCATAGGATTTTAAATGACTACTTAACTTAATCAAGTTGTAGCCTAATAAATGAACATACAATATACAGGAATATACAAACTATACATCAACATACGACATATACATGAACACACAGTAAACATTTATTGTGATCAATAAGTCACACCTGCACAACAAAAGCATGGATATATGATACATTACTTAAGATTACTCTACTTTAGGTGAATTGGCAATTTGTCACCCTTTAAGTGAAATTTTTAGGTTGAAACTACTCAAACTTTGAGTTTTAGGTACTTGTTTGATTTTGACAAGTTTCATAGCTTCATTCTGCTAGTTTAGACTTCTTAGGATGTTAACATTTCCTAAATTAGTGTACATTAGGTCTAGTTGCAATTTGTCACCCTTTAAGTACATTTTTTAGGTTCTAAATACTCAAACTTTGAGTTTGAGATACTTTTTTAGTTTTGACAAGTTTCCTAGCTTCATTCCACTAGTTTAGACTTGTTAGGATGTTAACATTACTTAAAATTAGTGTACATTAGGTCTAATTGCCAATTTCTCACTTATTTAGTACACTTTTTTAGGTTTTAAGGAGTCCAATTTTAAGTTTTAGGTACTTGATCCAATTTGACATCTTTCTTACATTCATTTTAGTACTTTAAACTTGTTAGGATATGAAGCTTAGACATTCTTAGGCTAATTTAAGTGAATTTCGAATTTCTCACCTATTCTAGTCTATTTATAGGTGTTCAATAGTCAAATTTTGTTTTTCTTGCTATTTTTGAATTGAGACTTCATTTTTATCTTTCTTTTATCTTTTAGAAGTTGTTAGATAGTTAGTTTACTATTTTGATTAGTACTTTAATAAACTTTGCATTCTTTGCACTTTTAGTGTATTTTAGGTACTACTTTTAGGTTCTAGGTTGTCATATTTTGAGTTTTAGGCATTTTTTGTAGTGTGAGTTCTTAATTATCTAGGTTTTACCATTCTAAACTTGTCAGGATAGTTTTGTTCTAGTTTATTTTCCTAGTTTAGTGTAATTTGCAATTGTAGTACACCTTTTTTGAGATTTGCGTAGTGATTTTTAGCTACTTCATCTACTTTTTTAGGTTTCAAGTAGGCAAACTTTGAGATTTAGCGACTTCATCTATTTTCACATGTTTCTTAGCTTCATTTAACAACTTTAAACTTGTTAGGATGTGTAGAATACACATGCTTAGGTTACTTTAGGTCAATTGGCATTTTCTCACCTATTTAGTACACATTTTTAGGTTTCAAGTAGACAAAAGATTTAGCTACTTGTTCCATTTTGAAATCTTTCTTAGCTTCATTTAAGTACTTAAAACTTGTTAGGATAACAAGATTACACATTCTTAGGTTACTTTAGGTGAATTCCCATTTTCTCACCTATTTAGTATACTTTTAGGTTTAAGTAACCAAATTTTGAGATTTAGCTACTTGATCCAATTTGACATATTTCTTAGCTTTATCTAAGTACTTTAAACTTGTTAGGATAAGAACATTACACATTCTTAGGTTTCTTTAGGTCAATTTCGAAATTTCACCTATTTAGTACACTTATTAGGTTTTAAGTAGTGTAATTTTAGGTCCTCAATAGTCAAATCTTGTATTTCTTTGTATTTTCGATTTGTGCCCTCATTTTTATCTTTCTTTTATATTTTAAAAGTTGTGTAGATAGTGTTTTTACTCTTTTGGTTAGTACTTTAATACACTATGCATTATGACCACTTTTAGCCTATTCTAGTAACTAGTTTTAGGTTCTAGGGTGTCATATTTTGAGTTCTAGGTTGTTTTCGTAGTGTGATTTTCTAATTAGGTAGGTTTTACCATTTTAAACTTGTTAAGAGGGTTTTTTCAAGTTTCTTAGGCTAGTTTAGTGCAGTTTGCAAATTTTGACCATTCTAGTGCATTTTTAGTAATCATTTTGAGGTTTTAGTAGTGATTTACTCAAACAAGTTTCATTATCATAACTAACCACTTCAGCAACTTTGTTTGATGAATTGAAACATGTTCAAAGTGAAATTTAACTCAATTTTAAACTTAGTGCATTTTTTTATGGTTTACTCTTACTAGTTTGAGTGCTCTAAGTTTTAGGTCCATAGGCAGATTTTGTTTTCTTAGTGATTTGTAGTAGTTAGTTAAGTTTTTATTAGTATTTTAGCATTTTGAACTTGTCTAGATACTCACATTCTAGTTTTTACTTGGTTCAGATTGCATTTTTTGGGTTTGTGAATCATTGAAAAATGAGAGAAAAAGTTGGAACAAAATGAGAAAATTCTAGTGAAGAATAAAGAGTTGTAGTGGGTGTCAATTTTTGTGCACAGATGATTATGTGCTATTTGGTAGTTTAAACAAGTCCTAAATGTTGTTTTAAACTTGTTAGAACATTTAAATTGAAGTCAGTCATCTATGTGCAAAATAACATATTCAAACCTCATTTTTCAGTGAAATTGGGAAGTAGAAGGGTGAATCTGCAATACAATTTGGTTTTGAGCCCAATTAGAGTTCAAACAAGTTTAAATTGATGAATTAAAGTTGCTGAATGTATTAATAGAGTGTTAGAATCAGTTGTGCACAAATTCACTTTTAAACCCACCAATCTTGGGTCAATTTTTTGGTGCAGACCTGACAAATTTAAGTTCTATTTTGATGAAGTGGGTATAAAATTCCATTTTGCTTGGAGCAAAACCTAGTTCAGTGATTTAAAATACAATTAAATGGTTAAAAGAAGCAAAGGAAATTGTTAAAGGGGATTCTGAACCGTGCAGCGCAATCAAAACCCAAAAACACAAAATTTGGGTTTCTTTGAGGCATTTCATCAAACACTTTCTGATTTTATCAAACGATTTCGATCTAACTATTTTTTAACTTGCATCATTTTGAGTTTTTCTTGCTTTCTTCATCTGTTCTAGAACCTTTATTGGAATCCATTTCAGTGCCTACTTTTATTCTACACCTATTTTTATTGCTTTTAAGCTTTTGGCATCTTAAAATTGTCCAATTCAAGTCATATTTTCGTGTTGTCCAGTGACCATTTCTGGTGCAATTTTTTATTTACTTTGGTGCTAATTTTTGTGTGAAATTGTGGTGTCGTGAAGACTTTGTGGTGCAGTCCAATTTTAGAAACCTTTTCCAACTATGGTGGCATCTTAGGAAGTGGAGAAGGAGCATAATTTGTGAATTCAAAGAGGTTGTCCAACAAGCAAAAATGTGAAAATTGGAAACTCCTATAGCCAAATTTTGAGGTACATCCCAAACAGTTGAGTGATGGTGAGATTGAGTGTATGTCATCCAAAAGAAACTTGCCAGTGGAGTGAAAATGAGCTCAAACACTTTAGAAAGTGGATTTAAGTGAATGCACATGAAACCAAAAGCTTTGACCCAGAGGAAAATTCTGCACTTGCCTTCCAATTCTAAAAAGTCCATTTTCTCCAATTGAATGTTGTTATCAAATTCACTTATACAGTTTAGAGTTTGAGATGCATTTTAAATGATCAAAAGGATTTTGAAAATTTATTGATTGAACTGGTTGTAACAATTAAAGGTGCAAATTTCAGTTTATCAAAGTCATCAAAACATATTTCTTCACACTTTGTTTAAATCAAATTGTTCCTTTTCATTAGTGAGTTTTAGAATCTCTTAGAATTAATGAGTTTTGAAGTGTTCTTTAATTTTCTTTAATCAACATTACCTCTCTTGTAAATTCCTTTTCTTCTCTCTCTTAGGATCTGCTCATGCTTAAAACAATTACACAGTTGGAGGCTCTTTAGGCTGCTAGTTTTAGGTCTTAGGTAGTCAATTTAAAGTACAATGAAGTAGTTCTTTCTGTTTGGAGAGTTCTTACAAGTAACCACCTCTAAAGAGGTTACCACTACACACATTATATACCAAAAATATACATTTATATAATTGAAATCAATATATACCACAAAGTGATGCACAAGCATAATAATACTTCTAATCCAGCCACACAATTTACCCACACAATAACTTATATACACCATCAATCAATTATGAAAAGTTCATCAAAACATTGTAAAACTGTCAGCGCAACATTCATGCAAATTTGCAATACATAAACCAATCAACATCATCATTATCCCATCAATGACCTCTACACAAATTTGACATTTAAAATTAACTGGAAAATAAAATTTGATCAAAGAAATGCTTCAATCTTTTTCCACTCACGGTCAAATCTACACCAACAACCCAAACAAACAAAATGAGTTGTCTTTATTTCATATATCACAAATGAACCAAGCTTTTACTGAAAATTCACGCAAATACAGATGCACCATACAGATCACAGAACTAGGCAACTAAGCCAACAACTTGTTATCAGAAAAAGGTCTAAAACAAGTGGTTTGGAGAGTGAAAACACACAAGGCTGTTAAAACTCGAAATTATTTAGCATGAAGATCAATGAAACAAAGTTGTGAGCATAGTTAATTGATGCTAAATAGTAGTATTTCTTAAATTCACTTATTCAACCCTATTTATGTGCCATATTAAACAACTCCATAAACCAATTTTAGGTACAAAGAGTCAAATGAATTTTGGACACTGAAACACACTCAGAAACAACAAATAAGACTTGAGAAAGACACTAGAATCCCACTTAAAGACGTTCAACAATGATCTATGTACTGAACCAGAATTAAAAATAAATTAAAAAAAACAGACTCCACAATGATAATGCAGCTCGACCAACTACAGAACTAATCTTTTTGGGAGTTATCTCAATGTGCAACCAAGCTTTGCTTCAGCAAATCATTGCTTATATGGTATGCACCTAGTACTTACTCAAGTTAATGTTTATAGCACAAATTTAATACTGAAACTAACTAGTTTAAATGTAAACAACTGCTTATGATTTGATTAGACCAACAAAAGTTATTTCAGAAGATTCAGACATACACATTTACATTGTTCCAACTAAACGTGAACGTGATATTAGCTAGCCCACATATATTTTATTTCTGGGATTCTAGTTCAACCTGATGATGTTAAGATGGTCCAAAGCAATAGAGATTCTAGGAAGATATGTGACTTTTCTGTTGGAAAATGGGTTTATGATGACTCTTACCCTCTTTATGACTCTAATTGACCATATCTAAGGTTTGTAGTTACATGTCAAAAGAATGGTAGGCCAGATTCTGATTATCAGAAGTGGAAGTGATGGAAGCAACTTCACTCTTCAAGAATGAGCAGCTTCTCAAATCAGAGGTGGCAGCGGAATTAGAAAATGCAGATGCATTTGGATGCGCACGGAAGGTGTTTGATGAATTGTCTGGTGGATTTCTAACTCAGTAGGCTTTCCAAAGGGGAAAGGAGCTAGAGGAGGTGCTAGATAACAAAGCACAGAGGTGAACTTGAGAGTAAAAGCTAGAAATTGGCAACATTTATTTACTTCAATTCAAGTTATTTCTTACAATGGATTGGGGTTCTCTTTTACAGATGAAGAGAGGCCTCCAAACGTGCCTAGCAAGCTACTGGAAATGTAAGAGAAATGTGTCGGAGAAGCTATACGGACTAAGCTGCATGTTCCATGTGCACAACATTGAAAACGTGCTCAAAAGAGATGAAACTACACAGTTGCTTTGTGTTACATATATAACATGTGCTTCAAACTTGGACATTGGTGAGTGGCAGCGGCTGCAAGCTTCTTTGGCTGCTTGGTTATGGTTCCAAGCCTTATTATTGTCCTACAAAACAATGTAGATATATTTAGTAAAGTAAACATTCTAAGCCTTAGAAAGAAAAGAACTTTTATTTATTCAACTTCCCTTTCTTAGTCTTAAGTTGATACTTCTTAGGATGGGAAGTCCCTAAAGGAGTTGCCATCATTCCCTCCCTCTTTAAAAACGATTTTTCCTCAAATCGGGAAGAAAGAAAGAAGCACAACTTTGGTTTTTATTTTCCACCTGGATCAAAAATATATCTTCAAAAAATGGTTTATAATGGACCTACAACGACTTTCCATGCCATGGTTTTGGACCTTCGGTTCATTCTAGCTACATCCTTCTTGCCTTTTATGTTATTGTGCAAAGTGTGATCAATATGAATTTTTTTATAAAGCAAAGAAGGTATGTAAGAAATCATTATAGAATCTGCAATGCCAACTAGGTGGGCACTCCATGTTATGTTAATTGGTTGCAGCATATCGCCAAACCAATTCCGAGAAAAATGCATAACATTATATACATTTAACAATATGAAATCAAATTCTTCATCAGCCCCTTCATACACAATATCCCCATCATTCCCAAAATATAGAACTCACCTCTACGGCAACGACACCCCCTAGGTGTATTAGCACCTCCAATAGCCTCCCCTTGTGATAGTTGAATCCCTCTGTTGTGAGCCCCTTTGTCACAAGCCCCTAGATTGCCGATGCCCTAAGATAATATGAGTACTGGTCACGCCGCCACAACACCGTCGTCACATTGTGACAGCAACCTTGTCACGCTGCGACAACAACCTCGTCATTCCACGACAACAATCTTGTCAAGAAACACCTTCGGTACTCTCCTCACCCTCCTTTCATGAATGACTACCCTCCTCACCGACACTCTCCTCACGTTGACACACTTATTGAAGAAAAAAGGGGTTAGGGTTTGGGAGATTAGGTGATTAGGTGAACTCTGACATGCTTGGGGTAGAAGGAGAGAGGAAGACATCGGGGGAAGTTGCGCAAAAACAATTTGGGAGAATGGGAGAGGGAAATCTGATTTCATTAAGTCCATGCCTATACCAATGACCAAATACCTTTGGTAAATTTACTTCCCATTACTATAGGTATAAGCTGTCTGTAATCACCATCCCACTGTGATCGCCGGTAAATCCTTCGGTAAATCAACTTTACCGAAGGACCACAAACCATCGGTAGCAGGCCTTCGATAATTAGCGTATTTCCTGTAGTGGTATAACATTAAACAATATTTGTAATAAAAAGTCCATCAAAAAATGATATTATTAACTGATTTTCATAGTTATCCATGAAAAATAGCTTTAAGTAATACGCAATTTTTTAAGGTGAAAAAACATCATATCTTATGTTCTACTATGAAATACAAGGTATACTCTACAACTTTGTTTATACTAATGAAAATCTTGTAAATGTTATGAAAATGTTGATTAGAATTGACAAGTGTATAAAGTTTCATACAATCTGACAAGTGTTATTATGGATATTCATTTTGCTTTCTCTACAAACAGTGACGCTTTCAATTTTAGGACATAGTGTTACGTTTTTATTTATGAAGTGTTAATTTATTTTAGAGGTTAGTTTGAATTTTAATTGAGAAATAGGAAGAGCACACTCGGGGTATTTAAAAAGGATTACACATTTATTTTATTTTGATGTCTTTTACCGTTAGGTTTTTACTGTTTCGAAATTTACTTCAAACGTTTTTAATTTTGTTTTATTTAATTTCCAATCCAGTTTAATTTTCCGCATCCAAAAAAATATTCACAAACCCCCCCACTACGTGTTTTATCTGAGACTGAACCCACATTTGGTGCTTGAGAGACGACCTAGGAGTCACTTCGTAGTACTATACTGCATTCTTTTATGCAATCAACTTTTGTGTGAGGTGCGACCCTCTCATCAAAATGGCGCCGTTGCCGGGGCCAAAGGTTCGGTTTTGGGTCTTTTGTTGTTTTCTGTTATGTGCGTTTTTGTATGCGTGTCGTATGTGTTTTTTCTTGTGTTGTGATGTTCTATTTTCTGTGTGCATTTTGCATTTATAAATGTGTTGTGTTTTATTTGTTTCATAATTTTTAGTATTTTTTTTCCATGTCTACTTATTCTGGTTTTATGAATAGTTCTTATTCTGCCGATACTTATGATTCTCCTTCTGCATGGTACTCTAATTCACTACAAGAAATAATGAAATTACATACGGAAAATTATATACGGATTTACATCCGTATATAAATGAGGCATTATGTACGGAAGTTATATACGGATTCCAGAAAAAGCTTTATATACGGATATTATATACGGATATTTATATACGGAAATATCCGTATATAAATTCCGTATATAAAATTTGCGCGTGGTGGGGGAAAATTATGGAAGGATATATCCGTATGCAACCCGTAGTATCCGTATGCAGTTAAAATGAAGTTGTTAACTACGGATATTATATACGGATATGGGAAATTATTTTTTTTAAAATTATATTTTTCTGATTAATTGGATGCTGGCTGAAGAAGCGTTTTTCCCTTTCTCGAACCCTAACTCTGTTCTCTCTCTCTCGAACTCTAGAACTTTGTTCTCTCTCGAACTCTCTTACTCTCCAACCCTCTTCTCTGTGGAGTCATCTTCATCCGTTGATTCACCTCTCCTGTCCAACCATTGATTCAGCTCTCCTGTCCAACCTTCAATCAGCTCTCGTGTCGAAGCTTCGTCTCAAACCTTCAGTCACCTCCCCGCTGGATCATCTGGAGCCCTCCTCTCAGCAGCTGTAAATCATTCTTCTCTGGAGCCCTAAATCTGGTAAGTGATTCTTGTTTTCGTTCATGTTTATGGTAATCTGTAATGGGTAGAAATGTTTAAAATTGAAACCTAATGTGTGTTGATTTTATTTTCATTGCCCCATTTTTGGTTCGTCTGGAAGACGTAGTTGGATTTTGACGAGGCATGGATTGAGGCTGCTGTGTTGCGGTTTAAGCTGAGACATTGAACTTAGTGCTGCGAAGGCCGAAGGAACCACAAAAAGGTGTTTTTCATTTCCTCTCTTGCTCGGTTTTGTATGCAATGTAGTTGGGTTTTTAATTTCCCTCCATGAATGAGTTTTCTTCAAAGTAATTCCAGCATGGTAATGGGCGACCAATTGCTGCTGAACAGTAATATGTGGATGTAAGATTTATAATTGAGGGGAAAAGAATAATTGTATTGACAATAAAAAAAGAACTAAAGGACATATCATAAGCATAAGGTAACAGAGTACAATGGGGTAATTCGGCTTGCTTCATAATTCATTTTTTCCTTCATATCATAAGGTTTGTTTCATATGAATGATACTGTAAAGGATTATTTCTTGTAAATTCCTATGATGGGGTTTGATAAATGATGATCTTTCCAAGGAGGGGTTGTCCTTTTTTCTTTGGGGTGCATATCATCTCCAACATCAGACTACCTAATGGAGTTTCAACCAGTGAAAGCGCATCGAAATATCCCACCACACTTTTTCACTTTAGATCATTGAAAAGGTGCAACATTGCCATCAAAGGCAAGAGAAAAGTTTAGGACACTAAGAAAAGGGGAAGTTAAATAAAACATTTACTTATTGACGTTGAAGTTCAGGTTAGGTGGTTGACTTTAGATAACACCAACCAAATAAAATAAAATAATATAATAGGTTATGATCAGTGAGTTGGTTCCACCCCTAAGATCCTCCTTTTACTGGGAAAAATAAAAGCAAAAACTAAGTACCTTGTGTTCACCTGGAGGGACATAGATGTTTTAGGCCAGGGGTTTGCTCTCCTTGTTCTTGTAATGGAAATTAGCTTTTATAAATGTGATTCTAGTTTAGGTATGACATGAAAATTTGTTAGTATCATAATAGTATTTGAGTGTTGGCTTTGATGTTTTATAAGAAAATCTAGTACTGAAACATTTTGGCTGTGGCATTTCTGTTTTGCATGATAGGTTTGTGATGTCTAAGTTTGTTTATAGTATACTGTCAGAAACTACTCTGGTGCTATTTATGGACAGTGAAATGTTTTTAACAGTATTGGTTCTTCTTTGTGGAATGTGCATGGCCTTGGTAATATTATAGCATTCTGATTTCATTTTGGGGTTTGTCTTGTCACCAAGGTAGCTGATCCTTTCAGCAGTGAAGAAGATGCCTTTAGCATCCATCATTTTCTTGTGTTTCTTATTACTTATGGGTGTCCAGTACACACATTCACTGTCCCTCATTTCTGAATCAATAATAGGGAGATATATGATTCCATCATATCTTGTGTTTCCTATCACTTCCTTTGCCACTACCATTTCCACCCTTTTTTTTACTATTCACTTCAAATTTTATTGCAGATGAGAGGAGAAACCATCTACTTCAATCTTTTTTAGTTTGAAAGTAGTCACTATAATACTAAAAGTTCAACTCCTCACTCCTTTAAACAAGCCCTCTTAGTTTATCAATTTATGCAGAGATTTTCATTTTTTTATATATTTTCTTAAATTATTTTATTGTAAAAGGTCCTTTAAGTTCTAAAAATATTTTAAAAACATTTAAAAAGTAATTAAATAATAAAATAATTTGACTGTTGTTATATGATGTCCCCTCCTTGCCAGATCAAATAAGTTGTCAGATGGAGGGCCTATAAGTATATAATTCGTGATATTTAGCCTGTCAAAGTGGCAGAGTAAGTTTCTTGCTATAGCATCCGATACCCCAAAAAGATTTACTAGGACAGTACTCCGCTTTTGCCATAGTGAAGCAACATTCCAAGTTATTCTAGGTCTGTGACAACCTTTCTAGGATTTACTTCTGTAAAACAATAATCAAACCATTTTAAACTACTCAAAGGTTGCTTTTCCAAAATATTGAAGTCCATATATCTTTTCTCAAGTAATTTAGAATCAGGTGCAGTAGTTTTCCCATAGTTTACTCCATCATCTCTGTAAGAAACACTTAATGCTCTCTCATGCAGAAACATTGTTGCATTCGTCCTCAAAAGCATGTTACAAATATTTCAGTCTCATTGGCTTCTGGCCAGAAAATCTTTGGAACTTGCCTTCCAATTAACATTGAACGAACCATATTCATGATGGTTCGGTTCTTTCTTTCAGTAACCCCATTCTGTTGGGGAGTATAGGCAGCAGTCAACTGTCTCCTTATCCCTTCACTTCTACAAAATTCATCAAATATTTTTGAGGAAAATTCACCTCCCCTGTCAGTTCTTAAGCAGATGATGCTTTCTCCTGCTTCCTTTTCCACCAAAGTTTTGAAATCTCTAAAGAAAGAGAAAGTTTAAGATTTTTCTTTTAAGAAATACACCCAAGTTTTACGTGATAAGTCATCAATAAAACTTAGGATATATCTCTTATTACTACTGGATGTTGGCTGAATGGGTCCACATAAATCTGCAAGAACCAGCTGTAGTCGTTTAGATGATCTCCACTTACATTTTTTTGATATTGAATTTCTGTGTTGTTTTCCAGCCAAGCAATGTACACAGAGCTCCTTAGGGGTTGTGATTGTTGATAGTCCAATCACCATTTGCTAAGTGACAAGAGTTTTTAAGCCATCATAACTTAAATGCCCTAGTCTATTATGGCAGAGTTGGGAGTTGTCTTCTTCATTTGTCTGAAAACAGGTTGTCGGTTCCTCTTTTATGATTGTTGTTGATTCCCTTTTCATGATTGCTGTCAGAGAAAACATCCTGTTTGCACTCATATGTACCTCCAAAATCAACCCCTTTTCTGAATGAACAATATTGCGTTTATTGTTCTGAATTGTGATGCTTAAGCCCTTTTGTTGCAGCTGCCCTATACTCAATAGGTTATTCTTGAGTTCTGTAAGTATGGCTTGAATGTAGCATTGTATCTCCTGCAGTTGAACAAATCTGTACAATTTGCTTAAATGATTACTAATAATTCAGTAGTGTAAAATTTCTAATAGCTCATTAACATACTTCACTGCACCAATCAATTGAGAGTCAAACTTGTCTTTGGTTTAGCTTGGTGCAACCACTATACAACCTTTTTCTTTTTCTATGTTATCTCCATCCTCATCCTCATCATGTATGTTTGTTCAAAATTCTCTTTTTAATTTCTTCCTATTTGGATTGTAAGTTGGAGCAACTCTTAAAAAAAGTCACCAGATCAGGAAAACTTTAATTAAAACATATCAAAGAAGTATTTAGGGTTCATAACTTCTATTCTTGAGTTTTAATCATAAAAAATATAATTTTTCAAATGGAAAATAAAGCAAATTGAAGATCTAACAAAAGGGTCTCCGAATTTTAGCTCCAAGATCACATGGGAAACTACAGCAGCAACAGTGGTGACAGATGTCAGAAGCTAAGGAAAAAAGTTCATTAACTGCTGCATTTTTCTTGAGACTACTAGGGAAAGCTACAGAAGAATCTGACTTTAGACAGAGGAAAGCTCCAGTACTTCCTTACAAGGCTGAATGACAAAAGACAGTGAGAGAGGAGAAACAACAAAATAAGTACTGAGCTAGTGTAAAAGTAAGTCTATAAATAACCCCAATTTAGTGCAGTGTTGGAGATTCTGTGTAGTCAGTTCAATTGGCTACCATATATGTTGTTCAATCAAAATCGACCAATTCAGATTTTAATATCACCAAATCTGACCTCTCACTTGCAAGTAATCTCAGCCATATGATATAGGGTCTGATGTCTTAATACTATATCGGTATATATATATATATATATATATATATATATATATATATATATATATATATAAATATATATATATATATATATATAAATTCACATATCATAATGAATATACAACTAAGCTTTTACAAACCAAAGTGCATTTTTCTTTGAATTATATATATAAATTATATATATCCAAATGCATCAAATCAATTACACATCCTAAACACTGTCCCAACTCTTCCTGATAACAGATTTCTGAAAAGAATGCAAAAGATTGTTGTTTGGTCTTTGGAATACGTATTTCTAAGTATATGTCGTAATGTATGTATGATTCTATATTCTTCCAATCTGCATCCTCTGGCATCTGAAGCCTTCTCACATATCCATGTTCCCACCAATGGCCACACCTCCAGTCATGGGCCTTTGAGTCTCTTTGTTGCTTCCACGGTCCACTAATTTCCACAACCATCCCCTTATCAACAACGACTTGAATGTTATTTTTTCCAGTTCCTGTTTTGACAAACCACTGGTGTCACAGAAATTTTGTCTAGTTAAGCACTTTTCTTAATTGAATCTATGGAAACTTGGCCCCCATCAACACCAATCGGCTCAAGTTCATTTATTTCGTTATTTGGTATGACTTTAATAAACATATTGATACGAGTTGATATAAGTTTGTGATGGATCTTTTGAAGGAAAATTCATTGGAAAGTTTTAACACCAACAAAACCTGAGTTTAATCTCATAATAAAAGATTGACATCATCCTTAACTCAAAACTTTAAAAGATCCATCAGTTTGCACTATCAACTAATCGAAACCATACTCATACATGATAGTTTGTGATTAGATATAGTTAGGTGACAGTGTTACACTGTTAGAATCTATATTATTTATTCATAGGTTACTACCCATTGGTACAAAAATAGCCACTCAAAACTACGATGAAGAGTTTGTGGCATAAATAGATGGGCAGATGCTAGTAATAATCAACAAATAGTTAAAAGAAAAATGCTTCCACCATCTGCAATTTTCAAGAGCTTGAATTCATGCATACGCCATTAAGAATTTGGATACTAGGAAGCCATAAAGAAACTTGATAGGTCACCCAGTAGCTAAATAATGATCCAAGACAGGTTCTTGAATGATTTTATTATGAACACAGTTGTTCTGCCAATGTGGCAGGAATACAACACAATATATCTCAGCAAACAGGTCTCCCGAGAGGACCTTAACTCTCCCAAACCCTTTTCCTCCTAAACTTCAAAAAACTAAAAACAACACCGTAAAACAGACTATATATCATATCATAGTCTGTTTTAGGCTATAGGAGGTTATAACTGCCTCCTTTATTTATTTCTCCTATCAAAGTCAAAGGCTTTGGGAAGTAAAGTCAATATTTTATTTATCCGTTTTCTGTTGTCCAGTTTCTAATTGTTTATTGTCAAAGCTGACACATTTTTTCCATCCTTTTACTGGCTTTTAGTATCACTGTTTCCAAGAAATGGCAATAATCTGGTTTTAAGTTTGGCAGGGAATGGAGTATAAATTATGGCATTGGTTAGATTTTAAGTCTGCCTAAACTGCTGTGTCGTGGTTACTTAATTACAGTTAGTCTTTTAAGTCATTTATGTTAACCTTGTAGTGCTCATTAACAAAGTATATAGTTTTGGTTGGTAAATTTTTGTGGCTGAACTTCATAAAAATTTCTAGACAGACTGGGTAAATCTTACATGTGGATTACGTATGTAGAATATGGCATCAGGTGGTTCTGGCCCTCCTAATCCACCTTTAGGAAATCCCGATAAGGGGAAGGGGAAGAAGAAATCTTATGTAGTGAAGTTGATGACACGTTTCAATAATGAAATTGGTTCAACCAGTCAGCCAACTACACCTACCTCTACCTCCACTGCTAGATCTGTTCCACCTCCATTAGTTGTTCCTGCCTTCACTCCCACTCCACATCAAGTTCCTACATCTACACCCACTCCATACCAAGTGCCTCCTCATGGAATGGCTTCACTCTCTCCCAATATTGGTTCTAACCCATCAACTCCCACAAATATTGCACCATCACCTGCTACAGACGATGGAAATCCACATTCCAGTTCAGCCGCCAATTATGTCGAAGAATGTTCCAATAGTCGTCCAATGATTACACCTGTTGGAGGAGGGTAAGAAAAAAATTAACTCAATTAATATATAGACAAATCATTGTTGTATTACTCTAATGTTTGAGTTCAAATTTGGTTTAGGTTTTATCCTACAAAAACTGCATCGAAGGCAATCACAGCCACCATCAAGCAACAGTTTGATGAGCCATGGCTAACATGGGGCTCAATCCCTAAGACAACCAGAGATGTCTTCTTCGAACGTTTTAAGGTACATAAAATATTCTCTGTATGTGTACATAAAATATTCTCTGTATGTGTACAAAAAATATTCCTTGAATGATATAGGCATCAGTTTTCTATAGAAATTTTCAGGCAGATTTAATCCGAGTTTGGATCCCCTTTTTTGAAGTTATACCACTAAAGTAACCCCAAAATAAACTACTATTTCATGCATCCATCATTAAAAGTGCTAACTGCTGAAAATGAGAAAGGAAGACTTAGGAAAGAACCAATGTGACTGCTTTGGCCAATATACATTTCATTCTGCAACAATTATAATGTCTAAGTCCCAATGAGTAAACATTAAAATATTACACTGAGCAATTATTCTCTGTATGTGTAAATCAAACCTATTATTCAAACCTATTATTTTTAATATAACAGAGAAAGGTTTCATGGAAGCCTGAAGATGAGGAAAAAGTAAAAAAGAATTTTCACACCAAGGCATCTCATAGACTCTCAGAGATGTATAAAAAAGCTAGAACTATTGGAAAAAGACCTCATTGGCTGGGAGACGATACTTGGAATGCTCTTTTGGAAAAGTGGAACATGCCACTTTATAGACAAAAGTGTGAAACAGCAAAGAAGAATCGGACATCTGAAAAGGGTGGTTGTTTGCACACTGGAGGGTCTATAAGCGTGCATGAGCATGCTATTCGTTTGGTATGTAACTTGTACATTTTTTTTCTTATGTTTGTAATCATAAACTTTAAAAATATTTATTAACAACTCATTTTGTTTGCAGTCACAGGAGCTTGGTCGGTCTGTGCATGTTGATAAAATATTTCAGCAGACACATATTCGTCAATCAACAGGGGAATTTGTCGACGAAAGGTCTAGGCGGACCCATGTAAGTTTGTACTAACTGTATCCCAGTATAAATGTTCGGTTTTTAAACCTCATGCTTAATATTAATATTTATTCATTTAACAGGAACAATTTGTTGCAAAATTTGATCAAATAAGATCTGAGACTGCATCTGTTGGTGTCTCAGCATCTTCTCCTCTAGACCCTGCGGAGGAGGAAAGATTGAGAAACCGATGTTGGTTAGAGGCTGCTGGTGGAAGATACAAGGGACGCGTATATGGCATTGGAAATGTCAGTTCCCAAGATGACTGTGTCGATAGTTACATCCAACAGACACAGGCATCTTCTTCTGCTCAACAACAAAATTTAGAAGAAATTGTTAATCTCAAATCGCAGTTACAACAATATGGTCAGCAACTTCAAAAGTTTGAAGGCTTTATTGGCGTCCTCCTGCCATTCCTTCCGCCTTCAGCAGCCGCAGCTGCACAAGACTTTTTAAACCTTCAAAATCCTCAACTTCAAAATGAAGTACCCAATGATGTCCAACCAGAACAGCAACCTCCAGAACAGCAACCACCACACCAGCAACCAACAGATGAACAAGCAGAAGATGGAAATGATTATATGCATTATTAGGCATTTTGTAGAACTTATTTCCATTATTGTTGAACTTTTTTAGAAGCACAATCACAATCCGTTTATGAACTTACCTGATGTTTATTATTGCACTTATATTGATGTCAAGAATATTGTTGTATTCATATATACAATGTTTCCTTTATGGATTAAGTGTATCTGAAAAGCTTTATGGATTTATATGTCAATGTGCAATGTATAATGTCCAGGATTGCTTATATCAATTGTGAATGTTCACTATAATGTCCAGGTCTGTTTGTATATTGTGTATGGGAAACTGCCACATACAAAATATGTATTCAGCTCTGCTTAAAGCATTATATACGGATATATCCGTATATACTGTCCTTAAATAAGTTATATACGGACATTATATACGGAAATTATATACAGAAATTATATACGGATATTATATACGGAATTTATATACGGAAATTATATACGGATATTATATACGGAAATTATATACGGATAAATCCGTACATAAGTTATATACGGATGAATCCGTATGTACTTTCCGTATATAACATCCGTATGTAATTTTCGTATATAATATCCGTATGTAATTTCCGTATATAATATCCGTATATAATTTCCGTATATAACCAAGTTTTACATACGGATTTTAGGTGTTATATACGGATTTTGGCTGTATGTAATTCACTTTTTTCTTGTAGTGATTATTCTGCTGATTTCTATAAGGAGAACAATATTGTGCATCCTCTGGTGAGGGGCGTACATGATGATGTTGCCCAGTCTTTATCAGATTTTGAAAGCAAGTTGGAAGGCAAGATTGACTCTCTTGCGAAGTTGGTGACACAGTTCACTACCAACCAGAGATCTGGATCTCCATCTGCATCTGTTGCATGACTATGTGCTATTTGTCCTTCCAGTGACCACTATACAAATGCATGTCCTTCTTTGCAACACCATGCTGCCTTTGATGCACCTCAGGCTTATTCTACGAACATCTATAACAACAGGCAACAAAAACAAATGCAATTTTATGATGCTCTTACTCAAATAGCTCCTCTGCCTTCTACTTCTAAACCTACATTGAAGGAGTTATTGAAGCAGATGACTATGCAAAATCTTCAGTTCAAGCAAGAAATCATGGAGTTTCAGCAGGAAACACAAGCTGTCATTCAAAGTTTGAATGATCAGATAGGGCAGACGTCTACTCAGCTCAATCAGGAACAACCTCATGATTTAGAGGAATCGCCAATTCAGACTGTTCAGATTCCTGATGATGATAGTGTCGTCCACAGAGGAAATGGGGAGCAGAGTTAAGAGCTTACCACTGAGCAACCTACTCTCCTACCTTCAGATGTCCCTACTTTTGCACCTGAGGAGAATTATGAAAATTTTGAGGAACAGGTAGTTACGAGCAGTAATTCTGAACCAGGTAGACCACTTTCATCCTCCACTACTTTACCAATCTTCAAGGAAGTGGAGGTAAGCTTACCTCAATTTGATTATGTTGTTAATCAATGTGTTATTAAAGATTATGCTGATGATCGGTATGTTGATGACTATATTGTTGTTGAGCATGTTTTTTATTCTCCCTCTATGCATGATGAGAACCACTTTTTGATATCACATCCTAATGTTTATTATCCATGCACTGAACATGAATCTGAGTCTGTTATTGTTATTACTTGTAATTTAGAAATTGATTCATGTTCTGAGGATGTATCTGAGGTTCAGCCTGTTATACTAGGATTGGGTGTTATACCCCTGCATGAAATTTCTGTAGAGCCACATTGCACTAACCCTATTGCAGGAGGTACAAATGAATTTGATCAACAAACACCCACAATGGACAACAAAGGTGCTGACATTGACAAAAGCTTCAAGATCAATAGGCACCTGCTGAACCCACTCATCAACAATCACTTCTTAGATCCAGTTGTGGAAGACATTTCCCTGCTTGATCAAATCTGGAGGATGAAGCAGTTCTTCCACAAAACTTCCTGGCTGGATCCAATGGTGGAAGACATCTCCCTGATAGTCCAAAATTGGCATCTTCCATCATAACCCAAGGGAGTTTTTCTTTTCTCCTCTCCCTTTTTCCTACTTTTATTGCACTTGTCCATGATATGTTTACTGTTTTGATTTCTGATCTTATACTTATGACACATTGAGGACAATGTGTAGTTTAATTGTGGTCTATTGGGGGAGATTTTTATTTTTCTTCGTTAGTTTTTGTTTTCTTGGTTAAACTTTTTCTTTTCTAGGTTGTTTTTGTTATGTCTTGTGTATAGTTTTGCATGTTTCTCATAATTTCTGGATTTTGTTTAAGTTGTAGACTTGTCTTTCACTTCACTTGATTGATACTTATTGGTTTGAAATCTCTTGCTTTTCTTTGCTTAGGAAGATGATTATGATGTTTGAGAGGTTGAATTGATTGTGACAATTACCCTGTGTGAGATTTGAACCACTTTATGTTCTTTCTTGTGTGTGATATGTCTCTTGATTGCTTGCACATATGCCTTGGCTTGACTCTTGTTGAAAATTCTTGATTGATATGCATGTTTGGAAGTGATAAAGGCAATTTTATTTTTGAGCCTCTTTAGCCAAATAAACTTACCTTGCTCTGATTCTTTGAAAACCCTTTTTGAGCCTATACTTTCCTCATTTCTTTGTTTTGAAGCTCATACACTAGCCATAAGTGAAAAACCATGATTACCTTAACCTTAGGGAATTTTGAAGCTTTGGAAGTGTTTTGGGAACAAGTGTGGTCTCCATAGGGATTCTTATGAGTTAGCTAGTTGGTTCCTCTTCTTGTTTTGTTTTTTTTAAATATATGTGTATCTTGTCTTTTACAGTTTTGTTTTGAAAAAGAGAACAAAAGAGACAGCATGAAAAAAAAAATAGAAAAAAAAATGAATGAAAAAAAAATGTGAATAATGGAGTCAAGAAGATGATTAAATTAGAGGTCTGGGTGTGATTTTACTGTGTTTACACTTGTTCCCCATTGCTCCTCTATTTCTTTTGGTTTGTAGCTTCTCATCCATATGTTATCTGTTACCAATGAAGAGCATTGGTAAATTTGAAGATAAACAATTTTGATGATGCTGAAAGATGATACATTGTTATTGTTGTTTTAAAAGCAATTTGTAGATTATAAATGTATTAGGAAAAGTCTTCAACATGTAATACTTAGAAAAATTCGTATTTTTAGAACTGCTACGCATTTAATTGATTATTAGAAGCTATAATCGATTATCCTGAGCCCTTCTGAAAAACCTCGTTGCTCTGGAATAATCGATTATTACTCCGAATAATCGATTATCACAGTTCTGATGAGAACTGCCAAAAGTCTCTGGAATAATCGATTATTCCTCAGGATAATCGATTATCACTTTTGAAAAACCCTGTAACGGACTCAAATAATCGATTATCACTAACAATAATCGATTATCTGCGGCAGTTATAATTCATATCTGCGAATTCAGAATAGTTGGCTATATAAGGTTCTTCCAAAACTCTAAGAAGTGAACTCTGAGCTTTTGAGAATACAGTGTTATCTGAGGAAGTTCTAAAAAGCTAGTTCAAGTGCTTTGCCTGGTCTCGTGAATAGGAGAAGCTCGCGTTTCGTGTGTCGATAGTCGGAGCGGTTCTCTTCGAGTTGGCAAGGTGGTCATCTTCCGGTTCGTTCGTCGAAGGAAGGTTTTTTATTTGTTTTTATTCACTCTTATTGTAATTTGTAAAACTGTTTTTAGTGAAAAGGTTAATCACTTTTTATAGTGATTAACAACTGGACGTAGATTCTTTTGAATCGAACCAGGATAAAAATTCTGTGTTGAATTTTCTTGCTCTCTATACTCTTTACATTTTACGCATATCAACTGTTTGATAAATTTTCTCTAAGAAAATTGTTTTTCTAAAACGGACTATCAAAACTTGATTTGTGACCGTAACACGCTTTCCGAGTATTTTATTCCGCTGCGCGACTCTATAACGGTACCGATTGTTCCGACAATTGGTATCAGAGCTTGCTTTGATATTCTTTCAAATTTTTGCGAAAATGGCCGGTCATCAAAATCAAGTATATGCTGAGGGTGCATCCATCAACAGACCACCTCTTTTTACGGGTGATAACTATGCATTCTGGAAAGTCATGATGGAAATTTTTATGGGGTCTGTTGACAGAGGCATCTGGGAAGCTGTGCTAAATGGTCCCTATATTCCTAAAAGAACTGTTGATGGTGTAGAAGTAGAAAAACCATACTTTAATTGGACTCCTGAGGAAAGTAGAAGAGCCCAATTTGATATTAAGGCTCGTAATATTATTTCATCTGCTGTAGTACTTGATGAATTTTATAGAATTTCAGTGTGTAAGACAGCACAGGAGATGTGGGAGGTCCTCAGAGTCACACATGAGGGTACAGACGACGTGAAACGTGCAAGGAAGAACACGCTCATTCAGGAGTATGAGATGTTCAGAATGCAGCCTGGAGAAACAATATCTGATGTCCAGAAGCGTTTCACTCACATTGTGAACCACCTGACAGGTTTGGGTAAGACTTTTGACACTGATGAATTGAATGTGAAAATATTGAAATCATTAGACAGGTCTTGGCAACCAAAGGTGACTGCCATTTCGGAGTCTCAAAACCTCACTCAAATGTCAACGGCGATTCTCTTTGGAAAGCTTCGTGAGCATGAGCTTGAGCTAAGAAGATTAACTACAGAAGAGGATCAAGGCAAAAGAAAGACGCTTGCCCTCAAGTCTGAAATCTCAAAAGGAAAAAGTTCTAAGAGAATTGAGGACGATGATTCCGATAACGATGAGGAAAATATGAGTCTTATGATTAAGAAGTTTGCTAAATTTATGAAAGCAAAGGGAAAAGACAAATACCGTGGAGAAAGGAAAGAAAATCAAGGATCTCCATCAAGCGTTAAATGCTATGGATGTGGAGAAAGAGGACATGTGAAGAATGATTGTCCTAAGAATAGGAAGAGTGAAGAAAAGAAGGAGAGAAAATCTCCAAAGAAGAAGAAAGCTTACATAGCTTGGGAAGAGAATGCTTCTAGTTCTTCAAGTTCAAGCAATTCAGATGAAGAAGCTAATTTGTGCTTAATGGCAGACTCAGAAGATGCAGGAAGCCAAGTAAGTGATTCTAGCTTAGAGTCAAGTGTTGAATTTGATTTACAAAAGGCATTTCTTGATTTGTTAAATGAATCTGAAAAACTTGATCTTGCTCATAAAAAGCTAAAGAAAGAGCATAATGAATTGAAATTGAAGTATGAAAAAGTACTAGATGACGAAGTTGTTTTGAGAAACAAAGTTAGTAATCTAGAAACTAAATTATCTGAATCTGATGTTATTGTACCACCTGTTGAGTGTTTATCTTGTAAAAGTCACATGTTTGACATTGATATACTGGAAAATTTACTTTCTAAAGGAATCAAGCCTATCTCACATGTTCAAAATGTTTTTAGAAAGAGTAATGTTAGAAATATAAACATGCATCATCATAAAAAGTCTAAAGTTAAGAGAACTCGTAGAGTTTGGGTTGAGAAAGGGACTTTTGTGAAAAATAAAGTGCATGATGTTTGTTGTTTTTATTGCATGAAAAAGGGACATACTTCAAACAAATGTAGAATTAAACATTTTGATGTTCCAAATGGAAAATATGCTTGGATTCCTGTTATAGAGTAATATGTCTCTAACCTCAAAGGACCCAAATGAGATTATGGGTACAAAAACTATATTGTTTTTACTTTGTAGGTTAAGTTTTCAAAAAGATAAGAGAGATCTATGGTATTCTGCTCGTTGAATTGATGCTACAAGCCAGGATGTAACTCCATCAAGTGGTATCCAAAAGCCTTCGTTCAAGCACCAAGTATTTGAGCTAAGTGTTGTTTAAACTATGATGTTGCATCTTGTTTTTACTTGGTCTTCCATTATTTAATTAATGTTATATTCATTTCTGGTTAGGCAAATGATATGTTCATCACTATGTTATTCATCCTGTGGTGTGTTCTTGTCTGTTTACACATTTTGATCAAGTGAAATTCATCTATTTAAGATATTCATGTTCTGAATTTCACTCATGTCATGTAAAGCCATGTGCATTGTTATTTCAGTGCTTTATTGATAACTATCTATTGAATTTGTGTTTAACTGGCTTAGTATTCAATTTCATGAGTACTTTGAAGGTACCTTTGGTGTAATCTCTGTCAAGCATCAAAACTATGAAAAAGTCATTTAAATGAGTTGGCTGACAGATTTTCATTAGCAATTTTGGATGATTAAGACATGTGAAAATTAAATTGTCATTTCTATTTCAAAGTTGGTTATGTGGAAATGTGCTTTTAAGTTCAAATGCATAATGAATGAGCTATGATAAGAGCTTGGATGCAGTAAATGATTGGATCAAATTTGCATAATTTTGATGTAAATTATTTTGTTCAAAAATGTTGAAAGATAAAACCTGAATCAGCTCTTGTGATTGAATTTTTGCATATGTTGTTTTGATATGCATAGCTAAATTTATGAAGTTGAATAAATTGGGATATGAGAGTGCATGAATCAGTTGGTGTTTGGGAAGTTGAAATTTGTGCTGTCAAAATTAGTTTTTGAACTGATTGTGCTAGCTGGAATGCTTTCTTGTTAAAACCTGGAGTAACTGTGATCACATTCATTTAAGCTAATATTGCATTGTAAGTATTTCTGCATTGCATTGGACTGAATAGATCTTAAAATATTTTTCAGAATCTGTTTTTAAGTTTAAGGGAAATATCACATTTAGGGGGAGAAATTTTTGTTTTGAATTCCTAGGATGTTTTATCATGTTCATGTCTTGCTTTATGTGCCCTTGTAATCTTTAATGTTTTCATGAATAATATGATCTATTGTTTTAGTACATACATTGTTTATATGAGGGGGAGCTCATATTAAGGGGGAGCATTATGACTCTTTTTGCTTATGATCAAAAAGGGGGAGAAATTTGTGCAGTTACTACTAACTCTTCTTGTTGTGTGTTAGTTTGTATCTTTTGAAGATAACCCAAAGTTGCTTTTAAAAAAAGTGATTTTTGATCATCATCAAAAAGGGGGAGATTGTTACCAATGAAGAGCATTGGTAAATTTGAAGATTAACAATTTTGATGATGCTGAAAGATGATACATTGTTATTGTTGTTTTAAAAGCAATTTGTAGATTATAAATGTATTAGGAAAAGTCTTCAACATGTAATACTTAGAAAAATTCGTATTTTTAGAACTGCTACGCATTTAATTGATTATTAGAAGCTATAATCGATTATCCTGAGCCCTTCTGAAAAACCTCGTTGCTCTGGAATAATCGATTATTACTCCGAATAATCGATTATCACAGTTCTGATGAGAACTGCCAAAAGTCTCTGGAATAATCGATTATTCCTCAGGATAATCGATTATCACTTTTGAAAAACCCTGTAACGGACTCAAATAATCGATTATCACTAACAATAATCGATTATCTACGGCAGTTATAATTCATATCTGCGAATTCAGAATAGTTGGCTATATAAGGTTCTTCCAAAACTCTAAGAAGTGAACTCTGAGCTTTTGAGAATACAGTGTTATCTGAGGAAGTTCTAAAAAGCTAGTTCAAGTGCTTTGCCTGGTCTCGTGAATAGGAGAAGCTCGCGTTTCGTGTGTCGATAGTCGGAGCGGTTCTCTTCGAGTTGGCAAGGTGGTCATCTTCCGGTTCGTTCGTCGAAGGAAGGTTTTTTATTTGTTTTTATTCACTCTTATTGTAATTTGTAAAACTGTTTTTAGTGAAAAGGTTAATCACTTTTTATAGTGATTAACAACTGGACGTAGATTCTTTTGAATCGAACCAGGATAAAAATTCTGTGTTGAATTTTCTTGCTCTCTATACTCTTTACATTTTACGCATATCAACTGTTTGATAAATTTTCTCTAAGAAAATTGTTTTTCTAAAACGGACTATCAAAACTTGATTTGTGACCGTAACACGCTTTCCGAGTATTTTATTTCGCTGCGCGACTCTATAACGGTACCGATTGTTCCGACATTATCCTCCCTTGTCCTTGGCCCCATTACAACCAGGAAAAGACCTTTTGATTTGAACATGCATATATTTTGAGGGTTGATATTAGAGGCTTGCCAAGTCTGTTGTTGCTTGATTTCTTGAGTACATTGAGTTGAAACTGTTTATCCTAAACACTTGAGAGAAACACTGATAGTGCATTTGTGAGGTTTTGTTGCTTCTGATTCACCTCTTGAACTGATTGATTATTTTGCCATGCTTGGAAGTGCTTGGATAATTTCATGAGTATCTGTTTTCTTTGATTTTGTGTTGGATATTGTCTACTTCTTTTCTTTGTCCAGATTTCTTGAGGACTGTGTAATTTTGTTTCTGTCCTTGTTAGTCTTTGTTTTCTGTGTGCTGAGTTTGTGTCACTTCCCTGATGTCCTTTGAACTATTCCTTGATCTGCGTCTTGATTTTGTCCAGGAGTGCAAAAGACTAAGTGTGGTCTATTTTGATGAGTCAAAATTTTCTTGATTTCACTTAGCTTATTGTGCTAGATTTAATCAGGGAATTGTGCTTAAATGTCCGGTATTTTTCCGTTTTTGATAATTGTGCTTAATTGAACCAGAAATTCTTATTTTAATTAATTTGAATTATCTGAGCTAATTATTTGCATTATTAATTGTAGGGAAATTGTTAAATTGTTGGATAACAATTTGGGACATTTAGATGGCTGTCACTTAATTCAAGACTCTCCACAAAAGAAGTGTGGAGAAGAAAAAGGGAGTGACATCTAGAAAAACAATTGGCATTAAAAAAAAGGAGCTTAAAATAATAATAATAATGTGTCACGGCTCATGGGAATGCACAACAACACGTCCATGCAAAAGACCCCATGCTGGTCCAACACGTGAAGAGCTGCAGCCATTTATTTTCATACGATCCAGCAGTAGAAGAAAGGGGTGACTGCAGCATGTGGTGGCAACAAAAGAAGTTGTCCAGCAAAGAAGTGTTGACACACGAGAAGTGGTGTCACGGGCAGCAAGAAGGCACATGCGGGGTGGATTTTGGCACGAACACGGCCCATGAGCAAAGAGGAGGCAGCAGCGTTGATTCATTTGGAGGGGGTGCACAAGGGCTCCAGCAGCAAAAAGGGGGTGCGTCCAAGCACACGTCCACGCTTCATTTTCTAGCAGCAACAACACCTGTCCAAGGCAATTGGTCCAGCAAGAGGGTGGTGGCATCTAGCAATTGGCAGCACATGGGCCAGCAAGCTTGGAAAGCATCACGAGTGGAGGGCTTCAGGAGGGTCTTTTGGATTTTAGCTCCAGTCGCCACAGTAGAAAGGGGGACGTTCCAGGCAGTAGGAGTAGTGGAGTGTAGGTAGTGTAATGTAGAGAGAGCTGGACAGTGGACCGTGAGGAGGTGCAAGAACAATAGAAGCTTGTGACTGAGAATGGAGGGTAACGATTGAAGGCTCACTTCCAGCAAGCATTGATTGAAGCGGTGCAGCACAACGATTTGGTTTCTTTTTCTTCTTTCACGCATAAAAACTTGTTTCTTATATTATATATTAGAAAACTTTTAGATTGAAGTAGTTTTATTAATCATAGTGTTTTACTATTCGTGCAAATTTTCTTGTGTTGTTTCCGTGATAAGCTTCTTTTAGATGACTGTAATATGCCTTTTATTATCTGACTTTGAGCTCATACGTTGCAAGCTTATAACATTGGATACATTGTCTTTTTATTTATCGCCTTCAAGTTGTTCATGATGGTTTATTTTTGGAGTTGCATGATGATGTTATTATGGATATTCATTTTGCTTTCTCTACAAACAGTGACGTTTTCAATTTTAGGACATAGTGTTACGTTTTTATTTATGAAGTGTTAATTTATTTTAGAGGTTAGTTTGAATTTTAATTGAGAAATAGGAAGAGCACACTCGAAGTATTTAAAAAAGATTACGCGTTTATTTTATTTTGATGTCTTTTACCGTTACTGTTTCGAAATTTACTTCAACGTTTTTAATTTTGTTTTATTTAATTTCCAATCCAGTTTAATTTTCCGCACCCAAAAAAATATTCACAACCCCCCCCTCCACCCACTTCCTGTTTGATCTGAGACTGAACTCATATTTAGTTCTTGAGAGACGACGTAGGAGTCACTTCCTATTACTATACTGCATTCTTTTATGCAATCAACTTTTGTGTAAGGTGCGACCCTCTCATCAGGAAGTATGAGATAAAAGAAGTATTATACCAAAAACATTTATCCTAATATTTATTTTTCTTATAATAAACACACTGCTTTCTTAGCATGACAAATCAAAATCATTTTTTTTTCTATTTTAGTGCATGAGAGTAAAATTAAAAGAGAAAAACATTTTCTCTTTTTAAAGTTATCAATGAAGTTGTTTTTCCTATTTTCAACAATGCTATATTTTTTTCCTCCGAGTTTGAAGAAAACTATTACAGATTTCTTTCCTTTAATAAAATTAAATCATTACTTATTGTTTATTTTATTCTCCTGTTCGTCTTAATTGAGTTCTTATGTTATTATTTCCAAACAAAACACTTTTGGGGACTCTTTTTCTGTATAAAAATGTGTAAAATTTCTTTTGAATTATTTTCTGCACGAAAACTTGACATTGTGTTATTAGTTGAGATAAAATAAATTTCTGACTCAATCGTCCTAAAAGAACCTGATGTCACTCTAGAGAGGATGAAACGATAAACTATGAAATTACTACGTACTTAACCTTATTTTATGTAATGATATATTCTAAGAAACCGGGCAGTTTTGAAACTTTCCAATGATTCCAAATACCAAATAATAGTATACTTTACAAATCAATATAATAAAATGATTAACTAGCAAAAAATATCATATTTCAGTTTGACTCAATCGAAAGAGATGCATATATATATATATATATATATATATATATATATATATATATAGAGAGAGAGAGAGAGAGAGAGAGATGTACGTTACCCTCAATACTAATTTTTCACCTAATCATGTAATGGTTGACTTTCAATAAACAAACCCCATGGACGGAATCAATCCATGAAAAATTCTTCTCTCATTTTCTTATACATATCCAAGTGAACTCTTGCAAGTAAAGTATTTTCATTAATGACCTGATGAACGTTTCTTTCCCCGAATTGGTCAATTCCTAGTCCCAATCCACCAAGTAATAGGTATGATATTACGTACAATGGTGCTTCATCTCTATATATAAAGGGTTGTAGAACACATAGATCTCCATAACCCAAAACTGGTCCTAATTCTTAGCTTAGTAGCCAAAGATACTGCATGATATAAATGGCTTCCTATAAACATTTCTCTTTTTTCATCCATGCCTTTGCTTTTGCAGCTGTTGTATCAACTGCATTTTCTTCACTGTCCCCTAATTATTATGACTACTCATGCCCTAACGCTTTGAGCACCATCAGAAGTGTTGTGGAGGCTGCTGTGCAGAGAGAGCAGCGTATGGGAGCTTCTCTGCTACGCTTGCACTTTCATGATTGCTTTGTTAACGTAAGACTTTCTAGTTGCATGTCTTCTTTTATGTTGCTGTTATTTTCTTTTATGTTAGATTGTACCTGGTGCTTCTTTTGGCTACTGTTTCTATATATTTCTTTTGCATGGCTGATAAAAAGAATGATGCAACAGGGCTGTGATGGTTCGATTCTACTAGACCCTTCACCCACCATTGACAGTGAAAAGAATGCATTTGCAAATGTTCAATCTGCTAGAGGATTTGAAGTTGTGGATGAGATTAAGAAGGCTGTGGACCAAGCATGTGGAAAACCAGTTGTTTCTTGTGCAGATATATTGGCCGTTGCTGCACGTGACTCTGTCGTTGCGGTGAGTGATACTACTGTTTCTACCACACGTTACTACTTTGAATGTTTAGTAACATAGTAATATACAAGTGTAAATTTATGTTTCTCGTTAAATAAATAAAAAATATAAGGAAGTTAAGAATTATACGAAGAAAATGATAGATTTGTTTTCAATTGGGGATGATGTGAATTTTTTATATAAATTAAATTTATGTTATGATTTGTTATGATTTTGGAGTGTTATGCTTTTTTGTTGTAGGTTTAATTGCTTCCTTTGTCCCCAGTTTGGTTGAATTGTGTCAAATTTATCCTCATTTTTAAAAAAGTTTCATTGTCGTCCTCACGTGATATAAAAGTGTCAATTGAATCCAAACATAGAAAAAATTTGTGTCAAAGTAGTCATTTTTCCTATATCTATGTGTCTTCCTTTCATACAATCAAGTACAGATATTCATTTTACCTTATCCAATTTAAGGCTTTTCATAGCTCCAGAGAAGTGACATATGAAAGGAAGACACAGAGATATAGGAAAAATGACTACTTTGACACAAATTTTTTCTATGTTTGGATTCAATTGACACTTTTACACCACGTGAGGACGACAATGAAACTTTTTTAAAAATGAGGATGAATTTGACACAATTCAACCAAACTGGGGACAAAGGAAGCAATTAAACCTTTGTTGTAATTATATCAAAAGAACTATTAATATTCTATTTTTGTTTGTGCATTACAATTGAATTGATTTAGTCGAGATACAATTTATTTTTTCTATATTAGTTACCGTGTCAAATAGAGTTAAGTTATAAGATAATCATTTTATTTTTATTTTCTAAATAGAAGCATGCAAAGCAAACTAATTTAATAATATGATTTATTTCTTTTTCTGACTTAGTAAGCATGAGATATTCAAATATGAAGTAACTTGAAAATTTTATGATACTTTTAAAACTTATCTTATGAAAAAGTACCACATACCTTATTTTACTCTTTCTTCTTTCTCCCATTTTCGTTGTCAAAAAACTTTTTTTTTGTTTTCTTTCTTTTAGCTCCTTGTCAACTGAACAATAAACTCTGAATAAAATTCACATATAACACGAAGTCCTCTTGCCATGAATATCCAAACCTCACATTATAAACAAAAATCAATAGTTTTTTTAATATCAGATATAAACTAATCACAATTTTGTTCCTGATCTCTACAAGATTGACAGAGAACAAACAATTACTGTAAAAGTAAAATAGGCTACCATGATCATGTGGGTTGATTTAGCCATCAATCATTCTCGTATTCGGTGAAATTTGCGTACATATATTACAAAATAAGGGTTTTGGTAAGTAAGATGAAAGAAAAATGATATTAAGAATTATGTGTTTTCCCTTGCAGCTAGGTGGGCCAACATGGAAAGTGAAACTAGGAAGAAGAGACTCCACCACAGCAAGCCGTGAAGCAGCAAATGCAAACATTCCAGCACCATTTTTTAGCCTCTCTGAACTCATCACCAACTTCAAGAACCATGGTCTTGATGAGAAAGACCTTGTTGTTCTTTCTGGAGGCCACACCATAGGATTTGCACGTTGTGCTACCTTTAGGGACCATATCTACAATGACTCTAATATCAATCACCGTTTTGAACAAGAACTTAAGTACATTTGCCCTAGAAAAGGAGGTGACTTGAACCTTGCTCCTTTGGACGACACAGCATCGCAATTTGATTCAGCCTACTTCTCTGATTTGGTTCATAGGAAAGGGGTACTTCACTCTGATCAGGAACTGTTCAATGGGGGTTCTACTGATGCATTGGTTAAAAGATATAGCTACAATTCCAAGGCTTTCCACCAGGACTTTGCAAAATCTATGATTAAGATGGGAAACATAAAACCTTTAACCGGGAGTAAAGGGCAAATTCGTTTCAACTGCAGGATAGTGAACTAATTCATTACAGAAATGAAGAATCAAGTAGGTTCTTGTAGAAAACTGTATTAAAAATTGTTTTTCGGAGCTTCAACTTATTATGTTGTAATGTAATATTGTTTATAGATGTATCCTTCATGATACAATATTTGTTTGTTTTTTGTTTTGATTAAAATGTACTATTAAGGATTCAAAATAGAAAGATATTAAAGTTTTGATAAAACTACACGACTACCTTTGATTCAAAAGCACATAACATTTTGCATGAAATGTAGTTTTATTTATCAGAAAAAACAATTATATTTAAATGAGTAAATCAGATTTTCCCAATCTATATAAGAAAGTTCTCTTATCTTATGAGAAATAATTACAAATAACTCTAGTAATAATAAATGTAATTTATAAAGAAATACACTCATCTTATGCTGGAAGAATAAGTTTGTTAAAATGAATGCTAACTTAATTGTCTATGTTGAATATGTCTTTCCATAAACTTCTTGTAGGAGTAAAGAAGGTTATTAAGAGATTACAAATAAACTTTCTATCGGAGTGGAAGAGTGAAGGAAGGAAAACGGCATGAAAAGTGTATCAATCACACGAAGAAGGATAATTAGGCGTGAAGGACATAAAACTATTTAATATGGTATTATCCGGGAAATGAAAATTAGGAACATAAAATTAAGGATTGTGAAAAGAGTGGGTATAGATTGGATTTTTCAAAAATTCAATCTAGATCTAATAAAATATTGAATTTATCCATACACACACATATATATATATATATATATGTATATATATATATATATGTATATATATATATATATGTATATATATATGTATATATATATATATGTATATATATATATATGTATATATATATATATGTATATATATATATATGTATATATATATATATTAATTAGATTAATAAGGATTTTTTTTTCAATTCAATTTAAATTAGATTAAATTTAGATCTAATCTATTTTGTTATTTACATGATATAATATATTTGACTATTAGATTTATTATTAAACATGTGTTGAGCTAAATCAGATTGACCTAGACCTAGGATAACTTATGTCAACTAGGTTACAATTTACTTGGCTCGGCTTTCGATCGGGATTAACTTAGTTCGACCCTCAGTTCGGGATGACTAGGATAGACTCTCGTTTTAGGATGACTCACTCAACCATCACTAAGGACTGACTCGGCTCGACCCTCGACATGGATTGACTCGACTTCACCCTCGACCCGACTAACTCAACATGACCTTCTAGCTTGAGTAGACTCAACAGATTCTCCCTTGGCTTGTAGTTTGACCCTCGCCCTAGATGACTTAGTGGTCGAGGCCAACTTTGATTGATCTTCAACCCAAGCAGACTCAACTTAACCTCAATTTGGGGTGACTCGATTTGAGCTTCAACCATCACTAACTCGACTCAACCTTTAGTTGGGTCGGCTCAACCTTGGGCCTGGGCTAACTAAGTTTGACCTACGACCAAGGTTTATTTTCGTTAGTTTTGTTCAAAGTGGTCATCGAATTTTTCAAACACTCAAAGTGGTTACAATTTTTGTAATCGGGGCATTTTCCCTAACGACGTCTAAATCGTTAACAGCATAGTGTCCACGTGTGTAAGAGCGGAGAAAATGTAAGGCTTATGAATAATATTGTAATAAGACTTAAGTATGTTTTATTAGAATTTGTGTGTGTTCACAAGGTGTTGTGTATCTCAGTTGGTGAGAACTCTTTGATGGGCTAAGTGGTCACATGTGCAAGTCTTGATTAAAACATAAGGTTCTGTGGTATTTATTTGTTTTGGTGATATAAGTTCAACACCTGATAATGTATGGTTGTTATATTTGTGATGTTTGATATTCTCAATGTGATGGATTAGCTTGTTGGTAGATATGGTTGTCTAAGAGTTAATGGATGTGAGTTCAAATATAGGGAGAGAGGTTTATGAGAAATCTTTGCTTTATTGTATTTATATTTTTTTTAGGGCAAGAATGTGTTTTTCCCCTTTTGTAATTGAGGTGCAAAAATTATAAATAGGAGTGCAAGAAGTAAAGACATGTACTTTAAATAATATAAGCTGAAAATTAGAAAACAAAACATCAAATAGTTATGTTTTAAAAAACTAGTTGAGATATTGTAGGAAGCATTATCTAGGTGAATTTAATTATAATAGATTTTAGAGGTAAAGAAAGAGAGCATCATGAGGCAAAGAGAGGGAAATTTTAAAGAGGAGAAAAAAAATCCTAGATAGATAACAGAGACGTAAGAGATTATGGGTTGAATGACCTTGTGTAGATAAAACTCTAGAATTGGTCAAGGTATGAGAAGTTAACCTTATTTAATTATTAATCTCTATAGTTGTTAATTTTGAATGTCTTGAGATGCCCTTTCTCTATTAAGGTGATTCATGAATTTTAGAAGTATCATTAACCATAAAGTATTATTCTAGGACAATTAAATAATTGTTTCTTGTTTTCGTGCATACATGGAATTAATTGTATAAGGGGTGAATGTTTAATTGTATAAGGTGTGAATTAATTATATGTATAAATGGGAATTTCGGTGGTTGCAATGTGATAATGTAATATTTTGACAAAATATAATAGTAGCACCATGAGTTTTCACTTAAGTATAATTAGAATCATGATAACGGTTGAAAATACCGTTATCTGTGATGTACCCTTTTCTACTTAAAAACTTGCTTGAAATCATGTTTTTCTGTTAAGTTGTGTGAATAAGAGAGTTGAGGTTGAATTTGATGAATTTATGACTAAATTCCCTTGTTTTGGCAGGAAATGAGATAATACGGAAAGCAGAGATGAAGTGATAAGGAGATGGAGCTTAGAAAGGCCTGGAAAAGCACCAGAAGGGAAGAATGCTCGAAGCTTGGGCACCCTTTTTGGAGGTTTAAGCGCAGAAGAGTGTCGCTCACCACCTAAGCGTCCCTTTTGAGCACTTGAGCATCAGAAGCACGAAGCTTGGGTGCCCCTTTTTGAGGCTTAAGCACCAGGAACCACCATTTACTGCCCGGGCGCCCTAAGTGGGGTGCTTGAGCTCTAGCGACACGGGCCTGGGCCTTGTTTCTGTTGGTATGGAGAAGGAAAAGATGACACCAAGATAAAAGACGTGACATGAGCTTATTGGGTCAAGCTAGTGACGTTAAAGAAGCTCTTACTGGGAGGATACCTAGCTTTCTAAACCTTTCTTTTTAATCAATTGTTTTGTTATTGTACTTTGGTTGAATGAACCACACTGCTTTGATTAAATTTTGCTTTGTTTTGTGATGACTATTGCTTTGTGATATTCTAGTGTATTAATTGATGTTGAGATGATGCATGATGTGCTGATATACAGGTGATGGCTCACAGTGTATGAAACAGGTGCTTGAGGTAAAACTTGATTGAGACACTAAGCAGGGTGTTTTTCTGAATTCTGGGACTTGTGAGTTTACCTGTGTGAGATTTGGGCTTCAGATTTTTTTGTGAATAATTGCTATTACTTTGGAAGCATGAATGATTTTGCCCAAATTTTATGTGATTGAACTACTTGCTTGCAGGTTTCATATGATCAAGGTCATCTTTTGTTATCCCTTAATCTTTTAGCCTTCACATGATTTTTTTCCAACTGAAAAGAAAACAATTTGTTTTAACCTTTGAACCTTGAGTCTTATGCATGTTTTGAAAACCCTTTGTGAAAATCTTTACCTTTAGTTAAGTTGAGAACATTTGATGAGGTATTGATAAAGGTTCAAGTTTGGGGTTACTGAAAATATTGAAAAGAAAAAGCATTGAGTTAAGCAGTGAATACATGAAAAGCAAAAGCAAAGGGAAAAGAAAGATGAAAAGAAAGGAAAGAAAAGCTCAATGCAAGGGAGAGCTGGGAAAAAGAATGAGAGTTTGTGCTTGAATTATGAAATCATAAATGTCTCTCTTAACTCAAGGAATTTTGTTGACCAGTAAAACCAATTTCCTTCTTAGCTCAGCCAAGTTACAAGCCATGAAAAGCCCTTGTGATGACAACTTGCTTGTGAGTATGTTTGATTATGGTTAAAATGAAAGGCAAAATTAATTTGTGTGACATTGTGATAGCAGAGTGATTGCGAAGCACACTATACACCTGTGAGTTGAGTGATACACTTTTGAGTGCTTGAGTAAAATACTTTTGAGTGCTTGAGTGAAACACTTTCCTTGGTGAGGAATAGTTCTTTGAATTTCTGATTGCATCTCTGCTTAGTTGATTGATTACTCTTAAGAATAACATTTGTTGAACTGTTTAAGTACCACTTGAAGTTATTTGAGAGAAATCATCTGTGCATCTTCACTGATATTCCTATGATGAGCTGATTTAAGTGATTACTTGTCTTAGAAAAAAAAGATTTTGAAAAACTGTTGAACCACTGTGATATTTTTTTAGAGCTAAGTTACATTTTGTTTTGCTTGAGGACAAGCAAAGTTCTAAGTTTGGGGTTGTGATAATTGTTTAAAATATCGTTATCTATGATGTGATTCTGATACTAAATACACCCTTTTTGACTTAGAAACTTGCTTGGACTCATGCTTTTTCATTAATTTGTGTGAATAAGAGAGTTGAGGTTGAATTTGATGATTTTATGACTAATTCCCTTTGTTTTGATAGAAAATGAGTTAATACAGGAAGTAGAGATGAAGTGCTAAGGATATAAAGCTCAAAAATGCCTAGAAAAACACCATAAGAGGGAACTGGACGAAGCTTGGGCAACCTACAGGAAGCTTAGGAGACCTGCAGGAGGCTTGAGCGTGGAAAAATCGATGCTCATCGCCCGAGCAGCCTAGCCCGCCCAGGCGGCAAACCCTCGAAGCCTGGGCAAAATTGGAGGCTCAAGCCTTCGAAAATCGACGTCCACCGCCCGGGCGACCAAATTGGCCACCCGAGCGTCGCGCATTGCTGATCCGACCTAGTTTCTTCTCATTTTCGACTCTTTTAGACCGGACCCTGTTTCTACTCTTTTCCAACTTTATTTAAAGGACCTAGGTGCTCTAGGTTTTGTATCTCTGGCTGGAGCAACACAACAACACACTCTTTTACTCTCTGAAGGCGGATCTGGGAGCAGAAGCTTCCTCTTCTACTCTTAGGGTTTTACTATCTCATGCTTTTCCATTGTACATCTACTTTCTCCATGTCTATGGGGAACTAAACTCTATTTGTTGTTGGAGAATGATGTAACCTTGTGAACTCTATGGATTGTTAATCATATATGCTTTATTCATTAATTGTTAGGGAATTCATTTGTTTTAATGCTTGCTCTATTTAACTCATTTAGTTGCATGATTTATGAATTGCATGAGTATCGGGAGGTTCTTACAATTCAGGTTCTTGTTGAATTCTCCCAAGGGTAATATTTCTCAAGGATGAGGGTATGAGTACTTGGTCATCTTAAGCTCTTGATCTTCAGACTTAATTTTCTAGGAACGTTTGGAATTGCACGAACTAGGAATTAAGGCATGCTTATTGCGCCAAGGGATTGGGTTCTTATATACATGAGAGGGAACTTGGTGAAATCTAACCCCAACAACATATTCATCTCATATTAAACAACATCATTTCATCTTTGTGTTACTCTGATCAATTTGCATTGATATTTAATTTTATCTCTTTTCATTTTAAACCAATGATCTCGTTTATTTTAAGTCTTAATTAATTAATTTATCACACGAATGTTTAGTATCGAGAGTCCTCTGGGATACGATATTTGGTCTTACCATTTTATATTACTTGTGCGATTTGGTACACTTACCAATCCATCAACAGTTATCAAAGGCACTCCCAACACCAATTATTTGCTATTCAACTCACTCAGGCTCTTAAAATTCAGGTGACCAAATCTGTAGTGCCACATCGATCTTTCTTCTTCGTCATCCACAGTGGATAAGCATTGTATAGCTGCAGCATTCAAGTTCACCTTGAATGTTCTATTTCTGGCAAGTGGCGCTTTGATCACTGGACGATGTCTCCTATCAAACACCTCTATGTGTTTCTGGTGCATAGACATTGTATACCCTTTTTCCAGGAGTTGTCCCAAGCTCTTCATAGTCAGAACATACAACACATCATCCATGTAGGCAATCTTGTCTTTCTTGCATGTGATCAAAACTCTTTCAATCCCTTTTGCCATAATCGTGCTATTGTCTACAAACCTCATGCAGCTTTTAATGCTTAGTCAAGATTCACCAGCCATTCTCTTCTCCTTGTCATGTGATTCGAACAATCCGTGTCCAAATACGAGCTGCATGAGTCACCCGCTGCCGCATGGCTTATTTCATTTGATAGCAACACATGTGCAAGTTCTTTATCATCTATTGCATGTCTTCTTTTGTCTAAGAGCAACACGTACTCTATTACCGTTGTCTACCTCATAACTTGTGTCTTGCTTACACCTGTTCTGCATCGATCTCCAACATAAATATTCTTCAGCTCGCTCCACGGTACTCATTAACACCACATGATCAGACTCTGAATCGTCTGTTTCTTGAGTAAGATTCACCGCTTCACCACTCTTGTTCCTCTTGACATCTTCATTATGCCAGCATTCCGTAGAATAGTGACCATATTTATTGCACGTGAAACATTGAATGTTTCTTTTATCATAGCCTTTTCTGCCTCTACCTCTGGGTTGTCTATCGCCTCTTCTGTTTGCATCTCTCTGTACACTACTGTTCTCTTCTTCAAATTTTTCAGAAGCATCTGTATTTCTGCCTCTACCTCGTCCACTTTTTGAATGCCCTCTGCCTCTTCCAACTCCACGACCTCTTACCTTTTGATCAAATCTAGCTTGCAAGGCTTGATTTGTGCTTTTGTCCGCATTCCTTCTCTCAATCAGCCTCTGCTCATGTGCTTCTTGAGAGTTCTGCAACTCTTCCTCCCTCATAACTTCAAGATCTTTACACTCTTCTATTGCAATGACTATGTGGTCGTTTGAGGAGTTAGCGTTCCGAGAATCTTCTCAACAATTTTCCTGTCCTTCACAATTTTGTCACAAGCCCTCATTGCATTCACCACAATTTGAATTCTCCCAATATACTCCACAATTGATTCTTGCTCCCCCATGCACAAGAGTTCATACTTGCCTTTGTAAAGATTGCAATCTGATCTTCTTCACTTTTCTAGAATTGCCATAACCTTCTTGTAAAATATCCCATACTTCCTTGGTCATGGCAGCCTTCAAAACTTTCTGGAAAATTACTGCAAATATGCACTAATGCAGCAGCATCCTGGCTTTGCAGTCCAACCGTCTATTCTCTTTATATTCTTTCTTCATCTCTTCTGTATCGTTCTTCAAAGGTTCTCTGAAACCTTTCTTCACAATGCCATCCACTTCTTGGAAGCCAAGAATTGCTTCCATTTTGACACACCAGTCGTCACAGAGCTTTTGCCATCAAATACTCGCAGATTGTTGTGGATCATTCCAGCCATTGCTTCTACGAGACTCTTCCTTGATGAATTTCTTGAACTTCACCGCTGTTACACAGGCTATGCAACCGAGCTCTTGATACCATTGTTAAGCTATTATGCAGAGGTAAGGAATTAAGTAGGAAATAGACTGGAGAGGTAAAGTGCTTGAGAAAGTGAGACAATTTTCTCATTACCTAAAAGAATGAATACAACAGTGTATATAAACTGAAAAAGTATAGGGAACTAACTCTCAAAGACAGTTATCACAGCTGTAAAATTCAGATTAATATCAACAGAGAACAACTCCCTCTCCATTGGCTTACCTTTCTCTCACTGCCTCCCTTTCTTCTTCCTCCTTCACACCAACGCAACCTCTTCCTCTCCTAACACTTCACACTTTCACCTTCCTCTTTATTTTTGTCTTTGGCACCCAAATTATAAGGATTTCTTTTTCATTCTCAGTTTATTTCCACTCCATGGTCGCAACCACTGAGATCCTTACAAATGTGCTACCTTTACTGCCATTGAAAAATGAAGATGACATTAGAGACAAATTGGCGAAATTGTAAAATGAATAGTTGTCGTTGCAACATGAGACAACACGAAGACACCTCCAACAGAGAACTCAGCGAGAGGGGTTGCCGCTTTTAGCAAGACTTATTGGATTAAAGGCGACTCCGACATTGTCGGATTCGGTGGTAGAGAAAAGGAACACCTACTGTCATTTCGTCATACCCGATAGGGTGCACGAACAACAAATTGTGAGTACAAGAAGCACATGCCCTTCATTAATGTGAACTTGTTTAGTATCCGACTCAAGGGTGTTGCTCCCTACACCATCACGCACTAATCCCTGTACTTCTCCATTCCTGTTTTGTCCTTCATAAAATTTTAATTTTTAGGGTTATTATTTTTCAACTTCAACCCACCCATTAATTACATATTAATGGTCCCTTATGAATGCATTCAGTGCAGTCAAGCTCTTCTTCTTCTTTAACTTTCGACTTTTTCCTCTCACTGTTTCATTGTGCATTGTGTGAGAGTGTGGTGGTGTTTCATTGTGTTGTGAGTGTGGTGGTGGTGTGAGTGTGTTTCGTGGTGTGCTTAGTAGGAGGTTGCAAAAGTTGGCGGTGGTGCAAGGAACTGATCCAAAGCGGTGCAGGTCAGTCTTGGTGGTGGTGCTTGAAGGTGGAATGGTGAAGATGCAGTGCAACGTCTCAGGTGCGTAAAAGAAAAGAAGATGAACCCTTAAACGAATGTGAGCATCCATCAGCGGATGTCAACATCCGTTGAAGATAAAACGGATGCGGACATGATTGATTGTCAACTAAATGTGAAAAAGGAGAATGAGAGAAGTTCCTGAGGAAAAGGCACGAGCTTCTCTTTACTGGATCAAGTTCTGGGAATTGAAGGTTGGTTCGAAAGGGGTTGTGTTAATCTGCACCAAGATGCTTAATTTGCGCTGAAAAACCCATTCATACGCAAGTCTTAGTTTCCGAGATGAACCAGTTAATTAAAAGCTCAACGAATTCTCAAAGGGTCTTTAGAGTTCAAGCTCCCCTGATTGATCCTGTTTCTTGCTACTGTAAAGTAGATTCAGGCTTGAAAATAGTTGCTGGAGTTTTCAAATTAATTAAAAAATTCTAAATGATAAAAGTAAAAAAGTTTTAACTTAAGGATATAATTAAAATTAAAAGAATTTGGAGAAGTGTAGGAAGTAGGGTGTGGTGATGGAGGACCCTGACTCAATATACTTTGTAGTTGGACTGAAAGTCAGTTTCACCTGTTACGGACTCATGGGTGTTTCTTCTTGCACTCCTTTTTTTTCATCATAAAATCCCATAAATCTGTAATGTTCAAAATTTTGTCATTAAAATTATAATAAAAACCTCTACTCTTCTTACTTTTAATATATTTTTGGTATAGGCGTTCTAGAAGGTATTTCCAAATACAGAAATTGTCGTCCGAAATACTCAATCTGATTAAAAGAATATATTTTAAATTGAGTGTTCTATAAGTTAGTTTTGAATATGTAAATTCCTTCAGCGACATCCAATCTGAAAAGTATTTTTATATTATAGATGAATTTTTTTTTTCTGAAACATCAAATTCAAAATATAAAAGTATTTTTGAGAACAAGGTTTTGGAAAATATTTTCAGATTTAAAAATACCTTCTAGAATATTCGATTCAGATTTTGTTTTAACACTTTCCAGATTGGGTGTTCATTTCTGGATCTAAAAACATGCCTTCTGGATAGGCAACTCGGACACACGATGTTATGAATGAAGTGTTGAGTCCTACATCCTATGTGTTAAGAGACTATCTGGATCACATTGTTCAGACACACATACTCCACGTGGATCTCCGTTACCTCTTCCATTTAGAGCCATCACATCCACACTAAATTCACATGACGAATCGAATGTTTGATTTAAGTATGCCTATATCATATATGCCAGGTTATAATAATAAAATTGTGCTTATTATTATTTATTTCATTACTATATTTATTAAATTCATATGATAATATCTTTGATTAAAATTAAAGACTCTTGTTATATTATAATAGATATTATAATAATGAAACATAGGGAAGGAGATGTTTTTACTGTTGACTCAAAAATTGAACTAGTATTTTTTACTAGTAGGAAGAAAAAATGGAGGTGAAGGAAGAAATGCCCCATAATCTTTGCCCGAATTCTTCTGTCTTTCATTTTTCATATTTGTCAAACTTGTGCAACTCTTTTATTGTGGTATTCCACGAGCATACAATTTTTTAGTACTTCCCTTACTACTCATGCATACGATTAATGTTGTGTTTTCTAACTCCATCCCATAGCTAGGATTCTTTCCAACGTTTTGTTCTTCATAAGTCTTTTACTTTGTTAGATTGACATGGATTTTGCTATTCTTAATCTAAATTTTGTCTACTGATTTTAAATTTCAATGCATTTCCTACTCTAACTATTCTCACAAATTCAAATATTTGTTCATGTACATGCCTGATCAATTTCTTTGAAATGAAAACATCCTATACTTTTTGATTTAAGATATTTCACATATTCTCCATTGACAATAATCACCAATAATAATTTCCTCAGAAAAACATATCCACTATTCTTAAAAATTTATTCGTTATACAAGTCTTCCAAAATAAATAAGAACTTCTCGATAAATTTGAAGACAACAAAACTAATAAGTTAAAAAAACGTAATAATACTCATAATATTATAAAGGAATATATAAGATAGATAAAGAGAGTGAGAGAGAAGAAAAAAAAGATTATGAAAGTATGTTTTTAGAGGTGAGCACAATTTATTTATAGATGTTGGAAGTAGATCAAAAAACCATGTCCAACAAAGGAAAAATGCAATAGATCCAAGTTGTCCACCAAGGTTCGTTAATGAATCTCGTGACTTGCAGAGGTGAACGTTGTGAGTTGTGGAAATTGGATGCGGATAATGCGGATGAACATTGTAAAGAAAGGGATGAGCATGGCTTCCTATCCTTATGGCTCAATCTTACTATAACGAAAACCAAGGTCTATGACAACCACTCAAAGCTTAAATAGAAAGGAATGACCCTTATAGGGTTCCTTATTAAAGGAAGGAAACTGAGTTATCTTTTGTGATACTCTGTATTCTAACAATCCCACGCATATCGCAAAAGATAGAAAAAAAGATTGAAAGAAAAGAATTATCCTCGGTTTCATAAGATGTAATGCATCAGAACTGGTATAGCAAGCTATATGAATCAGTCCTATATTGAAAAACTTAACACAAAATGTAGTTGGTATACCAGGCTGTATGACCCAATGACACTTGACATGTGTTAAAGGTTTATCAATCACAATACACTCCCATAATCTTTGTTGTTATCATTGTATTCCACATACTAGGTCATGTGTGTGCTTGATATTCATGAGTGTTTTAGAAATCATACCAATATCTCATCAAGTGACTCCACTTGACACTCATATAGGAGATTACATCAAATGTATATTGTAGATCATACATCTCCTGTAAAGGATATGAAAATCATTAAAGATTTTGTTTAAACTAAAATTCTTATATCATATACAATTTTAAATACAAAATTTAACCTTTTCACACACACACACACCATAGGAATGGACATAATTGATTAAAATCAATTTAGTGTTATTAAAACTAACAAGTGACTTGTTTTTACCTATATGAACCTTATTCATGCGGTCTCCAATCACAAAGGTTGGGTTCCCATCACTTGTTTGTTTGCAAGTGGATTCCCATCGATGTTTCTTCCCAGGGGTTTTGTCGAAAGATATGATAGATTCCATTCTGACTTCGCATAATCAATGAAAATAGTTTCACTATTCAGCAGCTACTTCACTAAATTGTGTCTCAAATATATATATTTGTTTTTTCCATTATAATTAATTTTTTTTAACTATACTTATTGTCGATTGACAATCATAATGTATTGACACCAATTGGTTGATTTCACTCTTAGTGGAATGTTTGCTCAAAAATTTTTTCAAACACTCAGCCTCACTATTAGCCATCTCAAGAGCAAAAAATTTATATTCCATTGTTGATCTTACAATAATTATTTGTTTGGCTGGTCTCCATGTAATTGCCTCTGAATATAAGGAACAGGATGTAGGGTGGCTGGATTATAGAGAGTAATGGATCCTGCCCTTTTACTCCGGCCTCCTCACTTAGGGTTCAAAAGACTGTGAAGAACTTAGGCCTAGACCAAAAAGTTTTTTTCTTCTTTACGCACCACTGTTTCTCACGCATGCACTCCATTTCTTTTGGATTCTGCCTCCCTCTTCTATTTCTTCGTGCACCAGTGATTTTCACTCACGCACCCCATTCCTTTTGGGTTCTACTTTCCATTTTTATTCTTTTTTTTACCACTAGTTTTTGAGTGTTGCTATTTCCACACCATCAAATGCTCCATACACCACCTCATATTCAATTTACCCTTGCTATAAATCGGAGGTCAATATCCGTTTCACCTTCAACGGATATTGACATCGTAAACGGATGTTAACATCTGTTTATTTTAACTCATTTTTATATTTTAGTTTATTGTTTTTATTTAGATTTTATTCTAATAATATTTTTTATTCACATAATATATTATAGAAAACAAAAAAATTAAATACTTTACAAATTAATAATATAAAAAAAATTTAAATAATATTTATATATTAATTTAAAATACAATAAACTAATAAATTAAAAAATAAAAAAAACCTTAACGGATGTGGCACATCTATTTAAGTAATTATATAAAAATATTTAAATAATTAATTAAATAATAATACATAAATTAAAATAATAATAATTATTTTATTAAATAAAATAAAATTAATTTATATATAATTACATAATAAATTTTAAAAAAATTTAAACAATATTTATATATTAATTTAAAATACAATAAACTAATAAACTAAAAACTAAAAAAAAATAAAGAAAACCTTAACGGACATTCGTTTAAATAATTATATAAAACATATTTGAATAATTAATTAAATAATAATACATAAATTAAATTAATAATAATTATTTTGTTAAATAAAATTAATTTATATATAATTATGTTAATTACGTAATAAATTAATTTATTTATTTAATTAAATCATTATTATTAATTTAATTATATTATAAAAAATTTTAATTAATTATAATTAACGAATGTGGTCACGTTCGTTTAAGTTTTTTTAAAAAAAATTTAGTTTATTTAAATATTATATTTTAATTAATTTATAAATTATTAAAATATATTAGATTAATTAATTTAATTTTATTTAATTAAATAATTATTATTAATATAAAAAATCAATAAACTAAAAACTAAAAGAAATAAAGTTTAAACGGATGTGGCATATTTGTTGAAGAATTCTTTTCAACGAATTGACATCTGTTAAAGAAAAGAAGTGAGGATGTAAGTTTTTTAAATATAAATGTTAGTTTTGGAATTTTTAAAAAATGTAGTGGTACTTGGAACAATCTGGGGTGGTATAGGGAGTACCTCCCTTGGTTTTCACTCTATGTTTTTGGGTTTGTTTAGGCCTAAACAAGTATTTTCTTTGTGCACCCCAATTTCATTTTTATATACACCTTCATTGGTTTTTTTTTGTCTTGGGCCTCTTTTATTTTCAGTTCATGATCCTCCATATTTGCTAAACCTCTTTCTTGTTTTATTTCTTTTTTTTAATTTTCTTTGAATTGCTCTTATTTTATTTCCTGCTTTTGTTTTCTATTTTAGGACATTTATTATATTTCATTTTAAACACTTATCTAATTTTTAAAAAAATATAATATAAAAAAGATATAGAGAAAAATTACAAAAATAAAAAAAATACAAAATGATTATTTCTTGTATTTTGAAAGGTTGAGTACTTGTGTGATCGTATGTATCATTCTAGTGCTCAATACCTTTTTTTTTCTTCTTTCTCGATTAATAAAATAAAGTTTTTAAGGATATAAATAGTTGTGTGATCGTTCGCATCGTCCTAGTACATAATATCTTTATTTTCCTAATATTTAAAATATGTCTGAAAAAGTTGAGTACTCGTGTGACCGCTTGCGTCGGCCTAATACTTATTACCTTCATTTTTCTCAACTATGCCAAAAATACCAAAAAAAAAAATATAAAATCTTCAAAGAAAAACTAAAAAATCCACTTTTTGAAACAAACAATCTTTATCCCTACGCGTAATCGATTGCTAGACCTAGAATCCACTTTTCGTAGACCATGTCTTGCTTTATGATTTTTTTTTCATACTTTTCTAAAATAAATTATGGTGCCAACTCCAAAATCTCTATTTCAAACTTGATTTTTTTTGGTTCATCGTTCCGTTGCGATTCCGATTACGACAATTGGGTTTTTGAATCAAGCCTTTTACTATTAATATTGCCTTATACTTCTCTATATATTCATTAGAGTTGATACTTTTTTTTAAAGATCCACTTACACTCAATGAGTTTTGTTTCTATAAGCAAATCTACTAAGACTCAAGTATTATTTTTCTGAATTAATCCAATTTCTGTTTTAATAGTCTTATCTCAGTATGAGCATTAATAACTTCCATTAGTTGGATCGTTATAAAAAAAAAAGGCAAAACTTTATTTTACAATGAGTTCAAAAGGTGTTGTTCAGGACGTAAAGGGTCACTTATGAACAAAATGCCTTATTTAAAAATTTTCACCAACAAGTTTCACGCCTTTTAATTTATTTTCACGTGTTATTTTTTTGTTTAAATTAAAGGGTTACTTTGTTTAAAAGTTATGTACAGAGTTGATTATTTCCATGCAATTGTGAATTGATTTAGGTAATATTTGACTTTTGTTTTACTCTTCCTTTGAAGAAAAATGAGGAAAATATATTTTTTCTAAACGAAAAAGTCTTTCAAATAAAAACATTTTCTAAATGAACAAAAGCCATAGTTAAAAAAAAGAATTTTACAAAATAGCTAGGCAATTAAGTTAATTTCAATGGACTAAATCAAGGACAGAAAAATTATTCTATCGATTATTTTACACAAAGTAAACTTGGGGAAGTTATGTTCTTCTTTAATTCTTCGTTAACACCCACAATAAATAAATATTTTTTTTCCATAGAAATTGTCTTTCACTAGGCCAATTCCACCCTTTCCCAAGGCATCACATAGGGCAGCCACTATTACTACTTAGATGTACATTTATAAATTCTTAATTAATGTAATTGTTTTGACTTTTGACTCAGTCCGATGAATAATATTTGGTTGATGATGATTTGATCAGGTTTGATATCATTATTCTATTATTTACTCCACAAATATAATTAAAAGTGAAACAATGCAAATCCCAATTAATTAGTTGTTTCTTGCTCTTGCATAATGGTGGAGACAACTTTTTTTTTAACAAATAAGTTTTATTTAAAGATGTAGAAAGAAATCATTCCATCTGTTTATATAGAGATATTCAAATACTCTTAAGAATATTTAATGCAAGATGTAATTCAGAATTTGGGTTGAATTTATGTACTCTTTTATTATATAAGTAATAGGCAGAAACACACTTTATTGATTTAAAAACACAAAAAGAAAATAAAGGAAATTGTAAGGTGGGAAGACCCTATCTATTCTTAAAACCATACACAGAACTAGTTGACTAAGGCCACAAAATAAATTTTGTTCACTATGAAAACATAGTTAGCAAACATCACCGGAAAACAAATAAAACTTAAGAAAAAAACATGTATTCAGTCAATCTAAAATCACATTTAATTCCAAATTAATAATAATATCAAGGTGTTCAGATCCATCAAGTAAAAATATTATCAAAATTTTTAAAAAAAATATAAGACTTTTACCTTGAAAATACATGGGTAATAAATTTAAAAAAAGTTAAGACTTTCCCATCAATTCAACACTTTGTATGGAGAGTTACTTTCAACCAAGTAACTATAGAGCATAATTTGAGTAATAAGGAAATATAGAAAATTAAAAACACACACAGAGGATTAACGGAGGAATGTGGAAAGGTATGTGACTAGCATCCCAAAGTTTGGAAAAACCAAAAATGGAAGAGCTTTTAGGCAAAAGTAGATATGAAAAAATTATTTTGTTTTAGTTCAGGTGATGGAATTGGATGAAACATAAGATCCTAATGTTAATCTCTTATAACGACTGATATTTGTTCACTTTTTTATGTTTGAAATATCTGTGAACTAGTAATCTTTATATGTTATAAGCGTCTTAGGTGTTCAGAATCACCATGAACGAAGGTTGGCAATGTGGCTTTATGGGAAGATACACAGACACTCCCAAATTGTTTGATGGCAGGAAGCACTAAAGGGACTAAGTCTGGTTACTTCGAATTGAACACATATATACTACAAATTTGGAGTGTTGTATGTGAATCCTGTTTTCCTTTTAGTTTGGAATGTTGCATAATAGACTTTTTTTATATTATTCTTTCTATGCTAGTAGAGAAGTATCACATATGTATTGGTATATGTATTGAGTTCCTCTATCTTTGAAGGGTTTTGAATCATTGAGAAAGCTTATATGTTGTGCTCCCTTATGAGGGAAGTTTTTTGGTCGTGGCCTCTATTTTGGGTTATTTGCCCCTCTTATGTTGAGGTGTATCATTTTTATAAGAGGGTTGCAATACCCCACAAGTGCTATGTATATGTGTGTTTATTTATTCTTTGTTGATAAAGGAATTGAAGAATATATAAATCATCTATTTTTTTCTTTTAATGTAACGTGTGTAACCAATGCAACAAAATGGCTTGATGTTAGTAATATGTATCATTTTACGTCAAAGCAACACTTTCATCAATTTTATCTCATCAGGTTAAATAGTAGACAAATTTTTGAATGGATAGTAGTAGGTGTGATTTTGAACTAAAAAGATATTATTATATTTAGAAATGAAATAATAGATGTCAATAGGTATTTACTTTAATAAAGTTAAAAATATAACAATGAATTTATGAAAACACTTTTTTCATTGGTAACTTAATCCTTTAACATATGTAAAATCTAAGAGGTAACATAAAAAGACTTATAAGTTAACAATGAGAATCAAGGTAGGATCGTTGATATAAAAAGGTCAAATTATTGAATAGAATATATTCATAGGTTTTTGAAAGTAATATTGTTTGACTTTAAATTTATGTTTAGGTCTAATCCAACTCCGTTTGACCTTGAGTGATGGTCAACTCGATTCGACCTAGATTTATGTTGACTTTGCTTAATCCTAGGTTCGGGATGACTCGATTGGACATTTAGAGGATGTTGACTCAGACGAGCACATAGGACAAGGAGATACACATTGTGGAGGGAGAAAATAAGGGGCATGAGACATAAACACCTTGATACATTGTTGTTCTCTTTTCTTGAGGAAAAAGCAAGCACAAAAAACACTATAGTATGATGTTGCTTTTTATTGGAACAAATACACCTACACACTATAGTGCTAATGTGTTGTCCAATTTGAAAAGTAGAGGTCAGATCATATTAGGTCATGGGATGAGGTATCAAGTCTCATATCACCACATTCCATTCTCTTAACTTTTACTCAATTATCTTCCATTTTCTTTTTAAGCTTTCCCATACTTTGAGCTTTTGAGTTCCTCAAGATCCCAATATTTATAGTTCCCATAGTTTGTGAGAGGAGAGCTTTCCTTTTAAGCTTTTCGAGTCAACATTGAGTGAGTAGCCTTAAGAAGTATTTTCAGGCAAGGGAAGCTAACTATTTCGTTATAATGATATTTTTTCATTGTGAGTTATGTGATGTACTTTGTTGTTCTTGACTGAGTTTACTTGTCTGTTTGAGAGATGAACAAGAATATAGGTAAGTCTATGATTATTATGTTACACAAGTTTATAAGAAAGTCCTATTTTTTATGTGGAAAATGTTTTTTGGGTAATGAAACAATTTTGGATGGATTGAATAAAACCTGGATCGTAGAATAAAAATATATTGAACTTTTATTCTCATGACTATGGTAATACGATGTGATCTTTCTAGCAAGAAAAAGTCATTATATGTGTGCACAATAAGGTGTTTTGAAGTGCAATTGATGTAAAGTTTGATCCTGACTTTATTGGCCACTAGATTCACATAGAAGAAGGTAGCTAAGGGTGAGATTCCAAAGAGGTTACTTGTGGTCTTGAAAAGTTGCATGTAGTTGGACTATAAGGGACTTACATTGTCATATGTTATAGAGTTGTGGGTCTTGGTTAGGCCAAGAGTGTTGCTCTATAGACTGGTTAAGCTTAGGGCTTGGACCATAATTTGTGATATGATATGATAGGTGTAGGAATCTTTCATTTTATTCAATACACTTGCATCTTCCAAATGTAGAATCATGTATGATGCATAAATGCATGTTATAGATATACATTTTTGTACTAATATAGAATGATACTTGAGTGTGTGATGATTGATGTGTTGACATTACTATTTTTGCTTAACATGGTTTTGCCTATGTTAGTTCATCCTATTTTCTTGTTTTTGGTTGTTTTACCCTACTATGAATGTACATTACACGGGAGCAAATGATAGCATGAGTAATGGTGTACAATAGTGAAAGGTTTGGGCTTTCCGTGTAAAGTGGTAGGAACAAATTTAAGTATTTTGTTTTATATTTAAAATATGATGAATGATTAAAAACCCATTTTCTTAGTGTTTTAAGTTATGTAATAACCCTTTGAATATATTGTTAGTATTTTAAGATCTTTTAGAGTTTTTTCAGTTATGAATGGATAAGACAATTATTTAGAAATATGATATCTGACAATATACTGGTATGTAATCAGACGAACTGAGGATTAGGCATTGTGTTACAAAGTTTAAAGTTAGATGAATGACTAAACGTAGTGGTTTTAGATGTTGTATCGTGTCTTATTGTAAGACAAAGTGACTTCACCCTTACAAGATGATGGATATAAATTACTCACATTAGACAGTAGGTTTTCCCCTTATACACTAGATGCTCTAGAGAATGCTTAGGATGCACTTTTCAAATTTTATCTAGTGTTGATAGAGGTTGTGACACCTAAGTAGGGATGTTACACTTGAAGGATATAATTTGTTCATTGTAGGAAAGTATATATAGTATTTGTCCTATTCGTTGCTCTTTATTGATCTATCTTATTTTCCTATCTTGTTGTTTGAAAACACCAATCGATAAAATCACACCTTTTTAGTGTTTTTCTAAGTGGCTAAGTTGGATTAGGACTGCCATTTTGCACTAGAAATTAAAAAAATAGACAAAAATAATTCACATAATTTAAAATACATCTTCAATATTTTATCATCAAAAAATAAGTATTTGAGCTTCAGAATTTTAAAACATTGATTTGAAAAACAAATTGTGTGGTTTAGCTTCCAAAAATTCTAATTTAATAGTAGTGTAGAGAATTCATGTATGCTTATAATGTAAGCCTTTAGGAAAAGTTATCAATTACATTTTTTTCTTACCCATGCATAAGCTATCAATTGATCTTAATTATTGTATAGGTTTCAAGTCAAGCTAGATATCTAAAAGTTCAAAAATGGTAATGTTGGATAGTTTCTTTATGTTATTTACTTAGCACACATAAATTATGTAAGACCCGAGAAAATTGGTGAATGTGTTTAGTGAATCTTAATATGAACATATATGTTTTACATAAGTGATGTGTAGCTTAGTTGGTAAGAGTGCCTTATTATGTTGTGTTGGTCATGTGTTCAAGCCTTGCTTATGTATAATCTATTTATCTAATTTTTCTGATATCCATTTATTTAGTGTGTTTTACTTGAAGGTGCTTGTGTGTACTTTAGTGCATGTTTATGATAAAGTGAAGTGTGTGGTTATATCACATAATTGCATGATGCTTGAGGTGTAAGGTTTGAACCTTGGCTAATGAATAGATGATTGCTTTGTTTTTTTATCACACATATCAGAGTCAATTTTTAATTTGATAAGCATGAATCAAAACGTGATTTTTAGGAAAGGTGGTGGGTAGATTAGGGCGTCAGGGTTAAGCCCAAACGTGAAGCTTTTGAATAGGTTTTAGGGTGAAGTAGAGGTAGGAGAAAAACCCTATAGCATCCGCGAGAGAGATGTTTAGGAAAAACTGTGATGAGTTTGTTAAAAGTGAGGGAGAGAGAGGTGTCGTGCGATGCTTTTTGGGAGGTTGTAACCTTTGTTGGATTAGAGGTAATAGGAGTTATACAGATATTGTTTTTTAGTGTCTCTGTACATTCTATGTACATTAAAATAACTTGTTGTGATATGTTTCTCTAGTTGTTCTAACATGATCATATTTGTGAATGCTCAAACATTTTGGAGTTTATGATATTATCGTATTACCACTTGTAACACCCCGTTACACCACTTAACGAAGGGAAACGACATCGGTGATTTTTGACAATACGCTTTGGTTTTTTAACCGAAGCATATACAAGCGAGGCAAAAAGTCATAAGTTTTTTGCCTCGGTTGAGAACCCAGGCAAAAAGGTGAAAGCTTTTTGCTCGGTTCCAATGCAATTGAGGTAGTACAAGTTGCTCCTCTTTTCATTTTTATTTTTGCCAGACTTTTGACCTCGTTGCTAGAGAACCAAGGTAGTAGAAGAGGGTCTTCTATCTCGGTTGTGGCTGAACCGAGGTAGCAGAGGTGTTTTTCTTTTTTTTTTCTTTTTTCGTTAGTCTTTCTGCCTCGGTTGTGTCCAGAGCTGATGCCATAGAGCGCTTTCTACTTTGATTATGGTCACAACTGAGGCGTATTCTATTGCTATTTTTTTAAAAAACAAGTTTGTTTCTACAACAATCCCAAAGACAAAAACAAACTTGCATATTGTAAAATTGTCCAGAACAGTCTATAAGCATATATTTCAATGAAAATGATAATAAATGATAAATCAATTCAATGTACATAGAATTATAATCATAAATTAACTTAGAAGCATAAATCAAACCAATGTACAAAGTTAACCTAATCATAAATATGCTAATGTAGAACTTACTATCTACTAATATCTAAATACTATTATAGTTGAATTACATATTTTGCAAGTGCTTTCATTATGGATTTAAGGGACTTGTTTGGAATTGAAGTAGTAGAATTGAATCTCTGCATAAGACACAATGATTTCAATTAGAGTATATGAATTCTAAACTATAGAGAAAAAAATTCAATAAAACCAAATATTAGCATTTCCCATCTACTTGTAACATGAGTATGAATAGTGGTCATCATCCAATACATGATGTAGTAACAACACTTATATGACTCGCTTTGTCTATTACACTACAATATATCATCATAATGATAACATGTTAAGGAACATCACTATAATGGTCCAAAATGTAACAAAGTATGGACTAAAAGACCAAACCTTAACGGTCAACCATGCAAGCTTTTTAGCTTTAGAACTGATAACGGTTGAATATACTGTTATCTGTGATGCAATTTTGATATTAAATCAACTGTTTTTTTCAGTTTGAAGTTTCCTTGAACTCTTGTTCTTTGTTTAGTTTTGTGAATAAGTGAATTGAAGTTATACTTTATGATTTTATAACTAAATTCCTTTAATTTTGTAGGTTATGGGTATATTTTGGAAGATGAGCAAAAGTATCAAGGAGAAGAACCAGCGATTGCTTGCCTTCTGAGGGGCGCTGAGCGTCAGCCAACTACATTGTTGAGCACCTGCTTGCCCTTAGTTAAGATGCTAAGCGTTAGCGACTTGGGCTTATGGACAAATTTTTTATCTATTTAAGGATTTGCATGCCCTAGGGTTGGTGGCTGAAGCATAGAAACATACTTTTCGCCCCGTTGGAGGAAGATTGGGGGATGCGAGAGCTCTCCTCTTTTCTTTCTAGGGTCTTTATCTCATTCTTCCATTGTACACCAAGGTTCTCAATGACGAGGGATAACTAAACTCATTTGTTGTTGGGAAAGATGTAACCTCTAAACTTTCATGTATTTCAATATGATTTGAATTATTTTATGCTTCTTTCATTAATTGTTAGTGATTTCCTCCTTTGCTTAATGCTTGTTATGTTTTGATCACTCATAGCATGATGTTTGGATTTCTTTGTTATTGGGAAATACCTAGAAACCATGATCTAGAGAATTTCACCCAAAAGAGATATTTCCTAGGGATAGGGATATAATGTTTGGTTGTCTTAAGTTTCTGTTCGTAATGCAGAATTGATTATTAAGGATGCAAGGGATCGTGGTGTAATAATTAAGGATAGGTGACGTTAACATTTTAATGAAGAAGATGAATTCTTATATGCATGAAAGTAAGAAAGGTGAAATCTAAACCCCAACAACATAATTATCTCATATCATCAACACATCAATTCATTTGTGTTTTAACCTCAATTGTTCAATTTGCATTCATATTTACTTTTGTTGCATTTGCATTTAAAAACCAACAAAATAGTTTTTCAGTCTTATTTAGTTAAGTAACTGCACGATTGTTTAGTAATGCGAGTCTCCTGAGATACGATACTTGGTCTTACCATTTATCATTACTAGATACGACTCGATATACTTGCCAAGGTCTTACCAAGTTTTTGGCGTCGTTGTCGGGGACTCGTGGTCTATACTATACTTTTGTGTGATTCTTAATCGGTTAGACTTTATTTATTTTTTTATTATTTTATTTTTAGTGTTTTTAATTTTTGTTTATTTTTATTGTTTTGGGATAATTGGGTGCTCTAGTGCAGTGTTCTTTAGTGTATGCAGGATAAAATACGTACTAGGAGCACAAGATCATCAAAACATCTCTTTTTAGGTCTGGAAGTAGAGAAGACTGCCAATAGTAGACGAAAAAGGAAGACATGGAAGAGAAGCTAGTTCACCAAAACTCTATGCATGAAGATGAGGAACTCAAACCTGGCAGACCAGCGAGATACAAGAACAAGTTATGGGTGATTAAAGATATTAAAGAGAATGAAGTTATCTGTTTGAATTGGTTGTGATGAGTAATATTATCTGGTGTTTGCTTAATTGTTTTGAGATGCATGTTGAGTTAATGATTGTTTAGCTTTTTAGCATAGATGATGGTTGCTCATAGTTGTTTTAGAATTAGACGCATGATTTCAATTGGGATTAATATGCTGGGCATGATGTTTATCAAATTGTGGAACTTGAGTTAACCGGTGAGAGGTTGGACTCTAGTGTTATTGTTGATTGAATGCTATTTCTTTGGAATCATAGTTGATTTTGCCTCATTTTTTTCCATTAAGCTATTTACTTGCTTGTTTCATATGATCAAGGCCATATGTTCTTTTCCTTTAAGCCAATGCCAAATAGTTAACCTAATGCACAAAGAAAAATTTTATGTTTTACCCTTTGAACCTTTAGCTTGAATATAAAAACCTTTTAAAATCCTTGCCTTGAGTTGAGTTGAGTTGAGTATGTTTGTATGGTAGAGGAGACTGGTTCAAGTTTAGGGTTGTTGGGAAATTTGAAAATTTTGAAAATAAATAGAAAATAAAAAGAAAAGAAAAGGAAGAGAGCATTGAGCAAAGCAAAAGAAAATAAAAGTAAGAGAAGAATAGAAAAGATGTGCTCAATGAATAGAAGTTGGGAATAAGTTGAGAAGTGGTTTCTCAAGTGAAGAAGGAGAAAGAGAGATTATTGTTGAATTGTCAAGAAATTGTTCACTTTCTTAACTAAAGGAATTTTGATGTGTTTAAATGTAAGCCAAAGTTGATTTATGTGACATTGTGATAATAGAGTGAAAGAGACATCGACACCTTACTATACACCTATGAGCTTGAGTGAAACACTTTCTTTAGTGAGGAATCATTTCATGCATTATAGTTTGACATTCTGCTTGGTCGTTGATCACTCATAAGGTTTTTGCATATGTTGTGTGTATTCCTTGTTGTGTGAGCACCATAGTTGAGGCTTGATTGGCTAAGACATCATTATATCTTGACTGATCTTTTTATGATGAGCATACATGAGTGATTTACTTCTCTAAGAAGAATATTCTTTTTGATGTGCTTGACCATTGTAGTATGATTATTTTGTTTAAGCGAAATTACATTTTGCTTCAGGACAAGCAAAGTTTCAAGTTTGAGGTTGTGATAACGGTTGAATATACTGTTATCTGTGATGCAATTTTGATATTAAATCAACTCTTTTTCACTTAAAAGCTTGCTTGAACTCTTGTTTTTAGTTTAGTTTTGTGAATAAGTGAATCGAGGTTATACTTTATGATTTTATCACTAAATTTCCTTAATTTTGTAGGTTATGGGTATGTTTCGGAAGAGAAGCAAAAGCATCAAGGAGTCGGAACTCAAGAGGGACAACAAAAGCACCAGAGAAGAATGTTGAAGAAGGCGCATGGCTCCTGGTTGCCCTTTTCTGAAGCCCTCAACACCATATGTCACGCAGGAAGCCTGCTTGCCCCATTCAAGAGCCCTCAGGGGTGATGTTAACGCATCAGCGCCTACTTTCCCTCTGAGGGGCGCTGAGCGCCAGCTAGCTACATCGTTGAACACTTGCTTGCCCTTACTTGGGCTAAGGGCAAATTTTTGATCTATTTAAGGACTTGCACACCCTAGGATTGGTATATTTTGATGACTGAAGCATAGAAACGTACTTTTCGCCCATTTGGAGGAATATTGGGGAATGCAGGAGATCTCCTCTTCTCTTTCTAGGGTTTTTATCTCATTCTTCCATTGTACACCAAGGTTATCCATGACGATGGAGAACTAAACTCATTTGTTGTTGGGGAAGATGTAACCTTTAAAGTTTCATGTATTTGAATATGATTTGAATTATTTTATGTTTCTTTCATTAATCGTTAGTGATTTCCTCCTTTGCTCAATGCTTGTTATGTTTTGATCACTCATAGCATGCTGTTTGAATTTCTTTATTATTGGGAAATACCTAGAAACCATGACTTGGAGAATTTCACTCAAAAGAAATATTGCCTAGGGATAGGGATAGAGGATGTTTGGTTGTCTTAAGCTTCTATTCGTAATGTAGAATTGTTTATTAAGGATGCAAATGATTGTGGTCTAATAATTAAGGATAGTGAGTTCAACAAGGTTTTTTTCCCTCAGTTGGTCAGGAAACCGAGAGGCAGTATACCCCTTCGAAAAGGCTGTTAGTTGAAAAGTCATATTTGTAATGGGTTTAGTAGGATTTTTTGTCTCGGTTATTCAGGGAACTGAGCCAGTATAGTCCTTTAGGCATTGATTATTGTTGAACCAAAGCATATAATATATCAAAAATTACAAAATTGTCACCGAATTTTAACACGCTTCGGTTTTCGAGAAATTAAAGCGTAATGGCAATTTAGAAACCATTTTATTTACTGATGTACGTGGTTGATAGGGTTTCATCAGTTTCAAGTTGTATGATGGGTCGAATTTAACCTCAATATTTTGTTGTATTTTTTCTTAGTATGATAGCAAGAATTGGTGGTCTTGTTGTCCTATATTTTCTCAATTATTGTTCTAGTGTTGTATGTGTGCAAATGTTAATTGGTGAACTGATTTTTGGTGAAAAAGAAGAGTGTATAATGATTAGTTAATCAAGAGGGAAATGTATCATGCTGATATGGTTTGAGTCGTGCTTTTGAAATTTTTATACCGAACTGTTTATGATTTTAACGAGTGGTTGGCTTAATATGTGATGTCCAAAAATTGATCAGAACGTATTTAGGCTTAAAACCTGAGTGTAAATTGTGCACCATGCAATTTAAGTGTTGATCCGTGTTAGTTAAGCTTCAATTCGTACTGTGTTTAAATTGTACCGAGCTATTAATACATTGAATCATGATGTTTCTGGATTATACATATTGTTTAGGCTTTTGACCGATCTGGCTTATAGTTGTACTTGGTTTTATACTCTTATTTGAGTCTAATCAATGTTAATTCTTACAAAACCTACTTCACCCTAACAACAATTAACTTCTTTATCAACTTTAATAAATTTACGTATTGATATATATTTTGTCCTTTGACTGTATGAATATTTTAAATGATATATATTGCAATTTCTGTCTGTGCTATATGTGTGGACGATTGGTACTGTATGGTACAGACAGTCGACCGAAGGCGGCCAACACGCTTAACGGGAAACAATCGATCGGTAGACAATTAATAGCATTATGGGTAGTAAAGGTGAGTAATTCTTACATCAGCAACGGATATCAGGCAGATTATGCTGGATATAAGAAAATTAGCAAGTGACTAGGCACAAAATATATTGCATTAAATGTCATTCAATGACGTTCGATGGGCTGGACAATTGCAAAGCCTATAAATACAGAACTAATGACCAGGTAAAGATTGATTTTTCTGAGATAATTTAAGACCTTAGAGGACACCTCACTGACTTGAACGTCAGAGTGTTTTCTTGCAGGTCACACCTTGCTGAACCGATCGGAGGAGGAGATTTGAACCCTTAGCGGAGAGGAGTAGAGGACCAGGAGGGCGTTTGGTCCAACAGTCGGTGTATAATGATGCTGGGGGTCTTGGTCCGGACAGTCAAGGAGAGAGTAGTCATACCGTCCAAGACGCAGGTAGGGGGCCTAAGGCAAACAATGTTGGGGGAGGGGTTCTCTAAATGTCGGCCACCAGGTGGAAGACGTGGACCCGGAGAATCCTTTAGTACTCATGGAGCGTCTAGATCGGGCAGAGGGACTCCATCCTTTTACTACAACGGTCATGAGGGCGATAATGCCAGAGAACAAGATGTTACCATCAATGGAGAAATACAATGGAACATCTGACCCCGTGAAACATCTACGCTCTTTTGTAGATGCAATGGCAGTGTATTCGTCGGATGACATGGTATGGTGCCGGGTCTTTTTCTTGTCATTGAAGGGGGAGGCTTTAGACTAGTTCCACTCTCTGGAACCCCGAACGATCGATGGGTTTGAAACTCTACGAGAGATGTTCAGTCAACAATTTGCGTCTAGTAGAGCGGAGGATTTAACGTATCTAGAATTGGTGAAGATAAGTCAGAGGAGAGAAGAGACGTTGAAAGACTTGATGGATCGCTTCAATAAAATGGTGCGTCAAGTTAGAGATGTGGGACCAAAATATATCTTGAGGAGTTTGACCACAGCACTTAAGCCAGGTGATGACAAATTTATGAACACCGAAAAACGGCGCCAAAAGCTTGTTTAACCCTCGGCAAGTGTGACTGAATCGTATCAAGTAATAAACTCGGTAAGACCAAGTATCGTTCTCCCAAAGGACTCACGGCCTAGTTAGTTATATGATTTCTTGATTATTTAAGACTTGTGAACAAATTATTGAGGTTTCAAATGCAAAAGACAATAAGTAAACATGTATGCATGAGTTTTGATCAATGGAAAAGAGGAACACAAACACTTTGAATGAATTAGATGGATGAGTATGTTGTTGGGGTAATCAATTTTATCCTATCCACTCTCATATACTTTAGGTATTCATCATTCTTTTCATCAATGTTAATGTCACTCTCTAAATCACCTTGCAAAGAAAGCCTATCCTTAATTACGAGTGCATACAATTCCTAGCATCCCTAATAATTAATTCTGAAGCACAAAAGCTTAAAGGAAATAAACCCTCATATCCCTAGTCTAGGCAATATGCTATTGGGAGAATTTCCCCGGATCTAGATTTCCCCGTATATTACCATATCGACAAAATAAATAATCATGACATCGAATGAGTTAAACAATGCATGCTTTGAGTAAAGAAGAAAAACCCTATCAAATTAATACTACTTTTCAAGGCAACTTCGGTATTGACAAGTAGTATATAAGAAAGTAGATAGGGTTAACGTAACCCTGAGTCGTCTCCCAACGAACACGGAATTGCTTTCGAATATCTGACTCTTATGAATGTTATGCAATGCTTATGAATAAAAGTAATGGTTGAAGAGTTTTTGAAGAATAAATAAGAAATTTAAAAATAGTTATGATGAAATAGGCTAATTCCACTGCTTTTCCAAGATAGATTCATCATCGGTTATTCATAGATAATTGTTCAATTGATTATTATTTAAGTTCAAATTAATTAAAGTACATTCTTAATTAATTTGAGGCGATCATGCACTTAACCAAAGTAAATTTTCAATCAAATGCAAAACCTTACTAGATTATTCACAATAAATTCAACCAAAGTACATTCTCAATCAAATTCTATTGTGTTTAATCATGTCTATTCTTAAATCTCCTAACCAAATTAAAAGCTAATCAATCAAAGTAAATTCTCAATTGATTATAGTTGAAATTATTACTAATCAATCAAAGTACAGTCTCAATTGATAGTAAAAACCATTTAATCATATGAAAGTTCCTAAATTAAATCATAGTAGATTCTCAATTAAACCTAGAAACCCTAGAACTCATATAATCAATATGCATGTAGATTCAAACACATTATGATGCAAAAATCTTTGCTTTTAATTTGATAGAGAGATGAAAGACATAGAGAGAACAATTTAAATCAATAATCAAAGTAAACAGTTGCATTAACTGAACGTAACCTCAGAATCTGTCATGGAATTACAGCAGAATAGTCCCAGATGCTTAGCTCTCCATGAATGGAGTTGAATACAAGATGAAAGAAAAGTGAGAGGAGTATGAGAGGATGAATGAAGTGAAGTCCCTCTTTCTGCCTCCCTTGGGTCTCTTCATATAGGCTTGATTGGGCTTGGACTCTAAACAGTTTGTTGATAAGATATTTTCTGTTGATATATTATATCTTTCAAATATTCATTAGATTAAATCAGTTTTAAAGAATATTTGATAGATATTAACTCAATTATCTTATATCCTATATCTTCCAAATAACTAAAAGATTTAGGTAATGATAAAATTATTTGGAAGATATTTTTTGTTGATATTTCCAAATTAAATTCAACAACTGAATTTTATCTTTTAGATTTTCTGACTTTCCAAAATTGCACAAATATCCTAAATTTTCTCTATTTGCACTTTAGCCCCTTCAGAATTCTCCAAAATTGCACCAAAACACCTGTTTGACCAACTTTTAGCAGCTTTGACTGAGGAAGGGCGCAACCAATGAGAGCTTGCCACGTGCCAACCCTCTTTCTCACCTAATTGGGATTTCAAAAAAAATCTTATCTTAGCCTTAATTTGCAATTTGGATCAATAAAGTTTCAATTTCAGCTGCACAAATAAATAATAGAACATCCAAGAATAATTTATGCAACTAAAAATCACTTTTTAAGTCTCCTTTTATTCCCAAACCCAAAAATTCCAATAATCACAAATTCATTTAAAATAAACCATTTAAGCACAATTATCCCATCAAATATTTGAATTTTAAAGCATAAATGTGGGCATAAATATGCACTCATCAGTTACCATATTGACAAAATCAATAATCATGACATTGAATGAGTTAAACAATGCATGCTTTGATCAAAGAAGAAAAACCCTAACTAATGATGAAAGAACGCATGTATCATAAATATGATGTTTAAACACAAAATTCCCTATGAGAGCTTCAAAAGGTTACATTGATTCCCCAACAATAATGCAAAGTTTAGTTCACCATATTCATGGTGAAACTAGATGAAATACAATGAAAGAGTGAAAGATAGAACCCTAGAAAGTTGAGTAGGTAGCCTTAGCATCCAAGATCTTCCTCCAAGGGGTGGAAAAGTGAGTGTTTGCTTCGTACTCTGCCAAAGATCCAAACTCTATGAAGTCCTAAAGCTTATACCAGCGTGTAGTCAATTCTCCCCTCAGTTATACTTTCACCCCTCAGCGTAACCAACGGGTGTTCTTGAGTGCCGCTCAGCAGTAAATTGACGCTAAGCGGTACTTGCGACTTCTCTTCTTTTTCACTTTTTGAGTTCTCTTCTGATGCCATCTCTATCATTCTTCACTTCTTTCATCAAATTCATCTTAAAACCTGCATAAAACACTGAAATCAAGCATAAATCTATCCAACTCTCTTATTTCTAAAAATATGAACAAAAACATGATTCTAAGCTAGTTTCTAAGTGTTAAAGGTTGCTTTTAGTATCAAGTTTAAGCATGAAAATAACAGTTTTTCAACTGTTATCACCAGGTTCGTTTGCCGACAACCTTTATCCCGAACCACCACAGACGATGGGGGAACTGCAGAACAGGGCCGCTTGGTTCATTCATGTGGAAGAAATGAGGGCTTTCCAGAAAAGTCAGAAGGAGGCGATGGTGTAGCTCGCAAGTCAGAAGTCTAATCGGAGGGAGAAACGAAAGCTGCCAGGATTAGAGGGGAGGCAAGGAGGTTGACATGAACAACAAAAAGGGCATAAGTTTAGCAACTATACGCCGTTGGGGGTACCTCGTACCAAGATATTTGAAGAGGCGATGCAAACCTAGCAACGTCCCCCGAAGGCGCATAACAACGATCAGAACAATGATAAAGGTCAGTATTGTAGGTATTAAAAGGTTACTAGTCATAGCACAGAAGAATGCCATGCTCTGAAGGATAGAATTGAGGAGTTAATAAGGCCAGGACACTTGGAAAAGTATGTACGAAGTGATACCCGAAGGAGGTCACCCGGGAAAGATCGTCACCCAAACAAAAAGCATGTTTGCCGAAGCTTAAGTGGGAATGCGGAAAGGCATCTTAAGGGCCATATTAATACTATTTCAGGAGGCTTTGCGGGAGGAGGTTCTACCTCATCGACAAGGAAGAGACATTTGAGGGGGTTGAGGAGTGTGAATAGCATAGAGGTAGCGAGGCGGTTAACGTCGAGCATCACTTTTTTTTATAAAGATTTCCATGCCCCCGACCCCGATCAAGACGATCCTATGGTATTAATGACAATCATTGCTCGATACAGCTTAAGCAAAGTACTCATTGACCAAGGTAGCTTGATCAATATACTTTATTGGAAAACTTTTCAAAAGATGGATCTGTCGGAAGATTTGATAGTTCCTTACAACGAGCAGATTGTGGGATTCGCTGGAGAGCGGGTTGACACCAGAGGATATGTGAACTTACGAACGAGTTTTGGAATGGATTGGGGGGCTAAAGAAATGAAAGTAAGATATCTGCTAGTAGAGGCAAATATGCCATACAATGTGCTGATCCGGAGCTATGTTTGAATGCCTTTGGGGCAATTATTTCCACACCCATTTAGCAATGAAGTACCCTTCAACCGATGGCACTATCTGCACGGTTAGAGCCGATCAAAAGATGGCTAGGGAGTGCTACATGGCAGGGTTGAGAGTGCAATCGCTTGTCCATAGGCGTGAAGGTAAGGGGAAGGACGTTGCGTTAGCAGACTTGGACCCTAGGGTTGACATTGAGGAGAGGATGGAGCCACAATGGGGGACGAGTCCTTTTAGTCTTGGAAAGTTGGAGGGTCAGAATACCTCAGTGGGAACTGGGCTGACAGTTGAACAAGTTAATACGGTTGGTCTTTTATTGAAAAAAGACCATGATCTTTTTGCTTGGGCGGTGTCCAACATGCCTAGGATACACCCCAACGTAATGTCCTACAAACTGGAAATGTTCAAAGAGGCATGCCCGGTAGCACAAAAGAAGAGAAGGATGGGGAAGAAAAGCGTAAGGCGGTGGACGTGGAGGTTAAAAAGTTGTTGGACGCTCGGTTTATCAGGGAAGTTAAGTATACCACTTGGCTAGCCAATGTCGTCATGGTGAAAAAGTCAAACAGACAATGGAGGATGTGTACTGATTTCACAGAATTGAATAAAGCCTGTCCCAAAGACTCCTACCCACTACCTAGTATTGATGGTTTGGTAGATGGAGCCTCGGGATATGCAATACTTAGCTTCCTGGATGCTTATTCAGGATACAATCAGATTCCAATGTACCATCCGAACCGTGAAAAGATTGCTTTTATCATAGAAAAGTCCAATTATTGCTATGATGTCATGTCGTTCGGGTTGAAGAATGCAGGGTCAACATACCAACAGCTGATGGATAAGATTTTCCACCAGTAAATAGGGAGATGCATGGAAGTTTATGTCGATGATATGGTGGTGCGGAGTTGGTCAATGGAGGAGCACGTCAAGGACTTAGTCGAGGTATTTGGGCAAATTAGGAGATACGACATGAGGCTAAATCCCGCAAAGTGCACCTTTGGTGTGCCGGCGGGAAACTTCCTACGCTTCATGCTAACTGCTCGGCGAATCGAGGCTAATCCCGATAAGTGTAAGGAGGTTCTGGAAATGCGAAGTCCCCAAAGCTTGAAAGAGGTGCAATGTTTGGTAGGACGTCTGACTGCTTTGTCACGGTTCATCCCAAGGTTGGCCTAGCGGGCCAAACCAATCATTACCATAATGAGAAAGAACTTGTCATCCAAATGGGATTCGAGCTATGACGAAGCTTTCAAGGAGGTGAAGAGAATTTTGGCCAGCCCACCAATCATCGGAAAGCCAAACGATGGGAGTGACTTACAACTCTACCTTGTTGTCACCGAAACTACAGTTAACGCGACCCTAACGCAGGAAGCTCGAGGTTTCAAACTCATTTACTTTGTGAGTAGGGTGCTTAACGATACAGAGGTGCGGTACAAACAGATCGAGAAGGTTGCTCTGACATTACTGACAACGTCGCACCGTCTAAGACCTTATTTCCAAAGCCACAAAGTCGTCATGCGAACCGACCATCCCATTGCAAAAATATTAAGAAAGCCCGACTTAGCTGGTCGGATTGTCGGATGGTTGGTAGAGCTGTCTAAATTTGGGTTGCGTTTTGAACCGCGTGGATCGATTCGAAGCCAACACTTAGTAGAATTCACGTCAGAATTGTTGCTTAATGAAGAAAATGCCATGCAACTTTGGAAGCTCTTTGTTGATGGATCGGCCAGTGGAATGGGAGGAGGCACAGGGGTAGTATTGGAGGGACCGACGGGTTAGTAATAGAGGAATCGCTCATCTTTCAGTTCAAGGTCAGCGATAATCAGGCTGAAAATGAAGCCCTAATTGTCGAAGCTTTCCAAGGACAAAGATAGTGGACAGTTAACCTCAATAGTGCGGCGAATCATGACAAAACCCACTATAGATTGCATGTCGACGTCGGTAGAGCTCGACCGGGAAGATTGGAGACGGGAAATCATGATGCGAATGAAGGAACAGGAAGAGGGCAAGGTGTTTCGGCCAGGGATGCCAAGCGTATAGCGCGCTACGTGTTGATAGGGGGAGGGCTATAAAAGAGGGGATTTGTAATGCCTCTACTTAAGTGTGTTTCCCAAGTAGAGGAGGAGTATGTGTTGAGGGAACTACACGAACGAGCGTGTGGTATGCATAATGGAAAGAGGGCTTTGAGAGCTCGTGTGTTAAGAGTAGGGTATTTTTAGTCCATATTGGAGAAAGACTGCAATGACTTCGTTTGAAGTGTCTCAGTTGTCAAAAGCATGGCAACATGCAGAACTTACCGACCACTGAGCTTCATATCCTTATATCCCTATGGTCGTTGCCTAGTGGAGAATGGATATCGTGGGACCTTTCTCGGTCGGTAGAGCTCAAAAGAAGTTCCTTTTGGTAGTTGTTGATTATTTCACCAAGTGGGTCGAGGCTGAACCACTTGCTACCATCTCCGCAACGTAGGTGCAAAAATTCGTGTGGAAAATTGTGTGCCGTTTTGGTTTGCCAAAGGTCATCGTCACGGACAATGGAAGGCAGTTTATAGACAGGAAGTTAGTAGAGTTCTACCGAAACTTAGGCATAAAACATGTAACCAGATCTGTAGAGCACCCTCAAACGAACGGTCAAGCGGAGGCCTTGAACAAAACGATAGTTAACAAGTTAAAGAAGCGTCTTGGCGAGAGTAAAGGCACATGGGTGAATGACCTTTTGGAGGTATTGTCGAGATATCAGTGCACACCGCACGGGACTACTGAGGAAACACCTTTCAACTTAACTTACAACACAAATGCAATGTTGCCAATCGAAGTAGGAGAGCCAACCATAAGGAGAAAGATGGAGGACTTAAAAGTTAACGAGGAACAATTAAAAATGAATTTGGAGACCCTACTCGAAAGCCGAGACATAGCAGCTGTCTACGTAAAGGCCCGAAAAAGGTTAGTAGCTCGGCGGTACAACACGAAGGTTAAATTTCGCCAATTCAGGGAAGGGGATTTGATTTGGCGAAAAACTGAACAGGCCAGGAAAAATCATGCTCACGGGAAACTGGCAGCGAATTGGGAAGACCCCTTCAGAGTAAAGGACAATCTCAACAATGAAGCATACCGATTGGAGTCTTTGAACGACAAATCTATTCCTAATACCTGGAATTTGTTGCACCTTAAGTTTTATTTCAGTTAAACGTCCATCTATCTCAATTCATTATCAATAATATCAGATTTTGTTGTCCATAATTTTCTTTTGCAAGTTTTACCTAACGTGAAATCCCGGGCGACCATGTGAAGACACTCAACCATGGTCTTGTAGTGACCAACTCACTAGCAATCCCGGGCGGCCATGCGAAGACACTCAACCATGGTCTTGTAGTGACCAGCTCACTAGCAATCTCAAGCAGCCAAGTGACCAGTTCACTGGCGTTTTCTAGTGATCTACTCACTAGCAATCGCGGATGGCCATGCGAAGACACTCAACCATGGTCTTATAGTTACCACCTCACTAGCAATCTCGGGCGACCAAGTGACCAGCTCACTGGCGTCTTCTAGTTATCTACTCACTAGCAATATCGGGTGGCCATGCGAAGACACTCAACCACGATCTTGTAGTGATCAGCTCACTAGCAATCCCGGGAGGCCAAGTGACTAGCTCACTGGCGTTTTCTAGTGATATACTCACTAGCAATCCGTGGCGGCCATGCGAAGACACTCAACCATTGTCTTGTAGTGATCAGCTCACTAACAACCCCAAGCGACCAAGTGAGTAGCTCATTTGCGTCTTCTATTGATCTACTCACTAGCAATCCCGGGCGGCCATGCGAAGACACTCAACCATGGTCTTGTAGTGACCAACTCACTAGCAATCCGGGGCGACCAAGTGACCAACTCACTTGGGTCTTCTAATGATCTACTCACTAGCAATCCCGGACGGCCATGAGAAGACACTCAACCATGGTCTTGTAGTGACCAACTCACTAGCAATCCCGGGCGACCAAGTGACCAGCTCACTTACGTCTTCTAGTGATCTACTCACTAACAATCTCGGGCGGCCATGCGAAGACACTTAACCATGGTCTTGTGGTGACTAGCTCACTAACAATCCTAGGCGGCCAAGTGACCAACTCACTGACATCTTCTCGTGATCTACTCACTAGCAATCTCGGGTGCCCATGCGAAGACACTCAACCATGGTCTTGTAGTGACCAGCTCACTAGTAATCCCGGGCGACTAAGTGACCAGCTCACTGGCATCTTCTAGTCATCTACTCACTAGCTATCCCGGGCTTCATTCATAAGCGAACGTTCTTAGACAGGAATAAGTCAAAAGAAAACTAAACTAGGACAATATAAAAGCTAAACATTACCAGGGGCAAATTCCCCAATTTTTGTGGGAAGGAAAGAGCAATTAACTCCCCATTCACCACATATTTCAATATGTCAAAGTTAGGAAATCAAGAGGAACTTGGAAGAAGTCATGGCACTGAGCTATTCCTTGCTTGAACCCTCTATACCTTTCAAGGCTTTGTTTTCAGTGGCCATCTTTGCTTGGGTAGCAGCAAGGGCATCTCTCTCCTTAGTGAGATCGGTAATCTGGATTGCACTTTTTTGGAGGTCAGATTTCAAATCGTCATTAACCTTTTGAAGCTGCCGAGCGGTATTCTAAGCTTTTGCCAAAGTTTAGGAAGCCTTTTGTCGCTCCTCCTCAGCCATCTTCTGAAGCTCTTCAACGCGACGAGTTAAGTCTTCATTGGACTTTTAAGCCTTCTCTAAATCCAGTCGAGTTGCTTCCAGCTCTTCAACAATTATATACTTGGCAGAGCTAGCCGGATAAGCTAAACACAGGTTGGCTCGAACATTTAACTCGTAAGCCAGATCCACTGCTTCACCGGTGGTCATTCCGTGGAAAAGTTTCTTCTCCTCGGGATCAAGGCGATACTCTAAGCGGTCAGCTAAGTGCATTGTTGAATAGAACGGCCCAGCTGGCAAAGGACCTGCAAAAACTTTCCTCTTCTTCTTCTTACTTGAAGATACAGACTTATCCTTGACAACTTTTCTTTTTTCTTCGCCTTGAAGGGAAACTTCATCCTACTCTTGAACGACCGAGGGACTAGTAGACGACGATGAGTAGGGAGTTATTTTAAAAGCAGTGCGAGGAGCTTTGGCTATGTCCGTGCGATCAGGAATAGCGAGTGATCGTGCGGGTCGGGAGGAAGTTCCCGGTCTAGATTTCTACAGCTCTGCTTCTCTTCGAGACATCATCAGTAAGAAGGCTTTGTTTTTCTCCATTTCTTCGAAACGTCCAAAAAATTTCATAAGTTACAAATGACAGTTATAATGGAGAATTATAAAACCTTATCGAACACTCTAGAACACAAAGAATGGGAACCCAAAAGCCCGATGAGAGCCCGTGACGAGGTCTTTCGGGGTAGCTGATCTATAAGGCCGACAATCTCCAACTCTTTAGGGGTCATGGAAGACTTCGCTCGAGAAACAACCTTTTTGGAATGCTCGGTCCAATAGAAGGGAAATTTTGGTTGCACTTCATCTAGATAAAAGCTGAACCGACCTTCCTCTTTTATTGATACCTTGAAAAATCTGGTCTTGAACTCCTTATAATAAGAATTGAACAGTGTAAACAATTGTTTGCCCTTCACAAGAGTCAAAGAAACCCAAGATTTATTCGCCTGTGGGATAGCACGAAAGAAATGCAATAATGTTGTGGACCTAGGTGTCAAAGCAAGTGTAGTACAAACAACGAGGATGGCTTGCATGTACCCCCACCCGTTCGAGTGTAGTTGTATCGGGGCTACATTTAAATCACAACACATTCGATTGAAGGTCAGTGAATGGTAAGCGAACACCCAGATCGCGGAACAAAGTACTATAAACATAAAAAGAGTCAGTATTGTGCCCTTCCCACCCATGGCAAGCACATTGATTCGATTGGCACACTGTCAACAGGATATTATCCGCATCTTTTGCAGTAGAAACAATGCTAACCCTACTATCTAAATACTCTAATGAAGTATTGGTAACATAGTAGGGCGCATATAGGCCTACCTCATAAGGAGCCCAGCCATATCCATTGACAAGGGGAGGAGGAGCAGAATCTATCCATTCCCTAGCAACGTTGATCTCAGGCACGATATTTGCCTCTTCAACTTCCTGATCACCAGACCTGGTAGAATCCAAGATGGAGGACCCTACGAAGGCAGTGGGCTCTTTTCCGCCATCAGCGTACCCCTTACCTTCGCCTGCGACTTCATCAGTCAACAAGGGTGAAGAAGACATGATTATTTGAGAGGAGTTATCTTAGGGACCTAGCGGTGAAGAAAATAGGAAGACGAAGCAATCATGGTGATGTTGATCACCTTTTATAGTGTGATAGGACATTTCCAAGAGTCAATCGTGGTCATCTGTCTTGGTGAAATCAAACGGTCAGGGGTGTGTGGCCCTTCATATTTCAAATGGCACGAATCCCACGATCACACATGCCCCACGATCAACGGGTACGTCAACCCCACGATCACACATGCCCTACGATCAAAAGAGGAGATTTGAACCCTTAGTCGTACACTGAAGGAGAGGAAGCACGTGGAGCTCTGGGACCCATACTATGTTATTATTTATTAATAAAATATTGCAAAGATATGTGCCATCACTTGCGGAGGAAGTTGAGATTGGACTGCAAATCTCTGCCTTAGAGATATTTTCCTATATGCACGCAGCTAACATCACTTTTGGTGTGCAACGTTCTTGTTTGTTTCCAACGGTGCTTTTCTCTCTCCACAGCCACCGATTTTGTACTTTAATTTTAAGGTTTGGTGCCACTTTTTACGTGAAGTACTCCTCAAGCCAAGAAGAGTTAGTTCCACCCTAGGCTCTATAAATAGAGCTTTACTTTCATTCAAAAAAAATGATCAGAATCATTCTTCTCTCTTTCTCTTTTCTCCTAATTTCATTCTCTCTCTTTCCCTAAAAATATTCTGGGTTTATTTATTCTCTTTTTAAGAGATCCTTGCTAGTTCTGAGATCCTCAGAAGTTCTGAGAAGTTCCTGTTGTATCCTGGGAGGCTTGCGCAGTACACCGCGGATAAGTCCTTAAGGACAGTGATCTACACGCCTCAGAAAGTATATTGTTCGTGATCTTTATTCTACTTTTGTCAGCTTTTACAACAATCTTAAGGACTTATGGCTGACTACAACAACAACTCAATCCCGGAGAATCAGAATAATGTTTCCGGAACTCAGACGGTCTTCGCGAAACCTTTCCCGGATGTATCAAAAATTGAAGTCTTCTCTGGTCAGAATTTCCGGCGCTGGCAAGAATGCGTGTCAACCCTCTTAGACATGTACGAAGTCGCTTTTGCTCTTTCATCTTCAAAACCCAACTCCAGTCTCCCTCCAAATTCAAAACAAGTTGAAGATTGGGTTCATGCAAACAAGGTATGCCGTCATACTTTACTTAGTGCACTCTCTAACGATTTGTTCGATGTATATTGTTCCTATAAGGAAGCGAAAGAAATTTGGGATTCGTTGATTCTCAAATACACTGCTGAAGATATAGTCAGACAAAGATTCATCATTGGGAATTACTATTGCTGGGAAATGGTTGAAGATAAGGATATAAAGTCGCAAATTAATGAGTACCACAAGCTACTCGAAGATATCAAAGCGGAGAACGTTCTTCTTCCAGATGAGTTTGTTTCAGAGCTTCTGATCGAGAAACTGCCGCCTTCCTGGACTGATTACAAGCAACAACTAAAACATAGGCACAAGCAAATGTCACTTTCAGAGCTGATCACTCACATAATTATTGAAGATACCAATAGGAAAGAATGTGCTGCTGTAAGGGCCAAAGCATTGTCTGCAAAAGCAAACATGGTTGAAGACAAACCTGCTCCAAAAAGGTACGAACACAAACCTGATCACAATAAGAAAAATAATTTTCTAAAATTTCGCCCCAACACATCTAACCCCACCTTTAAGAAGAAAGGAAATGGCTTCGTATGTGGGAAGCCGGGCCATCATGCACCGCAGTGCAGACGCAGAGTAAGAAACGACAATCCTCCTAAGGCTAATATAGTCGAAGGAGATGACATTATTGCTGCGGTCGTTTCTCAAGTAAATCTGATGACCAATGTGAGCAAGTGGGTGGTAGACTCTGGTGCTACTAGGCATATCTGTGCAAACAGATGTGCTTTTACCTCTTACACTAGTGTAGGGGATGGAGAAGAACACGTTTACCTCGGTGATTCCAGGACCACTCCTGTTCTGGGAAAAGGGAAAGTTCTTCTCAAACTCACATTTGTAAAGACTCTGGCCTTGAGTGATGTGCTACATGTGCCATCAATTAGAGTTAATTTAATCTCTGTAGCACTACTGGGAAAAGTGGGGGTTAAAGTGTCATTCGAGTCTGACAAGATTGTAATGACAAAAAATAATGTTTTTGTGGGGAAGGGATATTGTGATCAGGGTCTCTTTGTACTTAACATTTCTGAAAATATTAATGAATCATCTTCTTCTGCTTATATTATTGACTCATATGATATATGGCATGCTAGATTAGGACATCTAAATTCTTCGTATGTTATGAAATTAAAACAACTAGGATTAATTAATATGCATGATAAACAGAGTAGTAAATGTGATATATGTGTAAAATCTAAAATAACTAAGAAAACTTGTTTTACGGTAGAACGCCAAACTGAATTGTTAGGGTTAATTCATACTGATCTAGCTGATTTGAAACAAACAATATCTAGACGAGGTAAAAATTATTTTGTGACCTTTATAGATGATTATTCTAGATACACCAAAGTATACTTAATCAAACATAAAGATGAAGCCTTTGATGTCTTTCTTACCTATAAAGCAGAAGTAGAAAATCAATTAAATAAGGAAATCAAGAGGATTAGATCAGATAGAGGTGGTGAGTATGTGTTATTTAATGACTATTGTGTTAAAGAAGGTATCATCCATGAAGTAACCCCACCATATTCACCTGAGTCTAATGGAGTAGCTGAGAGAAAGAATAGAACTCTTAAGGAGATGATGAATGCTATGCTTATTAGTTCTAGTGCACTTGATAACCTTTGGGGAGAAGCCTTACTTAGTGCGTGATTTTTACAAAATAGAATACCTCATAAGAAAACTGGTAAAACTCCGTATGAGCTGTGGAGAGGTTATCAACCTAACCTTAAATATTTAAGAGTGTGGGGGTGCCTAGCTAAGGTGATGTTACCCGATCCTAATAAAAGGAAAATAGGCTTTAAAACCTCTGATTGTATATTCTTAGGCTATGCTGAACATAGTGCTGCCTATAGGTTTCTAGTTCTTAAAAGTGATACACTTGAAAGAAATTCTATAATGGAGACGAAAAATGCTGAGTTTTTTGAACATGTTTTTCCTTTAAAGGTTAGTGAGACGTCTCAACCTATAGAAAATAATAATAATAGTGATGCCATGTGTGAGGAATTAAGAAGAAGTAAAAGACAGAGGAAGGAAACTTCGTTTGGTAATGATTTCTATACCTATCTAGTTGATAATGATCCAAGTAACTTTGTAGAAGCCATTAGTGCTCCTGATGCAAAACAGTGGGATAAAGCCATTAAGACTGAAATTGAATCAATTTAGAAAAATAATACTTGGACCTTAGTAGATTTGCCTAAAGGAGCAAAACCCATTGGTTGTAAGTGGATCTTTAAGAAAAAGTATCATCCTGATGGATCTATAGAGAAGTATAAGGCAAGATTAGTAGCAAAAGGTTTTACTCAAAAACCCAACATAGATTACTTTGATACTTTTGCCCCTGTGACTAGGATTTCCTCTATTCGAGTTCTGTTAGCTTTAGCAGCAATTCATAACCTAGTGATACACCAGATGGATGTTAAAATTGCCTTTCTAAATGGTGATTTAGAAGAGGAAATTTATATGACTCAACCTGAAGGGTGTGTTGTACCTGGTCAAGAGAATAAGGTATGTAAACTTTTAAAATCTTTGTATGGATTGAAACAAGCACCAAAACAGTGGCATGAAAAACTAGATAATGTATTGTTATGTGATGGTTTTTCACCTAATGATGCTAATAAATGTGTGTACTCTAAATTTGAAAATGGTGATTGTGTCATTATATGTTTGTATGTGGATGACATGTTAATTTTTGGTACATGCAATGAGATTGTTACTAGAACTAAATTGTTTCTAGGATCGAACTTTGAGATGAAAGACATGAGTGAAGCCAACGTAATTTTAGGTGTTAGAATCATAAGGAAGGGAGATAGTATATTACTATCTCAAGAACAATACATTGAGAAACTTCTTAAGAAGTTTGGGTATTATGATTTCAAAACCGTGAGTACCCCTTATGATGCTAACTCTAAATTAATGAAAAATAGAGGATAATCATTATCTCAGCCTCAGTATGCCCAGATAATTGGGAGCTTACTGCTCTTGATGAGCTTTTCTAGACCCGATATTGCTTATGCAGTAGGTAGACTAAGTAGGTACACTCAATGTCCAAATCAAGAACATTAGGATGCACTTTCCAGGCTTATGAGATACTTAAGAGGTTCAATGGATTATGCCATTGAATATAGTGGATTTCCCGCTGTATTAGAAGGGTATAGTGATGCTAACTGGATCTCTGATTCAAATGAGACAAAATCCACTAGTGGTTATGTATTCACACTGAGTGGTTGAAAAACTTCTTAGCAAACATTCCACTAGGAATGAAACCAACCCCATCGGTGTCAATACACTGTGATTGCCAATCGGCAATAGCTATAGCTAAAAACAAGAATTAGAATGGAAAGAACAGACATATTCAATTGAGACATAATTTGGTGAAGCAGCTGCTAAAGAGTGGAACTATTTTCATTGACTATGTGAAATCAGAACGGAATCTAGCAGATCCTCTGACAAAACCCTTGGGAAGAAATATGATCTTAGAAACATCAAGGGGAATGAGACTTAAGCCACTAGCAAACAAACAAGTGATGGTAACCCAACCTTTGTGATTGGAGATCCCATGAATAAGGTTCATATGGGTAAAAACAAGTCATTTGTTAGTTCTGATAGCACTAATTTGATTTCAAATCAAATATGTCCATTCCTATGGTGTGTGTGAAAGTGCTAGAGACTGCATAATTGAGAGGTTAAACTTTGTAATTAAACAAAGTTTTTAATGATCTTCATATCCCTTACGGGTGGTGTATGACTTGCAGCATACATTTGATGAAATCACCTATATGAGTGTCAAGTGGGGCCGCTTGCATGAGATCTTGGCATGATCTCTAGAGCACTCATGAATACCGGGCACGCGCATGGCCTATTAAGCGCATCACAGCGATAACAGCAAGGATTGTGGGGGTGTAATGTGATTGATAAACCTCTAACACACTCAAGTATCTTTGGTTCATATAGCTTGTTATACCAACTATACTGTGTGTTAAGTTTTTCGTTCTAGGACTGGTTCATATAGCTTGCTATACCAGCTCTGATGCATTACATCTTATAAACCCAGGATTTTTCTTCTTTCTTTCTTTCCATCATTGTTTCTTATCTTTTGCAATATGTGGGGGATTGTTATTATTTATTAATAAAATATTGCAAAGATATGTGTCATCACTTACGGAGGAAGTTGAGATTGGACCGCAAGTCTCTACCTTAGAGATATTTTCCTATATGCACGCAGCCAACGTCACTTTTGGTGTGCAACGTTTGTTTGTTTCCAACGGTGCTTTTCTCTCTCCATAGCCATCGATTTTGTACTTTAATTTTAAGGTTTGGTGTCACTTTTTACGTGAAGTACTCCTCAAGCTAAGGAGAGTTAGTTCCACCCTAGGCTCTATAAATAGAGCTTTACTTTCATTCAGAAAATATGATCAGAATCATTCTTCTTTCTTTCTCTTTTCTCCTAATTTCATTCTCTCTCTTTTCCTAAAAATATTCTGGGTTGATTTATTATCTTTTTAAGAGATCCTTGCTAGTTCTGAGATCCTCATAAATTCTAAGAAGTTCTTGTTGTATCCTGGGACTTGCGCAGTACACCGCGCATAAGTCCTTAAGGACAGTGATCTACACGCCTCAGGAAGTATATTGTTCGTGATCTTTATTCTACTTTTGTCAGCTTTTACAATAAACACTATCTAAATTAGCTGTCTATTACTTAGATTGAATCACATGCATATATATTTGTCGCATCTAAATTGCAGTTTCTTGTAGAACATTGCATCTAAATTGCAGTTTCTTGTAGAACATTGCATCCAGAAAATGGTTGTTCCTGGGTGTAGTTTGCTTAGGTAGCTTTATTTTGTTGGGAATAGTTTTGAAGAAAATAGTCCTTTAGTTGCTTGACTGAACTTTATCTATCTTTCCTACTGGACTTTGGTAGCTGCCGTGAAGGGAAATTATATTATCAAAATGCTACCTAATATATTGAAGTGATTGTGTTGGAATGAAAATTTTCAAGTACGTGGAAATTAATTATATTTATTTAATTCTCATAATTTTTCTTACAACGATATAGATGACGCAAAACATCGATTCATACCCACAACATTTTCGAAAAATAACTATTTTATTTATATTTTTTAATTCTACAAAAGTATGAAATATTTTTAAAAATGTAATCTCAATTTAATTTTTTGATGCACGTTCAGTTTAAACATCAACTTATAAAATAATATGGCCATCATAAATATGGTTATCTATAAATAATTAACATATTATTTATATTTTGAAAATATTTATCTCACCCTAATAACTAAAATATTAATTTAAATAAATATTAATATGTATTTTAATATTTAAAAAAATTAAGTTATTTATTATTATGTAAAATTTACTATAACATACGTAAAAATGGTATTTTAGAAGATAATAATTTAAAAATAGTGAAACTTAAATATTTTAATAATAAATGTTTGCGCTGGACAAGAACGAGGATGAAACTGTAAGTTATGCTCAGATTTTATTATTGTTTTACCTATTATGTAGCTTTATATTTTTAATTTCATTTTCCTTACGGTGAACTTTTCTAGAGTTATTATGTAAAAGGACTGGAACACTTTAAAGTGTTCCCAATTATACTAATTTATTATCGAAAAAAAAAGTCACCACCAAGTCTTTCAGCTTATGTACATTTTCTCCGAGCAAAGAATACGAATATATATATATATATATATATATGTTAAATTATATTAATAATTTACATTGGTTCATGTAATTTAAAGTATAACTTTAATGTAAGGATTCTAATGTGATGATTATTAGAATATTAAAGTATTAAAGTTATTGGGATTATTTTAGAGTTATTAAAATTAATCCCTCTCTTCTCACTCCAAAAGGGCATTTTGGTATTTTATTAAAGTTAATTAAAATATTATAAAAGAGGAAAAAGTTTTACTTCTGAGGACACATTAAGTTTCTGAAGAGATATAGAGAACGTAAGGTTCTCAGGAAAGAAGAGAAACTGACAGAGAAAACCATCCTACAACTTCTATATCATCCAGAAGGCATTAAGGAGGAGTAAGAGGAGAGAGAACATTTGACAGGAAGAGACAGGAAGAAGTGCACAATGGATCCAGGTTAGTTCTCTTTTACTGTGTATTGTGGGAATTGTGAGTATCATGAAAATTCAAGATCCTGTGTTTTGTTTTCATTTAATTGAAAATTAAATATTTGCTTACAAGTGGTATCAGAGCACGGTTCTGAATTTTATGATTCTCCTTGAATGGTAATATTCCCAAATTTTAAAACCCTAATTTTTTGAATTATAAAATTTAGGGATTTTATATTTGTTGGCATGAAAGAATTAAATTTGCTGTACTGTATGAATTTCGAAGCCGCAATTTTATTCATTGCAATTTTTTATTCATTGTTCTATTTGGCAGCAACTTTATTGATCCAGCGCCGAATTTCATTTTGGAAGCAATTTATATTGCGGCATTGTTCTTATAGCAGAGAAATTTTAATATTGCAACTCCAGCCGCGAGAATTCAAGAAGTTAAATTCAAGGAAAATTTTTTTGTGAAGTTTTTTCTATTTGGTTTCTAGTGCACGGGATTTTCATTAAAGTTGCATTAAAAGTGTTGCACTTAGTAAGTTATATTTTATTTTATTTGATTATAACATTAAAGAAACTTTAATTCCTGCATGTTACGTAAAATTTTGGAACGTGCAATATGAATATGCCAAAATTGAAATCCTACATGAAGAGTCAATTCCCTTGAATTGAATTTTCGAAAAAACCGATTTTGGTTGTCAAGTTTTTTACGTTGCAGAACATGTTTTCACAAAGCAATTATTGTTGCAACTTATATTATTATTATATTGTGAACATGGTTATTGTTACTGCATTGAATGGAAATTATATGTGAATTAAAAGTTGTTGCTTATAGTATTATGAGAATTATTCATAATATAAAAGATGTTTAATTATGAATATATATTATAATTAGTCATTGATGTAAGGATGTTATGGATTACCCAAAGGTGAGCCATGGTTTATAATTGATGACATTAAAGTGAAACATTTCATGTACTTAGTATATGTTTGTATATCCAAAGATAGCATACATATAGTCTTAAGTATGATTGATTGTTTATTAAAGTATATATATATATGGAATTTGTCAGTTTAAGAATCACCCAAAGGTGAACTTAAATGAATGACTTTATTGACTACCTATCAGTTTAAGTGTCACCCAAAGGTGAACTTGAATGTATGACTAGTGTAGTAATTTGTTTGAATCCATTAAATTTAATCAAAGCATTGATGTATGAGCTTATGTATTATTTCAGCTTACATGAATTTAGCAGGTTTGAGCAACAATGTCGTCAAGTTTAATGGGCTCAATTATGCCGATTGGTCAGAACAAATCCAGTTCCAACTGGGTGTTCTAGACTTGGATATGGCTATTGTGATGGATGAAATGCCCGCAGCCATTACAGAGACCAGTACAAGTGATGAAAAGTCTCTTTATGAGGCTTGACATAGGTCTAACAGGTTGTCATTAAACTTGATGCGCATGTCTATGGCAGAGAACGTAAAGCCTTCCATGCCCAAAACGGAAAACGCAAAGGAATTCATGAAAATGATCAAGGAGTATTCACAATCAGACATAACTGACAAGTCTATTGTGGGAACTCTTATGAGTGAGCTGACTACCAAAAAGTTTGACTGGTCACAGCCCATACATGAACATGTAACTGGAATGGCTAATATAGCAGCAAGATTGAAGTCAATGGGAATGGAGGTGAATGAATCTTTTCTAGTACAGTTCATCATGAACTCTCTTCCTCCTGAATTTGGCCAGTTCCAAGTGAATTATAACACTATTAAGGATAAGTGGAACTTCCAAGAAATCAAAGCCATGTTGGTTCAAGAGGAAGGGAGATTAAAGAAAATGAGAGATCATTCTATCCATCTCACAACTCATGAAGGTGCTAGCTTCAGTAAAGGTAAATCAGGAAAGAAGAACAAGAAGGACAAAGCCCCAATGAAAGTGAATAAGGGCGGTATCCAGAAGGACCAGAAATGTTTCTTTTGCAAGAAAGTAGGTCACTTCAAGAAAGATTGTCTGAAAAGAAAATCTTGGTTCGAAAAGAAAGGTACTTTTTATGTTTCTGTAAGTTTTGAAGCAAATATAGTTGAAGTGCCTAATAATACCTGGTGGTTGGATACTGGAGCTACTACTCATGTTTCTAATATTATGCAGGGATTCCTTTCAATCCAGCCCATAAAAGGAACTGAAAAGTATTTATATATGGGGAACAGAATGAAGGCACGAATAGAAGGAATTGGGACTTACAGATTGATTCTAGACACTGGCTATTGTCTGAATCTTGAAAAGTGTCTCTATGTTCCTGGTTGTGCTAGAAATTTGATTTCTGTTGCAAAGTTGGATTGTTTAGGTTTTAACTTTAGGATTGAAAATGATATTTTTCATTTGTATAAACTTTCGTACTATTATGGTTCTGGTACATTATTGGATGGTTTATACCGTTTAAATCTTGATGTTAATTTTTCTGAATCCCTGTTTAATGTTGAACATGTTGTTGATAGAAATTCTAGTGCAGGAAAGGAATGTTCTGCTTTCTTATGGCATAAAAGATTGGGTCACATATCCAAAGAAAGGATGTTGAGGTTAGTAAAAAATGAAATTTTACCTCAATTGGATTTTGATGACTGGGATGTATGTATTGATTGTATTAAGGGTAAACAAACAAAACACATATCAAAGAATCCCGCCACAAGAAGCAGTCAACTTCTTGAGTTAATACACACTGATATTTGTGGTCCTTTTGACACTAAATCTTGGAATGGTGAAAAATATTTTATCTCCTTTATTGATGATTTCTCACGTTATTGTTATATATATCTATTGCATGAAAAATCTCAATCAGTGAATGCCCTTGAGGTGTTCATAAATGAGGTGGAAAGGTAATTAGATAGAAAAGTAAAAGTGGTGAGATCTGATAGAGGTGGTGAATATTATGGTAAAACTGATGAGAGTGGACAATGTCCAGGTCCATTTGCAAAGTATCTTGAAAGTCGGGGTATATGTGAACAGTATACAATGCCTGGTACACCACAACAAAATGGTGTAGCAGAAAGGCGGAATCGTACTCTTATGGATATGGTTAGGAGTATGTTAAGTCATAGTAATATCCCTTTATCTTTGTGGATGTATTCATTAAAGACTGCTGTATATCTGGTTAACAGGGTTCCTAGCAAAGCAGTTTCTAAAACTCCTTATGAACTATGGACCGGAAGGAAACCCAATTTAAGACATCTTCATGTTTGGGGTTGTCCAGCAGAAGTAAGGTTATACAATCCACATGAAAAGAAACTTGATGCAAGAACCATTAGTGGTTACTTTATCGGTTATCCTGAAAAGTCAAAGGGATATAGATTTTATTGCCCTAACCATAGTACAAGAATAGTTGAGTCTGGAAATGCTCGGTTCATTGAAAATGGTCAATTTAGTGGGAGTGAGGAATCACGAATAGTGGACATTCAAGAGCATACTGATAGTGTTTCTATGTCTAATGTCTCTTCTGAAGTTGTTATCCCTCTTGTTGTATCACAGTCACACAACAAGCAGAGACAACAAATTAATGTTCCAATCCCACAAAATGAACATATAAATGTTGAGCCAGTTGACAATGAGCAAGTCATAAATGAGCAATTGATAGAGGAACCACAAGAAGCAGCATTAAGAAGGTCTGTAAGGGAGAAAAGACCTGCTATTTCGAATGATTATGTGGTTTACTCTGTTGAACATGAATGTGACTTAAGCATTGATGAGGATCCAGTCTCTTTCAGACAAGCCATGGAAAGTAATAATTCAGAGAATTGGTTGAATGCTATGAAAGAAGAGTTGAAATCAATGGATGACAATAAAGTATGGGATCTAGTTGAATTGCCTAAGGGTTCAAAAAGAGTCGGTTGTAAATGGGTCTTTAAGACTAAACATGACTCAAAAGGCAATATTGAAAGGTATAAAGCTAGATTAGTCGCCAAAGGTTTCACTCAAAAGGAAGGCATTGACTACAAAGAGACCTTCTCTCCTGTTTCTAAGAAGGACTCTTTGAGAATTGTTTTGGCTTTGGTGGCTCATTATGATTTAGAGCTTTACCAAATGGATGTAAAGACCGCCTTTCTGAATGGTGACTTAGAAGAGGAAGTTTATATGGACCAACCAGAAGGTTTCACCATAACAGAAAAAGAAAATCTAGTGTGTAAATTAAAGAAATCAATATATGGACTAAAACAAGCTTCCCGTCAATGGTATCTAAAATTTAATGATATCATAACTTCATATGGTTTTGTAGAGAACACCGTTGATCGGTGTATATATATGAAGGTCAGTGGGAGTAAGTTTATAATATTGGTTCTATATGTTGATGACATTCTTCTTGCTACTAATGATATTGGTATGTTTCATGATGTAAAGAAGTTTCTCTCTAACAACTTTGAAATGAAAGATATGAATGAGGCATCTTATGTGATAGGAATAGAAATATTCCGTGATAGATCACAAGGATTGTTAAATTTGTCTCAAAAAGGCTATATTAATAAAGTGTTAGAGAGATTCAGAATGGAAAAATGTTCTCCTGGAATAGTTCCAATTCAGAAAGGAGACAAGTTTAGTCAAATGCAATGTCCCAAGAATGATTTGGAACGAAAGGCCATGGAGTCTATTCCTTATGCGTCAGTGGTTGGGAGTTTAATGTATGCTCAAACTTGTACTCGGCCAGATATCAGTTTTGCTGTTGGAATGTTAGGCCGATATCAAAGTAATCCCGGAATGGATCATTGGAAAGCTGCAAAGAAAGTTCTTAGGTACTTACAAGGTACCAAAGAATACATGCTCACTTATAGAAAGTCAGATCATCTCGAAGTGATTGACTATTCGGATTCAGACTATGCTGGGTGTGTGGATTCAAGAAAATCCACATTTGGGTATGTCTATCTTTTGGCTGGAGGAGCAATTTCTTGGAAAAGTGCAAAACAATCAGTCATTGCTACTTCCACCGTGGAGGCTGAATTTGTGGCATGCTTTGAGGCCACAGTTCATGCTTTGTGGTTGCGGAACTTTGTATCGAGGCTTGGTATTATTGACAGTATAGCTAGGCCGATAAGGATTTATTGTGATAATTCCGCAGCCGTCTTCTTCTCTAAAAATGATAAGTACTCAAAGGGTGCTAAACACATGGATTTGAAGTACTTGTCAGTCAAAGAAGAAGTGCAGAAACATAGAGTGTTGATTGAGCATATTGGTACGAATTTGATGATAGCAGATCCGTTAACTAAAGGACTACCGCCCAAAACTTTTATTGGCCATGTTGAAAGTGCGGGCATTATGGATAAGTCAATGTTAACATGATGTTGTTATCTATCTATATAGATATGTATAGTTATATGCTTGTACTGTCATGACACTTGTGAATTCAATTAAAGTTATGTTTCTCTTTATTCTATTGTTATCCACATTAAATTATATACATGTATTATTGATTGTGGTGACATGATAGGTCTCCTTTAGAGACATGAAAGTTATAAGATTGATTAAAGTTATGTTGAGTTGTTTTGATTATGTGATACATGGAAGGAATCTTGTCGATCATGACTTTTGCCCGCCATAATCCGATTATTTCAATTCATATAAGGATGATGACTTGATAATTCTAATGAATGGTGCGCACTTAAAGTTTATTTTAGATCTTCAAGTCATCACATGAACCAAGTGGGAGAATGTTAAATTATATTAATAATTTACATTGGTTCATGTAATTTAAAGTATAACTTTAATGTAAGGATTCTAATGTGATGATTATTAGAATATTAAAGTATTAAAGTTATTGGGATTATTTTAGAGTTATTAAAATTAATCTCTCTCTTCTCACTCCAAAAGGGCATTTTGGTATTTTATTAAAGTTAATTAAAATATCATAAAAGAGGAAAAAGTTTTACTTCTGAGGACACATTAAGTTTCTGAAGAGATATAGAGAACGTAACGTTCTCAGGAAAGAAGAGAAACTGACAGAGAAAACCATCCTACAACTTCTATATCATCCAGAAGGCATTAAGGAGGAGTAAGAGGAGAGAGAACATTTGACAGGAAGAGATAGGAAGAAGTACACAATGGATCCAGGTTAGTTCTCTTTTACTGTGTATTGTGGGAATTGTGAGTATCATGAAAATTCAAGATCCTGTGTGTTGTTTTCATTTAATTGAAAATTAAAGATTTACTTACAATATATATATATATATATATATATATATATATATATATATATATATATATAATATTTAGACGGATAGAAACAATCTACATATATAATTACAAATATGATATTAGACATTCTTTCCAATTACAAAACTCTTATCCAAGAAGAATTTTCACTTATTTAATCAGTTCCTTTGAGAAAAAAAAAATAGGTTAGTTTGTTAAAAAAAAAATCAGTAGCATAAACTCGTTTTTACTTGTAGGAGAAAACAACAATTTCAAGTACTCGTCAAGAAATCGTTAAAACTGAAGGCTATGTCCTAAGAAAATCTGATAAAAATATTTTGCGCTGACGGTGAAATTGATAATGAAGCATTCGATGCCTTAAACGCTTCATTAGATAACCTATCATTTTCTTTAGATTTCTACTAAAGGCTTATCTTCTTACTGCACTCTATAGTTTTACATTTATTTAAGAGACGAAACCAGATATATTTAAATATATTTTTTCTTTTTTCATATAAAAAAACATCTTTTAAAAAAAACTTCAAAGTAAACAATAATTTGGGATCGGAGTAAAGTGACACCACGGTGAGTCCATTCATTCCCCAATAAGGACTTGCGGTCGAAACATTACCCTGTTTACAGTTTACACCATTTTGTCATAATTCTTTTGTCGTTGGCGTGCGTATATAAATTACCAGCTAATACAGTGGACTAGATCAATCACTCAACTATTATTTATTTTAGAATCAATTTCTTAACTGCTAATCCATGCCGACAAATGAAGACTTCGTTGAGGTGAAATGGTCTTTTTCATAGGCTCAGTCCACCATCACTAGGTATCATATGGTGCAGTTCATTTGTATATAATTTTTATGAATCAACAATTAAATATGCTATTTTTCTTTCTCAGCACACGTCTCAGTGTCTCTATAAATGCAACTAATGTGGCCATAGAAAATCAGATAAATTCCAATACATAATATCAGTCTCAGTAGTTATCAGTCATTACATACTACTATTACTCAATAAAATGGCATCTCGATGCTATTTCTCTGTTCTTCTCCATGCCTTTGTGTTTGCAACTGTTGCAACCTTAGGTTTCTCTCAGTTGACACCTAATTACTATGATTACTCTTGCCCCAATGCTTTGAGCACCATCAAGAGTGTGGTAGAGGCTGAAGTGCAGAAAGAGAACCGAATTGGCGCTTCATTGCTACGCTTGCACTTCCATGATTGTTTTGTTAACGTAAGACTCTTCATGCTTGTGTTTATATGTATCTAGGTTATACAAAACAAACATATGTACCTTGATAATTTATGCATGTGTTCATATATACATCTACCACTATTCTCTTTTCTCTTTTCATGATGCATATTACCTTAACATGTCCTTTTTGTGACGGTGATTCAATAGGGTTGTGATGGTTCAATCCTTCTGGACCCTTCACCCACCATTGACAGTGAAAAGAATGCACGTCCAAATATTCAGTCTGTAAGAGGATTTGAAGTTGTGGATGAGATCAAGCAAGCTGTGGACCAAGCATGTGGAAAATCAGTCGTTTCATGTGCAGACATATTGGCTATTGTCGCTCGTGACTCTGTTGTTGCGGTGAGTAATTAATGGATTGATTATTACTAATTTTCACGCAAAATGCTGAATTAATTAAACGTTAATTACTGTATAATTATATAAAAATTAATAGATTTATAATAGATTATAGTTTATTATTGAATAGTATACAGAACTGGTGGATGCACTAATTCATGTTTATGTTGTTTCAAATATATATATATATATATATATATATATATATATATATATATAAACTTTTAGTTTTATATATCTTTGTAAATATAGCAGGTTTTTCTTTTCTTACTAATTTTTTATAAAACATTTAAAAATGTTCTTAATTCATACAATTGCAATGAAAAATTGAAATCTAGACATAAAACTGACTTCAATGTATATTTTATTGTGCTTACACCATTTTGAATTGAATTAGTCGACAGGGAAATGTTTATATGATGAAATGTATTTCTTTTCCCTCTTGGGATAACCTACCAAAGTCAAAAGCCTAATACATGTAATACAGAAACGTCATAGAATAATTTTATCACTTTCTAGGGATACACCAAGTCCAAATAACCCATTGGGTGAATCTCAACCCACTTATAAAAATATTTTGAACGTCACAGCGTATGACACCCATATATGGATTTTGAAACATAAACAATTGTTTATTTTTTTAAAATTTCTTTTTTTTTGTAAATAAAAAATCTAACTTTTTTAATCAAAAATATATTTTCATATATATATATATATATATATATATATATATATATATGTGTGTGTGTGTGTGTGTTTTTATACATGGATATGTATATATATAAGTGTGAACTTTTCAGTCCCTCAAATCTGTATTATGTGTCCATGTTCAATATCGCCCGTACCTTTTTAAAAGGAAAAGGTGATTTGATACCAAATTTGAATATAATATCATATTAATATAATAATAATAAATATAAACTGAATATTATAATAAAATAATAATTTTTTAAAGTGTAAATTGAAAGTAGGAGAAAATTTGGAATTAAAATAATTATTCCATTCTTTTCTACGTTCACTTAACACAAAATACAAAGATAAAATCATCATAATATAAATTTTTGTATATTTTAAAAAAATAATATAAAAAAGATAACATCAAATAAATGTTAAAATTTTAAGTGTTCGAGATAATATTTTTCTTTTCTATCACTAGATGTGAATGAAACAAGTTGTGAACTGTGAACAATGATTATGTCCATGTTCCCATGCAGTTAGGTGGGCCAACCTGGGAAGTGCAACTGGGAAGAAGAGACTCCACCACAGCAAGCCGTGAAGCAGCAAATGCAAACATTCCGGCACCATTTTTCAGCCTCTCTGAACTCATCACCAACTTCAAGAACCATGGTCTTGATGAGAAGGATCTTGTTGTTCTTTCTGGAGGCCACACCATTGGATATGCACGTTGTATTAACTTCAAGGCTCATATCTACAATGATTCAAACATCGATCCCAACTTTGCACAATATCTCAAATACATTTGCCCTATAAATGGTGGTGACCAAAACCTTGCTCCTTTGGACTCAACAGCCGCGAATTTTGACGTATCCTACTACTCTAATTTGGTTAACAAGAATGGACTTCTTCACTCTGATCAAGAACTCTTCAATGGTGGTTCTACTGATTCACTTGTCCAACAGTACAGCTACGACAACCAAGCTTTCTTCCAAGACTTCGCCAATTCTATTATCAAGATGGGAAATATTCAGCCTCTTACTGGGGATCAAGGTGAAGTTCGTGTTAATTGCAGGAAAGTGAACTATTAAAGGAAATTAAAAGTGAGGTATATGCTCATATGTACTTACGTGTTCGAAATGTGAAGGCTAAAATCAATTCTGCATTCATATATGTCATAAATTCCTAAGTATGTATTCATTCTCTATTTTGATGTGTTCGAATATATCTATAAACGTTGAAAAGTTAGTGTTATGTGTATGGAATAATGAGTTCCATTGTATGTTAAAAAATGGGATTCTTAATATGCTAGTCATGCTTGATCAGCCTTCACTAATGCAAAAACTGCGTATAACTTCACGCGTTCAACATCCAACCACTCAATATCCAACGTTAAAAATGATGGATGACATTTTCGTAAATAAATTCAATCGCTTCACGTCATTTACTAAAACAATGTGCCATCTAAAATGTATTAACCTCAAACAAGACCCAGATAGACGTAAAACAATGACCTTAGAATCACATAATGTCAACTTAAGAAACATCTAACATTCAATTCAAAATAAAAAAATACTGAAATAGTGATTTGCTTCCAGTCAGTATTACTCCTACCCACATTTGACGTCAACCATGACAAATATGTGACGTTTTATATGCAAGCAACTGAATCCCTTTTTTATTCTTTATTTCTTTTCTCTTATAAACCAAACAGAACATCGCCTACTTTATGGGTTCGACGTTTAAATCAATATAGAACGTGTTCGAGTTGGGGTTGGATCAAACTGTGCAATTGCATAGAGTTAAGCATTATACTTATAGAGTCAATTCAAAACATTCGGTAACAACACAAAATGAATTCTCACAAACCTTTCACGTCGAAGTCCCCTAGAGTTCGACGTTCTATAGGAATTTAAAAAGGAAAAAGAAAAAAAGGAGCAACCTTTACCTTTAGACTGCCTTTTATTATTGAAGCCAAAGGTCACCCCACATCAGGCCTTTCACAACAGTCATTCTTTTCTTCTATAAATACAGTTTCGGAGCCTTAGATAACCTGCAGACATCCATTTATAAAATTTCTGCTATGAACTCCATTTGTTAATTTTTTTTCTTTGTGTTTTCTGTTATCTCCTTCAAGGACAAAAAAGAGCTTGAAGGAGTATAGAAAACCAAAGGAAAAGGTTGATAGATTTGGATTTTGCATCCTTTCAAAACGCTACTCCTCCTTCACTAAACTACAGAACTTTCGTAAAAAAATTCATGTTAACTTTTTCCTTTGGTTTGCTATCGATTCCTCTACTAAACAAAAACATTTCTTTGTAACGATGAAGGCATGGTAGAAAATCAGATGAAAATGTTAACACTTATGAATTTAAAACACACTCTATAGCGGACGTCTAATTTTGTTAATAATTGACGTGAATATGCTCTTTCAAGGTGACAAAAACGAGTCATTTCTTTGTGGTTTTGATTGTTTGTCCAGTTGAAAAGCTTGAAGGAGTGATAGAAATAGAAAGAAGAGGTTGATACATTTGGATTTCGCACCCTTTCAAAATGCTACAACCTCCATTTAGATTTTCATTTTATTCCTATGTTTAGTGTTATTATGCTTTTCTTTTCTTTTTTCACGTAAAACGAGTTTTACATCGTACCCGTGTAGAACTCGACGTCCCACTGTATATTAATGATGAACCGCTTCCTAATTTGATGTGATTGGCATTGGAGTAGTTTGACACATTAATTCTATAACAAAAGCAATTATTCTTTTTCTATAGATAAGGTTTTAGAGACTTCGATAACCTGTACACCATTTATAAAATTTCTCCTAACAATTTGTTAACTTCTTTTCTTTGTTTTTCTATTATTTTTTCCAAGGTCACACAAATGAGTCATTTCTTTGGTTTTTGATTCTTTGTGCAAAGCTTGAAAAAGTAATAGAAATCCAAAGAAAAAGGTTGAGAGATTTGGATTTCGCACCCTTTCAAAACGCTACAACCTCCATTCACCAAATATCTTGTAACAGTCTGTTAAATTTCTTCTTTGTTTCTCTATCACCTCTTTCAAGTTCACCAAAGCGAGTAATTTCCTTGTGGTTTGATTATTTGTCATGGCGAAGAGCTTGAAAGAGTGATAGAAAAACAAATAAAAAGGTTGAAAGATTTGAATTTTGCACCCTTTCAAAACGCTACAACCTCCATTCACAAAAATCCTTCTACATTTTAACAATCCCACAAATATTTTCGTCGTTTGATTTTCATTTTTTCTTATGCTTAGTGTTATTATGTTTTTCCTTTGTTTCGTTTCCATTTGTGAACCTACGTAATAATAGATTTCTTTTACAAATCCTTCAAATAATTTTACGTCGAATACTGAAGGAAAATGATGTCCCTATGTATTTCCCAAATAACGTGGACGTCGAGTGGTGTCAGTATATGACGTGGATCTCTTCGTTTCTAACACAACATTTATCAAGCCCAATAAACTACGTTTTCCCATATAAAGTTGGACTTTCTATTTGAATTTAAAAAGGATAAATAAAAAAAGGGAGCGATCTTTGGGTTTGGTTAACGAATAATACATCACATCCACAAGAAATTTGATGTTTATTGTTGGTTTAAAGGAAAAAAAATAAAAAGGGAGTAATCTGGCTGACAATAATACGTCGAAGTCTGAAGAATGACGTTAACCTCTTTGTTTCAAAACTTTTTCTATTAATATTACGTCGAGTAGCTTTACCAATCGACGTACTATTGGTGTTCTAAAAGAAAAAAAAACAAAAAGAGTGCAATGGTATATTCAATGTAATGATGTAACGTTAAAATGTTCAATTACAATCATACAAGTGATTTAATCAATTTAAACAATTCAATCACCATTCACTAATGTTATTGCCAAAAGAGAATTTTATTAATATTCAAAAGATGATTACAATGAGCAAAACAAAAGATGGCTTAAGAAGCCATTGATTACAAAATTAAAATCAAATAACGAAAATCCATATTCTTCAGTTGCAGAATTATTGTTGATCCCTTTCTTGTTGTTTACATCACCTTCCTTTCCATTTTGATCGGTGACTTTTCAATCCTTAGAGTCTTTTGTCAATGACTGTGTCAGATTTCAATTTACTTGAGTCCCAAATATCTTTTTGAGCGATTCTAACATATAATCTATTTTCACCACATAACCATCTAGCCCTCTCATCTTCTTCAGTTTTTTTCAAATCTGTTTTGTTTGCACTCCAAGATTCAAAGATGGGATAGACTTGCTAATGATCATCATTTTTTATCATGGTGAATCCAATAAGTCCTTGATGATCAATCAATTTTTGAAAGACAATCCCAATCCAAACCTCTTTGATCAACTTTATATCAACCTCCTTGACTATGTTACAAAATGTTTCATCACTCATCTTTAAGTTGGAGTAGAACACCCTAACTAGTTGAAGATCTCTGTGAGAAACCACAGTTTTAATCTTCCTTAGACTAAAAAGCTTCCCTTGAATGTCTTCATCACTAATCCAACCTGTAGGAGTAACATTCCTTGCAATAAGGACAACCATCCATTTTCTTCTTGATGATATAGAAGCCATTTGTGATTAGATTCTAGAACGTCTTTCACATTTCTAGGGTTTGTAACTCTTCAGTTTAGAAAACATTGAGTGCGTTTTCAAATCAAGTATATATAAAATTGTGCATCAAATCTTATCAGTTTCAGGCCCAACTAAAATTTTCAATCTTATATATAGCCCAATAATATAATTTCATCAACGTTGAATTTTTAAAGGGTTCGACGTGATGGGCGCTGGAGTATGAGTCAAAGCTTTGTCTTATATACAATACCTACCAAAGAGAAGAGATCGCATTCTAACAGGGAGCACACGAAGCAAAGGAAAGACTGGCCTGCGTAGTATTAAATAGAGGTATTACCAGGCACACCTCTCCTAGTGTTCTTGTGATAGGACGTCGAATAGAAATCGAATTTGACGACAAACTTTAATTGACATCGGTTATTGTCAAAATTCGACGTTCATGTCTTTCTGCAGGCAAATTAACCGTCATATAGTTTGATTAAATCTATCATGTATCATTGTCAGAAACTAGATTCTTAAACCCTTCCTATAAATCTCTAAATCATGTTCTTAAATGGCTTCTTCATCTTCATGGCGTGGAAAGAAGGTTGAATTTGTAAGAAATGTTAGTCCAAATGGGTGGATCAGTGATGACGAAGAACGATACAAATTTGGATGTTATAGAAAACTGTGGTCCCTCACAAGTTCTTGGATCTAGAATTATTCAGAAGGGAGGGCTTTCTCTTTCAAGAATGGCTTGTAGATGTTGATCTTGCAAAATTTGCAGAAATGACCAGTGATTGCTATCTTGACCTGGTAAAAGTCTTCTACCACAATATGAAGGTTGTCGATGGTGTTATATGCTCTCGGGGGAAAGGTGTCGATATTAAAATTGATGATGAAATATGACTATCTTTTACTGGTCTTAAAGCAGAAGGCTTCAACCAATGGACCAACAAGAAGAAAATTTATAAGGAATATCTAAGAAGTCCAAAAAGGCTAAAGGTATACAAGTCGTATCTACTTGATGGTTTGAAAATGGAAGAAAAATTGTGTGCTTTTGTACTTACTTGGGTACTACCTGGAAGATGTTTACGTGATTGTCTAACTACTGAAGATTTATTTTTGGTTCATGCCATAAAAACCTAGATACCAATCAAGTGGGTTGCTATTATGAGTGAGCACATCATCAAGTTGATCTTACTGGTGAAAAAAATATTTGGTGCACCGAATCAAATGAACTAGGAAAAGCGACATTGGCCTTTAATGGTCTAAAGAAAACAAAAGATGGCTGGGTGTTCAAGGATGTTGACGAAACTCCTTTTACCTTCACTTCACCCACTAAGTTTGAAAGATTTGTTGTGGATCAATTTCAAAGGCTTTCAACAAGAACTTCAAAAGTTGAAAAATCTCTGATCATGATTCACAAGAAATTAGATCAAGAAAATGCTCTCAAAACTCCCTCGGCAAGTGAATCTGATGATGAAAACGTTACAACAGAAGATGAGTCTATGGAGACATTTGACTCAGATTAGGAAGAATAGTCCATTTTAGTTTATTTTTCTGAAATTAATGTAATATTTTAATATATTTTAGTATATTTTTCTATGTTTGAGCTCTGTTTGAAATTTTAATATATACTTTTCGTGGTTATATTTTCATATTTTCCCTTTTTTTAATGTTATAATGGTTTTTTTTTTAAATCCTTGAAGTTTTTTTACGTCGAATTCTCAAAAACGTCGACGTTCTAAAAGATAAAAATAAGAAAAAAGGAATGTTACGTCGCATATTATAAAAGTTGACGTCAAAGATCAAGTCCATTTATTTAAATACAATTACGAATCTTGATCTAGTCCTCCACTTATAAAATTTAGGCGTAACTTGTCACTCTGATAACATTTTTCTTTTGTTTTCTCATAGCTCTTTGAAGGTCACAAAAGTTTGGGTAAGGCATGAACAAGCTATAGAAATCCAAAGAAATAAGTCAACAGATTTGGATTTCGTTTAAAGTAGTACAATTCAAATGACTTTTTCTTTTGGTTCAAGGAATGGTGGAAATCCAGAGGAAAATGTTAACGCTCATGAAATTTAAAAAAAGTTTAATAATTCTCTACGTCGAACGGGACGAGAGTTCGAAGTCAACTGCGTAAGTAGACTCTTATTTTTATTTGTCTTGAACATGTTTCCACCCTAAGAAACCAGATAGCTCTGAAATCTAACGGTAGAAAATAACTCCAAGACAATTTAAAAAAAGAACTAGACATTGCCAAATGATGAAGTTCAACGACTTTTTTATAAATTTATTTTAGTTCTCAAAATTATTTCAGCATTAAATATAATGTGAACCATATTACTTTTTCCTAAGCACTTCCCTTTCAGTAAGATATCTTAACCATTTCTGTACTTGAATTTGAAGGGGCACCTTCATATGAAATGACAATGAATGCGCCACTTTCAAACACAAGTTAGCAAATTGCAATTTGAGGAACAAAAATGCTTCGAAATCTAAGGAAAAGAAAATAAAAGGGAATAAAAAACATGAATCCTAATATGTTCAACAGGGAAACAGGAGGCCAGGGATAACACAAATTTCAAACTATATTTATAAATGAAATGATGACGTCAAACTAGCTATGAAATAGACATACATTATATCATGAATTATGCTTAGCAACTGCCACAATCCATCATCTGTAGGAACGTCGAAGCCCAGCCATAAAAGACGTCCGAACATCATTCAGTGAAAAGTAACAAATATCTTTTGATTTAGATAAGAACTAATTGACGTCTAGCCCCCCAATAATCGACGTGAAAAACATCGTTGGAAACAACACACCATCAATGTCCCAACTACTCCAATTTCTTCACGTCCAAGCAACACAAACTCGAATGTGCTATTTAATGATTAAAAAGTAAAAAGAAAAAAAGAATAAAAATTAGATGAACCACTGACGAAAATTAGATCATGATAAAAGAAGTACATCGTGTAATTATGCTTAGTAACTGCCACACTGTATAAACGTCGAAGCCCAGCCGAATTCGATGTTCAAACATCATTCACTGAAAAAGTAAAAAATCTTTTTGGATTCTGATATGAACTCCTTGCTGACTAAATGAAGACATTTCTATGATATAGGACGTCATTGATGACAAATATTTGACATCAATCTCTAGTCCTTTGCATCGAATGCACTCAAATTCGACGTCAAATGTATAAATTTAATTTGTATTGAAGTTGTTTCCACCGTAACTTTGAAATCTAATGGTAGAAGACAATTTCAAGACAATTTAAAAAACGATTCATGCATAGTTAAGTGATGAAGTTGAACAACATTTTTATATAATTATTTTAGGTCTTAAAATTATATCAACATTAAACATATTGTGAACCATATTTCTTTTTCCTAAGCACTTTCCTTTCAGTAAGATAATTTAATCATTTCTGTACTATAAAAAGCATTTTGTTGACTTGAATTTCAAAGGCCACCTTCATGTGAACTGAGACCTGAATGCGACACTTTGAAATTCAAGTGAGCAAATTGCAATTTAGAGAATAGACATGTTTGGAAATCAAAGGAAAGGAAAACGCCAAGGAAATAAAAAACATGAATCCTAATATGTTCAATACGGAAACAGGAAGCAAGGGATTCCGTGATGCAAGCAATATTTATAGATGAATCGATGACATACATCGTGTAATTATGCTTACTTACTTTCACATTGCACCATCTTCTATGAACCTTGAAGCCCCACCGAATTTGACGTTCAAACATCATTCAGAGAAAAAGTAATAAATTTCGTTTGATTCATATAAGAACAAATTAACGTCCCGCCCCCCAGAAATTGTCTACTTATCAATCACCCACGAAGAAGGTGACATTTGGAGGGATCAAAGTTAAAAAGTTTGATGTGCCCCTCTATATTCATATAATATTTTCCACTCTCAATTTTGCTAAGTTAATATAATCAATTCTAAGTAATAAAGAATCGATTCAAAGCGTTATAAATTAAGAAATGCAAATGAGCTTTTAATGATTTTTTATGGTGACATTAATGACAATGTGACTGGATATTGACATTTGTTAAAATACTAAAAAACAAAGAAATAATGCATGAGAGTGGTCAAACTTGTTTTTTTAATAATGTTAATCATAGTATTTTTTGATATCATAATCATTTGTACTAATAACTAATTATAGTTATTTGAATGTGGCCAAATTTTTGGTGTAAGAGTTCGTTTGATCTTTTAGCATATTCGACTTTTTAAATTCGAGTTTTTTAAAAACGCTTATGTGGTCAATCTAGCATATTGATAAGAAAAGGAAGATTAGCCACAAAGATGTTATTCTTTGATAAGAATCAGAGTTGTAAACCAATAACCAAGAGAATCCTCTCTTACAAAACTGCAAATGCATATTTATGACTTCCAAAGTGTCTACATATGTATTTGGTGACCCTATATATAGATATAAATGTTTAAGAGACCTAAGAAACCCTAAAAGAAAGCCCAATGACATTGGGTCCAAAAATAACTTGACAAATGAAACAAATTGTTTGCAATTAAAAGAAAATTATAATTTATTTTATTTCCTATATTAATTATTATTTAGGAGATAGTCCTATATCCTAACTTTGGCTTGGGTCAGCCTATCCCGACCTTTGGCAACGGCCGACCTGTTTTTACCTTCAACTTATGTTAGTCTGTCTGGACCTTTAGACTTAATCAACCCATCCCAACATTAATTTAGGGTCAACCAGTCTCAACCGTTAGTCAAACTTAACCTGCCTTAATCTTCGACCCAACCCATTTTGTTTTAAGTTTTGGTCCAGATTGGTCGAACTATTCTCCATACACGTTGTCTCTTCTCGATCTTTGACTTGGATTGATGCACCTCAGTTGTTAACTTGTCTTAATATTTTTTTCTAATTGACCTATCTCAATTTTTGTCCAAAATAATCTATCTTCACCTTTAGTTTATCAGTCAACTTAATTTTTTCTCAAACTTAAAGTATTATTTTTTAAAAATCAATCAAAGTCTTTTAGTATAATCACACCTATCTTTATCCTAAGATTAACACACACATAGAAAGAGACATTGAAGACTTGATTTATGTTTTATCATACCTATCTTAATAATAAAAATTTTTAAAGAAGAGGAAAGAAATATAAAGTTTGAAAATGTTGTTGAATGTAATAAAAATATTTACGGTGTAGAATATTTTTCATTTTTTATATGAAAAAAGTTAGTTCAGATGGTAAAAAAACATTAATTTCACATGAATTTTAATAATATAATAATATTTATTATGATTTTAATTATTGTGATCTATAACTAAAACTCAATTCTCATAAATTATTATTATTATTATTTTCTATATGAAATTAGCATAATATTTTAAAGAAATAAATTATTATTATTATTATTATTATTTTCAATATGAAATTAAAATAATATTTTAAAGAAATATTATTCTATTTAAATTTCGCCCACAAATCTTTCATATATTTTATAATAAGTAAATATTACAAGATAAATTTACACAAATTTATAATATAAAAATACCAAAAAAATTGTAAATCTTATCTTAAAATATAATGGTAATGGGAGGTTATGGGAGGTTTTATAAGGGAAAAAAGGAAAACAGAATGATGGGAGGATGAAGAAGAAAACGTCGAATATCCGTAGAATTCGACGTATCCTTTGTCTTTTTTCAAACTCTTTGTCTTCTAGTTGACAATTAGTACGTCGATGCCCAATATAATTCGACGTCTCCTTTGTATTTTTAAAGCAGAGAAGTTGAGAAATTAAGAACTCTCGATTGTGAAAGACGTTCCTATAATTCTATTCAGACATGGCTTCTCCATTGTCATCATTAAGAACAAAAGAGAAGGTTGTCCGGGTTACAAGAAAGGCAAACCCATCTGGATGGATAAGTGATCTAGAGATCTGAGGAAAGTTTTTATATTGGAGACATTTAAAAATTGTAGTTCCTCACAAGTATCTAGACCTACAATTCTTCAAGAAAGAATGGTTCCTTTTTAAAGAATGGATTGCATATAGAGGGCTTACTGATTTTGTCCAAATGAAAGGAGATTGCTATCCAAATTTGGTTGAGGTTTTCTTCACAAACCTGAGGGTTCTAAATGGGGTCATTCACTCAAGGGTCAAAGGTGTTAACATTACTATTAACGATAATGTTTGCTCAGATATTGCTGAACTGAAACGTGAAGGTTTTGATTCTCATATCTGTGATTCTGACTCAAAAAAATGGCTAACAAAGAAAACTATATATATAAACTGCTTAAGATATCTAGGAAGGTACAAGGTCGATAAGCAGTACCTACATGATGGCTTAAACAAGGAGGAGAAAGTTATTGCTTATGTCTTGACTTGGCTACTGCTGCCTAGAAGATTTGTCGAGGACAAAATGTCAACAAAAGATGTATTTTTGTTGAATGCTATCAAGACTAGAATCCCAACCAATTGGGTTGCGGTACTAAAAGACCACATGATCGGTGCAGGAGATAATTATGCACACAAATTACCACATGGAGTATTTATCAGCAAGGTTTTGGTACTCCAAGGAGTAGAAGTATCTGAAGAAGACAAACTTCTGTTCAATAAGTCACTAGAAATTGGTATACCAAATCTGTTATCTATTGGGCTGGAAGACTGTAAATGAATGGTTCTTCATTGATGAGCAAATTGTTGGAAGTCGAGATAGAGGAGATGAAGATCATACTTCCTTCATTCCACAAACTGATTTTGAAAAATATGTTGTTGATCAATTTAGGAAGACGTCTAAAAGGGATGAGTTAGTTGAAAAGACTCATTTCAGATTGGAGATGAAGGGAGATGTAGTAAACAATGGCATTGGCTCTGAAACATAAGATTCTGATGATGAAGATTCAATGGAATCTTCTTGATAATAATAAGGACTATTTTCTAAGTGTTTTTTTTTTGTAATCATGGGTATTAAGCCACCTCGAATTTTATGTACTGCTTTCGGTTTTATTTTGAAATGAAGATTTATTTTAGTACACTGCTAAGTTGAATAGATTAAGGAAGAAGTAAAAAGAAAAATTTTCATGTTTGATTTTAAAGAATAAAGAATCATAAGAGCGCCACCTTTTGGTATCGGCGAAAGAAAAAACGTCCAAGCCCTATCGAATTCGACGTTCTAATAATGCTTCGGTATGAGCACACCATTAATGCTCTCAACTACTTCATTTCCCTTTACATCCCAGCCCCGCAGCCTTCGACGTTCTATGGGAGGAGAAAAAGAAAAAAGATCCAAAAGTACGGTACTTTTTGATACTGTCGGAAGAAGAAACTTTTGGCTTCCAATAGTATGTCCATTTCGCTTCAAATTCGACGTAAACATTGCAATTTAAAAGAATAAGAATAAAAGAAAGACGCGTCATAAAACGTCGAATGGTTTGCGGCTCGACGTTTTATTTAAATATAACGTCCAACTTAAAATGTAATCGACGTGGAATCCTTTTTATTGAATGTAAAAACATAACACAATAATTGTTTCTTCGTGCTTCCATTTATGCTTGAACTTTCTTCTTTGAGGACAAGTGCGATAAAGAAAGAAGGTTATTTTTAAGTCGTTTATGTCCTTCTAATATCATTTCATACCAATTTACTCTGTTTTCCATCTGGATTGACCGATTGACTTTTGTTTATCTTTAGATTGTTTTTCGTAAGTGGTTAGCGAACTTCATCCTCTTCTCTAGTGACACCATTTGAAGTTTGGTTTTTTTCCTTCAATATTTCTTACGTATGATATTAAATGTTCGTGTTTGTGTTGTGTTTGTCGATTCTGGACGTATCATATATGCATTATGATAGATATTTGTGTTTGTGTACGTTTACTATGATATTTTTTTTCCTTCAACGTATGATTGATATTTTTATTTGGTTCTTAACGTAAGTTAGTTTTCTTTTTTTCGTCGATTCTTTGCTTTTAGAGTAGTACTATGGATCGAAGCTGGATTCATCAACGTCGTATTAGTGAAGAGTCTGATCGAGGGGATTTTGAGTTCGTAGAATATGTTAAAGAACGCGCAAACTCAGTGAACGGGGCATATTTTTGCCCTTGTGTTTGTTGTCTCAATCAAGTATATCAAGACTGCGACAACATTTGTGATCATCTGTTCATCTATGGAATAATGAGAAGTTATATAGTTTGTACTTGGCATGGGGAAGTATTATATAAGCATACAACGTTAAGAGGTTCGGATTATGTCGAAGAGTGGATGAGTGATCATTTAGACAAAACTGTATGTGACGTTTGCGAAGAAAATTTTGGAAGAGCTCATTTATACGATAGTCTTAAGAACAATTCAGAGCAAGAGTTGTATCCAGGATGCATCAATTTTACAAAGTTATCGACTACTTTGAAATTATTTTGTTTGAAAGCAAGAAACAGATGGATTGATAAAAGTTTCACTGAATTGCTGGAGTTGTCGAAGGAGATGCTTCCATAAAATAATACGTAACCTATTTGTAATTACGATGTGAAGAAAATTCTATGTGCAATGGGTTTGGAATACCAAAAGATACATGTGTGTCCCAATGACTATGTATTGAATAGAGATTAGTATGCTTCAATGAAGGTGTGTCCGACGTGTGGTTCGTCACGATTTAACAAAGAAACTTCATGGAAATAATGATGAACACAATGAAGGTCCACCGACTAAGGTCATGTGGTATTTACCTATAGTACTTAGGTTGAAATCATTGTTCTCTGTTAAAGAAGATGCGAAGAATCTTATGTGGCACGTTGATGGAAGAAAATGTGATAATCTTCTTCGACACCTAGCTGATTCCTCACAATGGAAGAACATTGATGGCACATTTACGGAATTTAGTGCAGAGCCAGGAAACTTAAGACTTGCACTTGTTATCGATGGTATGAATCCTTATGGCAACTTAAGTAGCAAACATATTTCATGGCCAGTTATGTTGATGATTTACAATCTATCTCATATGTTGTGCATGAAGAGGAAATACATTATGTTGTCTTTGATGATATCGGGTCCTAGACATCCTAGAAATGACATTGATGTTTATCTTAAAATGTTAATTGACGATTTAAAAATGTTGTGGGAAGAGGGTGTCGAGGTCTTCGATTCATATTTAGAAGAAAACTTTCGTTTGCGACCGATGTTGTTTTACACCATAAATGATTTCCCAGCATATGGGAACTTGAGTGGTTACAATGTTAAAGGTCATTTTGCATGTCTAATTTATGAAGAAAATACTAGTTATCTTTAACTGAAGCATGGACATAAAAATGTGTACACAAGACACCGAAGATTCCTTCCTCGAAATCACTCTTACTATAGATTGAAAAAAACGTTTAATGGAAGTCTTGAAGATGATGTAATGTCCAGACCCCGTAATGGGGAAGAAGTATACGGCCAGGTGAGGAACATTGATGTTGTATTCCGAAAACATAAAAAGAAGACCGTTGAGAAAAACATTTGGAAAAAGCGATCAATATTCTTTAATCTTCCATAATTGTGTAAACTTGATCTGCGACATTGGATAGATGTGGTGCATGTTGAAAAAAACGTATGTGATAGTGTTGTTGGGACTTTACTAAACGTTAAAGGAAAGACAAAAGATGGAGTGAACGCACGACAAGACTTGGTTGACATGAGAATCCGTTCTAAGTTACATCCGCAATCCATAGGAAGACGCACCTACTTCCTCCAGCTTGTCACACTCTTTCAAAAAAAGAAAAATAATTTTTTTGTCAATGTTTACATAGTGTGAAGGTTCCACAAGGTTATTCGTCAAATATTAGTACCCTTGTTTCTATGAAAGATTTAAAGTTAATTGGTTTAAAGTCTCACGATTGTCATGTCTTAATGCAACAACTTTTACCAGTAGTTATTCGAGCCATATTACCTGCTACTGTTAGAGGTATTCTCACACGTTTGAGTTTATTTTTCAATGCCATTTGCAAGAAAGTTGTTGATCCTCGACAGTTAGATGATTTGCAAAATGAGGCCATAAGACTATTGTACCAATTGGAAATGTATTTCCCACCCTCAGTTTTTGATATCATAGGTCATTTGATTGTCCATCTAGTTAGAGAAATTTGAGGTGGATGTAGCTGGTTGAAAGATATAGGAAGATCTTAAAGGGATATGTTAAGAATCAATTGAGACCAGAAGCTTTGAGCACTACATTGCAGAGGAAGCCATTGAATTCTGCTCAAGTTATATGCCAAGTTGTGAACCAATAGGACTTCCAAAGAATATAAATGAACATAGACGTGAAGGAAAGGGAGTTCAAGGAGTCAAGATTGAAACTGTTAGTGGAAAAGAAGTTAATCAAGCTCATTTGTACATTTTAAATACCATAGAGGATGTTATTCCTTACATTTCACAACACATTGATAAAATTAAGTCTGCACATCCACGTATGAGTGAAAAGTGGATACTTCATAAACATAACAAGAACTTTTTAGCTTGGTCTAAGAAAAAGATTTACGCGACTCCGAATGTTTCTGAGAATCTATTGAGACTAGCTCGCGAACCTAACACTAATGTGATCACTTTCGGCGGCTATTACATGAACAATTACTTGTTTTATTCAAAGGAGGAAGACGATAAAAGTAGAGTTCAAAATAGTGGAGTTACCCTACAAGCTGAGGCTGCTCACTTTTCCAGTTCCAAGGATAAGAATCCAATTACAACATCAATGAGTTATTTTGGAATAATACAAGAAATTTGGGAAGTTGATTATGTCACTTTTAGAGTGCCAGTTTTAAAGTGTAAATCGGTTGATAGTAATTCTGGTGTGGTGACAGAAGACCTCAAATTCACTTTGGTGGATCTTAACAAAATGAGTTATACGGATGAACCATTTATTATGGCTAGTCAAGCAAGACAAATATTCTATGTCACTGACCCAATGAATCATAAATGGTAAGTGGTATTGGAAGGCAGAGCCATGCACACAAATGATGATGAAGACTCTCTAGATATACTTGAGACAAGCTCCTTCTCATCAAGAACCATTGAAAATAAGGTTGATGATGTACTCGATGAAATACATGCAACTCCATGTGATCACAACAAAGGCATATGGGAGAAATAAGTGTCTTTATATGGTTTTAATTACTTGTACAATTTATTTATTTTGTCTGTAAACACTATAATTTATTAACACTTTGTAAACAAGTATGACGAACTCTAGATCAGGTCTGACGGGAGGAGGTGGTGGATCTGTGACTCGGATGCCTAATGTCACATCCCGTTGGGTTAATGAGAAACCAGTGACGATGGAGTTTGATCCTCGATCATTTGGTCTTATTAGGGAACATGCATCATCATTTAGGAGTTACTTGGGTGTGTTGAAAAAACACATGTCCCTATTGTCGCTAACTGTTGGGATATGATGTCCAAGAGGTTGATAAAAATCTACTATGGCAGGATATTTTGGTATGCTTAAGATGTTTTACTTCCATCATTGACTTTTTTTTGTTGAACATGCTTTAACATTAATTTTGTTTTTAACAGGAAAATTGGGATATTCCAATGATGAGAGGATAAGGAAGAAGATTTTATCCCACATTGAAGTCCGATGGAGGGACTTCAAGACGAGAATGACACGTGTATACACGTCTTTGGCTCTAAATAGAACGACACTCCTTGTACAAAATATAAAATAACTAAGGAGGAGTGGGCCCAGTTTAAAGCAACTAGACTTTCTGATGACTGACAAGTATGTCTTTTAATACTTGGCTCTAGTCACACAAGATGTTAATTTGTGATTTATGCTTAATGATTTTAAATTTTCCAAAAGTTGAAAAGGATAGCCGCTTAGGAGAGGCAGAGGCTTAATGATACACCACATGTACTTAGGGCTGGGCAAAAAAAACTAATTTGTACTGAACTATAGTTAACTGTACTTTATAATCCTAAAAAAAACTAATCCATTTTTACTAAAAAGTTAAATATACTGTTTTATAGTTTAGTTTTTAAAACTGAACTTATCACATTTTTAGTTCAGTTAATTGTAGGAAAACTGTACTGTGCTTTTCTATCCCTCTCTCATTTCCAACTATTTCTGAAATGTGACCCTCCCTTAACTGATGTGGCGTTGCCCACCATAATTGTAACTCCAACTAGTTCATCAAGTATAGAGTCTTCTTCTCAAGAAAATAATTGTAACTCCAACAACCATGTAACTCTTACTGATATCCAAGGGAGATAACAATATAGAATCATTTTCACTGTGAAAATTGCTGCCATTCTATATGCTGATGTTTATTGAGTTATGTTTATCCACTGCCAGTCTTATTTTCTAGATAATCAAACATTCAATATAACAGTAATCCTTTAATGATGGCCTTTAATAAACTATCTGGCAGTAGTGCTTAATTATGGATAAAAGCGGATGATGAAAATTCTAGAATAAAAATCACTGTACAATAGAAGCCTTTGGAAAGAGAAAATGACAATGGATCAGACGTCAAATTGTAGAAAATAAAGTAAGTAGTCAATATTGGCGGTTCAATATAAGATGAACAGTCAGAAGCCAAAACTGCTAAACCTGTAACATATTTCCAACCTTGATTGAAATCACTGATTGATGAAAAAGGGACTGATTTGAAATATTGTAACAGTTTACTGTACTATAACTAAACTAACTGAACTAAAAATTAGTTCAGTGTAGTTTGTCCGAACTGTTTTTTGGTTCAGTTCAGTTCAGGTGAACCATTTTATAGTTAACTACAAATCTTTATAATACAATGCAGTTCAGTATACTTTGCCCACCCCTACATGTACTATCACGTAGTGGTTATGCGTTATTAGAGAAAAAGATGAGAAAACATTGTGATAAGGAGATCAGTCTTGAGTCAGTTGACCTAGCACCTCCACCAGCTAGACATGAATTGTGGAAGGCTGCACAGACCAAGTCCAATGGCCAGATGACATCCTAGTCTGCTCAGGAGACATCCTAGAGAATTGTAAGTGGAAACTTTTAACTAATTACCATACCTCATTGTCAAAAAGTTATGTAACAAACTTTTTTATGTGTCTAACTTCATTATGGTTGAGCAACAAACTCAAGGCACATTTGTGCCAAAAGGTAGCCACAGGTCGGCTAGACCGTCCAGGTCATGCGCGTGCTGTTGGAGGAGCTACTAGATTAAGGGACTACTTTGGCCATAAACCAAGAAGCACACAAGTCGTGAGCCAGGAAGTGCTTAGTAGCCTCAGGCTATAGGTGCAAGTCGAGATACAGGAGCGCATGAATGAATGCTTAAGAACGCTCAAAGAAAAACTTGCGATGATCTCCCAACAACAGCAACAACAACAACAATAGGAATAATAGGAGGATGTCCCTACATATGATCCTTCCGCACCTCGTGCGAGCACCAAAGGCTCATAATCTACTCCAGATCGTACTGATTACACTATTCAATATGAGTTTTTGGTTGATGAGGATCCTCCGCGCGTAGTGGCTATGGGACGATAGATTGAGGGAGGTCAGACCATTCATGGTGCTCCTTTATTGCCCACTCACACGCGGGTGATGATTGATGATGTTAGAGACCCGCAAGCTCTCGTGCCAGTGCCTACATCTAAAATCCATTTCGTGTGGGTGGCCTTAGGCACATTTCTAGCTTTGCCTAAGGCTATGATAATGCCATATTATGGCCAAGCAGCAGTATTATATTGTTAGTTTTATTATCTTTAATCTTGAAGTTATAATTAAATGATTCCTAACTTTTGTAAATGTGACTTGCAGGTCTATCGTTCTAAGAAACAACCAATGCCTCAACCTGTGAATGAGGCTCATGAGGAAGCAGAAGACAATAATGATCCTCTATCCATATTAACATCGAGATTAAATAAGTTGAGAAAAGGACCAATAGAGCTGCAGTGGGAGTTAAGAACATTTGGCCTGTAGTGCCATATTCCGTTGTATTAGCTTTCAATGATGCATTCGAGATCATTGGTGGAGAAACAATGTTGAACATTTCATGCACACAACTATGGTGCATGTAAGTTTTTTAATTGTTATTTTCCAATTTGTATATTAGTATTATTACTTTTTAATAAATATACTTAACTTTATTGTTATAGGTACATGGACACCGTCTTAGTGGAATCAGGTCGAGCGTTCGTTTATGGCTTTCTTGAATCTCAGACCATTCAACCATCTGGAAACATATTAGAGTCCAGAAGATCATATATGCAAACATGGATGTTTTAGTCTAATAGAGAGATGTATATCGCGCCATACATTGATGCATATGTGTTTCCCAATATTGTCAACTTTTATCAAATTTTAATCAATAAACTCACTACTTGTTGGTACATGACAAGGGACATTGACAACTAATGGTGATCATTCCAAAAAATGCACAAGTTGTATGGTTTTGTTTTCTTCATAGGAAGATGAAATCGAAGTTGAAGTCCTTGTTACAATCGTAAGTATTACATTCATTCATACCAATTCATGATGATATTAATATATTAACTTATGTTTCTAATGTTTCAAATTTGTTTAGAGTTGTGGCTAGGACCAGAGGACAACAAATTGAAATTATATATATCCTAAGGTAATTCATTGATCTTTAACCATTAATTTTTGTAGCCAAATTTAAACCATTACATTTGACTAAGTTCTTTCAGATGTTTAGTATAACAAGCAGAATGATTCCTGGGCATGTGGCTACTACATCATGTCATCGATGAAGGCAATCATCCGAGCAAAAATAAGAGGAGATTGGACTGAGGTACAAATTTACATTTGAAAATCTTACAAATATCAGTAAACTTTTCACATTAAAATGAATATAATAGTAAAGTTTCCTTGATTTTGCAGTGGTTCAACACTACCTCTACATTGTCAGATGTAGTAATAAAAACGATAAGAGAGGAATGGGCACAATATTTGAATAAATATTTTAAGTAGCTATAGCTTTAGGTTTTTCCTTTGATGATAATAGCATTTGCTTAGCTTTTAGTTTTACTTGTGCAACTTTTTGAATGCATGAATTGATAATAGCATCGTTTAAACTGTGAATAGATGAATACTGTGAATAGATGAATGGAAAACTGGATTCTTTTAAGTTTTAGTGATAGCATTAACGTCTTTTAGTTTTACTATTTAATTGGAATTGATGAATTGATGATAGCATGGCTTAAATTAATTAATTTTGTGAATATATGAATTGGAGAACTGGTTTCTGTATTTCAGTTTTGGTAAAATGAGCTATAACAAACAAAATTAAAAAAAAAAACTAAACCTGACATCAAACTATACACTATTCGACGTTCATATTGAATCTTAACGTCGAACTATGCATTGAGTAACATTATATAATTCATTGGATGTAACAATCAAAATGTAACGTCAAGCATAAACTACTTCAACGTTAAACTGACGTCAAGCCTCCTCATTTAAATATAAATATTTATTCAAATATAAGGCGTCCTTTCTCTGTTACTCGACGTGTATATCAACAAAACATGACGTCAATCGGTTAACTTCGAGGTCAAAGTTACGTCAGCTTTACGTCGTTCCCTTCCAATTGACGCCAAATTTCACTGTAAATATAAATATTTATTCAAATATTACATGTCAGGCACTCTAATAACGACGTGTCTTTAAACAACAAGTTACGTCATCTAGCACAAAACGACATCAATGTTACGTCATACATCTTTGTCCTGGACGTCAACATTACGTCCCTCCCCTTACATTGACGCCAAATCTTCTCTTAAATATAACTAGGTATTCAGATATTAGATGTTGAAGTCTATAGAGTAGACGTGGATATAGAAGAGTAACGTCATTCGGTTGGTGTTCGACGTTAAAATGACGTCTCCCGATATGACGTTGAACACGAATACGTCGTTAAAAGCCAAAAATATTCGACGTTGTACGCTAGTTTTGCACCAGTGCTTGTTTCTCTTTATGCCTTGTTACGAATTTTATGAATATTTATGAGAAAAGAGATGACAAATATAATGAAACAGTTAGCAGAAAATAACTTTATACTTACTGATGGAATATGATCATGGTTTTAAATCACACTTGCGGTTGGGGTCATGGTTACTATTATTGTAATTTGAAATAAAGAAAAGTCAAGAATGCTTTTTGAGTTTTCCTACTGTCTAGAAACTCTAGAAAGTTTATAGTTATGAAAGGTGTAAATATTTTTATAATGAAGCTTTAATTAGAGAAGTTACAAGATAGTCTAGATTTCTCTATTAACACTTATAAATACTTCATTATACTTGGGATTTTCAAGCAAGAAATTCTTTCTTCTAATTCTTATCTCTTCCTATGATAAAATTGTATCAGAGTTAGGTTTGATCTAGAGATATGAGAGAGAGAAAAAAAAAGATTATGAGAGAAAAACAAAAGGATAAAAAAAGAAAGAGTTGAGAGAAAACAAGGAATAGCTATATTACCTTACAATTTACTCATCTTACAAACTAGAATTAAGTATACTATTCATTACATCTGGAAGACAAGGATTAGCTATATTACCTTACAATTTCCTCATCTTACGAATTATAATTAGGAATATTATTCATTACATGTTGAACACTATCACGAATAACTCAAACATATTTCAATAAGGCAACACTGACAAAAAAAAAAGAGAAACAACGACAATGTCCAACGAAATAAACATTCATCAATAACATCAAAGAAATACATGAACTAGGATAAAAATTTCACAGTACAAGAACAACCACTAACAAGATATATTGTCATAGAAGAAGTAACAACATGATCAATGTGAAATGACACCAATAGTATGGTAGATGGACACCGAAAAACACCTCAAGCAACCTTTATTTAGGGATTCAACAAAATGCCAAAATTTTTATTTTAAAAACAACAAAATCCACTTAACTAACAACTTCAGTCTGCCACGTCGTTTAAAAAAGTCACATCAATGTATTTTTAATGTCATTTAGTCAATTTAACGGCAATGGTACAATTACATCAATTTTTCATAAGTTAGAGATCAAATTGAGAATAAAAGTAAGTGAGAGATCGATTTATAACTTCAAACCAAAGGTAGGGACCTCGAAAATAATTATACTCAAAATGAATTGTGTTTTATCCAAATTTATATTTTAATTATTTGTTTTTAAATAGTTTTATTTAAAAAAATTTTAAAACAAAATATAAAAATATCTACATGTTGAATAACAAAATCACCATGTTCCTCGATAACTTCAATGTCATCAACTATGGTAAGCAATGGACTATCAACATAATCATTAATTAATGTATGTGAGGATAATGATTCTTACTATCCAACATGTTTTTAATTCATTTGTTGCTTAGCGTTAAAGCCTTAATACATGGAGACAAGTAAGCAAGATGAAGTGTCAAGATAACAATCACATAATCCAATTAATAAGAAAATTAAATGGTAGAGACACAATTAAAAAATATAAAAAATTTTAATAGGACAATAAACAAATTTAGGATATTGAATATGTGTTTAGTCCCTAAACTTTGAAATTGAAATTCATCCTTGTCTTAAATTTTGATATAGTTTAGTTTCCAAACTTTAAAATTAAATAGATATAATCCTCTTGATCCAACTACGTTAATTTGTTTTTATGTATCAAATGTGTTTTAGGATGACGTTTAAGTTGTTTATACTGTTTTGACATGTTTATGCTCAAATGTGAGTTTGGAACACCCTTTTGACAAGTCTAAAAAAATAAACATTTTTAAGTTAAAATGATTATATCAATTCATTTCAAGTTTGGAGATCAAAATATTTCAAAGATTGGAAGAATGACGAATTCACTACTACAGAAATATAAATAAATAGCGCTAAATAGATAGCGTTTTTTTTTAATAAGCACTATCTATGAATTTGGGGGATATTAAATAGCGCTTGTTTAAAAAAACGCTATCTATAACTGTGAAAATAGATACACTATTTTAAAACAGTGCTATCTATAATATTTTAGGTTTAATCACTTAGGAAGTCCCTATTTTCGGATAGAATCTCAATTTGGTCCTTTTCTTTCTGGGTGTCTCAATTGGGTCCTATTTTTGTAAAAATTGCAATAATTCGGCCCCTGCCGTTAAATTGAGCCCAACGACATTAATCTCTGGTTGACGTGGCACGCTGAACTGAGCTTTTAATTAACGTGGCTGAATGATGTGTATTTAGGTAGTTTTAAAATTAAAAACTTGGTAAAACTCCCCCTGAGCCGCATAAGATTCACGTGTTGAATATTCCCAATCGTGGAGACCTCTGCCCTGAAATCCTTCTCCCCATTCCATGGCCTCTCCAACCTCTTCACAGCCACAACCGAAGCATCACTCAACTCCCCCTGAAACACAGTCCCAAACCCTCCGTGCCGATCTTCTCTGAAAAATATGCCTGAATCTGAATACCATGAATGTACTATGAATTGAGTTTGAGGAATCCCAGAAACAGGAACAATCATCTTCCATGGAAGACGTAATAGAGAAATAGAAGAAGCACTTAGCAATGGTGGAAAGGCTTTCGAAGCACCCCCAAAGTCGTTCAACAAAGCCCAAATCTTCAACATAATCTACCTCCTCCATCCTATCACACTTCTCCCAACTAAAAACCTCCATAGAGTTCCAACTCTAACAATCCCAATCTCTTTCCTGCGATCCACCAAACCTCAAACTCCATTTCCAGAGCATCTCCGAATCAATCTCCGATCCACGTGCTGCTTTTGCTTCTGCAGATTCTTTCCCCTACCATGAGTCTCGACACTCTGAAGAACATCAATCACACTAGTTATGCTGTAATCCAAGTCAAAAACAGACACAGGCACAACCCTAACAAAATCTAGTGCAACCGTTTTGTTTGTTTTTAAAAAAATATAAATATACACATTAGAGGTGCCCCTACTAATGTAGCCCCACATCAATTAAAAAATCAGTTCAGTGTGCCATGTCAACCAGAAACTGACTCTGTTGGGCTCAATTTAATAGTAAGGACCGAATTGTTGTAATTTTCACAAAATAGGACCCAATTGAGACGCTCAGGAAGAAAAAAACCAAATTGAGATTCTATCTGAAAATAGAAACTTCCTGAATGATTAAACCAATATTTTAATATTGTTTTTTAATTTTATAATTTAAAATATATGAATAGATAATGCTTATCTAAATAAGCTTTATCAATTAAAAGAGAAAATAGATAAGGCCTTCTTAAATAAGCGTTATATATGTGAATACAATAGATAATGCGTTTTATATTAAGCGTTGTCTATGATTATTAAAAAGATTTCAGTTCGCGCTTCTCCTTCGACCTTATTCATTTATGCTTAGACGATATTCGTGTTTCTCTCTGCTTAGACGTTTTCACCTGCGTATGCTTTCATCAGTGTGTTTCCTTCGTTTTTCTTCAGTGCAAAGTGCCTCAAGCTGTAGGGCTGTCGTTTTTCACGTTCCCTCTTTCTCATTCTCTTCTCTATTTCGTTTCTGGTTATTCGTTTCTGCTTACATCCTCTGCCCTTTTCATTTGCGTGTGGCATTAGTGCGTGTGGCTTTCATTAGTGCGTATGGCATCTTTGCTCCTTCGTTTCAGTTGTCGTTTTCATAAGTGTGTGTTGCCTCAAGTTGTAGGACTCCTTCATTTCAGGGCTGTCATTTTAGGTATCACGTTCCCTCTTCCTCCTTCTCTTCTCTATTTCGATTCTTCTTTGCCCTATTTTCGTTTTGAAGGGAATGGACATAAAAAAATAGCAGAATGATAACAATGTATTAAGCCCAATGTTGTCGTTTGGCTCTTTGGTATATTTTGATTGAATAGAAATCTTAACCTTGATTGAAATTGAGTTTAGTTTGTGTTTCAAATTTCTACTTGCAATGATTTTGGAGCAAAGGTAGGTGAAGATTTTTTTGGCATATGGGTTGTGTTATAGTTAAGGGTTGATGCAAAAACTCTTCAAAATAGTTAGGAAGGAGTTCAATCCAAGAAAAATGGATTCGATAGTCTAGGCCTGTGAGTGAACCAAGTCTGATCATTAGGTTCTGCATAAAACATGGTAAATTTATTGTCTGGAGAGCCTTCCAGACAATTAATTTGATTAGAGTGAAATTGAGTTAAGGGTTGCTGCAAAAACTCTTCAAAATAGTTATGAAGGAGTTAAATCCAAGAAAAATGGATTCGACAATCTAGACCTATGAGTGCACCAAGTCTGATCATCAGGATCTACATAAAACATGGTAAATAAATAGTTAAGAGTGTCTTCCACTCTCAACATAAAAACCTTGAAAATGTCCTTTAACAAAGTTCTAAATTCAAAGTAATTTCACTTCTTTTTCACTTTAAACTTCTCCAAGCAAAGCAATAATAAAAGCAACTTATGATAAGAAAAAACATGTCACTGCTAATGGTAAGCTTGACTACACGAAGGGAGGATGTTTGAGTTAGTGAAATTAGATTAGATTTTGGGTATCATAGAGTTTATGATGTCTGTGGTATTTTCTTATAGTGATTTTTTTGTACCAGGCAGTATTACATTTTGTTATTTCTCTTTCTTTTCTATTCTACTGAAGGCAGTGCTTCGTTTTAAACAAGATAGAGAACTGTGTTACTAGTGTGAGTTGGGACATTAGCCTTGATATTGTGATAGTATATTTCTTCTGGTTTGTGTATTTCTAAGTCCATATAGCTTGCTGGCTAATCTTCTCGTGGGGTAGGTTTAATTAAATAACTTTATGAAGTGTAGATTGTAGTAGTCTTTGTTTTTATGGGGTTGCATTGCTTAGAGTAACGAGTGATTGCATGTAAAATGGTTAGTAAATTAGGTTGTGCAGAAAAGGTTAATGTCATAGATTTTTCTTCATGAATATTGTTTTGTGTGCTAAGTACTTTTGCTTTTAATGAGTTCACGTGACTTTTTCTAGTTGATACTTTATGCAAAGAAAAAAGTCCAGTGGTTATTTTCTTGTTGTTAAGTACCTTAGGTTTATAATAATTTTATGAAATAACTCTTTTTATAATGAAATAATAGAACCTGTAATGAATGCATGCTAAATAACCTTAAAATTACAGTAATTTTCAATAAAATATCTCAGAATTGGCGATAACTATTTTAGTTATATACTTGTAGTACATATTTGTATTCTACATTCTTTAATGGTTTAAATTATGTATGGGGCACTAATCCTATTTTGTGTAGGATTGGATTCTTGCTAAATGATTATCACTTGTTCCTTTTAATTATATTTGTTGGTATGCAATTGTCTCTGTTACTAGTATATTGAAAGTATAAAGGTTGAAGGGTTTTTTTTAATACACATGGATCAATTTGGGAAGCATGTTGAAACTGATACATGTGATAGTCAGTTCTGTTTTAAATTATTTTCTTTTGGATGCACTAGTAGTTAACAAAAGTGAAGTTATGTGGATGAGTATTTTTTCTATGGTTATGTATTTTTTCTTGTTTGCTTTTCTTCCAAAAATTCTTTATTCAACAATAGTATTTTTTTCCTTTAGTTCTTTCACAATGTCAGAATCCCCCATCTTCTAAGCCATCAACTCCTTTCTGTATACTAGAATCACTATGTACACTGTTTACAATATCCTCCATCAAGTGAAAGGTAATAAGTTGTCTTCTGACTTTATGAATTCTGCACATTTCTTCCTATAAAATCCAACTATGCGTTTTGGGCCACGTCATAAACATCATGTCAGAGATATAAAACTATTCCTTGGACCTCCAATTAACAAGTTAAGCTTTTGAGAATATAGAAATCTGTTTTGCGATATTTTGTTGACAATACAAGATCATATTGCTAAAATACCCTGAACTAATTTAAGTGTTATGCCTTTGTATTTATTATAATGAAATAAACATAATTAGTATATTCTTGATTGTGATAATTAAATTGTTGAATAACCTTATGTGACCTTTAGTTCTCGTTGTGGCTGCCAGTATTGTACTAGTTAGGTAAATAACTTGTATTCTTGAATGGTTGAAGACTTATTTCCTTGTTGCATGGTAATGATTAGTTAAATAACATGTATTATTGTGAAATTGGTTGGAGAAGTATATGGTTGTTATGAAACTATAACTTATTATTAAGAGTTTAAACTTGTATATGGTATATAGTTATTTGTTATCATGTACTGAAACTGTTTGGAGTATACTAGAGTTTTGGTTCTTTTTATGTTCAAATTATCAAAATGTTTTTTAATTTTGGAATTCTAGTGCCCAAGACAACCCAACGACAATGATTGTGGGTATTATGTGTGTCAATATATGAAGGAAATTATTACATACTGTGCAGAAGGAACAATTCCAACTGATGTAAGTTATCTTTATCATCATATAATTAATTTGTAGTAATATTTAATTAACTAATTCTATATTATTTTTCTTTCTTGCAGTATTTTTCTAGTTGTAGATGTCAACAATATCATGAAAGTCAAATCATTGAAGTTAGAGAAAATTGGTGTTTACATGTATTTAGTACATGCTTATAGGTTATGTTAGGGTGATGTACATGCTTATAAGTACTAATATGATATATATGTTATGGTTGTATATATTATCTTATAAAAGAATGTTATGTCATGACATGTACTACACGATTAAATTTTGAAATATTAGTGTACCAATAATTTTATTTATATTAATGAATATTCTTTTTGAGACATTTGTCATATTTTTCTCAATATTTTATATTTTTTTGTATATAATAGAACGAATATATAGTGTGGATTTGTACATAATAGAACCAATATTTTATATTTTATTCTAAAAATAATTATTTTTTTTTAAATTTGAACCAAAAGATAGTGGGTTTTTAAAGAAGTGTTATCTATTGCCAGTCACATATAGATATCGTTTTTCTAAAGAAGCGTTGCACGCATAGATAGGGCTTAAAAAACATTGTCTATTAATAGATAGTGCACGCATAGATAAGCGCTATCTATGATAAAAAAAAAAAAAAGCGCTATCCATACACTTTTTTGTAATAGTGATTCCAATTTCATAACCAAATTTGGAGATTAAAAACATATTTAACCCAAAAATTTAATAGGAACTGAATTGAAAATATCCAAATGTGTGAGAATCAAGCTTATATTTCCTTTATATAACAATATTTTTTTGTTGCTAACTGTTGAATATAGTGAAAAATTATATATAAGATTAATCTTCTTGTGTTGAATATACACCTAAGGTATTATAATACAAGAAAGTCCAAAATACAAATAAAAAATAATATACAAAACTAACTAAAGATAGAAAATAAAAATAATATATCTAACACTAACAAATCAATAAAAGAGAAGAGAAGTAACTTGTATGATTTCTAAATATATAACAAAATTTGTGATTTTATTAATGTTTCGAAGGGTAGAAATTATATTTTAGTGCTTTTTAATTTTTTCTATATTATGCCTATAAACGTTTTTGATCGAAATACCATATTTGTTCTATTAATATATTTTTTATTGCCAATAAAAAAGAAAATGTTGTTAGCATATAACAAATCTCAATGAATTTTTTTTTGTTTAAATTAATTATATAAAGTGCTAGCTAATGATATAATAACATTCCATTTAAAATTAATTCTTTATATTTGTTACGTGTCTTATCTAATGGATGCAAGCGCTATACTTATGCTCTTCGTTTAATAAATTTTTGCTTGAACTTACACAAAATGTGTATATTTCGTCTAATAAAATTTTATTTACACAAACAATAAATATACTTTGTTGGAACACAAGTCTTGAGCATTTTATGGTATACATCAAACTTATAAATGTAGGACCTTTCAACATTTTATCTTCATCAAAGATCCTTTAAAGAACATCCAAAAAAACAACTTTTGTGAAAAAGGAAGAATATCAATATCAAACTGCATTTTTCATATATAACATTGAATTCAATTTCAATAAGAAAACATAAAATTTGCAAATAATTCTTGGGACAGGAAATGGGTGAGAGGTGAATAAAAGAATTTGAGAAAGATTTAGTGCACTTATGTAACAAGTCATTCAAATTACAATGACTTCCTTTAATAGAACCCATATTATATATAATGAAGGATTCTAAGTGAGGTTTAAATTTTGCTTGTCAGTGAACTCTCATGAAATTGGTTAGGATTGGTAACTCAATACCTCTCACTAATACTATGGACTCTGTTGGTGTAATCACTGAAACAATTGAGGGACCCCACAAGACTTAGCTGAGGTCACAACACATGAAGGAAGACCGTAGAGAGCATCACGTTTGCCTCAACGTTTTTTTAATTTTGTTGTGACGTGTCCTGGTCCCAGCACAAAGGGGAATTCTGTTATGAGTACATGATGGGGATGAAATCTTGCTTATTTGCTCTTTTAACTTTTCTCCATGTAAAATGGTTATGCCAAAAGTGCTTGTTATATAACACATTGTTAATGAAAGGGAAAAGGCAGACTTTATGCCAAAAGGCAGTACCTTTCATTGGTGCTTTCATTCGGCTTACTCACTCCATGTTGTCTTCTCACGTTGACGAACTCTCTAAAATAAACAAACAGCTCGAACAACTTCTCTTATCCCAAGCAAATTTTGCTAATGCCCTTCATGATATCTTAGCACGCACCACTCTACTTGAATCTAAAACCCCCCAACAATCACACTACCACACCATCCCACGACCCATCAAATTCGATCTCCCAACCTTTGACTGATTTGACGCATTAGGATGGATTTTCAAGGTGAACCAATTCTTTGAATATCACCAAACACCACTTGAACAACGTATACATGTCTCCTCCTTCTATCTTGAAGGCCCAGCCTTGGCATTGTTCCAGTGGATGTTTAACAATGGTCTCCTCACTTCGTGGGATGCTTTTTTGCGCGCATTGGAATTGTGATTTGCCCCATCCAAGTATGAAGACCCCATAGCCGCCATATGTAGGCTTTCACAAACCCAAGGATTCCATGAATATTTCTCTGAGTTTGAGACTCTCGCCAATTGTATCTCTGATTTTCCTTCTTCTCTTTCACAAACCCAGGGACCCCATAGCCCTTTCCATATGGACTACAACGACTCATTTATGTGTTTTATGTGGAACAATTCCTTAGTGGAGTTACAAAGAAACCAGGACTCAAATCCCATGCCTATCTCAGCCCATTAACTCAAAAGACTACAAACCACCAATAGAGTAGAGGCTCTATTCCAACTTTCCGTACAACCTCTCCCCCCAACACCTTTACCCTATCCCCACGACACTACCTCTAATCCCGAACCAACCCTTACACACCCATTGCTTCCCAACGCCTCTGAACCTCAATTACAAGGTCTTATTTCCAAATATTCCTTATTGTTCACCATTCCTACAGCTCTCCCCCCTTCACGCCCCACCGACCATTCTATTAACCTCACCCCAAATTCATCCCCCATCTCTGTTCACCCATACTGATACCCTCACTTTCAGAAGCATTAAATCGAATCTCAGGTTCAAAAGATGTTGGATTTCAGTTTTATTGTGCCCAGTAATAGTCTTTTCTCTTCCCAGTCCTCCTGGTTAAAAATAAGGATGGCACTTGGCGTTTTTGCGTGGATTACAGAGCATTAAACTCCATCACCATAAAAGGTAAATTCCCAATTTCTACTATTGATGAGCTTCTTGACGAGCTGGGTAATGTCTGTTGGTTCTCAAAATTACACCTTCTTTTGGGCTTCCATCAGATTTTAATAGTGCCCAAGGACTCAAGGAAGACCGCTTTTCATACTCATGATGGTCACTTTGAGTTAGAGTTATGCCTTTCGGGCTCTGTAACGCCCCCTCCACCTTCCAGGAAACGATGAATGATTTCTTTCGACCTCACTTACGTAAGTTTATCATTGTTTTTTTCGATGATATTTTGGTGTATAGTCCCTCTTTGGATTCTCATATTACACATCTTGATATCACATTTGATCTACTGTATTCAAATCATTTTAAGTTGAAAGGTAGCAAGTGTTTGATTGGACGTCATTCTATTTAGTACTTGGGGTATATCGTTTCTCATCAATAGGTACAACCCGACCCTGATAAACTCGAAGCAGTTCGCAATTGGCCTAAACCTGCTACGATCAAATTGCTCCAAGGCTTCTTGGGCCTTACTGGATTCTATAGAAAATTCGTCCAGGGATATGCCTCCATCACTCATCCTTTGACCAAGCTGTTAAGAAAAGATGCATTGCTTTGGAACGATGAGGCCCAATATGCTTTTGAAAAGCTCAAGTAGATACTCTTACAGGAACCTGTACTGGCGATCCCTAATTTTGAATCCACATTTGTTATTCAAACTGATGCTTTAGGTGTGGGAATGGGTGCAATTTTATCTCAACAGGGTCAACCGGTCGCTTATTTCAGAAAGCAGTTTTTCCCCAAAATACGCAACTCATCCACATATGTAAGAGAATTATGTGCAATCACATATGCTATCTAGAAGTGGCGTCAATACCTGCTTGGCCGTCATTTCATAATCCAAACAGATCATCGTTCCATCAAGGAGCTTATGCATCAGACTATCCTCATCCCAGAGCAACAGAAATATCTTTTTAAGTTGCTTGACTATGACTTCGAAATCCAATATCATGCAGGAAAATATAACATTGTTGTTGATGCCTTCTCACGTACTAATGTTACCAAGAGTTCCTTGATGGTCATAACAATTCCTCAACTTGACTTCCTGGATACCCTTAAATCTTCCCTTACTGCGAATGATGAATTTCAGGATCTTAAGGGTAAAATCTCTGCTACACCAAGTGATTTTCTTCACTACACAGTTCACCAGGATTTCATCACCTTCAAGAACAAGATATGACTACCTGAATCTAATCCTTTTATTCCCTTATTCCTCTATGAATTCCACTCAACATCAATGGTTGGGCATACGGGTGTTGCTCGCATACTCAATAGGTTATTAGCTCAATTCTATTGGAGGACTATTCTTAAGGATGTTCAGGATTCTGCAGTCAAGTGCTCAGTTTGTCAACAGATAAAGATTCCTACTCAGCGAACTTCGGACCTTTTGCAACCAATACCACCACCTTCGCATTGCTGGAAGGACCTCTCTTTAGATTTTATTGTGGGTCTTCCATCATATAAAGGTTTCACAACAATCTTAATGGTGGTTGACCGTTTCTCAAAGGGGGCTCACTTTGGTCTGCTTCCCCGATCCTTCACAGCCTTATCAGTTGCTGAGTTGTTCATCAATATTGTTTGTAAACATCATGGCATCCCTCACAGCCTCATTTCGGATCGTGATCCGATCTTTCTTAGCCAATTTTGGCGGGAGCTCTTTCGTTTGAATGGCACTAAGCTTCGAATGTCAACAACTTATCATCCTCAAACTGGTGTGCCAAACAAAGTGTTGCAACAGTACTTACGTTGCTTTTTTCATGACAAACCATCTCAATGGGGAAAATTCCTAGCTTTGGCAAATTGGAACTTCAATACCTTTATCAACTCCTCTACGGGATTCACTCCTTTTAAGATTATGTTCGGCTTTCCACCACCAACATTGCCTAAAATCATCACTGCGGATACTTGTAACGCTGTAGTACAGTATGAACTCTCTTCTTGTGAAGAAATTTTATGCAAGCTTAATTCCAACTTAAAGAAAGCCCAAGAATCAATGAAGCATTGGGCTGACTCCTCTCGACGTGATCTCCATTTCAACGTTGGTGAACAGGTCTATGTTCGTTTGCGACCTTGCCGCCAAGTCTATGTCACTGGCCCATCTTCGAGTAAATTGTAGAAGCGATATTTTGGGTCATTCCAAATTACCAACAAGATCGGCGAACTAGCTTATGAGTTGCCATTGCCCGCAACAGCAAAAATACACAATGTATTCCATGTATGTCTGTTACGACCTCATAAGGGACCCCTTCCTTCTTCTCCTCTCCAATTACCATCAGAAATTCATGATAAACAACCAGTTCTAGAACCCACTGCCATTATTGATTGGAAACGGGATTCATCTTCTACGGATTCGCATATTTTGGTCCTAGTCCAGTGGCAAGGCATGCCCCTAGAAGAAGCCAGTTGGGAACTATGGTCACAGTTCAAAGACCAATTCCACCTTGAGGACAAGGTGTTACTCGAAACGGGGGGAGATGTTAGGATTGGTGTAATCACTGAAACAATTGAGGGGACCCCACAAGACTCAGCTGAGGTCACAACACATGAAGGAAGGCCGCAAAGAGCATCACGTTTGCCTCAACGTTTTTCTGATTTTGTTGTGACGTGTCCTGGTCCCAGTGCAAAGGGAAATTATGTTATGAGGACATTATGGAAAAGGAATCTTGCTTATTTGCTCTTTTAATTTTTCTCCATGTAAAATGGTTATGCCAAAAATGCATGTTATATAGCACATTGTTAATGAAAGGGAGAAGGCAGACATTATGCAGAAATTACTTTCCTCTATCAAAATTCTTTACTTTTCTTTGTATTCTTGCTAAATTTTCTCCTGACAATACCTTTCAAAATCACCCCTCCATTTTGATATTAAGCGTCAAAAGCTGAGTCCAATGTAATGAAAAATAAGAAATAATGAAGCAGATCGAAGGAGGATAAGAAATAACAATACGGAAGAATAAAGACAAATTGCCTAAATCACAAAAGAAGATGAACTGCTTTCTACGTAAAAATTGAAATCAGGACTTTCCGTATATGTTACAAAGTTGATGTTAGGCATATGAGGAAGAATAAAATATAAAAGCAATATGAAAAGAAGACTGTCCAATTTTTTGTCTTTTCTTTTTCCCTGTTAATTCTGTCTTTCGAAATTCTCCTGGAGCTAATAGACAGAAACTGTAATTTCTTTATCATTTCAAATCGCCTAGGTGCAATTGATAAGCTGGTTCACGGGCCTTTGGCTAGGAAGATAAAAAGCTTATCAGTTTTAGAAGAACCGTGGTAGAAGGCATAAGGCCTATATGCTCATGGAGTTTCCCATGCTAACTCCAGACAGTTTAATGGATCAATCTTATTCTCCTGAGTTATTCTCTTTTTCCCCTTTTCCCATATAAGATGTTTGAAGCACTTCGAAATTTCAGAACTTTCCCTCACTTCCTCGGCCATTTGGCCATGAGGCTCAGCTTTGTGCACATGAAAATATGAGCTGTTTAGCACTTATTTTCCCGAAAGTAATACGAAGCTCAGCACACTACTTGATGCTTACTATTCTGCTATGAAAAAATTATGCAAGGTTGAACTGTTTAGCAGGTTACAAGTATGCATCTTGAAAAGTAAAGAAAAGAAATATGAGAATATTATGAATTTATGACATTCCAAAAGTATGAAAAGAAAAGAAATTCATGGCAGTGATTAAACTGAGCTGAATTTCATCCTAAAATTTTATTTGACTTCCATAAATATGTCATCTGAATTGGCGTTAAAGATAGAATTTACTTGCCAGAACTCAATCCATAGGTTCTGAAGCTTCTCTTATTCATATTTGATCTCTGCGGACCCAGTGGAACCATTTACCACTGATGAAACCACGCCACTACTCTGATCTTTTGCATCAAAAGCCTTGAATGGATGATATCCTTTCTTCCAGTTCTTTCTCATTCAGTGCATTGGAGTGAGTGCAGAAAAGTGGTTATGAGATGAGATTCACTCCTTTCAACATATACAGTCAATATTCAGCTTTTCAAATGCATAATAAGCAGTATGAGAAATTCAACCTCTGCATGCTGGGATATAGCTTTCAGATGAATTCAACCCAAACCAGTCAAATACAAAAGTGATGACATCCTAGAGGGCACTACATTACAATGGACAGGTGCAGTTTCTCCAAACCAATCCAGCTTGTCTGAAAAATAAATACCACCCTTCTTGTCATTAATTTAATTGACCTCAACCAGCTGTTTGATTGATTTTATATAAAACAATTATAAACATGTGTTTAGAAAACATGAATGGATAACATTACTTCAATCTACCCCTCTAAATGAAATTTCAGTGGAAATTATCGGTCTTCCATATTCACCACAGTACTAAGCAGAATCTTGACACTGACCGCATAGAAAAACTGTTAAGAAAAATAAAAGACCATTACTCAGGAAATTGACATGAATGCTCACGGTAAATAACATATATAAAAAATGTTAGGTTTCCTTTACACTTGCAATTCCAGTCAAGTATGAAACTGAACAACTAACTTATATTTAAGACTTGTTGAATGCAATATTAATTAAGTTAAATTTGAAAGGAGAAAGACAAGAAATGAAACATAACACAGACAAAAATAGTTTTTCATGGTTAGAGGTTGATGATGTAAGTGAACGAAGGAGAATTACCTTCTCATTCAATCCATCTACCGTCAATCTTTATCCCACGGACATGACAGATTTTAGGCCAAATTTGACGGTCCATTTTGTGGCATCGTTGTTTCAGCAAGGGACATTGATATATGATTAATTTTATTAGAGAGAGAGGCAGCTTTTCTCCCGCAATGTTCTCCAGCTTTTGACACCTTTGAATGTTTAATTCTTGGAGTGATGTGAGATGGAGAAGGCCCTGCTAATCCAACGTTTCCAGACTAGACAAATCACATAGATCAAGATATACAAGGGAGGGAGGCAGCAAACTGTCCTTTGGGAAGGATTTGATGCCATCACATGGACCCCACACATCGACAGAGGTAACCATGTCCATGCATTCCCATGCTGGGTTGCTCAGTAGTTTCACACAATCTTTTATAGAAACTGTTCTCAAGTTGGGTGACATACCTCCTCCAGGGAATGACTCAATTTGATGACAGTTGGATATTCCAAGATATTCTATCTTTGGGAGAAAAGTTCCCATCTGATCGGGCAACGATTTCAACTTGTCACAATTATAAACACAGAAATGAGTCAAATTGGGCATACACAATCCTTCTCCCGGGAATGATACAAAGTTGGGACAGTGACCAATATCAAAAGAGTTCAGACTCTTCCACAACTCTGACTCTGAGACCAAAAGTGATTCCATATTTTCACAGTTTGTGATTAGAAGACTAGTGAGATTTGGGAAGATAGCCAATGGAAGAGACGTGAGCGAATCACAACTATTATTTATTGAAAGTGATTTCAGTAATTCGTGTTTGTGTTGCATCGGAAATTTCATTTTGGTTAAACCACTGATATGAAGACTTTTCAGCGATGCTGTAAGACGATCACCTGGAAAAGATATGGGTGACGAACAATTCATTAAGAATAAAGAATGGAGGCAAGTAGGTTGGATGATAGTGATGGCCTCCATCATGGACTCCACCACTGGACCTCCTTCTACATGTATACTTTCGACCAAAAGAGGAAACGCATGAAACTCTACTTTGTTGCCGTTACGTATGTCTAACTTTCGAAGGGAGGGAGCCATTGGGACAGAAGAGGCAAGAAACTCGCAATTTCTAATCCTGAGAGTTTGCAGAGCAGGTAGATGTTTTGGCAAATCTCCCCTTAGGTTGTGGCAGTCTGTAATATAAAGATCCTTAAACACAGGAAAAGCTTCTGAATCAAAAGCATTCCACTCCTCCCAACAAGGCATACGGGAAATGCAGAGAGATTCAAGGGAGGCAAAAGGTATTACAGATGAACCATCTACCTTCCTATAAAAACCTGCGTCGATGGTCTTCACGGAATTCATGTCTGAAATAATGAGGTCCTTGAGGGATGGTAGTTGCCCAAGTGAAGGAAGTATGCAACAGTTCTTACAATTATATAAACCTATAAATGTCATGTAGCGGTAGGAAATACTTCCCACCCATTCCGGAAATCTGCTTCCTTTATAACCATTTATTGACAACAACTCCAAGTCTTGGTGCGGTTCTAACCTGTTGAGTACATCTAACTCATTTTGGACGTCAATGCTACTGTCGTTAGCTCTAGACCATTCCAAGGATAGATGGTTAATATAATTCTTATGCATTATCCTGGCTTCTAATGCTTCTTCGCCTTCGGTAACGTTCTCCAGTGCCTTAATAGCAAAAGAACCACGAAGATTTGAAAGTCCTCCCAGTTCTTTGATGCTATTCTCTATATGCTTGCCCACAATATAAAAGTCCAAATTCTGTAATTGATTTAGTTTTCCCATTCTTTTAGGCATCTCTTTTATGGAAGTAGCATCAATTTCAAGATGACGCAAGTTTACAAGATTTTGCATGGCACTAGCAACTTAGTCAGCTCTGAACAACAAGACAGCTTCAAAGTTTGTAGATTGCACAAATTACACAGTGACTCCGGCAGCGTTTCTATACTTGTATACGAGAGATTTAGATAACGCAGATGTATCAATTCACCAACTGAATCAGGCAGAGCAAGTTGACTTTGGAAGTCGCAAAGCGATAAAACTCTCAAGTACTTAAGCCTTGACACTATAATACGCGGTGCCGTTTCGTTGTTGAATGGGGAATCTTTAAAACTGATTAGCAAGAAAGTTCTTGGAAATTTTACTGTGTCAAAAACTTCAATATCCGATACTGGATCACTGAATCTAGTAAATGACAAATGACGAGTTTTTCTATTGATTTTGGTTTTTTTTCCAAGTTCATCTGCTCTAAAATAGAATTCCCTGCCAAGGAATGCTGCTAGATCATGCATGAGGTCATGCATTACAAAGAAATCACCCCCAGTTTTAGGATTTGTACATTGAAAAAAGGATATCGAAACCAAATCATCAAAATACTCGTGATCAACTTCTTCTAAAGTCTTTCCGTTTTTTGGTGGTTTTACAATATCTTCTGCCATCCACAGCTGGATCAGTTCATCTTTTAAAAATTCATAATCTTTGGGGTACAGTGAGCAATAAACAAAACACTGTTTTAAATGTGGAGGGAGATAATTATAACTAATTCTGAGTGCTGGAATAATTTCACACTGACCTCCAGGAAGTTCCCAAATGTCACTTTGAAGTACATTATTCCAATCCCTAATAGTCTGCTTTCTTCTCTACATTCCTCCAAGTGACTGTGCCGCTAACGGCAACCCATTGCACTTTTTAACAATCTCCTTTCCAATCTTTTCTAGAGTTCCTCTAGTCTCACTGGCTTCAGAGAGAGGAAATGCATGGTTTGCAAACACCAACCAACAATCATCATTTGACAGTTTGCTTAGATGATACACTTCAACATTATGAAAAGGCACTGCAGCAGCTACATTTTCATTGCGGGTTGTGATCAAAACTTTACTGCCCCTGATCCCGCTTAGAAATGGTTTTGTAAGACTCCTCCAATTGTCACAATCCTCGATCCAAACATCATCCAAGACAATCAATAATCTTTTACCTTTCAGTTTGTCCATCAACTCAAGTTGAAGAGCATTTAGATCACTCAATTTACAAGGCTTTCGGGTAATTTCCTCTATCATGCTTCTTGTGACCTTCACAATATCAAATATATCAGAAACACAAACCCATGCCTTTAAATCAAAGTTCTGCTGCTTCAATTTGTCATCGTTGAACACAGATCTTGCCAAAGTGGTTTTTCCAACCCCACCCATGCCTACAATAGGGATCATAGACACTTTTTCACCATTGGTGTTATCCTCTAACACCAATTTCATTATGGCCTCTTTACCTTTATCTCTACCGTAGATAGCATATCCATCTTCCAAAGATGTTGGCTGAGCTTTCCATGGCCTGTAGCTCTCCACTGGAATCTCCTTCAAATCAAGACTGTCTTTTTGTTTTAGAATGTCATCTAATCTTTCAACTATGTCTTCCAACTTACTAATGCTAAACATCTTCTTCGTTTTGAAAAGGAGAGAAAATGCATTGCTTACCTCCTTTTGAGTTGCAGCTTTAGTAGAAACTTCATCAAGTAAGTCATCAACTTCATAGACAACGTCTCTGATAAGATCGAGCCACTCTTTGACATTGTGATCTGTGATTTGTCTATTCTCAGCATCCAAGCACAACTCTAACAACTATCAGCTGGGTTTTCACCTTTTGAAGCAACTTGTCAGGTTTCTTTCCTCGGATAAAGTTGAGAACCTCAGGGGAGGCTAGCCTGTCGAAAATAACGTCAATGAAAGCAGAAAGGAGCGCACCGCCTACCACAGCTAATGCCATGATCTCAACAGAAAACAAGTGATGATCAGAGTGGCAAACAAAAAACGCAAAGGAAAGGAATTGGCTGCAAGAAACTGGGCTGGTTCTGGTTGAGTTGAACTGATGGGAGGACACTTTACTTAACACTTTTCATTTCAACTTTCTACTGTCCGTCCGTACCTTCCACGAAGGTAAACCGTTGGATATGTATTAAAAGTTCTAATGGTTGAGATTGAAGATGCTTAGTTGAAAAGCCTGCTGGTTTGTCGATGCCTCTTGAAAATTCACATATAAAATTAAAAATTCAACTGTTGAAAATCAAGACATGTTAAATGAAATTAATAGTTTATTTTGTAGAAGTATTTCTAATCTAAATTTTCTTCGGGTAAAGTATATAAATTGATTTTACCAAGCTTTTTTTTATTTGCTTCGTGTAAGTATTGCAAAAGTAATTATAGAATTTAATCAATTGAGTATTTTTTTTTTCTTTCATATAGTATTTGAAGATGAATTGGAATTTTTGGATTGTAGATACCTGCTCACTGTGGCAATTATACTGGAGTTTAAATGATTTGTCAAGTTTATGAATTTTCATCTGGAAAAACATGATTCACCCAAGAACCGCTGAGTTGATTGATTTTGTTGGAGATCAGGTTTGATATCCTTTCTTCTCCCATCAAATTCATTTTATTGAAGTTCTGTTTCTAAACCCAAATTCAGTGTTGAAATCGAACTTCACTGAACAATTTCACAACATTAATCACTCAAAAAAATGAAGAGTGAGTTAGACTTATTGAAGTTCTGTTTCTAAACCCAAATTCAGTTCTCTGAATCAAATTCAGTGTTGAAATCGAATTTCATTGAACAATTTCACAACACTAATGTTAGGGTATAAGGCGAAAAGTAACGAGAAGGAGAAGAAAGGTAGGAGGGAAGTGAGGCCAAACAGTATTGACCGTAAAGGCCGAACCGTGGAAGGCATGGAGAGGTAAGGTCGAACGGTGGACAAGGGAGAACGGTTAGACCGGATGGTGGACAAAAGGGAGCGATCAGGCCGAACGGTGTACAACGGGAAGCAACCAGGCCGAACGGTGGAGGCAGGAAGCGACCAGGCCGAACGGTGGGAAGCAGGGAAGGACCTGAGACGAACGATTGAAGAATCACCATCTTAATTGCGCAGCGGTTAGGGGGCGAGAGCTAATTACAGTAAAAGGAGCCACAATAGGAGAGAATATTTTTAATTAGAGTAAATAAATATATATCCTAGGGATTCAATATAAGATATTTATAATTAAGGATATATCCTAGGATAATATACCGGGGATATTTATATTAAATATAGAGATATTTATATTAAATGCATATATATTCTAGGAAAATATTTAGTAAGAGATGGGGCGGAAAATAATTAGTATAAATAAAGCTAGAGTCTAGGGTTAAGGATATGTTTTTGATTATTGAGTTTTGTGACAGACATTATTGTCTTGTGAGAGAAATTATGCTCCCGAATAATTGATGGAGGTTATGCTCCCAATTATTGTGTACTTTTGTTTATTCAGATATTATCATCAATAAAAGATATTCATTCGTTCAATTTCATTCTTTCATTATTTTTTTCTTGTTGTGAGTGTGTGAGAGGGTGATTTCGTTACATCTCCTACTCGGATACGTAACAACTAATTAATCACAAAAAAATGAAGAGTAAGTTAGACTTGCAAGTAATGATTAAAAGTGTGGATTGGAAACTTGATACTTCTGTTTGGTGTTATCTTTTTGGGAAGGAATAAAATTCTAAACTTATTTTTGTAAGCAACCAATGATAACTTAAGTGTTATTGATGCTTTTAATATAATAATAATAATATGATTTTGTTTTAGAATTAGAAATAAGTTTCTTAGTAGTCTTTTGCTGGATATGAAATGTTAGAAACCTGTTTGGTTTCAGGTTGTAACATATCTCTTATTGTTATCAGTATCTTTAGTTATCCCAATAATAGATAGAATGAGGAAAACTGCTGACAACATTTACAGACTCTTCAGCTGCAACCATCGCATTCTCCTTTTTTTGCCTTATGATGTCTAACACTATCAACTATCATATCAGGATACAAACCATCACCACAAGCTAATACATAAGCACCCTTAATAGTTAAAACTTTCTCCTATCACTGAATATAAGTAATGAACTTTCTGTTTAGTATAAGAAATTTAGAATGCTCCTTTCCTTTTAAGTTTTTGCACTTGTTGCAATGGTTAATAATTCAAGTGAGTGTGAATCCACATTGAATAGAAATGAAAAATTTAAATGAAAAAAGACCTACAAATCTGTTGCTTTAAGGTTGAAAATATTAAAGTGTAAGACAAATTCTAAAAGAATAAAGAAAATCCTAACATAGAAGTATTGAAATGTAATACAAATTTTAGAATATTGTAGAAAAGCCTAAGATAGGAATGTTGAGTCAATGGATATCGATTTTGCGCAACGGAAATATTAAAACACAAAGTACGATACTGATTGTTAAATGCAAGGAGCTTGTTCGGTCAATTTAAAAAATGGTTCTTTTAATTTTCTTATAAACTTTTTATCAAACAGTTGATGAACAGAAAATATAAAGAGTGTAGGGAGTAGAAAAATCACAAATTATTTTTATCCTGGTTCGAATCAAAATTTTCTACGTCCAGTCGTTAATCACTATTAACCTTTTTCACTAAAAACAGTTTTACAGTTACAATATAGTGAATGAAAATAATAATAAGAAAAACACCTTCCTTCGACAAACGAACAGAAAGAATGCAGCAAGAACCTTCCTTCGACAAATGAACTGGAAGAGCTTCCTTCGACAAACGAACCGGAAGCAACAACTCTACCAACTTGAAGAGAACCGCTTCGACCTTTAACACACAAAGCGCGAACTTCTCCTATTCACAAGACTTGACAAGAGCAATGAACTAACACTTGAGAACTGCCTCAGATCACATTGTATTCTCAAATGGCTTAGCTCTGAACTTTCACTCTCAAAGAACTTCTCTTAGGCACACTACTCTAATACTCTCAAATTGAAAAGTTACTTTCTAAGAGTTGTGTAAAACACTATTTATAGCTACGGTTCGTGCAGGGTCAGAAACTGAAAAAGACATATTGCAACTACCAGTAATAATCGATTATTGTAAATGATAATCAATTATCTGCAAGACTTGGAATAATTAGAATATTTACTCTTTAACCGATTGGTTCAAGTTCTTCACCTCCTTCCACCGTTTGGCTCGAGCCCTACTGCCTTCTACCGTTCGGTCTTCAACTATGTTTGGCCTAAGCCCTTATCACCTTTTGTCGTTCGGCTTGGTTACTTATAGCTTTCAAACGTTCGATTTGATTCCTCACTGCATTTCATTGCTCAGTCCGAACTGTTCCGGTCTCGAAAAGCCTTTCGTGGTCTAGGTCATGCCCTCCTCCTCTACTCGGTCCTTACTGTTCGGTCTTGGTCATACCTCGCTTGGTCTTTCCCATGGCTTTCCACCACTCGGCTTGATTCCTTACTGCCTTCCATTGTTCGGTTACCTTCTTCTTCTCTCACACAGATTTCCACCCTCGGCTTATTTCTCGTATACCTTCCAACACTTAACATTTTATTCTAGTGTTTGTTGGACTCGATACCGTTCGGCTTCTTTACAAATTCGTTCGGTCTGTAACTGTGTTCGGCTTGTGTTCGACACCATTCGGTCATTAAATGTTCGACCTGTGTTTAGCCTATGTTCGGCCTCCATCTGTTAGTGATTGTTCGGTCTTTTAGCTTTGTTCAGCCTTCTACTATTTTTGGCCATCATCTGCTATACACTGTTCAACCTTTATTTGATACGACCGTTCGGTCACGGTCATGCCTCTGCTTGGTTGCCAAGTATCTTCTCTTATACAAAAATGCTTTTAAACTTCATACAAACAGAGGTCTTCATATTCTTCACATTGTAACATCACCAAAATCATTATCTTCTAGACACCAACGCTCCTCATTCGTAACAATCTCTTCCTTTTTGATGATGATAAAACATTCCTTGTTTAAAAGCATCTTTGTGTATCTGCCTAAAATACAAACTTACAAACAGGTTAGTAGTAACTGCCCTAAAAGTTTGTTCAGTTTGTTCTTCTCCCCTTTTTTATCATAAGCTAAAAGCAAGTAGAAGTACTCCCCCTCAAAATGTTCTCCGCCTCAACAAATCAAATTATGCAAGAAATGATAACACGAGAAAATTAATGTACCAAGTGAATCGTCCAGTTTAATTAAAAGAAGGAAAACCCAATTACTGTATACTTCTTAAACTCGTTCGGTAACTGATGTACTTCTCCCTGAATAAAAGAGCATCATTTCAGAAATTATAACGAGAAAAGAGTAAATAATCTAGAGCAGAAATAAATATAACAAGATATTAAACTAACTTATATATGTCCCCATAAATGTCATATTCCCCTGTTCATCCCGTTCGGCATGCCTCTGTTACCGCTCGGCGTCTCTTGTTGATACTGTTAGGTTGCCTATGTTGTCGTTTGGTTACTAACGTAAACCCCATCTATCCTATCCTCCTATATCTTTAACAAAATCAGTTTTTGATTGCAAGACAGGATAATCGATTATTTGCGAACCTAAGACTTTTTCTTAAAGCTTAGAATAATCGATTATATCCTTATGATAATCGATTAAAGACGTTGGACGTAAGAAAAACTTGAAAAATTGCCGAATGGTCTTACCATTCAATTGCCGAATGGTCTTACCAGTTAGGCAATCTCTTAAATGTTTAAGAAAAAGTCAGATTAGGGTGAATCAATTTTCAGAATTGAGCTTGCACTGGTCTTTCAACTTTTTAGAATGATTTAAAAGTGACTTTTGAATTGTTTATTTTAGATATCACACATGTACCAAACTTTTGCTGCAAGTTTGAACAAATATAAATGCAGCATACAAACCTCAAAAGTAATCAATTTAAACCAGCAACTTGTTATTAGCAAAAGATCCAAAAATGGTTTGGTGAGTGAAAACACACAAGGCTATTAAAACTCAAGATTCTGTACCAACATGTTTAAATCAGTGAAATGAACTTGTGATCACAACTGATTAATGATAAACAACAATGTTTCTAAGATTCACTTATCCAGATCCAATTATGTGTCAATTTAAATAACTTCATCAATCAGATTTAGATATAATGAGTCAAATAACTTCTGCAGACCTAATTGGTCTCAAAGACAGTTTAGAAAACTTGAATAAGACACTATGAAATGATTGCATGATGTTTAGTAATGAATTAGTGGTAAACCAGAATTTAAAACTAGAAAATTTACTCAACAAGGAAATGCAGTTTCGGTTAACTGCTTGTAAAGACTATTCTACTGTGATTTTCACAATGGAAACCAAATAATGGAAGATTAAAAATTCAAGCAGAACAAAATGCAACAACACAATTTAAACAACACTTAGCTCAATCACGTGATACTCAAACCAAGGCTTTGGACACCACTTGATGGAGTTACTCCCTAACCTCTGGAGCATCAATTTGAAAAGCAGAATACCATAGAGCTCTCTTATCCTTTTGAAACTTATCCTTCAAAACAAAGCAATAGAGTTTTTGGTCTCCATAATCTCATTTGGGTCCTTTGAGGTTAGAGACAAATTACTTTATAATAGGAATCTAAGCATATTTTCCATTTGGAACATAAAAAAGTTTGATTCTACATTTGTTAGAAGTGTGTCCCTTTTTCATACAATAAAAACATGTGACAACATTTAAATCTCTATAACAAACAGTTCCTTTTTCAACCCATATCCTACGGGTTCTCTTACTTAGTGGTTTCTTATGTTGATGCATGCTTTTGTTTTTAAAATTATTTCTTTTAAAGCTAGTTGGAGCATTTGAGTTAGACTTGGTTGCTTTAGCAAGTAAGTTCTCAAGTATTTCAATATCAAACATATGAGTCTTACAAGATAAACATTCAACAGGTTGTTCATTGCTAGTTCTTCATCTAATGCTTTTTCATATTTCAATTTTAATTCATTATGTTCTTTCTTTATCTTTTTATGAGCAGCATCAAGTTTTTCAGATTCATTCATCAATTCAAAGAAAGCTTTTTGTAACTCTAATTCATTAGACTCAAAGCTAGAATCACTTACTTGACTTCCAGCATCTTCTAAGTCCGCAATTAAACACAAGTTTTCTTCCTCATCTGACTCACTTGAGCTTGAAGTACTAAAAGCATTTTCTTTCCAAGCAATGTAAACCTTCTTCTTCTTGGGAAATTTCTTTGATGGAATCGTACTTGACGTAGTCCTCCTTTTGTATTTTTACCTTTTATAGTTTAGCTCTTAAGGAGCATGGGTTACTATAAATACCCAGCTCCTCTATTGTATTGGGACTTTTGAGATTAATGAGAATTGAATTTTCTGAAATCAGAAATTATTCTCTCTTGAAAGTCAGGCTAGAGAGTCCAAAGACTCTCTCTAACCACCTTCCAAGCACCTCTCTCACTTTCATTTTTTCCAAATTCCACCGTGCTTCTCTCTCACGTCACCCTTGCTCCAATCCGCTTCAGTGGCGTCAGTCTCCTTAGCCACGCGTCATCCTCCTTCACTCTCGCAGAACCGCGCCTCTCATTTCTTTCTCTCGACGCATCCATTCACATCTCAGAGTGTCTCATTCTCGCTCTCGAGAGTTCCTTATCTCTGACCACAGATCCACACTCCGTACACGAAGGTATCTTCTCTTCGTTCACCACACTTCCTCATCTTCTTCTAGGGTTTCCATTCATCTCCACCATTTTCCACCGAATATCATCTTCTCCACTAGGGTTTCTTCATCTTTCATTATTTTCTCTGATTTTAGCCGATTAAAAACACTTTTGATCCATTCCAAACCTTTTCCACCGTTTAATCTTCATTTTGAACCGATTAATCGGTTCATATTGCGTTTCCTTCCATTTCTAGGGTATCTATCGAGTTTAATCCTCTGTTTTTGTTTTTCTTCGAGTTTTTATCAAATTCCGCTGCGTCATCTCTCTGGAGGAAGCTTCGAGGAGTCCGCATCGCGCCTTCGTTCACTTCTCGGAACTGTTCTTCCATCAAGTGGTATTCAGAGCAAGGTCGAACACGCTTCAAAGGTAAGTATCTCTGTTTCAAACTTTGTTTCAGTTTGATTCGCGTCTCTGTCTTTGTTTCAGTTTGATTCTATCTTGATTCTGAGTTTCTATTTCGCATTTCTGTTTCGCATCTCTGTTGCGTTTTCTTCATTTACGCGGTGTTCATTCATCTTGTTTTGTCTCGGTTTGCTTTTGATTCTGAGCAATTTGTGCTGTTCTTTTAATTTCTGAGTTGTTCATCATTTTCCTTCATTGTCTTGAGTGTTATGACTTGTTCGGTGCCTTGAGTAATTACTTTGAATTTGATTTTCATTTTATTCGGTGAATCCAATTTGTTTGAGTCTTTTATTTTCTAAATCCATTTCTGTTTTGTCTATGTCATGTTACTTTGTTTTAATTGTCAATTAAATCTGAGTTTAACTGATTCAATTGAGTTTTTTTTTTTTGCTTTGAGTAAGATCTGTCCATCATCATAAGCAGTGACATTCAATTGAATGAGCTTGATGACAGACTTCAACAGCAGTTTTAATGTCATTTCATTTCTCTGAAGCTGTCTTGAGTTTTTGATGTTGTCCATTACATGTAATTGTATTGCACTTTTGAAATTCTGTGAGCTGAAAGTTGAATCTGCTTGTGGATAGCAAATGCACACCAATTAAGCTATGAAATGTTGCATTGAGCTTGGGTGCAAGATGCTTACAGCAGCATCAGTCTATATTTTGGCCAGCTACACCGAACTGGTTTTTCTTTGCAGAGTTTGTGAGTCATTCATACTTGGTTTGAAATTCTTTGCCAAATTCTTATTCAAGTTCTTTTCCAGTATTGTCTTTGTTTCGTTGGCATCTATTGAGGTATCTGAATCTGTAGAATTTCCTTAAAACTGTTTACAACAGTGATTGAACTTAGTTTGAACTTCTGAGTTTGTGATCCATAGTGTGCATTCACTATTTTCACTTTGCTATCAATTATGCAATTGAGAATCCATTTTTTGGTCACTCAAGGAAGCCTAAACCAATGGTATTTGTAACTATAACTGTGGCTGAGAGTGATTAACCTCTTGTTTTCCTTTAGATTTTTTTTTTAGTTGAACCATGTTCACTTTCCTTTGGCAAAAATCTGATTAAGTTGCAAAATTGATTAGGTGATATGTTGTGAATTTTGACTGAAAATAGCAAGTTCTAAAGTGTTATCCAACTCAGATTTGGCTATCAAATTGTAAAAAAAAAAAAAGAGCAAAGAGAACTGGTGCAATTCACAATATTGTTCACTGTTTCAGTAAACTATCTCTGCCAAAATCAAATAAGATATAACTTTCTTCAATCATAACTGGTTCAACTTAAGTCCTTTTTTATTGTTTTTAAAATCTGTTCTAGTTCTATTCCTTAGGTTCTATTTGTTGTGCTCACTTTGATCAAAAAGCTTTGTTTCTTGCTTGTCATTGTTGAATGTTCTGGTTTTGTCTCAGTGCACGTGTAAACTCTGATCTGTTGTTCTGTAATTGAGCTTTTGTTTGCTTTCATAATCTGATCTTGAGTCAGTTTCTCTGTTGTGTTGTCAGTTTCATTATCTGGTGCTTACATTCTTGGTGGTTGTCCTGTATTGTCCATTACTCTGTTTAGCCTAGCCTTTTCTGAGATGAGAAGTTTTTACACTTTGTTTTCTGGAATTTGAAGGAAGGTTTGTGTGCTTGGTAGTATCTTAGGTGGTGGTGGTCTGAAAGATTCTCCAGCTTTGAACTGCCAAGGGAGAATCTCCCTTCCAAACCTTTTCATTTATGTGCTTTAAATTTCAAAAGAAAAGACTGAGTGTTGTGAGTTTTGTAAGGCTGACTTGGCCTAATTCCTTGGCAATTTGAAATAGAGAATTTCATTGTTCATCTAACTGTGTTGCTGACTATTCATTGTGCAGGAAAAGGAGTTTGAGTGATCAAACTAGAGCAGCTGTGATTGTACTCATTTTAATATGCTCTTGCATTCATTTTGAACCTTAATTTGTTTGCTGAATCACTGCTACTTTACCTGTTCTGATTGCATTTTGAACTTCTTCATTTTGTTGCATCAACACTGTTTTAATTGCCAATTCCTGATTACACATACTTCTGCACATACTGCTACACATTGTATTTCATTGGTTTGATCAGATTGGTCTGCTACTTTTGATTAATCTCGAACATTGTTGTCACCAGTTTGGTCCATTGATTCTAACCAGTTTAATTCACTGATTTGCTATATAGGCTATACTGGTCATTTAATTGTGAATCAACTTATTCTTCATTTTTCCTACATTGTATCATGTGGTGGATCTACTGTTTTTGGTGTAGCTGTGTAAACCTGATTTAATTGGTGTCATATAGCTAGTGCATCAGTTACAAGAATGCAGTGTAGGATGTCTACAAGTGAAGAATGAATCTGCTGATTAGTTGAGCACGAGGAAGAACCTACAACAAAGTCCACTAAAGCCAACAACTAGAAATAGCATTAATTAGGGAAGTTGCTTAGCTATATTGCTTCTGTTTGTTTAAAATGTTTGTGTTATAGCTTGCAATTTGTTGGATGTTGTGATTTGTTGAATTGGGTGTGATTTTCTTGCAGTTTATTCCTAGAGAGCAAAAGACATCTTCTTTGTGACTGCATCAAGGGCACAAGACCGAGAAAAGGGAAGTGCTTACTGCCATATATATATATATATATATATATATATATATATATATATATATATATATATATATATATATATATATATATATACACATCACCTTGTGTAATCTGTTTTAGCTAAGGAAATTTTGATTGAAGATCTGTGCATTTGCCTTTGTAGGAAACTGATCAGGAAAGACCAAGAGAATTGATAGCAGAAGCACAAAGTGGAACAACAAAGCTGAATGAAGTGGACCAGGACCGTGGGAGCGGGCATGTTTTGTATTTTTTTTTGTTCCATTTGATGTGTAATAGGTTGATAGGCTAGCTTTCTTTTAATTTCATTTTTTTTGTTTGTAAAAAGGCCTTTTATAAAGTCCAAGTGCTTTGGAAGAGTCCTTGGTGCTCTTTCAAACTCTTGGCAACTTTATTTGCTTTAATTTTAGCATAGCTAGACAGGTGAGTGTGTCTTGTTAGACAAAGCAACAAGCCTCACCATAGGAGTAGACTTTAATTTTGATTTGCTTGGTGTTCTACGTTTAGGGGTGATTTAGGCTAAAAGGGATTAAACTCTAAGCCTTTTCACACTAGAGTCCGAAGAGTCTAGTCTTTTAGTGTTTAATTGTTTGTGATTGTTTGAGTTGTGTACTTTGTTTCTAAAGGTGATTTTAGTTTAAGGGGTAATTAGTTAGTAGCCTAAGACATTTTTGGCAAGGCAAGACTTGGTACTTAAGCAGCTCTTTAGCTCACCTCTCTTACCTGGGACTTGTCTAAGTGAAAGTTTTGAACCCTTTAGATTAAGAAAACTTTTAAAAACAAAGATGTCTTCTTATGGTTCATATAGGTCTTCTAGGTTAGATAAAGTTGATGAATTGTTTAAACAAGCTAGGAATCTTCCATCATTTGGTAAAGACATAGGTGCATTAACATACCTAGCTTGGGAGAAAGAAATTGATAAAATAAATCCTTGGTTTTATGAAGAGAGTGAATATTATGTTCTTAGTATATATCTCTCTAAGTTAGAAGTGCATGCAAGAGAGTGGTGGAATGAAAGACAATATCATGTTAGGAAAGGTAGAAAGTCTTCCATACGTGATTGGCATGATTTAAAAGCTTGCATGAGAAGAAAGTTTGTGCCTTCAAGCATTAAAAGAAACCTAGAACTAATTAGGGATTACATTGATGATGGAAAATTATTTCTTGAGAGTTTAAATGATCATGAGTTTCTTCGTAGAGAATTAGAATTTGGGGCAAGACTTAAAGAGATCAAGGATAAGAAAAGAAAAAGAGAGATTGAGAGAAAAGAAAAGGAAGAAAGGAAAGAAGAAGAGAAGAGAGAGAGAGAGAAGAAAACGAGAAAAGAGAAGAGAAAAGAAGAAAGGAATTAAGAAGAGAAGAAGGAAAGGAAGAAAGAGAAGAAGATAAAAGAATAGAAGAAAAGAAAAAAGAAAAAGAGAGAAAAGAAGAAGAAAAGAGAGAAAGGCAAGAAAGAGAGAAGAAAGAAAAGGAGAAATTGTTACTGATGACAAATCCTATTATTTCAAAGACCATGGAACCTAAAAGGGAAGGTTTCCAAATCTTTACTTCTTTTTCAATAATTGATTACTTTTCAATTTTTGACTTCTCTTTCAAACCAATTGTCATTATATATTCTATGAAAACATTTTCAAAATATGACAATTCAAATCTTGAGTTATTGTTATCTTTAAGAAAACAATTAACTCAAGATAAAATTGAATTTGAATTTCTAAAATTTTCAAAGATTACAAATCAAAGTATTAGAAGTTCTTATTCTCTTGTTTTTAAAGAAAAATTCTTTCTTGGATTGATATCAACCGAAGATATATTTGATGTGTATTGCAGATTTGTGTTTGATCCAGGAGGAAGAAAACTAGATCTAAAAGAATAAGGCCACTCCAAGATGGCCATGCTCCCAAAGATTGTGTGGAGCTTCTTCATAAGGCGATTGCCAGATTTGAGGACAAATCTTTTTTTAAGAGGGAGGGTATGATGGAATCGTACTTGACGTAGTCCTCCTTTTGTATTTTTACCTTTTATAGTTTAGCTCTTAGGGAGCATGGGTTACTATAAATACCCAACTCCTCTATTGTATTGGGACTTTTGAGATTAATGAGAATTGAATTTTCTGAAATCATAAATTATTCTCTCTTGAAAGGCAGGCTAGAGAGTCCAAAGACTCTCTCTAACCACCTTCCAAGCACCTCTCTCACTTTCATTTTTTCCAAATTCCACCGTGCTTCTCTCTCACGTCACCCTTGCTCCAATCCGCTTCAGTGGCGTCAGTCTCCTTAGCCACGCGTCATCCTCCTTCACTCTCGCAGAACCGCGCCTCTCATTTCTTTCTCTCGACGCATCCATTCAAATCTCAGAGCGTCTCATTCTCGCTCTCGAGAGTTCCTTATCTCCGACCACAGATCCACACTCCGTACACGAAGGTATCTTCTCTTCGTTCACCACACTTCCTCATCTTCTTCTAGGGTTTCCATTCATCTCCACCATTTTCCACCGAATATCATCTTCTCCACTAGGGTTTCTTCATCTTTCATTATTTTCTCTGATTTTAGCCGATTAAAAACACTTTTGATCCATTCCAAATCTTTTCCACCGTTTAATCTTCATTTTGAACCGATTAATCGATTCATATTGTGTTTCCTTCCATTTCTAGGGTATCTATCGAGTTTAATCCTCTGTTTTTGTTTTTCTTCGAGTTTTTATCAAATTCCGCTGCGTCATCTCTCTAGAGGAAGCTTCGAGGAGTCCGCATTGCGCCTTCGTTCACTTCTCGGAACTGTTCTTCCATCATTCTTTTCCTTCTTTTCTTCACTTTTTTTGGTTTTAGGAAAGTCAGTTTTTACATGTCCTCTTTCTCCACATCCATAACACTTGATGCTTGATGGAGATTCTTGAGTTTCCTCTCTTTCTCCATGATGTTTATCCTTTCCTTTTACTCTCATGAATTTGGCAAATTTCTTTATCATAAGGCTCATGTTTTCCTCATCATCAAAGTCATCATCCTCGATTCTTCTTGAGCACTTTCCTTTTAAAATTTCAAATTTGAAGGCTAAGGTGCTCCTCTTGCCTTGATTCTCTTTTGTAGTCAATTTGTTTAGCTCAAGCTCGTGCTCACGAAGTTTTTCAAAGAGAATCATCATTGACATTTGAGAGAGGTTTTGAGACTCCAAGATGGAAGTCACCTTTGGTTGCCAAGACCTGTCCAATGATTTCAGATCTTTTACATTTAATTCATCAGTATCAAAAGTCTTACCCAACCCTGTCAAATGGTTTACAATGTGTGTGAAGTGTTTTTGAACATCAGAGATTGTTTCTCCAGGCTGCATTCTGAACATCTCGTACTCTTGGATGAGCGTGTTCTTCCTTGCACGTTTCACATCATCAGCACCCTCATGTGTGACTTTGAGGACCTCCCACATTTCTTGTGTTGTCTTACAAATTGAAATTTTATAGAACTCGTCAAGTACAACAGCAGATGAAATAATATTATGAGCCTTAATATCAAATTGGGCTCTTCTATTTTCATTAGCAGTCTAGTTAAAATATGGTTTTTCTACTTCTACACCATCAACAGTACGTTTAGGAATATAAGGACCATTTAGCACAGCTTCCCAGATGCCTCTATCAATAGACCCATAAAAATTTCCATTAAGACTTGACTATTTTTTTTTTTGTGTGAAATGTCAGGGTCTTTTGCCAGTTATTGAAGAACTTCTACCTTGAGTAAAACAAAGATTTTGTGTTAGACATCTCTATTCAAATTTTTGAAATAAATTTCCAAGAAAGAATCTTAGACGTCTTATGTAGAGGGCAGCAACTACTACATATCCACAACATTGGGAGAGTGAGATGAGGAACATGAAAGAGGTTAATTTGGATGTCTTTAAATACTTGATTGTTATTCCACCCAAGTAAGCATTTATTGTTATAATATTGATATACATTTGTCATCCATACTTTACAAACTTATATTCATTGACATACATGAAACCAGGTTTTTGTCAGGATCTAGATTCACCCCTAGATCATAGTGCGACACTCTTGTGAACAATATGTGTGAGGGCTTCAACAGTGTACTAATTCATAGTAGGTCTAAGCCCATTATTAGCATGTTAAAGGACATTAAGGTATACATTATAAGGAGATGGGCTACAAATAGGACAAAGATGTCATCATATGAAGGCTCTATTTGCCCCAAAGTACTAAATAGATTTCAAAAAGAATCAAGCTTAACCAAATTTTAGATACCAAGGTAACTTTAATCATAGCTATTAACATCCTTTTACATCATGAGTACTTTAATGTAAACTATGTTGTGCCTTTCCATACATGCAGGTGGTCAATGGATAAATTATTTGAAGTAAGGCACATATCCCAATGTGGGGAGCAGCTTATCGTTAATGTTGACAAAATGGATTGCACGTATAGAAAATGGAGCACTAGTGGAGTTCCTTGCTGTCATGTTATTGCTGCAATGAAATTTCTTAATTTAAATGGACAAGACTTCATTGGCCATTGGTTTAGGAAGACAACATATGAAGAGACCTACAATTCAATCATCTATTCTATCAATGGTCGACACATGCGGGAACACCATATCCTAATGTACTTCCCCAAACAAAAAAACATTGTCAAGAAGGCCTAAGAAAAAGAAATGACTTGATCCATGGGAGATAAAGTAGAATGATAATGAATTAAGAAAAGGAGGATTCAAGAAAACATGTGGTGTACGCAAGGTAATTAGACACAAAAAAATTTGCCCACAATGACCACGAACACAAGACACTAGTGGCACCCACAGATGCAACCACCCTCTTGAGGAATATTCTCATGTTGTGATGTAATGACCCTGCACCTCCAACGTCAAATTTGTGAAAAATATTTGTACTTTTATTTTCTTCAGTATTAACACCTTGATTTTGACGTAATGGTTAATTACATTTGTTGGACAATGGTTTTAATTTTGTACCCAATTGTGCATGTATTTGGTTTGTTGACTATTTCCACCTTCATTTTGATGTAATACTTTGTTGACTATATTGTCAGGTTCCTAGAGGTCACTTTTTTTTTTGGTATAAAATGAAATATCAAGTGGTTATGCTTACATTATTTATAACATTACCAAGTTCAATTTTTAGATATTGCTAGAATTATGTCATTAATTAAATGACATTACATCAAGTACATTAACATTACAATTATAATTACACAATTACATTAAAAACAAACATAACAAACAAATAATTACATTACATCAACTTTTTATAATAAATCATCCAACTTTCATCAACATTGAAATCACAATTACATTAAAAACACACATAACAAACACCATTCTCATTAACATAAAAAAAAATTTCCCTATTCTTGATATTTTAATCTTTTCCACATTTTTTTTCTCCCATCTTCAACACAGTGGCACTCATTTCTTTGTTTTTAGGACCTTCATCATCCCTTTCTTCTAGATTCACCACAGGTGCACACATTTCTTTATTTCTTGGATTTTCATCAATCTCGTGCTCACTACACCATTGAAAATAATTTCAAGCAACAAAAATCTTCATTTCTCCTCTGTTTAACAACACAATAAGTCACAGTTTAAAACACCCATTTTTGTTATGCTTTGTGCTCATAATAAAAATATAAACAACCATTGTCTATCCATCTTACCTTAAACTTCAGGCACCCCAATTGTTTTCCCTTATTCTTAGGCATCTTCGCAGTTCTCAACAGTGCATTCTAACCACATAAGAAAATGGGTTTTACACCCAACCTCCTTGCGGCGCCGCTATTATGTTGCATCCCTGCCCTACCATTGCAAATGCAAGACAAAGAAGAACGAGACATGCTTGACCTCAACAATGTTCGAAGAATAAGATGAACAATGTTAGGGCTTCATTTAAATATTAGCGAAAATAGTTTATCATAAAAAGGGGATGAAATAACATGTTAATGAATCAAAATAACTCAACAATGACATGTGTTTGCTAAATATTACACCTCAGCACATCTTAACGTTGTTTTGTTCGACTTAATGGAAAGTCCCTATTTATTACACATCTTTCGGTTAAATCAATAAATAATCATAGTTTTTGTAAACAACGCGAGTCTATTGGGAAATCGTTATCTAGACTTATCCACTTTATTACTTGTACGATTTGGTACAAATGTCAATATTCTAATAAGTTTTTGGCACCATTTTTGGGGACTGGTGTTTGGTTTAGTAAGTTGTATTTTATTTACCAATTTAGGTTTAAATTGTTTATAATTTCTTTATATATTTCTCTTTTAATATTTTAGTATAGTTAACTTTTTATATATATAAATAAATAATTATTACTAACTTGTTCCTTCTAGTGTTTCCTTGTTTTGTATGGGAAGTAGGATTCTAATGGATCAATTAATATACGATCCTGAAATTGAAAGAATGACATGGAGAAATAACAGTATACGCTGGCAACTTTTCAAGGAAGCAAGTGAAACTTCACCAATAGTTGCATTCGTTCCCTGAGAATAACTTGGTTGTTTGAAATGATGTTGTTACAAAGTTTCTTCACAAATTCCTCCCTCAGTCAAAGGTGAACTAATAAAAATAAAAGATTACTTCATTCTGCCAAGATTATGATGAAACATTAAGTCAAGCATGGAACATATCAAATGATTGCTCAAGAAGACTCTTATCCATGGATTTGATTAACTAACACAAATCAACCTCTTCTTAGGAGGATTGGGAGCATATACAAATTTGATGTTAGATGCCTCAATTGGAGGCATGATCAAGTCAAAGACACCCGAGGAAGCTAAAGCATTAATAGAGAATATTGCATCCAATGACTTTGAAGTGCAAAACGAGAGAATTCAAGTGTAGAACAAAAGTGTATCGGAGTTGCAAACTCAAGATACATTGTTGACTCAAAAGAAACTCAACAACTGAAATCTCTTATGAAGAAACTCTTAGCAGTTCCACAAGAGCTCCAAAATGTCTCTCAACCCCAACACCAACAATTAGCACAAAGTTGTGCGTTGTGTGGTGGAGGTCATGCTAATAGGTAGTATTCCATGTAAAGTTAGGCTCGAGAGGAGGCTAATTACATGGTAAATCAAGGTTGGTAAGGAAATTACGAGCACTACAATAAAGGATGGAAGTCTCATCCAAGCACAAGATAAGTTGGACCTTCACATAGGCCGCCTCAACAACATCAATAACCTTCTTTGCATGAAAGAACGTCAAAGCTTGAAGAAATATTGAAACAATTCATGCAAGTAGTCATCTCTAATAACAAGAGCACAAAGCATACATCCATAATTTAGAGACTCAAATGGGTCAATTGGCACAAAAGCAGCAGAACCTCAATTCTTTGGCACAGATGTGGAGTGTATCTCTTATATCAACTTGACTCCCGATACTAATTTTGGAGAGATCTTATCTCATTTATAGGATAATTATTCATATGGAGATAGACATTGGGGTCCATATTTCATGCGAGAATTGTTATAATTGCTAGTTGTTCTTAAGGAAGTTTGGGGTTTCCTACCTTACTCACTTTGTAGAAACATGGGGTTGGATTCAAACATTGTACTGTTTAATCGTCTGCAGGCCACCATTAATAATAATTTCATTAGGAAACATCATGTTCCTAGAATTGGGCCTTCCAAACATCCACGATGGTCTGCTTACCGTGTTCAACCAACTTTACGGTGGTCTCCCTATCTCACAAAATAAACTTTTAATGCAGGAGTTGGGCTGAAGCCCTTTTACTAGTTTAGTGAAACGCAACATTTCCTGGTGCGATTTGCCCAAAGCTGATGAGGTCTCCTACTTCACAAATCCTTTGTCCAAAGAGAGGCTCGAGCAATTGAGATTTGTCCCTAACATTCGAAACCCAAAAGCAAGGGTTCGTGTAGAAAAGAAGAGCACCTAAGGTTCTTCAGCGCAAAGAGAAGAAGGATGTTCGGCCCAAAAAGGAAGCCAGCCCAAATTGATCGATCCGGGGAAGAAAATCGGAAGCAATGCAGAGTTGATCGGATGGTAGAAGATTAAGTGAAAGGGAGAAGCGTTTCCTAGAAGTAGATACATTCTTTGCTTCACTGGGTTTCTTTGATCTCTCCATTGGGTGATAGACGGTGGATTCTTAAACTCTGGTATTTGTCCTTTTGATTTCTAGTTCTTAATAACAATTGCCCTTTCCAATTTTAGTTTCAATTTACGTTTCTCTTTCCACTTTTAAATTTCCAACACTCTTATTGTTTGAGTTTTACATTGATTTAGTCTTGTTAAGTGCATTTTGTAGTTGAATTTTACTTGAAACTTAAAGAAGACTATGCATATCATCTAGATTAGATGCTACAGGACCCCAAAGAAGGCCTGACTGTTCAAGACGTCATGTCTTCTTGAGAAATAAGTTGCTTTAAGAATTCAAGTTTAATTCAATAACAAATATGTGTTTAACCAATTCTTTTATGATAAGTGATTAGGATTAGATTTAAATTTTGTTTTCTTTGATTGTTTGTAAAATTCCATGTATCTTTTACTTCGTTCATTCACAATTGCAATTTTGATGTTTTTCTCTTTTAAACAATTAAAATTTCTTTCTATTACTTATTTTTTAATAGGTAGCGGTAGATTTTAGATTCTGTTATGTTTGGGTTCGTGGTTTACATTAGTATATCATTTTAGGATAAAACTCATGCATTAATTTCCTTTCTTTTCATTTACTCATCCATATATCATTCATTATATTTCTTCCTTAGCAGGGTAATTATTTTCTACACAGTTTATGTTTTCATCACAAATGTTATCCTTTTTCATTTTTTAGTTAGATACGTGCATTACTAATTAGATTCATATTTTAGATTACAATTTTCATTTATTTCCCCACCTAGTTTTAGTTTTAGTAAATAAATAATTAGGTTATAATTCTACAATTCTCAACTTAATAAGTACCAAGTCCTTGGATTGATTCCCTAGGTTGCTCCTATACTACATTAGTGGGACTAGCTTTGTTGACTTTTGTGCGACCAAAAGTCTTTCAACATCAACAAATTTTCCCCTATATTTTTTACAGTCTTGGTTTAATGTCCTGAAAGGGTGTTTCATTAATTCATATATACAAATAATGACTTTTCTTTTCTTTGTTTGATGTAGGTAAAATCATATGAATTCTCATCTTCCTTTAATGAGATAGCGAGAATGTTATTAGACAGGGACAACTACAACTCATTAACAACATGCATGGCTTGTATTTGCAGCCTCTAAGGAGCTTATCACTCGTGAAATGTTTAAGGCGTGTACTTAGCCAGAGGTATCACATGTTGAGCTTAAAGACTGTTCAAATTTTGAAGAAAGAGGAGATGTCATTGCACCAGAAGACACAAAGCAAGAGTAGAAGGATGTTATTTGGAGGCCATGGCTAGGCCATGATTTTTTAGGATGTTTTTAACATCAGTAATAATAGTAGTATCATTTGCATTATGCTTTGTATTAGTTCGTTTTAATTCATGTCTGTATTTGTTTAATTTTCAAATTGTCATTGAAATTATCTAAACATGTCTTCAAAATATATGGATTGAAAGTTTGGATTGTCATTTGTGTTACGAACATGCTTGAACATTGATTTTCTTGTCTCATAATTATGCATATAGTTGGGATAACTTGTGGCATACATATATTGTGAGATAGTTTAGAGTGATTGCATTGAATCAGTCTTTGTTTACTGTAAGAGTATGACCAGATTTTTGAGTAGTTGAGTGTTGTGAACTTGAGCGTAGAAAGCTATGGAGAAAACAATTATTTCCATGAATTTTATATTTTCCTGATTCTTGATAATATAATCATATAAATGGTTAAATAGGATAAAGGCATTTATTTGATATATGTATTTAAAGGTACTTGGTCAAATAGCTAACCTTAATATCTGTTATTCGATTGTTAACTTTTTTTATCCTAAATGTCTCATTCTTTTACCTTATCCTTTTAAGAAAATATATCTTGACCCACTCTTTAGCCAAAGAGAATAGGTAAATGTTGAGAAAATAAAGATATGTGATCAAATAAATTTGGGGTAGGATATTAACACCCTACTATGGCATAAGATTGAAAAGCTTAGGGTAAGGTATTAATAGCATACCTAAGGGTTTGTAATATGATTGTTAGAAAGTTTTAAAAGCCACTTGTTTATTATAAAGAACAAAAAAGAAGAAAAAAAGAGAGAAAAGTCAACAAATAACATGTGGTGTTTATGTTTATTTTTTTTTTTGTATTTTATTGGTATTTTATTTATTAGTATTTAGATAAATAAGGTTTTATTTAATAATTTGGAAAACATAATTATTTGGTTTATATTTTACAAATAAGTGGAAATCTCATAGATTTAAGAAGATTATCAACATAATTGGATAAATCAATATTGATTACTTCAAATACAAAATCAAGTATAAGTTTTAGGCCCAATCTAATTTGAGCTCGTTCATCTAATGAACCAAATGAGTTTGTCAAGCAAGTAGTGTTTATCTTGTAACGCTCCAAATTTCAGGATGTCATGGGTTATTACAAAAATCGATAATTTTCAAAACTTTCTTATATCGTGGAAACGTATATTAAAAAATCTCAACATTTAAACTTGCATCGCATAATAGTTCTAAAATACTTGTACAGTTGCATTATTTAAATAAAACCAAAATAACAAATGAAATAAAATAACTCCAATTACATTCTCTTAAAACTTAATTACAATTGCTTTAAATAAAACCCAAAGTCTGGCCCCCGTCATCTCACGGATCTATCATGCTTTATCTTCATTTGTAGCATCATTTGCTCCCATATAACATCACACATTATACAATCATCACATTCACATTCACAAACACAAATGTGTATTGGGTAAGCTACCAATAAAACAATCATAATAATAAGATATAAACACATTGAATATATCAACCATAACAACCTCCTCATACCCAATAGTAATAACAATAAGATCTCTAAACCTTCAACACAACAAATCAATCACGATACATTACTAAATCCTCGAACCCCGATCCTCGATCCTCGATTTCTAACCCTTGATGTCATCACTAACAACTCACACATAGACTCTTGGTCTATCCACTCATTAGTAGTTATGCTAACTACTTACTATACTCTTATAGTAACATCACTATCACCTTGAGCATCTCAAATACCTTGATCACCATCATAGATACACCACCATAATGACTATCCCAGTCATGAACAACACCATGAGCATCACCATACCATAAACACCATAGTGGAAAGAATCAATCACACTCATGTACCCTACCTCATCGACTGTAACTGCTCCTACAACCCCATATGTAGATTCACTATACAGATACATTCGTGTAGTCCGCAATCCAATTAAGGAACATGTAATCCTGCCACATAAGGACAAGGAAGACACCTTCACCCCCACACAAGGAAGGCTCAATACTCGAATAACTCTTCCAATGCACACAAGGCAAAAGGAAGCACATATATGTAGATAGCACCAACATTTACTAGCTACAACAAGTAGACATATCCTCCACTTTCATGCTCATCAATCACATACTCATGTACATTCCAACACTCATTCATACTCCAATTCACAATCACAAGTCAAAACTGACCCTAAACATGCCCATTACTCTCTTTCCTTGAGTACCAACACATTTCTCTGCTTCATAGGCTTGAACCACGTCCATTCTTCATCAAATTCGCCAATTTTTACAAAAATACACTGTGATAATTGATTATCACTTTTGATAATCAATTATGTCAGTGATAATCACCTAGAAACATCATGCAAGAAGGGATAATCGATTATCAAAAGTGATAATCGATTATTCCCGTAGCCAAACTCAATATCAACGCGCAATAATCGATTATCACCAGCGATAATCAATTATCTACGAAACAAAACACATCCTGGATATAAGTCAAGTCTGCAAACACACATGCAACAACCCTAAATCATAAAGAAACTCCCCCAAAACATTAATCATGCATTCAAGCATCACATACCCTTGTAATCATACTCAAACACATACACCACAACACTTGAATAATCCAAATTCAATCATTATACATATTATAACCCAAACAACATAATTATAATGCATATGATTACTACCACACCCTTATACATACATTTGCATGGAAAACCCCCAATCCTCATAACTTTATTCTCCCTTAGAATCAAACCCTCCATTGGGGTAACCCAACAACTATACATATATTCATAGGGAAAACCCAACACAAATATTACATAAACCTTATGCCCATGCATACATAAACCCTTACCCAACAAGAGTAACATATAACCATAATCATAATCATATAACATATATCAACAAGGATTATGATCAAAATAACCAAGAGCATATATGACATAAAATAATTAACAAACAAAGGTAAGCTTCCTCATACCTTGGCCAATCCTAAGACTTTATCTTACTTAAAAAATACAACAACTCCTTACTTGCTCTATGGTTTTCTGTAGTTCTTCACCTTCTCTCCTAGGAAACGTCTCTACTCTCTCTTAACTCTCTAATTTTAGTTTCGATTGTAGGGTAGCAATATGCAACCCCCTTTCACTCTTCTCATTTTTATCTTCTTCTATTTTATCTCTATATTTTTAATTAAAATAATATCTCTCACTTATTCTATAAAATCACCTAGATTTCCTCTCTTATTTTATCTTATGTATTATTTTAAATATTAACAACCACCAAATATTGCAAAGAATCACATAATCTTTCTATTTTGTTTCAGATTTTTATGTTTATTCTTTTAATTTCTACACCTCCATAATTTAATTTCTGCACCATTTAATGAGGATAAAATGACTTGATTGCCCTTGGTCCCAAAATACAATTAAAACTAAAAGTTTAACTTAACTCTCTTTCTTTCTAGAATTTGGACCACACATATTTAATCCAAAATCACCCTCCTATCATCAATCCAACACATCATATTAGTAACAACACACCACACAAATCATTCAATAATAATATACCAATCATATGTTCTACTTAATCAATAATAACATTAAATGATAAACATAATAATTATACTTTTAGAAAACAATTAATCATCAAACACAAATTATCAAACAATCATTGGCGTCCATGTTATTTCCTAATTACCACAATTATTTCCTAATTATGAAACACCAATTAACTCTCATAACCACATTATTTCATTATTACCACAATTTCTTAGAGTCTTACATAACTCGTCCGACGAAATGTACATTTAGAAAATCTATAAATAAAAGACTTGACACAATATTAAAATTTAATATTTTTGAGAGAGAGAACTTACTCTAAAAGGAGCGAGAGTAGATACTCATTCTAAAGGCTGAAGGCATTATTCATTATTATTTTCTAGTGTTCAAAATGTATAAGAGTAATTATAACTCTCTTCGTCACGAAGTCTGACATAATGTATCTTCTTTGTAATTTTTACTATCCAATATATTTACTTTTCTGCATGATAATTGATTGATTGTATATTTGTAGTATTTGTTTACTTTATAAAGTCATGATTTTTTTAGAACTAAAAGAAAATTTTATATTCAAATTTAAATTATATTAATTTAAATCATTTGACTAAGTCTGTGAATTTGAATTAATTTATCAAAAACGGACTTGAGATCTGGTTTTGAAGGAAAGGTGCTGGTGCGATTGGGTAAAAATAGGATCTACATTAATTAAATCTCTTTTTCTAGATTAGGTGCACGTCTATGATTTTGAAACTTCTACGTGGTTATATAATAAAATAAGAACGACTAGTTAAACTTCATTAACTAAGATTCGAAATTTCTTTCCTTGAATTTTCTATGTTAACTATGAAGTAGCTACCGATTTAGTCAAACGATGCAATTCCTTTGTCATTACTCGCTTTCGTTGGCCTACAAATATCAATAAACCACCCCGTGCGGACTAAATCAATCATTAAAGTACTCGTTTTCTACGATATTTTTATTTCTGCATTAAACCTACTATGTACTTTTCTTCAAGGTGAAACGGTCTTTCTCATGGCTCAGTCCACAAATTACATGGTATGATACGGTGCAGTTTAATTTATTGGTATTTCTTCACCTGCTCCAGTGCCTCTATAAATACAACAATGGGGCAATAGCAGTTAATCCAAACAAATTCATATACAACTTGATCAATCACTCATTGCATATTAACATAGAATGGCATTGCGTGGATATTACTTCGTTCTTCTTCATGCCCTTGTGTTTGCTGCTCTTGCAACCTCAGCCTTCTCAAAATTGTCATCTCATTACTATGACTATTCTTGCCCCAAAGCTTTGAGCACCATCAAAACTGTCGTCGAGGCTGCAGTGCAGAAAGAACGCCGTATGGGAGCATCCTTGACACGCCTGCACTTCCATGATTGTTTTGTTAACGTAAGACAATCTATGCATCCACATACATGCACTCGTATAAACACATCTTAAAATACCAACAAGTGACTGGTATATCACTGAAATTAGTTTCAGTATTCTGAAAGAAAAAAAGATAGTTCTGAAAATATTACATAATTAATGCATGTTTAGAATGAGTCTGATAAATTTTAGTTGGTTCTGTGAGAGTGATTTCAGGGCTGCGATGGTTCAATTCTTCTAGATTCAACATCCTCCATTGACAGCGAGAAGAATTCAAATGCTAATTTCCAATCTGCTAGAGGGTTTGAAGTGGTGGATGAGATCAAGCAGGCTGTGGACGAAGCATGTGGGAAACCTGTTGTTTCTTGCGCAGACATATTGGCTGTTGCAGCTCGTGACTCTGTCGTTGCGGTGAGTAAAAATAGTTAATTATAACTTCGTAACCACGACTTTTACACGTTGTGTTTACATATACAAGAAAGAGTGTGCTTAATGTTTTGACTTAAATTAATCTGTTCTCAAAATTTATTAAATGAATTATGTGCATGCATGATGCAGTTAGGGGGGCCAACATGGAAGGTGAAACTGGGGAGAAGAGACTCCACCACAGCAAGTCGTGCAGCAGCAGATGCAAACATTCCAGCACCATTTTTCAGCCTCTCTGAACTCATCACCAACTTCAGGAACCATGGTCTTGATGAGAAGGACCTTGTTGTTCTAAGTGGAGGCCACTCCATCGGATATGCAAGTTGTGCTACCTTTAGGGCTCATATCTACAACGACTCCAACATCGATTCCGACTTTGCAAAAAATCTCAAATACATTTGCCCTACAGCTGGTGGTGACTCCAACCTTTCTCCTTTGGACTCAACTCCTGCTCAATTTGACAAAAACTACTACTCGAATTTGGTCCAAAAGAAAGGGCTTCTTCACTCTGATCAAGAACTCTTCAATGGTGGTTCCACTGATGATCTTGTCAAAGAGTACAGCTACGACACTGATGATTTCTTCGAAGATTTCGCAGATTCGATGATTAAGATGGGAAATATTCAGCCTCTCACAGGGAATGAAGGTGAAATTCGTGTTAATTGCAGGAAAGTAAACCAATGAGTGTGTATCATACATACCGAATAATTCTTGAAAGTGTGACAGTGTTGCACTAGTATGACTTATAATTTATATATGAATGTATGTCTTCTTTACCATATAATTTGTTTGTTTGAAAAACGGATTCTGAAGAGGTACAACTTCTTTAGATCTCGAGTTCTTTTCAAGATTCTTCATAAATAAAGAAAGAAAAAGGTTACGCACCTTCTACCAAATATACGAATGATTACACTATAACTGCAGAGATAGAAGAACATCAAACAGTTCGATCTGTAAACGAAGATAATTCAATTTCATTCAAAACGATTAAAGTAAAAGTGGGAAAAGTTTATGTATGTTTACAGTTATTATTATAAAATCCGAAAGAGTGTAATTATGGGTATAATTAGGGCTTTTGCACCAAAATTTTGCCTTTAATATTATCGAAATAGGCAAATTCAACCAAAATTACGAAAATAGAGAAGTCGTGAGGGACCCAAACGATTTCAATTGAAGAAGTCGTGTCCCCTCTCACGACTTCACCCTGTTCATTTGACCAGGGTTAAAGTCGTGCACCCCAAAAACGACTTTAGGGTATGGTAATCGATTACCACATGTTGTAATCGATTACTATACCGTTTTTAATAAAAAAAATAAAAAAAAATTGAAATCGTAGGGGGGGTTCACAACTTCAATAAGAAAAGTCGTGCACCCGCAACACAACTTTACTTTCTTATTATTTTAAACTTTTATTAATTAAAATCATTTACAATTTCTAAAAAATATTTTTAAATATATTTAAAATAATTAAAATTATATCTAATTAATAATAAAAAAACTTTAATATTATTAAATAAATAAATTTCATACTTTTAATTATTTTTGTAATTAAATTAAACTTTTTATAAAAAAATTTCAATTAAATAATTTATAACTATAATTATCTAATTAAAAATTCAAAAAAAATTATATTTTATTCTAATTTATTGTTTTTAAATTTTATTATTATAGTATAATTTTTTACAAAATTATAATTAATTAATAATAATTTCTTTCATTATAAACTATTTAAATTAATAAAATTATTAAATATAAACTAATTAAATTAATAAAAAATTAAATAACTAAAATCTAAAATCGTGGAGGGGATTAACGACTTCTTGAATTGAAGTCGTGCTCCCCCCACACACTTTCACTTTATTACTTTTTTTTATTTAAAATGATTTATAATTTTTAAATTATATATTTAAATGTATTTATAATATTAAAAATTATATATAATTAATATTTAAAGTTTCTAAATATTATTAAATAAATAAACTTATTTTTGTTATTAAATTAATCACATTTTTGTAATTATTTAAAGTTTCTAAATATTATTAAAGTTTCTAATTATTAATTAAAGATGATTTTAATTATTTTAAATACATTTAAAAATATTAATAATTAAAGTTTTTTAATATTATTAAATAAATAAATTTTATACTTTTAATCATTTTTGTAATTAAATTAAATTTTTTATAAAAGAATTTTAATTAAATAATTTATAACTATAATTATTATAATTATCTAATTAAAAATTCAAAAAATTTTATATTTCATTATAATTTATTTTTTTAATTTTAATTATTATAGTATATTTTTTTACAAATTATAATTAATTAATAATAATTTTTTTCATTATAAGTTATTTATGCATTTTAATTTATGTAATTATAATAATAATAGTTATAAATTATTTAATTAAAATAATTTTAAAAAATGTGATTAATTTAATAACAAAAATAAGTTTATTTATTTAATAATATTTATAAACTTTAAATATTAATTATATATAATTTTTAATATTTTAAATATGTTTAAATATATAATTTAAAAATTATAAATCATTTTAAATTAAAAAGAGTAATAAAGTGAAAGTGTGTGGGGGGAGCACGACTTCAATACAAGAAGTCGTTAACCCCCTCCACGATTTTAGATTTTAGTTATTTAATTTTTTTATTAATTTAATTAGTTTATATTTAATAATTTTATTAATTTAAATAGTTTATAATGAAAGAAATTATTATTAATTAATTATAATTTTCTAAAAAAATATACTATAATAATAAAATTAAAAACACTAAATTATAATAAAATATAATTTTTTTTTGAATTTTTAATTAGATAATTATAGTTATAAATTATTTAATTGAAATTCTTTTATAAAAAGTTTAATTTAATTACAAAAATAATTAAAAGTATGAAATTTATTTATTTAATAATATTGAAATTTTTTTATTATTAATTAGATATAATTTTAATTATTTTAAATACATTTAAAAATATTTTTTAGAAATTGTAAATGATTTTAATTAATAAAAGTTAAAAATAATAAGAAAGTAAAGTTGTGATGGGGGTGCACGACTTCTATTATTGAAGTCGTGAACCCCCCTACGATTTCAATTGTTTATAATTTTTTTATTTAAAACGGTATGGTAATCGATTACAACATGTGTGGTAATCGATTACCATACCCTAAAGTCGTTTTTAGGGTGCACGACTTCAACCCTGGTCAAATGAACAGGGTGAAGTCGTGCAGGGGGGGCACAACTTCTTCAATTGAAGTCGTTTTGGTCCCCCACGACTTCACTTTGGGTCAAAATTTGCCCATTTTGGTAATAAAGATGGCATATTTGCCTAGTTTGGTGCAAAAGCCGTATAATTAGATTGTGGTGAATCCAGATCATGGTAAGATTACTTTTACTTGTATCTTTAGAGTGTTCACTTATAGAAGATGATATTTTGGTATCTGCAACGCTAGTCATTTTTGCTTATGTGATTCGAAATGCATATATATATATATATATATATATATATATATATATATATATATATATTCATGGATAACTTCTCTGTGAACACATCTTTTGATATCTATTTGAAGAACTTTGGATGTTGTTGTGTTAAAGAAAGGTATATATACTAACCTTATGTTGAATTCGGAGAAATGTCGATGCTTGAAGGTATAAGTTATAAAATTTCATCAAGGGGAATAAATCTTTATAATGCAAATGGATGTGATAGAAAATTTGCTATTCCCCAACTAATGATGGAGGGTGTTATAAGCTTTTCTAGTCATGCCAAATTTTATAAAAAATTTATCAAAAATTTCTCTAACATAACTAAGTTCTTATGCAACCTCTTAGTCAAAGATAGCCCATTCAGTTTTGATGAAGTAAACCTTTAACATTTTGAAGGTGAAGCAGATTTTCACACCATCTACTAAGAAAGGTCTTAAATGTGTAACATCCCAAATTTTCGCTTACTAAAATCTATAATTAACACCAATTGTATAATTAAAACAAAACATAAGACTTTATTGAAAACTAAAAAATTAAAAGATTATCCCAATATTATTCAATAGTGTTGTGTATCTTTCTTAACACCAGTACTATCATATGCTCCCTGTTGGGTTATTGGGCTCCCTTCCTATGTGGATAATAAGTCCAAATAATGTGGACCATTATGTCTCACTAGGTTAAATAGAGATGAGTCAGATTAGTAGGGCACATAAGAGTCATTTGAATAGAGACAAAAGTCAAGTGAGAGAAAAAGGAAGAGAGAAAGTTATTCCCGCATAACTCTAAACCTGGATTGGGGTTTTCGTCGTTGTGAAGTCGTTCACCGTTGGATCGAGCTTAGTTTTGGATAATGGGTTTCAGACATATGGTTCTTCATTCTGATCGTTCGGATCGTCAATCCGAGGTCTAGATTGGAAGAAATCAATCCCACACCAGCAGCCCTGTTTTGGAGAATTTTCATCTTCTTTGTTCTCATTTGTAAGCATTTGTGCTTAGTTAAATTGGCTTATTGAAAATACCATTTGGTATTATTATTGGAGACTCTTTTGTACCCTATTATTGATCATAGTGGATTTTTCTTTGGTCTGAATGACTCGTGGTTTTTATCCTTGTATTGAGGGGTTTTCCACGTTAAAAATTGTTGGTGTCTCTTTGTGCTTTTGGATTCTATTTTTGTTCTGTTTGGTTAGTGCTCTTTGCAGATTCTCGCAAGAAGGGGGATTGAATTTCAGCTGCATTATTACTCTTTTCTAAGTTGTTATATTTTTTTGGTCCTTCCCCATCACTCCCCGTATAAAACATGATCATTGTAGGTTGAAACCATAATAAAAACAGGTAAGTAAGCTAACGTAAATAATAACAATAGTTTTCATCATATTGTAAGTTTAAATATATATTGCAATATAAATCATAAAACTCAAACAACATATCATACAAATAGACACAAAACATATTGTCTTACACAATCGTACAAGCACTAGTGATCTCAGCATCAGGAAATTGAGTTGTAACTTTTGCATGTAACTTACAAATACAAATGTCACTTTCCATTACTTTCCTTGAGAGCTCACCCGACGAAGTAAACAAGTGTCACTTTCCATCACTGTTCTTAAGAGCCCCGATGAAGTTCACCTCTTGTACAACAAAGCAAAATTATCCTTCAGCACCTTTCGTTGAGTCACCACACATAAACATACATTTACATTTTCAAACAAGCACATATTAACATGTCATCACAGTCCTACTAAATAACATTTACTCCACTATTTAAACTTATATAAAATACTACATCACATACAAAAAAGAAAAAGGAATGTAAGCTCCCCCTCCCTCTTACTCTTCACTTCTTCCTTCAGCCCATTTAAGACTCAACCTTTAAAACTTTATCTCTTCTTCCTTAACTTTTCGCTATTTTTATTAAAACTCTCTCCCGAGACCTTGTTCTTCCGTATGTTTATAAGCTTAATATTAATAAGGAAATACAATATTTTATTCTCAGTTATTATTATCTAAAATAATATATAACAATATATAAAAATATCTAATAATATCTAACAATATCTTAAGATATTTTTTAATTTGTAACAATATCTACTATATAACAATATCCAAGAATATCTCCTAAAAGCTAACAATATCCAATAATATATTTTCTAAACGAATAACTATTCATAAAATCTTATTTTTTAGAAAATCTTTGAAAATTAAACAAATCCTTTAAATTATACCTAATAAACAATTTCATCTTTTACTTAAAATATTTGACCATATTTATATATTTTTCTTATTATTAAAATTTCTAGGATCTTAGAATAGGGCTCATTTGAGTTATGCCACGACAAAATAGGAGTTTTTGGTTATTCTGTTTGCTTTAGAGAAGTTTAGACCTTATACATTGGTTTAAAGGAATCATTTATGGCCATAAAGTATTTGCTAATCAAACCTGACTCCAAGCCAACACTTATTATATGGGTTCTTTAGTTGTAAGAGATTGACTTAGAGATTGAGAGCATGTAGGGTAGTAAGAATGTCATAACTGATAAACTCTCTCGACTAGTGAAGGATGAAGTCACTTACAAAGAGGGAGAAATCTGTGAATCATTTTTATATGAAACTCTCAACTCAACCAAGAAAGCCCATGGTTTGCTGATATGGTTGATTTCAAAGTTGCATAAGTCCTCCCAAAACATATCACATGACATCAAAAGAATAAATTCTTGCATGATGCAACAATAATTCATTTGGGATGACTAATTTTTATTCAAGCTCAAAGTTGATGATCTTTTGAGGTGATGTGTCACAATAGAGGAAGTTGCAAGTATCTTATAGCATTGCCACAACTTGCCATGTGGTGGACATTTTAATGATGAAAGGACAACCACCAAGAACAACTCACTTTGTCCAACGATGCTCAAGCTCATGCTAAGAGTTATAAAATGTGCCAGAAGACTAAAAGTATCTCAAGAAGACATGAGATTCCATTACAAGCCATTTTAGAATGAGATGTTTGATTGTTAGGGAATATCCATTTTTGGTTCCGCCCCTTCTTCATTTGATAATGAATACATTATGATGGTAGTGGATTATGTCAGCAAATAAGTAGAGGCAGTCACTTGTCAAAAGAATGATGTGAAAACAATCATTAAGTTTTTGAAGAGAGAAAATTTTACATGGTTTAGAGTCCTTAGGGTCTTATTAGTGATAGAGGATCCCATTTTTATAATGTTCAACTTGACAAGGTCTTACAACACTATGAAGTAAGGCATTCTTAAGTCAAGGATGATGTAGAGAGGAAGGTAGGACAATACCAAAAGTTTGCCAATAAAGGAAGGAAATAGGTCACCTTTAAAGAGGGTGATTGGATTTGGCTCCACTTGAGGAGAGGTTCCTTACTCAAAGGAAGTCCAAGTTCCACCCTAGAGCGAATGACCCTTTCCAAGTAGATAGAAAAATAAACAATAATCCTTATGAGTTAGATTTGCCCCCTAGCTATAATGTAAGTCACACTTTTGATGTGGGTGATTTTTCTCCTTTTGATGTAAGGTTTAAGAATTCGAGGCCGAATTCTCTCCAAAAAAGAAAGGATGATGAGTCCATGACTCACCATGAAGCCATAAAGGACCTTCTTAGAAGAGTGACTAAATGAATGACTAGAAGGGAGGCCTCTAACCCTACTTCTTTGTCTTCATTTTCCATTTCTTTATGTTTGTTGAATTTTCTAAAGTTGACTTTTGTTGACTTAACTTTGGTTAACTTGTTGACCAAAGTTGACTTAACTTAAGTTGACATGTTGACTTTTTTACTTGTTTGTTTTTATAGGTTAAGCTTATGCTAATGGGAAGAGAATAGGACTACATGGAGTGGAGAAAGTCTTAACCTTAGAACCAATCATGTGAACACATCTTTGGAGAGAGGAAGAGCTTGAAGTTGACCTTCTAAAATGGAGGTCAATTTGTGCATATTTTGAGAGGCTTAATGATGGAAGCAGCTCCAAGCTCCAAGCTCAAGCAGCTCCACCACTCATTGCTTCGATAGCTAAGTTGCTCTTACGTTCAAATTTTTGTTTGACCGTGTTGTGCAGTGCAGTGCTTACTGTTTTCCAGATTTCATTTTTCATTTCAGTTTTGATTCAATTCATGTTTGTTGTTTTTATACTTGTACCTTGAGTGTTCATTAGTGATTGTTGATAATTTTAATCGATGAATTTCGTTTGTTAGAGTTCAATTCAGCTTGCAATCTCAATTTCCAGTTTTTTCCAATGTCATGTGCATAATACTGTAGTTTTACATCTGTTATCATGTGTTTGAATCTTTCTAGCTTAAATTTTCGTTTTAATTTGAGTTCAAGTACATCAATAGCCATGTATAGATCATATAAAGCAATGAGACCAAGTCTAGCTTTGATCATATGAGCTATAAGTCGTACCAGAAACGTTTCCAGTTTCAAAAATCTGCATAAAAATGCATTTCTAGTTTGTTTATGTGCACACTGTTTCTGTCCAGATTTCTTGATTCTAAAGCTTAACACAAGTTTATTTGATGTTATCATATATGTTCAAGTCCTGACAATCTGTATTAACCACAGAATTCCAAAAAGCATATGTGAGTTGTTTAAAATCCTGAAACAAGGTGTTGTCCAATATTTCTATCAAGCTTTTTCACTGTGCTTGCTTTCTTTGACTGTGTCTTAGGTGCTTAAAATCCTCTAGTTGATTCTCTACAGTTAGATCTAGTATATTAGGACTTTCCTAGAGTCATTGTGTTGTTCTCTTCCTTTCATTTCATTGATTTATGAATACTGGTGCGGTTTTGGTGCATTTTTGCTGCATATTTGGCTATAGCAAGTATGATTTGTTGAATCTTGTTGTGTTTGTGCATATACAACGTTTGAGAAAGTTTATTTTGCCATTTTAAAGTTGTGTGCACTATTCAAATGGTCATTTTTAAGCCTATATGCAGAATCACCTTTTAAACCATCAAAATTGTGAATTAAATGGAAGTGAACCAGTCATTTTGAATTGTGATCTGTTTCTGAGTTGTGTAACAGTTTGCACATCTGTAAAATCATTATACAAAGTTGTTTGATCACTCAATATAGTTGTTGCATCACTTCCTACCAATTTTGGGTTTAAAATAACCAATTTAGAAGCCTTTTCTGGTGCAATTTTGGTGGAATATCTTTGCCTTTATGGCAAGTGCTACTGTCATTTGATGAATCTGGTTGTTTCAGTGCTTCCTTCACATTTGAGCAAGTTTTTTTTTTCCATTCCAAACTTGTGTGCACTGTTCATTTGGTCAGTTTTGAGCCTATATGCAAAATCACCATCTAAACTATCAATTTTGCCTAATTTTGGAAGTGGACCAATGATTTTGTTGTGCAACCTGTTTCTTTGTTGTTTAAGTGTTTGCAAACCTTCAAATTGATGATATAAAGTTTCTTGAAGCATCATTTAAGTTGTTCAAACACTTCCATACATTTTTGGGTTTGAAAGCGCCACTTTAAGTGTCATTTTCTAGTGCAGAATTCAATTTTGGTGCTATTTGAAATTTCCAATCTTTAAATTTCAATTCTGGATTGGCAAGAGCTGGTTTCATGTTTCCAAATGGAATTATATGATCAAAATAGTATAGAACATCCATAAAAAGCAAAAGAAAACCAAGCAATCCAGTTTTGACCCCAAAAATCGAAAATCCAAAAATTTGCATTACTTTGGGGACTTTCATCAAACACTTTGCAATTTTTATCAAACACTTTACTACAATTCGAATTTGACCTGCGTTTTTTATTTTCTTGATTGTTTAATCTGTTCTAGTGTCTTTCCTAGGTCCCTTTTGTGTTCCTTCTTTTATTCCATACTTCAATCCATTGTGCCCTCTAATCTATTTGTGCGTGAAAATTAAACTGGTCCAGTAACATAAGTGTGTTGACTGTTTTACTGGTCTGTATGGATGTTGTGACGTTTTGGTGAAGCTTCTAAAATCCAGACACCTTACTTCAAGGGTGTAGCATATTAGGAAGTGGAAGGCTTGCTAAATTAGCCACAAGTGTGCATCTCAAAGTTCATTTACCTTGCTAGTTCAGCAGCACTTCTACACCAAACACCAGACATTTTCCCAACAATTTGGAACTGCACAAAAGCTAGCCACTGCAACTTCAATTTTTTTGTCTCTTGTAAACACAATTTCATGTACTTTTCAATCATTATATCACGGAACATTTGAGGTTACTTTGTTTTTTTTAACAACTCCAATGCTTTCGGAAAATGCTTTTCAAGCAATTCCAAGTGCACCATTGAACATTGTAATAGCTTAGTTTCCACTTCTTAGTGTGAAAGTGTGTCAAAGGGCTCCAAGTACCACTTCCACTTTCACTTAGGGTCGTCTAACATTCTTCTTTACATTTGTATTACTTTCTTTAATTTTGTTTGAATATTTTTATGTTTTACGTCTCCATGATATATAGGTGCACGTGTCATTTAGATAAACCTTCATTTGGTTTCTAGGTGCATTTCATTCTTGCATTCAAAAAGCTTTTGAAAGATTTCTACCTTGAAACTAAGGTAAAAAAAATTCAAAGACACTCTGGCTAGGAAGGACAAGGTTCTTAAGCTTGTCCATTTGTGACTCACCTCTCCTTCCTAGGAGCTATTTGGTTCATTTTACCTTTAGAATCTTTCTAGAAATCATTCACACAAAAAAATCTAAAAGATTTGTATAAATTTTTTTTAGACTCTCTACTTGTGCAAGTTTTTCAAACTTTTGTGAAAACCTTTTCTCACTTCACAAGTATGAGTCACTCAACTGTGCAAGACAGTATAAGAAATGATTGTGAGAATGTGCAATTAAGTGAGGAGCTTCATAGAACCCAAGCTCAACTTAATACGATTGAAGCCGAGCTTAATAGAACTCAATCTGAGTTTAACCTAGCTCGACAAGAGATAAATGAGCTTAGGCAAATGGTTACTAGCCTCACGCTTAACCAAAGAGGTCAAAATCATGCTGAGTCTTCTCATAGGAAAAACAATGATCGTGGTGATCATCATTCCTATCATAGTGACCAAAATAATTATGGTGGTCATCATAATGACTACTATCAACACCAACCTAGAAGACACCACCATCATAGAGATCATTATGTGGAACCAAAACATGACATTCCCCCCTTCTATGGCCGAGATAATGTAGAATAATACTTTGAGTGGGAGATGAAGGTCGAACAAATTTTTGAGTGTTACCACATTGATGATAAGAGGAGAGTTACCTTAGCAACTTTGACCTTCCAAGGCTCAACTCTATACTGGTGGACATATGTGATCAGAGAACAAAGCAGCCTTGCATCGAAGACATGTGCCAGCATATTATGCTAGAGAGATCATGGACAAGCTCCATAGACTCCAACAAAGAAACATGAGTGTCGAGGAATATCAACAAAAGATGGATACTCATGTTAAGAGCTGGAATCAAAGAGGAAGAAAGATTCACCATAGCTAGGTTTCAAAGTGGACTTAACTATGAGATCCGTGATAAGGTAGAGCTTTTACCTTACCTAGATCTCAATGATTTCGTTCAACTATGTGTGAGAGTGGAAGAGAAAAATAGACGAAAAGCTTCCACTAAGAGGACCTACCCTACAACTTCCACATATAGGAAAGATCCTAAGAGGGAGGGTAGTCACTCGAGGTATGAAGAACCTCGCGAGAAAGAGAAAGTGAGAGGAAAAGAAAGAGAGTTGAAAAGAGAAAAAGAAAGAGAGAAACGAAAAGAGAGAGACAAGACTCACAAAGAGCTCTCACGAGACTCTAAAAGTAGGGAGACCTGGTGTTTTAAGTGCGGGGAAATGAGACACTATTCTACTGAGTGTCTTATCAAGAGGTCAACCTACATGCTTGACCATGCTAGTGAGGAGTCTTCCTCAACTAAGTCTGAGTTATCCACGTCTGACGAGGAACATGAGACTCCACCTTGTGATGGAGATTTACTTGGTAAGGCGACTCCTAGAAACAAAGCATGTTGAGCTAGAACAAACTTAATGAGAAAACCTATTCCACACATGCTGTAAAGTTTTAAACAAAACTCGTTCTATGATTGTGGATAGTGGTTCTTGTTGTAACTCTTGTAGCTCTAGAATGGTTGAAAAGCTAGGCTTAACTACTACTCCTCATCCAAACCCTTACAAACTTCAATGGATCAAAGAGGATGATGGGATAGTAGTCAAGGAACAAGTAAGTGTTCCTATATCCATTGGAAAATATGAAGATCAAATCATTTGCGATACTGTTCCAATGGAAGCTGGTTATATCTTACTTGGGCGACCTTGGCAATTTGACAAACAAGCTTTGCATGATGGGGTCACGAATAAAATAACCATCCAACATAAAGGCAAAAAGATTATCTTGAGTCCTCTTACACCTTCTCAAGTGCAAGAGGATCAAATAATTCTTAAAAAGAAGTTGGATGGGAAAAAAACCAAAAATAAAAAAGTGTCAAAAGAGAAGAATATGAGTTTGGTAGGTTGTGTCTGTTAACCTCTTTGGCAAGTGCACCAAATCGTTCAAGTAATAAACCGTGGTAAGAACATGTATCGTTTTCCCAAGAGACTCGTAATACTAAAAAATTGTGCGATTAACAACTCATCTAGACTCAAGAACAACTCATCATTTAAGAATATGTGCAAAAAGATAAATTCACAAGTAATTACAAGGTTGGACTTTGGTATTGAAGGCACTTGGAAATGGAAAAGACTAGAAATGGTATGAAATGACATTGTTAAGGTTAGTTTTAACCAATGCACTCTTGTGTATAACCAATTTCATCTCCTCCTATCAATTTGCTAAAGTCAATCCACTAAAACACTCTAGCCCTAATCCCTTAGGTGAAAGAGACTAGGTTTTCCTTATCAAACTCCAATCCCTTGGACAATCTAACAAGCAAACCCACATTAAGAACTAGGATCTAAGACAACATGTGAATCATATCCCATCCCTAGCTCAATGACCCACAAGGACTCTTGTTTCAGTTCAAGATTTCATATCCCATCCCTGGCTCAATGAAACCCCAAAATCAAGTCAGGAACGTCCCCATTACATGCAAGCTTTAAGATCGGAAACAAGAATACTAGCAATAGATAGAAAAGGCATTTATAAATACGAAACAACCATTCATTACACAAGAGTTCATAGGCTACATCTAACCCTAACAAGATGAATCTAGTTCTCCATTTCCATGGAGAACCCTAAAGCTTACAAACATGGAAGATGGAAGAAGAAGGAGACCCAAAGGATGAGGAGGAGATGTTCCCACAAGCTCATCGCACCCTCCATGAGCTCCAGACGTGAAATCGCGCCTCCAAAGAACCAAAGACCCTTTTCTTTCTGCCTCGTGAGTATATGTACTGCCTGAATTCTCACTTAAGCTAAATTATTCTCGCTTAAGCGAGAATAAACTTCTTGGAGAAGATAGTCATTCTCGCTTAAGCTAAATTATTCTCGCTTAAGCAAAAATGATTTTTAAATCAATGACTTCCTAGATCACCGAGGCTCTTCAATGTAATAGAGGATCTTCCTAACATCGAAATAGATCAAAAATAAGGGATTATAGTATTATTTACGTAATGTAGCTCAAAATATAGATAAATACTAAAACTAAATAAAAGAGAGGATTTAAGCAAGTAATAAGCTAAAGAAGAGTTGATTTTGCTACTAAAATGATGCTTAGATAATGGTAAGAATTAGCATTATCAAACTCCCCCAAACTTACAACTTTGCTTGTCCTCAAGCAAAAGTACTTCACGTAGTAAACGATTCAATCACGACAGTCTAGCAACTCAAGCACAATTTCAATCAAATAAACAAAATCAATCATGCTTGCTCAACTCGGAAATTACATTCAAGAGATAAAATGGCTTTAGCAAGCTAAACTTCAATCATGGTGCTCACAATTTAAAATCACAAGATAGATGTAATTGATAGATCAACAAACGTGGCAAGATGTTTTCATTGAATGCATGAAACCATCCTTCACCAAGGAAAGTGTTTCACTCAAGCACAATGGTGTATAAGGATGTGTGTCTAACTCTCAATTATCACAATGTTATACAATTTAAATTTGTCGTTCGTTTCACAATATCAAACACATTCACAAGCAAGTTAGCATCACAAGGACTTTTTAAGGCTTGTAATGTGGTTGGGCTAAGAAGAAAAATTAGTTTTTCTGGACAACAAAGCACCTTGAGCTAAGAGATAAAACAATTTACTTCATGATATAGCATTAGTCTGTCTCTTTGCTTCACAATTGGATAAACCACTTCTCAACTTATTTCCCAATTCTTTTTCAATGAATTCATTTTTCTTTCTCTTCTTCTTCTTTCTTCTTTTTCTTTCTTTTTGACTCATTTTGCCATTTTCTCAATGCTTCCTTATTTCAAAAACTCCCTCAAACTTAAACCATTCTCCTCATCCTAACATATATGTTCATCTCAAATCAAGGTAAGGAGGTTAAGGATTTTTCAATAAGCTTAAGATTCCAGGGGTGAGAAAGTTTTTCTTCAAGGTTCAAGTGTTTTGCATTGCCTTTTAGGCTTAGAAATGTAGAAGAGGTTGAAGAACAAGATGGCCTTGATCATTTGTAACAAGCAAGCAAATAGTTCAAATAGAGAAACTCAGGCAAAATCAACTGTGGTTTCAAAGTGATAGCACTCAACAATAAACTCTGGGCACAACATCTCACAGGTTTACTCAGGGTTCCAAAGTTTGATAAACATCATGCCAAGAATATTGATCACAATTAAAACCAAGCATCCATCTAAACATATACAAGCAACCACAACCTCTATTCAACAAACTTAATCACATAATCTCAATTAAATTTTCAAAGAAATTTTCGTAGATAGAGAGCAAGCACAAAAGATTTGTATTCAATTCAAGCATAACATATGATTCACTCGAATCACCAAACCAATTGCAAAAGAACTATCCACTAGGCAAGTCAAAAAGAAATCAAAAACACAAAAGCTAAAGGTAAATAAGAACTGGAAATTAAAACTGAAAAATCGATCAAAATGGACTCTTTGCAGCTTCAATAGTGTAGAACACTAGCTTCACTTTTCATATGTAACATCTTCCTCCTCTAGTAGCTTATACTCCGCAACTGCTCCACCTCCCCCATAGTAGGGGCCTGGCTCCCAGGCCATGCTACACGAGCAGCAAAATCTTCAAGCCATACATTGCTCAGCTCATGCATGCCTCAAAGGATGACCACTGGTGGTTTTGACATCTTTAAAGTTCTAAGAAAGATGTTATCTTGCACAAAGTGAGCTCAAAGTGAGATTAGTATTCCATAGTCAACAACTGAATAGAAAGGTCCAAAAGCACACTAAAAGAAATGCGTGAAAGAGTGCAAAGAAAAGGAAAGCTCAGAATCAACAACAAAAATTAGGTGCAGAACCAGTTTTTAAGGTGTTGGGCGTCATATCAGTTTTTCGCTTCAGCTAAAATTTTTTAGCTTAAGCTAAATTTACAGAAGAATTTTTCGCCCAGGCTAGAAAGTTTTAGCTTAAGCGAAAATGTTCCAGTGGCACCCCAACTTTCAGCCTAAATCTCGCCCAAGCGACTTAGTTTTAGCTTAAGTGAAAATATTCCAAACAGCGCTTGAATTTGAAATTCGCTTCTCGCCCAAGCGAGTTAGGTCCCGCCTAAGCTAAAATATCAGCAAAACTTATTTTTTCAGTTTTCTGCATATCTCGCCCAAGCGTGAAAGTTTAGCCTAGGCGAAAATAATGCAGATTCTTGCGATATTAGCCATTTAATCTGTGATTTTTAGTTTCATACCTTCATTCAATGCACTTACACATAAACCAAGCTACAAATAACATAATATACTTATACAAACCACAAAAACAACATTACAACTCAAAAATCACAAACATGCAATAAAATACAAACATGCATAACACAAGTCACTAATTGAAATTGAAACACATACAAGCACATGACACTAAAACAACACAAAAACAAGTAAAAAGGTAAGAAAATTGGATTGCCTCCCAAAAGCGCTTGTTTAACGTCATTAGCTTGACGGTAGAAACCAATGAAGTGCAGATGTTGTTGTTTGTGTGCTCCTTTCACCAACTCTTCTTAAATCGCTTTCTAGTCACCAAATCAACTCTCATAGCATAAGAATCTTCATTGTAGCCCTTCCACTACCTTGACATCTTTAAATAGTCATCAAATAGTGGTGGTGACTAGTCTTTTTCTTTTGTTTCTCCCTTTTTTCTTCTACTTTCACTTAGTACTTGGAGTATACACAAGAAAGGGAGAATTTGGGGCAGTTTGTGATGCTTAAGCTAGTTGTCTCCTTATGTCCTATAGTTCCTTCACCCTTAGGGTCTACATGATGCTTTGGAGGCTGCAGTCCTCCTTATGTGAACATCTCCATGCATACACTTAGACACAACTAGGCTAAAGCCACAAATTAGCTCAAATAAAAGTGAAAATCTATTTACAACAAAAGAGTTAGTTCTATATACAAAATCAAGTCTACATAAGTTAGAAACCTCACAAAAGTCTAGTACTGACACGAGTCCCCGGCAGCGGCGCCAAAAACTTATTAATCTCTTTGGCAAGTGCACCAAATCGTTCAAGTAATAAACCGTGGTAAGAACAGGTATCATTTTTCCAAGAGACTCGTAATACTAGAAAATTATGCGATTAACAACTCATCTAGACTCAAGAACAACTCATCATTTAAGAATATGTGCAAAAAGATAAATTCACAAGTAATTACAAGGTTGGACTTTGGTATTGAAGGCACTTGGAAATGGAAAAGACTAGAAATGGTATGAAATGACATTGTTAAGGTTAGTTTGCACCAATGCACTCTTGTGTATAACCAATTTCATCTCCTCTCTATCAATTTACTAAAGTCAATCCACTAAAACACTCTAGCCCTAATCCCTTAGGTAAAGAGCCTAGGTTTTCCTTATCAAACTCCAATCCCTTGGACAATCTAACAAGCAAACCCACATTAAGAACTAGGATCTAAGACAACATGTGAATCATATCCCATCCTTGGCTCAATTACCCACAAGGACTCTTGTTTCAGTTCAAGATTTCATATCCCATCCCTGGCTCAATGAAACCCCAAAATCAAGTAATGAACATCCCCATTACATGCAAGCTTTAAGGTCGGAAACAAGAATACTAGTAATAGATAGAAAAGGCATTTATAAATACGAAGCAATCATTCATTACACAAGAGTTCATAGGCTACATCTAACCCTAACAAGATGAATCTGGTTCTCCATTTCCATGGAGAACCCTGAAGCTTACAAACATGGAAGATGGAAGAAGAAGGAGACCCAAAGGAAGAGGAGGAGATGTTCCCACAAGCTCATCGCGCCCTCCATGAGCTCCAGACGTGAAATCGCGCCTCCAAAGAACCAAAGACTTTTTTCTTTCTACCTCGTGAGTATATATACTGCCCGAATTCTCGCTTAAGCTAAATTATTCTCGCTTAAACGAAAATGACTTTTAAATCAATGACTTCCTGGATCACCGAGGCTCTTCAATGTAATGGAGGATCTTCCTAACATCGAAATAGATCAAAAACAAGGGATTAGAGTATTATTTACGTAATGTAGCTCAAAATATAGATAAATACTAAAACTAAATAAAAGAGAGGATTTAAGCAAGTAATAAGCTAAAGAAGAGTTGATTTTGCTACTAAAATGATGCTTAGATAATGGTAAAAATTAGCATTATCAGTGCCTCAACCAAAGATGTTGTCCATTCCAAAAATTCTGAAAATATTTTTCTTGGACAACCTCATTTTCTTCTCTACTACAAAGAGGCACTTGTCTCCGTAAATTATCAAATTGATTCTCTTTCCAAAGGGTTACAAAAGCTTTTAAGAGAATTGGATGATCTCTTTCCTACAGAGGTCCCAAGTGGCTTACCACCTCTCAAGGGAATAAAACATCAAATTGATTTAATTCCTGGGGCTAGCCTTCCCGATAGGCCAGCCTATAGGACTAACCCCATTGAAGCAAAAGAGATAGAGAACCAAGTCAGTGATTTATTGAACAAGGGGTGGATCCAGAAAATCCTAAGTCCCTGTGCAGTGCCGGTGTTGTTGGTTCCAAAGAAAGATGGTTCATGGAGGATATGTACTGATTGTCACGCTATCAACAACATCACTATTAAGTATAGACACCCTATTCCTCGATTGGACGATATGTTAGATGAGCTACATGGAGCAAACATGTTTACTAAGATTGATCTTAAAAGCGGATATCACCAAATTAGAATAAAAGAAGGAGATGAATGGAAAACCGCTTTTAAGACCAAATTTGGTCTATATGAATGGTTAGTCATGCCTTTTGGCTTAATCAATGCTCCTAGTACCTTCATGTGCTTAATGAATCATGTCCTTTAGGAATACATAGGAAGGTTTGTCGTGGTCTACTTCGACAACATTTTAATCTATAGCAAATGTCTTAAAGAACATCTTCACCATGTTAGGCATGTCTTGATTTGGCTTAGACAACATCATCTCTTTGCCAACTTTGACAAATGTACTTTTTGTCAAGAAAGTGTAATTTTTCTGGGCTTCAAAGTTGGGAAAGACGTTGTCCATGTTGATCTTGAAAAGATCAAGGCTATCCAAGAGTGGCCTGGTTTGAAAACAGTTGGAAAAGTAAGAAGTTTTCTCGATCTAGCTGGATTCTATAGACGTTTTGTAGAAAATTTCTCCAGTATTGCTGCTCCCCTTAATGAGCTTATAAAGAAAAATGTGTCATTCAATTGGGGTGATAGACTAGTCTTGGCCTTTGAGACCTTAAAGCATAAGTTAACACATGCACCCATTCTACACTTACCTGATTTTTCCAAAGCTTTTCAGGTAGAATGTAATGATTATTGGGTAGGGATAGGAGCAATCTTAATTCAAGAAGGTCATCCAATCGCTTACTTTAGTGAAAAACTACAGGGACAAACTTTAAACTATCCTACCTATGACTAGGAGTTGTATGCCCCATACGAGCATTGAAGACTTGGGAGCATAACTTGGTGTCGCGAGAGTTTACTATCAAGAAATTACATGAAAAGGTTAAAATCGACATTGAAAAAAAAACTCAAAAATATACCGAGTACAATAACAAAGGGAGAAAAAGAGTAATTCCTAAGGAAGGTGACCTAGTTTGGCTTCATTTGAGAAAGGATAGATTTCCATCTCGACGCAAGTCCAAACTTAGTCCAAGAGGTGAGGGTTCTTTCAAGGTGGTCAAGAAAATAAATGACAATGCATACATGTTAGATCTTCCTGAAAGTTATGGTGTTAGTCCTACTTTTAACATCTACGACTTAATTCCTTTCACAGGAGATGCCCAACAGGTACCAGCAGATCTGAGGACAGATGCTATTCAAGAGAAAGGGACTAATGGAGGATCATCCAAGATGCACATAGGACCTCTAACAAGAGTCATGGCCCAGAGGATTCAAGAAGAAGAAGGATCACTTACTACATTACTTTTATGGAATATAATATAGTAATCCTTCTTCTCTTTACTAAATGCATTTATATTGTTTTGTAGGTCACCAATAAAGGTTGGAAACCATGCCTATGCATCATAGGAGGCTTGCCAAGCTAAAGAGAGCAAAGGAGGGAAAAAAGGGAAGAATTTAAGCATTTTCCGGATTGAAACCATTACATTCCGGATTGGAAATTGATAACACTCTAGATTTACATATTTTTCTTTGTTAAAAATCATTTCTTAGATCTCTTTAGTTTTTATTTCTTAGAATTAGGCTAGTTTTATGTTTTTCTCTTAATTCTTTAGTTTTATAAAATTGTAGTTAAAAATAGATTCTTAGTAGTATTTTTTATATTTGTAAATAATTAGGAATTTAATTTTTTAGGAAATCTTTTAATAATAATATTTTTTCTTTATTTTTGAATTGCTGAAATATTTTTTTTAATTGTTGATGGCCTTAATTCATTTTTTTTCTATATTGCAGAATGAACCCTTATAAATTAGGCTGGTGATGTTGTTTGAAGAAGTGCACTACTGCTGCCTTAAATTGGAATGGGCTGATTTTTAATTGGGCATTGAAAAGCATTTGGGCTGATGGTTGCGGTTGGAAAAACACTTGGGCATTGGAACACTGCACTTGATTCTAAATTGCACTGAAGTGCTGAAAACGCTTTTGAACTGCACTGCTGGGTTGCTGGAAACGACTGCGTTTTGGGAGCACCGTTGTTGCAAACGTTGGTGGGCTGAAATCGAATTAGTGATGCGGAGCGTTTTGGTGCACTATTGCTATAGGGGTTCTTTGCGGGAGCAGTTCATTTGGAGAAAGAAAGAAAAGCACTTCCCTTCGAGCTAGGGCAGAAGAAGAAGCTTGGGACTCTGACCGGACCTGACCGAAGAAGGTGATCGGAGGGCTGTGGAGCGAAATGAAGGCTAGCCGTCTGATCAGAGAGCTCGAAGCGTCACAGCAAGGTTCCCCTCTCCTATTTTCTTTTTCCCCTTTCTCTTTTCGTTCTCCAACCCTATATAAAGGGGTTTTTCTGCATGTAAATGGATCTCTGGAGAACACTTATTCATACACTTTTGATATACACTTTCAGACTTTCTTTAGATTAGGGTTTTTACACTTTTCTTAGAGTAAAGATATTGTTCTTGATTCTGGATTTCGCTGATGAGATTCATGGAACCGTGACAATCCGTGAGCTCCTCATTCGGTGATCTCTGGTATAATGTTTGTAATTTTCCTTTTTCATATTAATAAAATTTGATTTCGGGTTTTCCTTTTACTCTTGTTTGTTGTGTTGAAATTGCTCTGTGTTTTTTATGTTTGCCATTGTTATGTTCTGAGAAAATGAATTGGACTCTGATTCTCTGCATCTTTGCAATTCCTTTTGGAATTGAATGACTCTGTAGTGAGCATTCTTTATCGAGATGTCTTCTCGAGTCAGAGATGAGTCGAATGCATAAAGACTCATTCGGATTTATGTTTCTATTCTTTTCTTTCTATTTTCCAGTATGTGTGATTTCAATGCAGTAATTGGACTATGTTTGAGAATTCTGAAGGAAAACATCCAAATTTTTACATCTGTTTTGGATGTAATAGGAACCTGAGTTAGGCCTATATTTTCAAGAGGTCTTCTTGAGAGATGTTAAGCTTCGTAATTGTCAGACTAAGTTCAATTTCAATGTTGTATTCCTGTTCTTGTGAAAATATGCATTGGTTGAATAATTGAGTGAGAATTTCCATTTTAAGTTTTGAAATATGAACTAAAAAGCACCCAAGGAGGGCTTAAATTTCTCAGAATGTCTTTCTGAAGAGTAATTGAGACTCTTTCATTCAATCTATTGCACATTTGCCTCTGTTGTTTGATTTCTGTTTAATATCCTTAGTTTGTTTTTTTTTATCTTTAGTATTTCTGTTGACTTGATGTTAGAATAGTCTTAGTTTTGATTGTGATTTTATTTTCTTGTTTTTCTTTCATCATTTACATATTGTAGTGATAATCTTGAGGTTTTGTTATTAGACAGTAGCAAGGCTCATTAGTTTAGATTATTTTAGTTGCAGTTAAATTTTCATATTAGCTTAGATGTTGTTGTTTCTGTTTTAGGTAGTTTAGAGTTCCATTTTCTTTTATTTTTCCTTTTAGTTCATATTCTTTCTTTCCTTAAACAAATTTTCTTATTATTTTTAATTTCATTGTTTCATTTTCTATTTCCCCACCCTGTTTTTAGTTAAGTAGTAAATAATTACAAGAATTAACTTTACACTCTGAAGCTTAATCATAGTTGAGTCCTTGGATTGATTCTTGGTTATCCCTCTACTACATTAGTGGGGAAACTGAGTTTGTTGGCTTTGATGCGACTAAAATCGAGTTTAACAGAAATACATGGGAAAATGGCTTCCGGAACGAAGACTGAGCCCAGCCACCTGCTGTTCACGCCCAGCCAAAATGCACTAGTTTTCAGCTTTTGAAAAACGCGCGTTTTTAATGTTTTTGGCATGGAACTTGCAGCCCAAGCTTAGTAGCGTCTTAGATACTCTTCTTTACTGATCTTAGAAGCTTGCAAAGTCAGATTTAGTGCATCTCCATGTAAAATCCAACTTGAAAGCTATAGAGAAATGTTGCTGAGATTTATCTAGGCATCTTGCTTCGAGTTCATTGTCTTGTGCTTATTTCACACGTCCTCCTCTAGCTTCCTTCCCCTTTGGAAGGTTGTCTGAGCTTGAGTTACTTCACACACACATCCAAACTCCACTAAAAATTTCACCAAACACTTGTCGCGCATCTGATACTTCATCCTTCTCTTCCGATCCACAACTTCGTTCTAATCTATGGAGAGCTCTGCTATGAAGAGTGGAGTTGCTTCCATCACTTAGAGGCCAAGTTATGGTTGTCTCATTTTCAAGACATCTCCTTCAGACCTAATTTCTAAAATCTTAATTTTTGTGTTATTGCACCCTCATCTTTAGCTTTGTACTTTTACAAAGCGACCTTTTTTCCATACCTATAAGAGGGATTCTCATAAACCTTTGTAAGGGTTGAATATTTTGAAGTTATACATTCTATACCACCTTTGTGAGAGGTTCTTCTTAAGAGTGTCTTCTTCACTTGGTCTTATCTTGAGAATAGTTGTCAAGTGATGGCATACACCACTAATCTTGGATTGGTGAGCTTTAATGCCCCTACGTGGCCTGCCATCACCATTAATCCCCACCCCCACCACTTTTTCTTGTCTTCCATCTCTAACCATCTTTCTTCCTTTTAAGTTCATTTTCAATTTGACATTTCCTATGTTTTTCTTCTTATTTGGATTCTTGAGTAATTGAACTTCTTCCAGTCTAAAACTCCTTGAAATGTACTTTCACATCTAGATAACACTATTGTCTTAAAGTTCGGTGAAAATTTTTTATGGAGTTTTCTTAATCACCATAACATCGTATAATACTAAACTTTAACACAGGTCTATTCTAACCATGTGTATTTTTGCTTTACTTCTTTTGTTTCACGTTGAAACTCTGTTGTCAAATTATTCCCAAACATGCCTTTAGTAAAAAAAAATTATATCATGTGTAAAGGAATAACACATTCTCCAACTAATATTATTTCTTATTACTCAACATCTACGTCCTTCCTTCTCAAGTTAGAATTTAGTTTCTTCTTCTTTTTTATAAGTTTAAATTCGTAATAGTAATATTCCTTGGAGTAAGTATTTTTAACTTATAACACTCTTAATCAATATGAGTGAAGAAATGTATTGACAAAATTTAAATAAGAAATAAAAGTATGTCAAACACTATTATAAAATAGTATCCACAATGAAATGATAAATCAGGTTATTAAAACACAACAAGAGAGTGTTAATGTAAGTGAGTTCATTAATTAAAGTAGACGTCACAAATCTCAAGGTATAATGGCAATGTGTAGTTGAGTGATAATATTTTTTTCCTATGAATAAACTACCAAAAAACCTAGAGTATATTAGTTTTCTCCACAGCACGCGCCTTTCCATTTCTTAGTGCCTATATAAATATAACAACCTCTAGCAGAAAAAGAAGGCAAATAAACTTCAATACATCATATAGGTTTAACCATTGGCCTAATACAGATCTTATCTTTGTTGATTGGTACCAGACAGAGTATAACGCAGCGGAATAAAGCTTAGAGTAGCAGAAAGCGTGTTCGGTCACCTTTTTAAAATAAATTGGTCTGTTTTTAGAAAATCAATTTTCTTTCAGAAAATTTATCGAACAGCTGATATGCGTAAAAGATAAAAAATGTAGGGAATAGAAAATCACACGAGTAATTTTTATACTGGTTCGATTCAACAGAATCTACATCCAGTCGTTAATCACTATAAAAAGTGATTAACAGTTCCACTAAACAGATGTTTCACAGATTACAACAAATAGTGAATAAAACAGATAAATAAACCTTCCTTCGATGAACGAACCGGAAGAAGAACACTCTGCCAACTCGAAGAGAACCGCTCCGACTATCGACAAACGAAACGTGAGCAACTCCTATTCATGAGACCAGGCAGAGCACCATGCTAACTTGAAGAGAGCTTGCTCCAACTACCGACACACGAAATGCGAGCCTCTCCTGTTCACGAGACCAAGCAAGGGAACTTGAACTATAGCTTTTGAGAACTTCCTCTGACAAACAGTATTCTACAAGCGCTTCTGTTCAACTACTCTCTTTGAACTTCACAGAAACCCAATATATAGCCAGCTGTTCTGAATATCTAAGGTTAAGTCCCAACTGCCACGAATAATCGATTATTGTAAGTGATAATCGATTATTCAAGTCCGTTACAGGTTTTTCAAAAATGTGATAAACGATTATATGAGGTGATAATCAATTATTCCTGGATGACTTTGTGATAATCGATTATTGTCATTCCATAATCGATTATTGCAGTTAAAAATGCAAGTTTTACAAAGTTTACAAGACTTTCCTACTATATTTAATTTCTACAAATTGCTTTTAAATAATTCTAATATCTTCTTCAACTAAAACTTCTTGCAGCAGCATCAAAACAATTTTCTTCAAGATTTACCAATACTCCTTATTGGTAACAATCTCCCCCTTTTTGATGATGATCAAAAAATTCAAAAGCAATTTTGGCTTACCTGCAAAACATACAAGCTAACAGACAACAACAGAGTTACCAATACCTGTATTAATTTATATTTCTCCCCTTATATTATTCTTGATACCAATCTCCCTCTTTTTGATGATGATCAAAAAATTCAAAAGCAATTTTGGCTTACCTGCAAAACATACAAGCTAACAGACAAAAACAGAGTTAGCAATACCTGTATTAATTTATACTTCTCCCCTTATATTATTCTTCTCCCCCTTTTTTATCATAAGCAAAAAGATTTGATGTAAAAAGCTCCCCCTAAATACGATCTCCCCCTAAATACGATCTCCCCCTAAATACGATCTCCCCCTCAATTAAACAAAGTATGCATATAATCAAGAGATCATTTTATTTATGAAAAGAAGGATTACATTATAAGAAGAAACATAAAAGACAGAATTATAACATAGATGAAATAGCAAGCAAACAACAAAACATGCTAACATAGAACCTATATCTAAAACTCAGGACTAGGAGATCTTTCTAGAGGTTGAAGGTTGAGATGATTCTCGATGTTAGAAAGGCGAACATCAAGATCAAGAAATTGATCAACCATGTACTCATCAATAGATTGTTGCCACTCATAAATCTCCTCAAAGTGTGTTCTTTGTGCTAGACTCATATCCTCTAATTGCTTACATAATCTAGCAAAATGTTCTTCCATGGAGAGTGAGGAGGATGAGGGCATGGTAGATGGACCAGCATCAGAAGGAGCAGCAGCACTAACTGGTTCTGCCATATGAGTATTGATGTCATCATCTTCATCTTCATCAGGATGGTCATCATCTTTGTGAATGAGAACTCGTCCTCTAGTAATGAATCCCATATGACGAAAGGTAGTACCTCCAATTTCCGAGCCAACAGCTTGAATGGCTTGGACAAGTTCTCCTTCAACATTTACACCTTTGTACTCCAAAATCCTAGAAATAAGAAGAGCATAGGGAAATTGATAAGAATGGGATTTCTTAGCTTTTACCATTATGTCAGCAATAAGAGCAGGCCAATCGATGTGTATGTGATTTAGGATCCCATATAGAAGAAGTAGATCCTGCTCAGAGCATTGAGCATGATTGGTTGCTCTAGGACATAGTATCTAGACAATCAAGTAATGAATCATCCTTTCTTCAACCTTGAAACCTCCAACAAGCAATTGCCTTCGATTAGTCTGTTTTTCAGGGTGACGCAAGAAGGATTTGAAAGTCATGAACCTATTGAAATCTTGAAGTCCTAGATGAACTTTTACAGCATCATCCCAGATGGTAAGTTGAGCAACGTTGTTCCACACATCATCATCTAAAATTATGCGGACACCCTTTACTTTAGTGGATATAATCCCATCTCGATATCTCAAGTTGAAGTAGAAAACTCTTATGAGATCGGGATAAATGCAACCTTTTTGCTCCACCAGATTCGTGAGTCCTTGAACAGCAAAAAGATCTGGAAATTGAAATCCATAGAAACGGAAAAAATCAAGGCGAATATACTCTGCCGCCATGATTCTTCTTTCTTGCCAAGAATTAACATAGTCCGCATGTTTTCCTTGATCTGAAATCCACCCATCAATGGTTGCAAGACGTGGTTGAGAGGAAGAGGATGCTCCAACAGCTCTGCGGCGATGTCTTCTTGAATCTGCCATGGAGAAAGTTTGAGGTAGTGAGATTTTGAGAAAGTGAATAAAAATGGAGAGGTTTTGAGCTCAAGATTTGATTTCAGTAGTTTCTGGGTGCAAAGAAGTGTCTAATAATCGATTATAGGAGGCTATTTATAAGAAGAATGGAAAAACTAGGCGTTTATGGCCGTTTATAGCCGTTATGGGATGCTCCAACGACTTTATTTTTGAAACTATCACCGTGATAATCGATTATGGCTCAAGAAACACTGCCCAGAAATTGCATGATAATCGATTATGCTTGATGATAATCGATTATTCGTTCAAAATTTCCTAGATTTGAGTTTTAAGTTTGAATAATCGATTATTGCCTTGTGATAATCGATTATGAAGCGTTAATTTTACGAAAATGTGAAAATTTTCATAAACGTTGATCCTAAGACATGTCTAATACTCCTAACTCTCTTCTAAGCTCAAAAAATCTATCCTTAGGTAGCGCCTTGGTGAAAATATCAGCTAATTGATGTAAGGTATCAACATATTCAATTTGACAATCCCCCTTTTGAATATGGTCTCTCAAGAAATGATGTCTAATCTCAATGTGCTTAGTCCTTGAGTGCATTATGGGAGTCTTAGTTAAATTTATAGCACTAGTATTATCACATTTTAAAGGAATATTATCAAGGAAGATATCAAAGTCTTCTAGTTGTTGTTTCATCCACAAAATTTGGGCACAACAATTTCCAGCAGGAATATATTCAGCTTAAGTGGTAGACAAGGCTACACACGCTTGTTTCTTTGAATTCCAGGATAACAAAGAACAGCCCAGAAAATGACAAGTACCACTAGTACTTTTTCTATCAATTTTACAACCACCATAGTCTGCATTAGAATAACCTATTAAACTAAGTGAAGCATCAGATGGATACCAAAGTCCGAAAGAAGTGGTTCCCTTAAGGTATTTTAAGATTCTCTTGACAGCAGTCAAATGAGATTCTTTAGGATTTGCTTGGTACCTAGCACACACACATACACTTTGCATAATATCTGGTCTACTAGCAATTAAGTACAATAAAGATCCTCTCATGCCTCTAAACATAGTTTCATTTACTCCTTTTCCAGATTCATCCTTATCTAAATAGCATGAAGTACCCATAGGTGTACTAGCTTCGTTGCACGTATCCATACCAAATTTCTTAAGAATTTCTCTACAATATTTTGTTTGGGAAATAAGAGTACCTCCATTCATCTGTTTTATCTGTAGTCCTAAAAAGAAATTCAGCTCACCCATCATAGACATCTCAAACTCACCTTGCATTATTTTTGCAAATTCTTCACATAAGGAGTCATTAGTTGACCCAAAGATAATATCATCTACATAACCTTGTACAATCAAGATGTGCTTTCCTACTTTCTTTATAAATAAGGTTGAATCAACCTTACCTCTAGAAAAATCATTATCAAGTAAGAAGGTACTAAGTCTTTCATACCAAGACCTAGGTGCTTGTTTAAGACCATACAAGGCCTTTTTCAACTTATAAACATGATCAGGAAATTTAAAATCCTCAAAACCAGGAGGTTGACTAACATATACCTCTTCTTTTATGAAACCATTTAAAAACGCACTTTTCACATCCATTTGATACAATTTAAATTTCATCAAAGATGCATATGCAAGCAACAATCTAATTGCTTCTAACCTGGCCACTAGTGCATATGTTTCATCATAGTATATACCTTCCTCTTGACAGTAGCCCTTTGCAACTAGCCTTGCTTTGTTCTTTGTGATGTTTCCATCCTCATCAAGCTTGTTCCTGAATACCTATTTGGTTCCTATGACTTGATAATTATCTTGCTTTGGAATAAGTTCCCAGACTTCATTCCTTTCAAATTGGTTTAGCTCTTCTTGCATAGCAACGCACCACTTATCATCTTGAAGAGCTTCCTTTATATTCTTGGGTTCTATCTGAGACACAAAAGCTACAGTTAGACAAAAATTATTAAGATTATGTCTAGTAGTTACTCCTTTTGAAATGTCTCCAATGATGTTGTCCAAGGAGAGTCCTCTTGGTTGTTGATAGCTTTTAGAATCAACAGCTTGAGGTGTTTCTTGAAGTTCTAGAGGATAGTTCTCATTTAGATACATCTCTTCAAGAGCTTCCTTCAAATAATCTTCATCACCTGCAATAGTTTTTTTTGACTCAAGAGGGTTTTCCTCAAGGTCCACAATCTCATCAAAGACAACATGCATTGATTCTTCAATTATCAAAGTTCTCCTATTAAATACTCTATATGCTTTACTAGTCAAAGAATATCCTAGGAAAATTGCTTCATCAAATTTTGTATCAAATTTACCTAGATTATCTTTTCCATTATTCAAGACAAAGCATTTGCACCCAAATATTTTCAAGTGAGATACATTTGGTTTTCTACCATTCAACAGTTCATATGGAGTTAATTTCAAAATTGGCCTAATAAGCATCCTGTTTAACACATAACAAGCAGTACTAACTGCATCAGCCCAAAAATATTTTGGCACATTAGATTCATTCATAAGGGTTCTAGCTAATTCTTCTAATGATCTATTTTTCCTTTCAACAACACCATTTTGTTGGGGAGTTCTAGGTGCAGAAAAGTTATGTGCTATGCCATATTCTTCACAAAATTTATCAAAAGATTCATTTTCAAATTCTCTACCATGATCACTTCTTAATGTTTTAATTTTCAAGTCTTTTTCATTTTGAATACGTTTTGCAAAAGATTTAAAGGCTTTGAAAGCTTCACTTTTCAAATTTAAAAAGAAGGTCCAAGTGAATCTTGTGTAATCATCAACAATTACAAGAGCATAGTAATTTCCACCAAAACTTTTAATTCTAGATGGACCAAATAAGTCCATATGCAAAAGTTCTAAAGGTTTTGATGTTGAAATCATGCTTTTGGATGAAAATGAAGATTTGGTTTGTTTACCTTTTTGACATGTAGTGCATAATTTGTCTTTCTCAAATTTCAGTTTAGGCAAACCAATCACAAGATCTTTTGAAATCAATTTATTCAAATGTTGAATATGAATATGTGCAGCTCTTTAATGCCATAGCCAAGAATTTTCTTCTTTAGCAACTAAGCATGTTATACTATGATTAGATGCACTTTCAATATCAATCAAATAAATATTGTTATGCCTAACACCTTGCAAAGCAATATCAGCAGAATCTTTAAAGTAAACAGTGCATTTATCACTTTCAAAAGTTACCTTGAGACCTTTGTCGCATAATTGACTTATGCTTAAGAGGTTATGCTTGAGGCCTTCAACATATAGCACATCTCTTATAGTCAATGTATTTCCTCCTCCAATGTCTCCAGTACCCATGATTCTACCTTTGTTGTTATCCCCATAAGTCATAAATCCTTGCTTTTTCTTCTCAAAAGAGATGAATCTTTTCTTGTCACCGGTCATGTGTCTTGAACATCCACTGTCAAGATACCACAATGACTTCTTTGACTTAGTAGATTCCTACAAAACAAACTAGCAATAGTTTTAGGTCCTCAATCTAATTATGGGTCCTTGGGGTTCGTTCATGCGAGTATAAATCATTTCACAACTTTAACCCATGCATATTTACCATTTGGAACACCAAAATGTTTAATGTTGCATTTGTTTGATGTGTGTCCATGCTTCATACTGTAAAAACAACAAGCATTACTTACTTTGTTTTTAACAAAAGTCCCTTTTTCAACCCAAACTCTACGAGTTCTTCTTACTTTGGACTTATTTATTTGATGCATATTTCTATTTTCAACATTGCTTCTATTAAGGTTTATCTTAGCATGTGAATTAGTTTTGGTTTCCTTTGCAAGTAAGTTCTCAAGTATGTCAATATCAAACATATGACTCTTACAAGACAAGCATTCAACAGGTTCAACAGTAGCATTTGCATCAGATAATTTTGTTTCTAAAGTACTAACTTTATTTCTTAAGACAACTTCATCATCAAGCAACTTTTCATAATTCAATTTTAATTCATTGTGCTCTTTCCTAAGTTTTTTATGTGCAGCATCAAGTTTTTCAGATTCAATCAACAATTCACAAAAGGCCTTTTGCAAGTCTAATTCACTAGATTCAAAGCTGGAATCACTTACTTGGCTTCCAGTATCTTCTGAGTCAGTCATTAGACAAATATTGGCTTCTTCATCTAAATCACTTGAGCTTGTTGAGCTAGATGCATTGTCTTCCCAAGCTATGTAAGTTTTCTTCTTCTTTGGGAATTTCCTTTCTTTCTTTTCTTCACTTTTCTTGTTCTTTGGACATTCAGTTTTCATGTGCCCTCTTTATCCACATCCATAGCATTTAACACTTGAAGGAGATTCTTGATTTTTTCTCATTTCTTTACGAAATTTGTCCTTTCCTTTTGCCTTCATAAACTTGGCAAATTTCTTTATCATGAGGCTCATGTTCTCCTCATCATCAGAATCATCATCTTCAATCCTTTTAGAGTTCTTTCCTTTGGAGATCTCGGACTTGAAGGCTAGTGTCTTTCTTTTGCCTTGATCTTCTTCAGCCGTCAATCTTCTCAACTCAAGCTCATGCTCACGGAGTTTCCCAAACAAAATTGGCATCGACATTTGAGTGAGATTTTGAGAATCAGAGATGGCAGTCACCTTTGGTTGCCACGACCTGTCCAATGATTTCAAAATTTTTACATTCAATTCATCAGTATCCAAAGTCTTACCCAACCCTGTCAAGTGGTTCACTATGTGAGTGAAACACTTTTGGACATCAAAAATTGTTTCTCGAGGTTGCATTCTGAACATCTCATACTCCTGAATGAGAGTGTTCTTCCTTGCACGTTTCACGTCCTCTGTTCCTTCATGTGTGACTCTGAGAACTTCCCACATTTCCTGTGCTGTCTTACACACTGAAATTCTATAAAATTCATCAAGCACAACAGCAGATGAAATAATATTACGAGCTTTAATATCAAACTGGGCTCGTCTATTTTCTTCATTTGTCCACTCAAAAAATGGTTTTTTCTACTTCCACACCTTCAACTCTATTTTTAGGAATATAAGGACCATTTTGTACAGCTTCCCAGATGCCTCTGTCAACAGACCCCATAAAAATTTCCATTCTGACTTTCCAAAACGCATAGTTATGACCAGTAAAAAGTGGTGGTCTGTTAATAGAAGCACCCTCGGCATATACAAGGTATTGGTTGTGACCGGCCATTTTCCCAAATTTTGAAAAATTATCAAAGCAAGCTCTGATACCAATTGTTGATTGGTACCAGACAGAGTGTAACGCAACGGAATAAAGCTTAGAGTAGCAGAAAGCGTGTTCGCTCACCTTTTTAAAATAAATTGGTCTGTTTTTAGAAAATCAATTTTCTCTCAGAAAATTTATCGAACAGTTGATATGCGTAAAAGATAAAAAATGTAGGGAATAGAAAATCACACGAGTAATTTTTATACTAGTTCGATTCAACAGAATCTACATCCAGTCATTAATCACTATAAAAAGTGATTAACAGTTCCACTAAACAGATGTTTCACAGATTACAACAAATAGTGAATAAAACAGATAAATAAACCTTCCTTCGACGAACGAACCGAAAGAAGAACACTCTACCAACTCGAAGAGAACCGCTCCGACTATCGACAAACGAAACGCGAGCTTCTCCTATTCACGAGACCAGGCAGAGCACCTTGCTAACTCGAAGCGAGCTTGCTCCGACTATCAACACACGAAATGCGAGGCTTTCCTGTTCACGAGACCAAGCAAGGGAACTTGAACTATAGCTTTTGAGAACTTCCTCTGACAAACAGTATTCTGCAAGAGCTTTCGTTCAACTACTCTCTTTGAACTTCACAGAAACCCAATATATAGCCAATTGTTCTGAATATCTAAGGTTAAGTCCCAACTTATTCAAGTCCGTTACAGGTTTTTTAAAAATGTGATAATCGATTATATGAGGTGATAATCGATTATTCCTGGATGACTTTGTGATAATCGATTATTGTCATTCCATAATCGATTATTGCAGTTAAAAATGCAAGTTTTACAAAGTTTACAAGACTTTCCTACTATATTTAAGTTCTACAAATTGCTTTTAAATAATTCGAATATCTTCTTCAACTAAAACTTCTTGCAGCATCATCAAAATAATTTTCTTCAAGATTTACCAATACTCCTTAATGGTAACAATCTTAATATCAGTCATTGCATGGTAAAAAAGATGCATTGGGTGTGCATTTTCCTTTAGGATCGCGATATGTTAACAACTCACATTTGACAACAATTTTAAAACTACCAAGTGTCAGCTTCTTAATGGACTATTTAAAAAAAATTGTTGTCATTGATGTGGAAAAAGGTGTAAATTTACCCTTTTCAGGATTCTGAAATTACCCGTCTGTGCACTCTTCATTTTCAACTTAGATTTCATTCTCTCAACCCTCTCCATTGTGTTCCTCTCTCCAACCTCTCTCATCATTCTCTCTCCTTTCTCTGTCAAGAACCAAAAAGGTTGATCTTCTCTGGTGAGACTCCGGTGAAGCAATGAAGAAGGTATTTCCTTTCCCTTTGCATTTTCCGTTTCGCATTTCGCGTTTCGCATTTTGTGTTTCCCCTTTCCCTTTTCCCCTTACCCTTTTTTCTTTTCCTGTTCCCCCTTTCTCCTTTTTTGATTCCCCTTTCCCCTTTTCTCTTATTCCATTTTGATTTAGCCTTTAACATTTTGGATGTACCCATTTTCATTTTCAGTTCGCCGTTTGATTATTGTTTTATTTTGATGTAGTTGAATATGTGTCATTCTTTCAAAACGAAATTTGTTGGTGGGTTGAATGGAAGATTGACCTTGAGCAAAGGACCATTATTGGAAATACACCATTCAGTTGCTTTTAAAAATTGCTTGACAATGTTAAGTTTGGTAGAAATTTGTTGAATGAGTCATGCATAAGATGGGTAGACAGTACGGGTGGGTTTTTTTGGAGAAAAATTTGTACAATTCAAGGAAATGGATGTGTGCTTAGGGATAGCGTTGGATGTAGTTTGTGAAAATATTGATTTAAATTGCATTGAAAAGTTTAGTGAGTGTAAGAAGTACTTTGATTTTGAAAAATGTGATGTGAAAGTTGTATATGAATTTTTGTTGGAAGAACATGGTAATGTTGCTTTATCACATTTCTGTTTGTTGTATATCTTGTTAGGGATATGTGAGATTTTATTACCTAATCGTAACAGAATAGTATCTCCCATTCTTTTTAGGATTGAAGAGTTATTGTTGTATATCTTGTTAGGGATATGTGAGATTTTATTACCTAATCGTAACAGAATAGTATCTCCCATTCTTTTTAGGATTGAAGAGTTAGGGTGTTTGGGTCAGTATATTTGGGGTAGTTTAGTTTATCAATTAGGTAACTTAAGCAAAGCTTGTAGATCATTGAAGAAATGAAAAAGTACAACAAACATTTATGTTGATGGATGCATTTAAATGTTTCAGGTAAAGCATGTATAGCCATTGAAAATGCAAATTATGTATGTTGTGGATTGGTTTTTTTACTTTGGTTTATTAAATATTTTAGGTGTGGTTTTGTGATCATTTCATGACTTCCCAAGGTTGCATAGTGTTAAAATAGAATGGCTCAATTTCTCACACCAAGAGGGGGGGGGTGATTTGGTGAAGTATAAAAAGTAAAATTTTCAAAAATGTTTTCACCAAAAGATATGCCTTTAACGTTTTCTTGAAACGCAAGTTAAAAGATTTTCAATGCAGCAGAATTTAATCAAATGCGTATAAAGTATAATCGATTGACTATAAAAGAGTAGGGATAAGAAAGATCAAACGCTGAGTTTTTATACTTGTTCGGCCAAGCCTACATCCAGTGTCCTTCCAACCACAGGAAGCCAATGCATTATAATGATCAAGGTTTTCATAACAAGGTTTTTATAGAGACCTAACGTCAAAAATATAAAACACCTCTCTAACCCTCTAATCAAAATATAGGTAGTACATAAACAAACTAGCAGCAAGAATCCCCTCTCCTGCAGTCCAAACCCTTTGAGGCACCCTCAAAGTCAAGAACGCAACACATCCTTCTTCCTGTAATCACAACAAGGAACTCAACCCAATCTTCAACAGATTGTAGAAATGGATCTTGCAGTAGACACCCAAATGTGCAGATAGATCAGACTTTGAAACTCAGCAATCTTGCTCTTCAAGAAATTCCAAGTAGTTGATCACCACGGTCAAACTTGTTTCTTGGATCTTTCCTTGTTTCTGTAAGAATCAAACTTTCTGCAAAAGAATATGAAAATTTTATAATCACAAAAGTTCTTTACAGAAATCAAATTCGCGTCAATTTATAGTATAACGTATCTTTGACGCATTTTAATAGACTTTGCTACTAATGTAGTTGAATGCACCAATTTAGTTATAACAGTTAGTAGCAGTCAAAGAAATTAATTGAATTCACAATTAATGTAGTCGAATAAAATTTAATGTTTGGTAAACACATTTAAAAATATAACTGTTGTGACAGTTATATCAAGCATTAACAGATTTCAAAACAGTAACAGATTTCAAAACAGTAACAGACTTAATCGAATACATATCGCATGTAATTGATTATGCAACAATGTTAAGCATAGTTTTGAAAACTTTTCTCTTTGAAAAATCTCACAGCACACTTTGAAAAAGGTTTATGCAAAGACACGAGTTTTAATCGATTCACCCCATAATGTAATCGACTTAAAAGTGTTGTTTTGCCACACATTTAAAATTCAACATTTGTGCTTGTGATTTTTCTCATCAAAAACACGTGTCATGCATTCATGTATAAAATCACATATATAACACAGTGAAATGCAATGAACAACACAACAACAACATAATCATGTTCTCATATACGCATATAATATGTAAGCATAGAACATGTAACATATAATACACGTGTTATTAATTATGTGTTGTTATCATCAAAAACTCATATATTATTGAGATTGTGGGTTCAACCAAACCAATGCTCCCCCTATCAACAATCTCAACACATAGAGAAATTCCTATGACTGTTGCATTGGATAAATATAACTGTGGGTGACAATTTCATGGAACGTGTGATGGAAATGGGATCAATCTGTACTTTGTTGTTGTAGTTTTGTGTTTTATATTATTACTATAAAGTTTTGTATTGAAATGAATGTTTTTATAGAATGGAAATTTTCATAATTTTCCAAGCAGTTGATGATGTTGGTGCTTTAACAGAAGAACTTTGTCATTCAATTGTTAAAGCAGCAGCTGGTACAAGTGGAGAGGATATGAAGTGCCAAAAAGGGAAATAAAGTAGCGGACGTAAACAACTTCTTATGTGTGGATTAGAGGAACAAGAAAGTCTAATTGAAGAACTCGAAGCTGAGGTCTTAGCTTTGGAGAAGTTGGTTGAAGAGAAAATAATATGAGGGTCGTGAAAAGGATGAAGAAGGTTTTGGTGGAAGTAACCATTATGAAGCAGCCTACATCAACACTATCTTTCAAGGCGAGGGAGGCATTCCCATGAATGAAAGCAATATGTACACGCAAATGAAGGAAGGTCGATGCAGAATTTCAAGAGTTGTGCTCTAAGAACTTCGTTCAAAATTGGTCTAAAACAGTAGTGTTGTTTGTATTCAATGTTTATTGAGAATGGAAGATCATTTTTGTACATTTTGTAGATGTAAATGGATTGTAAGAATTGTTGGCAATTATAATAAATATGGAGAAATTGATTTGAATTGATGATTCTGATAATTTGTGCAAATAATTGTTGAAGTAATTATTGAGTGATTTTAGTCATCAATTGTGGTGTTTAGTGCATAGAGAAGATCTTAGTACCTGTGAAGAACAAATAACAAAAATGAGTTAAACACATCCAGCAGTGAATGACATGAATAATTTTTTTTTTTACAAACACACCTATTCTGAAACATACAATGGTGTTGTCAATCATTTTACGCGATTTGTAACTAGTGCTCAGTGAGTTAATGACAAATAACTCTAATGTGTGAAACTTCACTGCATAGCACCACCAATGATCATCATTTACTATTGGAAGAAACACCGACACAAAAATGCATGTCAAAACATTTATAAACAACAATCCAACATCATTCTCATTACAAATTACAACTTACTCACAAAGTCAACTGTCATTATGTCATCTAGTCCAATCAGATCATTACGGAAATATGTAGCGTAATCATCAAGTGTCCACACTCTTCGATTGACCAGATGTCTCCTAGAATCGTGGAGGATATGGGTTTGCAATCAATTTGAAATTCATCAAAAAATAATGCCTTATACATAAATTGTAACATTAATGTTATGCTATCATAAAGAAATTTTTTACCCCATATAAAGTGTTAAAATAGAATGGCTTAATTTTCAACACCAAGAGGGGGGGTGAATTGGTGAAATACAAAAACAATGTTCACTTTAAATCTTTTTCACAAAGTGGATGTCTTTAAAAGCTTTCTTGAAACGCAAGGAAAAAGACTTTGTAGTGCAGTGGAATATAATCGAATGAGTAAAATACAAAGTCGACTGAATGTAACAGAGTAGGGACAGAAAGATCAAACACTGAGTTTTTATACTGGTTCGGCCAAGCCTACATTCTGTGTCCTTCCACCACAGGAAGCAAATGCACTATAATGATCAAGGTTTTTACAACAAGGCTTTTATAGAGACCTCCTCGTCAAAAATATAAAACACCTCTCTAACCCTCTAATCAAAATATAGACAAATACAAACAAAAAGACCAGGAACAAGAATCCCCTCTTCTGTTGTCTACACCCTTTGAGCAATCCTCAAAGTCTAGAACATCGCATGTTCTCTTCCTATAGTCACAACAGGGAAACAACAATCTTCACAAGATTGAAAGAAATTGATCACGAAATAAACACCTCAAGTGTAGGTTGATCAGACAGTAAGAGCAAACAAATTCTTGCTCGTCAAGCAATCACCAAAGAATGAACACCACGGTCTTCTTGATGAATTCTTGGAGCTTTCACACGTTCTGCAAGAGATCAATAATCTGAAAGAAATCAATCAAATCGTTAGAATCATAAAAGTCTCTGCATAATTCAAATTCACGTCTATTTATAGATTTTCACAATTCTGACGTGCTCAAGTCGACTTAGCTACTAATGCAGTCGAATATCATAATTCAGTTAAAGCAGTTAGCAACAATTAATGCAGTTAATTGAATGTACAATTAATGCAGTCGAATCACAATTAATGCTTGGTCAACATATTTAAAAATATAGTCGTTGTAACATTTAATACAAGCATTAACAGAATTTCAAAACTGTAACAGACTTAGTCGAATGCAGGTTGCATGTAATCGACTATATAACACAGTTAAACAAAGTTTTGAAAATCTCACAGCACACTTTGAAAATGGTTTGTGCAAAGACACGAATTTTAATCGACTTACTTCATAATGAAGTCGACTTAAAACTGTTGTTTTGCCACACAATTAAAAGTTCAACATAAGTGTTTGTGGTTTTCCTTTTATAAAACATCAGACATGCATTCACCAATAAAATCAATTATATAGCACAGTGAAATGCAATGTATCAACACAATCATGTTCTCAATGCTTTAAACAGATTTACACAATGATTAAAACATATAGCATGTAAGCAATAGAGCATGTAACACAAACACATAATAACACATGTGTTATTAATTATGTTGTCGTCATCAAAAATCAGAAGCTCTGAGATTGTAGGTTCAGCTAAACCAGTGCTCCCCTTATCAACAATCACAACATAAAGGATTGAATGCAATCATCTTTACCACTAGAAGATAAGTTTTCAAAATACATAAAAATTGTTGCAACAAAAAGTATCGCCTATAAAAGAATAACAACATTTACCATTAAGACACTTAAATTTGTAGATTCAACACCATCATTACTAATTGAAGTCAATTGAGTCCATAATTACCAAGTTGTCTACATATTTCATTGGAGACAAAGAGTAACATTCAATTGTGGTGAAGATTTGACCAAATATTTTAGATACAACCATGAAAAATAAAAATATTCAATCAGATACCAACATGTTTGTTCAATGAAAAAACATCAATCGATCCATTACCTCCAGGGAATGTGTTTTCCAATGACTACACGATACAACTTATCAACATCCACGGTCGATAAAGGATCACCAAAATAATTACACAATGGGGGTATCGACAATACTACATCAGATGGAGGTTGCTCATTAACCTTTCCTTCATCATCATCAATGTCAATGACAAATCGTGGATGGTCTTCAGGTTCACCTACAAGTTCTTCATTCCCCTCACCTTCATCATCAACACCAAAGTCATGAGAAGGACAATACTCTTCTAAGTTTGCAGACTTCTAAACATGACGAAGTCCATTTCTAAAAGCCGCAATCTCCTCTTTCAGATTCCATAGCTTCCGATTGTTTTTTTTTCATTTTTTCCTGAATGGCATCTTCCCAACTGTTGGCATCTTCATCATCAGGTTTTGTTCCCTCATCCATACTAAAAACAGCACGGATGAGGGGGTTTCAACTATCATGTTAACTTAGGTACCAATCCAAATATATCTATAACAATCAAACACAAATATTTACTCAAATAAGATCAATAAAAAAAGACAAAACAGCAAAACAGGTTGACACACTTACATCTCTTGTATTAAACAACACTTGAATTTTTTTTAACCTTAACTTAAAGGAAGGTCATTGTACCACGCAAGGGAATGAAACATCAAAAGGTTAAGCACGCAAAGAAAGGCATTCAAACGCCCAAAGCTACAATATCACCAACAATAGTTAAAAAATAATGAATGTAGTCAATTCAAATAACATAATCAATTATAAGTCATATTAGCTACACAAAATTGGCATTGCCATTGATACTCACGAACTCGGCGATTGCTCCCGAGAGTATTTTCTTAGTACATCTATTTAAACTAAGTACAATATATTTATGTACAATATTATTCAAATCGTAATAACACAAACTATTTAAGTCATGTAACATTGTACAAGGCATGTTAGAAACAAACATAGACTTCCTAGGAAATAAAAAATAACAAAACACACTAACATATACATACGACAAACAACATATACCTTAATATCATTATTTTGTACAGTCACATTAAACATATTTATTAGGTCTTTCAAAGTTGTTGTTTTGGAATTAAACATTTCACCTACAAGACCAACAACTGATTCATCAAGGCATGTCTAAACCCCCGAGTCTTGAACCTAAACTGATGAATACATGCATAATATTGAATGGCACCTGACTAACTCTGAAAGATTGATGGTGCCCAAAGAGAACAACAACAGAAGCAGCAAGAAGAAGAGGAAAGCTAGGAAGTGCAGAGGCATAGAGCTGAGTTGTCTAAGACGATGTATTTATAATCCCAGCAATTATCCTGTTGCCATCAATGCTACCTCCGATCTGAATTTCTTAGCTTTCGGTATCAATGCTGAGAACAACAGAGAAACTTCCTTGCAGGTATATATATTATATATATCTCCCTGAATTTGAATATAGTGGTCTTGTTTGTTTTGCGTGATTTAGGTGTTTATTTACAATTGGTAATGCGTGATTGAAAACTTGAAGGTAAGAAAGACAATGTGATAAGCGAGATACCTACAGAGGTGTTGGAGTTTACGTTCCCTGCGTCTGGTGAAAAGGTTGAGAAGCTGGTAAAGAAGCAGAGCGAATCCCACTTTGTGGATGCACACCGTGATCAACAGAGTAAGGGAAGAAATGGTCCATTTGTATATTAAATAAATATGAAGTAAAATGTATGTATGGTGGAAGAGCTCATATAGAGTGAGTATGCAAATATGTATCGGACCATGTAACAATAAATGAGCTTCACCTCACTTCTTCTATGAATAAACAAAAATGAAGCACATAAGTTATGCTTGCATTTCATGTTAACTCTGTCTTTTGAGTAATCTTAGTTTTTTTTTGTGTGTTTTATGTTGGTATATTAAATTTTTTTAATATATTTTAAAATATTAGAATCAGTATTATAATTTAAAAACATAGTAAAAAAAATATTACAGAAAACACAGAAAAAAAAAACACCACATAATTTATCAGAAGAATTCAAATTCATGCTAATCTAATTTGATGATTTGCTGGTCGGTACCAAAATACTAAAATAAAGGTTTAATACCTCTTTTGGTCCCTCGAAAGGGGCAAATGTTCAATTCGGTCCTACCTTTTTTTAGAAGTTCAATGTGGTCCCAACTTTTGTAAAAAGTGTGCAATTAAGTCCTTTTTGGAAACGACGTTAATTTTTTAACGGAGCAGCTGACAGGGTGGACTGAAGTTTGCTACGTGGCTGTGTGAGGGTAATACGTGGCTGTGTGAGGGTGATAGTTGAATTTTTTTTTTAGCAAACATACAGAGATGAATCTATTGTTAGCAAACATAGTATACTTGAATTTTTTTTTTTTGCTTGAGTTCCCCTCATTCCAAGACCAAAGACCGCCGCTGAAGGAATAAACCAGAAGCTCCGTCCTTCGCCGCCGCCGAACCAGGTCGAAGAAGTCGAACCATACCGCGAGGCCAGCCCTCCACCTGCAGAAAACCAGAACCAAAAACAAAAACCAAAACCCAGAGAACCAGCGGCCAACCTCGGCGAAGTTTCGTTGATCTCCACAAACCTGTCGCTCGAGACCCACCGCACGAACCACCATCGAAACCCTAAGGGTCGCGCCTCTGCCGCTGTGTCGCTCACAAGCTCCGCTGCCGCGGACCACCCTAAAGCTGTCGCGAGTTGTCCCAACGTGAGAGAAAGGAAGCTGCCATATGGTTGCAGAGCAGCGCCGAAGGAGAAGAAGAGAAGGGAAAACTATATCTTTCCCTCACATGAGCGTGACGAAGCAGACATAAGAAGAAGAGGGCAGAAAGAAATTGGGATTTCCAATTTAGGGTTCATAATCCTTTCAGATTGAGAGTTTTCCCTCTTAATTCTAATTTTAATTAGGTTCCTAATTTTCAAATTTAGGATTTTTCGAATTAGGAAAACCACGTATTACCCTCACACAGCCACGTAGAAAACTTCAGTTCACCCTGTCAGCTGTTCCGTTAAAAAATTAACGCCGTTTCCAAAAAGGACTTAATTGCACACTTTTTACAAAAGTTGGAATCACATTGAACTTCTAAAAAAAGGTAGGACCGAATTAAATATTTGTCCCCTTTCGAGAGACCAAAAGAGATATTAAACCTAAAATAAATGTACTCTGATGTTAAATTATATGAATAGCGAATGAAATGAAAAGCTTACAAAGCTGACGTTTTCAAGATCACCTCCAAAATTCTAACTCTCTCCTTTCCACTAAAAAAGAAGGAAAGAATTACTAACTTCTACCTAATTAAAGTTAATTTTTACCAACAACATTCAATGCATTTTCTGCCAGTTCCCTTCCATTTTCATTCACTCATTCTTTCTCGCTTTCATCATCTTTCATCAAATTTAAAAAATTTCAAACAAATATATTAAAAAAAATTAAAAATCAAATCTAAAAAATATACAAAATTCAAAACAAATATATTAAATAAATAAATAAATAAAATACACATAAAAAAATATAATCACAGCATTTTTATTGGTCGAAAAATATATAAACAACTAAATATGAAAATTAAAAAAAAATCAGATTTAAAATTATTAAAAAACAATAACATAACATATGTAAAAAATTGTAAACAAATATACTATAAAAATTTAAAAAAATATGAAATTTAAAAAATATACAATATTTCAAACAAATATATTAAAAGTATTACAAAAAAAAAAACAAATTTAAAATATGCATAATACATAACATATTAAAAATACGCATGACATTAGCTAGTAACTCACATGTCACCCCAAAACCATGGTAATAAATTTTTTTTAAAAAAATACATATTAACACGTAACATAATGTTAATGTCCATAATAATTTTCTTTTAAAAAAAACTTAATTAAGAACCTTTATAAAATGTTAAAACGATCGAGGCACTTATTAAAAATTAAAACGCAATTAAAAATTTTTATAAAAGAAAAAAACTAACTTAAATTTTCTTTTTACCAAAATGAAAATCAAACAAATAATTAAACTAGAAAAATAATATATTGCGTGTTATATGTAAATCTTTAAAATGAAAAGTCCTACTCCTTTTCTGAACAAATATTTATTGTGTCACTTTGTCAGTCCTTTATTACTTCTTTACTTTTTTATGTGTTTCCTACATTTACTTTAAAATTATTCTATATATAAATTAATTTGTAAAATTAATTTTTATATAGATTTTTGAAATTTATATTTTTAACTTGTACATGAACCAATTTAATTTATGAAAATATATAAAATTACTTTTTCTTTATATTACCGACATAAAACTGACAAGGATAATGCAAGATGACCCATTGACGTAAATGCATAATATAATAATAAGCAAGTCAAATCAATGAGCCCACTTTGGTTTTCCCATGAAAAGAAACCGTAAACAAACCAAAGCAGCACATAGGAACTCCTTGAAAAAATCAATGCAAAACCACGGCAAGAGAAAGTTCACTCTGCATCATCTTTTTCTTCTTCTTCACTCTCCTTATATAACCATGCAAAAGCCTTTTTCTTGTTTCAAACAAACCAAGAGCATTTTACTGAGTTCACAGCGTAAATTATAGCATAAGAGTGTTGTTGCATTATGTGGAGGTACATCAATGGAGGAATATCCAGAAGATTTTTATCCACTTCTTGTTCCAGTGCCCGTGGTTGGTGGGACCATGTAACACCAGCCCCAAAGGACCCCATTGTCACTGTCAACGAGGCCTTTCAATCAGACCCTTTTCCCCACAAGATCAATCTTGGAATGGTATATGCTTATATAGAGTTATAGTATATATATATCTGTTCATGTTTCATATTTTGTCATCTCTGATTTTTTTTTCCTCGTCTTTGTCAGGGAACTTACAGGGGTGATGATGGCAAACCTTTCATTCCTCAATGTGTCCGTGATGCAGAAATAAAGATTCAGAGATGCAAATTGGAGTAAGTACTTTTTGATTCTCCTTCTTCTGTTCTATGGGTGATCTTATTTTGTGTGAAAATACTCTTTAAAGAACGGATCAATTTTGTAACTTTCTACATGTTTAGAAGAAACCAAGTTAGATTTTTTTCTTCTTTCATATACTAAATTGTGGTTGCTTTATCAGGATCAAAATGATCGTTTAGTAGAACTTCAACTCTGTTGTTCTTGGACAAAACGCTATCAGTAACTCATTTATATAATAAGGTCAAACAACTTGGTGTTTATTATTATTTTCCTATAACAACACCAATATAAGACAAACTAGTCCAGTACAATCTTTACGTACTTAGTCTTGGTTAGCTTATTTGTTGCTTGCATTAAATCTGGAATAACTTAGCAAATACCACTCTGTATTCTTAAATAGAAGATCCAATTAAACTTACGTTTTTTGAATGGTTGAATATACATAATGTGACATGAAACATTTGAATGGGTGAATGTACGTAATGTAACATGAAAACAACATAATCTGTGTCATCTGGTTGGCTTCATGGTGGGGTTCAGTTTCCTTCTAGTATAACTTTGACCGCAGTATCTAAGAATAAAAGTTTGTGTTAGTTGTAGATTTCGTGCAATACTAACAGTGTTGTTTGCATTTTCACTTCAGAATCTGTGTATCACACTCTTTCAACAGAAGTGCCTCTATGAATATTTTTATACTTTTTAAAAACGAATTAACATTATTAATTGACAGGGAATCAAACTGTTCTGCAGTCAAAACAAAATTTGTCGAGGAGTGTGTAAAATTGGCATATGGGAATGATTCATATGTTGTAAAAGAAGGATTGTTTGCAGGAGTTCCAACTCTGTCTGGAACTGCAGCATGTAGGCTTTTTGCTGAGTTTCAAAGACATATCTATCCTGAATCTCAAATGTATCTACCAGACCCTACCTGGTCAAAGTAGGTTTTTTTCCATTGGATTATTTTTTGAGATATTTACGTTTTTTCAATATCTAATGCATAAAGTTTGCATGCTGCAGTCACCACAATATATGGAGACAAGCTGAAATTCCTGTCAAAACTTTTCACTACTACCATCCAGACACAAAGGGTTTAAATTTTTCTGCACTCCTAAGTGATGTCAAGGTACAAAACATGAGACGCTTTGGTATGAATTTCATGCTTCTTGTCTCTCAAACAAATAAATAAGCTATATTATTATGGGAAAATAGATGCATTTAATGTTATCCAATGAAATGTCTTTTTGTTTCTAGACAAACTGGGCTGAACTTGAAAAGTAGCTGAAGTTGACAATGTGATGTTTTATTTTCCTATCCCTCAGTACCATAAGCAGCATTTAATCTTCTCTGTTTATTCTGTTTTGCTAATTTCAGAATGCACCAGATTGTTCTTTCTTCTTGCTTCATCCTTGTGCCCACAATCCAACTGGTGTTGACCCTACTGAGGAACAATGGAGAGAAATATCATACCAGTTTAAGGTGAAAATGAGACATGTGATGCGTCAGTATAGCTTTGTGCTATAAATCTAAATCAATTATAATATTATTCTAACTCAATTATCTTCCAGGTAAAAAATCATTTCCCCTTCTTTGATATGGCTTATCAAGGATTTTCTAGTGGGGATCTTGACAACGATGCTGTAGCACTTCGAATTTTCCTTGAAGATGGGCATTTGATAGGATGTTCTCAATCATTTTCAAAGAACATGGGATTATCCGAACATAAAGTTGGTTGTCTTAGGTAAGAAAAGTTCTATACACTAGTGATTAGATATTCAGAGGCATATGCTAAGTCATGTAAAATAGAAGTTAGATGTCAAATATGTTCCATTATGCATTTTTTAGGCAAGGATCAAGTACATGATATAATGATAATATAACATGAAGCTCAACCTTGTAGCAATGTTTCCTTAGTTTTTTACTTTTCACGTTCTTTTCAGCTTTACTAATCTACATTAAAATCTACAAAGTGTTTTGTGCCAGAGTACAAAGCAAGTAGCTGCACTTAAAAGTCAACTGCAGTTGATGTCCCATGCAATGTATAGCAGCATTCCTTTTCATGGTATTTCACTAGTTGCTAAGATATTAAGCGACCCGGATGTAGAAGCACTTTGGAGGGAAGAAATAAAGGTAGTATTCATCTGCTTCTTAACTCCATTTCTTTAACTTTTCTTTTCTAAATTAATTCAGGATCTAATCAAATTTTTTGGCAATGCTGTTTGAAGGTCATGGCTAATCGGATTGAAACAATGCGAACTACCCTTCGACAATATCTTGAGAAATTGGAATCCTCTTTCAAATGGGAGCATATAACTTCTCAGGTTTTGGATGCTTGATTTGTTGTCTTATGCTTAATGAATCATATATTATAACTTTAGCTCACAGTTGTGCACTTTGATGTAAACACAAATGCAGGTTGGCATGTTCTGTTTTTCTGGATTAACCCCTGATCAGGTTAAACAGCTGGAGAAAATGTTCCATGTATACATGACCCCTGATGGAAGAATAAGGTATTTAAAGGAAATACTAAAGCTCAACCATAGTTACTATGATTAAACTGTGAATTTGTTTTCTCTTCACTTAAACACGAAATTGGAATTTGTTCCTGGTTCTAAGTTTTGATATATTTTGATTTCCAAACTTAAAAAATGAATGCATATAATCCTTTTAGTCCAATCACCTTAATTTTTTTGTTAAGTGTTCTACGTATTTAAGGTTGGCATTTGAACCTTAATCTTTTTGTTAAGTGTTATACGTATTTAAGGTTGGCATTTGAACTTAAACTTGTCAATGGTGTAAATAATTCAAATGTCAACCTGCAACACCATTTGACACGTAAACAAAATTAACACTCTAAGGTTAAAAACATTATATACATTATTTTTAAAGTTTGAGGGCTAAAATGGATTAAAGTTTGGGATAGGGATGAATTCCAATTTTACATAGTTTAAGGCTAAAAATATATTTAACCCTTTTTAATTTGATAACTTTGGCTTCACTACAGAATTTTCTTCCTATATAACTCCTTGGTGATACTTGCAGTATGGCAGGTGTGACCACAAGCAATGTGGCTTATTTGGCAAATGCAATACACCAGGTGACCAGAATCCATGAAGAAGCACTAAGCTCATGTTACGTTTAGAACTAACAGTTCATCTCTACCTCATTCTAATCCTAGCATATACACAAACTACTTATACTTCTGTAATTCTCTATATACCTGGCATACGCAACATGCCGATTTGGTGAAATACTCAATTCAACATTTTTGTACTATGGTTGATTATTGTAAAAATGTAATTTGTAAAAACAGCCAGAGTAATGAATAAAACAGCACATATGCCTTGAAGAAAAAGGTGTCCATCTTAAGTTCTTAACTTGCAACTGCTTTTCTTCAAGTCCATGTTGGCCAATATTTTTATCCTTTGAATCCTATAAAATCTTTAGTTGGTGAGGCCAATATAACATATAGAGAACTTGTTAAAGAAAAGAAATTGAATATGAATCATAATCACATATAATTGAGCTAAAAATCTGGGAAACCGTGTGGTGTAGCATTATAATTGGTCGAAACAGACAAAGGGAAAAGAATATTCTGCTTCTTTTGCCGGGTGAATAGGGAAAGAAAAATCTAAAATTGAGGTTCATTACTTGTTCTTGGTAATCTTCATCGATGGCTGGAAAATCTCAAGGGGCCATATAATTATAATATTCCAGTTACTTTATGTTCTAGAGACTATAAATATTATGAAAGTGTCACAGTTATTAGTTAATAGTTATTTATGTTACTGATATACTACACAAAATATGGCCCATGTGCACATGGAACCTGGGACAAGATAAAGTCACTACCAGCTTCTCTGCCGACAAAATAGCTTAAACAATTTCAAACAAGTTTCAAGTTGTTGGTACTCTCTAATCTCTAGTTCTGGTAATGTGCCATTGCATTATACTAAAATGTCGGTTCAAAGATGTTGTTATTAACTATTTTTATAAATGTTTTTGGCCATAATAAATTAATAATACATAGTGAAATTGGAAATGACTAGTTATTTTAGTAGGTACGTGTCTTTGAAGTAAATATACAAAAGACAACAGTGGTTACTGTTGTCTTATCTGATGTAATGTTGAATCTGTATTTGTAACACAAGGGAAATGTTAAACCAAACGGAAACCCAAAGTATATGTAATCTTTCTTTACCAACACGAATCAGAAGCAAGCCATTAAGGCCAACAGAAAAGGAAATGAATTTGAAATGATTCTAAATGTTGCAAGCCAAATTAGTGAAACAATTATTATCGGAACCAAGTGTGACCTCACATTCAATAGAAAAGGACTAGAAAAACAAATTCATTATCTTAATATTTTGCTTTGAAGGTTGTGCTATGCATTGATTCAATTCTGATCTTATAATCAATTTTTCAACTAAGCATGTGAACATCTAACTGAAGCCATGATAGCTAGTACTTTTGACACGATTCATTAAGTGATACTTTTCAATTACGTGGCTGAAACTAGAAGCATATACAGAATTTGGAACTGTGAAACATTTTCTCTTTGCAATTTCAACCAGTTAAAGTAAATTCCACCAGTTCTTCTCTTTGCAATAAATAAAATCATTAAAGACAGACAAAATAAAACACCCTATAGTAGGAGTATTGGTGAAAAGAAAAGCATTGGTCAAAGATGCTGATTAAGGTGTTTCTCCTTCCCATCCCTCAAAGTAAAAGTGTGGTGTAATTAACTGTGTACAAGTCAATCAAATGCTTAAAGATCATTCAGTTGCAAGATGATTGGTAGTAAAATTTCTACCACTAAATGTTTTGTTATTACGTGTTTTATAAGTTTATCACCACCACTACAATAACAACCACATTTTTTGCTTACTGTAAGCTTCCACAGAAGTAATGTATACGTTCTGTTTTGGCACATTCTAAGAACAAAAAAAGGAACTATGATAACTTCAAACTGCACAAAATGTTCAAGATACACTCACACACCACAAAATATATGACCTTCGAAGCAAGCTTAATTTGAGAGGAGAAAACTCTCAAAGAGCAATTCTAGCATAGAAAATATATCGTCCTCTAAAAGGGTATATGCTAGAAAAATTTACAAAGAAAAACTATATAAGCAGCAGATTGCCCTCTTCAGATCCAAGGCCAAGCGTTGATAACAACGAGTACCTTAAGAACTAGAGGCCCGTGGAATGGTAAAGCATAATTTGGAAGAGGGTGAACCAGCACCACTTCCTTCATTATCATTAGATGATCCATAGCCTAAGAGCTTCTTCTTTCCAAACTTGGCCATAGGGACAACTTTGGAGGAGCTTGATGATGACGACCATGAAGAGTATGAGGATGAGAGAATCATTTTCTTAAGGTTCAGTTTTGGTAGCAAAGTCAGCAAGAGTTTGGACTTTGAGTGCTTCTTCTCTTTCTTTTTGTAGGCATTGAAGTTAAAATGATAAGAAGGTGGAGGAGTTAGAGGAGGGAGAGTGTCCTCTGAGAATGTGTGTTTGGGTGTGCCTGGCTGAGATTCCCACACAAATGGCACAGCAAGGGCCATTCTGAAAGAAGGGTTGGACATGGAACTTTCCTTTGAGAGTAGCCTGCAGAAGAACTTGTCATCTTGCTTGATTTGAAGGACACTCTTCTGATGTAACTCGGATTTATTATTAACCATCTTTGCTTGATTGGAACCGTACGAGTTGTTGTCACCGATTTTGATTTGAGTTTTGCAGAGGAGATAGAAAAAGGTTTTGGCCTTGTTTCTGGTTGAAGTAAGAGAGCCAATTGCAAATGAAGTCATAATAGCTTGAGTATCCTTTTATATCTAACACTGTACCTTAACTATGCAACTTCTTGTTGACAAATAATCGGTATTAACTTCACACTTTTAAGGACAAACCTTCCAATTTTCTGTACCTAACTGTTTTGACCATTTTTCTATCTTTATTACACTGTCTTTGAGAAAAATAGTAGACCGTGTCCTTGTTGTGTTACTCCCTAAACAAATCTAATAAGACAAGCTTTCTTCTTTTTCTCTGTCAGAAAATGAGAACAAACAATGTTTAAATTTCTTGTAAACTGTATGATCAAATAGTCTAAAGTTATCTTGACATACTCATTTCTTTCAATTAATAAAAACAAATCTCACTAGTAAGATAAAGATTCTACTTATATATATTATAAAATCTACTTATATTTAATCGATACAAGATCTCTGATTTACTTCCTCAATGTATATATATATATATATATTTTAAATACAAAACTAAACATTAATAAATAATTTAATAACTAATGAGACGATAATTCTAATAAATAATAAATTTTATTAAAATAGAATTTAAATAACTCTATATTATTTTAAAAATATATATTAAGTCTAATTTAACTTTATAAAATCTATTTATAAAATTAGATTTATTAAATAGATTGTAAATTTATAATGGAATCTTAACAAAAACAAAATTACATTAAGGCTTTGCGAAATATATGATACAATCTTCACCCGCCAGTTAAAGTTGTTTTATAGTTAGTTGGTTGTAATGTTCAGCTGAAAAATGGTAAGTAAACCATCGTAATTTTCAATGGAGAAATGATGAGTAAAACATCATGATTATCTCCCAACTGGCCTGTAGTACATGGTAGCCTTTTGATTTCTGGTATACTGAGTTAGGACCCCACGCTGAACAAGTAAACAATGTTATGTATGCAATATTGTCCACATTCTCATGATGCGCCACTCGCTTTCAGGAAAATAGATATCATATACATTCCATAGGTTAATTAATTTTGAATAAATCTTTCAGAACATGAAATTTCCTGATCCAGCAACTATAGGAGGAGGTATGTTTATGGCATCATCAGGTCCGCTAGACTATTTGTCATGAGGAAGCAGCACCTGAAATTGGTCACTTTAAAAGGAACCTAACATGGGACGCACGTGCCGCATGAAGGGTCATACTCTACTCTACCCTTATCTCCTCTTGCATTATAATTATCTCGTATATATTAAGTGCTACCCTCACATGCAGCTTCCATTAATGGTGAGTGCAGAGTTTGATATGACCACATGGGTTTCTTTTACATAGAAGAGACTTTATATATATGGTGTTATGATAATGAATGAGACCTAACTAATTGTGTTAATGGGAAGATGACCTACCCTGTGGTCCTACCCTTCTCTAACTATTTTGCATACTCGACACATTTTCGTGGGTTGTGATCAGTGTTACATCAGAGTGTGGCACCTGGATTTCGACACAGACAATTTTCTGTGTAAGTTTCATGTAGGTGTAGGTGTGAGTGGATATGCATAATAAGGTAGCTGCAATTTATGTAATGGCCGAAGCATTTAAGAAACCTTCACTGCATGATTTTATATCTAATGATTAGCAGCATTCACTAAAACAATCTGATGGTTGTGTAAAGCTATCAGATATTATTCATACGTGCCTTTCAACAGGAAACTGTGGAATTGTCTTTGGGTGAAATAGCATTCCAAGAATGTATTTTGTTGGTGCAACAGGTAAAACGTCTTTGCAATGGATAGAACTGGTGATTTGAGAGGTGAAGGTATGGGTTTAGAAAGGAATCAGGAAAAAAAAAAGATAATTTATAATATTTTAACATCATCTATCAATGGTCTATTTTGATTTTTATGATTATTATTATTATTAGTTGTGAAATAATTTTAGATAAATCACATAATAACACGTAAATAATGTTAAAATGTTGTCAAAAAATATTGTTAAAGTATAAAAAATGATATTTTTACGCAAAATGTTTTTTATAACATTTTTTACGGTTATTATTTTATTGATTATTATTTATTTGTTAAAGTATTGATTTATTTTAAACAATAAAAAAGTAACATGTATATTATATTAAAATGTTGTTAACATCTGTATTAATGTATTATTACTCAAAAACATTAATACTAATTGGATATATATCTGTGTTACCATATAAATATGGAGGATTAGATGGTAGAATGTAAATAGAGAGAAGGAACAACACAAATCACAATAAAAATTAATGTGGTTTGATTGAAGCTTTAATTATATTAGACTAAGTAATTGGTTAATTATATTATATTAATGAGAGAGACATAGACACCATGATTTAGATTATTTAGTGTTGTTCCGGGCTCATCCATAAAAAGGAAAATGAGTATTAAAAATCCTAAACATTTTCTTACTCCTTACTAGAATTGTTGACAAGTTTAAGTTCAATCAAACTCTCCGTTACTTGATTAGGAAAATTGTAAGAATGTGATTTGCTAAGATAAGGAAGAGATAAAGAAGAAAAGGAAAGAAAATTCAAGAACATCGATAAATAATAATTTAATTATAGAAAGTGTTGCAGTTACTAGTTAATCTTACCTAATTTGTTTATAGCTTGCATTTATTTCTCATGGCCAATCACTTATATGCAATTAATATACTAGTATACAATGGTAATGTATTCTTCTTAAATAATACCTGAATAATATAAGAAAGGTATGATGAACCGAGACTCTTGTTAAATAATTATTAAAATTGAAACTCAAAATACTACAAACATAATACTCAACGAAATTTTTTGTACGGAAAAATAAATATTTGCATATATCTTTTTGTATAAAGAATACAAATGGTGTTTTCTTTAAAAATATAATCAAAATTAAAAGAATATACTTTGTAGCGCCGTTAAAACAAGTCATTCGACCCAATCTGGCCTGGCTCATCATGGATTTGTCACTTAATTAATCAATTCAACCCAGTTCACTTATTAATGAGTCAAAAAATTGGAACTTGATCTACCATATTGATAGATTAAATGGATTGGTTTAGTGACTTGCTTAATTAAAATTTTTTTTTTCAATTCTAAATAATATAACATTTTTTTCTAATTCAAATCTAAATAAATTTTAGTCCAAAATGATGTTAAACTCCAAAGACAGTTCAATATATATATATATATATATATATAATACAATCTAAAATCATATTAAACTTCAAATACAATACAAAATCAAGCACAAAAAATAAAACAAATAAGTATCTAACATTGATAATTTTTATATCACCTATTCATCTATAAGATTATAGTCTTGAATGGATAAATCCACAACATTTTACTTTCTTGAAGCATCTTCGTATTTATTCCCATCTATAATTGATGGAGTTTGGACTTGGGTTGTGATTTTTATGTTAATTAGGCTTAAACCCCAAAATCTCTAACATAACAATATAAAGTTTTAAAAGATTTATCCAGCTGTGTGATTTATCAACAAGTGCACCAAGTCATTTGTAGTATAGCCTAACGAGGGTTATCATATTTACAAGGATTTAACAATCATATTTGTAGTTTGTTTTTGGGTTTTTGGTATTTTGATAGAAAGTATGTATTTGGAAAAATTTATAATAGTATATATTATATAGATTGAGTGAAGTAGAGGTTGTGAGTGGATTTCATCTCACTTTTTCCATTGCACCACTACTAATCTTGTCTATGAACTTACACAAATCATTTATTATTCTAGGAGTTCTATTTGAATGTAACTCTAGGTCCATTCTTGGCACCTAGAGCCTAGGCTATTATCATCCTGCTGAGTTTGAATCATCTAGTGATTACGTAACTAGCTCATATGAATTAAGGTTAGTACTTTATTTCCAACTACACACTCTATATTTATTCCCAAGTTTCATAAACCCATGGGAAAACTGACTGGACCACAACTTAAGACCATTTTCCACTCAATCTCAAGCAAGTTGATAAGATGAGTGGTCAGTTCGTCCAACAACAAGTATAAACCAAACCACAAACAAATTAAATGAAAGTATAAATAAATACCCAAGAAGTAGAAGTATAGAGACTCGGATTGATTACACCCAACCTCAACATGAGAGTTCAGCTACTCCTATAATATTGCAATGCAATCCCAATAACATTTAAACATAAGATTTACATGAAAGTATCTCTCTCTAGCCTCACAAAGACATTCCTATTCTATTGCTACATTTTTTATCCTCCACTCAATGCCTAACATGAAGACATGAGATCTATATTTATAATTGTCAAAGGCATGGCTTGAGCCACAACTTTTAACGCTTGAGTCGTAGAAATTTACTCTAGATATTTCCAAGCTTTTAACGCTTGAGTCGTAGAAATTTACTCTAGATATTTCCAAGCTGCCTTTATGTAGCTTCAACTGCACGTTTTTGGACTCAATCCGTAAAAGTGATGTTTCAGATTCTTCCAAAGGTGATTGCTTGAGATTTCCCTCCAAGGTGGGTTTCCTTTGTTGCTCAAGACTCAGTCTTCCATGGCTCCAATTGTGAGGTTTCCTCTATGGCTTAGGCCTTGTGTTATGTGTTGGAGCCTCATGAGATTTCTTCTAGATGAAAGATTCTTCATGGCTTAAGCCTCGAGTCAAAACTTGAGGTTTCCTTCCAAAGTGGGTTTCTTCTTATGGTTCGAACCTAACTTTTAGCATCACAACAACATTGAAGTCAGTTTGCTTTTTTGCTTAAAATTCTTTTATTTTCTTCATTTTTCCACTTTGATTCTTTGTTTGATCTCAAGAAATACAAAATAAACTAAATAGGAGTGAATTAAACATAATTTAAACAAAACCAAAAACAAGATAAGTGCTAAAATTATCTTTAAATTCACTAAAATTAGGCACTTATCAATAATATAATAAAAAAAATATTAACTAATAATATTGAAACACAAAGTAATAATTAGGTGAGTTGGTGAGCCAACCCAGCTCACCATGAGTTCAATTTGGGGGAGTTAGATTCTTAGTAGACTCAAAATTAGCCCGTATCGAAAATTTAAATATTTTCTCAACCTAATCCAATCCGAACTCGTGATGGATCGGATTGACTAACGGGTTTTAACTTGTTTTGACCGAGTAATACTTTGTTTAGGACGTGGTCCTTGACTATGATTGTATAACTAAATACATGGGTGTATATTACAATATATATATATATATATATATATATATATATATTTAACCATAAATTTATAAAATGACTCCTAAATATCTATATAGTTCACTTAATATTAAGAAGCTTTTAGTGTCATAGGTTTATCAAGGACGGTTCAAGAGTTTGGAAGGCCTAAAGTAAAATAAAAAATGAACCTTTATTTAAAATTTATTTTTTAAACTTTTTGTTAAATAAAAAATGTAATAATTAATTTTATTTAACATTTATTTTTAATAGATAATAATGCTAATTTTTTTAATCGTTAAAGAGACATGACTGATCTTAAATAAGTTTTTATTATCTTTAATTGTAAAAAATTCCTTTCGGATGAAGGAAGTGATGGTGAATTGTTCATCACTTATTTCATTATATATTTCATATTATTATCTACTAAAAGATTAAACCATAATCTAGTTAATAGTTTTGCAATTCAATCTAAGCAAAAGTTTCAGTTCCTCGTCCAAAAGTATCATAAACCAAAATGAAAAAACAAAACACACTTCTAATCTCAATACAAATTCAACAAATAAAATAAAAATAACAACAACACAAATAGAAAAAAAAAACATACCAACTAGTAATAAGGATAAAATATTGGTACACAGAACATAAAATTCAAGAAATGAAATCTGTCAAAACCTTTTAAAAAAATAATATAAAAGAAAACAAGGAGATGCATATTAAGAGATGAGAAGTCATATAAAGAAAAAGGAAAAAAATAAATATGAAAATTTATTATAAGATAATAAAGATAATTAAACATCTTCTTTTTTCTAAACAAAATTATAATTTACTGAAAAAAATTGTAACTCATTAAATATCATTTTTAATACCAATCAAAATTAATAAATACTCTTAATAATTTAATTTGTAATATAGCACACACTATATACAGGTGTCAACATTTAATAATATGATAGAACAGTTACTAAAATAAGAAAGTCAAACTTACAGTTATTACAAAAATAATCATAAAAGTTTTTCGAACTTTACAAGAGCTTCCTATACTACTACCAAACATTCATCATATAACCGAACGATTATATTTACAGAACAAAAATAGTGAACGGTCGGTTCACCAAAACTATCTATATTATACGACCGAACGGTCATCTCCTATTCAACAGGAGTCTCACCATCCAGCTCCTGTTCCAACATAAGCTCTTCTCCTTCTACTCACATCCAGCAAGGATGATCATTGCAATAGAAAACTGAACAACAACATGGATAAAAACATATAATAAGGGTAAGCTACTATAATTCAATTGAACATGCATTCATACATGAAATAAAACTACAAACCATTACAAACCGAACGCTATAACATACAAGAGCCAACGTAAATATCACACACAACTTGAATATCATAATTCATTGTACAACTAACATTTAACTTGACCATCCGGATTGTATGAATACGTAGCTTGAGGTCGTTCGTGCACTCGGGTGGTGCAGTAACTGGAAAACCATCAGCTGACACCCGAGGTTAGTCCGTTATAACTCACCCAAGAACCTATAGGCTAGGACCTCCTGCCATTCTCACACAATGACTCACCCATCTCTACTTGAGAACTGGTAATCATCAGAATATCAGGATAAATTATGTGAATTTCACTATCCGTATTCATACTTTACCACAACATTATCCTTACACTAAGACATTCCTCCCCGGAATTCTCTTCCACATTACTTGAAACATAAACTTTTACTTGAATACCAATAATACTTCCCATACATAATAGATCATTGCTATAAATAAGCAACCAGCACCAATCCATAACATCAACATTGAAAGATCAAACCACATTTCATATAAGAAGATCTAACACTCAAATAACACCACCCTTAGTTACCAACGAACGGAAAGGATCTAAACAACAGACGAATATAACCGAACGTTTATTTAATAGATATGACTTTGACATGAGTTGAACACAGCTTAAGAATAGAACACTCTAATTAAACCAAATACTTAATATAAGACTGAACCATATTTAACTATCCTCAATACTCGAACGAACGATATTTCAATATCCTCAAAGTAATAATGAACGATATTCTACTACACTCAAAACAAGAACGAACGTTATTTCACTATTTGACAAAACCGAACGCTTAGAGCTTATATCGAACACTCATAACTACTCATCCTTGGTGTAAGACCGAACGATATTTCACTTATTTGACAAAACCAAATGCCTAGAGCTTCTACCGAACACTTATAATTACTCCTACAAACTATTCATCAAACCTAGTACTTTTAAGGAAACCAAACATTTTAGCTGAAATACACATAAATTTGTATTTGATCATAAACGAACGTATTTTAAGCCTAGTCCAAGTACGAAGTCTACTAATAATAATATATGAGCTATCACAAACTAAATTACCTAATCCAATAAGACTAATTATAAAGGTATATAACCATCAACACTCGATATATTAATCACTTCCTATAAACTGAACGATTATACCCTGGTAAGGCTAAAATGCTAACTTTATTGATAACTTATTCCCTAACCATAACCGAACGGTTGAGACTAAACACCCAACTATTCTACATAATTTTGCAGAATCCTTATAGAATTATACAGAACCACCCAAAACCCAGAAACATACATTTCATACACTCATCACTAGTAAAAAAAAGGAGTTTTTAACACGCCATATATGCTTCGGTTTCGTAAAAACCGAAGCATATAAAAGGACGGTGGAATATCAAGGAATACGCCTCGGTTCCCTATTAACTGGTGCCTAAAACAGTAACTGTCTCGGTATGTAAGTGAACCGAAGCATATAACTTTGTGATATTCCCCATACTACCCCGGTTTCTCTTAACCGAGACGTATGCTTTTCTAATAAATTTATATTGCCTCGGGTTTTTCGGAACCGAGTTATTAGGCCTGGTCTAGGGCAGTAAAAACACATGCCATCATTTCCTTCTTCGCGTGTTTCCCCTGCGTTGCTCCCTCCAACCACTTCAGACGTTTATGCGTTTCTGCTTCCTACGCCGCCTCCTCCCTACGCCGCCGCCTCGTGGAGCATCATCTCCTCGATCGAGCAGAAGGAAGAACCGCGACAAGGAGGATCACGTCACCGTCATCCGCGACTTCCGATCCAAGATCGAGTCCGAGATCTCCAACATCTGCGACAGTATTCTCAAGCTCCTCAACTCTCACCTTATTCCCTCGGCTTCCTCCGGCGATTCTAAGGTCTTCTACCTCAAGATGAAGGGCGATTACCACAGGTTCCAACATCAGGTCTCCAACATCAGGTTCAACCTTTTTTTCCCTTTTCATTTCTTTTTTTTTTACTGATTTCTTGATTCAGATCTATTCATGAGGTTGAAAGTAGGGGAATGGGGACCGGCGACGCGAGGGACTGGAGGAGGCGTTGGTGGCGAAAACAGAGTGGCGGAAGGAAGCACTCTTCATTGTGTCTATTTCAGTGTTTGATACTTTTGATAATTTGTGGCTTCATTACATAGTAATCTATCTTCTTCTGGAGCTAAATACTACATGATTTTGAAGTCTCTGTGTTGATATTTTATTACATTAGAATGAATTTTGGATTGGTTTGCCCGACTGTGGGAACTGGAGAAAAACGAGTATTGGGGCTATATAACAAACTGTGGTACAGAAGGAAATCTCCATGGCCTCCTTGTTGGGTTAGTTTCAGCTAGTTTGTTCATCTTCAAAATTTGGTAAGGTTGTAAAGAACATCTAATATGGTTATATGACTTGTGCAGGAGAGAGGTTTTCCCATATGGGATTTTGTACGCCTCACGAGAGTCACATTGTACCAGGGAGTGTTGGACGCCGTACGGAACGACGCCCACGCAGATGGGCGCCCGCCCGTTTTGGTCCCCCGAGTCATCCAAAGGGCTAACAACCGCCCTGGTCGAGCGCCAAGGCCGAACGTCCATCCACTAAGATGGCGAGCGACGTGCCATTTGGGATGACGAACGTCCGCCCGTTCAAGGTTGGCACGTCCGCCCAAGAATCTGGGCCGAAAGTCCAACGAGCGGCCAATCATTTAGGAAGCGAACGTCCGCCCAAGGATGGCACGTCCGCCCAATAATCTGGACTGAGCGTCCAGTCATTCAAGAGTCGGACGTCCGCCCAAGGTGGCACGTCCGCCCAGGAATTAGAGACGAGCTTCCCATCACGCATAAACCGAACGCCCGCCCAACCGAGCGGCACTTTGCTGATTACACGGTTAAATGCTAATGACATATTAAAGTCCTTAATAAAGATTAAGGCATTATTGGGCCGTTTCCGGGCCCCCAAAAGGTAAAAGCCCATTACGATCAGTATAAATAAAGGTCCCAGGTATGATTTCGACAGGTTGCTTAGAACGCAACACATGAATGCATTATATAACGCTCTGTCATATTACTGACTTGAGCGTCGGAGTGCCTTTAGCAGGTACCCGGCCCCTCCCCAATCGGGAGTGTGGAGCAGCACTATGGAGGAGGAGGACGTCCGCCCGACCTCGAGTGTGAAGAAGTGCCAAGGAGGACGTCCGTCCGGCTAAGAGTTTGGAGCAGGAGGGTGTCCGCCCGGCTTGGAGCGTGAAGTAGCGCCCGTCCATCTTCGCACCGTCCGCCAGTTCAGCTTGGTCCGGTCCGTGGGATTCAGCAGTGTCCGCCCGGTCTGTGGGATTCAGCGGAGTCCGCCCGGTCCGTGCATCCTCGACGTTCGCTCGTCCGCCTCTACCGTCTTTGACCGCCCGCCCGTCCGCCCAGTCTGAGCCAACCAGGGGAAAAACCGCCCGCGTCTAACGTTCGCGATCGTCCGCCTGCCTCTACCGTTCGGGAGCGTCCGTCCGCCCAGTCAAGTTTGTGTTTTGACAGGGTCCGCCCGGATCCAGTCGAAACACACATTATTCTATTTTTAAAGCTGCTCGAATGTACAGAATGGAATGTGTGAAGGTTGATACTCTTTGGTCTGGGGAGATTGATTGTGCTGATTTCAAGGCCAAGCTTCTTCAAAATCAGGACAAGCCAGCAATTATAAATGTGAACATAGGCAAGTTTCTTTATCATTGCTTCTCTCTCTTCCATTCCATTCTCCCTTCCTCTTACCTTGTTCATTCTAACCTTTACAACAATTACAGGTACAACTGTGAAAGGAGTTGTGGATGATCTTGATCTGGTCATCAAGAAACTTGAAGAAGCTGGATTTTCACAGGACAGATTCTACATCCATTGTGACGGGGCTTTGTTTGGTCTCATGATGCCTTTCGTGAAAAGAGTATGTGAAGATGTTACTATAAATTGTTTTAACTGGAAAATGATGGGATTTTCATCCGTTGTCCTTATTTTTTCCAATAGAAAATCATGATGTGTTGTTATACTTGTGTTCTGGTTTAATTTTCATCATTTTGGTTCTTCCTTGCATAACCTGTTAATTTTCCAATGCCTCATTTTGTCTTATATTTATACTTTTGGTATAAAGTCATAATATTAATGATAGCAGAAAGTGTATTAGTGCTTATTGATCAACCCACTTTATATATAGTATAAATGTGACTGTCACTATTATTTTACATGCCCATGAAACATCATCATTCCTTTTCCAATATCAGTCAGAGAATGTTCATTTTGTTATAAACTGGTTATAGTTAAAAATTGGCAAGATTAAAATTTCATGCTTCTTGGTCAACCCATCTTATGTGAACCTCACCATATTATTGTTGTATTTGCTTTCAGGCTCCAAAAGTTACTTTTAAGAAGCCTATTGGCAGTGTCAGTGTTTCTGGCCACAAATTTGTAGGTTGTCCCATGCCTTATGGTGTGCAGATAACAAGATTGAATTATGTGAATGCTCTCTTTAGGGATGTGGAGTATCTTGCATCTAGGGATGCTACGATCATGGGTAGTCGGAACGGTCATGCTCCCATATTCCTAGAAATTTGATATATATATATATATATATATATATATATATATATATGAACTCTTAGAAATTTGATGTATATAATAATGTTAAGAAATTACTAATTTTACAAGATTTTTATGTTTTAATAATTCTGCTGCAAATAATGTTAAGAAATTAGGTAGATTTTTTTTTGTTGAATTTTTGAACATACTGCCTCGGTTCAAAAGAGAACCGAGGCGAAAAGTCATTTAAAAAAAAAAGGTAAAATCTTACTGCCTCGGTTACTTTTGAACCGAGGCAGAATCCTATCCCTTTTGCCTCGGTCCACAACCGAGGTAAAAATGATAGACTTTTTGTCTCGCCTGTATATGCCTCGGTTTCAGAACCGCTGCCTATGAGCGAAAATAACCGCTGTCGTTTTCCTTGACTGTACTAGTGCATATACAAATCATTAATCAATTCATTCCATACATACACAAAATCATCACATGCATAATTAAATTTAATAGCTTCCCTTACCTCTTAACAAACCGATCCCTCACAATACAAACTTTGCACCACGACCAACACTCAAACGCCCAGATTCACTGTTTAAAGAAACGAACCAACCCAAGGACCGGAAATATGATCAGATTTGAAGAAAAAGAAGAAGACAACTACATGCAACCAGAAATTAAACTTGCATGCACCCAAAAGCTGGATTTTCTTAGAAGTAAAAGAACTTACCTGTTCAAACCACTAAACGATCGATTGAAAGGAGGATCCTTGCCACCAGCAACCTTACATACACTCTGATGGATGATCAGATGGAAGAAAACGTGAGAATTAATGGAGGAAAAGATGATAAATTTTAGAGAGAAGTTAGAGAGAAGGAGGAGAAACAAGTTCAGAAGGTTTGGAGGAGAAGATCGCATGCAGAAAGTGAAACCAGCTTTTAAAATTTTAGATTATATATTCCCTCGTCAAACCGATCGTCCACTCTCCTGCAGCCACCTGTCTTCCACTTCCTGAGTCTCATTCCTCTTTTGCAGACACACATTTCCCACTAAAATGGAGAATTTAATGGTTCTGACATAATTAAATTTTATTTTCAAATTATAATTAATTTAATAGAGGTATATTAGTATTAAATTGTGTTGAGACATTTTTTTCTTAAACTTAATTTTACAATTAATTTAATAGATGCATATTAATACTAAAAAAATAGGTGTTTTCTAAAACATAATTTAATTAAAAAAAATTAGCACTAAAAGCAAATTTTGAGATTCTTTTTAGAGACGTAGAGTGTAACATTCCAAAATACAGTAATTACCATAATCAAAATTAATTACATTTAATCAGTAAAACAGTGCAGTCTTTACATTTCTAAATGAGTGTCAAAATGCCGAACGACTTAAAATACATAAATAAACGAACGTAACAGAAACAGGAGTTCAGGGACGAACGGTCTTACAAAACCTTGATCGAACGTGCATAATAAAACTAACAGATTAATAATAAATGAAAAACACGCGAGCGCTCTAAGGCTCGGCTTTAACTTCCACTTCCACCAGATTAGCGTCTTCTAAAATTTCTTCTTCTAGCATCTCTTCAAGTGACGCATCTCTATCTGCTCACATCCACACGGATGATCATTGCAATGATAGGACGAACGTACATAGACAATCGACAACACAAGGAAAAACGAAAGGGTAAGCTTATGTAATTTAATTCATACATTAACATATACATTTAACATTTCAATTCACACACAACATGTAACTTAACATATAACAACATAGAGCTATATATATATATATATATATATATATATATATATATATATATATTCTAGACAGACCGTCCGGACTGTATGAATCTGTGTAGTTACAAGCGTCCTTGCACCCGAGTGATGTAGTAACTGGGATACACCAAACAGCTGCCACTCGAGGTTAGTCCATTCTTACGTCGCCCATGTTAACTTATGGACTAAGGACCTCCTGCCATTCCCACACATGAACTACTCTCCTCTACATGAAGATGAGTATCACGGAATATCAGGATGGACCAAGCGAGTCTTAACTTATCCACAGTCATACTTTACCAAATTTAATATTCAATATATGTAAGAGACGTTCCTCCCTGGAACGCTCGTTCAAATTCCACAATCATAAATTCAGTTCTCATAGTGTTCGCACATCATAATACTTCCTCTTAAATACATTTTCATTCTTTGTTCCACTTTCATAAAAAGACGAGCGTTCAATCCTCTGAAGGACGAGGACGAACGTGAACCGCTAAACTGCGAAGGACTCGTCACCAATTAGAATAAAACGACAACTGATCATTTGATGAACGACACAGCTACTCGAATCATTTGAATGAAATGACTCTAAAGTGATACAACAAATTGTCAAAATATTCTAAGTACCAAGAAGTTAAGCCAAATCCATTTGGATGAATATACAACAAGACGAGAAATTGAATACACTGAAAATCATTAGTTTAAAGGGATCGAATGTCAGTCAATGACCGAACGCATCAATAACCATTTACTAAGTATTTGGACGAACGCTATTTACGTCCGTTAAGAGATCAAAGGTAAGGACGAGCGTTCGGTCTAAGACCGACCACTTCATTAAAGCGAACGCTAGGGAGATGACCGAGCATCAATCATGACGAACGCTTGGTGTAAGACCGAGCGTTACTTATTTTCAAGTTTAAAGTGTTTATATACAACTGAGCTGAACCGAACGCTTAGACATAGTAATTCAAATGGGGACGCTCGTTCTAGATTCATAATTCTTTCCGAATGAAAGAATTCCATTCTAAGTCAACTTTCAGGGAAACCGAACGATATAAGACCGTACGATGACGAGCGTACATTATCAAGGTAAGATTTATCATATTCAGATTTTTCATCTATTCTAACTCAACATTTCTCATACGATTCATAATCTTATAATTTCATATTCATCATTTGATTCACATACTTTATAGAATTCATATTAACAATAATCATCCGTTTTCCAATTCATACGTATCAACCAACACATACCATATTCATTCATGCATAACAGCGATCGTTCAGGCATACTCAAACAACATACATCTCATACATTCATTCATATCATGATTTCACATACACCCAAATATAAATTAAATTAATAAGCTTCCCTTACCTGGATAGCAGTGTAAGTCCAAAAGCAAGGGTTTAGTTCGTCCTCTTACAGCGATCTATCCTCAGATTCACTCAACGACTTTCACTTAATCTAAAATACCAAAAATCAGAAACAACTCAGACCTATAACCTAAGCATGCAACCAGAACTTGGGTTCGCATGAAACTAAATGGACGAACGGTTAGAGACGAGAACTTACCAGCTCAGATCCCAATTCTGTTCGGTCTAGAATGACGCTCACGTCTCAGGGAACGTTTCTACGGTTCTGAAACGTGATCGGAGAAGAAGGTGATGAGTTACAGTAGAGAGAAGGTGAACTGGTTCTAGAGAGAAGGTGGAGAAAATGGAGAAATCAGTTTTGAGGAAGAAGGTGAGTGCATGCAGAGAATGGGAAGAAGTGTTTCAGAAAATTCAGTTCTCTTCCCCAAGTCAACCGGACCTTCTCTCATACGCGGACACTTGTCTTCCACTACTGTTTTCAGAATGTTCTAACGTGACACATGGCAGACGTGTAGCAGAGAATGTGAGTGTGTTTTAATGAGACTGAGTGTGTGGTACGGTGCATTTATGGAAGCAGTCAGGTGACTCAGCAGTGGATTAATAACAGATTAGACATGATAATTATGGTTTAATTTTCTGAGGTCTCACATAGAGTAAATGTTTTCCTTGCTTTTCAATGAGTTTTTCTTTTGTTATAATAAATTTTGAATATGTATTATTATAAGATTGACATGTTATGTATGTTCTTTAAGAAAAAGACAGTAATTATCATCGAAGTCAAAAATAAATTAAGGTGTAATGTATAAATATGACTCCGAAAATCCTCAAAATTTATAATGGAGAACTGTTGTATGATGTATACATTTCATCCACCCACATTTTTTTACTTCAATCCATCCACACCACTATACTTTAATCACCAAACTTAGTGTAGAATATTAATTACAAGTACACATACACACACATACATATATATATATATATATATATATATATATATATATGATCGAGAAGATTATAAGATTATAATATCAAAATCAAAATATATTAAAAAAAATATATAATAATTTTTATTTATTTATTATATTAAAAATATAATACTGATAATTTTTTAATATAACTATAATTAGTCTTTTATTATAATAAAATAAAAATATTACAACGATAAATAAAACAAAATTTATTAATTTATATTTTGTAAATTAATTTACCGTAATATATTTATTTTTCAAATATTTTTTATGTATTAAAATTTTATTTGAATTTTATATCAAATTCATACATAAAAATTACTTTTATATCACGTCCGTTTCCGGGCCAAACGGATATGCGACATCCGTTTAGGCGTGATGTTATTTTTAGTTTATTATTAGTTTTTAGTTATTTTTATCAACTAATTTTATTTTTAATTAATTTGTTACGTAATTATTTTAGTTTATTTATTAATTTATTGTATTTTTAATTAATTTATAGAGTATTTAATTAATTTAGTATTTTTTTATAATTTGTTATTTATTCATATCTAAATTAAAATTATTTTATTTAATGAAATAATTATTATTAAATTAATGAAAAGAATAATATTAATTTAATGACATAATTATTAATTTAATTAAAAATATTTTTGTGAGAAATGACAAGAACACGAGGTGAATCATTTAGTTCTCGTGGAGACAGTTCTAGAGGAGAGAGTTTTACACAGGGTGAAGGTAGGAGACGACCTATAGCTTCAGTTCGGAGAAGACGTGCAGCTCCTATTCAGGATAACCCTATAGTCGAAGACCAAGTGTTTGAGGAAGAGGCATATCAGGCCTATGAGGGTCCTATTCAGGCGGAGGCATTTGAGGCCACTCACGATGATAATGAGAAGGAGGAACATGTCGATGTTCCTGACATACAAGAGGAGGATGTCGGTGGACTTCCTAGAGGTCCACAGGATGCTTTATTGCTAACGCACTATGTTCAGCATGTTATTTATGGTATTTCACAGGGTCGGGTGAGTGCATAACTTAAATTTTAATTATTAAGTTTTTTTCGAATAAAATTGATATTAAATATTGTTGTGTAGGATCGAGGGGAGATACTGGAGTTGATCTCCCATGGTTAAAAAGTTAATAAGTTAGGACCATGCACCGAAGGAATTCAACACATTGTGTTGAATTCCTCTTTGATGCCTCTCACAGATATATGCTATGATTACGTTGATAAGGGCTAGTTGCTCGGTTTCATAGAGAGATGACACTTTGACACGAGTAGTTTCCATCTCCCTGTAGGGGAGATGTCGATCACTCTTGACGATGTCTCCAATTTACTTCACCTCCCGATATTGGGACAATTATGTGATTTTGAGGAGTTGGAGTTTGAGGATGATGGCGCAGCTGATGCTGAGATGGAGGATGCACGTGGTCCGAAAGTCAGACTCAGCTGGCTCAGAGATATATATGTTCAGAGGTCTCAGTCGCAACATTGAGACTATGTTGCTGATGAGTGCATATTTATGCCCACATTTATGCTTTAAAATTAAATTTTTGATGAAATTCATGTGCTTGAATGATTGATTTAAAGAGGATTTTTAATGATTTGATATATTGTGTTTGGAATTAAAAGGGACTTAAAAAGTGATTTTAATTGCATAAATTATTCCTGGAAATTCTTACGTTTATTTGTGCAGCTGAAATTATAAGTTTTATTGGTCCAAATGGCAATTCAAGGCCCAAAATCAGGTTTTATTTGGAAAATAATGTACAGATGGGCCAAATAGACACACTTTACCCTTGCACCTCCTAAAATCCCTACATACACTCCTATTTTTGAAACAGGCCAACAACCAAGCCCAAACACTAAGCCTTTTCTCCTACATCCCTAAATTTTCTTACCCATACCCCTCCCACCACTAACTAGTCAGACTTCACCATATCATGCCATGTGGTAATCCACCATTAACAGATTGAACCCCCATATGATGCCACATCACTGATCCTTTCACTCACTAGTGAACCAATCAGAACACGCCACCTCAGCCCTAACACATGAGCATAATCTTCTCCAAAGAAACCCTAGTCGTGCTCTACCGTCAGCCGCCGAGAAACTGCGTTGTCGCGCCGCTCCGACCACCATGAACATCCATAATCTCCTTGTGCTGCCAACTCCATGATGCAAGCTCTGCACCGCATCATCACACAACCTTTCTTCTCCATCACGCCACTCAGAAACGCGATCTCTCTAGTTAGGAAACCATCGCCACCGTCAAACCCCACCATCACGAGACCTAGCTGGTGCTATCTTTTCCATTGACGCAACCATCAACACCAACACAGCGCTTCCATTGTCAGGGAGCATCTCCTCCAAGCCAGCATCCAAAAAGGCCACCACCTGCACTCAAAAAAACCACACAGCAAAACCTAATCCTTTCGCGAAATCGACGAGTAGCTAGCAATACACGATTCTTTCCATCGGCACAGGAGCAAAAGGGGAAGCCTTTCCCCGATCTGAAACCCTAAGTGTGCGGAAGAGGGCAGCCACGTGTGAAGCCCTGATTGGTGCGTGCAAGTTGGGTCAAAACTTGTCAAAGCAGGTCAACAAGTCTCCTCTGGTCAAAGGTGGTCAAACAGGGGTCTTTCTTGCAATATCAGAAATTAAAATGGGGCTAAAGTGCAGATAGAGACAATTTCATGGTATTTGTGCAATTTTGGAAAGTTAGAAAAAGCTAAAAGATAAAATTCAGTTATTGAATTAATTTAATTTGGGAATATCAACAGAAAATATCTTCCAAATAATGTTATAATTATCTAAATCTTTTATTTATTTGGAAGATATAAGATAAAAGATTTTGTCAACTGAATACTTAGAGTCAAAGCCCAATCAAGCCCTATATAAAGAGATCCAAGGGACTTAACTTCAATTCATTCATTCACTACTTCTCTCTCTCTTATTTCATCTTGTATTCAACTTCTTTCATGGAGAGCTAAGCATCTAGCATTATTCTATTGTAATTCCATTATGGATTCTGAGGTTAGATTGAGTTAATGCAATTGTTTATTTTGATTATTGATTTAAGTTGTTCTCTCTCTATGTCTTTCATCTCTCTATCAAATTAAAAGCAAAGTTTTTTGCATCATAATGTATTTGAATCTACATGCATATTGATTATATGAGTTCTAGGGTTTCTAGGTGTAATTGAGATTCTACTTTGATTTAATTTGGGAACTTTCATATGATTAATTGGTTTTTACTATCAATTAAGAATGTACTTTGATTGGTAGTAATAATTTCAACTATAATCAATTGAGAATTTACTTTGATTGATTAGTTTTTAATTTGGTTAGGCGATTTAAGAATAGACATGATTAAACACAATAGGATTTGATTGAGAATGTACTTTGGTCGAATTCATTGTGAATAATCTAGAAAGGTTTTGCTTTTGATTGAGAATTTACTTTGGTTAAATGCATGATCGCCCTCAAATTAATTAAAAATGTACTTTAATTAATTTGAAACTTAAACAATAATTAATTGAATAATTATTCATGAATAACCGATGATGAATCTATCTTGGAAAAACAGTGGAATTAGCCTATTTAATCATAACTGTTTTTAAATTTCTTATTTATTCTTTAAACATTCTTCAACCATTACTTTTATTCGTAAGCATTGCATAACATTCATAAGAGTCAGATATTCGAAAGCAATTTCGTGTTCGTATGGAGACGATTCAGGGTTACTTTACCCCTATCTACTTTCTTGGATACTACTTGGCAATACTGAAGTTGCCTTGAAAAGTAGTATTAATTTGATAGCTTCAACAACAGCGTATCAGTTGTCAGAGCATATTTGTTGCATCTAGTAGGATGCACGATTTTTGCAAATAAAAGTGTCACTTCTATATGCGTGTCTTACCTACTATTATTTAGAGATGTACACGTGTGTGGCAGATATGCTTGGGGTGTTGCTACACTCGCCCATTTGTACGACCAACTCTAGGATGCGAGTCTGGCTTCCATGAAGTAGATGGCTAGATTTCTGACTTTGTTTCAGGTACAAACATATGCCCTTCACATTTATTTGATGTACTTTTTTCCATGTTCAAAGACGAAAGATATTTAATTGAATAATTGCATTTTTAGGGTTGGATATACGAGCATTTCCCTAGCATGGAAAGGAGGCGGTTGTTGTCTTCTTACGATGACACCACACCACGTGCGGCTAGGTGGCAGAGCCCTCGGCAGAGTTCGACTCTTGTAGAGATTCGGTTGCAGTTGGATGGCCTGACATACAGTGGAGTTCTATGGCATCCATATGAGGGACATCGAGGCATTCGTCCATTCTTCGACATCTGTATGTATTTTGGATGGATTCAAATTGGTGACACCTTTTCTCATCATTTGCCTGAGTGTGTGATGAGGCAGTTTGGGTTATACCAGGAGATTCCACAACCACCCACTACCGTCGCAGATGCAGATGTAGTCGTTGTTGATTATGTGTGGTTGCACTTCATGAATCACGTTATTATGAATGTGAGACAGGCATCATACCCTTCTGAATGTGTCGATGGATACATACAGTGGTTTAGGAGGGTTTGACATCCCTATATTATTTTTGCTCCACCTAACGCGAGACCGGCTCTTGCGCCTACACAATGCCTCGATGTTCCATAGGAGGCACAACCCCATCATAGATCCTCTCGACCTTCACCATCTGGCGTCGTGGTATGTTATTTTTCATTGCTTATGTTATTAAATTTTCTTAACCATGTTTACTTATTTGTTTGATATAATTATAATGCAGGCTAGATTTAGGCGAATGGTGAGAATGTTACAATCGTTGATATCGTGTCGTCATGTGACCGACGGTACTGTTTCACATCGAGTGTCAGTGGACCTGCTTTAGATTGCTAATGAGGGCATCGACGGATATTCTCCTACTAGGAGAGGGCAGAGGCATGTGCATGGTAGACGGTCGACATCTAATTGATAGGACTTTGTATTTCATTTTTTTAACAAGTTATGGCTCACGAGATTGTGTTATTTATGATACACTAATGTTTACCTTAAGTGTTCGTTAAATAATTTTCTTTTCCAAAATTTGGCCTTAAGTAAATTACTACATTTTGTATGTTTTACATTGTTAATGTAGCCGTACTTTTTAATTTTAACATTTGTATGATAATGCATTTAATATTTTAGCATTGTTAATGTAGCTATGCATTTTTATTTCTTAAATTTTTTGTGTATTTCCTCAATATAAAATTTGGATTGCATTACCAATGTTTCCGACAATTAAACATATATTATCGGGGTTTATATCGAGCTCATAATAATGGTATTAATTATGTTCCATCACAGTCAGTTGCTTGGATTTCAAAATCATTGGTTCATAAAACTTAAAATTGAATTTACACCTTTACAAAATGTAATAGTGTATTTTTACATATCTTCATAAATATCACGAATCACCTAAGTCAACATAAGATGTCGTTACGCCCATCAACTGTGCAAATGCTTGCATCCTACTAGTATAAATAGATGATCACGCTCGTGGCTCAGGATAATAGTGGGTCGAGGAGATGATATTCATCATGGGCAAAGGACAACCTTCTTATAACTTAACCTGCCATAATACAAATTACAATAGTTAATTGAGTCATATAAAATTACCTGCACGAAATGAGTCAAAAAATAATACAATTACCTGCACGAAATGACATCCATGAAAATGTCCTATATAAATTAACCGATGTTGAGTTATATCAGAAGGTGGTGTGGAACGTAGTGAGAAGATAGTATCATTTTGAGATGATGACATACACACTAAGATGACATTATATCGGTTAGCAGTTGCATAACCAATGTCTGGTAATGTCATCCACTTATTCCTATTAGCCTGTTATGAATAAAAGTTGTTAGATAAAATCACTACTACAAAAAAGCGCATAGATAACACTTTTTTTTATCTATCTATTAATAGATAGCGCTTCTAAAAACGCTCTATCTATTGTCACCACAAATAGATAGCGCTTTTTTAAAAAGACACTATCTATTGTCAACCACCAATAGATAGCGCGTCTTTCAATAAGCGTTATTTATTGGTGGCTGACAATAGATAACGCTTACTTGAGAGAGCGTTATCTATTGGTGGTTGACAATAGATAGCACTTCTTTAAATAAGCGCCATCTATTGGTTCAAATTTTTTTAAAAAATAATTAATTTTAGAATAAAATATAAAATATTGGTTCTATTATGTACAAATCCACACTATATATTGATTCTATTATATACAAAAAAATATAAAATATTGAGAAAAATATGACAAATGTCTCAAAAAGAATATTCATTAATATAAATAAAAATTATTGGTACACTAATATTTCAAAATTTAATCGTTTAGTCGTTTAGTATGTGTCACGACATAACATTATTTTATAAGATTATATATACAACCATAGCATATATATCATATCAATACTTATAAGCATGTACATCACCCTAACATAACCTATAAGCATGTACTAATTACATGTAAACACCAATTTTCTCTAACTTCAATGATTTGACTTTCATGATATTGTTGACATCTGCAACTAGAAAGATACTGCAAGAAAGAAAAATAATATAGAATTAGTTAATTAAATATTGCTACAAATTAATTATGACGATAAAGATAACTTACATAAATTGGAATTGTTCCTCCTTCACAGTATGTAATAATTTCCTTCATATATTGACACACATAATACCCACAATCATTGTCGTTGGGTTGTCTTGGGCACTAAAATTCAAAAATTAAAAAACATTTTTATAATTTGAACATAAAAAGAAACAAAAATCTAGTATACTCCAAACAGATTCAGTGCATGATAACAAATAACTATATACCATATACAAGTTTAAACTCTTAATAATAAGTTATGGTTTCATAACATCCATATGCCCCTTCAACCAGTTTCACAATAATACATGTTATTTAACTAACCATTACCATGCAACAAGGAAATAAGTCTTCAACCATTCAAGAATACAAGTTATTCACCTAACTAGTATAATACAAGCAGCCATAACGTGAACTAAAGGTCACATAAGGTTATTCAACAATTTAATTATCACAATCAAGACTATACTACACAAAACATACTACAGTAATGTACCTTAATAGTTGTCCACTTGATATTGTTTGACTTAGACTTTGAAACCATGTTTCCGGTTTGAGCTCGATAGGTTTGTATAACCCTAGTGAATAAATAAAATTAAAGCATGTATAAGTAAAAACAATACAACTAAAAGTCTACAAATATGTCAGTTAAAAGTATACAACACGTATATTCTTACATGTCAAAAAATTTCTTCAAATTTTGTCTCATATTAATATCTACGGCCACTGGGTCAAGATAATGAATTATCTCTAATTTAAGATTGATTCCCAGCAACACCCAATGTTGGCTACAATTTGAAATGAATCAACAAAATTAGAATTCGTACATCTAACTTTGAAAATAATACATTGTTCATAAAGTTGTAAAGTAAAGTATTACCCGGTATTAATAGGTGCAAGAACAAACTTATCTTTCCCATTTATTTTATTTCTTTTAGTTAATATTATAAAGCAGTTAATATTCTGAAAAATGGTCCATTTTTTAAAAATAAAAACCGTTTGTAAAACGTGTGTGGGTGTGCCCATGATTCCTACAATAATCTCTTTTAACGTTAAATACTCTGTGATGGTTTTTGGAGTAATATAGACTACAGAAAAATTTCATATTAGGTCACTGAGCCTACTCTTTCCTTCATATACATCACCATCGTGTTTTAAGAGTAAGGGTTCAGAAACCAGAAATTAGGCAAGCGTACAACAATGGCTGGAGGTTGGTCTTTCTGCTTCCGTTTTTATTCTTGTAAATCTGAATATGTTTAAATGTGCTTGTTTGATATATTTAGATTTATTGAATCTTTAGTATGAATCTGTTACATATTTTTACATTTGGTATCAGAGCAACGTTTATCCTCTGCCTTATCTGGTTCACTCCTATGTGTGTATTGTGTTTTTTAATTTTATCAATTGTTTTGAAACTGGGTAGAAAGAAGAAAGCTTTCTGTGAAATTTTCTGTGAAATATTTTGATGCTGGAGGTTGAGGATGATTGAAACGGCGTTTGGTTTTGCGTTTCAATTTTCATATATTTCAATTTTTATTTTATTTTCTTCTTTACCTGTTACATACATATGTGCACTGGAGGTGAAAGGTACGCTGTTTTCTGGTTTCAGTTCAGATTGATCTTTTGCTTTTCACACACACACATATATATATATATATATATATATATAGTACGAAAGTTGCATTGCCCTTTTCGGTGCTTTTCTGGTATAGCACGTTTGCATATATATTATATATGTTAGTTACTTTTGTGATAGGCTCCAGTTTTACACACGCTATTAAGTTTATTCGGTGCGTGTTAGTATAATATTTTTTTTTTGAATATTATATATTTATAATATGATGCTTATATTTTATTTAGATTAAATATAAGATTTAAAGATAATTTAATGTTTAGTCATAAATATAATTTTTTTTTAATAATTAGAGAGTAGCCACAACATCTTTAATTAGTTAAAATTATATTATAAAGATCACTTTATTGAAACATTAATTGTAATTAATTATATATAGTGTGATGAAATATACCCACAGGATTTTTTGTTACATTTATATAATTCTTAATTTTCCCACAGGAATTAGGAATGTAATATAATTTAATAGTTTTATCATAAGGTTAAATGAGTCTAATTGAGTAAGACTTTAGCCCACAGGCAAGTTTTATGTTAATAGATTCATTGGTAAAGACATGTTTTGCATTGGTAAAACATGACATTTATTTTTTGTCTCAAACTATGATAATGAACATGATTTTGAATTTGCAGTTTCTCAATCTGTGAATATTTCTGATATCAAGTGTGGTATTCCCGAATTGAGAGGAGATAATTATAAGATTTGGAAGGAGAGAATTCTTCTTCATTTAGGCTGGATGGACATAGATTATGCTATTAGAAAACCTGAACCACCGGGTATTACTGAGACTAGCAATTCAGATGCCATTGAACTTTATGAAAAATGGGAGAGGTCAAATCGTCTCTCCGTAACGTTCATAAAAACCAATATTTCCGCTGGAATCCGGGGTTCAGCTGATTAGTATGAGAATGTCAAGGATTTACTGAAGGCTATTGATGAGCAGTTTACGACATTGGATAAATCTCTTGCCAGCACTCTTATAATGCAGTTTTCATCCTTAAAGCTCATTGGAATTAAGGGAGTGCGTGATCATATCATGCGCATAAGGGACATTGTGGCTCAACTAAAAGCTTTGGAAGTTATCATGTCTGATTCTTTCCTAGTGCACTATATTTTGTGCACTTTGCCTCACCATTACGCTCCTTTTAAAATCTCTTACAACACACATAAGGACAAGTGGTCGATTAATGAATTATTAACCATGTGTGTTCAAGAAGAAGAAAGGCTATTGATTGAAGAAGGGGAGAAGGTGAACTTGACCACTTCATTTAAGAATAAGAAGAATCAAGTTAATAAGAAGGGAAAGATTCCTGCTCAACCAGTTATTAAGAAGGAGTCCAGATGTTTCTTTTGTAAAAAGAAGGGACACATGAAGAAGGAATGTCAAAAGTTTAAGGATTGGCTTGAAAAGAAAGGTAACTTGTTTGCTTTTGTCTGTTATGAATCTAATATAACACATGGTGGATTGATTCTGGTTCTACAATCCATGTTTCTAATACCTTGCAGGGTATGGAAAACCTAAGGAAACCGATGGGAAGTGAACAATGCATCTATTTAGGAAGCAAGATGAGTTCACATGTTGACGCCATTGGGACGTGCAATTTAGTTTTAAGCAGTGGTTTTGTTTTATGTTTAGAAAAGACCTTTTATGTTCCTAGTTTTAGCAAGAACTTGATTTCTATTTCACAACTTGCACCTTTGGGTTTTTCATTTAATTTTACGGATTCTGGTTTTACTTTATTGAATAAATCCAAAGTTATTGGCTTTGGGGAATTATGCGATGGTCTTTACTTTATTAAATTTCAAAACAACGCTGCTTATAGTTCTATGCATGTTTTCGCTGGGTTAAAAAGATGTGTTATGAATGAGGATTCTTCTGTTTTATGGCACCGTAGATTGGGACATATCTCCATTGAGAGAATTAAGCGATTAGTAAATGAAGGAGTACTTAGTACTTTGGATTTTACTGATTTTGAGACTTGTATGGATTGCATAAAGGGTAAGCAAACTAACAAGTCCAAAAGAGGTGCTAAGAGGTGCTAAGAGGAGTTCAAGTTTACTAGAAATTATTCATACAGATATTTGTTGTCCGGATATGGATGCAAGTAGTCCAAAGTACTTTATCACCTTTATAGATGATTACTCACGATACATGTATCTGTACTTACTTCGTTCTAAGGATGAAGCCTTAGATGCCTTTAAAGTTTTTAAAGTTGAAGTAGAGTTACAATGTGGAAAGAAAATTAAGATTGTGAGATCAGACAGAGGTGGAGAGTGCTACGGTAGATACACGGAGAATGGACAAGCACCTGGTCCGTTTGCTAGATTCCTTCAAGAACATGGGATTATTGCCCAATATACCATGTCTGGCTCTCCAGATCAGAATGGTGTAGCAGAAAGAAGAAATCGAACCTTGATGGATATGGTGAGAAGTATGAGAAGTAATTCAAAACTTCCTCAGTTCTTGTGGACTGAAGCACTTAAGACGGTTGTGTATATAGTAAATCGGGTCCCAACTAAGGCTGTTTTAAAAACACCTTTTGAGTTATTCAAAGGTTGGAAACCTAGTTTGCGACATGTACGCGTTTGAGGATGTCCGTCTGAAGTAAGAATTTATAATCCACAAGAGAAGAAACTAGACCCAAGGACTATTAGTGGGTATTTCATTGGATATGCTGAAAAGTCCAAAGGGTATAGATTCTATTGTCCAAATCATAACACTAGGATTGTGGAATCAAGAAATGCAAAGTTTCTTGAAAATGACTTGATTAGTGGGAGTGATTTAAATCAAGACGTTGATCTTGAAAAAGATCACTATGAAGCTCAAACCTCTCAATCAAATGAAAGATTGGTAGTCATTCACGCTCCTTCAGTTCAAAAGCGTATTGAACAACCAATAATTGATGTTCCACAAATTGCTGAAAATGATAATATAGATCAAGTTGTTAACGAGGAGCAACAAGTAAATGTTGAACAACAAGTTTCTCATCTAGATGTTGAGACAACATTAAGAAGATCTACTAGAATCAGAAGACCAACAGTTTCTAGTGATTATGAAGTGTATTTACAAGAATCGGATTACAACATTGGAGCTGAAAATGATCCTGAAACGTTTTCACAAGCCATGAGTTCTAAAGAATCAAACCTATGGTATGATGCCATGAAAGACGAGATGGATTCTATGGCATCCAACAAAGTCTGGGATCTCGTTCCGTTGCCTGATGGTGTAAAATCCATTGGATGTAGATGGGTTTTCAAAACCAAAAAGGACTCAAAAGGTAACATTGAGAGACATAAGGCAAGACTTGTTACCAAAGGATTCACTCAGAGAGAAGGAATTGATTACACAGAGACATTTTCTCCTGTATCTAAGAAAGATTCCTTCCGAGTAATTATGGCATTAGTAGCTCATTTTGACTTTGAGTTACATCAAATGGATGTGAAAACAACATTCCTTAATGGTGATCTAGAGGAAGAGGTTTACATGAAACAACCTGAAGGATTATTTTCTAAAGACAGTGAGCACTTGGTATGTAAGCTTAATAAATCCATCTATGGATTAAAACAAGCCTCCCGCCAATGGTATCTAAAATTTCATGATGTTATCACTTCATTCAGTTTTGAAGAAAACATCATGGATCAATGTATATACCAAAAGGTCAGTGGGAGTAAGATTTGTTTCCTTGTTTTATATATGGATGACATTTTGCTCGCAACCAACGACAAGGGTATGCTATATGAAGTGAAACAATTTCTCTCAAATAACTTTGACATGAAGGATATGGGAGAGGCATCTTATGTCATTGGCATTAAGATCCATAGGGAAAGATCTCGGGGCATTTTGGGTTTGTCTCAAGAGACCTATATCAACAAAGTTTTAGAGAGGTTTAATATGAAGAATTGTTCAACAAGTGTAGCTCCCATTGTAAAGGGTGACAGACTTGAACTAAGTCAATGTCCAAAAAATGATCTTGAGCGGGAACAGATGAAAAATATTCCATATGCTTCAGCTGTCGGAAGTCTTATGTATGCTCAAATTTGTACTAGACCTGACATTGCATTTGTAGTTGGAGTTTTAGGAAGATATCAGAGTAATCCAGGTGTTGACCACTGGAAAGCTGCAAAGAAAGTAATGAGATATCTTCAAGGAACAAAAGATTTCATGCTCATGTATAGACGAACTGCTAATTTAGAAGTGATTGGCTACTCCGATTCAGACTATGCTGGCTGCGTTGATTCACGAAAATCAACGTCTGGTTACATTTTTATGTTAGCTGATGGAGCAGTATCTTGGAGTAGCAAAAAGCAGACCTTGACTGCTACTTCTACTATGGAAGCTGAATTCGTTTCTTGTTTTGAGGCTTCTTCACATGGTGTATGGTTGAAGAGTTTTATATCTGGGCTTAGATTTGTGGACTCAATTGCTAGGCCACTAAAGTTGTACTGTGATAACTTTGCTGCTGTTTTCATGGCTAAGAATAATAAAAGTGGAAGTCGAAGTAAGCACATCGACATTAAATATCTGGCCATAAGAGAACGTGTTAAAGAAAAGAAAGTGGTTATTGAGCATGTTAGCACTGAGTTGATCATTGCTGATCTTTTAACTAAAGGCATGCCACCAAAGAATTTTAAGGATCATGTAACGCGAATGGGACTTGGTTCCATGATGTGACAATCATTGTAAGTACTTTCATTTTGATAAAACTCTTATTCAGTTTAATGTTTTCTCAATTATTTGTGCACATAATTAATTACCTTGAGAAAACACATTTAATTGTGACCTAGAATAGACATATGGTTTATTCATTAAAGTTAAGAGATTGCGATGTGAGACTAAATACATCGTAATACATGGGAGATAATACTCATTATTAGAGGAACTATCACCATGATTCATATATTTAGTCTCTTATTACGTTTGATGGTTGAATAAAATGGACCAAGTGGGAGAATGTTAGCCTTATACGGAAGAGAGGTTACATTTTTAATATTATATTATTTAATATTATATCTTTCCCATTTATTTTATTTCTTTTAGTTAATATTATAAAGCAGTTAATATTCTGAAAAGTGGTTCATTTTTTAAAAATAAAAACCGTTTGTAAAACGTGTGTGGGTGTGCCCATGATTCCCACAATAATCTCTTTTAACGTTAAATACTCTGTGATGGTTTTTGGAGTAATATAGACTACAGAAAAATTTCATATTAGGTCACTGAGCCTACTCTTTCCTTCATATACATCACCATCGTGTTTTAAGAGTAAGGGTTCAGAAACCAGAAATTAGGCAAGCGTACAACAATGGCTGGAGGTTGGTCTTTCTGCTTCTGCTTTTATTCTTGTAAATCTGAATATGTTTAAATGTGCTTGTTTGATATATTTAGATTTATTGAATCTTCAGTATGAATCTGTTACATATTTTTACAGGTGCAAGAACAAACTTATCAATCACCCCATTATCAAGAAAAAGAGTAACTATTTTTTGCATTCTGTCTTTCATTGGTAGCTCATTTGTTGTGATTTGGGGTGATAAAAAGAAAGAATGCGTTATCATTTTGCTTAACAAAATTTTGATATAGGTACTTTATAAAAGAAAAATATAAGAATGTATTAGCAATATGATAAGGTGTCAATCTAATAATGAAGTTAATGATAAAATGTATAAAATGCTTTACCCTATGTATATAGAAATTGTAATTGCACCTAGCCATGCATAGTTAGTAACTTCTTCAATAATTTCTGCATTAACGATTTCTTTATGATTTTGTAGTCCAAATATGTTTTTGTCCATTTGTATTGGAGGAAGTGACTCTGATGGCTTTAGTTTCATGTATGAAGAGAGACAGTTGCACCATTCAGAAAGATTTGGATGAAACAGTTTACGAGGAATATGTTGAATGGTCATTTTCCCTTGACATTTCTTTTTAGGTGCGACCATTCATTTGTATTATTCATCTTTTTCTTTATAGGTTGAGTAGAATCCTAAAACATCATCAATTAAACAAGTTAGGTAATAGATAAAGTATGTTCATAAATATGAATGAATACAATTGTATAAACATACCTCATCACTAATCTGTATGAAATTCATTGGCCATGCCACAAATGTACCTATTGCTTGTCCTATTGTCATCATGTCATCATCATCAATTGATATAGGCAAGGATACATTTGGCTCTAAAGCAATATCTATACTAACTTTGACATGTCCCTTAGGTAGAGGTCTACCATGTAGTGTATCACTTTTAAAATTATGCAATTTTCCATGGGCAACCAAGCAAAGTGATGGTGATAATGTAAACAATTTACAACTTGAGACCCCCTACATTATAAAACATAATTATAAGACAATCTTCAATGTGACTAAATATGAAGACCTATGAAAGTAATGTAGATAAGTTAGTTACCTCGGGAAAACTATATGATGACAATGTGCAACTCCCTTGGCCACTATCAATATTAGCTTCTTCAGTAGTATTTGGTGTGCCAATTTTTCGAAGCTAAATCAAATCATTTTCCATTCATGCCATTCTTTCAGACATGTCTTTCACTTGAGCAGTTAATTTATCATGCTCATGGTACGTAGGACGCTTTTTGGACAAAAAATAATCTTTATGACCGACTCCAAATCCCATTCCCCTAACACGATCTGGATACTCTGTAAATATCAAATCAACAAGAAGATATTGTAATCTACTATAATTCTCTCCTAAAGTCAAAATACACATATACAAACATGTTTAAACCAAAGTATGGGACCATACAAAGTCAAACAGTTTTAATGATCCAATGTGGTATGCAATTGATTCACCCTAATTTTTTATAACAGCCAAGAAAGTACGTTCACAATTCAATCACATAATTTGAAATGATAAACTAACTTACCATATCTTGTTCTATGCGGGCATACCCCTTACGAGAGCCCCTATAAGGGTACTTGAACTTGATGCCCTTTCCTTATTTTGAATGCTTTTTTCCTAAAAAGAAATATAGTAAAAAAATCATATGCTCAAGAATTAAGGGATAAATATATTATATAAAGATAATATACATTACCTTGAAAGTTTTATCCATACGTTTTACAATAAACTGTCTCCAAATGTCCTCACTAATAATGGATGCATACTTCGCAGGAGGTTGATTAGGAGGATTCTCTAAATAATCTCCATTGTCATCCTTTAGATATTTATGGGCCAAGGAAGTCCTAAAACACCTAAGCAACAACCCTGCCTTCCTTAATACAAACGTCTTGCGACATGTATCTACATTGAAAGTTAGTTGTCCAAAAAAGTACTTGGAAAAGAACAGTTTTGAAATCATAACACATACATTTAAAATAAGTAGTAAACATTACTTGTATATTATTCCAAATGATCTCTTTATAGGCATCCAAACTTGAATCTTTCCAATCATCATAAATTTATAGGCACATTTGCTCGAACAATGGATCCAAGATAACTGATGAAGTTTGTGCCACCGGGTTCAATGGGTTGACCTTTTGCATTCCACGAAACCTAATATTATGAATAAGTACTAAACAATAATTAGGAAAGTAACATATCCAACATACCAAAAAATATACAATGTCCATTACCTCTAATTTTTTTCCCTCACTTCTAGCTTGAACGATCTTCATAATCACTGTACCTTTCTTCCCTTTAGCTTGGTTGGGAGAAGGAATATCATCTTCAGTAAGAGTTGTCATTTACCTATAATAAAAGTGATTCAAATAAAAAAAGGGATAACATCAGTAAAAAGGGATAAAAATAAGAATAAAAATTTATAAGTCCAACCTTTTCTTCTTTGATTTGAAGTTTAAAGACTTAGGATTCTTATGGACATAAAATGATGGATTTATCCAAATTCCTTCATCATGATCATCTCTCCTATACAGATATCATCTGCTATTGGATCATCATCATATGATATTTGATACAAAGGATCATCTTCAATATTTGTATATTCATATTCTATATCATCATTGGAAGGATCGTTTATTTTATTGGTCAACAACACAATTGACCAATTGACATCAACCGGATCAATGACATAAAAGATTTGTTGAGCTTGTGATGCTAAAATAAATGGCTCATCTTTGTACCCCACTTTATTAAAATTCACTTGCATAAATCCTATTTCATCTTGTCGAACACCATTATTGTTATCAACCCACTTGCAACCAAATATGGGTACCCGAAATGTAGTGTAATCCAACTCCCATATATGTTCAATTACCCCAAAATACGACATATTTGCATATATAGGACTTCTATCTTTAGCACTTGAGATGTGCATAGATTCAACCACCAAAGTTACACCACTATTTTGCATAGTACTTTGATCATCTCGGTCTTTAGTGTAAAATGTGCACTAACCATTTCAATCTGTGTAAGAGAAGACTTGAAAATTTGGACCATTGGCTAACCATTTCAATCTGTCAAAAATTAAAGAGGATTTCACATTTAACTCTACAAAAATGTGACTTTTTAGCCATTGTATAAAAATTGCATTGTGTTCTCTATATATCCAATGGTCAGTCCTAGTTGGATTTAATTTTGTAATCATGTCTTTCTGTCTCTATACATATGGCTCAACTTCATCGTCATTGTGTAGGATATACAATTGAGCTTGCTCCCAATCTTTCCTACTTATAGTCACTATGGCATTTCCAGAAATCCCTTCTCCTATGGTTCTCGCTAAGTGTCGAGAATTTGGAAGTCCTATTGATTCAACATTAGAGAGGTAATCAGTACAAAATTCAATAGCTTCTTCAAGTATATATCGTTCCACTATACATCCTTTTGGCCGACTTCTATTTTTCACATAGCCGTTTAATATTTTCATATACCGCTCCATTGGATACATCCATCTCATATAGGTCGGTCCACAATATTGTGTCTCCTTAACTAAGTGAATGCTAACATGCACCATTATGTCAAAGAAAGAAGAGGGAAAATACATTTCAAGCTCACACAAAGTTACAATAATTTCTCTTTCTAGTGCTTGCAATTTTCCAATGTCAATCACTTTGCTACATATGGCTCTAAAGAAATAGCATAGTTTAGTTATGGTCCATCTTACCTTTTTAGGCAAAATGGAACGTAAGCCTATCGGTAACAAATGCTCCATCACAACATGACAGTCATGAGACTTTAACCCTATTAGTTTTAGATCTTTCATAGATACTAAGTTCCTAATGTTTGATGAATACCCTTCTGGAACTTTAACTCCTTGTAGAAACTTACAAAACATAATTTTTTCCTTTCTAGATAGAGTATGAGTTGCTAGAGGTAGATATTGACGTTTACCTTTCTTTATTGGTGCCAATTTTGTTCGAATTCCCATTTGAACTAAGTCTAGCCTTGCATTGATGCCATCCTTAGACTTTCCAGGAACGTTCAACAACGTACCTATGACACTATCAAATACATTTTTTTCGATATGCATGACATCAAGAAAATGTCTAACGTACAAGGACTTCCAATATGGCAAATCAAAAAATATTGACTTTTTCTTCCACCCACTTGTGAGTAGATCTCTTGCAAAAGGCTTACCAAATTTGTTGTTTATATCCTTTACTTTTTCAAAAACTTTATCACCATACAACATTTCTGGAGCTCTACGTTCTTCTGTTGTCCCATTAAATGCTTTTCTCCATCCTCGATAATGGTGCTTTAAAGGTAAGAATCTACGATGCCCAAAAAATACATTTTTCTTACCATGTTCCAATCGCACCCAACCTGTATTATCTTCACATATAGGGCATGCACACTTCCCTTTAATATTATATCCAGATAGATTACCATATGCTGGAAAATCATTAATTGTGCCAAACAACATTGCCCATAGTAGGAAACTTTCTTCTGTATACGCATCATACACCTCTACACCTTCGTTCTACATATCCTTCAAGTCTTCAATAAGAGGTGCCAAGTATATGTCTATGTCATTCCCTGGTTGTTTTGGACCTGGAATTAACATGGATAACATCATGAACTTCCTTTTCATGCATAGCCATGGAGGTAGGTTATATATAATCATAACCACACGCCATGTGTTATGCGAGTTGCTTTGCATACCATGTGGATTTATTCCATCAATAGACAAAGCAAGACGTAGGTTTCGTGGTTCTTTCCTAAAATTAGGGTAATTATGGTCAACTTTTGCCCATTGAGGAGAATCTATAGGGTGTCGAAGCTTTCCATCACGTATTCTTTCATCTACATGCCATCTTAAGTTCTTTGCATCTTGTTCATTATGATACATGCGCCTAAATCTTGGTATTATAGGAAAATACCATACCACTTTGCTCGGCACTAAATTTTTCTTATAGCGCGATGTCATACATTTAGGACATTTATCCAATGGGGCATATTCATTTCGAAAAAGAATGCAATCATTTGGACAAGCATGATTCTTCTCGTAGCTCATCCCAACAGAGCTTAACATTTTTCTAGCATCATACATTCGACTAGGAAGAACATTATCTTGTGGTAGCATTTTTTTTATAAGTGATAGTAATTCAGTAAAGCTAGTAGTAGACCATCCATTTCGTGCTTTCAAATTGAATAATTTCAAGACTGTTGATAGTCTTGTGAAACTAGTACAACCATTATACAATGGTGTCTTTGCATCCATTGTCAACCTATCAAACATCTGAGGACAATCTCGCATATCCTCTTCAATAATATTTACAATCTCTTCAACTTCATCTAACTCATATGTTGTGTTAGTCTCTTTCGGTGTATAACTTGTATTATGATGAAAATCATTATTATGATTTTTTCTATTTTCACCATGTTTGGTCCGGCATGAATAACTTTTATCAGTTCCATTGCATATTAAATGCTCTTCTAACTCATCTGCTTTCACTACCTTTAAATGACAACACTGTAAGCAAGGACAAATGATTCTACAAGGGTTTTTGCATGCTCAACTGCAAATCTACAAAACTTTTTCACCCCATCCTCGTATTCTTTTGATAATCGACTAGCAAACATCCATTTTCGATCCATATTTTATTAATCTATCAAGATTAGCCAATATAGTATTAGCAATATATAGAAACTAACACTATTTGTAATATCATACAAATAAAATAATATTCATACTACCTCAACTTTGAACACACCATTAATCACTCCATTTATGACAATCTTACCATCTATATTATGCAACACGAAGTGGTTTTATGTTTATTTCATTATAATAAATACAAAGGCATAACACTTAAATTAGTTCAGGGTATTTTAGCAATATGATCTTGTATTGTCAACAAAATATCTACTAATATGAAGCAAAACAAATTTCTATATTCTTAAAAGCTTAACTTGTTAATTGGAGGTCCAAGGAATGGTTTTATATCTTTGACAGGATGTTTATGTCTGGGCCCAAAACGCAGTTGGATTTTATAAGAAGAAATGTGCAGAATTCATAAAGTCAGAAGACAACTTATTACCTTTCACTTGATGGGGATATTGTAAACAGTGTACATAATGATTCTAGTATACAGAAAGGAGTTTGTGACTTAGAAGATGGTGATTCTGACATTGTGAAAGAACTAAAGGAAAAAAAGACTATTGTTGAATAAAGAATTTTTGGAAGAAAAGCAAACAAGAAAAAATACATAACCAAAGAAAAAATATTGATCCACATAACCTCACTCTTGTTAACTACCAGTGCACCCAAAAGAAAATCTAAAACATGACTGACTATCACATGAATCAGTTTCAACATGTTTCCTAAATTAATCCATATGTGTATTAAAAAAAAAGCCTTCAACCTTTATACTTTCAATATACCAGTAACAGAGACAATTGCATACCAACAAATATAATTAAAAGGAACAAGTGATAATCATGTAGCAAGAATCCAATCATACACAAAATAGGATTAGTGCCCCATACATAATTTAAACCATCAAAGAATGCAAAATACAAATATGTACTACAAGTATATAACTAAAACAATTATGGCCAATTTTGAGATATTTTATTGAAAATTACTGTGATTTTAAGGTTATTTAGCATGCATTCATTAAAGATTCTATTCTTTCATTATAAAAAAAGTTATTTTATAACATTATTATAAACCTAAGGTACTTAGCAACAAAAAACATAACCACTGGCGTTTTTCTTTGCATAAAGTATCAACTAGAAAAAGTCATGTGAACTCATTAAAAGCAAAAGTACTTAGCATGCAAAACGAGGCTTATTAATTCATGAAGAAAAATCTATGACATTAACCTTTTTTATGCAACCTAATATACTAACCATTTTACATGCAATCACTGGTTACTCTAAGCAATGCAACCCCATAAAAATAGACTACTACAATTGAAACTTCATAAAGTTATTTAATTAAACTTACCCCACGAGAAGATTAGCCAACAAGCTATATGGACTTAGAAATACACAAACTAGAACAAACATACTATCAGAATATCAAGGCTAAGGTCCCAACTCACACCAGTAACACAATTCTCTATCTTGTTTAAAACGAAGCACTACCTTCAGTAGAATAAAAAAGAAAGAGAAATAACAAAATGTAATACTGCCTGGTAAAAAAAATCACAATCAGAAAATACCACAGACATCATAAACTTTATGATACCCAAATCTAATCTAATTCCACTGACTCAAACATCCTCCCTTCGTGTAGTCAAGCTTACTAATGCCACATCAAAGCATCCTAATTTAGCCTCACTATTGTGACTAGCCTTGACACAGTCTGTTACACCACACTCCACCATACATAACTTAAACCATCATAGAATGCAGACTAAAAATCTATACTGCAAGGTCTAGATATGTGACTATTGATTCAAGGTCTAGATCTAAAAAGTTTATATCTCTAGGGGCTTATGTATTTTGGAACTTTTGCATTTTAAAACTCTTCTTAGATAGAAATCAGGGATGGAGTGTCTTCTTGAATGCTTCTTAAAAATGTTATTTAAAGGATGATCAACAACTTAAGATCCAGGTGGCTCTGTACTTAAGATACCTTCTGGGGGTATAAGCTTTACAATTGTCAATCTATTGGTTTTGTTTTTAATATGAAGGAACTTTGTGAATTAGATGGTCGTAAAACTCAACCCATCTTGCCAAAATTGATGGGTTATGCTTGCTGACCTGTTGGGTTTGGCATTGTTTTGCTAACCCTGTTACTTGTTCTAGTAACTGGTCTGGTAACAGATAAAGTATCATTTTATCATTTCATTAGCAGTGACATACTTTTTGTTATCATAAGTTGCTTTTATTACTGTTTTGCTTGGAGAATTTTAAAGTGAAAAACAAGTAAAATTACTTTGAATTTAGAACTTTGTTAAAGGACATTTTCTAGGTTTTTATGTTCAGAGTGGAAGGCACTCTTAACTATTTATTTACCATGTTTTATGCAGATCCTGATGATCAGACTTGGTTCACTCACAGGTCTAGACTGTTGAATCCATTTTTCTTGGATTGAACTCCTTCATAACAATTTTGAAGAGTTTTTGCAGCAACCCTTAACTATAATGCAACCCATATGCCAAAACAACCTTTACCTACCTTTGCTCCAGAATCATTGCAAGTAGAAATTTGAAACACAGACTAAACTCAATTTCAATCAAGGTTAAAATTTTTATTCAATCGGAATATACCAAAGAGCCAAACGACAACATTGGGCTTAATACATTGTTATCATTCTGCTATTTTTTTATGTCCATCCACTTTAAAACGAAAATAGGGCAAAAAAGAACTGAAATAGAGAAGAGAAAGAGGAAGAGGGAACATGATACCTAAACCGACAACCTTGAAACGAAGGAGCCGTAAAACTTGAGGTAACACGTACTTATGAAAACAAAAACTGAAACGAAGGAGCAAAGACGCCACACGCACCGATGCCACATGCAGATGAAAAGGGCAGAGGATGTAACCTGAAACGAATAACCAGAAACGAAACAAAGAAGAGAAGGACGAAGAAGGAATGTGATACCTAAAACGACAACCCTACAGCTTGAGAAACCTTGCACTGATGTAAAACGAAGGAAACACGCACTAATGAAAGCATATGCAGATGAACACGTCTAAGCAGAGAGAAACGCGAATATCGTCTAAGGAGAAACGAATAAGGTCGAAGGAGAAGCGCGAACTGAAATTTTTTTAATAATCATAGATAGCGCTTAATATAAAACGCATTATCTATTGTGTTCCCATACATAGCGCTAATTTAAAGGGCGCTATTTATTTGCTCTTTCGTAGGCTTATTTAAAGATGCGCTGTCTATTTATATATTTTAAATTATAGAATTAAAAAACAATATTAAAAACTTATAGATAGCGTTTTTTTAAAAAAGAGCTATCTATTTTCGCAGTTATAGATAGTGCTTTTTTAAACAAGCGCTATCTATTGGTTCCCCGAATTCATAGATAGCGCTTTTTGAAATGACCGCTATCTATTTGGCGCTATCTATTTGCATTTTTGTAGTAGTGAATAAATATAATAAATAAAATACATAAAACAGGAATCCCTATTACCCAGAACTTTCTTCAGACTCCAACGAGTAGACTCAACCCTGAAATAAAAAAAAAACATCAACAAGTGCAGATAAATATTTATCTACAAAACAGATAAATAAAATAACATTACAACATACCTATTTGTGGATGTGTTACCTAAATGCATTACTCTATTCGTTCAGAACTTTACAAAGTATGTACTGTACGAAATAATCCAAGTCTGATTCACATATTCAAAGAACAAAGGCCATGAACTGCTCGCGTATTGAAAACCGTTCACATACTCAGCAAACAAGCTCTCATCAGCACAATCCATCACATTTTGCCATGCATCCATTAACACATCCCAAATATCAATAGAATGAACTAACATTTTACTTTTAGCTTTAACATTTTTAAGGATGTGGAACTGACATAACATCTGATATGACTCAGGGAATACATTTGCAATGACATTCATCAAAGCCAAGTCTCGGTCAGTGACAACGACTTTAGGACCACCCTCAGATGTTAAAAATAAACCTTTCAACTTTTCCAAAGCCCATGTGAAATTACTCTGTCGTTCAGTAGACAAGAAAGCAAATGTTGCAAAGAAGTTTTACCCTGCAGACGTCATGCCCATAATCTCAAGCAACAGAAGTCTATATCTATTTGTTTTATGTGTGGAATCCATCAAAATACAACATTAAATGAGTTTAACAATTTCACCGCATCAGGATGTGTCCAAAATAGGTCAGTAACAACCTCTGAATCGTCGGCACACCTACTCTAATGAATGTACTTATCCCGGTCCAACAACATCATAAGTTGTTGTAGTTCAGTTGTAGACCCTTTCAATGATCGTTTATACGCTTGCCTTGCGTTGTAGATTTGTTTAATCGTTGTGACATTTCGATCATTATTTTGTTTGAGGGGGTTAATAAAATATTTGCAGGTGTAACTTTACTCTTTGTCATATCAACCAGTAATGAGTGTTCACTCATATTTAACCTGCCAACATAAGGATGCCTAACTAAAGTTTCAGCCAACTCATGGTTGTGATGTCCACACATCACCTTCAACACCCATTCATCCCCGTCTAAACATGGTTTACCCTTTAATCTAAACAAACACTCACATTTACGAGTGCCATATACAGTAGGCACCGCATCAACTTTGTATTTTCAATATTTTCCTCCTCTTTCACATCCAAGTATGACGAACGTTTTTCTTCCCCGTACACCAGTAGCTATATCAGATCTTACTATTACGATAACAAATCCTAAATCATAAGTCATCCCTCTTACCCAATCAATTAAGTGCTCCCGTGAACGAAATATTTCATTTGTGGTAAATTTATTTGTCAAATCTCCCCTTCCAACTTTGCTAATGAATGAAGAGAAATCAGATATCAAACTAGAACTAACTGGAGAATCCATATGAAGATATTAATCCATTTTAAACAATAATCACCTATAAAATTATAATAAATCTTATTAATATAATTAATAATTAATCAAACAAATCTAAAAATATTAATATAATGAAATTATATATTTCATATAATTAAACTAATAAATAATTTTTTATATAATTATAAAATTGTTAAAGAATACAAAAATCATATATAAAAAATATATATTATGCAAAAACATTAAAACAAAAAAACTAATTATATATAACGTGAAAAATACAAAAAATATAAATATAAACTAATAACAATAAAGATCTTCAAAAATACATTATTAAAATACATCAAAACATATAAATTACATTATTAAAATATCTCCAAAATTAATATAAAAATATAAACTAATAAAAATAAGGTTTAATCATTTTCGACATCCCTATTTATGTACGAATGTCTCAATTGGGTCCTCGTTTTTTAAAGTGTATCAAAATGGTCCTTAATTTTGAAAATTGATATCAATTGAGTCCTTTCCGTTAAGTTGGCTGGACGGCGTTAAAAAAATTGATGAGTGGATGCTGAGATGACGAACGAACGCTCGTCCACCAGCGAACGAACGCTCGTCCACCAGCGAACGAACGCTCGTCCACCAGAGAACGAACGCTCGTCGACCTCTTACTGCTGGATGACCGTTCGTTCCACACTGGACGACCGTTCGTTCGGTGGTCGACGAGCGTTCGTTCGCTGGTGGACGAGCGTTCGTTCGCTGGTGGACGAGCGTCCGTTCGTCATCTCAGCATCCACTCATCAATTTTTTTAACGCCATCCAGCCAACTTAATGGAAAGGACTCAATTGATATCAATTTTCAAAATTAAGGACCATTTTGATACACTTTAGAAAACGAGGACCCATCTGAGACATTCGTACATAAATAGGGATGTCGAAAAGGATTAAACCTAAAAATAAACATATAATCTTTAAACGGATGTGAGCATCCGTCAGCGGATGTCAACATCCGTTTAAGGAAAAACAGATATCGACATTTGTTTTTCCTTAAACGGAGGTTGACATCCGCTGAGGGATGCTCACATCCGTTTAAAGATTATATGTTTATTTTTTAGGGTTTATTACACACCTTCATGATGAATCTCTGCACCTTCACCCTACCCCTTCAAGCACCATCACACCACCACCACACACCGATCTTGGCATGGTTGATCAATTGCTTCCTCTGCCACTTGCAATCTCTCACTAAGCACACTGAAAGTCCACCATACTCTCACACCACAATTCTAAGAACGAGAGAAGAAGTGGAACGTGAGAGGAAGAAGAACACAATGAAACAATGAGGGACGAATATAAAGAGTAAGAAGAGTTCCTACTTCATACATGTAGAGAGAGGTTAAAAAATATTAACCCTAAAATTTTACTAAGGGTAAAATAGTAATGGGAAAATAAAGAGAGGGGTAAAACAAAAATGGGGTGGTGGAGGGGTAAAACACTCGTATAATGGGTCAAGTAGTTTATGGTTTCTTTTGGGCCTTGGATTGTAGTATAGGGTTTTTGGCCTAAAGGAGATGGACCCTAAGGAGACACATGGATCTAGGGTAAAAACCTAGCTTGGAAAGCAAATCTTCTTAAAGTTTGTAGGCCATTGGCTAGAGTGGTCTCCAAGTTACTCTTTTTTTGTGAGACACATGCTTGTGCCATGTGGCATACTCTTAATAGAGAGTTTCTCCTTAATAGTGCTCATGTGTCAATATCATAATCCTAATGGAGAGAATTTCTCCTTATTAGTGGTCATGTATCATTCTCCTAATGTAGAGGATTTTACCTTAGTATCGAAGTTAGATAGTATTAGGGTTTTGCTTCTACAATTTGGAGACACCTTTAGGGTTACCTAAGCTTATAATAAAGATGTCTTCCCCATGTAAATACACCTTTTCACTATTGTTATGTTGTCAAATTTGTGTCATCCTACTCACCTTAGGTCACCAAGGCTACAACACCCCATTCAGGTTTCCTCTAGTCACCCTTCCTTAAGAGTTGACCCAACCTCTCTTGAGAGCACCCAAACACCATCATATTTTCCCCCTTTGCTTGAGTCATAAAGCTTAGAGGAGGAGTCGTCATCTCACCACACCAAACCCGCCACATGCCCACAATATTCCCACCACCATTAAGCTTTTACAACCACCAATCTATTTAAAAGTCTCCACCTTACTTGAGTCATATAGCTTAAAGGAGCATATTCCATCATTTGGTAATTAAAGCTTGGGTTATTTTTGTTTATCCATATGTTTTCCTAAACATTGACAATTTTCAAAGTTAAATTGCATTTATCTAAAAGGTCCAAAAAATATGTGTGTGTAGTCAAATGAAAGTCCGTTGAATCTAGTTTCTAAAAAAACAAGAATCATTGCATTTGGAGTTTTGTGAAGAAATTTATGAGCAAAACAGTTAACAAAGGTCAAAGCTTCCATAATGTTGTCATCAACGTTTTATAGGTTTTGTTTTGGCTATTGTTTTGTGGCTTTTCTCTTAAATGTGTTGGATAACATGTTTACACGTGCTTAACTTGTTTTTGAGTCTTTTCTTCATATTTTTCATTCGGCCATATCATATGTTTGACTCATTTTTGTTTTCAAATCAATCCATGTTGTCTAGAGTTTTGTTTAGTCCTTTATATGTCATTACTTCTTAATCAAGCTTTTAAAAAAATCTCAAAAATATGTGTTTCCAAAACTGCATCATATATATGTCTTTAAGTGCTTTTATTTTGTATTATTAAATTTATACTTTTTATTAGTTTATTAGTTTCTTTCCATTTTAAGTTTCTTCTTGTTCAAATGTAAAATATATGTGAATATTATGGAGCAGTGGTACTGTTTTGGTGCTAGAAAAGTGTTAAAAGAGATTAAAACGAGTTAAAAGAAAAAAAAAAGAAAACAAGTACCAAAACAACCAAGAAAAATACATGAAAAATATGTGTACATGATCACTACTACTAAGTAGTGTTTTGGTGTGATTCAATTGCTCGAATTCGGAACCTGCTTTTGGTGCAGTAAAATATATTTTCCAGCAAGCATTATGTCTCGGGTTTGAGCTAAAAGAGTGACTATATGCACCACTAGAATCAACCAAAGGGAATAAGAAGCATGTCAATCAATTTCTAGTTTTCTTAGTTTTGTTCATCTATTCTACTACCTTTGTTTCTAACCTTTAATTTCTTGATTGTCTTCTTGTTTATTCTTTGTTTTGTCATATTAAATTTCTTTTGAGTTTAGTTTTTGTTCATTTAAGCTTTTCTTGCTTTCTTTCTTGGACTCCTTTCGGTTTTTGTGTGTATTTTGGTATAACTCTCTTTTAAGGTGAACCAACCCTTGAGGTAGCATCTTAGGGTTGGAAACCTAAAGTGGACTTGAAGCCTTGGTGAAGGAGAAATGGAAGAGAGAAACACTTGGAGAGAAGTATCTTTGCCTTGTTTGTATTTGCATATTTGCTTTCTTTAAGTTGTAATTTACTTACATTCCTTCTTGTAATGTTGGCCTAATTAGATGTCTTGGGGGAAACAATCTCATCTCTTAATTATAAATTTTATTTCTTATAGTGAAGCGCATCTTAGTTGGTAAGTACTTTGAAGGTTCTAAGTGTCTTCTAGTCTTACCATTAGCCTGCATATTGTAGCTTATTTGCTTATAGTTTAGTGTGTGTCTGATGCGGCTGTCGCGGCCCATCAAATTTGATGTGCATTAAAAATGCAATATAGTGTTAGAAAGTGACTCCTAGGTCGTCTCTCAAGGACTAAATGTGGTTTAGGTAATAGGTCGAACACTTAGTGAGGAGTTTTGTGAAAGACTTTTTTTGTGAATGCAAATGACGAAATTAAAATTGAAAATTAAATACAACCAAACATAATTGAAAACATTGAATTAAATGCACAAAACATGAAGACCAAAGGTCCTACAGATGACCAAACGGTTCTACATTGAGATCAAACGGTCTCTAAAGAAAGTGAAGAAATTGGAAATGTGGGAACATAAAGAAGTCGAACAGAATATATAACATAGTGAACAAAAACAATAAACTGAACAGTCCTAAAACAAAAATGTGTGAACTAATTAAAATGTAGCAAATAATAAAGAAACATTTGGTGTGCGGGAATTAAAAGAAAGTCTGCAAAAAGTGCTTGAACTAATTTTATAATTAAATGAACACGGCATCTGAAATAAGAAAGCAACTTTTGAGTCAAACATTCAATGCAAAGAGTTGGAATAAAATTGGAATCCATATATTTAACAATTGCAATTAATACTATTAAAATGTTATTGAATAAACTAGAAATACTATTAAAATGCTGGCGTAAAAAATAAGAATGCATGAACAGTAAAAGAGCTGAAATTTCTTTTAGGGCTATTCCCCGTGGACATGATGACTACACTTTTCTTCCAAATCAGTGTGAATCTCTAAAGGAGAAATATCACTCCATGTAGCAGCGTTGGAATTCATTTCTTTAAAATTAAAAACGTAACTATTGAAAGCATGTGCCTTTTCCAAAATGAAATCAACACTTCCAATTCTCAAAGCCAAAATAAATAAATTTTCTCCACCCAAAAATCAATGACCGCAACTGGAAATAAGCATAGTTTGCCCTTTTCTCTCAGTTGGAATTTACGTGACACCTCCACCTAATGGAATGCACGTTCCTTCAATGCTTGCAGTTGGATGTGACCGTGCCTTCCTCTCCAGCCCGACCTTGACAACACTCTTCTCAACGTGTTGCGAAAATGAAAAGGAGCATCATAACAAATGCAACCAAAAGCAATTAATGTTGAGCTCTCCACAACATTCACGTGTTTCCTACAAATTAAAAAAAAGTTCCCAACCAAGGGTCGCGGCTGAACCACACACTTCCAGCTCCGCCCTCCTCTTTTTTTTAAGTCCGTGTGCTTCCCCCTAAAAATGAAAAATCATGATAACCCTGTCCCCCTTGGTGGCTGGATGCTCATGTGCACCAGGGCTGCCCCTCTTCCTTGCTGAATGCGTGAAGTCTTTGCTGGATGCTGGACCAGGCCCCTGCTGCCTATTTCTCTCCTAGCACCCCCTCAAATCCAAGCTGCTGTTGTTGGACGCTGAACTGTGAGTGTCTCCCAGTTGAATCCAGCCCATTGCCATTTGAAGCTCCGCTCACGTGGATGCAACATTTCATTCTGTGCGTGTGTGGCAGCTGGACGTGAAGGCTTCCTCAAAGCTTGCTGGACCGCTTAAAATCCCCTCATCTGCAGGCTCCCTTTTCCATCTCCTGGACGCAACCCGGTACTGGATCATTTCTTCTTTTTGCTACTTTTTGGATGCGTGGTGTTGGACCGAACCAAGTTGCTGTTGTACCTCCTTGCTGCTAGCGTGTCCAGTGAAGGCTGGATGAAGGAATGAAGGCCTCTTTTCCAGCGTATTTCCTCTCCAAGCTACTGCCAAGCTGGACCTGCAACCAAGCTGCCAGATGCGTCTTAATGTGGGTGCTGGACTGCCGCAACTTCAAGCCCAATGCTGAACGAATAAGCTGTTGTGTGCACCTCTTCAATTGAATGCACCTTTGGGCCATGTTTTGAAGCCGGAGTGTGACGTTGCTGGTGGATGCTTCCACTTTAGGTCGTGCGCTCCCTTCAAAATGAAGTCTGCACCTCCTAATTAATTGCCTTCCAAAAGAAATTAATTCCTAAATTTTATCCAATAATTTCCCTGCAATTAATAATGCAAATAATTAGTCCTAGATAATTCAAATTAATTAAAATAAGAATTTATAGTCAAATTAAGCACAATTAGTAAAAATGGGAAAATATTGGACATTCAAGCACAATTCCCTGATTAAATCTAGCACAATAAGCTAAGTGAAATCAAGAAAATATTGACTCATCAGTGTCCACTTGCCTTTCAAACTTAATTTCCTTTGAGAAGTTTGGTGTAAGAAGGCTTGAGGTAAAATTTGCAAGCAAATACTTGGTTTTTATGTAATCCTTAGTGATTCATCTCTCTTTCTTAGAAAGTGAACTTGAGCATTCTTACAACATTAAGCCTCCTTAGGAATTTCTTTTAAAAAGAAAAGGTTTCTTAATCTAAAATATGAAAATAGGATGCATAAACCTGTCTAAGATCCTTCATACCAAATTGGTAGTGACTCTAGTAAAGAAACTCCACAGAGTTTAAACCAAAATGCTTAAGAGCTAAAGTCATTAACAATTTGGAGAAAGCAAGAGGCTACACAAAAAGTAAAGGAGAAAATTAAAAGACATGCCCAACTTGTCATTCTAGAGGAGAAACTTGTAATTCTAAAACAAAAATATGAAATGATACAACAGAAGATTAAGAGAAGAAGAGAAGAAGACAAGAGAAGGAAGCAAGAACAAAGAGAGAAAAAGGAGTAAGAAAGAAAAAAAGAAAGAGGAGTAAAGAAGTAAAAAGTATTAATAGAAAAAGATAAGAGAAAAGAATGAGAAAGAAAAGAGAGAAAGAAAGATTTTAAAGGATAGAAGAAGTGCTACTAAAGGCACTTACCACTCCCTCAATAATAGTTAAAACCAAGATGATAAAGAGAGTTTTCCAATCATTGAACTTTTCTCAATTTATCAATAAACCCTCTTTCTTAATTTGAACCTTTACTCTTGAAAAGTTTTCAACTTCATTTCCATTTCCAATTATTCAAACTCGTCAAAATTTTCAAAATCACACTTTAAGTTATGTTTTCCCCTAGGTTATAATTAACTTAAAGTGGACAAAAACACTATTGAGAAGTAGGTCTTGAAAATTTTCAAAAAAGGTCTCTCAAAATTAACATAAGTCCTCCTTCTAGTCTTTCATTGAGATATATTTTGCCTATGAAAACAAAAATTAATTGAAAATTTGTTTGGTGATTGATGCAAATGGATCTGTGATCTTAGAGGAATGATACACAAGTTGACCAATAATAAAAAAAAAAGGTATTGTCAAGAAGAAACATAAAGATTTGAGGACAAATCCTTTTTAAGAAGGAGGGGATGATGACATACCCCATAGCCATGATCAAGCATATTCAAGAAGAGTTGGATTCATCTGTGAAAGGTGGGCCTAAGCTCTTATCTTCATGGGTCATTAATGATTTCTTAGTTGATTAGGTTTTGTTTTACGTTTATATAATGGGTCAAGTAGTCTCGGGTTTATTTTAGGCTTTGTATTTGGACCGCGGGTTATAGTTTTGGCCTAGAGGAGATATACTCTAAGGAGACATATGGATCTAAGGTAAAAACCTAGCTTGAAGAACAAATCTTCTAGAAGTTTGTGAGCCCTTGGTTAGAGTAGTCTCAAGTTTCTTTCTTTTTGTGAGACACATGCTCTTGCCATGTGGCATGCTCTTAATATAGAGAATTTCTCTTTAGTAGTGGTCATGTGTCATGCTCCTAATGGAGAATATTTTTCCTTAGTAGTGACCATATGTCATCCTCCCATTGGAAATTATTTTACCTTGGTCTCTAAGTTAGAATATTAGGGTTTTGCTTCTACAATTTGGAGACACCTTTAGAGTTATCTAAGCTTATATATAGAGGTGTCTCCCCCATATAAATTCATTTTTGAATTGAGTATTGTTATGCTGCTAAATTTGTGTCATCCTACTCAACACAGGTCATCAAGGCTAGAGCACCTCATCTAAGTTTCCTATAACCCCATTCCTTAAGAGTTGACCTAGTATCTCTTTAGAGCACTCAAGCACCACATAATCTCTCCCCTTACTTGAGTCATATAGTTTGAAGGATGAACCGCTGTTTCACCACACCAAACTATATGTGATGAGTTTTTACCACCATCAAGTTCTCATAGTCACTAACTATTTGAAAGTCTCCACTTAAGTCATATAACTTTGAAAGAACCTATTTTATGCATTTGGCATCCTAATCTCCACCATAATGGAAAAAGACTAAATATCCCTTTTCATTGTACTGCACCCTATAACCATTAATACTATCGTTACATTTCTTTCTCAACTGCACTTTTTGAGATGAAGAAGACTAATAACTCATTAAAAAAGAAGACTTAGTTCTAGAAGTTATTGTGTTACAGAAAGTTTGTTTCATAAATTATACTGAAATTTCGATATAAAACACGTGTTTCAAAAAGTTATTTCTAAAAAGTTAATTATGGAATGTTTCTTTCAAAAGATATTATATATATTTTGGGAAACTTGTTCTATAAATTTTATTTCAATTTGTTCATTTTGAAATGTATTTTATATTTTATATTTTATATATTCCAAAAATTGTGTTCCGAAGACATCTTCAAGAAATTTCAGAAAGATTAATTCTAGAAGATTTTTATCGTAGAATATTTTTTGAACAAATAATTTAAAAGGTACTTTTACAAATAATAAAATTGTTATTTTAAAAATGATAGGAGTGCAACTAGAAATTATAGAGACGGAGGAAGATAAAGCCTTATATTTTATTTACATTCTAATTGATGCATCAAGCTTCCATATATGGACAGGCCCAATACAAAAGTAATGAACGTAAGAACATTACTTATTACATCTAATCAAATTTCTTCTTTCCTGCATTTCATCATTTTGGATTTTATTATCCTGAACACATTAAATCATGTTTTGAAATATTTTTCCCAAAGAGACTCACTCACTCCTATTTTGAAAAAAAAAAAAGCTTTGATGGGTGCAGGAAAAAAATTGATAGGTGCAGGGAGTAGCATCCTTAAGGAACAAGGAATATTTAGAGAACTATTAATGCTTGTTTTTTAGTCCGAATTAAGACACACACATTTTTTTACATTAATGCTTGTTTTTTAGTCAAAATTGTGCACACACAAATTTTTTTAAATTCATTTTATATTTCTTATTTTTTTAAATACAAAAAATTATTTATTTATAATTATTTTATCTTTATAATATATATATATATATATATATATATATATATATATATATATATATAGATTAAATAAATATAATTAAATATGTGACTCTATCCTAAAAATTAAGGGTAACAAGATATTAAAAGAGGGGTAATGCAAAGCTAAAGTATAAAGGATAAAGTCTATTATCTCACTTTTATTACTTTTTCATGCAAAAGTCAAATCTCTCTTTAAATAGTAATGTGTAATTTATCCTCGCTTTTACAATACAAGTCAAATCTCTCCCCTCTTTTTTCACTATTTTATGGGTATTTTTTTCCTTGCTCCACCACTACTTACAAAAGTGACAAAAAATTTATTTGAAACATCTTTGAGGCTCCATTTGTTAATTAAGTCCTGAACTTATTACCTAATTCATAAATCAAATAAGCTAAATTTAAAACTAAAACTAGCTCTTTAATAATAAATTGGTTGTGTCGTGCATACTTCAATTTAGATGAGAAATTATTATATAATTATTTGATATACATAATTTTTCAAATATAATAACAATATAAATTTTATTATTTTTTTCTTGAATTTATATAATTTTTTTAATTTATATGATTAAATTTTCTGTCAAACTTATGATTATTATTGTATATAATATCTTTACATTTAATTAAAAGTACATTAAGTGTTTCTTTTATATATATATATATATATATATATATATATATATATATATATATATAAAGTATTTAAGTATATATTTTACTATTTACTATGTTCTTTTTAGGATTAACTTGTATATATTTATTAAACTAACTATTTAGATAAAGTCTAACCTAGTTCATATCATCATACATATTAGAATCCTCATCGTATTAGTATAACAAAATGTATTCTTGTTGGCCTAAAAAGATTCTTATAAACACAATCTCGCCTAATCCATGCTCCGAATTTTAACCACCAACTAAATCTTTCATCTCATATTTGTCGTTTAAGAAAGACTCCAACTTTTGTATGTTCACATTATGCATAAACATTATTAACACCTTTTCCACGTTACAAGGCAAACATTGGATTATCCTCACCTTCTTGTGATAATTGTTGACAAAAGAGTAAATTTTAATGATAATAAAAGAAAATCCAATAATTTAAAGTGATGACAAAAGATATTAGGAGATGTATTTTGTTTATTTACTTGATAAATCTTAATAATAAGTCATATATTAGTGAATAAATTATTTATAGGACTTAGCTTAGAGAGTTATAAAGCAACATGCACAAAGATCATTCAGGAAAGATTTTATTTATCCAAAAAGTTGTGATAATAAATTATCACTAATTATAATCGATTATCTAATTGAAATCAAGTTTTTTATAAGAGTATATGTGATAATTGATTAATCATTGCTAGAAATCAATTATCATAAGTTTTTGTGATAATCAATTATCTCTTTAAGTAATCAATTATTAGAGGCAATTGTGACTTGACTTTTCATATTCTTGACCAATTTTTCAAATTAGAAGTCTATATAATTTGAGGAGACCTATTTCAAAAATAACTTTTCAATTAAGAGGTTTAGAGTTGTGATTGCTGAAGAAACTCTTTTGTATTTGTTAAAAAAGGGCTTTGAAAAATCTAGAATGGGTAGAGCAATATAATTTTCACCAGATGGGTTATTATGTGATTGAGTGTTGTTGTTATTGTTAGAAGAAATTGTTCATACTTTGTGTCGCAACCGGAATCGCGACGGGACGACCATCCAAAAAGAAACGGGTTTCGAAAAGAGATTTGGAGTCGCCACCATAGTTTATTATGGAAAACTACGGAAAAACCATAAAAGGATAAGGCATGGTCTACAAGAACCAGATTCTAGGTTCGGGAGTCGGCTACGTGTAGGGAAGGTATTAGCACCCTACAACGCCTGCCCTAGGGCAGTACCGTTAACTAAATACGCGAATATGATGTGGTTTTCAAAATGTTTAACTATCCCAAAAATAAAACTCTAAAGGAACAAAATATATTTTTTAGTTTTTTGGGCCCGACAAGGATTGACCTTGCTCCTACGTATTCTCATTCAAAATGAGAAATCAGGGTTACGTAGTTCTTTTAGAAACTGTGTTGAAAATTTTGATTAAGAAATTGTTTGAGAATTTTGTTTGGAAATGATTTTGGATTTTTGGGAAGTGAACCTGACAAGGACTGGCCTTGCTCCTACGTATCTTCATTTTTGATGGAGAATCAAGGATCACGTAGTTTTAGCGAGATACTATTTGTTGTTTGAAATTGTTGATGTTTTTAGTTTTGGACAATTTTATATTTTTTGATATTTTTATAAAATAAACGGAAAAGGTATTTAGCACAAGGACGATGCGTGCGATCACACGTGTGTTCAACCTTTAAAATATTTTTGTAATTTTATTTAAGAAAGAAGAAAAGGTTTTTAGCACAAGGACGACGCGAGCAGTCACACGTGTGCTTAACCTTCAAAACGTATTTTTATACTTTACTTAAGAAAGAAGAAAAGGTTTCTTTTAGCACAAGGACGATGCGAGCGGTCACACGTGTGCTTAACCTTCAAAACGTATTTTTGTAATTTATAAGAAAGAAGAAAAGATTTCTTTTAGCACAAGGACGACGCGAGCGGTCACACGTGTGCTTAACCTTCAAAACGTATTTTTGTAATTTATAAGAAAGAAGAAAAGGTTTTTAGCACAAGGACGACGCGAACGGTCACACATGTGCTTAACCTTTAAACGTATTTCCGCAATTTTACTTAAAAAAAAAGAAAAAAAGGTTTTTTTAGTACAAGGACGACGCGAGCGGTCACACGTGTGCTTAACCTTCAAAACGTATTTTCGTAAATTCTTTTATTTAAACTATAAATATTGCATTATTCAATATATATTTTAGAATAAATAGATATCTAGAATAAATAGATAGAACAAAACAAAATAAAATAAGACAATAAAAATAAATATAAAAATAAAAATAAAATAAATAAATAAATAAAACAAATGAAATAAGATAAACAAAAAAATAAAAAAAAACAAATAAGTAAATAAGAATAAAGCAAAAAAATAGCGGCCTCCGTGGAAGTGGCCGAACGTACGTTGGGAGAGGATTCAGAATAACGAGCGCTCGTTTGGGAGAGTTGACGAACGTACGTTGAGAAAATGAGCTGAATGACGAGCGCTCGTTGGGGAGAGTTGACGAACGGACCTTGAGAAAAGGAGCCTGGATGACAAGTGTTCGTTGGGTGACACGGCGTACGGACGTTGGGAAATGGGGCTGAATGACGAGCGCTCGTTTGGGAGATGACGAACGGACGCTGGGAAAGGAGGCTGAATGACGAGCGTTTATTGGTGACGAGCGTTCGTTGTGGGAGATGACGAACGGACGTTGAGTACAGGAGGGCGGATGACGAGCGTTCATTGGATGAGATGACGAACGGACGTTGGGAAGGGATGCTGAATGACGAGCGTTCGTTGGTGACGAGCGTTCGTTGTGGGAGATGACGAACGGACGTTGAGTACAGGAGGGCGGATGACGAGCGTTCGTTGGATGAGATGACGAACGGACGTTGGGAAGGGATGCTGAATGACGAGCGTTCGTTGGTGACGAGCGTTCGTTGTGGGAGATGACGAACGGACGTTGAGTACAGAAGGGCGGATGACGAGCGTTCGTTGGATGAGATGACGAACGGACGTTGGAAAGGGATGCTGAATGACAAGCGGACGTTGAGAAAAGGAGGCGGAATGACGAGCGTTCGTTGGTGACGAGCGTTCGTTGTGGGAGATTACGAACGGACGTTGAGTACAGGAGGGTGGATGACGAACGCTCGTTGGGGGAATGACGAGCGGACGTAGGGGGAAATGGTCACCAAACGGTCCGTCTAAGAAGTGGCCGGACGGACGTTTGGAGAGGAGGCAGATGACGAACGTTCAAAAAGGGCTAAACAACGTGCGTTTATTTCTGGGCTTGGCCCACCCGGGTGGTTTCTAACCTAGAATCCCCTAGGGGTTCGGCATTTTCCCTTCCATTCCTCACCCACTCAGATCCAACACTCTCCCGTAAGCTCACTCCCTCAGCTCACCCTCTCTCCGGAGACCCAAGGTCTCTTACTCTCTCCGCAGGCTCACCGCCGCGTCTGTCTAACTGGCCGCCGCGACCCAACCTCTGTTCCAGTCCACACCACTGCTTCCTCCTCCGTGGCGTCGTGCACCGCCAGAGCCCGTGTCGGCCCAAGCTCCAATCAGCTCCTTCTCTTCTCCACCTCTTCGCGTGCGAGAGAGGGACTCTCGCCCCTCCGTGCCATGCCGACACCACCCCCAGTGAGGCCAACCACCGCAAGCTGCCACGACATCACTCTCCTCCTTCCGATCTTCATCTTTTTTCTTATTTAATTACTGATTGGTTTAGGATTTGGTTTATTCATTCTCTGTTTTCCTACCTGGATGCTTTTGTTTACTTGGATGCTTCTGTTAACGATTTTGAAGGTTTCTGGGTGCTGATTAGATTATGAGAAAATGATGATTAGAGTTGAGAAACGGATTCATGGGGAAGGCGAATAGGATATGAGGATTGGGAGTGGGGAAAAAGGTGATTGGAAGTAGCCGTGAGTGTCAAAATCTGGATAGTGAAAGGGGCATGCGAATGGGGGCATCAATGGTGATTTTGAGGGATGATAGGTGTAGTGGAGGGTTATGTTTGTTGAGGCTGTTACGGGTGAGCATAGTGTGGAGAATCCAAACGGATGATAGCGACTGGCGGGGGAAAGGAACGAAGGTTGGAATCTTTATTGCTGCCGTGGGCAGAGATTAGGAAAATGAGTAGAATGAGGATATAAGACGGGGAATGACAGGCTCCTGTGATGTGAGGAAAATGTATGCCTATCTTTTATTATTAGCTAGTGTTGAAACAATTTAACCGCCAAACACTTATTTGAGCCTTCATTATCCATTTCTTTCAAAACCCTTTGACCTTTAGCCATGGTACAAGCCAATAAAAGTCCACGCTGACTGAAGACTGTTTGTCCTAATCTTTCTCACGAATTTAACCCTGAAACGAAATGATGTGGTGAATGGCACAATCACTCAAAAGAAAAGAAAAAAAGAAGGAAAGAAAATAAAAACATCGAAAAAAAAAGGAAAAGACAAAAAATGTGAAGTCTCCCCGTCAATCAAGAATCGCCAAATTGGGGCAATCCTTCCTACCCGAACCTTTCCACCTCTCCAAATCAAGTTTACTATACGCAACAAAGTTGGGGCAGCCCTTGCGGGCCATGCATGTGTAGATACTAACAACACCTCCCAAAGTAAGAAAAATTCAAATGCTAACCTTACCCACAGGTAATCATTCAACCATCTACCTCTCATACTCATCTCCCGCACCTTTTCAGGTTCAAGCTAGTGCTAGAGGGAATTTGAACCCCTAGTTATGTTCTCTTCCTTGCATCAAAGAACCCACTGCTTCTTGACATTATTTTGATTGAATGCATTTCGAACATACATCGCGTTTTACGTCAGCATTGACAACGGATTCCAAGCATAGAATTATTTAAAAAAAAAAAAAAAAGAAAAAAAAAAGAAAAAAAAAGGGGTGTAAGAAAGAGAAAGCGAGAGCAAAAGAAGGGAACGAAACCAATGGCTCATATGCATTCATGCACCATCATAACATAACATCATTTCATAGAAAGCAAAGAAAACTATTCAAAAATCCGTAAAGGGAAAATGAAGTGGTGAAAAAGGTTAGCAGACCTTTATATCTAAATCTCTCTAATGTTTTGCTCAGTATTTACCAATGTTTCTTCAAAAAAGATCTGAATCCAAGAGTTTCTTCTACGATAGCACACCTCAAGGCCCTTGTCGAGCCTATTGATCCATCCATAGGGTTTGTACACCCTCTATGAGGTTAGTACACCTCATATCATTCATCCATAGGGTTTGTACACCCTCCACGAGGTTAGTACACCTCACATCATTCATCCATAGGGTTTGTACACCCTCCACGAGGTTAGTACACCTCACATCATTCATCCATAGGGTTTGTACACCCCCCACGAGGTTAGTACACCTCACATCATTCATCCATAGGGTTTGTACACCCTCCACGAGGTTAGTACACCTCACATCATTCATCCATAGGGTTTGTACACCCTCCACGAGGTTAGTACACCTCACATCATTCATCCATAGGGTTTGTACACCCTCCACAAGGTTAATACACCTCACATCATTCATCCATAGGGTTTGTACACCCTCCACGAGGTTTGTACACCTCATTCCCCTCAAGCACGGTTTTGGTCCAGCGTTTCGAGCTCAGTCTTGTCTGGTGCCTCTAGTTTTTCTTTGATTTTGGGCCCCTCTTCTCGGCAATGGTCGTTTATGTTGCAATCTCACATTCTTCATCGATTTGTTTAACTTATGTTTCGTATTCATTTTGCTTCCTTAGAAATCCAGACGAAATTAGTATTTCTATCTTTACTTATCTTTTACTAAATAATATGAAGACATCACATTGTCATATTATCTAGTAAAATCTAAGTAAAGAGGGGCAGCTGTCAATACCCAATTTCGTCCGGATTATTTTTATAGTTTTATTGCATTTTTGGTTGTCAGATATTTAACCTTTTTATTATTCATTTACCTATTTCCTTTTTAGTTCTATTTATTTTATCTTATTGTTTTTATTACCCTTTTTCTTTATTGTTTATTTTGTTTTTCTTCTATCTCTTTTATTTATTTTACTTTTTTTTTCCTTTTATTTATTTATTTATTATTTATTTTTATTTTTATTTTCTTTTAATTCTTCGTTTTAATTTTAATTCTTATTTTTCTTAAATTTTTATCTTTTCATAATTATTGTAACATCCCAAAATACAGTAATTACCATAAATCAGAATTAATTACAATTAACAGTAAACAATGCAGTCTTTATATACGAAAATGAAGTTCCAGAGCCGAACGGCTTCAATACAAAAGTAACGCGCATAAAGCGTATACAGAGGAAGTCTAGAACGAACGGTTAAAGTGCACGTATACAAAATATTAGGACGAACGGTTTTACAAACTAAATAACCGAACGTCCATTTCAAAAAGCGAATGACTAACTAAAAGTAAAGGCGGACGTCCTACTACTCCGCTTTCACTTCAACTTCGACTAAGTTGTCTTCTTGGATCACCTCCTCTAAGGTAGCCTCGCCTTCTGCTCACATCCACACGGATGATCATTGCAAGACAGGACGAACGTACATATACGAAGGACAACACAAGGAAAAACGAAAGGGTAAGCTTATAATATTTAATTCATACATTCAACATATATATTCAAACATTATAATTCACACTCAGCATGTAAATTAACATAGAAATATAAATATAAATATATATATATATATATATATATATATATATATATATATATATATATATATATATATATATATATAATAGACAGACCATCCGGACTGTATGAACCGTGTAGCTACAGGCGTCCTCGCACCCGAGTGGTGTAGTAGCCGGGATATACCTAATCAGCTGCCACTCGAGGTTAGTCCGTTCTTACGTCGCCCATGTTAACTTATGGACTAAGGACCTCCTGCCATTCCCACACATGAACTACTCTCCTCTACGTGAAGATGAGTGTCACGGAATATCAGGATGGACCAAGCCAGCATTAGCATGCCCACAGTCATACTTTACCAAATCAAATATTCAACATATATGAGACGTTCCTCCCTGGAACGCTCGTTCAAATTCCATAATCGTATAATCATTTAATATAGTGTTCACACCTCTTAATATTTCATATTCATACCATTTTCATTCTATGTTCCACTTTCATAAAAAGACGAGCGTTCAACCCTCTGAAGGACGAGGACGAACGTGAACTGCTAAACCGAGAAGGACTCGTCCAGTTAGAATAAAATAACGACTGGTTATTTGACCAACGACACAGCTACTCGAATCATTTGAATGAAATGACTCTAGAGTTGATACAACAAATTTTCAAAATATTCTAAGTACCAAGAAGATAAGCCCAATTCCAATTGGATGAATATACAACAAGCCGAAAAGTTGAACACACTGAGAGTCAGTAGTTTAAAGGAATCGGATTGTCAGTCAATGACCGAACGCATCAATAACCATTTACTAAGTATTTGGACGAACGCTATTTACGTTCGTTAAAGAATCAAAGATAAGGACGAGCGTTCAATCTAAGACCGAACAATTCATTAATGCGAACGCTCGGTAAATGACCGAGCACCAATCATGACGAATGCTTGGTATAAGACCGAGCGCTATTTAGAACGAACGCATCGGTATGAGACCGAGCGCTATTTAGAACGAACGCTTCGGTACAAGACCGAGCGCTATATAGAACGAACGTTCGGTATAAGACCGAACGTTACGTATTTTAAAGTTTAAAGTATTTATATACTGCTGAGCTGAACCGAACGCTCAGACATTCAAATGGGGACGCTCGTTCTCGAGCGGAGTTCTTTCCAATTGAAAGAATTCCATTCTAAGTTATTTCCAGGAAAACCGAACGGTATAAGACCGTACGGTGACGAGCGTCATTTATCAAAGGGAATGATTTAAATTTCAGATTTCTCAACCTTAACAGATTTCCAGATTTCAACATTTTAACTTATACTTTATACTCCATATGATTTTCAAATTTATGAACTTTATAACTTTCATTTCCAAATTAATTCACATTCATCCATCATTCATACCTATCAAACCAACATGCAGTTCAAACAAACCAGAAATCATATCCGATATCAGTGAACGTTCATAACAACCTAAACAACACACTTTTTATACATGCAATTCAGATTATACAACATGCAAGTATAAATTAAACATATAAGCTTCCCTTACCTGGATAGCAGTGTTCGTTCTAATGCAAAGGTTGGGTTTGTCTCTTACAGCGTTCTACCCTCAGTTTCACTAAACATTTTCACTTGATCTAAACACCAAAATCAGAGATTACTCAGATACAGTCCATGCATGAACCGAGAGTATGGTTTCGCATGAAACCCTAATGGACAACTACTAGAGAAAGGAACTTACCAGCTTAGATTCCAATTATGTTCGGTCCAAAAGGAAGATCACAGCTGGACGAACGTTCCTACGATTCTGAAATGGAATTCGGAGAAGGCTTGGTGAGTTACAGTAGAGAGAAGTTTGGGAGTTTCTAGAGAGAAGTTGGAGAAGATGAAGGGTTGAGTTTCGTGAGGAAGAAGGTGAGTGGTGCAGGAGAGAGAGAGTTTCCAAAAATCCAGTTTTGTTAAACTCACGTTCATTTGAACGAACGTCTCCCAAGCCGACACCTGTACACCAAACTCTAAACTAGAAGCTTCTCCCGCGACAGGTGGCGTGTGTGCATGTGGTGATTGGTGCGTTTTTAATGCCCTGAGAAATGATGGGCGTGTCTTTCAAGGCACGACAGAGTGGATAAAAAGGAATTAAATTCTGATTTGACATGTATTTCAGAGTTTAATTATTTAGGGTCTCACATTCTCCCTAACTACAAAAATTTTCGTCCTCGAAAATTTAGAACTTACCCGTAAATAAGTGAGGATACAAGTCCCTCATAGCATCCTCCACTTCCCACGTTGAATCTCTAGTTTTAGCGTCCCACACCACCTTCACTAAACGAACGTTCTTCCCTTTGTGTAGCTTGGTGCGGCTGTCTTCTACATGTACTGCTTGTAACTCCAGCGTTCGGTCTGGGCGCAATTGGACGTCCTCCAACTCCAACACATGAGAAGGATTAGCTATGTACCTCCGGAGTTGGGAAACGTGGAAGACAGGATGAAGGTTTGACAATTGAGGAGGCAAGGCAAGTTCATAAGCTACTGGTCCGATCTTCCTTAAAATCTGGTACGGTCCTATGAACTTGGGTGATAGTTTCTTTGGACGAACGACTCGGCCTACTCCAGTGATTGGGTTGAGTCTAAGGAAAACATGGTCTCCTGTAGCAAACTCCAAAGGTCTTCTTCGTCTATCTGCATAGGACTTCTGTCTGCTCAGGGACGTCTTCAATCTATCTTGGATCAACTTAACCTTCTCGGTCGTTTGCTGGATGAGCTCAGGTCCAGTCAGCACGTTCTCTCCATCTTGGAACCAGCAAAGTGGCGTTCGACACTTCCTCCCATATAGAGCTTCAAACGGCGCCATACCAATGCTAGCCTGAAAGCTGTTGTTGTACGTGAATTCCACTAGCGGTAGGACTTCATCCCAGGTGCCCAAGTGATCTAGGACGCACGTCCTCGAAAATCAAGGGATACTAAAGGTTATACGGGAATACTTTATCTCTCCTTGCAAATCTTCAACTTCTCTCGTAATGTCGTCATTCTTCTCGTTCCAGACCACTCTCACCCATCTGATGGATTTTCTCTTGAAACACTTGGTTGGGGTATCTCCCATACGTACTGGTTGTATCTATACAATTCGGTATCCCTAAATATGAACATCTTCTAGCTCTAACACATTAGACGAGTCTCCAATATACTTCAAGAGTGGTGATGCGTAGAAACTAAATGATGATTAGCTAATTGAGAAGGCAATGATATCTTCATAAGCTACCGTCCCAATGCGTCTACAATCCAAGAACCTTCGGCAGCATCTTCCTAGGACAAGCGGCTTCGTCCCACACGCACGTTTTTAACAATTCATTAATGTTGACTGGTTTCAACTATAACGAATGGTTATGTTTGGGTAATGATTAAATGTTTACGAGAAGATAGTAAATTACAGGAGAACCCTGAAATAAGGAACCAGTAGATGACTTTTAAATAAAGAGACATTGGCTTTGAAAGGTTAACCGATCGGTAACATAATACCGAACGAGAGAAATTATTATTAGGAAGAGTCACAAGTTTGCCAAGAGGAAAAAAATTAATATTGAAGTATTTTACTATTGGATTAGAGTGTGAGACGGATAAACAGAAGCAACAGAGGAGAGAAAACATGAAAGATTAATCTGAATATCCCGAAATAAATTGATTATCGACAACCAAGACAAGTATATATATATATATATATATATATATATATATATATATATATATATATATATATATATATATATATATATATATATAGCAAATCCAAGTAAAGGGCATAAATGACGAACGTTAAAGACGAACGAAACCGAGCAGTCAAAGGACTCGAACGTTCGTTCATAGCCGAACGCTAAAATGTTTGGCCACAAATGATCAAACGAAAACCGAACGATTAATCACCAGAAACAAATGAATAAAATTTAAAAGTTTTATTCTAACTAACAGTTACTGTTTGAAGAATTGAGTATAGGTAAATTCCCGAGTGATTGAAAAAGAGTATCAAATGTATTAGGTTTAGGCAGAGAACTGATTTTCTTGATCATTTGGAGAAAACGAGACTTCATCTGACCCCTAATTGATTCAAAGCAGACGTTCGTACAAATATGCGAACGTCAGAATCGATCTACTCGTCGAGCCATTCCTTCAGAATGATAACTGAGTAAGTCTTCAACCGGATGCCCAACTTACTCTTCAATGGTTTGCACGGAACCTAGAGATGAATTGAAAATTTCTATCAGAATTGCTACCAGTTTGTATTCTAAGAAATCAATTTACTTACCTACTGTGGAGTTAAACCCATCATTATCGTTAAGTTCTCAAACCGATGATCATAAAGCAAAATTTCTTAGTCAGTCTACCCTCAGTAACTCTAATAGTACCTCGACCTTATGACCGATCGATAAGGCAATTGGCTTAAGTTCTAGGTAACCCTATCTTGTTGTCGTGCGATCTCAGAAGTTCTACCTTTACGTTTTGACATGTTACACTATAACACATAAACCTAGCTACTTCTGCTTATAAATCCCGCTACTAAATTGATCGTGATGACCTAGCAAAAATCCATCTTCCAATTCACTATAAAGGATAAAATTCTTTTATCTGAATTTTCAAAACACCGCCCATTCGTACTTAAAATCTGTTCATTATTCACTTTCGATCGGTTCTACCGAACGCTCACTTTATACTTCCAACCGAGGCTCCTAATAACGTTCGTATCATCACTTATAATGTTAAGTGCCTGAATCTCTGAACTAACCCAACTCTCGGTTTATCATTGCTTACACACGCTCTAGTATTTGCACTTTGCTCATCCAGTACTTCACACTTCGAACAATTCTACACACAACTCTTCTTATCCTTAACACTCCTAGCAATGCTCTCAAATGCTTCATTCTGATTCATCCTTCTTGTATGCTAGTAAAACGTGCGTACTACATAACGAAACGTTCCACTCACTTAACTGATCCTTGGGTTCCATCCACTCTGCAAAAGCTACTTTGTAAAAAGTTACTAATGTTAATCTAACACCTAGCATAAGTGTGAAAGAGACTCAAATTTTTCTCTGAGTAGATGGCCGTGACGCCGCTTCAGGAAGACTCACCAATCCAAGCATTTATTACTGTTCGGTTACCTTATTGCTACCGAACGGTCTAACTTAAAAGAAACCGAACGTCGACACACCATTCTCTTGAAGTATTCTCCTAAGTTAATCAATTCTAGAAAATTACACTCTCACTAATATAATAATAAGCATCTATCTCACAGTCGGATATTAAAACTAATCCAATTACTGACATTTACATTATCAGACCAAACCGCTTCCTTATCACAATAAATAAAATAGTGTACAGTAGGGCAATTCATATCGCAAGAAAGTGCAGGTGATGATCATACCTGAGCTCGTTGCTTCAGCGTTCGTTAAGACATAGACTCATCCCACTTGTGCTCGGCCACCTCTTCCTGGTTGACCTATTCCAGCATTTGGTGGCCCTAACCCTGTTCGTCCTCCCATGCTGCACTCGTTCTTGACATGTCCGCGTCCCCCACATTGAAGGCAATATTTCGATTCCACCAGTTGAGAACACGAGGATCGGAAGTGTGGTCCTCCACACTTGAAACATTTCACGGTCTTTTTCTGCCCAGACCAACCGTCCGTCCCCAAAGATTGTGACTGAGACCCCCTAGAAATAGATGGCAATACTGGACGTACGCAAGGATTCATCCTTGGGCTAGTATTATTCCTAGTGACTTCTATGATCTCCATCAGCTGTCTTTGGGTAGCTTCAGAGTGTGCCCTCGCAGCCTCCAAACTCTGTAAGGCGACCGTGTTTTGCTGTATCAAAGCAGCGTTCTGCTGTTGAAGCGCCTCTATTATGGATTCCAGTAGTCTGATGTGGTCAGACGCATCACGCTCGGCAGGCTGAGGATGTGATCTTGGTGCCATTTGTTCTCTCTGATAAGCAGAAAAAAAATCATTAGTTAAATTCGGACAGTTTGATACACTCATCAAACGAATGTTGAGTACACAGCACAAACATAGTATGGTCATAACCTACAGTGTTCCTTAAGGAACAAAACTGCTCTGATACCACTAATGTAACATCCCAAAATACAGTAATTACCATAAATCAGAATTAATTACAATTAACAGTAAACAATGCAGTCTTTATATACGAAAATGAAGTTCCAGAGCCGAACGACTTCAATACAAAAGTAACGCGCATAAAGCGTATACAGAGGAAGTCTAGAACGAACGGTTAAAGTGCACGTATACAAAATATTAGGACGAACGGTTTTACAAACTAAATAATCGAACGTCCATTTCAAAAAGCGAACGACTAACTAAAAGTAAAGGCGGACGTCCTACTACTCCGCTTTCACTTCAACTTCGACTAAGTTGTCTTCTTGGATCACCTCCTCTAAGGTAGCCTTGCCCTCTGCTCACATCTACACGGATGATCATTGCAAGACAGGACGAACGTACATATACGAAGGACAACACAAGGAAAAACGAAAGGGTAAGCTTATAATATTTAATTCATACATTCAACATATATATTCAAACATTATAATTCACACTCAGCATGTAAATTAACATATAAATATAAATATAAATATATATATATATATATATATATATATATATATATATAATAGACAGACCATCCGGACTGTATGAACCGTGTAGCTACAGGCGTCCTCGCACCCGAGTGGTGTAGTAGCCGGGATATACCTAATCAGCTGCCACTCGAGGTTAGTCCGTTCTTACGTCGCCCATGTTAACTTATGGACTAAGGACCTCCTGCCATTCCCACACATGAACTACTCTCCTCTACGTGAAGATGAGTGTCACGGAATATCAGGATGGACCAAGCCAGCATTAGCATGCCCACAGTCATACTTTACCAAATCAAATATTCAACATATATGAGACGTTCCTCCCTGGAACGCTCGTTCAAATTCCATAATCGTATAATCATTTAATATAGTGTTCACACCTCTTAATATTTCATATTCATACCATTTTCATTCTATGTTCCACTTTCATAAAAAGACGAGCGTTCAACCCTCTGAAGGACGAGGACGAACGTGAACTGCTAAACCGAGAAGGACTCGTCCAGTTAGAATAAAATAACGACTGGTTATTTGACCAACGACACAGCTACTCGAATCATTTGAATGAAATGACTCTAGAGTTGATACAACAAATTTTCAAAATATTCTAAGTACAAAGAAGATAAGCCCAATTCCAATTGGATGAATATACAACAAGCCGAAAAGTTGAACACACTGAGAGTCAGTAGTTTAAAGGAATCGGATTGTCAGTTAATGACCGAACGCATCAATAACCATCTACTAAGTATTTGGACGAACGCTATTTACGTTCGTTAAAGAATCAAAGATAAGGACGAGCGTTCAATCTAAGACCGAACAATTCATTAATGCGAACGCTCGGTAAATGACCGAGCACCAATCATGACGAATGCTTGGTATAAGACCGAGCGCTATTTAGAACGAACGCATCGGTATGAGACCGAGCGCTATTTAGAACGAACGCTTCGGTACAAGACCGAGCGCTATATAGAACGAACGTTCGGTATAAGACCGAACGTTACGTATTTTAAAGTTTAAAGTATTTATATACTGCTGAGCTGAACCGAACGCTCAGACATTCAAATGGGGACGCTCGTTCTCGAGCGGAGTTCTTTCCAATTGAAAGAATTCCATTCTAAGTTATTTCCAGGAAAACCGAACGGTATAAGACCGTACGGTGACGAGCGTCATTTATCAAAGGGAATGATTTAAATTTCAGATTTCTCAACCTTAACAGATTTCCAGATTTCAACATTTTAACTTATACTTTATACTCCATATGATTTTCAAATTTATGAACTTTATAACTTTCATTTCCAAATTAATTCACATTCATCCATCATTCATACGTATCAAACCAACATGCAGTTCAAACAAACCAGAAATCATATCCGATATCAGTGAACGTTCATAACAACCTAAACAACACACTTTTTATACATGCAATTCAGATTATACAACATGCAAGTATAAATTAAACATATAAGCTTCCCTTACCTGGATAGCAGTGTTCGTTCTAATGCAAAGGTTGGGTTTGTCTCTTACAGCGTTCTACCCTCAGTTTCACTAAACATTTTCACTTGATCTAAACACCAAAATCAGAGATTACTCAGATACAGTCCATGCATGAACCGAGAGTATGGTTTCGCATGAAACCCTAATGGACAACTACTAGAGAAAGGAACTTACCAGCTTAGATTCCAATTATGTTCGGTCCAAAAGGAAGATCACAGCTGGACGAACGTTCCTACGATTCTGAAATGGAATTCGGAGAAGGCTTGGTGAGTTACAGTAGAGAGAAGTTTGGGAGTTTCTAGAGAGAAGTTGGAGAAGATGAAGGGTTGAGTTTCGTGAGGAAGAAGGTGAGTGGTGCAGGAGAGAGAGAGTTTCCAAAAATCCAGTTTTGTTAAACTCACGTTCATTTGAACGAACGTCTCCCAAGCCGACACCTGTACACCAAACTCTAAACTAGAAGCTTCTCCCGCGACAGGTGGCGTGTGTGCATGTGGTGATTGGTGCGTTTTTAATGCCCTGAGAAATGATGGGCGTGTCTTTCAAGGCACGGTAGAGTGGATAAAAAGGAATTAAATTCTGATTTGACATGTATTTCAGAGTTTAATTATTTAGGGTCTCACAATTATTATTAGTTAAAAGGTTTTAAAATTAAATTAAATTAAAAAAAATGAAATGAATCAAAAAATGAGAAAAGGACAAAAATTGGCAAAAAGGAGGAGACACGATGGAGGAAAACGGTTTCCTGCTACGAGGAGACAAACTGGTTTCGGGGCAGTCAAGGACAAGGCAAGTTTTGGGGGAGAGCAGAGGCTTGATTTGGTTTGGCAGGAGGCACAGCAGAGGACAGCACAGCAGAGGGATTGGCAATTGGCAAAAAGCAATGGAGAAGAGAAAGTGAAATAGACGCACAAGAACGAGAGGGAGGAAAAAAAAGACTGACCCTCTCTGAAAGCGAAAAAAACTCCCCTCACTGTATCAAGGATCGACGACCAGGAGAAGCCAGCTTCCTGGAAGGTTTAGACCTGCACCGAGAGAAGAGAAAGAGATTATCACCGAGAAAAAACTTCAGCACTCAGGTAAGTCGTCCATCCCAGTTCTCCATCCTTGTTTGATCCTAAAGGTAATCATTGGCTTGCTGCGATGACTCTATGTTAATGTTCACATACTCAATATGCTTGCGTTTGAATTGTTGTTCCTTTTTCTTCTTGCTACATTGACTGCTTAATGTCTCTAGTACCAACGTATCTCCATTCCCTTTCCATGAACACATGAACGCGCCTTACACCCCAAGGCTTCACTGAAATTCCTTTTCTCCTGAGTTCTGGCCTTTCATAACACTCAACGTCCTTTTTCATCTTCTCAACACTTATCCATAAAACATCGTGATGGTCAAATCCAGAGAAGCATTGTTTCTTTTTTTTTTTTTTGCTCAAGGCGCCATCGCCATAGCCTTCGTCTCGCCTCTCTCGGCCTGGGCAGCCATTCGCCTTCTCGCATAACACCATCCCCATCCTCAACCTGCATTGCACAAAGCCACAGCCCAGAACAGTGACCAATCTCCAACACCTATCATCTTCATCCCTTCCCTCTTCATTTTCGCCTCCAACACTTGATCTCAAGCATTGACACAGGTCCTTTTTGCTCGTCACCCCATCTTCATCCTTACCTCCCAGCCAACATCCATCTCGTCTTCCCCACAGGATACCACCTCCAGCATCATCATCTTCACCCGCAACCATCCTCAACACGACCGCCATTCATCATCAACCCCAACAAACTTAACCCGTGTCATTCTCCCTCACCTGCAATCAACCCAAACACAAACGGAAAATAGATAAAGGAGAATAGGAGAGCCCAGCGGTGGCTACCTCCAGGGCTGACGGCGCCGCAGTTGGAAACGGATCCGGTGGCACTTGGGTTTGCCGCCGACGCCAAGATCGAAAGAGGTGGTGGCACGGTGGCCGGGTCGCGGTGGTGAGCCTGTGGAGAGAGTAAGAGACCTTGGGTCTCTAGAGAGTGTGTGAGCTGAGGGAGTGAGCTTACGAGAGAGTGTGGGATCTGAGTGGGTAAGGAATGGAAGAGGAATGCTGAACCCCTAGGGGATTCTAGGTCAGAAAAGCCACCCCGGGCCAGTGCTGGGCCAAGCCCATAATGGACGGACCGTTTGGGTGACCATCTCCCCAACGAACGCTCGTCCCCCAACGAGCGTTCGTCATTCAGCCCGTTTCCCAGCGTCCGTTCGCCAATTCCCCAACGAACGCTCGTCCCCCAACGAGCGTTCGTCATTCAGCCCGTTTCCAGCGTCCGTTCGTCTTTCAGCCCGTTTCCCAACGTCCGTTCGCCAATTCCCCCACGAACGCTCGTCCCCAACGAGCGCTCGTCATTCAGCCCGTTTCCCAGCGTCCGTTCGCCAACTCCACAACGAACGCTCGTCCACAACGAGCGCTCGTCTTTCAGCCTCGTTTCCTAGCGTCCGTTCGCCAATTCCCCCATGAACGCTCGTCCCCAACGAGCGCTCGTCATTCAGCCCGTTTCCCAGCGTCCGTTCGCCAACTCCCCAACGAACGCTCGTCCCAACGAACGCTCGTCATTCAGCCCGTTTCCCAGCGTCCGTTCGTCAACTTCCCATCGAACGCTCGTCCCCAACGAGCGCTCGTCATTAAGCCTCCTTTCCCAACGTCCATTCAACCTTCTCACCAACGGACGCTCGTTATCTAAATGAACAAGCGCTCGTTAACCTTAAGCTTTTCTCGACGTCCATTCAACATTCTCACCAACGGACGCTCGTTATCTAAACGAACGAGCGCTCGTTAACCTTAAGCTTTTCTCGACTGACCATTCAACCTTCTCGCCAACGAACGCTCGTTATCCAAACGAACGAGCGCTCGTTATCCGAACTTTTCGGCCGACCGTTCGACAGCCTCAGCCTTCTCCCCAACGTCCGCACGATAGCCTCCACTTTCTTCCACGAACGAGCGCTCGTTATCCAAGCTTTTCGACTGACCGTTCGACACCCCTTTTTATTTATTTTGGCACCCCCATTTTGTTGTTTTTTTTATTATTTATTTATTTATTTGCCTTTTTATTCATCTTATTTCATTTCATTTTATTTTATTTATTTCTTTTAAATATCCACTTATTTCAAAATATATAAAATAATTTTACTTATAAAAAAATAAAATTAACAAAAATATTTTAAAAGGTTTAGGCACATGTGTGATCGCACGCATCGTCCTTGTGCTAAAACCTTTTCTTCTTCTTTTCTAAAATTACAAAAAATATATTTAAAAGGTTTGGGCACATGTGTGATCGCACGCATCGTCCTTGTGCTAAAAACCTTTTTCCTTTCTTAATTAAAATTACAAAAAATATGTTTTAAAGGTTTTGGCACATGTGTGATCGCACGCATCGTCCTTGTGCTAAAAACCTTTTTCCTTTCTTAATTAAAATTACAAAAAAATATGTTTTAAAGGTTTTGGCACATGTGTGATCGCACGCGTCGTCCTTGTGCTGAAAACCTTTTCTCTTTCTTAATTAAAATTACAAAAATATGTTTTAAAGGTTTTGGCACATGTGTGATCGCACGCATCGTCCTTGTGCTAAAAACCTTTTCTTTTCCTTAAGTAAAATACAAAAAAAGTATAAAATCTTCAAAAAACCCAAAAACATCAGCAATTTTAAACAACAAACAATCTTCCACCCAGAACTACGTGATCCTTGATTCTCCATCAAGAGTGGAGATACGTAGGAGCAAGGCTTGCCCTTGTCAGGTTCACTTCCCTAAAAATCCAAATTTATCCATAATCAATTTCTCAAACAAATTTCTCCAAACAATTTTCTCAAGTAATTTCTCAAACAAATATTCTCAAGCAGATTTTTATTAAAGAACTACGTAACCCTGATTTCTCATTTTGAATGAGAATACATAGGAGCAAGGTCAATCCTTGTCGGGCCCAAAAAACTAAAAAATATGTTTTGTTTATTTAGAATTTTATTTTAGGGGATAGTTAAACATTTTGAAAATCACATCATATTCGTGCATCTAGTTAAAGGTACTGCCTTAGGGCAGGCGTTGTGGGGTGCTAACACCTTCCCCACGCGTAATCGACTCCCGAACCCAGAATCTGGTTTTCGTGGACCGTGCTTTATCGTTTTATGGTTTTTCCGTAATTTTCCAGAATAAACAATGGTGGCGACTCCAAAATCTCTTTCCAAAAACCGTTTTCTTTTTTGGATCGTCGTCCCGTCGCGATTCCGGTTGCGACAGCTAGATAGATGAAATTTGCAAGCACTGGAACTGCATTTTGGGTGCAGTTATGATTTAACAGAGAGACAAAAAAACAAGCAAGCGAACATATCCATACAATCATCCATCTCTCAGAACCATATAATCATTCATATCTCAGCACGCATAGGAAAAGCATATCCACAAGGAGAAAGACCGAAGAGCTTAGGTATATGAAGACTTACCTTCGCAGCTTCAAGGTGCCTTTCTTCTTGGGTTCCAATTCCCTTTCCTCTCCTCAATGCCGGAAAGCAAAGTTGACCGGGCAGCTAGTTCACCGTCCGTTCTTCTCTTTTGGTTCTTCTCTTTTCTCTTTGGTCTCTTGTTCTCTCGTCTGATGGTGATGAGTGATCCTCTCTAGTGTGATTATCTCCCTCCTTTTCAAAACCAAAACTCCTGCTTTCTGTTGGACCCTGAGATCTCCTCTGGCGCCAGATTTCCCTTCTCCCTTTTTCTTTTCTTTTCATGTTTTCATGTTTTTATTTTGCAGGTGCCCAAAGCTCGTTCAAAATTTTTTTCCTTTTCCATATGTCTACCGCTGTCGCTAGGAATTTTTAGCAAGAAAAACCAGTGACTTCATCACGCTGCCACCCTATAGTCCCATTCTAAGCATTCACTATGGCCTCAGGAAGGGTAACAGAGTTGACCTGAAATTTACTTTTCCTTTTCTTTTCCTTTTCTTTCATTTCTCTTTTTTTTATATATAAAAAAGTAATCTTTTCTTGAATTAAAAATAAAAATAAAACAAATAAAAGAAAGAACGAAATAAGAAAAAAAAAAGAAAGAAAAAAAAATGAAAGAAAAAAAATAAAGTGAAAAATAAAAATAAAAAATAAAAGTAAACTTAAAAGGAACAATAAATGAAATACAGCAAAAATAGAATAAAATAAAAGTAAAGTAAATCCAAGAAATAAAATAAAATAAACAAAATAAAAAATAAAACCAATAAAAATGAAATAAAAATAAAAACAAAATTAAGTATAAACATGAGAGGAAATAAATAAAAACGAAACAAAGTAAAAAAACAAAGGATAATGGAAAAAAAGAAACGAAACAGAACCATCATTTTTCGTATCAAATTTATCTTTGCACATTTATTTTATTTTATTTCCTCTTCTTAACTCTAGATATTTTTTAACTATCCGGACGAAATTGAGTATTAACAGCTGCCCCTCTTTACTTAGATTTTACTAGATAATATGACAAACAAAGTTTTTATATTATTAGAGTAAAAGATAAGTAAAGATAGAAATACTAATTTCGTCTGGATTTTTAAAGAGAAAAAGTTTGGCCCACGTCCAAAGAGAGGCGATTCACCGAACACAAACTTGGATTCGACCATTGTCGAGTAGAGGGCCAATATTGCAGAACAACAACCTGGATTTGACCATTGCCTTGCAGAGGGCCAATATCGCAGAAGAAACTTAAATTCGACCATTGCCAAGCAGAGGGTCGTTAGAAAAACAAAAATCTGGACTTGACCATTGCCTTGTAGAGGACCAACATCGCAGAAGAAACTTAAATTCGACCATTGCCAAGCAGAGGGTCATTAGAAAAACAAAAATCTGGACTTGACCATTGCCTTGCAGAGGGCCAATATCGCAGGAGAAACTTAAATTCGATCATTGCCAAGCAGAGGGTCATTAGAAAAAACAAAAATCTGGACTTGACCATTGCCTTGCAGAGGGCCAATATCGTAGAAGAAACTTAAATTCGACCATTTCCAAGCAGAGGGTCATTAGAAAAACAAAAATCTGGACTTGACCATTGCCTTGCAGAGGGCCGTTAAAACCTGGGTTCAACACACTTGAAGAATTAGTAGAAACCGAGCAAAACATAAGGGTTTTCGAACAATTCCCCGCTTCCTTTGAGATGCATGACGTAATGTCATGAGGATGCATGAATGCACAAACACATAGACATTTGTTCCGTTCTTTTCATTTGTTCTCGCTTTTTTTCTTTTCTTTCTTTCCGTTTTTTCACTATTTGTTATTATTTTTTTTAAAAATTCCATGTTTGGAACCCGTTGTCAATATTGTCATCAAACTCGATGTACATTCAAAATGCATTCATTGAAAATAATGTCGAGAAATGGTGAGTCCTTTGATGAAAAGGAAAAGAGTGTAACTATTAGTTCAAATTCCCTTTATTGCTTTTTGCAATCCAAACTAGCTTGAACCCGAGAGAGTGTGAGAAGTGGTTATGAAAAGTGGATGGCTGAATGATGGTTTGTGGATGATGGTTTGGGGGAAACATTAGCTTTCGTGCTTTCCCCATCCGCGGGGGTGTCGTTAATATTTCAACAATCAAGGCTTACAAGCCTACCCCAACTTTGTTGTGCACAATAAGTGTGATTTGGGGAGGTGGACAGGTCTAGGTAGGAAGGAATGCCCTAGTTTGACGATTCTCTCTTGACGGGGAGACTTCACATTATATTTTCATTTTCCTTTGTGATGCTTTTCTTTTCTTCTAGTGATCGTGTCATTCACCACATCATTTCGTTCCAGAGTTAAGTTCATGAGAAAAATCAGGACAAACATTCTTCAGTCAGCGTGGACTTTAATTGGCTTGTATCGTGGCTAAAGGTCAAAGGGTTTTGAAAGAAACGGATAATGAAGGCCCAAATAAGTGTTTGACGGTCGAATTGTCTTAACAAGAATCATCTGCAAGGTGTCGAGTCAACTGTCTCTAGGAGTTTGGAACTTCGGACGTCTTTTTATTTTTTCATTTTTTTTTGTTGTTTTTTTTCTTCTTTTTTTTTTGGTTTTTTTTCTTCAATCGTCTTGTTGCCTCTACTGTGACCCTTTTTGAAGCTTTTCTTTTTTTCATTTCTCTTTTTCCACAAATCTTCTCCTTGACTTGGATGCCCTTGACGTTTCTTTGGATTGACATCGATATGCTAATGATTCTTGTTGAGGGTGATGAAGAAAAACAATTATAACTTATGGCTCAAAGGGGGTGCAACTGGATAAATTTCTTTTATCACTTGAGTGAAGAAAAATGGCCACACGTCATTCTGAAGCTTACTTGCCTTACTTCCCCCAACCTTAAACCTGAAGTGAAACTCTGCAGCAATTGACAAATCAACTTAATTTTCTTTTTTCTTTTTTTTTTTGCTTTTTTTTCTTTTTTTTTATTTTTCTCCTCGATCAACGGATCATTGGGTACGCGTATCATGATGAAAACTGCCCCAGTATTATATTCATGACAATCCTCTATTTTAAAGGGGAATGAGAAAGCTAGGGGTTCAAGTAGTATGAATGCAGATGCTTCAGTAGGAAAAGAACACTAGTTACTATGAATAAGGAAAAGACTCAACACTAGCATTTTTCAAAACTTTGTTTGCTTTTGCTTTTCGAAAGTACTATGCCCTCGGCTGACTTTATTAACAACGAATTCAACATGTGTCTTTTTTTCTTTTTTATTATTTATTTTTTCGCACGACATCCCTCAGGAACGAGTTTGTGCTCGATGGATATACCCGTGACGCTTTAATTATTATCACTTTCCTTTTTCCTTACTTTACTTTAAAATCCAGTGCGACATGAATCGTGTCGAAAGAAAAAAAGCGTAAATGTTGAATAGTGGATAAAACCGTATGGCATTTATTGAATGAAGCAACACAGAATACAACATAATTCAAAAACAGTGTTAATATCCCTTAGTGGCATTCCCTATCGCGGAATCATCACGCGTAACACTATTTTACTACATCAGAATTAATCGGTAAAGGTAACTCCTCTCCATCCATCCTTGTGAGAATTAGTGCCCCTCTAGAGAATTCCCTTTTTACTACAAATGGTCCTTCATAATTTGGGGTCCACTTGCCTCTGTGATCCTTTTGTATAGGCAAAATCTTCTTTAACACCAGTTCGCCTTCGTGGAACTCCCTTGGGCGCACCTTTTTGTCGAAAGCCTTTTTCATTCTTCTTTGGTACAATTGTCTGTGGCACACCGCTGTTAGTCTCTTTTCTTCGATGAGATTGAGCTGGTCGAACCGAGTTTGAACCCACTCAGCTTCCTCCAATTAGGTTTCCATTAAAACTCGTAGAGATGGGATTTCCACCTCAAATGGAAGTACTGCTTCCATGCCATACACAAGCGAGAAAGGTATTGCCCCAGTTGACGTTCGTACTGATGTGCGATATCCATGTAAAGCAAAAGGAAGCATTTCGTGCCAGTCTTTATAGGTGACTACCATCTTTTGCACAATTTTCTTGATATTCTTATTAGCAGCCTCTACTGCCCCATTCATCTTTGGACGGTAAGGGGAAGAATTAAGATGATGAATCTTGAACTCCTTACATAACTCCGCCATCATCTGGTTGTTCAGGTTGGTGGCATTATCAGTGATAATTTGGTTAGGTAAGCCGTATCTGCAGATCAACTCCTTTTTTATGAATCTGGTCACCACCTTTCTAGTCATGTTGGCATAAGAAACAGCCTCAACCCACTTGGTGAAGTAATCGATTGCAACTAGTATGAAACGGTGTCCATTTGACGCTTTTGGCTCTATAGCTCCAATAACATCTATCCCCCACATTGAAAATGGCCACGGTGCAGACAACACGTTCAAGGTTGTGGGCGGCACCTTGATATTGTCTGCATACATCTGACATTTCTCGCACTTCCTCACGTGTATGCAACAATCCTTTTCCATGGTCAACCAGAAGTAACCAGCTCTCAAGATCTTCCTGGCCATTGAGTGTCCATTCATGTGTGTGCCAAATGTACCCTCGTGCACTTCTTTCAACATCAGTTCGGCTTCCTTTGCGTCCACACATCTGAGGAGAACCATGTCATGATTTCTCTTGTATAAAATATCCCCATTTAAAATAAAGCTGCCAGCCAACCTCCTTAACGACCTTTTATCATTTTCAGATGCCTTCTCAGGATATTCGCGGGTCTTAAGATAGTGCTTGATATCAAAATACCAAGGTTTACCATCTACCTCCTCCTCGATGAAATGGCAATATGCTGGCTCTGCATGGCTTTTCATTTCGATCATCGGTAATTCTGCATCTTGGTCAACTTCAAACATTGATGACAAAGTAGCTAACGCGTCTGCTAATTGATTATCTTCTCGCGGTACGTGATTGAATGTGATGATGTCGAAATACTCCATTAATCCCCTGATGTAAGCTTGGTAGGGAATTAATTTTGCATCCCTAGTTTCCCACTCTCCTTTCAACTGGTGGATGACTAAAGCTGAATCTCCATATACATCCAGAATTTTCACTTTGGCCTCTATTGCTGCCCGAATACCCATAGCGCAGGCCTCATATTCTGCAATGTTATTTGTGCAATTAAAACATAACCTTGCTGTCATAGGTATGTACTGATGCTCTGGAGAGATGAGAATTGCCCCTATGCCATGCCCCATCACATTCGAGGCTCCGTAGAATAATAACACCCACGTTTCTTCGTCTCGGTTTTTTCTGCCTTCTTCGAATAGAGCCATGATATCTTCATCGGGAAATTCGGGTTGCATTGGCTGATAATCGCCGATGGGCTGATGAGCCAGGTATTCTGCTAACGCGCTACCCTTGACGGATTTCTGAGTAACATACACGATGTCATATTCTGACAATAGCATCTTCCACCGGGCTATGCTTCCAGTAAGAGCAGGCTTTTCAAAAATGAACTTGATAGTGTCCACCTTGGATATCAACCAGGTTGAGTGACTCAGCATGTATTGCCTTAAGCGATGAGCAGCCCACGCCAATGCACAACAAGTTCGTTCTAACGACGAATATCTTTGTTCGCAATCTGTGAATTTCTTGCTCAAGTAGTATATAGCGTGCTCTCTCTTCCTAGTTTCATCGTGTTGACCCAACACACAACCCATTGACTTATCCAACACAGTCAAATACAAAATGAGTGGTCTTCCTGGTTCAGGTGGACGTAATACGGGAGGGTCTTGCAGGTATCGTTTGATTCTTTCAAAAGCGGCTTGACAGTCCTCATTCCAAACTACAGCTTGATCCTTTCGTAACAACTTGAACATTGGTTCACACGTAGTGGTTAATTGGGAGATGAATCTAGCAATGTAGTTCAGTCTACCTAGAAAACCTCGAACCTCCTTCTCTGTTCTAGGCGCAGGCATTTCTATTATTGCTCGCGCCTTATCAGGATCCACTTCTATCCCCTTTTGGCTAACCACAAAACCCAACAATTTCCCAGATTTCACTCCAAACGTGCATTTGGCGGGGTTTAACCTGAGTTTATACTTTCTCAATCTCTCAAATAATTTCTTCAAGTTGAGGACGTGCTCTTCTTCCGATTCGGACTTTGCAATCATGTCATCCACATAAACTTCGATTTCCTTGTGCATCATGTCATGAAAAAGTGCCACCATCGCCCTTTGATATGTTGCCCCGACATTCTTGAGCCCAAAGGACATCACCTTATAACAAAAAGTTCCCCACAGCGTGATGAAGGTTGTCTTTTCCATATCTTCGGGCGCCATCTTGATCTGATTATATCCTGAGAAACCATCCATGAATGAAAATAGTGAAAACTTGGCTGTATTATCGACTAGAGTGTCGATGTGCGGTAGTGGGAAGTTGTCTTTTGGACTTGCACGATTCAAATCACGGTAGTCAACACACATTCGAACTTTACCATCTTTCTTGGGTACTGGTACGATATTCGCCACCCATTGCGGGTATTTCGCCACAGCTAAAAATCCTGCATCAAATTGTTTCCGCACCTCTTCCTTGATTTTCAAAGACATCTCCGGCTTCATTCTTCTTAGTTTCTGTTTGACTGGGAGGCATTCCGGCTTAAGAAGGAGTTTATGCTGCACGATATCGGTATCGAAACCGGGCATATCATTGTACGACCAAGCGAATACGTCCTTAAATTCCTTCAATAGGACGCGCAACCTTTCTCTTACTTCCTCTTTCATGGTAGTGCCGATCTTGACTTCTTTTATCTCGTCTTTCTCACCCAAGTTGAGTATTTCGACATCTTCCTGATAGGGTTTTATTTCTTTAGACTCTTGCTCCACTAACCTCATTGGTTCTAGAGAGGGTTCCGAACCATCTTCATAATCATCTTCCGTATCATCGACAGGGTGCTCCAAATTAGGGATATCGACATTGTTATTTTCAAAATATTCATTGTCATATCTACATTATTTAAGTTTTTGAAAAAAGAATAAATAAACAAAAAAAAACGATGGAGAAGGCTAAATGAGGATAAACACGATTCAAATATCACACTGAAAGGAAAATAAAAGCGTCAACCCGTAAGTCACGAATCCTAAAGCTCCGGGTAAAGCAATAGGATCAATTAATATATTACATTTCATTCGAATTAAACATCACGGGTAAATCCACAGTCTTCCAATTGCTGAGCCGCGCATCTGGGGAGCAAGCCCACACGAAGTTTGAGCTTTCAGATCCAGCCTCCTCTTCCAAGACCGCTATAGGGCTAGTGTTCACCCATCCAGCGCTGCGAAAACTCTCCTTGATATCACAAATGTGAATCTTCCTCGTCCTTGGTTCCCGTCTCTCTATCCGAGCCAGACTACGCTCCCTCTTTTCCTCGATCAGCCTCTTCTTATCCCCCTTGCTGGGCTTGTACCCTAGGTCATACCTACTTTTGTTCTCGACCACCTCCAATGGGAATGTCCGCCCCTGTCCGTACTTGCCTAAACCGTTCCCGTACTTATAGCCTTCTTTCAGCATGACCTTGGCCGCCATGATAGAGGCACATGACAGATATGGGTTTACTGGAAATGGTTCCACATAGGTGTTTCCCACGATCTCCAATGATTGGAAAGCTGTCTCGAGAGCTTCCTCGGCTGCCTCTATATAGCGGGCGGAGGATGGCCCACTCACAAGGAGATCCTCCTCTCCAGAAACTATCACTAGCTTATCTCCCATGACATATTTCAGTTTCTGGTGCAGTGTGGAAGGTACAACTCCCGCAGAATGGATCCATGGGTGACCCAATAAACAACTATAGGCTGGGAGGATATCCATGACCTGGAAGGTTATTTGAAAAACACATGGGCCAATCTGGACCGGCAACTCTATTTCGCCCATGACTTCCCTCTTGCTACCGTCAAACGCTCTCACAATCATAGAACTTGGCTTCATATGCATTCCGTAACAAGGTAGTCTCTCCAATGTCGTTTTGGGCATGACGTTCAAGGAGGATCCGTTGTCCACCAACACGCGTGCTATGACGTGGTCCAAGCATTTCACGGAGACATGGAGAGCCTTGTTATGCCCTCTCCCCTCAGCTGGCATTTCCTCATCGGTAAAGGTGAGGTAATTATTAGCAGTGATGTTGCTAACAATGCCCTCAAATTTGTTCAGGGAAATACCTTGTTCCACATGGGCCTCGCTCAGTATCTTCATCAGCAGTTTTCTATGGGAGGTTGAGTGCATGAGCAATTCTAACAGAGAGATCCGCGCCGGCATACGATTCAATTGTTCCACCACTTTGTACTCACTTTGTTGTATGAATTTCAAAAACTCACAAGCCTCTTCCTCAGATATTTCTTTCTTGTCCTCCTTGTCAGGGGTTTCCTCTGCCCGCACCCACTTCCCCTTTAAGAGCTCCTTAGCTTTTGCGGCCATTGGCGCTTCATTATTGCTAGTTCCTTCTCTCATCAGGTTTGGTGGCATGAAGATTCGACCACTCCTTGTCATTCCGCCGATGCCTGATATATTTTCAATAACTAGATCCTGGCAGAAGAATTGACTTTCAACGCATTGTCCTTCGTCGACTGCGTGTGTTTCATACCTCCAAGGAACAACTTTCTCGCTCTTGTAAGGAAAAGGAACTAGTGTATGGATGATGACGGACGATCTTCCTTGAATTACTGGTGCAGGGGTGGTCCGAGTGAAACGGATTACCAACGGCTCTGGCAGGATTACATCAGACTCCACACCAGTTTGTGCGAACACCTCTTCATCCTTGTCCTCATAGCACACTTGCATCAAATTCCTATCAATCAGATCTTGCAGAAACTCTTCGAATTCAACACATTCATCAATAGAGTGTTCGGGGCATGGATGAAGTCCACATGCTTTTCCCAAATCATAATCACCTTTTAAAAAACCCAAATTCAATAACTCTTTAAAAATAAACCTTCTGGAGCTTCGGATCTCACTTGCATCCCTCATCAGCTCATGCTTCTTAACTTCAATGGCATTTGCTGAGGCACTCCCATGCCCGGATAATGGATTAGCATCCATGCTAGGTTTATCTTCTTGAAATTTTAGCCACCCAGCGTCGATTAGGGCCTGCACTTTATGTTTGAAGGCCATACATCTTTCAGTTGAGTGACCCACTCCTCCCCCATGATAACTACACTTGGCGTCGGCATCATAACCCCTGGGATACGGAGGTTGCATAGGCATCATCGGACATATAGCAACCAGACCCCTTTTGACGAGCTGGGGTAATAGTTCAGTGTAACTTGTAGGAATGGGGGTGAAGTGAACAAAGTTTCTTTCTTGGGTTTTTCTCGGGTAAGTGCCTCGACCCGCATTCGGATTTGGATTCGCGCTTGTCCCAGTTCTCCAAGCGTTGTCTGTGATAGGTTGCGGTTGATAAAATCCTTGTTGTTGTTGAGGTCTAATCGGATGAGCAAAAGCCGCATTGGCTGCATATGGAGGTTGGCCCAGGTGTGGTCTATAATTGTGAATAGGAGCCTGACCTTTCCATATTGGCATTGTCGATGTTGCATGCACATCGCCTTCTTTCTTCTTTCCTGGATTGAAACTGGGCTTTTTAGAGTTTGCTACTGCAGACGGGCCACCCGCAATCTTCCCATTCTTCAACCCAATTTCTATTCTTTCGCCTATTATGACGATATCAGCGAAATTGGAGGACACGTTCCCGACCATGTGTTCATAAAACGGTGGTTGGAGCGTGTTCACAAACATCGCCACCATTTCCTTGTCGTACAGAGGCGGCTCAACTTGCGCAGCTAGTTCTCTCCATCGTTGAGCATATTCCTTGAAAGTTTCATTATCTTTCTTCCCCATATTTTGCAACTGCAGACGGTCCGGTGCAACATGCGTGTTGTATACATACTATTTCACAAAGGCGTCAGCTAGATCTGCCCAACAACGGATTCTAGAGGGCTCTAAATGGGTATACCAATTTGACGCCACCCCAGCCAAACTATCTTGGAAAACGTGGATGAGTAGCTGGTCATCATAGGCATACGCAGCCATCTTTCTACAATACATGGTCAGATGGCTTTCAGGGCATGTACTACCCTTGTACTTCTCAAACTCTGGCGCCTTGAACTTATGCGGTATTTTCACACCAGGAGCCAAACTTAGCCTTGCAACATCTCCAAACCGTAGCTTTCCACCCCTTCAATGGCCCTTAATCTTTCCTCAAGAATCTCCAACCTGCCTTTAGCTCCGTCAAGGTTACTAATTTCCCCATGCACTGCAGTTTGCGATGTGACCCTAGCTGAAGAGTCATGATTAGCGTCCACGTGCGGCATTGCAGTTACTCGTGTTCCTTCAACTGTGTTTGTTTCGTTCACCCGTGCACTCACCATGGGAGCTGACACAGAGACGGGTCCCTAAGTGCCGATTGACGGTACGTTAACAGTTGTGGGAAAGGAGAAAGATGCATGCTCTGTTTCTAAGTACTCTCCTACGGGAGGAGTGTAACCTGGGGGTAACCCATAGGGCGGGAAATGTATCGATTGACTGGCGGTGTTCAACAATGGGGGATAAAAATGGGCATTCCCTCCGATCTGTGCAGACGAAGACTCTGCAGTAGTCTTCAAGGATTCAAGGGCAGCCAAGATCTGGCCGACCTGGTCTTTCAACTGGCTAACTTCGACTTTGATGGATTCTTGCGACTCCTCCCAGCTTTCCATGATCCTTGAATTGGCTCGAGTCCTGTAGGGATGTCGCGGAAAATTGGCCGTTGTTTTCCTCACTTGTACTGTTTTATTATTTGATTAACTTTAAATTAGATGAGAACGAAATAAAGAAAACATGATGCATGTTGGTAACAGGTGGAAATCACAAGATCGCGATGACATTACTGATGGAAATCAATACAAGCTGATACCAGACAAACATTCCATATCTTTCATTAAAATACTCAGTTCAATACATCGCCTAAAGAAAACGAGACACAAGAATCTCAAAATACATCATTCTCGAGCTCGAGCGACAAAGGATTTCATCTCGCCTACCAACCATTTACAATGATTAATAAAAAGTTTTATCTCTTCTGATGGGCTATAAAAATGAGTACTTGCTTTGGCGTCCAACACCATCTTGGGGATGTCTTCAATTGCTTCGTTTGCCAAGGCTGCCAATTGGGAGAAACTTTCCTTCCAATGTCTCACAACCACTTCTTGCTCGGCGATGTGATCCTCCATTCGCTTTACCAAGGCCTGATGCCTTTCTTCAAACTCCATCGACCTCCACCGTTCCTCTTGCTCCTCAATGTACTCCTCCATTTGTTTTATCATGGTTCGATGCTCTTCTTCTGCTTCTGCTAGCTTCCAACGCTCCTGGTTCATATCTGCCTCAAAAGACACAGCCATTTCCTTCATCTCGTGCCCTGCTTTTTCTATTTGAACCTGCGTTTCTCTTAGTCTTTTCAGGGCTTCTCGCTTATCTCTTTTGGCTTCTTCGTACAGGTGGTTCCACTGTTTTCCCTCTTCTAACGCCGCATTCTTCTCCTTCACTCTCATGGCGAGCTCTTTGCTTGCAGCTGCAAGATCTTGTTTCAGTCGGAATGTATAATCTCTTTCGGCTTTCTGACTTCTGACCATTTCTTCATAGGCCTGTGCTTTTTCTTCTTTATCATTCCTCATATCAACGAAATCGTTGCGCGCATCTTGTAATTCCTTTCTCAACCTAGCATTCTTCTCCCTCAGTTTTTCCATCTCTATTTTCAACCCCTTCATCTCTTCGCTCTCTAGGTCTTGGGAGGACCCTTCATTAACCGGCTGATCACTGATTGGCTTGAAAGGGAGTTTGACTTCCTTCACCCTCTCCAGGATCCATGTATGATAACTAACTTTGCTGTCCACCACTCCTAGCCTTAGATCCTTTTCCGCTCGCACAATACTTTTCCAAGCACTTCTAATTTTCCTCAACGTTTCAGTGAAGTGTCCATCCTCATAATAGATGAACAATGTTGTGAGGTAGTCCGGTGAAGGTGCCCCCTTCATGGGATGTCCGAATTGCCTTTGAACCAAAACAGGGTTATAATTGATGCAATATCGGGTACCTATGAGGGGTACATTGGGAAAGCTACCACAATGATGGATACAGGGCTTAATCGCAAGCCAAGGAAGACGCCACTTTACTTTTCCTCCATTCAAACCAGCAAAGAATTGGGCCCACTCATTTCCTCCTTTGTCTTTAAGCCCCTGGTGTGACGGATCTTCCGATGAACACTTGACATCAACTGACCCCTTACATACACGCGCAGTCATCCATGCATACAGCGCCGGCAAACAACAAAGAATTTTCTTCCCTTTTCTCTCATGGCAAAAACTCATGGTCCCATAAACATCAGCAAGGATTGCAGTCACAGGATTCTCCGATCTCGTCTTTCTCGCCACGAAGACATCTATTGCGGTATAATCCACAAAGTCTTCTATTTTGGGGAATAAAACAATGCCGTACACGGTGAGAGCTAGCACATCCATAAAAGTCTCCCACTCTTCCTTATCAGCCAGATGCTGTAGGTACTGTTCCAAATATCCTTGTGTCAGTCCACGTACTTGATTCCTTGTTACCAACCTGTCTTCAAGTTCCTTGAGAGGTACTTTCATTATGGCGGCAATGGTAGGGATGGAGGTGTGATGCTCTGAATGCTGATACGGAGTGGTACCCTCTAATGGCAATCCCACGATGTGCTCAAACTCCTCTATAGTTGGCGCTAGCTGAAAATCTTGGAAGGTGAAGCACCTTAGTGGAGAGTCGTAATACTGTGTCAGGGCTGTGATAGCAGGCAATTGTACCTCAACTTCCATTAGGCCCAACAAGTCTCCATACTTCTTCCTGAAAGCTTCCCTTTTTATGGTCTTTAGTCGTTTGCCTAAGCTTATCAGCCCTGTCAGATTTCCCCCACGAATCCTTAGGCGAGGTTTCTTTCTTAAAATGACAGAATCGGTCTGTGGTGTGGCACCAGATCTTGTATCAACTTCCATCTTGTAGGACCTCAAGTGAACACCTGTGATTTCCCCTAAAACTAGCACGTCACCAAATGATGTATGAACATGATGCATGAAAATACAGTGAAGTAAAACAATATGATGAACAAAAAATGCATGTATGGTATGAGAATGCAAAGCCATTATTTTTGAAAAAGAACAAACAGTGTGAGAGGTACAGGTATATACATTTCTCCCTTTGTGCCTTAATAGAGGTTCAACGCTTTGGAGTTCAAGGTCAAGTATATGCAATCTCACAAGGATGGTACCCTGAACCTAAAGATCAATGGTCACTAGAGCTATGGCCCCCTTCATAGCATCTCCACAACAGTCGAGTAATCAACTAGGTGCGGAGACACAAATGAAGAAAACAAACTCTAGTTGGGGTTCTCACGATAGCCAAACAGGAAGTATGTCCTAAGTGGCACCGCTACACAACCCCTCTATTTCTACATTGCACTCAGACCCGGGTATAGGGTCCCACTCATGATATGTATAATGTGTGTGTGTGAAGGGAGAATGCAATTGTACACCCCAAACCCTCACCTGCAAAACAACCAGAAGATTCCCAAGCAGATATAACATGTTTTCTACCCTAGGGTTCAACATACAACAATTTTTCAAAGAACAACCAAAACAACTCACATGCAATTATTATAAATATCAAACATAGATAAAGAAAAAGGAGAGGAAAACATAAAGAAAAACCACATCGAATTCGCATATCTAATTAAATGGCTTGACTCTCTATACGTCCCCAGTGGAGTCGCCATCTGTCGCAATCGGAATCGCGACGGGACGACCATCCAAAAAGAAACGGGTTTCGAAAAGAGATTTGGAGTCACCACCATAGTTTATTATGGAAAACTACGGAAAAACCATAAAAGGATAAGGCATGGTCTACAAGAACCAGATTCTAGGTTCGGGAGTCGGCTACGTGTAGGGAAGGTATTAGCACCCTACAACGCCTGCCCTAGGGCAGTACCTTTAACTAAATACGCGAATATGATGTGGTTTTCAAAATGTTTAACTATCCCAAAAATAAAACTCTAAAGGAACAAAATATATTTTTTAGTTTTTTGGGCCCGATAAGGATTGACCTTGCTCCTACGTATTCTCATTCAAAATGAGAAATCAGGGTTACGTAGTTCTTTTAGAAACTGTGTTGAAAATTTTGATTAAGAAATTGTTTGAGAATTTTGTTTGGAAATGATTTTGGATTTTTGGGAAGTGAACCTGACAAGGACTGGCCTTGCTCCTACGTATCTCCATTTTTGATGGAGAATCAAGGATCACGTAGTTCTAGCGAGATACTATTTGTTGTTTGAAATTGTTGATGTTTTTAGTTTTGGACAATTTTATATTTTTTGATATTTTTATAAAATAAACGGAAAAGGTATTTAGCACAAGGACGATGCGTGCGATCACACGTGTGTTCAACCTTTAAAATATTTTTGTAATTATATTTAAGAAAGAAGAAAAGGTTTTTAGCACAAGGACGACGCGAGCGGTCACACGTGTGCTTAACCTTCAAAACGTATTTTTATACTTTACTTAAGAAAGAAGAAAAGGTTTCTTTTAGCACAAGGACGACGCGAGCGGTCACACGTGTGCTTAACCTTCAAAACGTATTTTTGTAATTTATAAGAAAGAAGAAAAGGTTTCTTTTAGCACAAGGACAACGCGAGCGGTCACACGTGTGCTTAACCTTCAAAACGTATTTTTGTAATTTATAAGAAAGAAGAAAAGGTTTCTTTTAGCACAAGAACGACGCGAGCGGTCACACGTGTGCTTAACCTTCAAAACGTATTTTTGTAATTTATAAGAAAGAAGAAAAGGTTTCTTTTAGCACAAGGACAACGCGAGCGGTCACACGTGTGCTTAACCTTCAAAACGTATTTTTGTAATTTATAAGAAAGAAGAAAAGGTTTCTTTTAGCACAAGAACGACGCGAGCGGTCACACGTGTGCTTAACTTTCAAAACGTATTTTTGTAATTTATAAGAAAGAAGAAAAGGTTTTTAGCACAAGGACGACGCGAACGGTCACACATGTGCTTAAACTTTAAACGTATTTCCGCAATTTTACTTAAAAAAAAGAAAAAAAGTTTTTTTAGTACAAGGACGACACGAGCGGTCACACGTGTGCTTAACCTTCAAAACGTATTTTCGTAAATTCTTTTATTTAAACTATAAATATTGCATTATTCAATATATATTTTAGAATAAATAGATATCTAGAATAAATAGATAGAACAAAATAAAATAAAATAAGACAATAAAAATAAATACAAAAATAAAAATAAAATAAATAAATAAATAAAACAAATGAAATAAGATAAACAAAAATATAAAAAAAAACAAATAAGTAAGGTTTAATCCTTTTCGATATCCCTATTTATGTACGAATGTCTCAATTGGGTCCTCGTTTTTTAAAGTGTATCAAAACGGTCCTTAATTTTGAAAATTGATATCAATTGAGTCCTTTCCGTTAAGTTGGCTGGACGACGTTAAAAAAATTGATGAGTGGATGCTGAGATGACGAACGGACGCTCGTCCACCAGCGAACGAACGCTCGTCCATCAGCGAACGAACGCTCGTCGACCACGGAACGAACGGTCGTCCAGTGTGGAACGAACGGTCATCCAGTAGTAAGAGGTCGACAAGCGTTCGTTCTCTGGTGGACGAGCGTTCGTTCGCTGGTGGACGAGCGTTCGTTCGTCATCTCAGCATCCACTCATCAATTTTTTTAACGCCGTTCAGCCAACTTAACGGAAAGGACTCAATTGATATCAATTTTTAAAATTAAGGACCATTTTGATACACTTTAAAAAACGAGGACTCAATTGAGACATTCATACATAAATAGGGATGTCGAAAAGGATTAAACCAATAAGTAAATAAGAATAAAGCAAAAAAATAGGGGCCTCCGTGGAAGTGGCCGAACGTACGTTGGGAGAGGATTCAGAATAACGAGCGCTCGTTTGGGAGAGTTGACGAACGTACGTTGAGAAAATGAGCTGAATGACGAGCGCTCGTTGGGGAGAGTTGACGAACGTACCTTGAGAAAAGGAGCCTGGATGACGAGCGTTCGTTGGGTGATACGGCGTACGGACGTTGGGAAAGGGGGCTGATTGACGAGCGCTCGTTTGGGAGATGACGAACGGACGCTGGGAAAGGAGGCTGAATGACGAGCGTTCGTTGGTGACGAGCGTTCGTTGTGGGAGATGACGAACGAACGTTGAGTACAGAAGGGCGGATGACGAGCGTTCGTTGGATGAGATGACGAACGGACGTTGGGAACGGATGCTGAATGATGAGCGTTCGTTGGTGACGAGTGTGACATCCGGGCACTGACGAGGGCGGGGAGTGACGCCGGTGCAAGAGGCATGGTGCAGGGGGCACAGACAAAGAGCGGCTCCTGGCAGCTTCTGGTGGAAGGGGTACATGGACGAATCGAACATACACCGGAATGAGAGGGATCTGGAGACTGTATAGGTATGGGACTATACAGTTGAAGGATAACTTAAAGGAATTGATTTGACTACTCATATCACCAAAATGCATTTGCTTTTCGGTAGCCTGACTCATAAGAACTTCATGGTTAAGCGTGCTTAGCCTGGAGTAATTCTGGGATGGGTGACCTTCTGGGAAGTTTTCTCAGAAAGTGTGCGAGTGAGGACAAAGCACACTGGAAAGCCTGGAGTAATTCTGGGATGGGTGACCTTCTGGGAAGTTTTCTCAGAAAGTGTGCGAGTGAGGACAAAGCACACTGGAAAGCCTGGTGGTGGTCTGTGGGGGCAGTCAACGGTCCCTGCGAGTTGCCGGGGTGTTACAGATGTATACCCAGCCTCTGTTCTAGTCCACACCACTGCTTCCTCCTCCGTGGCGTCGCGCACCGCCAGAGCCCGTGTCGGCCCAAGCTCCAATCAGCTCCTTCTCTTCTCCACCTCTTCGCGTGCGAGAGAGGGACTCTCGCCCCTCCATGCCATGCCGACACCACCCCCAGTGAGGCCAACCACCGCAAGCCGCCACGGCATCACTCTCCTCCTTCCGATCTTCTTCTTTTTTCTTTTTTAATTACTGATTGGTTTAGGATTTGGTTTATTCATTCTCTGTTTTCTTACCTGGATGCTTCTGTTAACGATTTTGAAGGTTTCTGGGTGCTGATTAGATTATGAGAAAATGATGATTAGAGTTGAGAAACGGATTCATGGGGAAGGCGAATAGGATATGAGGATTGGGAGTGGGGAAAAAGGTGATTGGAAGTAGCCGTGAGTGTCAAAATCTGGATAGTGAAAAGGGCATGCGAAGGGGGCATCAATGGTGATTTTGAGGGATGATAGGTGTAGTGGAGGGTTATGTTTGTTGAGGCTGTTACGGGTGAGCACAGTGTGGAGAATCCAAACGGATGATAGCGACTGGCGGGGGAAAGGAACGAAGGTTGGAATCTCTATTGCTGCCGTGGGCAGAGATTAGGAAAATGAGTAGAATGAGGATATAAGACGGGGAATGACAGACTCCTGTGATGTGAGGAAAATGTATGCCTATCTTTTATTATTAGCTAGATAGATGAAATTTGCAAGCACTAGAACTGCATTTTGGGTGCAGTTATGATTTAACAGAGAGACAAAAAAACAAGCAAGCGAACATATCCATACAATCATCCATCTCTCAGAACCATATAATCATTCATATCTCAGCACGCATAGGAAAAGCATATCCACAAGGAGAAAGACCGAAGAGCTTAGGTATATGAAGACTTACCTTCGCAGCTTCAAGGTGCCTTTCTTCTTGGGTTCCAATTCCCTTTCCTCTCCTCAATGCCGGAAAGCAAAGTTGACCGGGCAGCTAGTTCACCGTCCGTTCTTCTCTTTTGGTTCTTCTCTTTTCTCTTTGGTCTCTTGTTCTCTCGTCTGATGGTGATGAGTGATCCTCTCTAGTGTGATTATCTCCCCCCTTTTCAAAACCATAACCCCTGCTTTCTGTTGTACCCTGAGATCTCCTCTGGCGCCAGATTTCCCTTCTCCCTTTTTCTTTTCTTTTCATGTTTTCATGTTTTTATTTTGCAGGTGGCTAAAGCTCGTTCAAAATTTTTTTCCTTTTCCATATGTCTACCGCTGTCGCTAGGAATTTTTAGCAAGAAAAACCAGTGACTTCTTCACGCTGCCACCCTATAGTCACATTCTAAGCATTCACTGTGGCCTCAGGAGGGGTAACAGAGTTGACCTGAAATTTACTTTTCCTTTTCTTTTCCTTTTCTTTCATTTCTCTTTTTTTTATATATAAAAAAGTAATCTTTTCTTGAATTAAAAATAAAAATAAAACAAATAAAAGAAAGAACGAAATAAGAAAAAAAAAGAAAGAAAAAAAATAAAGTGAAAAATAAAAAATAAAAAATAAAAGTAAACTTAAAAGGAACAATAAATGAAATACAACAAAAATAGAATAAAATAAAATAAAAGTAAATCCAAGAAATAAAATAAAATAAACAAAATAAAAAATAAAACCAATAAAAATGAAATAAAAATAAAAACAAAATAAAATATAAACAGGAGAGGAAATAAATAAAAACGAAACAAAGTAAAAAAAACAAAGGATAATGGAAAAAAAGAAACAAAACAAAACCATCATTTTTCGTATCAAATTTATCTTTGCACATTTATTTTATTTTATTTCCTCTTCTTAACTCTAGATATTTTTTAACTATCCGGACGAAATTGAGTATTAACACTTTGTGTGACGGAAAGAAAGTGTTTCATTCCTTGTGTGATTCAAGGAATGCGTCTTTCAACTCTTTTGTCTTCATGATGTTCTCTAAACCTTAAAATCTTTATTTTATGACCATAAGTTTGATTTATTTTTAGTGTTTGAATTAATCTCTCTTTAGAGAGATTAACAACTAGACCTGAGATTTTTTTATATGAACTAGTATAAAATATTTGTGTACAGATCTTATATTCTCCACTCTCTTTATTTAACTAAAATTAGTAAAATAAGAGAAAAAGTTTTAATTTTACTATAAAATTTTATCAAAAATTCAAAGTATCAATTTTTATTAAACCAATTTTTCTCCCTCTTAGTTATTGTCTAACATAAATATTATGCGCTATGATTCTAAAAATAATCACATATGTTATAAGAACATTTATTAAACACATGACAGACGATGAACTAGACAAATTTCTTATACCATCGCCTTAGAGATTGGCTTAACTATACAAACCATCATAGTTTGAAAATATAATTTAGTTAGTTGGGTATTGTAACATCTCAAAATATAGTAATTACCATAATTTAGAACTAATCACATTTACATGATTAAACAGTGCAGTCTTAAATACATCAGCTAATAAAAGCCGAACAGTAAACAGATGCAAGGTTCAAAATTTAAACAGGAATAACCAAGGTCCAAAATGAATGGTTTTACAAAAGCTAATAACCGAACGTCCCAAAAACTCAATGTAAGCTAAACCTACTGGACGATCTAAGTCTCAGCCTTCACTTCAACGTCCACCAGGTTTTCTTCTTCAACCACTTCCTCCAAAAGAGTATCTCCATCTGCTCACATCCACACAGATGATCATTGCATTGACAGGACGGACGTACATAAACCATAGACAACACAAGGAAAACGCAAGGGTAAGCTTAGGTAATTTAATTCATACAACCAACATACAATTTAACATATGCAAATCAACATACAAGACAAACAATAATATATATCAGCATAGAATTAATCATCCAAAAACTCCCATAAGACCGACCGTCCGGACTGTATGAATCTATGTATCTACAGGCGTTCATGCACCCGGGTGGAGTAATAACTGGGATACACTCAACAGTTGCCACCCGAGGTTAGTCCTATCAGTCCAAAGCACTCATAAGGACTAGGACCTCCTGCCATTCCCACACATGACCTACCCTCCTCTATGTAAGGACGAGCACTCACGGAATATCAGGATAACTGCCATCAGTAGCTTTACCATAGTCATACTACACCACTTCTCATATTCAAATCATAGAGACGTTCCTCCTTGGAACGCTCGTTCAATTTCCACAACCATAGATTCATCTTTTATACTGTTCGCACATTATAATATTTCCCCTAAATCACATTTTCATTCTTAATTCCACTTTCATAAAGTGACGAGCGTTCAATCCTCTTCAATATGAGGACGAACGTTAAAAGCGAAATCAAAAGGTTCTCTTTTCCGAAAGAATAAGGTTGACACACTTTTCATGACGAGCGACATGACAATTTGAATCAATTAATTGAACTGACTCTAGAACGATTTGATTTATACTTAGAATGAATTAAGTACCAATATTCAAGGTCAAAACCCACTAGATAGAAATACAAAAGACTCGTATTAAATGTACCAAGAGCAATTTAGTTAGGGTAGGCCGATTGTCAGTCAATGACCGAACGTCATTTATACAATTTTGGACGAACGCTATTTACATCCGTTCAGGAATCAAAGGTAAAGATGAGCGTTCAGTATAAAACCGAACAATACCTAGGACGAACGCTAGGTAGATGACCGAGCACTAATTAGAACGAACGCTCGGTATAAGACCGAACATCGATTTGGACGAACACTTAGCATAAGACTAAGCGCTACCTATAACGAACGCTGGATATAAAACCGAGCGTTACTAATATAACTTCAATTAATTTACGATCGTCGGGTACCACTAGGCTAAGCCGAACGCTCAAACCTAGCCTTTCACAAGAGGGCGCTCGTTCTCGAGCGGAGTTCTTCCCAAATGAAAGAATTCCTTTTAGCCATTTATTAAAAAGCCGAACGATATAAGACCGTTCGATGACGAGCGTGCATTATCAAGATAAGGAATATCATTTTTCAGATTTTTCATCTATCTTAACTCAACATTTTTCATACGATTCATATCTTATACTTTCATATCCATCATAAATCACATACTTTATAGAATTCATATTATCATCTCATACTCTACAGAAATCATCCATTTTCCAATTCATACGTTTCATCATCAACATACAGTTCAAACAATATCACCCATATTCAGTCAAACACAGTGTTCGTTCATGCATAATTACAAAAACATACTTCTCATATATCCAGTTCACATCATCACATCATGCTTTCACATTACATACAAGTATCAATTAAATTACTAAGCTTCCCTTACCTGGTTTAGCAGTGAACGCCCTAAGAGAGTGATTTTTGACTCGTTCAACTATGGTTTTCTACCCTCAACGTTCTTCTCAAGTGCTTCACTAAATCTAACCAAAAGAAACGTAGAAGAATTTAGCTTATACCCTTGCATGCAGCTGGATTTGGGTCCGCATGCAACTCAGAAATGAGCGTTTAGAGTTAAGAGCTTACCCGTCACAGAACTCTAAAGCGTTCGGTTCCAATGAAAGCTCACGACGTCGTGAATGTTCCTATGGTTTCTGAAGGTTGAACGGAGAAGAAAGGTATGAGTTACAGTAGAGAGAAGATGAAAGGGTTTTAGAGAGAAGGAGCAGAGAATGGGGTCTGAGTTTGGAGGAAGAAGATGAGTGCAGGAGAGAGGAAGGGTTTTCCAGAAAATTCATTTTGTTTCTTCCCACGTCCACACGTTCGTGCGTCTCTCCTGTTGACACTTGTACCCCCCATTACTGACTCCAATTTCCTCTCGGTGACACTTGGCAGTGAGTGGCAGAGTTATGGAAGTGCGTTTTTAATGCACTGTAGAGGGGTTTCCATACATTAAATTTGATTTGACAATGATTTAGCAGGGTTAATTTTCCAGGGTCTCACAGGTATCATGGAGAAAAAGGTTCACAAATAAAAAACATTTTAAACACTAAATTATTTGTCGAACATAAAATTAAATGCATAAGAAAAAATATCGAAATTAAGATAAATGAAAATGTTCTATTATTATGTTATTGTGAGAATGGTTGCAGGGAGTTTTTCAATATTTGCAGTTTTTCTCTTTGGTTTTAGTTGTTTAGTTTATAAAGTCTCCTTGTCATCTTTTGCTTCAAGTGATTAAAGTGTTTATCATTACTGTGGTTATTTTGGTGATTTAGAGGATGAGAAACCATAATATATTTTAGGATCCAATTGTTTTTACTTCTATTTTTTTAATAAGGAGTTTATGTGTATGACATGAATAGATCTAAGAAGCATATGAGTAATACTATCTTTGATTGTTTAGTGCTAAAATTTTTCAAAATTTAAACTAGGAAGAGTATGGTGGTTTCATTTATAAATGGAAAGTTCTATCTTTTAATCGACGAATATTGATCGTGCAGTTAGGGGTTGACTTGGTTTTGCTACATGTGTTGGTATTTTTAGAAGAAGTTGAGATGGATATGTAGTTAGTTTTTCAGTGTTTTTAGGAGTGGAGACTTCTATGTTAGAATTTCAAGTGTGATTCTAAGTCCAACATTGGGTAGAAATAAGGAAGTGAAGCACCATATAACCCATTAACTCATTGCCTTAAGGTTTTGGGTTGAAAGTGGTGCCATTTATGCTTTGGAACATGCTCTGATAGCAACTTCCTTAGCTAGGTTGGGCCAAAACTAGGAGATGTGCATGGAAATTGGATGACGAGTGCGAAAATAAAGTGGGAAAAGGTCCAATGTTACGTAGCTAGGGCTAGACAAGGTGATATGCTCACAATTTTGGTGTATATGGTGATGATGAGGTGTTGTTTGATGGCTCCAAGAGAGGTGAGACCAACTCAAGGAAGAAGGTGACTAGAGGGGCATCTAGGATTGCTCCAGTCTTAATCTAGGAAGTGTATGGCCATAATTTGGTAGCATAACATTACATTAATCTAAGATGAAATATAAGGGTGGAGACATTTATATTTATAGGCCAAAAGTGTCTCCTTCTAACCCTAAAAATGTGATCTTCCACCTCTACACTCATTGGCCAAAAATACTACCTTTCTAGGATGGAGACAAGTGTCACAAATCCTCTCCAATAGAAACATAACACATGACACACACTTTGGTTTGGATATCTAACTTAACGAAAACCTTATGCTACTTAGGCCTTAATACAAGCCTTGAACAAACCTACACTACATGGCCGAATATAAGGCTTAAATCCTACATTATTTCTTCTTCTTCCATGATGGCTCAAGTGAAGCAAACCTTTGTTTTTCCTTCTAAAGATGGTTCTTCTTGGAGGAGCATGGTCATGCTTCTAGTGATTGGACCCGTCACTATGAGTTTGCCATCATGCTCGAACGAAGTGCTTTCAGAGGCTTTGGTTGGAAAGTGATTCTACTTTAGTTTGTCATGATTTTTTAGATCAATGAGTGGTTCTTTAGAGTCCTAGAGGGAGATAATGTCAGTGCTTGCACTTTTGTAAGCATATAAAGTTCAAAGTTTTTACTATTTTTCGTAAGGGAAATCATTGTGTTCATAAGTTGGATAATTTAACTTTTATTCATACAAAACAATATAAGTAGTTTAATATTTTACCTTCATGTATTTATTTATATTTTTTTTCATAATAGGTATTATTTGTATATATTTGGAAAGTGTAATTTTTATCATGGGTTTGTTGTGATCACACCATGCTTTATATTCATTTTTTTCATTTTTTCGTTTAATAAATTTTCATGTGATGACAAATAATTAATACACTTTGATGTGTCATTACAACTAAGACCATCACAACCACCGTCAAACATCAATTTGATAAGTCATGACTAATATGAGGAGCAATCCCTAAGAGAGACAAAGCTCTTTACTTAGAACGATTTAAGGTATAAATCAACGTGTAAAATCACCATTAGTAGAAAAAGAGAATTTTAGGATGACTCTTATTATAATGTATGAAATTCATCTATCATAATATGTTATCAGGTGGTATTTTTGTAATAAAAATAACAGACTTAGTTTTAAATATCAATCATAATATATCAATCGGTGGCAAAATTGAAATTAAACTTAAAACATATTATTACAGGTAGAAATATCAGTCATAATAGACTTTTTATAATATACAAAAATAAATTCGAAATTACTTTAAAAAGATATTATGATTGAGTTTAAACAACCTGTCATAAAACCCTCGTCATTTAACTCTTTTTTCTCTCCAAATTTTCGTCATTTTTGCAGACAGAGCTACGAACCCTGATCGGAAGTTCTGTTTTCCTCAATGTCTCTCTCGTGGACATACCTAGCCTCAAGGTGTCCATGGGATTTTCTTCTTCTTTCCTTTCGTCCGGTTCAAATTCGCAAACGCTGGTGGCACGAGGAGGCGACAACGGCATTTCGGGTGGGGGTTCGTCGTGGTACAAGGAGGCGTCCTTTCCTTCTCTGGTTCGTTCATGCATGGAAGGGAAGCGATTTCGACAATAGGCGCAACCTCCCTCTTGGAGGCACCGCAGTCGCGAAAAAACGTCTCTGCGACGCAAGGGGGTTTCACTCTTCATTAACTTCGCAATTGTTGGCGCAAGTTGTTGGTTATGCGATTTGGGGGTTAGGGATTTGAATGGGTTTTTCTTTCTGTGTCTTGCGATTTTGGGTGCGGTCGTGGAGGAGAAGAAATTTCAGGTATGGGGAGCTATTTTCGTTGCTTTAATTTTTCTTTTATTACATGTGTGAGATGAATGTGATTCTGATTGTAGTTGATGGCATGGGTAATCTTTGTGTGAGTGGGTGTTTTGACGAAAAAGATGTTGTGCTAAACAGGAACCATTAAAAGATTGAAAATAAAACTATATTTGTTAGTACGAAATTACTTTTTCAAAGGAAGAAACTTATAGATACTGTTACACAAGAACTATAAATCTGATGAGGCTAAAGTATTGGTGACTAATTTTTCTTAGTTGAGACAAGACCACCATTAATTTTTAGATTACGTGATTGATTCCGAAATAGAGTGCGACATCATGAACTACTTATATTTCTGTCTCTTCACATTGGCATTTTATCTAAAAATTGTATATTTTAAAACATTTGTACCTTGTTTGTAGATGAAATGGAAGATGATGAAAAGGAGCTAGAACACTCGTCTATTCAAGAAAAGTTAGATAAAGAGCTCAAAGAATTGGATAGAAAACTTGAACAAAAGGAGGATAGAAAACTTGAACAAAAGGAGGTATGTAGGTTAATTTTCATTACATTATTTTATCTTAGAAGGTTTCCGTCAACTAACTCTTTCATTTGAAGTTAATAGAAATATCCAATGCTTTTGACTATCTAGCCTCTCTGTTGTTGACTATCCTGCAATAAAAGCTCTCAAGTTTAATAGTAATTACTATTTCATAGAATTTAGGTTTGTGTAACCCAAAATTTAACTCGACAAAACTGAATTGTGTGAAGAGGATTTCCCAAGCTTTATAATTTATATATAAGCCATATCTCTCCTTAACTAAGCAATAACTTATAAGTTATAAGCCATATCTCTTGAATTCTTCTCCTCTTGGTGCAGAATTCTATTCTGTTTTCCTTCCTTAATTATTAAATCTATTTTCTTTAATCTGATTTTGGTGAGAGATATGTCCAGATGTGTCTTGGAAGTTAATCTTTGATGGCTTGAACTCCTTACTTTATTAAGCTTGCATTCTACTTCTAGAATTGAAGAACCGTGAGGCTATGTTCCATTTCTTCTTCAAAATAATTCTAATGCCTAGTATGGTGTATTTAGTTTCTGTTTTGATTATAAAAATCTGATTGTACCGTTTAAATTTCAGGCACTGCAGGTTGCTTTAGAAGCCATTTCTAGTTTTCTTGCTGCATGTACAACAGAGTTGGAGATGACTACGTATCATGCATTAGATGAACTTACCTCCAAGGTACATATATTATTGAATTGTGTGTGATCTCTGTGATGCATAGTTTGATTTAGAAGGCAACCCACTCTGTTGAGCACGTGCTTTGTCATAGTTTACCATGGAACTTTTATTCCTTTTCTATTCCTATTGATTTATGAAATAAGAACATTTTCTGTTACATCAAATGGTTGATCATTTTGTAATATATTAGTTTTGTTTGAAAATCATCATGAAGGGTCAATTGTCAGTTATGAATGATATAATCTTGAGCCATCCTTTATATGATTACTATCTTGATTAATTTCATTTTCTTGATGGTAAATTTTCCCCTACTACTTTGAAATTTAAAATATTTTCTTGTTCCTTTCGACAGAAAGAAAGTACATACAAGGGAAAGAAGTTCAATGTTATTTACCACTGTTTTGGTTATCAAGCACGTGGATCTCTTCCATCAAAATTTGACTGTGATTACGCATATGTATGTTGATTCAGTAATCTCCCTTTGTTTATTAGCTCTTCTAGTAAGTTTCATTTGAAAGTGTTTCCCATCCCGACTTCTATTAATAACCTTTGATATCATTGCAGGTCCTTGGACACATCTGCTACCATATACTTGCCACAGGTTTTAATGGGTACATGGCAACTATAACTAACCTAAAGAATACTCTAAACAAGTGGTGATGCGGGGCTGCTCCAATAGCAGTATGTCATTCTTACCTTATTTTTCTTGTATTATTTAATTTATGGTTGTTTATGATAGCTTTGTGTAATATCTCAATGCTTTCCATGGTAGAGACTCATCTATTTTTCCTTTGGTGAACTTTAGGCTATGATGATTGTGAAACGATGGTCTCCAAATCCAAGAGACACATCAATTGGCAAACTTGTTATTCATCTAGCTACCGTGGACTTGAGAGGCAAAGCTGATGAGTATGTTTTCTTGTCATGTGTGATGCATGTGTTCATATATACCTTCATATGGAATATAAGACTTTTTGCTGAGATTTTAGATGCAAATAAGTAAATTCGCATAACTTGATTAAACATACTTGATAATAGCAACACTTGTTTTCTTTCACCTTAGTTTGTTTGGTCTCATTTCTTGGTAGTGTTTCTATCAAGGGCATTTCTCCGATGCATGATTTTAATTGGTTGCAGGCTGTTGAGAAAAAATGCAACAAGCTTTCTCATGGATGATATTTATAGAAATCCAGGTCCTCTTCAGTTTGATGGTTCTCGTGCAGATGCCAAAGTCATAACTCTCTCTGTTGAAGACCAGGACTACATGGGCCGCATTAATATGAATTGAAATGCATATTATGCAGTTTAAATTGTAAACTGAGATTCTCAAATAAGAAGGTTGAAGACTTGGAATAAGACTCATTAGTTTGCATTTTTTATATCTGGTGAATTTAGAGAGGAGGGAGATGATTTGTACCAATACTGAACATTTTTTTAATCTTTGGGGCCCACTTGATTTGTTTGAAAAGGTTTGCTTTTATGTACAAATAATATATTAAATATTGTTAGACATTTTAATTTATGAAATGAATTCGATTTTGTTTATTGATTATAATATAGGTTATATTGATTATAAATTGATTAGATAAAAAGACAATACCAGGAAATTTGATTGGATGTCAAAATGTAAGCATGATTTTCTTAAGAAAAAAAACATTTTATGACGTGTATGATAATGTATGTTATAATATGTTAATTCTGATATTATGATAGGTAAAAATAACTACATCATAATATGCTGAATCTATTATAATGAACTTTTTTGCTACGTCATAAAATGTGCAGACTTATTATAATGCTCAAAACTATGTCCTCAGTTTGTATGTCATAATATGTCACTTTTGTACATCATAAAATGTGATTTTTGCACTAGTAATACGTCACTTTTGTACATCATAAAATGTGATTTTTACACTAGTAATCGTAAGGGTAGCATTTAAAAATTCAAACTCATTTAAGGGTGGGTAAATTAAATTATGTTTGACGATGAAAACTTAATCATGTATATTCAACACTAACATATATTTTGTATATGAGATTCTACTTTAAATAACGATTATGATTAGATATTGTATAAGATTAAAATGAATGTTTTGTACAATGATATTTAAATGCAATGTCTTTTGCTTCTTTGACATATCAAAGTAATTTATTTCTTTTCATTTCCATACATTTGATTTAAACAATTCCAACAGCAACATTGTAATCATAGAAAAAGGTGTCATGGAGGCTTAAGGATGAGCAAAGAGTTCTAAAAAAGTTTCACTCCAAAGCATCTCACAGACTCTTAGAGATGTTTAAAGAGGCATGAAGAGAAGGTAAAAAGCCCCATTGGATGGGAGATGCAGTGTAGAATGGTTTGATGGAGAAATGGAACATGCCAACATGTCGAGAAAAGTGTGATACAACAACAAAAAACGCGAATCAGAAAAGGGAGGGTGTTTGCATGCTGGAGGATCTATTAGCGTGCATGACCACGCTATTCACTTGGTTAGATTTCTTTATATATAATATGAATTCCTTTTAAAAACAAGTCATACCCTTCTTTACTTGACATATTTATTTGTTTGCAGTCAGAGAAGCTCGGTCGATCAGTCCATGTTGATGAAATATTTCAACCAACACATATTCAACGTTCAAATGGAGATTTTTATATAATAGATCTAGGCAGACACATGTTAGTTTCTACAACGTGTATTACATTTCACCCGTTAATAATTATTTACTATATCTTATTAATTCAGACATTTATTATTTGAACAGGAAGAATTTTAAAGTAGATTTTCTCAACCACTGTCTGAGACTGCATCCATTGATGTGCCAAAAATCAGTCCCTTATATCCTATTGAGCAAGAAAAAGTAAGGAATATATGTTGGTAATAGGAAGTTGGTGGAAGATACAAGGGACGAGTTTATGGGATTGGAAATGTGGATTCTCAGGATGAATATGTTGATAGTTACTTGCAGCAGACACAATCATCTTCTAGTTAACAAGTTAATGTGGAGGAGTTTATCGAACTAAAAACCAAACTAGCACAGAGTGAGTCGCGACTAGCAAATAGTGAGGGACAAATAAGACATATCACTTCACAATTCCAAACTTTTAATGGTGCAATAATGCAATATCTTCCACCGTCGGTAGCCACGACTGCACAAAGTATCCTCCCAATGCTAGACCAACAACAAAATCAGCCCCAACAGAATGAAGACCAGCAAGAGGATTCATGAGTCATTATTTTCTACTATTCACTTAGCTTTTCGCACCCAATTGTATTAGTGAATTGTGCTTAATTCTCCATTATTGTCTCATTTTCACTATTTGGGTTTAATTTCAAGACTAATTCTTATTTTCATTAATTTGAATTATTTGGGCTTAATTATTTCAATTACTATTTGCAGGACAGCCACTGCTTGAAAGGTTGACAAAAGGTTTGAATGTATTGCTCTTGACCGAACGATTTTTCAAAGGCCTGACCGAACGGCCTGTCAAAGACTGACCAAATAGCTGCTGAGAACCTGCACTAAATGGCCGAGCACTACAGAACCGAACGGTCTGCCCATGTCACTACCAAACGAGCTAAGTGAATGGCCTGTAGAACCTTGTTGGAAGCCTCGACCGAACGGTCAGCTAGATCCTGCGCTGAATGGTCGAGCATCATAGAACCAAACGGTCTATAGACGCATATACTGAATGATCTGTAGAACGCCAATGTCGAACGGTGCGATAAGGTATGACCGAACGGTCTGTGGAACCCGAGCTCAACTGTTGAACCGTATGACATAGCCTTAGCGCATGAGTTTCCCTGAACCAGTCTGCATTGCTACACCGAACGGTCTGTTGAAGACTTGACCGAACGGTCTGTGGATAACTACCGAATGGTCAGAGAGCGAGCCTGCATGTAACAACAGAGTGTTGTTGTCTGAGAACGTATGACCGAACGGTCTTGTAGTGATCGTGCACCAGTTCATGAACCTGTAGAACAATGCTTAACTGATCAGTTTGAGCCCTTAAGGACCGAACGGTCAAATGCAGTAACCAGAGGAACAACAGCAATGTTGGAAGCATATTCTGAACTTCTAGAGTGTGGCCACGTCACTTTCCATTTTCCACAACAACATTGTATTTCAATCTTATTTTTTTAGTGTAGATTTGGGCTCATTTTTTTTGGCCATCTTTGGTAGAAGCCCATTAGAAGGGCATTTTTGTAATTTGGGGTATATATACCCCAAACTCACTTTCACTTGACCTAAGTCTCTGATGACAAATTTATGAACACCGAAAAACGGCGTCAAAAAACTTGTTTAACCCTCGGCAAGTGTGACTGAATCGTATCAAGTAATAAACTCGGTAAGACCAAGTATCGTTCTTCCAAAGGACTCACGGCCTAGTTAGTTATATGATTTCTTGATTATTTAAGACTTGTGAACAAATTCTTGAGGTTTCAAATGCAAAAGACAGTAATTAAACATATATGCATGAGTTTTGATCAATGGAAAAGAGGAACACAAACACTTTGAATGAATTAGATGATGAATATATTGTTGGGGTAATCAATTTCATCTTATCCACTCTCATATATTTTAGGAATTCATCATTCTTTTCATCAATGTTAATGTCACTCTCTAAATCACCTTGCAAAGAAAGCCTATCCTTAATTACGAGTTCATACAATTCCTAACATCCCTAATAATTAATTCTGAAGCACAGAAGCTTAAAGGCAACCAACCCTCATATCCCTAGTCTAGGCAATATGCTATTGGGAGAATTTCCCCGGATCTAGATTTTCCCGTATGTTCCCATATCGACAAAATCAATAATCATGACATCGAATGAGTTAAACAATGCATGCTTTGAGCAAAGAAGAAAAACCCTAACTAATGATGAAAGAACGCATGTATCATAAATATGATGTTTAAACACAAAATTCCATATATGTGAGCTTCAAAAGATTACATTGATTCCCCAACAACAATACAAAGTTTAGTTCACCATATTCATGGTGAAACTAGATGAAATACAATGAAAGAGTGAAAGATAAAACCCTAGAAAGTTGAGTAAGTAGCCTTAGCATCCAAGATCTTCCTCCAAGGGGTGGAAAAGTGAGTGTTTGCTTCGTACTCTGCCAAAGATACAAACCCTAGGAAGTCCTAAAGCTTATATACTATTCCAAATATTACAGAAAAGTGGGCCTAAGCCCAAAAGACCACCGCTTAGCAGTAAACTGCCGCTCAGCGGTACCAGCGCATAGTCAATTCTCCCCTCAGTTGCACTTTCACCCCTCAGCGGAACCAACGGGTGTTCTTGAGTGCCGCTCAGCGATAAACTGGCGTTGAGCGGTACTTGCGGCTTCTCTTCTCTTGCACTTTTCGAGTTCTTTTCTGATGCCATCTCTATCCTTCTTCACTTCTTTCATCAAATTCATCTTAAAACCTGCATAAAACATTGAAATCAAGCATAAACCTGTCCAACTCTCTTATTTATAAAAATATGAACAAAAGCATGATTCTAAGCTAGTTTCTAAGTGTTAAAGGTTGCTTTTAGTATCAATTTTAAGCATGAAAATAACAGTTTTTCAACTGTTATCAGTCTCCCAGCCACCAATTACGTTTTCTATTCTTGGGGAGCATATTCTTTTTCCTCCCCTTTGGGGAGGTTAAGTTTTGCTTTCATTTCCATTTCTATGTATTGAATCTGGTTTACATTGCAATTTAAGAGTTGAAATTGTTCCTGCATTTACTTTTGTTCTTCATTTCGTTTCATCCAATTTTTGCTCCTTTATTTTCAATCATTTTATTGTTCACTTTCTTTCTCGTCTTTGCTTATTGTGTTTTTACTGTTCTGCGTTTTACTAATTTGTTGTTTTGTTATCATTTGTGTTTTTTTTTTTTTGCGTTTTATGTTTGAGTTCATTTAGTGCATTTCGATTCAGCTATTACGTTTTCTTCATTGTTCCAGCGTTTTATTTCTACAAACTTTATTTTTGTTGCCTATTGATTCTTCACGTTTATTGTTTCTGCCTTTACTACATATCGTTCGGTTTTTCAATGATAACGTTCGGCCTCTAACATGCTTCATTGTTAGAGACCGTTCGGCTTGTGTTGTTCGTTTCCATTAGCTTACATGTCTTCATACTATCTTACCGTTCGGTCATATATTTCCCTTATAGACCATTCAGCTTTCTCCTGCATACAATTGTTTAGTTTTCCATTCGGTCTTGGTTTAATACCATTCGGTCTCATAGTAGAACTGTTCGGTTGTCATTTGTATTGTTTAGCTTTACTTTATTGTTCAGCTTTAGAGAATGTTCGGTCTCACCATTAGAATCGTTCAACACCTGTAGGATTGTTCGACCTTACTGTTTTCACATTTCAGGCATTTAATTTCCAGTTTTGATTTAGTTTAATTCTCATTTTGAAAACACTTACAACCCCCCACCTCGACTACGTGTTTAATCTATTAACTGAACCACATTTGGTCCTTGAGAGACGACATAGGAGTCACTTCCTAGTCTATACTGTATTTTAAATTGCACATCAAATTTGTATGGGTCGCGACTCCCATCAAGGATCAACTTCAAGATCTAGAAAATCCTTATAAGGATTATTAGTATTAGGAATTTCAGACATTTGATATTAGTAACTTGTTAGATATCTTATATGAATGAAGACTATTATGTATGGATCCAACAAATTATTATGTATGAAGACTATTATTATTCCATCAATATATGAATGTATGATTAAGTATTGTGCGTCTTTAAAGTGTTTGCATTTGTATGATTGAACTAATTTTACAAGTATTCGTATGTACTTACATACGAATTTGTTCGTATGTATTATCTGTATGTACTTACATACGAATTTATCCGTATTTAATATCCGTATGTACTTACATACAGACATATCTATATGTAATTACATACAAATTTATCCGTATGTAATTACATACGAATAAATTCGTATGTAATATGTTATCTACGACCACAATATATACGAATTTTTGTTTGTATCCGTATGTTTGAATTATTGATGAATACATACATAAATTAATACACTTATTATAAAAGTAAAGAACTTATGCTCAAACAAACAAAGTGATATAATATGTTTTCAATATTATTTATTTCAAAAATTACAATGACAAAAAAAAACATAATTTTATTCACATGTAAATGAATATATTTATAGAACATAAAAGCTAGAGAAAGTTTTAGTTAAAAAACTAAGAAAAAAATAATGCCTAAAAACTATCATATAAACATATTTAACTTATTTGTTAACACGATTTTTATTTGACATAAAAATATAATATATTATGTTTGTTAATTAGTGGTAACAATTTTATCTTCCACATTTTTTTCTTGACTTTAGAACTATGAATTCTAAGCTTTTGTATCTGAGTATTCAAATTTGTCATTTAAAACTACTTTAGGCAAAATGTTAGTACTTTGATTATTTATTTTGCAATATAGTAATTTCAATTCTCCTTCTCTTCGAAATTCTCTTAGAAGAAGGTAGGAGAAAAACAAGTCCTTATTAGCATTGCTTATGACACTATATCCATATACAAAGATGAAATTAAGAATATTGTGGTTATAAAGAGAAATCTAACATATTTTGAATTAGCATCTAGTTTGAAAGTTAATTTCCTAAAAAGGTAAATCGTGTGCCATAGGGGATTAACCTAGCATATAAATGCTTAACTATACTAAATTGTAGGATCATGAACCTACCTTTTAACTAGCCAGGAATAACAGAAAGGAAAGATTTTTTATAAGACGTTATAACAAAAGTTAGGAAGTGGTTACCAAAATAGAAAGAAAGCATATTTCGATTTTAGGAGAGTTACTCTAATAAAATCAGTAATCTCAATTATTTTGCCATTCTTTTTATGAATATTTAAAATTCTTGTGAGTTAAGAAAATTGATAAGAAGAATACAAAGGGAAATTAGTTTAATGAGAGCATAAAGTGGAAGAGAGATATAAGAGATAAAGTAAGATTTTGGGACAATAAGTGATTAGGAGAAGCCTCCCTTTAAGGGAATATTTCCTAAATTGTATTTAAATTCAACTTTAAAGGAGGATATTTTAGGAATTCATTTTTAGAATGAAGGATAGTGAAACAAAATCCTAACATGGATAAGAGAGTGGTTTACTTGGGAAAGAAGTTTGAAGACTAAAATGAGGCATGAGGTGGAGGGTACTAAACTACTCTTGAATGGTTATGGAATGAAAAGAATTATAAATTTACATGATCAAATCAACATATAGGCTATTACAAAAGAAAATTAGGGGAGAGGAGAGCCCTATATTTGAATTATAAACCCATTATGTCCAGGAAATGTTTGATAAAAAAGAAAAGCCTACATGAAAGCCTTAGAGATGATATAATTAAGGATTTGTACTTATGGAGAGATGAATAGAAAAATATGACTTGAAGGAACTGCTTTAGGAATATGTTCAAAACAGTAGGATATGCTCTCAAGCTCTCAAATTAAAATATTTTCTTGATAATCATAATAACACTGAAGCTTAAATGTCTTACATCAAAAAGTAGTGTTGTAAGCAAAAATATCCCATAAAGAATATCGTTTAATGAAAATGCGCTTAAATGTACATCTAAAAATCTTTTCATTAGAGTTTAATGCTTTATGTCATCTACTATCAAAAGTTATATACATTGTCAACCCTTCTTGCATGATATTCTTGAACGATGCATTAATTGCTTATCAGATGTGTGACAAGACATTTTGAACAAGCAGTACAAATTAATGACTATAAATGTTCAAAACTTTTAATGCATATATTGTAAAATGATATTTTTCTTGTATACCTTATGCTCGTTATCTATGCAAAATAAAGATACATATTGTTTTAATAAGAACATTTGCACACGTTGGATAAGGACGTTGAGAGAAGCAAATAACATTTTGGAGTAAATATCTTGAAGACTTCTACTTTGACAAAGTCGTACAAGCTATTCCTCAATGAAAATTTTGATAAAGCACTATACATTTGAAGAAAAGACTAAAGTTTTTCCTCTCACCTAAAGTTTGTCTACTCTCCTGAAAACCAACTCAACATCCAATAATCATCTTTCAAAAGAGCCTATATAGAGAAGATCAACTAAAGATAAGAAAGTTGTTGCTATTAAGAAAGATGTAGGGGCAATTGAAAATATAGAAGAGAGAAAATGTAAAAGAGAGAGAAAATGAAGAAATACATTCAAGAATGATTTACTCTACTTCACCTCAGTGCATATATAGTCAGATGCTCTTCAAGTCAAAAATATGATGAAGACATGAAGATTTCATGAAGAAAGCTTGAAGAGAAGTAGTTATTGATGAAAAAATGCATAATAACATAAGAAGAGTAGCAATGAGAAAAACTTAAAATGTTCTTACATCGTGTGACGCTCAATATCTTTTGAGAGAAAAATCTTTATAAAGAGAGAAATACTTTCAAGTGTCACAAATTGTATTGTACTTGAATACATATCCTCTCGTTGAGAATTGTTCATTTGTACCTTGTAGAAAATTCATTTGTTGATTTGTTGTATATTTTAGAGAAAACTAAAACACTTACAACTAGGAGTGGGTTATACTTGGTGTTAGGAGTGAAGAATAATACTCAACCAGGAATGGGTAAACTCGGTCTAGATAGTTGTCTAGGGATATATCCTAGAGAGGCCAAACTTGAACCAGACATGTTGTCTAGGGGTGCCAAAAGTGGCACAAAATACTCAACTAGGAGTTGGTTATATTCTGAACCAGGAGTGGTTATACTCTCAACTCATCGTAATCTTGAATAGATTAATGAAACCTCTTAAGAATTTCAAGAGAGAGAAAAGGATGGGGGAGAGAGACACATACTCAAAAAAAAAATTGTGAACACTATAAGGAAAATGAGTAAAATACAAAGTTATAGAACATATAGGTCTTGAAGAAAAAAACTTACTTTTTGGATTAGGAAGTAAAGGAACTAGGAGTGAGAAGGCTAAAATGATGTATTAATATGTTATCAAGATTACAAGACTAAAATACCCTTGTTCAAAGTAGGTAGGGGTAAATACAAATAAGGTGAAGGAATTAAGGATTAAGGTAATTCAATTTCAAAGAATTAAAATGTTGATTGCTTGTGTGTTAATAAATACATTTTTCAGATTTTGAGAACATCAAGTTATATAAATTATGTTTATTTCTAGGAATGACAATATATGTTGTGGAGGTTTATAATTATAGAACTAGCCAATATTATCTTTAGGCCTTGTATGCATGCATACACACATATTTTAACCTAGAATTTGAGACTAGATTCTTGAAATGCACAATACTAGAATTTGAGAAACAAGAATAAATGTGTTCCTTTTCAGCAATTTGTTGTAATTATGATAGAAAGTCATAATTTACATCATGGTCATTTAACATGAAATGTTGTTGCTTTCTACCCTAATTATTCATATACATGCACTTACCTACTTTAAGATTGTATAGTCTAGAATGTTTCTATAATGCTGTTATATCACAGTAGAAACTTATTCAACTACCACAATGTGTGAGACATACTAGAAGGTTATATAATCTTACATGAATGCAATAGGAACGAATGGAAGGTGTAACACAATGGACTAACAAAAAAGGAACAAAATTTAGATGGAAGGTGTAGAGTGTTTTCTCGATTGAGAAGTTCGAGATTTGTGAAGTAGAACCAACACAACAAAACATGTTGTTGGACTTGCATCACACATTCTTGTATAAGTAGGAAAATGATATTCAATTTTGTTTTGTTGAAGATCAAATGACTTATGTAGGATTCAACAGAATGCAAAAACACGTTAAATGAGTATATGGGATGCTATGCTAATATGGAAAAACATGACAATGATAAAGGTATTAATGTTTCAATCATTTTTTTAGTTTTTGTTTTTATATCTTGGTTCTCTTCGTTTCCATCGTTTTGAAGTTTTTTCTTTGTACCTTATTTCTTTTTGTTTTGAATCATTTCAATTGTTTTAGCACAAGAATTTGGACTAATCTTTTATATATATATATATATAGAGGGGTTTGCTAACGCGCGTACGCCTGTTTTTCAGTTGGTACATTTTAGCAATGTGTACCGGGTTTTAGTAGACAAAAATATCCTTATATATTATGGATTCGAAGTTTTAAGATTAAGGGTATTTTAATAATTTTCATTTTCAAAACTTAAAAAAAAAAAAAGAAACCCTCCAAACCCTTACTCACCTCTTTCATTCCTCTCAATCCTTTCTCTTTCATCTCTCTCTCACTCCAACCTTTTCTCTGTCATCCCTACTGTAGCACCAATTGAAAAAAATCAAAAACACATGCCTTTAAAAAATTTTCCTTTGTAAATAGTTGAGTCATTGACATATTCACCTTCAAGGCAAAGGTTCATTCAAGATCTCTTCAATTTCACCATCTTCACTAACCTCTCTAATTTCATCATCTGTATTTGTTGAATCATCATCTCTAAAAAAACCCTCCAGGCCAATTACCAATTCTTTCTGATGTCATTATGCTTGTGAAAATTAGATAAAATTATATACGACAAAAATTATAAAATGAAAACTCATTATAAAGTCATTTTTTTGTAAGAAATTGTTTAACAACTGAGTGTTTCTGATTTTTTTCCAGGCCAATTACCAATTCCTTTGATGTCATTATGCTTGTGAAAATTAGATAAGACAAAAATCATAAAATAAAAACTCTTTATAAAATCATTTTTTGTAAGAAATTGTTTAACAGCGAGTATTTCTGAATTTTTTCCAGGTCAATTACCAATTCCTTTATGCTTGTGAAAATTGGATAAAATTAGATAAGACAAAAATTATAAGATGAAAACTCATTATAAAATCATTTTTTTGTAAGATTGTTTAACAGCTCGTGTTTCTGATTTGATTTTTTCAATTCAGACTACAGTAGGGATGACAGAGAAAAGATTGGAGTGAGAAAGAGGAAAGAGAAAGGGTTGAAAGGAATGAGAGAGGTGAGTAAGGGTTTGGGGGGTTTCTTTTTTTTTTTTTAGTTTTGAGAATGAAAATTATTAAAATACCCTTAACCTTAAAACTTAGAATCCATGATATATAAGGATATTTTTGTCTACTAAAACCCGGTACACATTGCTAAAATGTACCAACTGAAAAACAAGCGTACGCGTGTTAGCAAACTCCATATATATATATATATAGGTTTAATACCCTATTTTGTCCCCAGTTTCGCTCGAAAATGTCAAATTAGTCCCTTTTTTAAAAAATGCGTCAATTACGTCCTCACTTAATAAAATTTGCATCAATGAAATCCCTCCCGTTAAATCCGTACAAACGGCGTTAATTATTTTTCTCTCTTATTAAGTAACGCCGTTTGTACGAATTTAACGGAAGGGATTTCATTGATGCAAATTTTATTAAGTGAGGACGTAATTGACACATTTTTTAAAAAAGGGACTAATTTGACATTTTCGAGCGAAACTGGGGACAAAATAGGGTATTAAGCCATATATATATATATATATATATATATATATATATATATATATATATGCTTTATAAACTTTATTAATTTAATTTAATGTAATTGGGATTTATAAAATATTATAATTACTTAAACATAATAATCACACAAAATGTAATTTTATAAAAAAAACATTGGAGACTTTATAAATATAGTAATATTAAGATTTTGCTAACATGTAATATATAATTTATCAATAAATAATAAATATAATGATTAATGTATTTTCAAATGTGGAAGAGTTATACTTATTTTCAAATACTTATTTTTTTTACGGGATAATGTATGTTTTATTATCCAAATCTCAATCTTCGTCACTGTTCGTCTTGGATATCCGCTCAATCATGTTGAAAGGTACTTCGATATCAAAGTGAGTGATAGCTGACTGTTATAGCAATTAATATGTATTAAATGCAATCACCTATCTTTTTACTTCAAACTTGTATTTATAGTTTCTAGAGTGAGCTTTGGATCAACGACAACTCAATAACGTTCCAATTATTAATAATCATATTTTACTCTAAACTAATTAATGTTAGTGATAATCTCAAAATAATCACCTATCTTTTTACTTCAAACTTGTATTTATAGTTTTTAGAGTGAGCTTTAAATTAACGACAACCCAATAACTATCCAATTATTAATAATCATAGTTTACTCTAAATTAATGTTAGTCATAATTTCATAATAATTTGATCGTTGGGCCTATCATAAAATGACTGTAGAGTCCATCATGTAAACATGACCATGTGGTCATTGGGACTAAATAATTGGTTTATTTAGTTAGGTTTTTCTATTTTCCCCTTTTCCCATGAACTCTATAAATAGAGTTCCCCTATTTCATTTCAGAATGTAACATAGAACAATACTTCATAACAGAATAATAAAGCTTGAGTTTTGTCTCTTACCTTTATTGAAGACCTTGCTTTGATTTGCTTCTCTTCTTTCTTCTTGAAGCCATGAATGTGCACAACAAGTGAGCTTCGTGCTCCTTCTCTCAAGCTTCCAGAAGACGCCTTTTACTTTCTCTTTCTTTGTTGCCAAAGACTGCCTCGAGGCAGTAGATTTCACATGAGATATTTTTATCCACTAGTACAGTTAAGGGAAATGGCACCGGTTATTTTTGCTGATAGGCACCGGTTCCTGAACCGAGGCATATTCAGGCGATGTAAAAAGCGGTGGACTTTATGCCTCGGTTTTGAAACGGGACATATAATGATACCATTAGGCCTCGGTTCTAATAATCGAAATCGTTTCATTCCCTTTACTGCCTCGGTTGGAGCCTGAACCGAGGCAGTAGGGTCCTTTTTTTATTTTTTTTTTCTTCTTCTTTAGCCATTCGTATCATTTTGGTGCCTCAAGCTTCTTTTATGTCTTTGCTCAAGCTTCTTGACAAAAAAATTTCACAAACAAACCAAACCAAACAAGCTTAAATCACGCTTCAATGGCAGACAAAACAAACTTTTTGGTACAAAGGATCCTTCTCAGATTCAATTCAACAAATCAATTTAACAAGTAAAGTCAAATTCAATTTAACAAAGGAACCAAACAAATCAAAACAAAATCAAATCTTCGATGTGAACTCAGATTCAATTCAAAATGAACTCAGATTCAATTCAAAACAAAAAGAAATGAAATCTGGAGAAAAAAGCTTCTGGATTCGCCTCCGCCACCTCAATCGCCGCATCCGCCTCCGCCTCCGCCATCACCGCTGCCTCTGTCGCTTCTCCTCCTCCTCCGCCACATCATCTGCATTCGCCTCCGCGCCCTCTGCATTCGCCCCCGCGCCCTCTGCATCCGCCTTCGCCACAAGGCCCCCATCCCCGCACCGTTCTTCTCCGTTACAGAGCCTCAATCCCCGCATTCTCATCACTGTCGCTTCCTCCTCCGCCACCTCAATCGTCGCTGCCTCCGTCGCTTCTCCTCCTCCTCCGCCGCGCCCTCCGCTTCCGCCACCGCCATGCCAATATTCTCCTCCAGCCGCCGCATCTCATCGGAGATTGTCCACTCCTCTGTCGCGCGCTGCTCTTCCTCCGCCGCCGCCGACTACGCGATGCCTCTCCTTCCTCTTCATCGCGTGCTCTTTACGAAAACGGTGGCAGATCTGGGGCTGGCAGTGGCGTGGTGTGGTTTAGTGGTGGGAGGTTCGTGGGGGTAAGGAAGAAGCGGCAATGGAATGGAGGGAGAGAAGAATCCAAGAGCGAGAGGAGGCGAGAGCCTGGGAGGGAGGCGAGAGCCAGGGGAGGGAGGGAGGGAGGGCCAGGGGAGGGAGGGAGGGAGGGAGGGAGGGAGGGAGAGCCAAGGGAGGCGAGAGTGCGGAGGGAGCTAGGTTAACTTGGGGAAAATTTTGGGGAAAAAAAGAGAGGCTTATATGCCTCGGGTCTGAGCAGTAGAGGCTTATGCCTCGGTCCTTCCTACCAACCGATGCCGTATACTTCTTTCACCTCAGGTTTCTCTTAACCGCGTCAGAAACTGCGTCAGACACTGATAATTAGGCACCGGTTGCCTTCACAACCGAAGTGATATCTCTTTTTGGCACCGGTCTCGTCTGAACCGAGGCCTATAAGGTCTCGTTAATTACGAAACTGCCACCGTGTCTGAATAGGCAGCGGTTTTGTATAAAAAGAGGTCTATTTGTGCGAGTTTAAAAGTATATTTTGTACTAGTGATCTCTCATAGGCCTTGCGTTTTGGGCCTGGGTTATAAGGCTTTCGACCTTATCTTAATATGGTAGCAAGAGCACAACGCATTTCTTGAACCCCTCTGTTTCCGCTGCCCAGAATTCATTCCTGACTGTTTCTTGGTGTGTTTCTTGGACTTTTCTTGCTTCTTGCTACAATGGATCACATGAATCAATCCACCAATCCGGCCAGTCCTTTCTATCTACATCTTGGGGAGAATCCAGGTTTCACCCTCATCTCTCAAATCCTAAGTGAAACTAATTACTCTACTTGGAGCATAAGCATGAAAAGAGCTCTTCTTTCCAAGAATAAGATCAAGTTCATTGATGGGTCAATCAAGAAACCGCAAAGAAGTGAAGTTTTATTCGATGCATGGGAAAGATGCAACATGATGGTTCTTTCCTAGATTATAAAAACATTTTCTCCACAGATTGTCGAAAGTGTGATATATGTTAAAGAGGCCAAAGAATTATGGGATGAATTGAAAGAAAGATTCTCTGAAGGTGACTACTTTAAAATTTCTAATTTACTTCAAGACATTCATTCAATCAAACATGGAGAAAGGAGTGTTAGTCAATTTTTTATAGGTTTAAAGATCCTCTGGGAAGAATTAGAATCCCTTAGACCCATACCTAGTTGTACGTGTGACATCTCTTGCAATCGTGAGCTCTCAAAGATTTCTCTGAAATATAGAGAAATAGAACATGTTATATGTTTTTTAAAGGGGTTGAATGATACCTATAACACTGTAAGAACTCAAATCCTCTTAATGGATCCCCTTCCCAACATCAATCGTGTTTTCTCCCTCATCATACAGCAAGAGAGACAAGAAACACAAGATATTGGCACTGTCAACCAGCACCAATCTGCTGAAACCAAAATTGCTGACAAAAATAACAATTATAGACTTGACCAGACCTGGAAAAACCAAGGACGTGGTGCTAGATCACGTGGTCAAGGAAGAGGAAGAGGAAGGAATCCTAACCATGGAAAACAGTGCTCCTACTACAACAAAATTAGTCATACTATGGATGAGTGCTATTCCAAGCACGGTTACCCACCTTGGTACAAGAAAATTGACAATAATCAAGACAAAAAGGGTGATTGGAATTCAGTCAATGTCTGCCAGAGCAGTTTTGGCCCAGAGAGTGTTCATTCCACTCACCAAGGCAGCACCAATGTTGCCTTCAACTCTTTAACCCCAGAACAGATGCAAAAGCTTCTCAGAATGAAAGAAAAAGTTGATGAACCTACTCATAAGGTTAACCAGATGCAGAGAAATAACACAGAAGATAAACAAGGTACATTTTCTTCAATTATTGACACTGGAGCTACTGATCATGTGACCCATGAGAAAAGGAACTTTGTCACCTTTTATAAAATTAAGCCCATTTATGTTAGACTTCCAAATAATTCTGTTATCACTACTGAACATGCAGGTACTGTCCAATTCTCTAAACATTTTGTTAGTTTTAATGGCTTATATATTCCTGAATTTTCTTTTAATGTAATTTATGTCCAAAGTCTTATAAAAGACTTAATTTACAGTCTAACTTTTTCTTCTGAGGTTTGTCAAATAAGTGAGAATTCTACATTGAAGATGATTGGGTGTGCTAATCCTTACAAAGGCCTCTATTACCTACAAGCTTTTCCAAATTCAGACCAAGATTTTGTCTCAAATTCTATTTTTTCTTATAAACATGTTGATGTGAATTTGTGGGACTATAGGTTAGGCCATCCTGTACACAAGACTATAAAAGAGATATGTGAAAATTTCCCTTATGTGCAAATGAGTCCTGATGTTGTTTGTGATACTTGCCACTATGCTAAACAACAAAAATTGCCTTTTCCTATAAGTGTTTCTTTATCCACTGAATGTTTTGAAATGCTTTACTGTGATATATGGGGTTCCCTCTCAATTTCTTCTATTCATGGCCATAAATATTTTCTTACTATAGTTGATGACTATATCAGACATACCTGGGTATTTTTAATGAACAATAAAGGGCAAGCTAGAGACCTATTGCAAAATTTTATTGTGAAAGTTAAAAATCAGTTTGATAAAATGGTTAAAACTATTAAGTCAGATAATGGACCTGAATTCAATTGTGTAAACTTGTATGATTTATATGGGATCAACCACCAAACAAGTTGTGTTGAAACTCCCGAACATAATTTTGTTGTAGAGCTCAAATATCAACACATCCTTAATGTGACCCGCAACCTTCTGTTTCAATCTAATGTGCCCAATGCCTATTGGTCCTATGCTTTCAGTCACACAATCTACCTAATAAACAGGTTACCTTTCCCCATTCTTAATAATAGAACTCCCCATGACCTTGTTTATAATATTCCTCCCACTTATTTGAATTTAAAAACTTTTGGGTGCCTATGCTTTGCTTCCACTTTTGAAAATAGTAGAAATAAGATTGATCCAAGAGCTAGAAAAGGAATTTTCCTTGGTTACAAGAGTGGTGTCAAGGGCTACATTGTTCTTGACATCAACACTAGAGAATTGTTCATAAGTAGAAATGTTGTCTTTTATGAAGACATTTTTCCTTGTAAAGACCAACAAAACAACAAAGAAGTCAATGACCAAGAAGCAGACAAAACTACTTTTCTCAATGATCTCCTAGACGGCTATAACTGTTGATCATGAGAGACTTGTTGAAATTGAAGCCAATAATCAAGGGCAGACACAGTAGGCCACCATTGACAGGGATAGCAATGACAATGCTGCTGATAGTGAAGAAAGCCATAATTGCAGGAGATCTAACAAAGTTAGAAGGGCTCCAGGGTATCTAAGTGACTATGTACATCAGGTGAATCAATTCTTATCTATGAAAAACAACCTCAAAACCCCTTATCCCATTTTTGATCTATTGTCTTGTAATTCTTTGTCAGAAAACCACTTGAAGTACATTATGGCCATCATTGCAAATACTGAACCTCACTCTTACAATGAAGCCAAAAACATGAGTGAGTGGGCAGAGGCTATGCAAAGAGAGATCAAAGCGTTATAGGAAAATAATACCTGGTTTTTAACACAACTACCTCCAGGAAAAACCCCCATTGGTTGTAGATGGGTATACAAGACTAAATACAAGGCTGATGGCACTATAGAAAGATATAAGGCTCGCTTAGTAGTAAAAGGCTATACCCAACAAGAAGGGATAGACTATTTGGACACCTTTTCCCCTGTTGCCAAGCTAACTACTGTTAGATTACTCATTGCTCTTGCAGCCTCAAATAAATGGTTTCTACATCAACTTGATGTGGATAATGCCTTCCTACATGGAGATCTAAATGAAGAAGTTTACATGGAGCCACCACCTAGTCTTAACATCCATAAAAAGGGTCAGGTTTGTAGACTTAGTAAGTATCTATATGGTTTAAAATAGGCCAGCTGGTTTGAAAAATTATCCACCTTTCTCACTTCTGTCAACTATATTCAATCAAAATCTGACCACTCACTTTTTATCAAAAGGACACCTACAGATTTCACAGCCTTTCTTGTCTATGTAGATGACATTATATTGGCAGGAAATTCCATGACAGAAATCAATCACATAAAGGGTCTTTTGCATAACAAATTACAAATAAAGAATCTGGGGGAACTTCAATACTTCCTAGGCTTGGAGGTGGCCAGATCTAAGAAAGGAAATCATTTGTGTAAGAGGAAATATGCTCTAGACATCCTTGAGGAAATATGAATGTTAGGATGCAAACCATGTTCTACCCCATTTTTGAGTGATACAAGCTCACTATACAAAATGGAAAGCCAGTTGGACGATCCTAGCTCCTATCGAAGACTGATAGGGAAGTTGCTTTATCTTACCAACACTAAACCTGATTTGAGTTTTTCTATTAATTTATTAAGTCAATTTATGCAATCTCCCACTAACTATCATTATCGGGCTATAAAACATGTTCCTAGGTACATAAAATCTAAGCCTTCAGAGGGATTATTCTTTGCAGCCGATTCTCCAATGCACTTAAAAGCCTTTAGTGACTCAGATTGGGCAACATGTCCCAATACTAAAAGGTCTACTACAGGTTTTTGTCTTTTCCTTGGTTCATCACTCATCTCATGGAAATCCAAGAAGCAAAGCATTGTTTCCAAATCTTCTACCAAAGCAGAATATCGTGCTCTTGCAGCCACTGTATGCGAAATACAGTGGATTCACTATCTTCTTCAAGTTCAAGAAGCTGGAACTCCTGCTGTCTACTGCGACAGCAAGTCAGCAAGACACATAGCTCATAACCAGAGCTTTCACGAAAGGACAAAACACATAGAACTCGACTGCCATGTTGTTCGAGAGAAGATACAAGTTAATCTTCTACGTCTCCTTCCAGTTCGTTCTAATGAACAGTTAGCTGACATCTTTACGAAGTTTCCTCATCATGTTCGGTTTCGATCCATCGTTCCCAAGCTTGGATTAGTGAGCATTCACCATCCAGCTTGAGGGGAGGCTATTCGGACTAAATAATTGGTTTATTTAGTTAGGTTTTTCTATTTTCCGCTTTTCCCATGAACTGTATAAATAAAGTTCCCCTTTTTCATTTCAGAATGTAACACAAAACAATACTTTATAACAGAATAATAAAGCTTGAGTTTTGTCTCTTACCTTTACTGAAGACCTTGCTTCGATTTGCTTCATGCTCCTTCTCTCAAGCTTCCAGAAGGCGCCTTTTACTTTCTCTTTCTTTGTTGTCAAAGACTGCCTCGAGACAGTAGCTTTCACATGAGATATTTTTATCTCTCATAGGCCGTGCGTTTTGGGCCTGGGTTATAAGGCTTTCGACCTTATCTTAATAATACTGTACAAAATATTTAGAATATATTCAAACAAACTTACTTCTTAAATTTTAACTAGAAATATTTTATTGAAACTCTTTCTTAGAAGCATATCCTTAATCCAAGTCCATAACTCATGGATTAAGCTCATAAACATCAATTATAAGCCATAAGCTAGGCTTATTGGCCATGCATTGACTCTGAACTCTTAGTAATTCTCCTAATTAATATGTCTAGTTGAATTATTCACTCTAGATATTAAAAAAACAATACATAAAAAGAGTATCAAACTTTAATTACCTATAACATAGTGCTAAACATATACATATAGTATGCATATTACTCGCTAATTTTAGGATAAAATATGATAAAATCTGAACCCAACTTTTTAATTTTCTATTTACACTCATCAAAGCACATCTTGGGTTTATAGCGAAGATCCTCCGTAATCTTCACCAGATCTTTTAAAATTTTTAAGAAATTTGACACGTCTGATCAAAGCTAGAAATGAAGTGACAACAATTGAATTATGATAAATAATTTTAAGATTTTTTTAAAGAAATTTGACTGGGCTATCATTGTTCGTTACTGCTTGCTACTTGATTCAACAAGAAAATGATATCAATTAGAATGTCTCTGGTCGCTATCGAATCCCCACTTTATGAATTATTATAAAGTAAATTGGGCAATCATGCTGGGTTTGGGTGCAAGAATGATTGGTAAAACTTTTTATTTTTCCTGCTATGTTATTAGTGCAAATGATAAGTAATTTTTAATTAGGTTTTGCTTATATGTTGTAAAATATATTTATGTCATCCTTTTTTTCTCTTGCTTTCAAAGGTTTCTCTAAAATGAAAATTTGCCCAAAGCCACGTGGTTTTGCTCATGGACCATTGTGAGACCCTAAATAATTAAACTCTGAAATACATGTCAAATCAGAATTTAATTCCTTTTTACCCACTCTGCCGTGCCTTGAAAGACACGCCCATCATTTCTCAGGGCATTAAAAACGCACCAATCACCACATGCACACACGCCACCTGTCGCGGGAGAAGCTTCTAGTTTAGAGTTTGGTGTACAGGTGTCGGCTTGGGAGACGTTCGTTCAAATGAACGTGAGTTTAACAAAACTGGATTTTTGGAAACTCTCTCTCTCATGCATCACTCACCTTCTTCCTCATGAAACTCAACCCTTCATCTTCTCCAACTTCTCTCTAGAAACTCCCAAACTTCTCTCTACTGTAACTCACCAAGCCTTCTCCGAATTCCATTTCAGAACCGTAGGAACGTTCGTCCAGCTGTGATCTTCCTTTTGGACCGAACAGAATTGGAATCTAAGCTGGTAAGTTCCTTTCTCTAGTAGTTGTCCATTAGGGTTTCATGCGAAACCATACTCTCGGTTCATGCATGGACTGTATCTGAGTAATCTCTGATTTTGGTGTTTAGATCAAGTGAAAATGTTTAGTGAAACTGAGGGTAGAACGCTGTAAGAGACAAACCCAACCTTTGCATTAGAACGAACACTGCTATCCAGGTAAGGGAAGCTTATAAATTTAATTTATACTTGTATGAATCATGAACGTATGATATGAACTGTATGTATGAAAATTATGTTGATTTAGTATGCATGATTGAGCGTTGTTGAACTGAATGAATAGAGTATATGTTGGCTGTGATGTATGAGCATGTTTGATATGTATGAATATGAATGATTAATGTGAATTGTATAAAGTCTGGAAATTTATGTTGATATGAAATTGTAAAGTATGAATTATATGAGAAATATTGAGTTAAGATAGTTGGAAAAATTCTGGATATGATAATTTTTACTATGATAAATTACGTTCGTAAATCTTACGGTCTTATACCGTTCGGTTTCCCTGTAAAAGACTTAGAGTAGAATTCTTTCATTTGGGAAGAGTTCGGTTTGAGAACGAGCGTTTTCATTGAATTACTATGTTGAGCGTTCGGCTCAGCATAGAGTGGTCGTACGTCTTAAATTAAATAATACTGAATTAAATATCGTTCGGTCTTATACCGGACGTTCGTTCTAAATATCGTTCGGTCTTATACCGGACGTTCGTCATAATCGGGGCTCGGTCACATACCAAGCGCTCATAATATTGAATAACCACTTGGATAAAATAGCGTTCGTTCAAGTATTAAAATATTCATCTTCTTACGTTCGTTTAAATACTAGAATCAGTATTCCATATGCAAACTTCTGTAAAGAAAATTTCTAAGTGTTATTGACCATCCTTCTTATATTAAATCTGATCCAAGATCTTTATTATGAAATTTTTCTAAGTAACAGTACACTTTCAATTGAGTTAGTTCATTCAACTGACCAAATAGATAGTCACGTTCGTCCATCCAGTGCCTTATTTGGACGTTCGTCCTAATCCTTCAAAGGACGTAACATTCGTCTTTTTATGCTCTTAAATCTAAAGATGTAAAAGATGATGAATTATGATAATTTAAAGTGTGAACACCATATGGAGCGATATTATGATATTGGATTTTGGACGAGCGTTCCAGGGTGGAACGTCTCATGTATGTTAAATATTGGATTGGTAAAGTATGACTGTGGCCATTGCTAATGCTGGCTTGGTCCATCCTGATATTCCGTGATACTCATCTTCAAGTAGAGGAGAGTAGTCATGTGTGGGAATGGCAGGAGGTCCTTAGTCCATAAGTTAACATGGGCGACGTAAGAACGGACTAACCTCGAGTGGCAGCTGTTGAGCGTATCCCAGTTACTACACCACTCGGGTGCAAGGACGCCTGTAGCTACACAGTCATACAGTCTGGACGGTCGGTCTAGTATATTTATATTTCTATGTTAATTTACATGCTGATTTTGAATTATAATGTTTGAATGTATATGTTGAATGTATGAATTAAATATTATAAGCTTACCCTTTCGTTTTTCCTTGTGTTGTCCATCGTATATGTATGTTCGTCCTGTCTTGCAATGATCATCCGTGTGGATGTGAGCAGAAGGGGAGGCTACCTTAGAGGAGGTGATCCAAGAAGACAACTTAGTCGAAGTTGAAGTGAAAGCGGAGCAGTAGGACGTCCGCCTTTACTTTTAGTTAGTTGTTCGCTTTTGAAATGGACGTTCGATTATTTATTTTGTAAAACCGATCGTCCTAATATTTTGTTTATGTGCACTTAACCGTTCGTTCTAGACTTCCTCTGTATACGCTTTATGCGCGTTACTTTTGTATTGAAGTCGTTCGGCTCTGGAACTTCATTTTCGTATATAAAGACTGCATTGTTTACTGTTAATTGTAATTAATTCTGATTTATGGTAATTACTGTATTTTGGGATGTTACATTAGTGGTATCAGAGCAGTTTTGTTCCTTAAGGAACACTGTAGGTTATGAGCATACTATGTTTGTGTTGTGTACTCAATATTCGTTTGATGAGTGTATCAAACTGTCCGAATTTAACTAATGATTATTTTCTCTGTTTATCAGAGAGAACAAATGGCACCAAGATCACATCCTCAGCCTGCCGAGCGTGATGCGTCTGATCACATCAGACTACTGGAATCCGTAATAGAGGCGATTCAACAGCAGAACGCTGCTTTGATACAGCAAAACACGGTCGCCTTGCAGAGTTTGGAGGCTGCGAGGGCACACTCTGAAGCTACCCAAAGACAGCTGATGGAGATCAGAGAAGTCACTAGGAATAATACTAGCCGAAGGATGAATCCTTGCGTTCGTCCAGTATTGCCATCTATTTCTAGGGGGTCTCAGTCACAATCTTTGGGGACGGACGGTTGGTCTGGGCAGAAAAAGACCGTGAAATGTTTCAAGTGTGGAGGACCACACTTCCGATCGTTGTGTCCTCAACTGGTGGAATCGAAATATTGCCTTCAATGTGGGGGACGCGGACATGTCAAGAACGAGTGCAGCATGGGAGGACGAACAGGGTTAGGTCCACCAAATGCTGGAAGAGGTCAACCAGGAAGAGGTGGCCGAGCACAAGTGGGATGAGTCTATGTCTTAACGAACGCTGAAGCAACGAGCTCAGGTACGATCATCACCTGCACTTTCTTGCGATATGAACTGCCCTACTGTACACTATTTTATTTATTGTGATAAGGAAGCGGTTCGGTCTGATAATGTAAATGTCAGCAATTGGATTAGTTTTAATATCCGGCTGTGAGATAGATGCTTATTATTATATTAGTGAGAGTGTAATTTTCTAGAATTGATTAACTTAGGAGAATACTTCAAGAGAATGGTGTGTCGACGTTCAGTTTCTTTTAAGTTAGACCGTTCGTTAGCAATAAGGTAACCGAACAATAATAAATGCTTGGATTGGTGAGTCTTCCTGAAGCGGCGTCACGGCCATCTACTCAGAGAAAAATTTGAGTCTCTTTCACACTTATGCTAGGTGTTAGATTAACATCAGTAACTTTTTACAAAGTAGCTTTTGCAGAGTGGATGGAACCCAAGGATCAGTTAAGTGAGTGGAACGTTTCGTTATGTAGTACGCACGTTTTACTAGCATACAAGAAGGATGAATCAGAATGAAGCATTTGAGAGCATTGCTAGGAGTGTTAAGGATAAGAAGAGTTGTGTGTAGAATTGTTCGAAGTGTGAAGTACTGGATGAGCAAAGTGCAAATACTAGAGCGTGTGTAAGCAGTGATAAACCGAGAGTTGGGTTAGTTCAGAGATTCAGGCACTTAACATTATAAGTGATGATACGAACGTTATTAGGAGCCTCGGTTGGAAGTATAAAGTGAGCGTTCGGTAGAACCGATCGAAAGTGAATAATGAACAGATTTTAAGTACGAATGGGCGGTGTTTTGAAAATTCAGATAAAAGAATTTTATCCTTTATAGTGAATTGGAAGATGGATTTTTGCTAGGTCATCACGATCAATTTAGTAGCGGGATTTATAAGCAGAAGTAGCTAGGTTTATGTGTTATAGTGTAACATGTCAAAATGTAAAGGTAGAACTTCTGAGATCGCACGACAACAAGATAGGGTTACCTAGAACTTAAGCCAATTGCCTTATCGATCGGTCATAAGGTCGAGGTACTATTAGAGTTACTGAGGGTAGACTGACTAAGAAATTTTGCTTTATGATCATCGGTTTGAGAACTTAACGATAATGATGGGTTTAACTCCACAGTAGGTAAGTAAATTGATTTCTTAGAATACAAACTGGTAGCAATTCTGGTAGAAATTTTCAATTCATCTCTAGGTTTCGTGCAAACCATTGAAGAGTAAAATGGGCATCCGGTTGAAGACTTACTCAGTTATCATTCTGAAGGAATGGCTCGACGAGTAGATCGATTCTGACGTTCGCATATTTGTACGGACGTCTGCTTTGAATCAATTAGGGGTCAGATGAAGTCTCGTTTTCTCCAAATGATCAAGAAAATCAGTTCTCTGCCTAAACCTAATACATTTGATACTCTTTTTCAATCACTCGGGAATTTACCTATACTCAATCTTCAAACAGTAACTGTTAGTTAGAATAAAACTTTTAAATTTTATTCATTTGTTTCTGGTGATTAATCGTTCGGTTTTCGTTTGATCATTTGTGGCCAAACATTTTAGCGTTCGGCTATGAACGAACGTTCGAGTCCTTTGACTGCTCGGTTTCGTTCGTCTTTAACGTTCGTCATTTATGCCCTTTACTTGGATTTGCTATATATATATATATATATATATATATATATATATATATATATATATATATATACTTGTCTTGGTTGTCGATAATCAATTTATTTCGGGATATTCAGATTAATCTTTCATGTTTTCTCTCCTCTGTTGCTTCTGTTTATCCGTCTCACACTCTAATCCAATAGTAAAATACTTCAATATTAATTCTTTTCCTCTTGGAAAACTTGTGACTCTTCCTAATAATAATTTCTCTCGTTCGGTATTATGTTACCGATCGGTTAACCTTTCAAAGCCAATGTCTCTTTATTTAAAAGTCATCTACTGGTTCCTTATTTCAGGGTTCTCCTGTAATTTACTATCTTCTCGTAAACATTTAATCATTACCCAAACATAACCGTTCGTTATAGTTGAAACCAGTCAACATTAATGAATTGTTAAAAACGTGCGTGTGGGACGAAGCCGCTTGTCCTAGGAAGATGCTGCCGAAGGTTCTTGGATTGTAGACGCATTGGGACGGTAGCTTATGAAGATATCATTGCCTTCTCAATTAGCTAATCATCATTTAGTTTCTACGCATCACCACTCTTGAAGTATATTGGAGACTCGTCTAATGTGCTAGAGCTAGAAGATGTTCATATTTAGGGATACCGAATTGTATAGATCCAACCAGTACGTATGGGAGATACCCCAACCAAGTGTTTCTAAAGAAAATCCATCAGATGGGTGAGAGTGGTCTGGAACGAGAAGAATGACGACATTACGAGAGAAGTTGAAGATTTGCAAGGAGAGACAAAGTATTCCCGTATAACCTTTAGTATCCCTTGATTTTCGAGGACGTGCGTCCTAGATCACTTGGGCGCATGGGATGAAGTACTGCCGTTAGTGGAATTCACGTACAACAATAGCTTTCAGGCTAGCATTGGAATGGCGCCGTTTGAAGCTCTCTATGGGAGGAAATGCCGAACACCACTTTGCTGGTTCCAAGATGGAGAGAACGTGCTGACTAGACCTGAGCTCATCCAGCAAACGACCAAGAAAGTTAAGTTGATCCAAGATAGATTGAAGACGTCCCTGAGCAGACAGAAGTCCTATGCAGATAGACGAAGAAGACCTTTGGAGTTTGCTGCAGGAGACCATGTTTTCCTTAGACTCAACCCAATCACTGGAGTAGGCCGAGTCATTCGTCCAAAGAAACTATCACCCAAGTTCATAGGACCTACCAGATTTTAAGGAAGATCGGACCAGTAGCTTATGAACTTGCCTTGCCTCCTCAATTGTCAAACCTTCATCCTGTCTTCCACGTTTCCCAACTCCGGAGGTACATAGCTAATCCTTCTCATGTGTTGGAGTTGGAAGACGTCCAATTGCGCCCAGACCGAACGCTAGAGTTACAACCAGTACGTGTAGAAGACAGCCGCACCAAGCTACACAAAGGGAAGAACGTTCGTTTAGTGAAGGTGGTGTGGGACGCTAAAACTGGAGATTCAACGTGGGAAGTGGAGGATGCTATGAGGGACTTGTATCCTCACTTATTTACGGGTAAGTTCTAAATTAATAAGTTCTAAATTTTCGAGGACGAAAATTTTTGTAGTTAGGGAGAATGTGAGACCCTAAATAATTAAACTCTGAAATACATGTCAAATCAGAATTTAATTCCTTTTTATCCACTCTGCCGTGCCTTGAAAGACACGCCCATCATTTCTCAGGGCATTAAAAACGCACCAATCACCACATGCATACACGCCACCTGTCGCGGGAGAAGCTTCTAGTTTAGAGTTTGGTGTACAGGTGTCGGCTTGGGAGACGTTCGTTCAAATGAACGTGAGTTTAACAAAACTGGATTTTTGGAAACTCTCTCTCTCCTGCATCACTCACCTTCTTCCTCACGAAACTCAACCCTTCATCTTCTCCAACTTCTCTCTAGAAACTCCCAAACTTCTCTCTACTGTAACTCACCAAGCCTTCTCCGAATTCCATTTCAGAACCGTAGGAACGTTCGTCCAGCTGTGATCTTCCTTTTGGACCGAACAGAATTGGAATCTAAGCTGGTAAGTTCCTTTCTCTAGTAGTTGTCCATTAGGGTTTCATGTGAAACCATACTCTCGGTTCATGCATGGACTGTATCTGAGTAATCTCTGATTTTGGTGTTTAGATCAAGTGAAAATGTTTAGTGAAACTGAGGGTAGAACGCTGTAAGAGACAAACCCAACCTTTGCATTAGAACGAACACTGCTATCCAGGTAAGGGAAGCTTATAAATTTAATTTATACTTGTATGAATCATGAACGTATGATATGAACTGTATGTATGAAAATTATGTTGATTTAGTATGCATGATTGAGCGTTGTTGAACGGAATGAATAGAGTATATGTTGGCTGTGATGTATGAGCATGTTTGATATGTATGAATATGAATGATTAATGTGAATTGTATAAAGTCTGGAAATTTATGTTGATATGAAATTGTAAAGTATGAATTATATGAGAAATATTGAGTTAAGATAGTTGGAAAAATTGGATATGATAATTTTTACTATGATAAATTACGTTCGTAAATCTTACGGTCTTATACCGTTCGGTTTCCCTGAAAAAGACTTAGAGTATAATTCTTTCATTTGGGAAGAGTTCGGTTTGAGAACGAGCGTTTTCATTGAATTACTATGTTGAGCGTTCGGCTCAGCATAGAGTGGTCGTACGTCTTAAATTAAATAATACTGAATTAAATATCGTTCAGTCTTATACCGGACGTTCGTTCTAAATATCGTTCGGTCTTATACCGGACGTTCGTCCTAAATATCGTTCGGTCTCATATCGAACGATCGTGCTAAAGAGCGCTCGGTCTTATACCAAGCGTTTGTCATAATTGATGCTCGGTCTTATACCAAGCGTTCGTCATAATTGATGCTCGGTCTTATACCAAGCGTTCGTCATAATTGATGCTCGGTCATCTACTTAGCGTTCGTCATAATCGGGGCTCGGTCACATACCAAGCGCTCATAATATTGAATAACCACTTGGATAAAATAGGGTTCGTTCAAGTATTAAAATATTCATCTTCTTACGTTCGTTTAAATACTAGAATCAGTATTCCATATGCAAACTTCTTTAAAGAAAATTTCTAAGTGTTATTGACCATCCTTCTTATATTAAATCTGATCCAAGATCTTTATTATGAAATTTTTCTAAGTAACAGTACACTTTCAATTGAGTTAGTTCATTCAATTGACCAAATAGATAGTCACGTTCGTCCATCCAGTGCCTTATTTGGACGTTCGTCCTAATCCTTCAAAGGACGTAACGTTCGTCTTTTTATGCTCTTAAATCTAAAGATGTAAATGATGATGAATTATGATAATTTAAAGTGTGAACACCATATGGAGCGATATTATGATATTGGATTTTGGACGAGCGTTCCAGGGTGGAACGTCTCATGTATGTTAAATATTGGATTGGTAAAGTATGACTGTGGCCATTGCTAATGTTGGCTTGGTCCATCTTGATATTCCGTGATACTCAGCTTCAAGTAGAGGAGAGTAGTCATGTGTGGGAATGGCAGGAGGTCCTTAGTCCATAAGTTAACATGGGCGACGTAAGAACGGACTAACCTCGAGTGGCAGCTGTTGAGCGTATCCCAGTTACTACACCACTCGGGTGCAAGGACGCTTGTAGCTACACAGTCATACAGTCCGGACGGTCGGTCTAGTATATTTATATTTCTATGTTAATTTACATGCTGATTTTGAATTATAATGTTTGAATGTATATGTTGAATGTATGAATTAAATATTATAAGCTTACCCTTTCGCTTTTCCTTGTGTTGTCCATCGTATATGTACGTTCGTCCTGTCTTGCAATGATCATCCATGTGGATGTGAGCAGAAGGCGAGGCTACCTTAGAGGAGGTGATCCAAGAAGACAACTTAGTCGAAGTTGAAGTGAAAGCGGAGCAGTAGGACGTCCGCCTTTACTTTTAGTTAGTTGTTCGCTTTTGAAATGGACGTTCGGTTATTTATTTTGTAAAACCGATCGTCCTAATATTTTGTTTATGTGCACTTAACCGTTCGTTCTAGACTTCCTCTGTATACGCTTTATGCGCGTTACTTTTGTATTGAAGCCGTTCGGCTCTGGAACTTCATTTTCGTATATAAAGACTGCATTATTTACTGTTAATTGTAATTAATTCTGATTTATGGTAATTACTGTATTTTGGGATGTTACAACCATGGTTATGATCCATTAAAACAATTGAGGTGTAACATGAAATATAAAGAAACACATTGCCAACCTAATGTAAGAATCAATCACACTATTATTATGAATTATAAATGATAAAGTTAAGTAACATATTAAAAAAAAATTTAATAACTTATTTTGTCCCCAGTTTCGCTCACGTATGTCAAATTAGTCCATCTTTTAAAAAAAGTGTCAATTGCGTCCCTACTTTATAAAATTTACCTCAATGAAGTCTCTTCCATTAAATACGTACAAACGACGTTAAAGTTTTTTTTCTCTCTTCTACTTTTTTGTACAATGCAGGTTTTTGTTAGGTTTTTCTCTCTCTTCTACTTTTATTCTACTTTAAGAAAATACTTTTATTTAATTATTATTTTTATAGTATATTTTTTTAAATTGCGAAAAATTGATTAAAAATAAATCTATACTGTGTCCCGGCATTAAGCACAGATTGAAGCAACCTCAGAGCACTCCAAGTGATAAACACAGTCAACATCTTCACTTGCACATCCCTTCTCTCCAAGGCCTGCCAGGGATAATTCGTACCCTCCCAAGAGACAATAATCGTTGCTTGAAAGAAAAAAATCAGCATCACCTAAAGCCTATCAAAACACTTGTAAACATTCCAAAACGACCTCTGCTCCACAAAACCAGTCTTGCCTACGCGCTTCCCTTTCGGAGTAGTCTCGAAGAAGTTACTCTCAAAATTCAAAGGCCACCCCAGCCTCTTCAAACACCTCCTACTCTAAAAATACTCATTAATGTCATCATAATTTCTCCATGCAGAGTGTCGAGCCTTTCCATTTCTGTTACTATCAACTTCAACTTTAATAGTATTATAAATTGGCATAATTACAGACTTCAAGAACCCTAATTCACTAGAAACCGTAGGCATAAAAGGACGAGTAGTATCAGGATCAATGTGTTCATCGATAACATGATTAACTTCCTTCGCCATGAAATTGTAAATATAACATATGCACTCAGAAGTGAAACGAAGGTTACCGGCCTCTCCCCAAACCAGAAGGTACAACGCAATGTACACCAACTCGCGGCGGAGATCGGTCGAGTCGCGATGGCCGAGGAACGAGCACCACGAAGAGTAGTTGTGTAGCAGTTTCTTCCGAAAGCACTGCAGCACGCCTGCGTATTCTAATCACTTGGTAACCTAGGTGATCTGTATTAAACCCACCTAATTTTCTCTAAAAGTTTTCCATAATTCTTCGAGAACTTAAAATAAGGGTCAGACCCACTTTAATTTTTCCCTCCACTTCCCATCTTCCTTTCCTTCTCTATACCATATTCAAACAATAAAAGGTGACAATCTTGACAAATTTTCTTTTACAAAACTAGCCATCAAAATAAAGGGTTAAAATCTGGAAAGTAAACCAAAATTACCACCTGACGATGAACTTTTGCTGCTCGACGAACTGAATTATATATTGGTTTCTGCAGGCGCTCCAGTTCTCTCTTCTCCTCTGATGTAGTTCTCCATAGGTTACTGGTAAAAAGATTCTAACATTACAAAGAAAATTTACATAGAATATTTAAAAAAGGATGAGAGTCAAACTGCTGTCGGTGTGATTCACTCACATGTCACTTGCGACAATTAACTAAACTTTCGAAAGTAGGCTTCTTTCATTCATTTGGTTTATTTCAGATTTGAGGGGGAGTCTCAATAGATTTGATAAGGATTTATGGTTGAGCTAATGAAAATTATTGTTTTATAATACTCCAAGATTAAAAAAACAAAAAAACTACTTTTAGCTCTTTTTTCAAATCCTACCAAAACACCATATATGGGACCATAATCTTGGTGTGAAATCCTATTTCCAGTCAAAGCAGTCAGAGGTGAAATGTAGTTTGGAAAAGCCATATAAAAAATCAGTATGGCAGGTCACTGCAGCTACTGTGTTAAATACAATATCTGCATACTTTCAAAAAATGAAAACTTGTAAACCCAACCATAATTAGGGTTAGAGATGTTTTTGGCTAGTTCTATAATACCAAATTTTGGTAACTGTTGTTCTTATTTAAAAGTGAAATCTTTTTTTGTTTGTTACTAAACATTGATCTGTTAGGTCTGGACTTTTTACATGTCAAATGGAATGCTAGCAGAAATTTCTTCGGCCAAAAACTTCTGTTGAATAAAATGACACAAGATCTCTCTATGTTTTGTTCACTTATGAAGCACTAGGTTAGTAGCCATGTGACGAGCTGCCTGGTTATCACAATATAACTTCATCAGTTGAATATCACAAAATCTAAACTATTGAAAAAGTTGTTTAATCCATATCAATTTACACGTGACTGTGGCCATAACTCTAAACTTCCTTTCTCACTACAAAAGTAACAGCCATATTCAACCATTTTCTCTGGATTTGGATCCATAGAATTGTCAATGACATGTGGTCAGTCATGCTTGTTTTCTCCAAAATTACTAGAGAACTGCCTTTGACTTGTTTCTATCGGTGAGTATTTCAAGCAATCAATATGCTTTGTTTGAAGGCCAATAAATAAATTATGTTTCAACAGGAAAATTATGGTAGCATCATTCCTTGTAATGACTACATCCAAGGTTGTTAAACTCGAGAGTTTATGTAAACTCGTGAGAGTTCAGTAAACTCGAATCGTAAACTCATAAGATTTACTTTACATGAAAAAAATCTAAATTCATAAAAATCTTTTTCATAGAAATATTGTTAGTGTAAAACATAAATTAATATGTTAAAGTCTCTATGTCTAATCCTCTAATAATGATATCATTATCTCCATCATTTTCTCGAAACGTTGAAGATGTACTTGGATTAACTTCTACCTAGTTTGATGGGTTTCCAAACATAGTAAGATAAACTTCTTCACTACAAACACAAAAAATAAAATGTCGAACAACTTAAAATATTGTCTCAGCAAGGGTTGTTCAACAGTGCAGTGTGTATCATTTTATTTTTCAAAAATAAAATGAATGGTGTGGTGCTATAAAATGAAACCCATTAATATTGTGCTGTAAAATGCTTTGGTAATAACACATGAAATCAATTTAAACATCACCAACGGTATAGGTGGCAGAGGGTTTACACTTACGCAACCCGTGAGTTCGAAGACGAGATTGACAGCCAGATCAACGGCAAATTGACGCAATGGCAAGATCAACAGCGATGGCAAGATTGACGGCGATGACACGAACGAAGGCGAGATCAAACGACGACAAGGAAGGCGTGACGGAGGCCGAGATCGACGACGAACGACGGCGCGACAAAGGCAAGATCATACGATGAGATTGACAGCGAGAGCGCGAGAAAGGAGATGAATAGTGAGAACGAAAGCAGTGAGTGAATCAGTTCAACGAAAGCTCTAAAAACCTAATCTGGTGAGCCCTAAAAAGTTTGCAAACGAGAATAGACTCTGCCTAACCAACAAATCCAAGAGGTTGTTTCATATAGATTTCTCACCAAATCACCAAGAAGAAAGACATTTTAATGTCTAGCTAATGGAAGGACCAATGGTTAATAGCAATCATAACAAGAAAAAGACAAATTATAGTGATTTTTACAACCGGAGAAAAAGCATCACCATAATCAAGACCATATATTTAGGTATCCCCACAATCAACCTTACCATTTTGCCCAACTTTGATATAAAGTTCCATTTGGGAAAACAAAAAGACAAAATGAGGTACTTTAGATTCAAATGAGGAGGAAGGTATTCTATTAATAAGAAAACATGCAATGATAATAGCATTTTTGTAGGGAGGACAACTAGGACTAAAATGCATTTAATGATAATATGTACGTAGGTATATGAAAAAAGGATGAAAGATGGAAGTTGCTTTTAGTGACTAATTTTCATTCAACATTGAAGGACCAAATTGAAAAAACATACACTTCCAAGGACAGGAAAGATCATTCAGCCCGTTTTTTAACTTCCATAGATTTAGATGACCCAAGCAATCATGAAGCAACTTCGTAGGCAATGATGCAAAACAAGACAAACATTTGTTTCAATGATAGAGTCCTAGACATTCATGTCTTGTGCCAATCAATCAACTCATAACAAGTTCCTCTATAATAAAATAATGCTCATAGCGATGACATTGAACAATTCAATGATTTGGTTAGTTGACTAAGGAAGATTAATTGAAAGGACAAATAGGGACAAAATGAACAAACTTCAACTTTAAGGAAGGAGAAAGACAAATTGAACAAATTCACCTGAAAGCAACTTTAGAGCCATTTGCAAAAGGCAACCAAATGAAGAAATTTTGGAGAAGATAATGAGGTGAATAAAGAAAAATAATAGAGAAGTAATCAAAAGCACGAAAATCAATTATATGTGGACCTTGACAATCAATAGATTGAGAAAAGTGGGTTGTTCCAAAGATGGTTAGGCTTTGCAATTGGATTTCAGTAATAGGTACACATCTTCAAAAAGCTTGTGCTCAAATTTGCTTACATGCCATGGATACATTGGCTAACCATGCAAGGAATAACACATTTCTTGAGTGTGTCCCATCACCTTACAATAAGAACACCAAGTTCAACCACTTCTCTCACCACATCCACCTCGACTTCCATGTCATCCTCTTCCATGACTTGACACCATGGAAGAGAGATCAACTTGATTGTGTCCCATCACCTTACAACAAGAACAATGAGTTCAACCACTTCTCTTACCACGTCCACCTCAACTTCCATGTCCTCCTCTTCCATGACTTGACACCATGGAAGAGAAACCAACAGATTCGACCAAATTTTCATTCCTTTTAAGAGTACCAACACAAAGTTGAGTAATTAAGGAAATGTATCTTCTTTATTCCTTCCAATGAGTCAGTATCAAGGAACATATTCAACTCTTCCACAGCTGTGTGGGCTTGGGCAACAAAGGATATCATGTCAAGGTCAATTGTTTTAGAGATGCCAACTTATATATACATGCAGATCTATATACTAACACTAACTCTATGTTACCAAGTACACGACTGGTTCAGCCTAGCTTTAGAAAGATAGAGCGGCACAAGATGCTATTAGCTCTTGCTACTAAAATAAATATATCCAACAAAAGTTCTGCTCAAGCTGCTATAGTGTTGTGCATTCCTGTTTTGTTATTTTCAAGACTTTGGGAGGAGTATAGGTAGTCAACAAAATAAGCATCTACATAATACCATGTTAAAATGATGTCAATTTTTATATTGCAAAACTTAGATACTTTCTGTTTCAAATGTGGTTAATTAACAACAAAAGAAAAACTTTAGCCAGACAATATTCTTCCTCTGTTTTTTTTTTCCTTTTCAAAGTAGCAACACGTCAAACAAAAAAGAAAAAACAATGGTAACAGAGTTCATTTTACTCATAAATTCAAATCAATTTTATTCATCATCAACTTACTCATCTTTGTATTGCTGAATTTCACCTTCAGGGAAATCTCCAGATGGAAATAGGTCAATAACAGAAATTAATGGTGGATCAGTTTGTTCTAAGAGTTCTTTCTTTTTCCTGATCATCCAAAACAAATCAGAAATTCAGAAAAATTTCACCATCATGAGAACAAAGCATTAATGACAGAATTCAAGTCCTCACTTGCTTCTAATTTTCTTCTTTTTCTTCTTTGAAACTTCTGTCAAAAGAGAAAATGATTCAACATTAACAACAACACCATAAAATATATCAGATATAATATAATCCAAAAGTAAAGCATCACCAAGACGGTTTAGGTTCCTCAATGATATGATTGAGTTGGATGATATGGAACCTATGTTTTCATGTGTTGTTGATCATGAAATCATGATCTTTCAAGGTGACATATTGTTTCTGTTGTAACAATATGTGTGACAGCATCAAATTCAATCAAGTTAATTCGCTTGAAAACTCATTTGTGGAAATCAAGTCGCTCATGAGTTTAAAGACAAGTGTATACAAGAATGGTATTCACATCGATTTAATAGTATATGTAGTTTACATTTCATTTAGGTATTTGTTTTTCAAATTCTTTCAATCAAATTCTGAGTATAAGCTGTTTGAATAAAAAAAAACTTAGTTTACACATGTTTGTGAGCTTTCTTGAGGCGTATTTTTTTTTATGACACAATATTTTAGTTGGACCACGAAAAATAAGTTACAGAAGCATTAAAATAACTGTATTTTACATTTTCTGTGTCGTACAAGTGTACATCACAATAACAATGCAACCATTAAAAAACAAATCCTCTAATTGTAATTTGAGAAAAAATGGTATATTTAATAAAAGGAATTACAACCGATTAGAATATATGTGAAATAAATCCTGCTGTATGAGACAAATGTATTCATTTCTTACATGCAAAAGAATTTTTTTAATGTTGAACTTTAAAAGATTTGGCATAAATAAACTGAGTTACTGAGAAAATAAATGAAATATGGATTCATATCTTACAACACTCAGACTATAAACATGTAATGTGGCAATTAAATAATTTAAATTAGGTGATTCATTTTGCATAATTACTACCTTTACTGTCATCTCCTTCTTTTGGAGACAATGGAGGAAGGTCACCAACTCTTTCTACCAGACTTTGAAGCTCTGAGGCTCCATTTTCTTCTTGCAAGTTGTTCAATTGAGAATTTTCCTCCGCCATGAAAGAAAAGTTGCATGCTCAATAAACTTAAGGTTTATTCCTTTTCGATATCCCTATTTATGTACGAATGTCTCAATTGGGTCCTCGTTTTTTAAAGTGTATCAAAATGGTCCTTAATTTTGAAAATTAATATCAATTGAGTCCTTTCCGTTAAGTTGGGTGGACGGCGTTAAAAAAATTGATGAGTGGATGCTGAGATGACAAACGGACGCTCGTCCACCAGCGAACCAACGCTCGTCCATCAGCGAACGAACGCTCGTCGACCACCGAACGAACGGTCGTCCAGTGTGGAACGAACGGTCGTCCAGCAGTAAGAGGTCGACGAGCGTTCGTTCTCTGGTGGACGAGCGTTCGTTCTCTGGTGGACGAGCGTTCGTTCGCTGGTGGACGAGCGTTCGTTCGACATCTCAGCATCCACTTATCAATTTTTTTAACGCTGTCCACCCAACTTAACGGAAAGGACTCAATTGATATCAATTTTCAAAATTAAGGACCATTTTGATACACTTTAAAAAACGAGAACCCAATTGAGACATTCGTACATAAATAGGGATGTCGAAAAGGATTAAACCTAAAATTAAAATGGTCAATTCTACAAAACAACCAAACTTCAATCACAGAAAGAGTGGTCCATCCTGTCCAGTAAGTTCAATGTCAAAATCTAGCTTAGGATATATCAAAAGTCAACAATTCATACCTCCAAGGTACAACAAAGAGATATAAGTTACAAAGTATGGAAAGAAATGACTATATTGAATACAAGAAACCATTATAAAATTTATTGAACTCTACCAAAGGGAAGCCACAGATGAAATTCCACTAAAGAAATGTCCATGCTAGTGATATATTTAAATTAGAATAAATAAATTTAACCAGCCATGTATAGTAAATCAAATGAAACAGCAAATGATTAGGGGTGGGCAAACTGTACTATTTGCACTGCACTATAAATCTATTACAATTAACTATAAAATAGTTTTAAAAAACTGAACTGAACTAAAAAATAGTTCAAAAAAACTGAACTAAACTATTTTTTAGTTCAGTTAACTACAAAACAGTTCAGTTAACTACAGGGCAAACTGATTTTCTTTTTGTTTTTTTTTTCTAACAGAGAACTCCACACCAGCAACTCCCTCCAAGACGACCTGCATGCACATCTGGTTGAGATAATTTCGTGAATAACTCTAATATGTAATGCTCCAACTGCAGTAACTTTTTGCAGCTTTTGCATCATGAATGTGTAATAAATAATTTTAAGTCCTTTGAAATGCAGGGAGGATAGATTTAATAAGTGGAACAAGGATTGCTCAGTCAATTTCAGTGTTGCAAAAACTAATGATGTTCCTTATCTATGTATATTACAATTTACTTCATGTTTTCTATTAATTAGCAGTTCAATAAAAATTTCATTTCGATCCCCTTTTGTTTCTTCCTTTCGATCTGTTGAGTGCAGTAGGAATTGCAGATAGAACAGGATCAAATCTCAACATAACATGACATTGGCAGAAAATTGTTTACTTAATTATCCATCAATAACACTAAGCTTAAATAAATCCTTAAACTTAATTACCTTTGTCCTTAAATCATTACAATCTTAACCTTTTAATGTAAGTCTAATACGTTTTATAATATAACTATACAAATTATTACAAACACAAGACCAAATCCATCTACTTTAACCTAAAATTAAGAATCCAACACAAGAATAAAAATTAGAATATCAAACACTAATCTCTAGCAAATCTCATTTAGACCTGTTCATTCTTTTCTGCAATCTATCAATCAAAATTTTCCATGAAAATCCATTCTAGAAGTATTTGGTGTGAGGGTTTCTACCGTTTCTGACATTCACGTCACTACATTAATTAAGAATTCAATCAAACAAAAGGAAAATTTATCTAAATGATGATGATGATGATATAGGGTCTGAAAAAAAAATTCAATGGTCATCTTTGCCATAAGTTATAAGCTGTGTTGAATTGATTCAGATATCAACAATTGTTCAAAATATATATTATCAACAATTGTTGAGAAAGAATAGAGGGAAATATGATTGAATTTCGCTCTGCATTGTTAAAGAAGCAAATTCATAAATGTCTGTGTTCTGATGTTAACTATGACAAAAGTTCTACATGCATCAGATCCTAATTAAGAAACATATAAATTTGAAGGAGCATTCAACAAGCATAATTTAACTTTTAAAAAAATTACCAAGCACAATTATATTAATAATGTAGCAACTACATAACCAACTGGAATTCTAAAGATTGATATTCATCTTTAGCAACTGTGTAACCAATAGACACATTAAAGACTTGACTCAACTACAACTGTTTTTACATTCATAACGACCATCATCACACGTACAGGAACGACAAATTAAATTTTACTTTTGATAAGTTCAGTTTTCATATAAATGACCAAAAAAAAACAAATCTTCAACAATAAGCAAATAAATTTCATTGTCATTGTCTAAGTAGACAATATAATAATAAATGAAGAACAAAACAAGCACAATGATGCAAAAAACCTAGTGACTATTTACTGAAGCTAAGCCTCTCTATTAGAGAGAACTCACTGTCGATGGAGTTCTGTGTCTTACACCTAGCCACTAGGGGATTTGCACTACCTCTCAGTATGGACAAGTAAGCAAGAGGCCTACACTAGGGGATTTCATGCCTCCCTTCACTTTTGTAACTTTTCTGTCATAACAGATTTTTGTTTCACCATATAGAGAAAACTTTTATCTCAGAAAAGAAAGACTGATACAATTAATCTGATATACCATATAGAGAAAACTTTTATCTCAAAAAAGAAAGACTGATACAATTAATCTGATACAGGACTTTTGTTAAGAAGGATTTTTGTATCACCATATAGACTGATACAGGACTGATACAATTAATCTGGTGGCTAATCACCAATGTTGTCCTTTCCTTTCGGAATCAAAAGTTTATGAGTTGAGATGAAAAGGGTTCAACATATATTAAAATTCAAACATATTGTATGTCTGAGTCAACAGTGTTTTAAATATGATCTAGCTTGTTCCAACTGAAGAAAAAAAAACATGGGAGTTACGTGGAGTGTTCTTCTACAGTATCACCATTATTTGAGCAGAGAGAATGTTTAAAATATGAACAAAGCATGAAGTTGAAGAAAGAGTATAAAGGCAAGTGTTGGAACAAAAGATATAGAGCAAAAGACTATAACAACATCATTGAAACCATATTGAACTGTAGGCATAAAGTCAAAATCAGCATTATCAAAATTGGAAGCAAAAATAACATTCAAATCATCAAAAACAACATCATTAAAAGAAGAAGCATCAGCTAAAATATTAGAATCATGAACAATAATAGCTGGCATGTTATCCTGTTTTTCACTCCAACCTGCAGTTCGAGAGGATTCTTTTGCTTGCCTCAACCAAACTTCTTAGGAACACGATTATAATGAAGGAATCGTTATGTGATGACTGAGATGATTTGGTAGCAAACAACCACATGTAATATCCAAAAAAGGGTCTCACATAACTAGTTGAAAATTCAAAGAACTCAACTATTTTCCTTAGGGTTAAGAGACACAATCCATAAAGTAAGAAGTACCAACATTATATTGCACCATAAACACCTTAAATTCATCAATCAAGCAGAAAAATAAGCACAAAAAATGAAAAGAGACAATAAAAATGGCGAAAAGAAGAAACCCCACAACATTAAAACTTCATAAATCATAGGTTTAAGGAAAATACAGAGTAAGGCGGCAGCACATAGAGGCAGAGACAACACAGACAGGTAGAGACAACACGGAGAGGCAGAGGCAAAGAGTGACAAGCTGGAACACAATAATCAAATCACTACTTACCTCGACGGTCGGTATGGCAGTGAACAAGACAGGCCCCTCGACAGTCGATACAGCAACAACGACAAGGATCAGAGCAGGGTCACCGTTGGAACTCTCCTTTGTCGACAGAGTCACGGTGGCAACGGTCGCGCGTGGGCTAGGGCAGAGTCACCGTGGGTTTTCGTTGAAGCTCTCTTTCGACGACAACGGTGGGCAGCGATTGGGTCACAATAGGATTTGCGACGAGCCTTCAACGGCGTGAGCCTTCAACGGCGCGGGCCTTCAACGGCGACGAGCGTGCGAACCTTCCACGGGAGCCTTCAACCATAGAAATACTGAAAAAAGAATGTAATGAGATAGGAGAAATTTTTGATCGCAAACCTATACCATAGTACATAGTACACTACAGTTAACTGTATTAAAAATAAAATAAGTTCAGTATATTTAAAGTGAATTATTAAACAGTTAATTAGGTTCTAATAAAAATAGTTTAAGTTTTTTTTAAGTATAAAAGAATACAGATAACTATAGTTTATAATTGTTAAGTAAATTGTGCCCAGCCCTACAAATGATCAAATAAACCCTCAAGTTTACGACTTTCATCTAACCTAAACGTTGAACAAGAAGGTACAAATACATCAGAGGAAATTCCAAATTTCTCCGGAAATAACCATAACTATGACCACAATGACTATGATCAACGAATTACACACAGAAATTGAAGCATGTAAAACTAAGTGCATGCTAACTACCTCCAGCAACACCCATAAGTATGACCACTACGACTACCACCAACGAAATTTTAAAGAGAGTGGAACATGTAAAATGTAAAATTATGCATGCAAACATCCCAAGCAAAAGTAGATTCAAAATTGCAGAGTGGTTGATCAATGCTCGATTTCATGGGACAAATAGTAGAAATAGTAGAAAGCATAGACAAGGGTAATATCGATAAAAATAATTGAGACAAAATATTACCTAAGCTGGTCAACTTTGGCACAGTAGCTTTGCTGCTTTCTGATAAGTAACGAAATCGGAGAAATTAAGCCAATAACGAACACAAAAGTAGATGCCGAAGTGAATCCCTACATTAGGTGAGTATACTTTAGTTTCTCACACCAAACGACTATGGTGGCTGCCGTTTTGTGGTTTAAAATTTTTTTCCTACATTAGGGGTTTTAATTTAAGATTTTAATTAGGAATTAATAATTATTTTTAGGTTTAATCCTTTACTACATCCCTATTTATGTACGAATTTCTCAATTCGGTCCTCGATTTTTAAAGTGTATCAAAATGGTCCCTAATTTTGAAAATTGATATCAATTGAGTCCTTTCCGATAAGTTGGCTGGACGGCGTTAAAAAAATTGATGAGTGGATGCTGAGATGACAAACGAGCGCTCGTCCACCAGCGAACGAACGCTCGTCCAGCAGTGAACGAACGCTCGTCCACCAGAGAACGAACGCTCGTCCACCAGAGAACGAACGGTCGTCGACCTCTGACTGCTGGACAACCGTTCGTTCCACACTGGACGACCGTTCGTTCGGTGGTCGACGAGCGTTCGTTCGCTGCTGGACGAGCGTTCGTTCGCTGGTGGACGAGCACTCGTTCGTCATCTCAGCATCCACTCATCAATTTTTTTAACGTCGTCCAGCCAACTTAATGGAAAGGACTCAATTGATATCAATTTTCAAAATTAGGGACCATTTTGCTCAGCTTTAAAAAACGAGGACCCAATTGAGACATTCGTACATAAATAGGGATGTAGTAAAGGATTAAACCTTATTTTTAATTATTTAATGACTATACAACCTGCTTTTCAATTTTGTAGTTGAAAATTGAAATTAGAGATCAATTTAAAGTATGTCGAGAATGGATCAAATTCAATTAAAAGTAATTCAAGTACATTCTCATCTATTCTATTTAATTATTCTATTGTAATATTTGAATTTACAATTCTTTTTAATGGGAGGTAAACTCTTACTAGTTTATGAAATTTCCACTCTTCTAAGTAAACTTTCAAGTTTGACAACCTTGTGTGTATTATATATTACCAAATAATTTAATAATAATAATATAATGAATGAAGAGACCATGTGAGAGGAAGAGAGACAAATTCTGACTGATAAAGCAGTGGTGGTATGGGGTAAAGGTAGGTGGATGCACCTCCATCTCAACCGTCAGATGAAGAGGCCCTCATAATCAACAGTTGTTTTAGAGGCCTGGAAGGATGCACCATTGAAAAGGGCCCCAAGCAAAGATAGGAAAGCAAATGCATAGTTTTAGTTGAAAATATAAGCAAATGCATGGTATCATTGATAATATACCAACTACAAAGTATCTTTGGGGCATCAACCTTTTAATCTTATGAGTGGAAAGTGGGTTTCTTGAGGGAAAATATAACATAACTTGCAGGGTTGTCCTCTCTAGTGGCATGCTCAATTATTATTCACAAAAAAAGTGCCAATTCTTGGTTTTTCAATTTTCATTTCCTTGACGTATTTTCTAACATAAAAAAAAGGCCATAACTTTCCTATATTCAGTTTCTTGGTCATCATAACCTTCCTTATTCATTCAGAACTTTAAAAATAAAATAAAAGCCATTTAAGACACTTAGGAATATTATGACTCAAAATACAAGACAAATATTGATATGCCTTAGAATTGAGGTTATCTAAGGTGTAAACAGAAAGTGCTCCTAAAAGATTAAATCCTCAACATGCAACCCTTTTTCAAGTCAAGATCAAGACCATAGTAAAGAATTCAAACTTTTAACTAGGACAAGAAAATTCAAAACCCTAAATGCATATTGAACGGATCCGCTGTCAAATGCGTATGGGCAATCACGAAAAATGACACGAAAAAGCCAAAAATTATGATGATAAAGAAGAAATACAGTTAAAGGGGAATACACTTCATAGGTTTTTCAACCGAGATGCAGTTCAAAGGCACGTTACAGTCCAATACACGTCACCTAATAACATACTATTCAAGAAGTCCCTGATTCTTTTTCAATGTTCGTAAAAGATTTCTACATTCAATCCTTAAGTAAAAATACCTAATTACCGGGGTGGTGATCTCCGTGAGTGAGGTGGTGAAGAGCTGACTGCGAGTGTGCAAGTTCTGCACAAAGGGTGCCCTACGAGAAAAAAGATCGAGAGAACAGAGTGGGTGTTTGAGGGAGAGAGAAAACCCTATACAGAATCAACGAGAAGTCAAAAGTCTCATAACATACACAATGTTCGGGAGAAAATGGCGAAACTGGACTCTTACGATTTAAAAAGGATAATGATACTTCAACAACTGAATTTGACAACATTTAGACACAGCCCATGTGTCAGCATGTGAGTGGTCCACGTTTTGATGGGAAAAAGCTACTGAAATCTGAGAAAACCTGCTTCAATTGTGACGTGGCGAGGGACGGGCACGGGCAGAGTAAGTGATTGCGTTTCAAATTTGAAATTCATATTCGAACTTCGTAGAGAGAGAAGCGGCGCGAACATTGGGGACGGATGTTGTGACCTAGACATAGAGACGAGAGAGTTGGAGAAAGGGTTCATGAGCGAGAGAGAGACGGAGTGGTTGCCGGAGTGCCGCCGTTCATCGTTGAAGGCCGTGTCGGAGAGATCGAACCCCTCCAGCCCGTTCCGTTCCGGCCCAGCGACTTAGGGAGGCGTTGAAGGTGTCGCTTCGTCCCAGGTGGTTTCGTCCCTGTCCCGGAGTGCCGCCGGAGTGCCGCGGGAGGTTCGCCGGAGTCTCGCCGAAATTTGGGCTGTTCGGTGGACCAAAAATAGGGGTTTTTCGGGTTGTCAGTCCCACCCACACCTTAGGCAATCGTCTCTATTCCAACCGCCACACGTGGTCTTCACTCAAGGTTGGTTTCTTTTTTGATTTGTCAGTGCAATGAATGTTGAATACATGGATGATGTTGTTTTTGGATTTGATTTGGTTATGTATGAAACGTCTCCCAAGTGGATGTTGTTCTGTTACTCATTTTTATACAAGTTCTTTGGTTAATCTTACATTGCTGTAATTCTGTTCGATTGGTAGTCATGGACCTAGTTGGCCTTGCTGTCAAAAAACTTCAACCCAATAACCCACTTCATTCGGCTTTGGTAGCAGTAATGTTGGTGAACCAAGGGTCCTAGAGAATGTATTTTTATGCGAGACGAATTTGTTAATAAAATGTTAAGAATTGTTCCCAAATTACTTAGAAGTAGCTGAAATGAGGGAAAACAAACAAGCCACACCAAAATGAGAGTGATGGACGTAGTTGGCCTTAGTATGCAAAAACTAGCACCCAGGTACCCACTTATTTTGCCTAAGGTACCAGTTATGTTCCTGTGCCATTAGTGTTAGAAAATGTTGTTTTATGTGGCACGAATATGTTAAAAAAATGTTAAGAAATTGTTCCCAAATTACTTAGAAGTAGATAAAATGAGGGAAAACAAACAAGACACCCCAAAATGAGAGTGATGGACGTAGTTGGCCTTTGTGTGCAAAAACTGGCACCCAGGTACCCACTTATTTTGCCTAAGGTACAAGTTCTGTTCCTGTACCCTGAGTGTTAGAAAATGTTGTTTTATGTGGCATGAATTATATGAATTAGTAAATGACTATTATTTTTTTGTTCTCTTTTTTGTCGTGGTTTAACAAATGCTGACAATGTTTGTTATGATTTTCAATTTGTTGTTTTAGTTGATTGTGTTGGTGTAATGTAATTTCAGTTTTTGTGTTGGTGTAGTGTTATTATACATTGAATTCTGTGTTATTTTGATTTGGGGATTACTGTCATGTTGGTCACCTCCTATGTAGTTCAAATATCTGGCATTTCTTAAAGAGAGTTTAAATTAAATTCATTGTGCTTGAATATGAATACTATGTATTAAGTTTCCATTTTCTGTTCATTCACACCCCATCCATCTAGCAGTTCCAGCAGCACGCCCATGAGAAGCTTGGGAGCTGCAACGTTGGAAGCATTCACGTCCAGCTGCATCAAACAGCAACAACGACAACACACACCGTCTTCAAGTCCAGCCGAATTGGATGCACATGTTGAGATGGGAGAGAAGTGGAAAGCTGACACAGACCTTGTTTATTCCAGCATGGGCAGCGATGGTGTGCAGAACATGCAGAAGTGTAAACAAAATGGAGGGCCCCACATGGCTTTATCTGACAGAGAAGCAAAAGAGTGATGGAAGAAATTCGCTAATGGGAGACAACAGCATGGCAACCTGGCTGGAAACGCACGAGGCAGCACCAGAACGAGACTTGAGAATTTGGCTTTAAAAGAGTGAGAGGCCGTGAGTGAGAGGGTTACGCTTGGGAGGAGGCTCTCGGTTCTTCTCCTCCGAGTTCAGTAGATTAGTTTTCAACTCCAGATAATGTAATGTAGTGAGATTGTTGTATGAGAGTAGAGGTGTCATGAGGTGCTGTGAGGTGCATAGGGAGTTCCAGTCGAGGAGAAGTCACAGCAGTAGGAGCTGTTGGTGATTGGCACAGTAGACGTTTACCAATTAGAGGTGTACGGTTCGAATTTAATTTTCTGTATTGTAATGAATTTTAATTTGAATGAACAATGTCATTTAATTTCCTGTTACGGAATTGTCAATTTTATTCTACTGATGCGATTAAATTTCTGCTGAAATCTGATCTGTGTTGTTGTGTGTCTACCATTTGTTGTTGATTGTTTGCAATTTAATTTTTACGTTCGTTTGTACTGATAGCTTTATTGTGCGAGTTTACTGTTCCTGCAATTGCGTTTCTGCTGGTTTTGAATTCTGCACGTTTACTGTTTCTGCCTGTCAAACCGTTCGGTCTTTAACGTCACTGTTAGAGATCATTCGTCCATCTTTCATCTGATTTTTATTTGCTTTGTGACGTTCGGCTTGTCTCTGTGTTCGTGCTTGTTGTTTATCGACCGTTCGTTCTTAATCTTCATACCGTTTGGTCTGTTAGAGATCGAATGGCTCCTTCAATACTTACATCTATCGTTCGGTCACAGTATGGACGTTCGGTCTTTACCTTGCTGCTTTAACCGTTCGGTTGATTCTTTATTTTCTGGTTTAGCTCTGGTCTTGGTACCTTTAGCTTGATGAATGAATATTCTTGTACCGTTCGGTCATTAACGATCGTTTTTGTGTTTGGTTTAGTTTTCAATATCATTTTCCATTGCCTGTTATCTTCATACCGTTCGGTCACCTAATACCGTTCATCCTTTTCATTAATTGTTTAAGCTGCTTTTACCGTTTGGCTTTATTGTGCTCATTTCTGATTTACTACCTTAACCGATCGGCCTTGTTATAAGAACCGTGCGGTTAGGACGCTCGGTATTTAGCGTTCGCTCAAATCCACTTTCGGAGACCGCTCGGTCTCAATGTTATTACAGCTCGGTTTTTACTTCTGTGCAATTTATGCTTCAACCTTTCGTTCTGTGCTTTGGACCGTTCGGTCTTTTATATCACCGTTCGGTTTTAACACTGGTTAGAACCGTTCGGTTTTCTACTTTCAGCTTTTAATTTTCATAATTTTGTCAATTGTTTTTAACTTTCAACTTTTAATTAATTTAATTTTCCTTGCAAAACAATCCAAAAAAAAAACCCCCTTTTTTTCGTGTGTGATCTATGACTGAACCGCAATATTGGTCCTTGAGAGACGACCTAGGAGTCACTTCCTACTCTATACTGCATTAATTCAAATCATCAATAACTCGTTAAATGGATTTAGAATATTAAACAAAAGATGAACATTGGGGTACCTATTGCTGCACCAAATTCAATAAACTGGCCGTAAAAGGTTATCATATGACGCTACAAAGGCGTACATTAACATAATTACAATTTGCTTCTTAGGAGGACCACGAAAGTCACTATTGACTCGGTGTTCAAGAATCCATATAACAATTCCAATCACAAAAAATGAGACAGTCGTAGCACACCACATATCTGCTGTAAATGGTTTGAGGAACACCCAAGCACTTGATCCTGATTTGTTGTTAGGAGCCACTATGACAAGGCTAGATGATGCAAAAGGCTGAGAAAAATCCACAATCCTTGTAAGGTTAGTTACAATTGCAATGTCTCCAACAACAACATCATATACCTAAACAATTTTCAAGGATTACATGTTATCAAAATTAAGACAACACTGAATAGAAACAACCTGCCCCAAAATCCAACACTTAACTAATATGGAGGCCCAAAGATAGTTTCTCCAAACACTAAGAATAAACAAACACCATGTATGATATTGATAATAGAACAATAAGTTCTATCTTGCATCATGACCATAATAACAACATAAGTTGAACAGTATTATAATAGTAAAACCAAGTAGTTAAATCAAATAAATTATAAAATCAAACAGCATATTACATCATGTTGTTAACAATGTAAACATAATGAAACAACAAAACATAATATAAGTAGAATAAAGCATAGTGTATAACACTAACCCGCTTCACGATCAAAAACCTCTCGCTTTTCATGATAAACATCTGCGAAAAAGGTCAAGGAGCCAAAGTTAAGCATAATGTAGGCATAGCAACTAAAGAAACAGTGAATCAAAACAAGTCGCATGACATAGAGTCTCATCAGCCTATCTAAATGATTACATGTCTACATAATGCATAATATCTACAAAGCCCGGAGGGATTAACTCAACTGTATTCACCATTCTCCATCAGCTTCATAGCATCCTCAGTTAGCTGGTCAAATACAACCTTAGTCTCAGCAGACATTTTTGCCTTTTTGTCACTGTTACCTTTTAGCCTTCTCAAGGCTTGCAAAACCTATTGGAAGAATATCGGTTAATACTGCCCAACTAATGAACTTCAAAAAACTCTTAACGAAGTAGATATATGATATATAATTCCAGCCTAGTCAAGTATAAAGATTTACAAGATATAAAGAGAACATGTAAATGAACATGATATAAAATTAATAATTGCAGTTAGATACAAGCCAAATATAACTTTAAATATTGTTTCTTATGTTTTTATCTTTATGAACACCATTAATCCTTTATTTTGAAAAAATGGCAATTAACAGGCTTTCTCTGATAACGGTTTAGGGTTGCCATACTCAACTCAAGTTAAAAGTAAATTTGCATACGCAACTATGGAGTCAACAGCAGATTCGGGTTCTCTTATTTTCTGTATTTATTTGTTCCAACTTGAAAAGCACAATGTCAAAATTACACATTCCTTACACGTTCAGATTTGAGAGTAAAATATTTTTAACTGGATAATATTTTTTAAGGATATGAACTACCCTTAGCAAGAAATTCCACAACTCCTTGGCCACATAAAAAACCAATGATTGCCTAAACAAATGGATGATCTACAACTACTCTGGAGTGAATTGGAAAATAAATATTGTATTTTACAATGATACTTAAGTAGAACAAAGAAATAAAAAATCAGAAAATTAAGAATGATAAAATACATACATACCGTTTCCCCAGGTTCAAGAACATTTGCAATCCGCCTCTTCATGACGGCAATATCTTTAGAAGAAAGGTCCGGCGGCACTCCGGGACAGGGACGGAACCACCTGGGACGAAGCGACACCTTCAACGCCTCCATAAGTCGCTGGGCCGGAACGGACGAAACACGATGCACTGTTCGCTTCGAGCGCTCCACGTCGGACCTGCGGCGCCGTGAAACGGAACGGGCTGGAGGGGTTCGATCTCTCTGACACGGCCTTCAACGTTGAACGGCGGCACTACGGCAACCACTCCGTCTCTCTCTCGCTCGTGAACCCTTTCTCCAACTCTCTCGTCTCTCTATCTAGGTCACAGCATTCGTCCCCAATGTTCGCGCCGCTTCTCTCTCTACGAAGTTCCAATATGAATTTCAAATTTGAAACGCAATCACTTACTATGCCCGTGCCCGTCCCTCGCCACGTCACAATTGAAGCAGGTTTTCTCAGATTTCAGCAGCTTTTTCCCATCAAAACGTGGACCGCTCACATGCTGACACTTGGGCTGTGTCTAAATGTTGTCAAATTCAGTTGTTCAAGTATCATTATCCATTTAAAAATGGGCCTCTTAAGTTGACATTTCCAGTCGGCACTCGGAAAAAATCAACTTACACCTCTTTCATTTAGACTTTGCACCGTTCTTGTACAAAATTTGTTGTATACTTCAAGCATACTTTATTATTAAATTTATAAAAGAATATAATTATAATGTTTAATTTTTAAATTGAGATTTTACATTTCAAATTTTTTTCATCATTTTATATCATTTATAATTTTGATTCAATTTTTAAAATTCTCACTGTAATATTTATTTATTTATTTTATTTTATTTATGTTTAGTTAAAATTATCAAGACATTGTGAATCCACTGGTTCATCATGAGTTTACTTGGATTGAGTTAGAAAAATTTCAATTCTAAGATTAAACTAAAACTGATTTACTTAATTATATTTAACGAGTTTAAACCAAAGGTAAATTGACCTTTAACCTATCAATAACAATTTTATTTTTTACCATTTTTTAATAAGTTTTATGTTGTTATTAACTACTTCTAATATTATAGATTCACAACTTGATTTTTTTAAACGCTACTGGATCGAACGCTAAAACACCGAACTCCACATTATATCGAATACTGTTGGACGAACGATCAAAGTCACCATTAAACCAAGGCCGAACGTACAAGATCCAAACCTAAGAATACCAATCTAACACTGAACGCTTATACTCAATAATGTATCAATACCGAACACTCAAAATCAAACATTATTTGGCGAACGCTAAATCCGAAAATGATTCAACATAATTGGGCCGAACGTTCAGTATAAATAATTCACCAACACCGAACGTTCAATATAAATAATTCACCAACACCGAACGTTCAATATTTAAACATAACACATCAGATTTAAGATCGAACGCTATGCTAACTAATTCATCAAAACGAACGTTCAAACTCTTAAACAAAGAATATCAAATTTAGATCGAACGCTTAAATTACTAAAATATCAAAACCGAACACTCAAGATTTAATCCTAATCATACTAAATTCAGTCAAACACTACAGTCACCCATACACAAAGACCGATCGCCGAACGCTCACCAAAACAAGCCCAGAACAAACGCTAACGCTCGTTACTAGAGGACACAAGACCGAACGCTTACTAATCAACTCAAAACCGAACGTGCAATGCTCAATTTAAGGCCGAACGCTATACGTGCGAACGCTCGTTCTATTTTGGCCGACCACTATTGATCGAGCACAAATGACGTACGCTCGTTCTGCAGAATTCTGCAAAATTGTAGCAGATTTCCAGACTTCCCCGAAATTCCATTTTCATCCCCAAATTCCCAGATTGCATCAAAGAGCAGAATATAACAAATCTCAAACACAGTTTAATATTTCTACAATCTATAAGAATAGATCTAGCTCCCCTTACCTCTTGAAGACTTCCTTGAATCTATCTCGAAAGGAAAAGTTCTCCACTTCTTCTCTCCCACAACTTGCAGTACCAAGGCTTCCTTGCAGTTCCAGAAGTTCTCAACTTCACCTCTCTCACGAATTTGCAGCAATGATTTCCCACCCCAAGTGCAGAACCTACCCCCTTTTTATCTTCTACCAGCAGCTTATGGTGCAAAGATGAGAGCAAAGGGCCAACGTGTGATGTTCCCTGTACAGTATAAAATATTAACCCAGCGGTTACAAACAAACCAACCGGATATTCAGGTAATCTGTTTATATCTTATTCTGTTTATATTTTATTGGGCTTATATCAACTCAGGATCCATGAGGTAAATTATAAATACAAAGCCAGGGCCAAAAGCCAGGTACGTTCCACTTACTCTAGATGACTCTCAAATACTCAATAGTGATAACCATTCACTAAATATTGAACCAAGAGCCGAGGCTCTTCAAATCACACGCCTAACTTGGGCGTCGGAGTACCTTTTGCAGGTACATCCCCCTCGTCAAGAAGGAGACCGATCGGTTTGCGCCAACACCGATCGGCCAACAGGAGGAGTTTGGAAGCCAGCGAGCGGCCCAGACGCGTCAGCAGGTTAGTCTCTCGGTCCCTAAAAGTATCTACCGAAACATTTTGGCGCCCACCGTGGGGCCGAGCGTCAAACCCAATGATGACCACGAGGAGCATGGAGGAACAACAGAGCACCAGAAAGATTATTAGAAACCACAAGAAACCAAGACGAGTGTTAGGTCTCGACATCACTATTTCGGATCAACACGAGAAACTTTCGACAAAGTAAAAACTACATGTGAGACGTCGTCAACAAGATAAGTATTTTTTGAAATATGAATATTTCATAAAATATCTAATTTATAATAGATATTATAACAACTATTTTTATGTTAAATATATAGTATAATCCATAATATATTATATGATATATGATATATAATATAGTACATAACTATAAATATAGTTATCTAATTATTATAACCGAAACATTTTCTGGCATGATTCAAATAGTCAAATAAATTATTGTGTTAGAGATAACTATCAACAACAATATTATAAAATCTCGAAACGGTTTTGATACCTTGTTTATTATCTATGTTATTTATTCGGTGCAATTCATAATATCTGGTAACCGAATCATTTATTATACGGTTATATACCATAATATATATCATCATGAGAATTTCAGCAATGAACATCTTGAACAAATATATATCGAAATCAACGCCATCAACTATGCAAGTGCAGACTAAGATCTAGTCATAAACGAACTTCATGCTTAAAGTATCATGGAATTCAATTAACGAAGGGGAAGTCTCCTATTGCAAAACTGATTGCCAATTTTGTCAGCAAAGTTCATAATTAACGATCAAGTCCAAGACCGAGCGGTAAATCCCTCTCGAGAGAGTGGTAAAGCCCTCTCAAAGCCAAACGGTAAAGCCCGTCCACTAGGAAGCACTCCTAGCTCAAAGTAGAGGTAAAACCCTCTCAAAGACGAACGGTAAATCCCGTTCACTAGGAAACAATCCTAGCTCAAAACAGAGGTAAAACCCTTTCAAAGCCGAACGGTAAAGCCCGTTCCCTAGGAACCACTCCTAGGTCGAAGTCCGAGCGGTAAATCTGCCTCGGAAGAGAGGTAAAGCCCTCTCAAAGACGAACGGTAAATCCCGTTCACTAGGAAACAATCCTAGCTCAAAACAGAGGTAAAACCCTCTCAAAGCCGAACGGTAAAGCCCGTTCCCTAGGAAGCACTCCTAGGTCAAAGACCGAGCGAACGGTAAAGCCCGTTCCCTAGGAAGCACTCCTAGGTCGAAGACCGAGCGGTAAATCCCCCTCGGGACAGAGGTAAAACCCTCTCAAAGCCGAACGGTAAAGCCCGTTCCCTAGGAAGCACTCCTAGGTCGAAGACCGAAAGGTAAATTCCTCTCGGTTCCTGTTGAAGGACGAGCGGTAAATCCCGCTCGGTTTATGTCGAAGGTCGAGAGGTAAAACCCTCTCGATAAATGTCAAAGACTGAGAGGTAAATTCCTCTCAGTTCCTGTTGAAGGACGAGCGGTAAATCCCGCTCGGGTAATGTCGAAGGTCGAGAGGTAAAACCCTATCGATAAATGTCGAAGACCGAGAGGTAAATTCCTCTCGGTTCCTATTGAAGGACGAGCGGTAAATCCCGCTCGGTTTATGTCGAAGGTCGAGAGGTAAAACCCTCTCGATAAATGTCGAAGACCGAGAGGTAAATTCCTCTCGGTTCTTGTAGAAGGACGAGCGGTAAATCCCGCTCGGATAATGTCGAAGGTCGAGAGGTAAAACCCTCTCGATAAATGTCGAAGACCGAGAGGTAAATTCCTCTCGATTCTTGTTGAAGGACGAGCGGTAAATCCCGCTCGGGTAATGTCGAAGGTCGAGAGGTAAAACCCTCTCGATAAATGTCGAAGACCGAGAGGTAAATTCCTCTCGGTTCTTATTGAAGGACGAGCGGTAAATCCCGCTCGGTTTATGTCGAAGGTCGAGAGGTAAAACCCTCTCGATAAATGACGAAGACCGAGAGGTAAATTCCTCTCGGTTCCTGTTGAAGGACGAGCGGTAAATCCCGCTCGGGTAATGTCGAAGGTCGAGAGGTAAAACCCTCTCGATAAATGTCGAAGACCGAGAGGTAAATTCCTCTCGGTTCCTGTTGAAGGACGAGCGGTAAATCCCGCTCGGGTAATGTCGAAGGTCGAGAGGTAAAACCCTCTCGATAAATGTCGAAGATCGAGAGGTAAATTCCTCTCGGTTCCTGTTGAAGGACGAGCAGTAAATCCCGCTCGGGTAATGTCGAAGGTCGAGAGGTAAAACCCTCTCGATAAATGTCGAAGACCGAGAGGTAAATTCCTCTCGGTTCCTATTGAAGGACGAGCGGTAAATCCCGCTCGGTTTATGTCGAAGGTCGAGAGGTAAAACCCTCTCGATAAATGTCGAAGACCGAGAGGTAAATTCCTCTCGGTTCCTGTTGAAGGCCGAGTGGTCAATCCCGCTCGGTTAATGTCGAAGGTCGAGAGGTACAACCCTCTCGACAAATGTCGAAGACCGAGAGGTAAATTCCTCTCGGTTCCTGTTGAAGGCCGAGCAGTCAATCCCGCTCGCTTCATGTCGAAGGTCGAGAGGTGAAACCCTCTCGACAAATGTCGAAGACCACGAGGAACATTCCTCTCGGTTCCTGTTGAAGGTCGAGCGGTAAAACGCTTTCAATTCCGCAAACGCAGCCTCCCTCACACTCATCAGTCCTATAGTTAACCACGGCTAAAGCCAAACGCTTAACTCGGACTTGGGGGGCATAGTGTACAGTATAAAATATTAACCGAGCGGTTACAAACAAACCAACCGGATATTCAGGTAATCTGTTTATATCTTATTTTGTTTATATTTTATTGGGCTTATATCAGCTCAGGATCCATGAGGTAAATTATAAATACAAAGCCAGGGCCAAAAGCCAGGTACGTTCCACTTACTCTAGATGACTCTCAAATACTCAATAGTGATAACCATTCACTAAATATTCAACCAAGAGCCGAGGCTCTTCAAATCACACGCCTAACTTGGGCGTCGGAGTAGCTTTTGCAGGTACATCCCCCTCGTCAAGAAAGAGACCTATCAGTTTGCACCAACACCGATCGGCCAACAGGAGGAGTTTGGAAGCGACCGAGCGGTCCAGACGCGTCAGCAGGTTAGTCTCTCGGTCCCTAAAAGTATCTACCGAAACATTCCCCTTTTTGCCAAATAAAAACGACATCCCACTTCTTTCATTGGGGCGGTTGGTGCTTTCCAGCACTGATCGTCCCCATCCCCTTTTTTTTTTTTTTTTAAATATTTAGGTCCTTACATTCTCCCCAACACAAAATTTTTCGTCCTCCAAAATTAGCCTTATCGGAACAAGTGGGGGTAAGTTTCTCTCATCTCGTCCTCTAACTCCCAGGTAGAGTCGCCCGTTCCACTGTTCCAGATAACTTTGACAAGTCTGACAGTTCTTCCTCTAAGTTGTTTGTTTTGACTCTCCTCAATTCTTATTGGTTGCACTTCAATTGATAAATCTTCTCTGACTTGCACATCGTCAACGTCAAGCACATGAGACGGATCAGACATGTATTTTCTCAGTTGAGATACATGGAATACTGGATGCAAGTTTGCTAACTGAGGTGGCATGGCTACCTCGTAAGCTACTGGTCCTATACGTCGAAGAATTTGGTAAGGACCAAGATATCTAGGAGATAATTTCCTAGCACGAATGGCCCTTCCTATACCGGTAGTAGGAGTCACTCGTAGGAACACATGATCCCCAACTGCAAATTCCAACGGCTTGCGTCTCCGATCAGCCTAGGACTTCTGCCTATTCTGAGATGCCCGCATCCTCTCTTGTATAAGCTTCACCTTCTCTGTAGTCTACTGAACTATCTCTGGTCCCGTCAAAACTGCTTCTCCATCCTGAAACCAACAAAGAAGTGCTCTGCAGCGCCTCCCATATAACGCTTCAAATGGTGCCATGCCGATACTAGCCTGGTAGCTGTTGTTGTAAGTGAACTCAACCAGTGGCAATATCTCATCCCATACCCCTAGGTGATCCAAAATACAAGTCCTCAGTAAATATTCAAGCGATTGGATCGTCCGCTCAGACTGCCCATCCGTTTGGGGATGATAAGCCGAGCTCATTTGTAGCCTGCTTCCCATCTCACTCTGAAGGGTTTGCCAAAACCTGGATGTGAACCTCGGGTCTCTATCTGATACAATACTCGAAGGCACCCCATGCAACCTTATTATCTCCTTAACATACAATTGTGCCAACTTTGCCATAGACATTCTCAAATCAATTGCCAAGAAGTGGGAACTCTTGGTCAATCGGTCCACTATTACCCATATTGCATCATGTCTTCGGACAGTGCGTGGCAAATGGGTAACAAAGTCCATAGCGATGCTATCCCATTTCCACTCTGGAATTTCTAATGGTCGCAACAAACCTCCCGGTCTCTGGTGTTCTATCTTAGCCTTTTGACACGTTAAACAAGAGGCAACAAACTGAGCTACGTCTCTCTTCATACCAGGCCACCAAAAAGACTCCTTGAGGTCCTGATACATTTTAGTCATGCCAGGATGCATGCTAAAACGGCTTTTATGACCCTCCTCAAGGATTAACCTCTTCATTTCTGAATTGCTAGGGATACAGACTCTATCTTTGAACCTTAAGATACCATCAGCCCCCAAGGCAAAATCTTTTCCTTGTTCAGTCCCAATCAAACTGGAGGACGTTTGGAGCTCAACATCCTTCGACTGCTCTTCTTTAATATGCTTCAACAAGTCATTGGACACCACCAAATTACTGCATCTGATGCTGTCAGCTTCAAATTCTACCTGCAACCTCAAATCTCTGAAGCTTTTTTACTAACTCTAGCTCTCTGACCATTAAGGATGAAATATGCACTGACTTCCTGCTCAATGCATCCGCTACCACATTAGCCTTCCCAGGGTGATAAAGGAGATCAAAGTCAAAATCTTTAAGAAACTCCATCCATCGCCTTTGCCTCATATTAAGTTCCTTCTGATCAAAGAGGTATTTCAGGCTCTTATGATCACTGAACACCTGAAATTGCGCGCCATACAGGTAGTGTCTCCAAATCTTCAAAGCAAATACCACAGCTGCCAACTCCAAGTCATGAGTGGGATAATTCTTCTCATGAACTTTGAGTTGTCTTGATGCATATGCCACTACCTTCTTCTCCTGCATCAGTACACACCCTAATCCCTGATGAGAGGCATCACAAAAAACCTCAAAAGGTTTACGTGTGTCAGGGATAACCAAAACTGGTGCACTAGTCAACCTATTCTTTAGCTCTTGGAAGCTAGTCTCACAACGATCGATCCAAACAAAAGGTTGATCCTTCCTAGTCAATTGTGTCAACGGCTCCACAATCCGGGAAAAGTTCTCAATAAAACACGATAGTAGCCCGCTAGACCCACAAAGCTCCTGACTTCTATAACGGTCTTAGGTCTCTCCCACTGAAGTATTGCTTGCACCTTAGCGGGATCAACAACAATTCCTCCAGCTGAAATCACATGTCCAAGGAAAGGAACCTCTTCCATCCAAAACTCACACTTGGACAGCTTGGCATACAATCTTCTTTCTCTCAGCACTTCAAGCACTGCCCTAAGGTGATCTTCATGTTCCTCCCGAGTTTTAGAATAGACAAGTATGTCATCTATAAACACCACCACAAACTTGTCCAAGAATGGTCTGAAAATTCGATTCATATAGTCCATGAATATGGCTGGAGCATTAGTCACACCAAAAGGCATAACCACATACTCATAGTGGCCATGCCTGGACCTGAATGCCGTCTTCTGCACATCATCGGCTTTCACTAAAATTTGATGGTAACCCGACCTCAAATCAATCTTGGAGAATATCGTAGCTCCGTGCAATTGATCCATCAGATCATCGATCCTTGGCAATGGATACTTGTTCTTGATCGTCAACTTATTCAGCTGTCGATAGTCAACGCACAACCTTGAGCTACCATCCTTCTTCTTTACTAGCAACACTGGCGCACCCCATGGCGAAGCACTCGGCCGGATAAACCGTTTCTCTAACAGTTCTTCAATCTGCTTCTTCAACTCAGCCAGCTCAACTGGTGCCATCCGATAAGGGGCTATGGATACTGGTCCTGCTCCTGAGACCAGATCAACAGAGAACTCCACTTCTTGCGGAGGAGGTAAACCAGGAACTTCTTTAGGGAAAACATCCATGAATTCTTTCACAACCAGAAGGTCTACACTCCGGTCCCCAAGCGATAAAGAGTTTAAATTAGAAGTCCCGTCCATATGAAACATGATTAGGAAGCAACTGGCACCCTCGAAGATGTCCTGCCTCAATACACCGAGCGATAATGATAAGTCTTCATCTTCTTTGGGAAATATTAACTTCTTACCACCGCAATCTAAAAGAATACGATTGGCTGCTAACCAATCCATTCCCAAAATTACCTCTAGCCCCTGCAGAGGTAAGCAAATAAGGTTCACTCTGAACCTGCGCCCCTCTACCTCAATAGGACATCTGGAGCACACATTAGATGTCTTGACTAACCCAGCTGCTGGTGTAGACACCACCAGATCACACGGAAGCTCTCTGACAACTAAACCAAGCCTCTCCACACAAGCCTTAGACACAAAAGAATGTGTCGCCCCCGAATCAAACAACGTCACACATGAAGCTCCAAATAACAAACAACTGCTGACAATTAAATTACCTACACTGGTTGCCTCAGCCGCAGTCAATGCATAGACTCTCCCGGTTGCCTGAGGTCTGTGTCCACCCCTCTGAATAGATCTGTCAGCCTGGCGTGGCTGTGGTCCTACCCTCCTTGTAGTAGGACAGTCTCTGGCATAGTGTCCCTCTTGCCTGTAGATATTACACCTCCTATACCCTTCTAACTGAGGGCAAGACATCTGGAGGTGTGGTCCACCACACTTGAAGCATCTAACGGAACTGGCAAAACTGGATTGCCCCGATGACTGAGAGGAAGAACCCTTGGACCCGGAGTAAGAGGGTCTAGAGAAAGGGGTCTTTCTAGAACTGGAGCCTCCCCGGGATATGACAGGTCCGCCAACCCTAAGTGGCTGGTTCTGTTGTCTCTGAGGTCCCTCTGGTTCTCCCTTAGTCTTTTCCATATCACGGGCCATCTCTACCAAAGCGGAGAATTCTCTAATGCACAATCCTTTTACTAGTAACTTTATATCCTTCCTCAAGCCATTCTCAAACTTGCGACACTGTCATTCTTCATCTATTGACATGGTGTTGAAGCGAAGCAGGTGTTTAAAATGATTTGCATACTCCGATACCGATCTGTTGCCCTGAGTCAACTCAAGAAACTCTACCTCCTTAGCAAACCTGACACTATTTGGGAAGTATTTAGTGTAGAATTTAGTTCTGAACAACTCCCAAGTGATAGGAGTCTCGTTCCTCTCCAAGATCATCTTCACACTGTTCCACCAATGTCCAGCTTCTCCTGTCAGCAAGTACTGGGTGTAGGCTAGCTTCTTCTCATCCGGACACCCTTTGGCTTCGTAGATTCGCTCCATATCTTGGAACCAATGATCGGCCTCATCCGGACTGCATTTGCCAGTAAACCTGTCGGGATGGTGTTGAAGAAAACTCTCCAAACTCCACTCCTTGAATGGAATGGTAATAGGGGCAGAAACATCAGGAATAGGTCTTCCATTAACCATCATTTCCCTGAGGAACTTCTGAGTGTCTTCAGCTGACACTCTTGCAGCTTCTAAGTTTTGAAGAGTGATGGTGTTTTGATGCACCAAAGTAGCATTCTGAAGTTGCATAGCCTCAAGTACAGCCTCCAGTCTTACGGTGTTCTCAAAAGGCTCAGGCTGAGAAGGAGGAGGTGGTGGTGGTCTAGGTGCCATTTTCTGCTTATACAGAGAAAACACCATTAGTCCAACCCAAGGAAACAAGGACAATCATCCAACACAAGGCTAAGAGTACACAGCACAAGCACGGCACATATATACCCTACAGGATCCTCTAAGAACAGAAACTGCTCTCATACCATTAATGTAACATCCCAATTATATACGTCATGCATATATAATAAAGACGTCATCATGCATAATATGGGAAAGCAGTCAAGAGTTAATCAAGGATTACAGTCATCCTTAGAATAGTGTGAAATTTCCGACTAGAGTATTAGAATTTCTCCCTGGAATTTATGGGACAATTAAAAATTTAAACACTCAAAAGTTCTTCCAAATAATACGAGTCCTCGGAAAAAAACTAGCACATCTAAGCTGTAGCACTGCCGTCTCCATCAAGAGCTGTTTCCAAAGTATCCTCCCCGTCATCTGCTCCCATCCAAGTGAATGATCATCGTCAAAGAAACATACCCAAACAGCACACAACACAAACAATGCAAGGGCGAGCTAGATATAAAAAGCATGTTATCATACATAGATTCCTATAAAAGAACAATTAAAGCATACCCATTAAACCACAATTCACACACTCACACGACATGTACACATTCATCCAAACATGGTAAACTGACATCACAAGACTTGTTACTTTATACCCCGACTTGTTGCTTTATAGACCGACTCGTCCGGACTAGAATGATTACTGAGCTATGGTGGGTCTTGCACTCGTGGTGGCTCTATGAAACTTGGGCACTCCCGCCCTGGCACTACCGCCTTGTGAAACTTGGGCACTACCGCCCGGTGGAACTTTGGGCACTCCCGCCCGGCCACAATCACGAGGTTAATCCGTTATCACTCACCTTGGATCATATGGAAGCATCCAAGACTAGGACCTCCTGCTACTCCTCACCACATGTTCAATCGTCTCTACATGAGAAGAAAGACCATTGGAGTTTCAGGATGACCCCCAAAACTGAGCTACCATGTAATCATTCTATACAACCCCAAAACACCACCATGTATCCTCTCCTTGAGGATCATGGAATTACGTCATTGAATCATACTGTTACTTTGAACCTTAACCCAAGTCATGAATAACCAGATACCACCATATTATCACAACAAATCCAACATATCTCATACATTCACATATTTTCACATAATTCACGTTACAGCATATATTCCAAACATTGGTATACATAATTCAACCCAAGAGCAAAGGAACCTAGAACCCATCACCATTTGCAGACCATTAGATGGACGAACACTATTCACCGAGCGTTATAAGTCGATCGCCATTATGCAAATTAGACGAACGCTAAGAGATTTAACACAATTGGAAGAACGCTTAGATTGATACTTAGGACGATCGCTCCTTACCAACTTGCCGAACGCTATTTCACTGACCACACCATTAGGACGAACGCTTAGATTGATACTTAGGACGAACGCTATTTTACCTACAACACTATTAGAACGAACGCTGAGATTGATACTTACCCCGAACGCTGGGATCAAGTACTTAGACCGAAAGCTATTTTACCGAACACCATATTGGACGAACGCTAAAACCACAAACCTCACTGGATTAAACCCTATTCTGCCGAACGCTAAATCCGACCACTACACTCAAATTGGATACTGCTAGGACGAACGTTAAGATAAATCTCTTATGCTCAACACTTAAAACACCAAACATTATTAAATCGAAGACTAAAAGGACGAACGCTCAAAAACGAACACCATATTGGATTACATACTGTTAGGCCGAACGCTAAGAGATTAAACGCTACTGGGTCGAACGCTAAAACACTGAACTCCACATTATATCGAATACTGTTGGACCAACGATCAAAGTCACCATTAAACCAAGGCCGAACGTAAGAGATCCAAACACTATTTGGCGAACGCTAAATCCGAAAATGATTCAACATAATTGGGCCAAACGTTCAGTATAAATAATTCACCAACACCGAACGTTCAATATAAATAATTCACCAACACCGAACGTTCAATATTTAAACATAACACATCAGATTTAAGATCGAACGCTATGCTAACTAATTCATCAAAACGAACGTTCAAACTCTTAAACATAGAATATCAAATTTAGATCGAACGCTTAAATTACTAAAATATCAAAACCGAACGCTCAAGATTTAAGCCTAATCATACTAAATTCAGTCAAACACTACAGTCGCCCATACACAAAGACCGATCGCCGAACGCTCACCAAAACAAACCCAGAACGAACGCTAACGCTCGTTACTAGAGGACACAAGACCGAACGCTTGCTTGTCTACTCAAAACCGAACGTGCGATGCTCAATTTAAGGCCGAACGTTATACGGGAGAACGCTCGTTCTATTTTGGCCGACAACTATTGGTCGAGCACAAATGACGTACGCTCGTTCTGCAGAATTCTGCAGAAACGTAGCAGATTTCCAGACTTCCCCGAAATTCCATTTTTCATCCCCAAATTCCCAGATTTGCATCAAAGAGCAGAATATAACAAATCTCAAACACAGTTTAATATTTCTACAATCCATAAGAATAGATCTAGCTCCCCTTACCTCTTGAAGACTTCCTTGAATCTATCTCGAAAGGAAAAGTTCTCCACTTCTTCTCTCCCACAACTTGCAGTACCAAGGCTTCCTTGCAGTTCCAGAAGCTCTCAACTTCACCTCTCTCACTGATCGTCCCCATCCTTTTTTTTTTAAATATTTAGGTCCTTACATTCTCCCCAACACAAAAATTTTCATCCTCGAAAATTAGGCTTATCGGAACAAGTGGGGGTAAGTTTCTCTCATCTCGTCCTCTAACTCCCAGGTAGAGTCACCGCCACTGTTCCAGATAACTTTGACAAGTCTGACAGTTCTTCCTCTAAGTTGTCTGTTTTGACTCTCCTCAATTGTTATTGGTTGCACTTCAATTGATAAATCTTCTCTGACTTGCACATCGTCAACTTCAAGCACGTGAGACGGATCAGACATGTACTTTCTCAGTTGAGATACATGGAATACTGGATGCAAGTTTGCTAACTGAGGTGGCACGGCTACCTCGTAAGCTACTGGTCCTATACGTCGAAGAATTTGGTAAGGACCAAGATATCTAGGAGATAATTTCCTAGCACGAATGGCCCTTCCTATACCGGTAGTAGGAGTCACTCGTAGGAACACATGATCCCCAACTGCAAATTCCAACGGCTTGCGTCTCCGATCAGCCTAGGACTTCTGCCTATTCTAAGATGCCCGCATCCTCTCTTGTATAAGCTTCACCTTCTCTGTAGTCTGCTGAACTATCTCTGGTCCCGTCAAAACTGCTTCTCCATCCTGAAACCACCAAAGAGGTGTTCTGCAGCGCCTCCCATGTAACGCTTCAAATGGTGCCATGCCGATACTAGCCTGGTAGCTGTTGTTGTAAGTGAACTCAACCAGTGGCAATATCTCATCCCATACCCCTAGGTGATCCAAAATACAAGTCCTCAGTAGCTTATGAGATCGCCATGCCACCTCAGTTAGCAAACTTGCATCCAGTGTTCCATGTATCTCAACTGAGAAAATACATGTCTGATCTTTCTCATGTGCTTGAAGTTGACGATGTCCAAGTCAGAGAAGATTTGTCAATTGAGGTGCAACCAATAAGGATTGAGGAGAGTCAAAACAAGCAACTTAGAGGAAGAACTGTCAGACTTGTCAAAGTTATCTGGAACAGTGGAAAGGGCGACTCTACGTGGGAGTTAGAGGACGAGATCAGAGAAATTTATCCCCACTTGTTTCGATAAGCCAAATTTTCGAGGACGAAAATTTTTGTTGTTGGGGAGAATGTAAGAAATCATACATTTAAAAAAAAGAAAAAAAAAAGACAAAACAAACGGGGAAGGAAGGAACGAGCGCTGGAAAGCGCCAGTTTTGTTGGCCACAAGGGACAGCAAACGTTGCTTCCATTCCCCCATTAAAAAAAAAAAAGGGGAGGCTTGTAGGAGATAAAAGGAGGTGGGTTCTGCACTTGGGGTGGGAATCATTGCTGCCAAATTTGTGAGAGAGGTGAAGTTGAAGCTGCAAGGAAGCTTTGGTTCTGCAAGTTGGGGGAGACAAGAAGAGGAGAACTTTTGGAGTTGGAAGGAAATCAAACTCTCTGGAAGTGATTCAAGGAAGTCTTCAAGAGGTAAGGGGAGCTAGATCTTTTGTTTGATTGTTGATATATGTTGTGTTTGATGCAAATATGGGAAGAAGGGGATGAAAAATTGGGGTTCTCTGGGTTTCTGGAAATCTGGTGCGATTCTGCAGAATTCTGCAGATCGCGTGTTCGTCCAATTTGATGAGCCAAATTGGACGTGCGTCCAAGTTGCTAGATGGTCGCCCAAAATATGTTGAGCGTTCGGTCTTCAGTTAGCCGAGCGTTCGCGTTCGTACTGAGTGTAGCGTTCGGTATTAGTGAACTAGGGATTATGAGCGTTCGTTCTTAAGTCGGTATTTATAGGAAGTGATCTTGAGCGTTCAGTATTGGGTATTAGTGATTGAAATTGTTCGTCCTTAATTTAGATACTTAGGTTTGGATCACAGGCGTTCGGTTTTGGCTATTACGTTCGTCCTTATATTGGTTTCCTCAGTGATTATGAGCGTTCGGCCTTAATTTAGTATTCTTAGGTTTCACCCTTTAGCGTTCGACATTGGTATGCTTGTGATCTGAGCGTTCGGTCTTTGTGTTGCTGTGATTATGAGCGTTCGGCCTTGAGTTAGTATTCTTAGGTTTCAATCGTTTAGCGTTGGTCCAAACAGTAGTCGATTCAATATGACGTTCGGTTTTAACGTTCGACTTAAGAGTGTTTCATTTTGGCGTTTTTGCGTTCGGCAGAATAGTGTTTAATCCTGTGGGCGTTCGGTATTAGCGTTCGGCCGAATAGTGTTGAATTGTGGTGCTCAGTTTTAGCGTTAGGACAAATAGTGTGGAATCCATATAGTGTTCGTTTTGAACGTTCGGTTTATGAACGTTCGGTTTTAGTGTTGAGTTTAAGTTATTGATCTTGACGTTCGTCCAGCCAGTATCCGATTTTAAGGAAGTATCCGGTTTTAGCGTTCGGCCTTAGTATTCGATCTCAGCGTTCGGCCTAATAGTGTGTTCAGTGAAATAGCGTTCGGCATGTTGGTAAATGGCGTTCGTTGAAAACTGTTCGGTTTTGAACGTTCGACCTTTATGATCTGATGACGTCAGTCCAAATAGTGTTCGGCTTAGTGTTGGAAAATGGCGTTCGTCCATTAGCGTTCGTTCTACTCCTCGGCGAATAGTGCTCGTTCAAATAGTACTTTACAAATATGTTGGATTCTAAGTTCCTTTGGTCTTGAGTTGGATTATGTGTACCAATGGTTGGAATATTGTCTGTGACGTGATTTATTTGAAAATATGTGAATGTATGAGATATGTTGGATTTGTTGTGATAATATGGTGGTATATGGTTATTCATGGCTTGGGTTAAGGTTCAAAGTAACAGTATGATTCATGAATGTAACTCCATGATCCTCAAGGAGAGGATACATGGTGGTGTTTTGGGGTTGTATAGAATGATTACATGGTAGCTCAGTTTTGGGGGTCATCCTGAATCTTCAATGGTCTTTCTTCTCATGTAGAGAGGATTGAACATGTGGTGAGGAGTAGCAGGAGGTCCTAGTCTTGGATGCTTCCATATGATCCAAGGTGAGTGATAATGGATTAACCTCGTGATTGTGGCTGGGCGGGAGTGCCCAAAAGTTACACCGGGCGCTAGTGCCCAAGTTTCATAAGGCGGTAGTGCCAGGGCGGGAGTGCCCAAATTTCATAAAGCCACCACGAGTGCAAGACCCGCCATAGCTCGATAATCATTCCAGTCCGGACGAGTCGGTCTATAAAGTAACAAGTCGGGGTATAAAGTAACAAGTCTTGTGATGTCAGTTTACCATGTTTGGATGAATGTTTACATGTCGTGTGAGTGTGTGAGATTATATAATATGCTTTTATATCTAGCTCACCCTTGCATTGTTTGTGTTGTGTGCTGTTTGGGTATGTTTCTTTGGCGATGATCATCCACTTGGATGGGAGCAGATGACGGGGAGGATACTTTGGAAACAGCTCGATGGAGACGGCAGTGCTGCAACTTAGATGTGCTAGCTTTATTCCGAGGACTCGTATTATTTGGAAGAACTTTTGCGTGTTTAAATTTTTAATTGTCCCATAAATTCCAGGGAGAAATTCTAATACTCTATTCGAAAATTTCGCACTATTCTAAGGATGACTGTAGATTAACTCTTGACTGCTTTCCTATATTATACTGTAATCCTTGATTAACTCTTGACTGCTTTCCTATATTATGCATAATGACGTCTTTATTATATATGTATGACGTATATAATTGGGATGTTACAGTTTGCGTGCTTAATTTTACATTTTACATGTTCCACTCTTTAAAATTTCGCTGGTGGTAGTCGTAGTGGTCATACTTATGGGTGTTGCTGGAGGTAGTTAGCATGCACTTAGTTTTACATGCTTCAATTTCTGTACGTAATTCGTTGATCATAGTCATTGTGGTCATAGTTATGGTTATTTCCGGAGAAATTTGGAATTTCCTCTGATGTATTTGTACCTTTTTCGAATTTAGGATTGTATTTACCATATGATTTTAATATGATATTAACTATTGAAGAAGATTCCAATTATTAAATGAGTAACTGCGTCCTCTGTAGAAACATATAATTATAAAACCGATATGTTGATGGTACAGCGAAAACAGTTCAGAAATATAATGGTACAATATCACATTAAAAAAACTTCAACTTCACATTAGTAGTCATCACCCCTTGATATAACTTCTTTGCATGTTGGTCGGAGTAAGATTGTATGTTCGAATTGTGATACATAACTTCCTTTCACATCACACAGAGGAGGATACGGCTGCATAAAATAACAAAAAGTTACCACTTCACGAAAATAATTTCAAAGTTAGAATTAGGAAAACAACAACATACAAAATCAAAAGACATGTTGCATCAAAGAACAGACACGTGTTGGTGCCGAGTATATTATCATACATGTCCAACATTGTAATTGACAACACTTTTGTTAGACACAGTTCAGAGTTACCAAAATCTCCCTCAGACACGTATTACTTCTCATTCAAGCCATTAAAATATGCATTAAATTTTTAAAAAGTTGCAAAAATATTTATATCTACAAAAGCATACCTGAACAATGCCAGCGTCACACAAATTCTTTAATGCCATTAAGTATTTAGTCTCCCCCAGGCGATCTAAATACCGTCTACAAAAGGCCAAAGTAGAGAAGTTCTTGTTAATATTTGCTAACAGTTGTTTTGCTCTAGGCAATCTCAGCGGGATATGACCAACATCAAAATTTTTCATGTAGTGGCTGCATTCCAGGTCTTCTCGTACATATCCTTTTCCTGAGCATAATATAACATACATAACATTTAAAGAACACTTACGTCCTGTATTGTTCGAAGAGAGTACAATAATCTAAAACCCAAAGAAACCACAATACCCGTTGATGCGAAGGTTTCAATAGCAAAAAATTCACCCTCTTCCATCTTTGTCTGCTCCCCGCCTTTCACAATGGGAACAGATTTTCCAGCATGGATTTGGTAGCGACCAATGCTATGCCCATTCAAATTCCGTATACTCTTCACTGCAATAACATTCCCATTACAATATATATCACTTTCTATACGATAACACAATACTGGTATTATTATATAGGTTTAATCCTTTTCGACATCCCTATTTATGTACGAATGTGTCAATTGGGTCCTCGTTTTTTAAAGTGTATCAAAATGGTCCCTAATTTTGAAAATTGATATCAATTGAGTCCTTTCCGTTAAGTTGGCTGGACGGCGTTAAAAAAATTGATGAGTAGATGCTGAGATGACGAATGAACGCTCGTCCACCAGAGAACGAACGCTCGTCGACCTCTTACTGCTGGACAACCGTTCGTTCGGTGGTCGACGAGCGTTCGTTCTCTGGTGGACGAGCGTTCGTTCGTCATCTCAGCATCCACTAATCAATTTTTTTAACGTCGTCCAGCCAACTTAACGGAAAGGACTCAATTGATATCAATTTTCAAAATTAAGGACCATTTTGATACACTTTAGAAAACGAGGACCCAATTGAGACATTCGTACATAAATAGGGATGTCGAAAAGGATTAAACCTATTATATACTATAGAAATATGGAGACAAATATTATAAATTATATGATTGTGAGAAAAATCATCCTTTAGCCATTTTCAAAACTTGACCTACTAATAAATTAAGGCATCAATGAAAGTTAACAATATTGTTTCCAATATATATATATATATATATATATATATATATATATATATGTATATATATATATATATATGTATATATATATATATATATATATATATATGTATGTATGTATGTATATATTAGATTATTATGAATTATTTAAATTATCAACCAATATTAAATTATTCAACTAATATTGCTAAGACCATCTACCAAATATGATAGAAACTACATATCAAGCACTGGACAGTCTAGCACAGCAAAGAGTCTAGGAACCTTAAGACAATTTTATTGAGCCATTCTTCACAAATAATAATGAAATGTTAATACATAATGCTTCCATTTCTACAATGCGATGAGAAAGATATGATCCAAATAAAAAGACAATAAAATACATATTACTAAGACCATCTACCAAATATGATAGAAACTATATATCAAACACTGGACACTCTAGCACAGCAAAGAGTCTAGGAACCTTAAGACAATTTTATTGAGCCATTCTTCACAAATAATAATGAAATGTTAATATATAATGCTTCCATTTCTACAATGCGATGAGAAAGATATGATCCAAATAAAAGGACATTACAAGCATCATATACCTTGATACACCTTTCCGTTAATCTCAACCTCATAAGATTCCATGACCTCTTGTATAGCGGCACCAATGTCACAAAGGCGCACATCGATTCCAGCTTCCTAGATGGCAACCATAGCATTCAAAGGAACCAGTAAACCACAAGATTTAATTGGTGCATACCAAAACATCACAACACAGAGCAAACAATAAAATGAATGGTAGAGGGGGTAAGGAAGAGAAGTTATTTTTCAGGTTAAGCTTATGAAGCTTTTCCATTAAAGAGTTCTATAGATAGAGAAACCGTGCAAATCACATTTGAGTATTCCTACTCTGATATTTTTTCTTATTGTATATATATATATTTATTGATATGAGTATGCCATATGAGAAGAAAAAAGTCTTTTGATTAAATTGATTCAGTGTAAATCAGTACAGGAAAACATATATACAGAGAGAACTCTAACCCTGGCATAATGATTACAATGATTTCTAGTATCTTACAATACTCATACATGAATAAATTATTAGCAATGCTTACAATCCCGTTCAAGATGATAGGACCAAACACTAAGGTAGTTAAAATTGAGATTGTGGTTAGGATCTTGAATGGTTCACCAAATCTTAAATCATGAGATTGTAACACGGATCATGGATTTCACTTTCTACAAACAAAATCAATCTCTTGATCAACATTTTGTATGAATGAGGATAAGGGATGTTGTCAGAGAGTGGAGAGTTTATGAGAGGAGAAGGAAGAGTTAATGTCCTAATTGTTTTAACAGTTAGGAGAGGCGAGAAGTTAGGAATTGTATAAATAGAGTTCGGTAATTTGTATAGAGGGGTTGTTGAATATTCTTTGGTGGAGACAGAATGTTTTGTCCTGTGGAGGGAGATTAGGCTCCCGTACTGTGAATGTACATATGTCTTGTTGAATTGAAATACAAAACTCATTCTTTTACAGTGTGAGTTCTTGTTTGTGAGTGTGTTAGTGAGTGTTTTAGATAGGTTTCATACCCAGAAATCAATTGGTTCAACCTGCCGAATCCAAATTGGGAGAGAAAGGAGAAATGGAGGGAAGAGTCGAAGGGCGATTGAACGTAGTCAAAGGACAACTCGAGACCATGGAGATTGCAATGGATGGGTTGAAGGCGGAGACGGGATGCGCCAAGACTTACAAGATGTCATGTGAATCCTAGGAGGATGAAATCGAAACCAGGAGGGAAACTCGGATGGCAGCCAAGCATCCATCAACGAGAACCGAAGGGGCAAGCGAGAAGATGTTGGAGGGAGAGAAGTCGAACGCCATGATGGGCAACCCAATTGGAGAAAAAGGGTAGATTTCCCAGTCTTTAAGGGTCTCGACCCGTTGAAATGGATTAATCGGGCTGAGAAGTTCTTCGAGCTACAAGGTGTGGTGGAGGAAGAAAAGTTATCATCAGTATGGAAGGTAACGCCAACTATTGGTTCAAGTTCTGGAACGATAAAGCCAAGAATCGTTCTTGGGTAGGCCCGAAGGGAGCAATGATTGTTAGATTCAGAGGCAGGAACAAGGGTACCATCTTTGAAAGGTTGGCAGGGATTAAGCAGACTGGGACCGTGGAAGAGTACGTTCAAGATATCGATATCTTGGTGGGTCAGACAAAGGGAGTGTCGAAAGAGTAGCTATTGGGGTATTTTCTCGAAGGTCTGCAAAAACGCATCTGAAACCAAGTTCAACCACATGATCCGCAAGAATTGATGGCAACTATGAGGATCGCACAAGATGTTGAGGAGGCTCACAGTGGTGTGAAGGCTGGGAGCTGGAGTGTGACCAAGAATCAGCCCTCTTAGGGGCGTACAACAGGAACCGTGAATTCTTGTTTGAGTGTGTTAGTGAGTGTTTTAGATAGGTTTCATACCCAGAAACCCATCAGATGTAAACAGGCCCCTTCTAAATTTCTTAATTGTATATTTAATTGGATTTGGGTGAAAGACATAGCTAGTGCACATTACGTGAAGTACGTTACATGTGTCTTTATTGGGTTTTATTTTAACTACAACAAGGTGAATTTTAATTTCCTTAATTTTTAATTTGGTTTGGGTTTTATTTTAATTTAAACCTCTTCAATCCAATAAAGTCAATAGGTGATGCAGCAGGAAAACACACATAATAGGGTTAATTTTTAATTGCATTAATTATTAATTAATTTTAGGTTTTATTGTAACTGAACCCCATTCACCAAAAGATTTGAACCTGTGCAGCAGAAAATACAAAAAAATGTTGATCCACACAATTTAACTACTTGACGATCATGTGTAAGATTTGAATTGAAAATACTACAAGCTCATAGGATTGAACGTTTTAGGATGTAAATATATATTCTAACTATACCGCCAAACAAATAAAGGTAGACCGACACTTTATTAAAGAAATATTAGATAGTGACCTAATCACAACTTCTTATGTCCCTTCTAAACTTCAGCGAGTAGATCTGTCCACAAAAGGTCTTCCACTGAATGATATCATGATCTCACATGCAAGCTGGAAATGATAAATATCTATTCACTTGCTTGAGGGGGAGTGTTGATTACAAGTGTGTTGTTGGAAGATTCTAGAGGTCTCCTTGTAATCATTAATATAGGATTAGAGTTCTATATATAGAGTGATGTCCTGTCTCATTAAATCAATTCAACAAAATTGCTTCTCTTCTATGGTTAATCTCTAGTTTGCGATGTTCTCTAAGCCCTCCTAATAAACCCAAAGGTTGGTATTAAATACCTTGGTATTAGAGCTTCTCACCAAGTCTTAGAGCTACAAGAGAGTGGTTCATGTGGTTATATTGACATAACTGTCTTGACAAGGGACTAGCCAAGTAGTTGATGCACAACAAGCTCAATGGACACAAAGGCTACGAAGTGTTTGCCTAATACCAATTGCAAGACACGGAACATGAATTTCACTTGAAATATAAGATTCCAGTCAAATTTCTTTACAAGGGCTATGAGAAAAGTTTGAGTCACACGAATATGACTAGTTAATTTAATTATTTCTTTAGACAAATGGAGTACATTTATCAACATGATATTAACAGTGTTTGTTCTGAACAATTCGACATTATTAATTGACCATGTTAGATATAGATCTACACAACATAATACTGCTCGTTTGACAGGGTTAAGCATCTTTTCCAGAATGTACCTTAATACCCGTATTAGTTGCTTCCCGAGAGGCTTCAAGCAATGGATCAAACATAGGGTTGAATGCCACAGTAAAAGCACAATCAACTATATATCCTATAGAAAGAATCCATAAAAGGGTTCAACAGGAGTAAAATTAAAAAATACACTAGTTACTAGAATTATCATAGCTATAGAAGAATTGATAAAAAAAAAATTCCCACGCATTACCATCAACATGGGTGCCAAAATCCAGTTTCATCACATCATCATACTGAAGTATAGTCTTGTCCCCTGAATTTGGGGTCCAGTGAGCAGCAACCCTGGGGGAGTAAGAGAGTTACATTTAAGAAAACAAAATGATGAAAAAACCACAAACAACTGTGAAACTGTGAACATCGTATTGGAACAACAGTTTTTCAACTATCTTTGGCACTTAATTGTAAGTCAGTTACACAACTAACTCTATATGCAGTTAATACAAGTCGCTATAACAAATATACTGATCCAACACATACTTCAGGGTCGGTTGTCATTGTCAAATTGCAGATCGGCCTACCTGAAAAGTGGATAGCAGGATACTGCAATAACTCTCAACCGTTCAACTGATTTGATATCTAATAAGTTGTCTTAAAACTTCAAGGTACTTTCTTCTTATCATACTCTTAATTATATATTTTTTTATATAGGCAATTTTGTTCAATGGTGCATCAAATCATTTCTAAGACACGCATTTTATCACTTAATTCATTTTAATATTGTTATTTATTTTGATCATGTAGAATATTGTTTCAATGATTTGTTATATAGTTAATTTTGTTTTCAAACTTGTTCTCATAAGTGTAATTTTACTATCACAATTATATAAAAATGTTTCATTTATTATAATATAATAATTTGTTGTCATAAATCTTTTTCATGAGCATCAAACACATATTGAAGTTCTAAAGATGAAAGATTTATGTTTAAATTCGAATTATTAATTTAATTTTTTTCTCTACGATTTTGATTAAGTGGTGTATTATAATCTTTATTAGTATAAAAAGATATTTCATTATAAAGAAATAAAAAGACATTTGAAATATTTTTAAACTTCATTCTTTGTTTTCTTTTTATAATTTTTTAAAAATAATTTTTAACTTTGTTTCATTTGTCCTTTCCTTTTCTTCATTTGTTTCGTTACCTATGTTAATTTGCATAAAAAATGAAAACCGCAGATCAAGATTTACAGGTACCAACTCAATAAGAAACAGATATGGGCCCGGATCCGGGTATACATATTACCTACTGGAGATATGATGAGGCAAAATTTATACCCGTTGGGTATGAGAATGAATTTTTACTTTGGGAATATGGATGGGATAGTGAAACTCACGCCTGTCTCGTCCCATTACCATCCCTAGCTGCTATTCACTGCCTAGTACAGTGCAACCTTTGATTTGATCAGTGTAAAATGATATCAGATTACTCTTCTTGCTCAAATCTCTTATGGTCACAAATACCAGTGTCCCTCTTCTCATATCAATTATTGCATGTTCCCCTCCATTTAAAAGAATCTAACAAGTGTCAACAAGTTAGCTAAAGAAATTGTATATCTATTGAATTTCATGCCACTCGGTATGATTTCAAATCTTAGGTCACCAATCAAGTGTTGGTGCATAGGTATATAGGTCCTGATGGTCTTTATGTGTATCCACTCCTTCAACTTCAACCCAGATTGGTTCCCATGCATATTTACTTTCCAATTTAATAAAGAACAGCATAAGTAGTTGTACTAAACGTGTCATGCTAGGTTAGGCCATCCTAATAGTTACGGTCATAAGCGTGTTTTATACCAATTTAATTTTCTGCTTTCTAATAAAATGTATCAAATTTTTGTTGTACTAGTTGTATGAGAAAGTCGCAGAGACTTCTCTCCACTTTATCAGAATATATTTACTCTTCACCTTTATAATTAGCTTAATAGGACCCTCCATATTATCTTCACTGATAATTATCACCTTCGTAGATGCTTATTCTCACTTTACTTGGCTCTGCAACTTAAACATAATTTAGAAACATTGACTAGTTTTAAAAAAAATTTGACCATGGTTGAACTTCAATTTAACATTAAACTCAAAAAGTTACAAACTCACAAAGGAGGATTATTGAACACAAACAAAGACACGATTTTCCAGTCAAGATTATTAATCAACTTTTCTTATTGGTTCTTCCACCTTTCTTCACATTCCAGATCATCCAAGGCACGATTTTGCCATTTTTTTATTAGTAAGTGCCATTACTACATTTTCTCAAGCACATTCATTTCGATTTAATTTTTCTTTAACAATCACTCATCCAGATTGACATTCCCACATCAATAAGGCACTTCACTCGATATTTAGTACAAAAAAGGAGAAGCCACAGATACAGAGGAAAGTAGAAAACAAAAATATAAAGGGTTACCAGTTTAAAGAGCATCCTGTGGGGAATGCAATGCCAGCTTGAAGGCCATCCTCTGATATTAGCTTACGGACAGTGTTCTCCAATGTTTCACATATGTCGGTCATTAACATTCCAGGCTTTAAAATGCCTTTCATATATTTGCGAACCTACTTATAGATAAAAAGAGTATACTGAGTTACAGATATAAATAATACCACCATTAATGAAAAAATATAGAAAACCAGATGACACAACAGGGCAGAAAAACAAAAGGAAACCAAGACTTAATTCCCCTCATTAAAATATAACGGAATACAAGTACAGAGGGAGCATGATTGAGCATTTGAATATTATTAATAGTATATTTTGGACATATATTCTAATCACTTGGTAACCTAGGTGATCTGTATTAAACCCACCTAATTTTCTCTAAAAGTTTTCCACAATTCTTCGAGAACTTAAAATAAGGGTCAGACCCACTTTAATTTTTCCCTCCACTTCCCATCTTCCTTTCCTTCTCTATACCATATTCAAACAATAAAAGGTGACAATCTTGACAAATTTTCTTTTACAAAACTAGCCATCAAAATAAAGGGTTAAAATCTGGAAAGTAAACCAAAATTACCACCTGACGATGAACTTCTGCTGCTCGACGAACTGAATTATATATTGGTTTCTGCAGGCGCTCCAGTTCTCTCTTCTCCTCTGATGTAGTTCTCCATAGGTTACTGGCAAAAAGATTCTAACATTACAAAGAAAATTTACATAGAATATTTAAAAAAGGATGAGAGTCAAACTGCTGTTAATGTCGGTGTGATTCACTCACATGTCACTTGCGACAATTAACTAAACTTCCGAAAGTAGGCTTCTTTCATTCATTTGGTTTATTTCAGATTTGAGGGGAGTCTCAATAGATTTGATAAGGATTTATGGTTGAGCTAATGAAAATTATTGTTTTATAATACTTCAAGATTAAAAAAACAAAAAACTACTTTTAGCTCTTTTTTCAAATCCTACCAAAACACCATATATGGGACCATAATCTTGGTGTGAAATCCTATTTCCAGTCAAAGCAGTCAGAGGTGAAATGTAGTTTGGAAAAGCCATATAAAAAATCAGTATGGCAGTATGGCAGGTCACTGCGGCTACTGTGTTAAATACAATATCTGCATACTTTCAAAAAATGAAAACTTGTAAACCCAACCATAATTAGGGTTAGAGATGTTTTTGGCTAGTTCTATAATACCAAATTTTGGTAACTGTTGTTCTTATTTAAAAGTGAAATCTTTTTTTGTTTGTTACTAAACATTGATCTGTTAGGTCTGGACTTTTTACATGTCAAATGGAATGCTAGCAGAAATTTCTTCGGCCAAAAACTTCTGTTGAATAAAATGACACAAGATCTCTCTATGTTTTGTTCACTTATGAAGCACTAGGTTAGTAGCCATGTGACGAGCTGCCTGGTTATCACAATATAACTTCATCAGTTGAATATCACAAAATCTAAACTATTGAAAAAGTTGTTTAATCCATATCAATTTACACGTGACTGTGGCCATAACTCTAAACTTCCTTTCTCACTACAAAAGTAACAGCCATATTCAACCATTTTCTCTGGATTTGGATCCATAGGATTGTCAATGACATGTGGTCAGTCATGCTTGTTTTCTCCAAAATTACTAGAGAACTTCCTTTGACTTGTTTCTATCGGTGAGTATTTCAAGCAATCAATATGCTTTGTTTGAAGGACAATAAATAAATTCCGTTTCAACAGGAAAATTATGGTAGCATCATTCCTTGTAATGACTACATCCAAGGTTGTTAAACTCGAGAGTTTATGTAAACTCGTGAGAGTTCAGTAAACTCGTGAGTTCAGTAAACTCGAATCGTAAACTCATAAGAGTTTACTTTACATGAAAAAAATCTAAATTCATAAAAATCTTTTTCATAGAAATATTGTTAGTGTAAAACATAAATTAATATGTTAAAGTCTCTATGTCTAATCCTCTAATAATGATATCATTATCTCCATCATTTTCTCGAAACGTTGAAGATGTACTTGGATTAACTTCTACCTAGTTTGATGGGTTTCCAAACATAGTAAGATAAACTTCTTCACTACAAACACAAAAAATAAAATGCCGAACAACTTAAAATATTGTCTCAGCAAGGGTTGTTCAACAGTGCAGTGTGTATCATTTTATTTTTCAAAAATAAAATGAATGGTGTGGTGCTATAAAATGAAACCCATTAATATTGTGCTGTAAAATGCTTTGGTAATAACACATGAAATCAATTTAAACATCACCAACGGTATAGGTGGCAGAGGGTTTACACTTACGCAACCCGTGAGTTCGAAGACGAGATTGACAGCCAGATCAACGGCAAATTGACGCAATGGCAAGATCAACGGCGATGGCAAGATTGACGGCGACGGCACGAACGAAGGCGAGATCAAACGACAACAAGGAAGGCGTGACGGAGGCCGAGATCGACGACGAACGACGGCGCGACAAAGGCAAGATCATACGATGAGATTGACAGCGAGAGCGCGAGAAAGGAGATGAATAGTGAGAACGAAAGCAGTGAGTGAATCAGTTCAACGAAAGCTCTAAAAACCTAATCTGGTGAGCCCTAAAAAGTTTTCTTCTCAAACTCGCAAAATTAGAACCCAACTCGTGATTTCAGGCGAGTTTTTTAACGAGCCTATCACCAATTCTACCGATCCCACACCAAAAACGAGTTTGCTTACGAGTTAACTCAAAAACACCGAGTGAACTCGTAAACTCAACCAAGTTAATGAGTTAACTCGTGAGTTCGATAACCATGACTACATCATTAACATAAACAACTAAGTAAACATATTTTCCACGAGATTGTGAAATTAGAAAACCAAGTTGTTGGATATTGTTTAAACCTAGAGAGATTAACAAAGTTTGAAAATGAGAATAGACTCTGCCTAAGCAACAAATCTAAGAGGTTGTTTCATGTAGATTTCTCACCAAAATCACCAAGAAGAAAGACATTTTAATGTCTAGGAGATGGAAGGGCCAATGGTTAATAGCAATCATAACAAGAACTTCCTTTGACTTGTTTCTATCGGTAAGTATTTCAAGCAATCAAAATGCTTGGTTTGAAATCCAATAAATAAATGTTGTTTCAACAGGAAAATTATGGTAGCATCATTCCTTGTAATGACTTCATCATTAACATAAACAACTAAGTAAACATATTTTCCACGAGATTGTGAAATTAGAAAACCAAGTTGTTGGAGATTGTTTAAACCCGAAGAGATTAAGAAAGTTTGCAAACGAGAATAGACTCTGCCTAACCAACAAATCCAAGAGGTTGTTTCATGTAGATTTCTCACCAAATCACCAAGAAGAAAGACATTTTAATGTCTAGCTAATGGAACCAATGGTTAATAGCAATCATAACAAGAAAAAGACAAATTATAGTGATTTTTACAACCGGAGAAAAAGCATCACCATAATCAAGACCATATATTTAGGTATCCCCACAATCAACCTTACCATTTTGCCCAACTTTGATATAAAGTTCCATTTGGGAAAACAAAAAGACAAAATGAGGTACTTTAGATTCAAATGAGGAGGAAGGTATTCTATTAATAAGAAAACATGCAATGATAATAGCATTTTTGTAGGGAGGACAACTAGGACTAAAATGCATTTAATGATAATATGTACGTAGGTATATGAAAAAAGGATGAAAGATGGAAGTTGCTTTTAGTGACTAATTTTCATTCAACATTGAAGGACCAAATTGAAAAAACATACACTTCCAAGGACAGGAAAGATCATTCAGCCCTTTTTTTAACTTCCATAGATTTAGATGACCCAAGCAATCATGAAGCAACTTCGTAGGCAATGATGCAAAACAAGACAAACATTTGTTTCAATGATAGAGTCCTAGACATTCATGTCTTGTGCCAATCAATCAACTCATAACAAGTTCCTCTATAATAAAATAATGCTCATAGCGATGACATTGAACAATTCAATGATTTGGTTAGTTGACTAAGGAAGATTAATTGAAAGGACAAATAGGGACAAAATGAACAAACTTCAACTTTAAGGAAGGAGAAAGACAAATTGAACAAATTCACCTGAAAGCAACTTTAGAGCCATTTGCAAAAGGCAACCAAATGAAGAAATTTTGGAGAAGATAATGAGGTGAATAAAGAAAAATAATAGAGAAGTAATCAAAAGCACCAAAGTCAATTATATGTGGACCTTGACAACCAATAGATTGAGAAAAGTGGGTTGTTCCAAAGATGGTTAGGCTTTGCAATTGGATTTCAGTAATAGGTACACATCTTCAAAAAGCTTGTGCTCAAATTTGCTTACATGCCATGGATACATTGGCTAGCCATGCAAGGAATAACACATTTCTTGAGTGTGTCCCATCACCTTACAATAAGAACACCAAGTTCAACCACTTCTCTCACCACATCCACCTCGACTTCCATGTCATCCTCTTCCATGACTTGACACCATGGAAGAGAGATCAACTTGATTGTGTCCCATCACCTTACAACAAGAACAATGAGTTCAACCACTTCTCTTACCACGTCCACCTCAACTTCCATGTCCTCCTCTTCCATGACTTGACACCATGGAAGAGAAACCAACATATTCGACCAAATTTTCATTCCTTTTAAGAGTAGCAACACAAAGTTGAGTAATTAAGGAAATGTATCTTCTTTATTCCTTCCAATGAGTCAGTATCAAGGAACATATTCAACTCTTCCACAGCTGTGTGGGCTTGGGCAACAAAGGATATCATGTCAAGGTCAATTGTTTTAGAGATGCCAACTTATATATACATGCAGATCTATATACTAACACTAACTCTATGTTACCAAGTACACGACTGGTTCAGCCTAGCTTTAGAAAGATAGAGCGACACAAGATGCTATTGGCTCTTGCTACTAAAATAAATATATCCAACAAAAGTTCTGCTCAAGCTGCTATAGTGTTGTGCATTCCTGTTTTGTTATTTTCAAGACTTTGGGAGGAGTATAGGTAGTCAACAAAATAAGCATCTACATAATACCATGTTAAAATGTTGTCAATTTTTATATTGCAAAACTTAGATACTTTCTGTTTCAAATGTGGTTAATTAACAACAAAAGAAAAACTTTAGCCAGACAATATTCTTCCTCTGTTTTTTTTTTCCTTTTCAAAGTAGCAACACGTCAAACAAAAAAGAAAAAACAATGGTAACAGAGTTCATTTTACTCATAAATTCAAATCAATTTTGCAAGCAAAAATGTCAGATATTGCTGAAATTTATTCATCATCAACTTACTCATCTTTGTATTGCTGAATTTCACCTTCAGGGAAATCTCCAGATGGAAATAGGTCAATAACAGAAATTGATGGTGGATCAGTTTGTTCTAAGAGTTCTTTCTTTTTCCTGATCATCCAAACAAATCAGAAATTCAGAAAAATTTCACCATCATGAGAACAAAGCATTAATGACAGAATTCAAGTCCTCACTTGCTTCTAGTTTTCTTCTTTTTCTTCTTTGAAACTTCTGTCAAAAGAGAAAATGATTCAACATTAACAACAACACCATAAAATATATCAGATATAATATAATCCAAAAGTAAAGCATCACCAAGACGGTTTATGTTCCTCACTGATATGATTAAGTTGGATGATATGGAACCTATGTTTTCATGTGTTGTTGATCATGAAATCATGATCTTTCAAGGTGACATATTGTTTCTGTTGTAACAATATGTGTGACAGCATCAAATTCAATCAAGTTAATTCGCTTGAAAACTCATTTGTGGAAATCAAGTCGCTCATGAGTTTAAAGACAAGTGTATACAAGAATGGTATTCACATCGCTTTAATAGTATATGTAGTTTACATTTCATTTAGGTATTTGTTTTTCAAATTCTTTCAATCAAATTCTGAGTATAAGCTGTTTGAATAAAAAAAAAAGTTAGTTTACACATGTTTGTGAGCTTTCTTGAGGCGTATTTTTTTTTATGACACAATATTTTAGTTGGACCACGAATAATAAGTTACAGAAGCATTAAAATAACTGTATTTTACATTTTCTGTGTTGTACAAGTGTACATCACAATAACAATGCAACCATTAAAAAACAAATCCTCTAATTGTAATTTGAGAAAAAATGGTATATTTAATAAAAGGAATTACAACCGATTAGAATATATGTGAAATAAATCCTGCTGTATGAGACAAATGTATTCATTTCTTACATGCAAAAGAATTTTTTTAATGTTGAACTTTAAAAGATTTGGCATAAATAAACTGAGTTACTGAGAAAATAAATGAAATATGGATTCATATCTTACAACACTCAGACTATAAACATGTAATGTGGCAATTAAATAATTTAAATTAGGTGATTCATTTTGCATAATTACTACCTTTACTGTCATCTCCTTCTTTTGGAGACAATGGAGGAAGGTCACCAACTCTTTCTACAAGACTTTGAAGCTCTGAGGCTCCATTTTCTTCTTGCAAGTTGTTCAATTGAGAATTTTCCTCCGCCATGAAAGAAAAGCTGCATGCTCAATAAAATTAAAATGGTCAATTCTACAAAACAACCAAACTTCAATAACAGAAAGAGTGGTCCATCCTGTCCAGTAAGTTCAATGTCAAAATCTAGCTTAGGATATATCAAAAGTCAACAATTCATACCTCCAAGGTACAACAAAGAGATATAAGTTACAAAGTATGGAAAGAAATGACTATATTGAATACAAGAAACCATTATAAAATTTATTGAACTCTACCAAAGGGAAGCCACAGATGAAATTCCACTAAAGAAATGTCCATGCTGGTGATATATTTAAATTAGAATAAATAAATTTAACCAGCCATGTATAGTAAATCAAATGAAACAGCAAATGATCAAATAAACCCTCAAGTTTACGACTTTCATCTAACCTAAACGTTGAACAAGAAGGTACAAATACATCAGAGGAAATTCCAAATTTCTCCGGAAATAACCATAACTATGACCACAATGACTATGATCAACGAATTACACACAGAAATTGAAGCATGTAAAACTAAGTGCATGCTAACTACCTCCAGCAACACCCATAAGTATGACCACTACGACTACCACCAACGAAATTTTAAAGAGAGTGGAACATGTAAAATGTAAAATTAAGCACGCAAACATCCCAAGCAAAAGTAGATTCAAAATTGCAGAGTGGTTGATCAATGCTCGATTTCATGGGACAAATAGTAGAAATAGTAGAAAGCATACACAAGGGTAATATCGATAAAAATAATTGAGACAAAATATTACCTAAGCTGGTCAACTTTGGCACAGTAGCTTTGCTGCTTTCTGATAAGTAACGAAATCGGAGAAATTAAGCCAATAACGAACACAAAAGTAGATGCCGAAGTGAATCCCTACATTAGGTGAGTTTACTTTAGTTTCTCACACCAAACGACTATGGTGGCTGCCGTTTTGTGGTTTAAAATTTTTTTCCTACATTAGGGGTTTTAATTTAAGATTTTAATTAGGAATTAATAATTATTTTTAATTATTTAATGACTATACAACCTGCTTTTCAATTTTGTAGTTGAAAATTGAAATTAGAGATCAATTTAAAGTATGTCGAGAATGGATCAAATTCAATTAAAAGTAATTCAAGTACATTCTCATCTATTCTATTTAATTATTCTATTGTAATATTTGAATTTACAATTCTTTTTAATGGGAGGTAAACTCTTACTAGTTTATGAAATTTCCACTCTTCTAAGTAAACTTTCAAGTTTGACAACCTTGTGTGTATTATATATTACCAAATAATTTAATAATAATAATATAATGAATGAAGAGACCATGTGAGAGGAAGAGAGACAAATTCTGACTGATAAAGCAGTGGTGGTATGGGGTAAAGGTAGGTGGATGCACCTCCATCTCAGCCGTCAGATGAAGAGGCCCTCATAATCAACAGTTGTTTTAGAGGCCTGGAAGGATGCACCATTGAAAAGGGCCCCAAGCAAAGATAGGAAAGCAAATGCATAGTTTTAGTTGAAAATATAAGCAAATGCATGGTATCATTGATAATATACCAACTACAAAGTATCTTTGGGGCATCAACCTTTTAATCTTATGAGTGGAAAGTGGGTTTCTTGAGGGAAAATATAACATAACTTGCAGGGTTGTCCTCTCTAGTGGCATGCTCAATTATTATTCACAAAAAAAGTGCCAATTCTTGGTTTTTCAATTTTCATTTCCTTGACGTATTTTCTAACATAAAAAAAAGGCCATAACTTTCCTATATTCAGTTTCTTGGTCAGCATAACCTTCCTTATTCATTCAGAACTTTAAAAATAAAATAAAAGCCATTTAAAACACTTAGGAATATTATGACTCAAAATACAAGACAAATATTGATATGCCTTAGAATTGAGGATATCTAAGGTGTAAACAGAAAGTGCTCCTAAAAGATTAAATCCTCAACATGCAACCCTTTTTCAAGTCAAGATCAAGACCATAGTAAAGAATTCAAACTTTTAACTAGGACAAGAAAATTAAAAACCCTAAATGCATATTGAACGGATCCGCTGTCAAATGCGTATGGGCGATCACGAAAAATGACACGAAAAAGCCAAAAATTATGATGATAAAGAAGAAATACAGTTAAAGGGGAATACACTTCATAGGTTTTTCAACCGAGATGCAGTTAAAAGGCACGTTACAGTCCAATACACGTCACCTAATAACATACTATTCAAGAAGTCCCTGATTCTTTTTCAATGTTCGTAAAAGATTTCTACATTCAATCCTTAAGTAAAAATACCTAATTACCGGGGTGGTGATCTCCGTGAGTGAGGTGGTGAAGAGCTGACTGCGAGTGTGCAAGTTCTGCACAGAGGGTGCCCTGCGAGAAAAAAGATCGAGAGAACAGAGTGGGTGTTTGAGGGAGAGATAAAACCCTATACAGAATCAACGAGAAGTCAAAAATCTCATAACATACACAATGTTCGGGAGAAAATGGCGAAACTGGACTCTTACGATTTAAAAATGGGCCTCTTAAGTTGACATTTCCAGTCGGCACTCGGAAAAAATCAACTTACACCTCTTTCATTTAGACTTTGCACCGTTCTTGTACAAAATTTGTTGTATACTTCAAGCATACTTTATTATTAAATTTATAAAAGAATATAATTATAATGTTTAATTTTTAAATTGAGATTTTACATTTCAAATTTTTTTCATCATTTTATATCATTTATAATTTTGATTCAATTTTTAAAATTCTCACTGTAATATTTATTTATTTTATTTTATTTATGTTTAGTTAAAATTATCAAGACACTGTGAATCCACTGGTTCATCATGAGTTTACTTGGATTGAGTTAGAAAAATTTCAATTCTAAGATTAAACTAAAACTGATTTACTTAATTATATTTAACGAGTTCAAACCAAAGGTAAATTGACCTTTAACCTATCGATAACAATTTATTTATTTTTTTACCATTTTTTAATAAGTTTTATGTTGTTATTAACTACTTCTAATATTATAGATTCACAACTTGATTTTTTTAAATACTAGAATAGAATACTTTAAATGTTTAATTTATATATATATATATATATATATTAATACATTAATCATTAATTATTATCTTTATAATAATATTTAGAAAATTAGATGAACAATTTGATTCCGATGATATTAATATATTAAGAAAATAAATATTATAAAAATAAGTGAACTACCTCACCCATCTATTAACTCGTGATTAGTCAAACTAAATTACAAAACTTTTTACTTACCAAAAAGTGAATTAGATGAAACTGACTTTTTTTTTAACTAAATCCATGGTGAACCAACTCATATGATTCAAGTTAGCTCACTTTAACATCTATCCATTACACACTAATTTTGTTTATTTATTTCATTTCATTTATTTTAAGGTCCTTCATGCTAATTTATACTTTTATTATTATATTCATTTATAATATTATAACCCGTATAAAATTATTTTTTTAAAATTCTACTTTGATTCTTACTTTTGTAACATCCCAAAATACAGTAATTACCATAAATCTGAATTAATTACGATTAATAGTAAACATTTCAGTCTTTACACTAAGCTTTAAATTCAAAAGCCAAAAGCTCGAGGTACAGAGATTCAATACAGTACTATCCGAATAATAGAAACTGGGACGAACGGTGTACTATAGGATACCTGATCCTCCAATGGTCGACCAGTAACCTGGACGACCTGGCGACAGTGAAACCAATGCAAGATCTTCTCAAGGTCGTAATGTCATGCGAGCACATATTGTCGTCGACCACTAGGTGCTCGACAACCAAACAGTGGTGCTCGACAACCAAACAGTAGTGTCGCGACATGTAGTGCTCGCACGACAAGTCGACCTTCCATATCGACACACAGGACGATCGACATATGGAACGCAATATCGTAGTAGGCGGTTTAGCGGTTACGGATAAGCAGTTACACACACAAGCTAACCAACGCCACGAATCACGGAAGTAGTTGACTCAGTGTCAATACACGATATAGCAGTTACAACTTCCAAATAATCCACTTCAGTAACAATCCGGATTTTCAGGTAACGGTTTATTTGACTGTTTTAAATATACAAAGCACACCAGAAAAAAGGTACGTTTTTCCCTTTAGAGAAATTGGAGAGAGAAATTATTCTTCTGCTTGATCACTTTGAACCAAAAAGATTCAGGTGACCCCTTTTCTAACTTGAGCGTCGGAGTGCCTTTGCAGGTACCTAGCCCACCTTTTCCTGAAGAACAGAGTGTAAAGAGAAGGAGGAAGCATCGTGACAGAGATCATAAGAAGAAGCAGTCCAGTTTTGTTAGGTTTGTATCTCGGTCTCCACATCCCTACTGAAACAAACGGTTTTACAAAAGAAATAACCGAACGTCCAATTCACAAGTAAACATCTAAAATAAAAGGAAGGACGGACGTCCTACTACTCCGCTTTAACTTCAACTTCAACTAAGTTCTCTTCTTCGATCACATCCTCTAAGGTGGCCTCGCCCTCTGCTCACATCCACACGGATGATCATTGCAAGACAGGACGAACGTACATAGACAGTAGACAACACAAGGAAAAAACAAAAGGGTAAGCTTATGTAATTTAATTTGTACATCAACATATACAATAAACATTTCAATCCACACAAGCACATAATTTAACATATAACATCATCCAAAATCTATATATATATATATATATATATATATATATATATATTCTAGAGCGACCGTCCGGACTGTATGAATCTGTGTAGTTACAAGCGTCCTTGCACCCGAGTGATGTAGTAACTGGGATACACCAAACAGCTGCCACTCGAGGTTAGTCCGTTCTTACGTCGCCCATGTTAACTTATGGACTAAGGACCTCCTGCCGTTCCCACACATGACATACTCCCTCTACATGAGGATGAGTACTCACGGAACATCAGGATGGACAGTGAGTCTTAACTTATCCACAGTCATACTTTACCAAATTTAATATTCAATATATTTAAGAGTCGTTCCTCCCTGGAACGCTCGTTCAAATTCCATAATCGTATAATCATTCAATATAGTGTTCACACGTCAACATCTTATAATTTATCATCATCTTTAGCTTCAGTTTTAAAAGTAGAAAATAACGAACGTTCATACTTCTGAAGGACGAAGACGAATGCTAAAGACTAGATTTAGAAGACTCGTTGCCAAACAGAATAAGTTGACACATACTTATAAGACGAACATCACTACTACTCGAATCAGTTGAATGAACCGACTCTTAGAGATATACAATCAATGTTCAGAATAATTTAGGTACAAAGGCTTTAGGTCGAATCCAAATGAATAAAGACACAACAAGATAAATAATTAATTATACTGAGAACAATTTGTTTAAAGGGATCGACTGCCAGTTAATGACCGAACACGATAATATACATTTATTAATAATTTGGACGGAAGATATTTACGCCCTTTTTTAGAAATCAAGATGAGGACGAGCGTTCGGTATAAGACCGAACACTACTTAGGACGAACGCTAGGTAGATGACCGATAATTAATTAGGACGAACTCTTGGTCTAAGACCGAGTACTAAAGAGGACGAACGCTCAGTGTAAGACCGAGCGCTACAAATTTGTAAGTATAAGGGATAATACATTATAACTTAATTTAAATTATAAGGTTACCACTAGGCTAAGCCGAACGCTCAACATAGTATTTCACGGGACGCTCGTTCTCGATCAGAACTCTTTCCAAATGAAAGAATTCCTTTTTAAGCAATTGATTAGAAACCGAACGGTATAAGACCGTACGATGACGAACGTATTTTATCATAGTAAGAGATTTACATTCAGATTTTTCATCTATCATAACTCAATATTTCTCCTACGATTCATACTTTATAATTTCATATCCATCATTAAATTCACATACTTTATAGAATTCCTCATATTAACAAATCAAACTATACAATAATCATCCATATTTCAATACATACGTCTCAAAATCAACATGCAGTTCAACCAACAGTAATCATATATTGCATTCATTCAGTACAACAACGTTCGTTCATGCATATTCAACCAACATACATCTCATACATTCAGTTAATATCAGACTTGCATACAGCATACAAGTATCAATTAAATTACTAAGCTTCCCTTACCTGGATAGCAGTGTACGTCTAACAGTATAACTTGGACTTGCCCAACTATGGCTTTCTACCCTTCACGATCTTTCTTACACTCTTCAACTAAGTCTAACCAAAAGAAAGCTCAGAGAACTCAGTTTATACCCTTGCATGCAACTGAATCTGGGTTCGCAGGAATTTCAGAAACTAGCGTCTAGGTTGGAAAACTTACCGGTTACAGAATCGGAAGTGGTTCGGTCCAAAATGAAGCTCATGGCGTAGGGAACGTTCCTACGGTTCTGAATGTTGAACGGAGAAGAAATGGATGAGTAACAGTAGAGAGAAGTTTAAGGATTCTAGAGAGAAGGTGGAGAAAATGAAGAGTTGAGTTCAGAGGAAGAAGAAGAGTGCGTGCAGGTGAGAGAGAGTTTTTCAAAAACTCAATTTTGTTCAATCCACGTCCGTTTGGACGAACGTCTCCTCTGCCGACACCTGCACACCCACTTCTGACTTTGGAAGCTTCTAACGTGACAAGTGACACTCTTGCGTGCAGTGCTTAGTGGGTTTTAATTACCCTGAGCAGTGACGTGGTGTGCAATAATTGTGATTTGACATATATTTTGCAGTGCTGATTTCCTAGGGTCTTACAACTTTATTTTTGTATTGTTTTAAAACATTATCATTTTATAATTCAAATTAGAATTGAGGTTATCTAAGGTGTAAACAGAAAGTGCTCCTAAAAGATTAAATCCTCAACATGCAACCTGTAAGGAATCGTACGTTTAAAAAAAAAAAAAAAGAGACAAAACAAACGGGAAAGGAAGGAACGAGCGCTGGAAAGCGCCAGTTTTGTTGGCCACAAGGGACAGCAAACATTGCTTCCATTCCCCATTAAAAAAAAAAAAGGGGAGGCTTGTAGGAGATAAAAGGAGGTGGGTTCTGCACTTGGGGTGGGAATCATTGTTGCCAAATTTGTGAGAGAGGTGAAGTTGAAGCTGCAAGGAAGCTTTGGTTCTGCAAGTTGGGGGAGAGAAGAAGAGGAGAACTTTTGGAGTTGGAAGGAAATCAAACTCTCTGGAAGTGATTCAAGAGGTAAGGAGAGGTAGATCTTTTGTTTGATTGTTGATATATGTTGTGTTTGATGCAAATCTGGGAAGAAGGGGATGAAAAATTGGGGTTTTCTGGGTTTCTGGAAATCTAGTGCGATTCTGCAGAATTTGCAGATCGCGCGTTCGTCCAATTTGATGAGCCAAATTGGACGTTCGTCAAAGTTACTCCGTGGTCGGCCAAAATATGTTGAGTGTTCGGTCTTCAGTTTGACGAGCGTTCGCGTTCGTATTGAGTGTAGCGTTCGGTATTAGTGAACTAGGGATTATGAGCGTTCGTCCCTAAATCGGTATTTATAGGAAGTGATCTTGAGCGTTCGGTATTGGGTATTAGTGATTGAAATTGTTCGTCCTTAATTTGGATACTTAGGTTTGGATCACAGGCGTTCGGTTTTGGCTATTACGTTCGTCCTTAAATTGGTTTTCTCAGTGATTATGAGCGTTCGGCCTTAATTTAGTATTCTTAGGTTTCACTCTTGAGCGTTCGACATTGGTATGGTTGTGATGTGAGCGTTCGATCTTGATGTTGCTGTGATTATGAGCGTTCGGCCTTGAGTTAGTATTGTTAGGTTTCAATCGTTGAGCGTTCGTCCAAACAGTTGCGATTCAATATGACGTTCGGTTTTAACGTTCGACTAAAGAGTGTTTCATTTTAGCGTTTTTGCATTCGGCCGAATAGTGTTTAATCCTGTGGGCGTTCGGTATTAGCGTTCGGCCAAATAGTGTTGAATTGTGGTGCTCGGTTTTAGCGTTAGGACAAACAGTGTGGAATCCATATGGTGTTCGTTTTGAACGTTCGGTTTAATAACTTTCGGTTTTAGTGTTGAATTTAAGTTATTGATCATGACGTTCGTCCAGCCAGTTTCCGATTTTAAGGAAGTATCCGGTTTTAGCGTTCGGCCTTAGTACTCGGTCTCAGCGTTCGGCCTAATAGTTTGTTCAGTGAAATAGCGTTCGGCATGTTGGTAAAGAGCGTTCGTTCCAAACTGTTAAGTTTTGAGCGTACGACCTGTATGATCTGATGACGTCCGTCCAAATAGTGTTCGGCTTAGTGTTTGGAAAATGGCGTTCGTCCATTAGCGTTCGTTCCACTGTGTTCGGTGAATAGTGCTCGTTCAAATAGTACTTTACAAATATGTTGGATTCTAAGTTCCTTTGGTCTTGAGTTGGATTATGTGTACCAATGGTTGGAATATTGTCTGTGACGTGATTTATTTGAAAATATGTGAATGTATGAGATATGTTGGATTTGTTGTGATAATATGGTGGTATCTGGTTATTCATGGCTTGGGTTAAGGTTTAAAGTAACAGTATGATTCATGAACGTAACTCCATGATCCTCAAGGAGAGGATACATGGTGGTGTTTTGGGGTTGTATAGAATGATTACATGGTAGCTCAGTTTTGGGGGTCATCCTGAATCTTCAATGGTCTTTCTTCTCATGTAGAGAGGATTGAACATGTGGTGAGGAGTAGCAGGAGGTCCTAGTCTTGGATGCTTCCATATGATCCAAGGTGAGTGATAACGGATTAACCTCGTGATTGTGGCCGGGCGAGAGTGCCCAAAAGTTACATCGGGCGCTAGTGCCCAAGTTTCATAAGGCGGTAGTGCCAGGGCGGGAGTGCCCAAATTTCATAAAGCCACCACGAGTGCAAGACCCGCCATAGCTCGGTAATCATTCCAGTCCGGACGAGTCGGTCTATAAAGTAACAAGTCGGGGTATAAAGTACCAAGTCTTGTGATGTCAGTTTACCATGTTTGGATGAATGTTTACATGTCGTGTGAGTGTGTGAGATTATATAACATGCTTTTATATCTAGCTCACCCTTGCATTGTTTGTGTTGTGTGCTGTTTGGGTATGTTTCTTTGGCGATGATCATCCACTTGGATGGGAGCAGATGACGGAGAAGATACTTTGGAAACAGCTCTTGATGGAGACGGCAGTGCTGCAGCTTAGATGTGCTAGCTTTTATTCCGAGGACTCATATTATTTGGAAGCACTTTTGAGTGTTTAAATTTTTAATTGTCCCATAAATTCCAGGGAGAAATTCTAATACTCTAGTCGGAAGTTTCTCACTATTCTAAGGATGACTGTAATCCTTGATTAACTCTTGACTGCTTTCCTTTATTATGCATGATGACGTCTTTATTATATATGCATGACGTATATAATTGGGATGTTACACAACCCTTTTTCAAGTCAAGATCAAGACCATAGTAAAGAATTCAAACTTTTAACTAGGACAAGAAAATTCAAAACCCTAAATGCATATTGAACGGATCCGCTGTCAAATGTGTATGGGCAATCACGAAAAATGACACGAAAAAGCCTTAGATCGTTCAGTAGTATTAGATGTTATTTGAGTTGTAATTGAACGTTCGGTATTAAATTTTGTAAAAACCGTTCGCTCCTTACTCTTTCTCATTTCTCTTATATTGTACGTAAAGTTGTACTTAATGTCGTTCGGCTTTTGAGCGTAGTATTAATGTAAAGACTGCACTGTTTTATTATGAAATGTAATTAATTCTATGATACAGTGATTACTATATTTTGGGATGTTACAAAATCTAAAAAAAACTGTTGATATTGGAATTGAAAATATAAAAAATTTAAAAAAAGAGCCTTTTTTCAATAGACCCTTTTTAATGTGTAATAAATTTTCCAATATTTGTAATCTATAAGAAGAGTTCATATTATAGGAACAAAATTTGAAGAATGAAGAATTCAACAAATTTAATAGTTTTTAAAAGGTTTAATCCTTTTCGACATCCCTATTTATGTACGAATGTCTCAATTGGGTCCTCGTTTTCTAAAGTGTATCAAAATGGTCCTTAATTTTGAAAATCGATATCAATTGAGTTCTTTCCGTTAAGTTGGGTGGACGGCGTTAAAAAAATTGATAAGTGGATGCTGAGATGACGAACGAACGCTCGTCCACTAGCGAACGAACGCTCGTCCACCAGAGAACGAACGCTCGTCCACCAGAGAACGAACGCTCGTCGATCTCTTACTGCTGGACGACCGTTCCTTCCACACTGGACGACCGTTCGTTCGGTGGTCGACGAGCGTTCGTTCGCTGATGGACGAGCGTTCGTTCGCTGGTGGACGAGCGTCCGTTCGTCATCTCAGCATCCACTCATCAATTTTTTTAACGCCGTCCACCCAACTTAACGGAAAGGACTCAATTGATATCAATTTTCAAAATTAAGGACCATTTTGATACACTTTAAAAAACGAGGACCCAATTGAGACATTCGTACATAAATAGGGATGTCGAAAAGGATTAAACCTTTTTAAAAATTAGTAATTTATCATAACATGTAATAATAATATAATGACATAATAATACTAATATAATACTAATAAAAATTAAATAATGATATAAAACAATAAATAAATAATTGATGTAATTAGGTCTTTCTATTAATATTGCACTAAACTGTGAAAGATATGTTACATGTTAGTTAATGTTTTTTTTGTTTTTTAAATAATTTTTAATTATTTTTATTTTAATTTTTTTAAATAAAATTTTGCATATGTCAAACTAATGTCAATATCATATGGTAGTGATAATGTGATGTGGTAGTGACAGTGTCATGTGTCACTGTCATATTAAGTGTTTTTGTTTTAATTTCAATTTATTTTTTCTATTTCTGTTTTGTCTCAATCTAATCTCAATTTTTTTAAAAAGTAAAAATTTTATCCCTGAAATTTAATTTTTCTATATATGTTATAGAAATAGTTTTATTAAATATTTTTTACAAAATTATTTAAGTTTATTCATATTTATATTTTACATTAAAATTTATTTAAAATTATTTTTAAATTTTAAGTTAATTTCTTTTAAATGTTATAAACTTATTTAAAATTCCTTTAACAATTTACGTTTAAATTTATAAAAAAATTATTTTTAAATCAATTAAAACATTTGTATAAAAATGATTGAATTTTATACATTTTAAAAATATACAATGATTTAAAAGAATTGAATTTATTTTATTTTATGGAATGCAATTGATAAATAAGTTTAACATAGTTTTTAGTTAAAATAAATTTTGATAATAACTTTCTATTAACAACTTTAAAACAATTTTAAATATAATTCAATGTAAAATATAAATATAAATGAATTTAATTTTGTTAAAAATATATAATAAAAATTGATAAGTGTGAAAAATACTTGTTTTCATATTTATTAATTATCTCATTAGCTCAAAGTTGTGATTATTCATGAAATATGTGTTTTTCTCATAGAAATTATGTAATAGTTAGTAGGAAAGTGGTGTAGTTCTTTGTACAAGAATTGTATACATCATTGGAGTGTTATCAACAGTTCTCGCTAAGCCAATCATCATGTGCTCAGCTACAAGGAAGATTATTCACTTAGCGCATCAATCGCATTCGCTCAGCGAATGGAGTCAGTTAAGACATCATAAGTTGACTTTTCGCTCAAAGCATGATAGTTGTGCGCTGAATGAACAACTTTAGAGGAACTCCAAAAGGCTACTTAAAGATATTAAGACATCATTTCTGCAAGAGATTGCTTCAAATATGTATGTTTTAGATGAATAAGTAGAGCTGTCAATTTGACCCATGACCCCGGGGCTAGCCCTAACTCACTCTTGAAAAAGCTCCCTCTTAAGAAGCCCCTCAAATGGGGGCCAAAAAAAAGCCCCAACCCCCAAAAGTCATCTCTTAAGGAGGTTAGGGTCAGGGTCTAAGGTGGGTTTAGCCCACTAAAAGATTTTTGGAAACTAAATTTCAACATTCTCATAATAAAAGTACTAAATTTTATATTCATGAAATTGATTTCTTATTTCAAATTATTAAATAAAACTAATTAATTATAGTATAATAGAATATTTAATATTCAAAATAACTACTTTTTCAAATAATTAAAAACAATTGCAAACCACACACTTAATTTTATACAACTAAATAGTATTACAATTTTTTTTTTGCTAAAATATTATAAAGATGTTTTATTTTGTTGTCAATTTTAATACAATTATGTCTTATATTGCAAAAACCAATTATTAAAAAATTATATATAATTAGTAATATCAAAATAACCCCAAAGAGAGATAATAACATGTTAACTTAATTTAGGTTTAATCCTTTACTACATCCATATTTATGTACGAATTTCTCAATTGGGTCCTCGTTTTTTAAAGTGTATCAAAATGGTCCCTAATTTTGAAAATTGATATCAATTGAGTCCTTTCCGTTAAGTTGGCTGGACGGCGTTAAAAAAATTGATGAGTGGGATGCTGAGATGACGAATGAGCGCTCGTCCACCAGCGAACGAACGCTCGTCCATCAGCGAACGAACGCTCGTCGACCACCGAACGAACGGTCGTCCAGTGTGGAACGAACGGTTGTCCAGCAGTAAGAGGTCGACGAGCGTTCGTTCTCTGGTGGACGAGCGTTCGTTCGCTGCTGGACGAGCGTTCGTTCGCTGGTGGACGAGCGCTCGTTTGTCATCTCAGCATCCACTCATCAATTATTTTAACGTCGTCCAGCCAACTTAACGGAAAGGACTCAATTGATATCAATTTTCAAAATTAGGGACCATTTTGATACACTTTAAAAAACGAGGACCCAATTGAGAAATTCGTACATAAATAGGGATGTAGTAAAGGATTAAACCATTAATTTAATATTTGGACTGCTTTTACAGTTCTTAAAAAGAATCACTATTTTGTTTCCTCGACTTCTAAAATATCACTCAATCGGTTTTAAATTATTTAAAATTAAAAATAATTCAAAAATTTATTATCTAAAATTTTTGGATCAAAAATAATATTAATATTTTATGTGTAAATTGAACTTATGTTTTATTTTGTTTTTTTCTCTCTGATAATCTTTTCTCAAAATCACCATAAGATATATTATAAAAAGAAAATTAATTTCTGAAAAATTTATAAAACAAAGAAAATTTTAATTAGACATAAAGTACTAAAGAATGACAATATTACAGTGTTTCAATTCTTTAACTAACACATTAAATAATTTATTTTTAACTTTCAATTAGAACACATAACATAAATGTATGTTTATGTTTATCACATTTAAAATATAAACATTTTGAGTGAGTAATACGAGGAGATTGAATCCTATGGACAAATACAACAGTAGCTTGCACAATGTTTATGAGTTTTTTCTTTTTACTTATTATTTATGTTATGAGCATGATTTGTCGAGTATAAAATGAAAAATAAAATCATTTATATTTAATTCTTTTTCAATAGCTTTCTAAGAAAATAAAGAAGCCTTATATTTTTTAAAATTAAGAGCTTCAATTATAGAAAATCTTCTCTTAAATTTCAATTAAGATAATTTGAGATAGAAAGTTAATTTCTAACTTATAACCTAAAAAAAAAGCGAAATTAAATATTTAAATTTTAAATTTATAAAATAATCCTTTAATTATATACTTAGATAATCTAACTCAATAAATATTGTCATTTTGCTTTTGTTTTTTTATTCTAGAACTCTCCTCCTATAAAAATTTCAATTTATTTTTTATAGTAACTATTTTTGTAACAAATTAAGATTAATTATATTTTTTTTTATTCAAAATGAACTTTTTTTCTAAAGAAAAGACCCATGGGTTGGTCCTGACCTACAGGACTTTTAAAGAAATTTTGGCCTTGTGGACTTTTTCTACAAAAGGCTTTTTGGTCCTGTGGATTTTTCTAACCCCAACCCATATGGGTTAGGAGCAAACCATGTAAGAGACGTCAAATTGACGTGTCTACTTTTAACGAATGTTGACTTGTTCATAGCTCTTCATTTATACTGTATATATATTAGTTTTGAAATATGCTGTATATACTATAATTTTAATAGTTTTTATAACTAAATTTACAATTTAGTAACATCATAAAATTCTGTAGTGAGACTGAAAATAAACCCATCTTAATCTTATCTTTAACCCCCTTAAAAGGAGATTCTAGGAGTTAAAGACATTTTTTTTACCCCTACTTGGAAGACTTTCTAAAACAAGACTTTTATAAAAGTGAATTAGAATTGAGCCATAAGACATGGGTTAAATTGACACCTTTACTTTTCACTAAGAATCTTCAAAAATACCTCATTTGCATCTTTTTTTTTATGGAATCTTAAATAGGCGTCTTGGCGAGCAAACGTTACCATGCTAGGACTTTCGAATTTAGGATTGTATTTACCATATGATTTTAATATTGTATAGTATGAAATATTAACCGAGCGGTTACAAACAACCAACCGGATATTTAGGTAATCTGTTTATATCTTATTCTGTTTATATTTTATTGGGCTTATATTAGCTCAAGATCCATGAGGTAAATGATAAATACAAAGCCAGGGCCAAAAGCCAGGTACGTTCCACTTACTCTACATGACTCTCAAATACTCAGTAGTGATAACCATTCACTAAATATTCAACCAAGAGCCGAGGCTCTTCAAATCACACGCCTAACTTGGGCGTCGGAGTACCTTTTGCAGGTACATCCCCCTCGTCAAGAAGGAGACCGATCGGTTTGCGCCAACACCGATCGGCCAACAGGAGGAGTTTGGAAGCGAGCGAGCGGCCCAGACGCGTCAGCAGGTTAGTCTCTCGGTCCTAAAAGTATCTACCGAAACATTTTGGCGCCCACCGTGGGGCCGAGCGGCAAACCCAAATGGTGACCACGAGGAGCATGGAGGAAGAACAGACCAGAGATTTGATAGCGCAGATGCAAGCACAAATACAGGCACAAGCCAGAACCATACAAGCACAGACGCACGCACAACAAGAGATGCAACGAAGGCACGCAAAAGAAATTGCAATGTTGAGAGCAGAGCGCGGTCGTGCCGAACAGTCCGCGCAGCACTCGGAGTCTACAGCCGATCGGGGTAACAACCAACACAATGATAACGCTGGAAGTCGTACTCAGCAGCCATCTCGGCATACTGACCCGAACGATCGGGGAAGAACCATCCCCCTTACGAACCGATCGGCCCTCCAGTCTGCTCCCTTTCACTGCGGTCATCATGCAAACTCCAATGCCAGAAAAGAACCCTCCTGTATTGGATAAGTATGATGGCTTGACGGATCCCGACAATCATCTCACGATCTTCACCAATGCAATGGTGTTCTACACGGACAGTGATCTGGTTATGTGCAGAGCCTTCTCCTTGTCACTCAAGGACGAAGCATTAGAGTGGTATAACACTCTTCCCCCAAACACAGTGGATTGCTTCGCCACTGTGGAAAACCTTTTTAAAAGGCAATACGCCTCCAATCGTAATCAGGAAGTAACGCCAGCGGAATTGGTAAATACCAAACAGGAAAAGGAAGAAACTTTGAAGGCCTTTATGAAAAGGTATATGGAAACCGCACGACGAGTAAAAGAGGTAAGTCAATCTTTTATCATCACCAATTTGCCTTCATGTCTAAGACCAGGGTATTTTGCTGAGAAATTATATGCACGACTGCCAAAAACTATGGAGGAGCTCCAAGAACGTATAGCAGAATTCATCCGCATGGAGGATATGCGAATTTCACAAAAGAAGCGACAACAAGAAGCTGAGGCAACCGGAGGTAGAAAGGATGGTAAAAGACCATTCAACAATAATGGTAAAGCTGGGGAATCTCCCCGAACGTTTAAGTTTCATCACTATACAACCCTCAACGCACCTAGGGCAAAAGTTCTTGAAGAAGCTCTAAACACTAAACTTCTCACACTCCAAACGAAACCATCTCCAAGATACGCAGATGAAAGGAAGAGTTGTCATTTCCATCAGAATCGTGGACATACCACAGAAGAATGCATTACGCTGAAAAACGAAATAGAACGTCTCATTCGGGCAGGACACCTCCGTAAGTACATACAAGAAACAAGAAGTCCCGAACGAGCGTATCGGAAGGATGAACGAAGGCGAGACTATCGCAGTCTCAGTCGTCATCGCGAACGATCGGTTCGTGGAATTATAAACTGAAGAGAGGAATCCCACACTCTATGTCATATTTAAATTCTTGATTTATACCTTTGTTATTTTCTTAAATTTTCATTATGAAATCAATAAAACTGAGCAATTCATGCTCGAACATTAGTTACCAGTTTCGTCCCAGAATTTCGTCATCAACACTAAAGCTCAAATAAGAGATCAAGCGGTAAATCCTGCCCAGCAGAGGTAAAACCCTCTCACAAACCGAACGGTAAAGTCTGTTCACTAGGAAGCAATCCTAGATCAAAGCAGAGGTAAAGCCCTCTCAAAAACCGAACGGTAAAGTCCGTTCACTAGGAAGCAATCCTAGATCAAAGCAGAGGTAAAACCCTCTCAAAAACCGAACGGTAAAGTCCGTTCACTAGGAAGCAATCCTAGATCAAAGCAGAGGTAAAGCCCTCTCAAAAACCAAACGGTAAAGTCCGTTCACTAGGAAGCAATCCTAGATCAAAGCAGAGGTAAAGCCCTCTCAAACACCGAACGGTAAAGTCCGTTCCCTAGGAAACACTCCTAGAGCAAAATTGAAGGACGAGCGGTAAATCCCGCCCGATTAGTGTCGATCGTCGAGCGTCGATCGTCGAGCGGTAAAACCCGCTCGCTTATTGTCGAAGACCGAGAGGTAAACTCCTCTTGGTTCCTGTTGAAGGACGAGCTGTAAATCCAGCTCGGTTAGTGTCGATCGTCGAGCGTCGTTCGTCGAGCGGTAAAACCCGCTCGCTTATTGTCGAAGACCGAGAGGTAAACTCCTCTCGGTTCCTGTTGAAGGACGAGCTGTAAATCCAGCTCGGTTAGTGTCGATCGTTGATCGTCGAGCGTCGATCGTCGAGCGGTAAAACCCGCTCGCTTATTGTCGAAGACCGAGAGGTAAACTCCTCTCGGTTCCTGTTGAAGGACGAGCTGTAAATCCAGCTCGGTTAGTGTCGATCGTCGAGCGGTAAAACCCGCTCGCTTATTGTCGAAGATCGAGAGGTAAACTCCTCTCAGTTCCTGTTGAAGGACGAGCTGTAAATCCAGCTCGGTTAGTGTCGATCGTCGAGCGGTAAAACCCGCTCGCTTATTGTCGAAGACCGAGAGGTACACTCCTCTCGGTTCCTGTTGAAGGACGAGCTGTAAATCCAGCTCGGTTAGTGTCGATCGTCGAGCGTCGATCGTCGTGCGTCGATCGTCGAGCGGTAAAACCCGCTCGCTTATTGTCGAAGACCGAGAGGTAAAATTCCTCTCGGTTCCTGTTGAAAGGGCGAGCGGTAAATCCCGCTCGGTTAATGTTGAAGGACGAGCGGTAAATCCCTCTCGGATAATTTTGAAGGGCGAGAGGTAAATTCCTCTCGGTTCATGTTGAAGGACGAGCGGTAAAACGCCATCGGTTTGTCTTTACATGGAAAAAGTTCTAAAAAGAACTCTCTTCAACCACCGACAAGAGCAGCAGAAGCTCACCAATACAACAAACACACCCTCCCTCAAACTCATAAGTCATATAGTTAACCACGGCTAAAGCCAAACGCTTAACTCGGACTTGGGGGGCATAATGTATAGTATGAAATATTAACCGAGCGGTTACAAACAACCAACCGGATATTTAGGTAATCTGTTTATATCTTATTCTGTTTATATTTTATTGGGCTTATATTAGCTCAAGATCCATGAGGTAAATGATAAATACAAAGCCAGGGCCAAAAGCCAGGTACGTTCCACTTACTCTACATGACTCTCAAATACTCAGTAGTGATAACCATTCACTAAATATTCAATCAAGAGCCGAGACTCTTCAAATCACACGCCTAACTTGGGCGTCGGAGTACCTTTTGCAGGTACATCCCCCTCGTCAAGAAGGAGACCGATCGGTTTGCGCCAACACCGATCGGCCAACAGGAGGAGTTTGGAAGCGAGCGAGCGGCCCAAACGCGTCAGCAGGTTAGTCTCTCGGTCCTAAAAGTATCTACCGAAACAAATATGATATTAACTATTGAAGAAGATTCCAATTATTAAATGAGTAACTGCGTCCTCTGTAGAAACATATAATTATAAAACCGATATGTTGATGGTACAGCGAAAACAGTTCAGAAATATAATGGTACAATATCACATTAAAAAAACTTCAACTTCACATTAGTAGTCATCACCCCTTGATATAACTTATTTGCATGTTGGTCGGAGTAAGATTGTATGTTCGAATTGTGATACATAACTTCCTTTCACATCACACAGAGGAGGATACGGCTGCATAAAATAACAAAAAGTTACCACTTCACGAAAATAATTTCAAAGTTAGAATTAGGAAAACAACAACATACAAAATCAAAAGACATGTTGCATCAAAGAACAGACACGTGTTGGTGCCGAGTATATTATCATACATGTCCAACATTGTAATTGACAACACTTTTGTTAGACACAGTTCAGAGTTACCAAAATCTCCCTCAGACACGTATTACTTCTCATTAAAGCCGTTAAAATATGCATTAAATTTTTAAAAAGTTGCAAAAATATTTATATCTACAAAAGAATACCTGAACAACGCTAGCGTCACACAAATTCTTTAATGCCATTAAGTATTTAGTATCCCCCAGGCGATCTAAATACCGTCTACAAAAGGCCAAAGTAGAGAAGTTCTTGTTAATATTTGCTAACAGTTGTTTTGCTCTAGGCAATCTCAGCGGGATATGACCAACATCAAAATTTTTCATGTAGTGGCTGCATTCCAGGTCTTCTCGTACATATCCTTTTCCTGAGCATAATATAACATACATAACATTTAAAGAACACTTACGTCCTGTATTGTTCGAAGAGAGTACAATAATCTAAAACCCAAAGAAACCACAATACCCGTTGATGCGAAGGTTTCAATAGCAAAAAATTCACCCTCTTCCATCTTTGTCTGCTCCCCGCCTTTCACAATGGGAACAGATTTTCCAGCATGGATTTGGTAGCGACCAATGCTATGCCCATTCAAATTCCGTATACTCTTCACTGCAATAACATTCCCATTACAATATATATCACTTTCTATACGATAACACAATACTGGTATTATTATATAGGTTTAATCCTTTTCGATATCCCTATTTATGTACGAATGTGTCAATTGGGTCCTCGTTTTTTAAAGTGTATCAAAATGGTCCCTAATTTTGAAAATTGATATCAATTGAGTCCTTTCCGTTAAGTTGGCTTGACGGCGTTAAAAAAATTGATGAGTGGATGCTGAGATGACGAACGAACGCTCGTCCACCAGCGAACGAACGCTCGTCCACCAGAGAACGAACGCTCGTCGACCTCTTACTGCTGGACGACCGTTCGTTCGGTGGTCGACGAGCGTTCGTTCTCTGGTGGACGAGCGTTCGTTCGTCATCTCAGCATCCACTAATCAATTTTTTTAACGTCGTCCAGCCAACTTAACGGAAAGGACTCAATTGATATCAATTTTCAAAATTAAGGACCATTTTGATACACTTTAGAAAACGAGGACCCAATTGAGACATTCGTACATAAATAGGGATGTCGAAAAGGATTAAACCTATTATATACTATAGAAATATGGAGACAAATATTATAAATTATATGATTGTGAGAAAAATCATCCTTTAGCCATTTTCAAAACTTGACCTACTAATAAATTAAGGCATCAATGAAAGTTAACAATATTGTTTCCAATATATATATATATATATATATATGTATGTATATATATATATGTATGTATATATTAGATTATTATGAATTATTTAAATTATCAACCAATATTAAATTATTCAACTAATATTGCTAAGACCATCTACCAAATATGATAGAAACTACATATCAAGCACTGGACAGTCTAGCACAGCAAAGAGTCTAGGAACCTTAAGACAATTTTATTGAGCCATTCTTCACAAATAATAATGAAATGTTAATACATAATGCTTCAATTTCTACAATGCGATGAGAAAGATATGATCCAAATAAAAAGACAATAAAATACATATTACTAAGACCATCTACCAAATATGATAGAAACTATATATCAAACACTGGACACTCTAGCACAGCAAAGAGTCTAGGAACCTTAAGACAATTTTATTGAGCCATTCTTCACAAATAATAATGAAATGTTAATATATAATGCTTCCATTTCTACAATGCGATGAGAAAGATATGATCCAAATAAAAGGACATTACAAGCATCATATACCTTGATACACCTTTCCGTTAATCTCAACCTCATAAGATTCCATGACCTCTTGTATAGCGGCACCAATGTCACAAAGGCGGACATGGATTCAAGCTTCCTAGATGGCAACCATAGCATTCAAAGGAACCAGTAAACCACAAGATTTAATTGGTGCATACCAAAACATCACAACACAGAGCAAACAATAAAATGAATGGTAGAGGGGGTAAGGAAGAGAAGTTATTTTTCAGGTTAAGCTTATGAAGCTTTTCCATTAAAGAGTTCTATAGATAGAGAAACCGTGCAAATCACATTTGAGTATTCCTACTCTGATATTTTTTCTTATTGTATATATATATATTTATTGATATGAGTATGCCATATGAGAAGAAAAAAGTCTTTTGATTAAATTGATTCAGTGTAAATCAGTACAGGAAAACATATATACAGAGAGAACTCTAACCCTGGCATAATGATTACAATGATTTCTAGTATCTTACAATACTCATACATGAATAAATTATTAGCAATGCTTACAATCCCGTTCAAGATGATAGGACCAAACACTAAGGTAGTTAAAATTGAGATTGTGGTTAGGATCTTGAATGGTTCACCAAATCTTAAATCATGAGATTGTAACACGGATCATGGATTTCACTTTCTACAAACAAAATCAATCTCTTGATCAACATTTTGTATGAATGAGGATAAGGGATGTTGTCAGAGAGTGGAGAGTTTATGAGAGGAGAAGGAAGAGTTAATGTCCTAATTGTTTTAACAGTTAGGAGAGGCGAGAAGTTAGGAATTGTATAAATAGAGTTCGGTAATTTGTATAGAGGGGTTGTTGAATATTCTTTGGTGGAGACAGAATGTTTTGTCCTGTGGAGGGAGATTAGGCTCCCGTACTGTGAATGTACATATGTCTTGTTGAATTGAAATACAAAACTCATTCTTTTACAGTGTGAGTTCTTGTTTGTGAGTGTGTTAGTGAGTGTTTTAGATAGGTTTCATACCCAGAAATCAATTGGTTCAACCTGCCGAATCCAAATTGGGAGAGAAATGCGAAATGGAGGGAAGAGTCGAAGGGCGATTGAACGTAGTCAAAGGATAACTCGAGACCATGGAGATTGCAATGGATGGGTTGAAGGCGGAGACGGGATGCGCCAAGACTTACAAGATGTCATGTGAATCCTGGGAGGATGAAATCGAAACCAGGAGGGAAACTCGGATGGCAGCCAAGCATCCATCAACGAGAACCGAAGGGGCAAGCGAGAAGAAGATGTTGGAGGGAGAGAAGTCGAACGCCATGATGGGCAACCCAATTGGAGAAAAAGGGTAGATTTCCCAGTCTTTAAGGGTCTCGACCCGTTGAAATGGATTAATCGGGCTGAGAAGTTCTTCGAGCTACAAGGTGTGGTGGAGGAAGAAAAGTTATCATCAGTATGCAAGGTAACGCCAACTATTGGTTCAAGTTCTGGAACGATAAAGCCAAGAATCGTTCTTGGGTAGGCCCGAAGGGAGCAATGATTGTTAGATTCAGAGGCAGGAACAAGGGTACCATCTTTGAAAGGTTGGCAGGGATTAAGCAGACTGGGACCGTGGAAGAGTACGTTCAAGATATCGATATCTTGGTGGGTCAGACAAAGGGAGTGTCGAAAGAGTAGCTATTGGGGTATTTTCTCGAAGGTCTGCAAAAACGCATCTGAAACCAAGTTCAACCACATGATCCGCAAGAATTGATGGCAACTATGAGGATCGCACAAGATGTTGAGGAGGCTCACAGTGGTGTGAAGGCTGGGAGCTGGAGTGTGACCAAGAATCAGCCCTCTTAGGGGCGTACAACAGGAACCGTGAATTCTTGTTTGAGTGTGTTAGTGAGTGTTTTAGATAGGTTTCATACCCAGAAACCCATCAGATGTAAACAGGCCCCTTCTAAATTTCTTAATTGTATATTTAATTGGATTTGGGTGAAAGACATAGCTAGTGCACATTACGTGAAGTACGTTACATATGTCTTTATTGGGTTTTATTTTAACTACAACAAGGTGAATTTTAATTTCCTTAATTTTTAATTTGGTTTGGGTTTTATTTTAATTTAAACTTCTTCAATCCAATAAAGTCAATAGGTGATGCCGCAGAAAACACACATAATAGGGTTAATTTTTAATTGCATTAATTATTAATTAATTTTAGGTTTTATTGTAACTGAACCCCATTCACCAAAAGATTTGAACCTGTGCAGCAGAAAATACAAAAAAATGTTGATCCACACAATTTAACTACTTGACGATCATGTGTAAGATTTGAATTGAAAATACTACAAGCTCATAGGATTGAACGTTTTAGGATGTAAATATATATTCTAACTATACCGCCAAACAAATAAAGGTAGACCGACACTTTATTAAAGAAATATTAGATAGTGACCTAATCACAACTTCTTATGTCCCTTCTAAACTTCAGCGAGTAGATCTGTCCACAAAAGGTCTTCCACTGAATGATATCATGATCTCACATGCAAGCTGGAAATGATAAATATCTATTCACTTGCTTGAGGGGGAGTGTTGATTACAAGTGTGTTGTTGGAAGATTCTAGAGGTCTCCTTGTAATCATTAATATAGGATTAGAGTTCTATATATAGAGTGATGTCTTGTCTCATTAAATCAATTCAACAAAATTGCTTCTCTTCTATGGTTAATCTCTAGTTTGCGATGTTCTCTAAGCCCTCCTAATAAACCCAAAGGTTGGTATTAAATACCTTGGTATTAGAGCTTCTCACCAAGTCTTAGAGCTACAAGAGAGTGGTTCATGTGGTTATATTGACATAACTGTCTTGACAAGGGACTAGCCAAGTAGTTGATGCACAACAAGCTCAATATATAAAGATGCGGTTGCAACAATTCTTCGCGATCTTTTGTCACCACATTGACACCTCGGATGCTTTTACTTGTAGAAAATTTATTCAACCATGCTGTGCGAGGAACTCCTATTGGATTCGTTGATGTCATGTAATCTGAACAAAACTCGATACTTTCTTCAGCAATATACCTTTCAATCATCGAACCTTCAGGACGATATGGATTTTTAACGTACCCTTTCAAAATCTTCATATAACGCTCAATAGGATACATCCATCTTAAGTATACCGGTCCGCACAACTTGATTTCTCTAACCAAATGAACAAGTAAATGTACCATGATGTCAAAAAAAGATGGAGGGAAAAACATCTCTAGTTGACACAAGATGATAACAATCTCGCCTTGAAGTTCATCTAACTTTGTAGGATCGATGGCTTTACTACATATTGACGAGAAAAATGAACACAACCTGTTTATGGTGTGCCTAACATTTTTGGGCAAAATTCCACGAATAGCCACCGGTAACAACTGTTGCATTAAGACGTGACAATCGTGAGACTTCATGCCAACAAGCTTTAAGTCCTGCATTGACACTAAACTCTTAATATTTGAAGAGTATCCTTGTGGTACTTTGATACTCTTTAAACATACACAAAAACTTATCTTCTCTTGTCTAGACATTGTGTAACATGCAGGGGGCAAATAAGTACGTTTACCAATCTCCTTGGGTGCCAACTCTTCTCGGATATTCATGTCAACCAAATCCAAACGAGCATTCACTCCATCTTTTGTCTTTCCCTGAATGTTGAGTAATGTACCAATCAAGCTATCACACACATTCTTTTCTACATGCATCACATCTATGCAATGTCGAACATCTAACTTTGACCAATATGGAAGATCAAAGAATATTGATTTCTTCTTCCAAGGGGTCGTTACAGATGACTTCTTCGATGTTTTCCCAAATACATGATGTATTTTATTAACTTTTTGAAGAACTTGAAGGCCAGTAAGTGGATTTGGTGCTTCGTCCCTCTCTTGATCTCCATTGAATGCTTTTTTTAACCTTCTATATGGATGATTACGTTTTAGAAATCTCCGATGACGCAGATACACCGTCTTTCTTCCATGTTTCAATTGATGAGCTGCAGTGTTTTCTTCACATATAGGACACGCTTTATGACCCTTGACACTGTATCCTGACAAATTACCATAAGCAGGAAAGTCATTAATGGTGCAAAATAACATTGCACGCATCGTAAAAGTCTCTGAAGCGAATGCATCAAATATTTCAACCCCGTCAACCCACAAAACCTTCAAGTCTTCAACTAGTGGGCTTAGATAAACATCTATGTCATTTCCAGGCTGCTTTGGACCAGATATCATCATAGACAACATCATGTACTTCCTCTTCATGCACAATGCAGGAGATAAGTTGTAAATTATCAATATAACTGGCCAACAACTGTGATTGGTACTCAGATTACCAAATGGGTTCATTCCATCAGTGGCTAAACCAAGCCTAAGATTTCTACACTCTTGACCAAATTCGGGGAATTGTCGATCAATATTTTTCCATTGCTTTGAATCAGCTGGATGACGAAGCAGCCCGTCAATTTTTCTCTCATCTGCATGCCATCTAAGATTTTTAGCATCTTTGGGATTCGCAAACAAACGCTTAAGTCTGGGCACTATTGGAAGGTACCAAACTACTTTCAAAGCAGATCCATTTTTTTCTATCTGACCATTATCTTCACTATTGTTTTTTGACTTGTATCGTGATAAGCCACATTTTGGACACTTTGTCAAAAATTCAAACTCTTTCCTATACAAAATGCAGTCATTGGGACAAGCATGTATCCTTTTATACTCCATACCCATTGGACAAAGAATTTTCTTCGCATCATAATTACGAGTGGGAAGTGTATTTCCATCTGGCAACATTTCATTCAACAACGTCAACAGTTCTGTAAAACTCTTATCAGTCCATCCATTGCTCGCCTTCAAATTCATGAGCCTTAACACCGCTGACAAACGTGTGAACTTAGTTGAACCGACATACAAAGGTGTTTCGGCATCAGTCGACATCGTCTCATACACATGAGCTTTGGCAAAATTTTCTGCTCCAACATCGCGGATCATGTCCTCCAATTTGTCTTCATCCGGTCGATCTTCTTCCATGGTGGAATCAGTAACATTTACACTTTGAGAGTCAGTGGGAAAATCCATTTCTTCGCCGTGCCAGATCCATGTTGTATAGCATCTTAGAAAACCATCACATATAAGATGTTCTCTAATTTGAGTTGCGTTCAACTTTCTCCCATTCAAACAGTTCACACAAGGACATCTAAACTTCACTTCATTATCAGTTCTCCCCTCATTACGTTGCGCAAATTGTATAAATTCCTCTACCCCTCTCTCGTACTCAACACTAATGCGTGGTAAATTAATCCAATTTCGATCCATACGTAAATATTCTACAAAATTACAATCATACAATTATACAATATATTCAACATACAATCAATTCAATCATACAATCAAACAATTAATAAACTATAACAATTTCATGCACTATCAAAATTAAAGCAAAAATTATACCATAATACATTACCAAAACTATAGAAACTTCATACATTACCAAAACTATAGCATTATGCAAAAATTAATGAAGAAATCACGTTATAAATGCAAATGGACATAAATACCTGGAAGAGGAACGGCGGCGGAGAGGGTGAAAAACGCAACACAACGGCGGCGGCGGCGGAGAGGGTGAAAAACGCAAGGAAATCACGATTTTGATCGGCTAAAACTCGTTTTTATCGTCAAAAACGAATAATGACCGAACAATTTTGAGTTTAAACGGTTAAAAACGCAAAATCTGAGGTGAAGGGTGGTTGGGAGGAAGAAGAAACGCGAAACAGAGAGAACGCGCGAGGAAGACGATGCACTGTTCCAAGTTTTGTTTTTTAACTCTGAACAGGGGAATCTACCGCGGTTCACTACTTAACCGCGGTATAAAGGGGTTATATGCCGCGGTTTAACCCCCAACCGCGGCATATACTAATTTAAAAAATTATCAGAAATGGCATTTTTGAAATTATTTTCAAACTATCTGCCGCGGTTGCCCGCTGAACCGCGGCATATACCTCGAAATATTTCAAATAAATATTAAATTAATTTCATATAGGAGAATATGCCGCGGTTCTCTGGGGAACCGCGGCATATACCCCTGAAACGTGTTCAACAAAACTGTCTCCCCAACTGCCTTTCACAGAATTTGAAAAGTTACAGGGGTTATATGCCGCGGTTCTCTGGGGAACCGCGGCATATACCCCCTGTAACTTCTGAAATTCTCTGACTGGCAGAGAAGTTAAGACGTTACAGGGGTATATGCCGCGGTTCCCCAGAGAACCGCGGCATATAACCCCTGTAACTTTTCAAATTCTCTGACCCAGTCAGCACCTGCAATAAATTGGCAGGGTATATGCCGCGGTTGTGCAGAGAACCGCGGCATATACTCTGTTATTTAATTTTTTATTCATACGTGGCGTCAAAGGCAATGGTTGACTGGGGTATATGCCGCGGTTCTACCGGGAACCGCGGCATATAGGTTCGTTTTATTTACAAAACTGCCACCGCGCACCATTATGCTGCGGTTTTCGTTGAACCGTGGCATAATGTGCGCTGTAAAAACCCGATTTTTTACTAGTGTTATGAGAACAAGTTTGAAAACAAAATTAACTATATAACAAATCATTGAAACAATATTCTACATGATCAAAATAAATAACAATATTAAAATGAATTAAGTGATAAAATGCGTGTCTTAGAAATGATTTGATGCACCATTGAACAAAATTGCCTATATAAAAAAATATATAATTAAGAGTATGATAAGAAGAAAGTACCTTGAAGTTTTAAGACAACTTATTAGATATCAAATCAGTTGAACGGTTGAGAGTTATTGCAGTATCCTGCTATCCACTTTTCAGGTAGGCCGATCTGCAATTTGACAATGACAATCGACCATGAAGTATGTGTTGGATCAGTATATTTGTTATAGCGACTTGTATTAACTGCATATAGAGTTAGTTGTGTAACTGACTTACAATTAAGTGCCAAAGATAGTTGAAAAACTGTTGTTCCAATACGATGTTCACAGTTTCACAGTTGTTTGTGGTTTTTTCATCATTTTGTTTTCTTAAATGTAACTCTCTTACTCCCCCAGGGTTGCTGCTCACTGGACCCCAAATTCAGGGGACAAGACTATACTTCAGTATGATGATGTGATGAAACTGGATTTTGGCACCTATGTTGATGGTAATGCGTGGGAATTTTTTTTTTATCAATTCTTCTATAGCTATGATAATTCTAGTAACTAGTGTATTTTTTAATTTTACTCCTGTTGAACCCTTTTATGGATTCTTTCTATAGGATATATAGTTGATTGTGCTTTTACTGTGGCATTCAACCCTATGTTTGATCCATTGCTTGAAGCCTCTCGGGAAGCAACTAATACGGGTATTAAGGTACATTCTGGAAAAGATGCTTAACCCTGTCAAACGAGCAGTATTATGTTGTGTAGATCTATATCTAACATGGTCAATTAATAATGTCGAATTGTTCAGAACAAACACTGTTAATATCATGTTGATAAATGTACTCCATTTGTCTAAAGAAATAATTAAATTAACTAGTCATATTCGTGTGACTCAAACTTTTCTCATAGCCCTTGTAAAGAAATTTGACTGGAATCTTATATTTCAAGTGAAATTCATGTTCCGTGTCTTGCAATTGGTATTCGGCAAACACTTCGTAGCCTTTGTGTCCATTGAGCTTGTTGTGCATCAACTACTTGGCTAGTCCCTTGTCAAGACAGTTATGTCAATATAACCACATGAACCACTCTCTTGTAGCTCTAAGACTTGGTGAGAAGCTCTAATACCAAGGTATTTAATACCAACCTTTGGGTTTATTAGGAGGGCTTAGAGAACATCGCAAACTAGAGATTAACCATAGAAGAGAAGCAATTTTGTTGAATTGATTTAATGAGACAAGACATCACTCTATATATAGAACTCTAATCCTATATTAATGATTACAAGGAGACCTCTAGAATCTTCCAACAACACACTTGTAATCAACACTCCCCCTCAAGCAAGTGAATAGATATTTATCATTTCCAGCTTGCATGTGAGATCATGATATCATTCAGTGGAAGACCTTTTGTGGACAGATCTACTCGCTGAAGTTTAGAAGGGACATAAGAAGTTGTGATTAGGTCACTATCTAATATTTCTTTAATAAAGTGTCGGTCTACCTTTATTTGTTTGGCGGTATAGTTAGAATATATATTTACATCCTAAAACGTTCAATCCTATGAGCTTGTAGTATTTTCAATTCAAATCTTACACATGATCGTCAAGTAGTTAAATTGTGTGGATCAACATTTTTTTGTATTTTCTGCTGCACAGGTTCAAATCTTTTGGTGAATGGGGTTCAGTTACAATAAAACCTAAAATTAATTAATAATTAATGCAATTAAAAATTAACCCTATTATGTGTGTTTTCTGCGGCATCACCTATTGACTTTATTGGATTGAAGAAGTTTAAATTAAAATAAAACCCAAACCAAATTAAAAATTAAGGAAATTAAAATTCACCTTGTTGTAGTTAAAATAAAACCCAATAAAGACACATGTAACGTACTTCACGTAATGTGCACTAGCTATGTCTTTCACCCAAATCCAATTAAATATACAATTAAGAAATTTAGAAGGGGCCTGTTTACATCTGATGGGTTTCTGGGTATGAAACCTATCTAAAACACTCACTAACACACTCAAACAAGAATTCACGGTTCCTGTTGTACGCCCCTAAGAGGGCTGATTCTTGGTCACACTCCAGCTCCCAGCCTTCACACCACTGTGAGCCTCCTCAACATCTTGTGCGATCCTCATAGTTGCCATCAATTCTTGCGGATCATGTGGTTGAACTTGGTTTCAGATGCGTTTTTGCAGACCTTCGAGAAAATACCCCAATAGCTACTCTTTCGACACTCCCTTTGTCTGACCCACCAAGATATCGATATCTTGAACGTACTCTTCCACGGTCCCAGTCTGCTTAATCCCTGCCAACCTTTCAAAGATGGTACCCTTGTTCCTGCCTCTGAATCTAACAATCATTGCTCCCTTCGGGCCTACCCAAGAACGATTCTTGGCTTTATCGTTCCAGAAATTGAACCAATAGTTGGCGTTACCTTGCATACTGATGATAACTTTTCTTCCTCCACCACACCTTGTAGCTCGAAGAACTTCTCAGCCCGATTAATCCATTTCAACGGGTCGAGACCCTTAAAGACTGGGAAATCTACCCTTTTTCTCCAATTGGGTTGCCCATCATGGCGTTCGACTTCTCTCCCTCCAACATCTTCTTCTCGCTTGCCCCTTCGGTTCTCGTTGATGGATGCTTGGCTGCCATCCGAGTTTCCCTCCTGGTTTCGATTTCATCCTCCCAGGATTCACATGACATCTTGTAAGTCTTGGCGCATCCCGTCTCCGCCTTCAACCCATCCATTGCAATCTCCATGGTCTCGAGTTGTCCTTTGACTACGTTCAATCGCCCTTCGACTCTTCCCTCCATTTCGCCTTTCTCTCCCAATTTGGATTCGGCAGGTTGAACCAATTGATTTCTGGGTATGAAACCTATCTAAAACACTCACTAACACACTCACAAACAAGAACTCACACTGTAAAAGAATGAGTTTTGTATTTCAATTCAACAAGACATATGTACATTCACAGTACGGGAGCCTAATCTCCCTCCACAGGACAAAACATTCTGTCTCCACCAAAGAATATTCAACAACCCCTCTATACAAATTACTGAACTCTATTTATACAATTCCTAACTTCTCGCCTCTCCTAACTGTTAAAACAATTAGGACATTAACTCTTCCTTCTCCTCTCATAAACTCTCCACTCTCTGACAACATCCCTTATCCTCATTCATACAAAATGTTGATCAAGAGATTGATTTTGTTTGTAGAAAGTGAAATCCATGATCCGTGTTACAATCTCATGATTTAAGATTTGGTGAACCATTCAAGATCTGTAACATCCCAAAATATAGTAATTACCATAAATTAGAACTAATCACATTTACATGATTAAACAGTGCAGTCTTAAATACATCAGCTCATAAAAGCCGAACAGTAAACAGATGTAAGGTTCAAAAATTTATACAGGAATAACCAAGGTCCAAGACGAACGATTTTACAAAAGCTAATAACCGGATGTCCCAAAAATTCAAAGTAAGCTAAACCTACTGGACGATCTAAGTCTCGGCCTTCACTTCAACGTCCACTAGGTTTTCTTCTTCAACCACTTCCTCCAAAAGGGTATCTCCATCTGCTCATATCCACACGGATGATCATTGCATTGACAGGACGGACGTACATAAACAGCAGACAACACAAGGAAACGCAAGGGTAAGCTTAGGTAATTTAATTCATACAACCAACATACAATTTAACATATGCAAATCAACATACAAGACAAACAACAATATATATCAGCATAGACTTAATCATCCCAAAACTTCCATAAGACCGACCGTCCGGACTGTATGAATCTATGTATCTACAGGCGTTCATGCACCCGGGTGGTGTAATAACTGGGATACACTCAACAGCTGCCACCCGAGGTTAGTCCTATCAGTCCAAAGCACTCCTAAGGACTAGGACCTCCTGCCATTCCCACACATGACCTACCCTCCTCTATGTGAGGATGAGCACTCACGGAATATCAGGATAACTGCCATCAGTAGCTTTACCATAGTCATACTACACCACTTCTCATATTCAAATCATAGAGACGTTCCTCCTTGGAACGCTCGTTCAAAATCCATCATCATAAAATTTCTCCAAACATGGTTCACGCTTCAGAATTTTACACTTTATCTTCATTTTCATCTTTAGTTTTAAGGGTGTAAAATAACAAACGTTCAATCCTATGAAGAACGAGGACGAACGCTAAAGACTGGATTTACAAAGACTTGTTCCAAGGTTAGAATAAATCGACACTCGGTATTTAACTAACGTCATGGCTACTCAATCGGTTGAAAGAAATGACTCTACAGTGATACAATCAATGTCCATAAATAATTTAAGTATACAGGCTCTAGGCCGAATTCAAATGTATAATTATACAAAAAGACAAGTATTTAAATATATTGAGAACAATCGTTTGAAGAAGTTGACTGCCAGTCAATGACCGAACGCCAATTATGCAATTTGGGACGAACGCTATTTACGTCCGTTCAAGAATCAAAGGTAAGGACGAGCGTTCAGTATAAAACCGAACACTTCTTAGGACGAAAGCTAGGTAGATGACCGAGCACTAATGAGACGAACGCTCAATATAAGACCGAACACCGATTTGGACGAACGCTTAGTATAAGACTAAGCGCTACATATACGAACGCTGGATATAAAACCGAGCGTTACAAATATAACTTCAACTAATTTACGATCGTTGGGTATCACTAGGCTGAGCCGAACGCTCAAACCTAGCATTTCACAACAGGACGCTCGTTCTCGAGCGGAGTTCTTTCCAAATGAAAGAATTCCTTTTAGCCATTTATTAAAAAGCCGAACGGTATAAGACCGTTCGATGACGAGCGTTCATTATCAAGGTAAGGAAGATCATTTTTTCAGATTTTTCATCTACATTAACTCAACATTTTTTTTATACGATTCATATCTTATAATTTATCTCCATCATAAATCACATACTTTATAGAATTCATATTATCATCTCATACTCTACAGAAATTATCCATTTTCCAATTCATACGTTTCATCATCAACATACAGTTCCAACAATATCACCCATATTCAGTCAAACACAGTGTTCGTTCATGCATAATTACGAAACATACTACTCATATATTCAGTTCACATCATCACATCATGCTTTCACATTACATACAAATATCAATTAAATTACTAAGCTTCCCTTACCTGGTTCAGCAGTGAACGCCCTAAGAGAGTGATTTTTGACTCGTTCAACTATGGTTTTCTACCCTCAACGTTCTTCTCAAGTGCTTCACTAAATCTAACCAAAAGAAACGTAGAAGAATTTAGCTTATACCCTTGCATGCAGCTGGATCTGGGTCCGCATGCAACTCAGAAATGAGCGTTTAGAGTTAAGAGCTTTCCCATCACAGAACTCTAAAGCGTTCGGTTCCAGTGAAAGCTCACGACGCCGTGAATGTTCCTACGGTTTCTGAAGGTTCAACGGAGAAGAAAGGTATGAGTTACAGTAGAGAGAAGATGAAAGGGTTTTAGAGAGAAGGAGGAGAGAATGGGGTCTGAGTTTGGAGGAAGAAGATGAGTGCAGGAGAGAGGAAGGGTTTTCCAGAAAATTATTTTTGTTTCTTCCCACATCCGCACGAACGTGCGTCTCTCCCGGTGACACTTGTATCCCCATTTCTGACTCTCATTCTTTCTCGGTGACACTTGACAGTGAGTGACAGAGTTATGAAAGTGCGTTTTTAATGCACTGCAGAAGGGTTTTCCATTCATAAATTTTGATTTGACAACGTGTTTATCAGAATTAATTTTCCAGGGTCCCACAAGATCTTAACCACAATCTCAATTTTAACTACCTTAGTGTTTGGTCCTATCATCTTGAACGGGATTGTAAGCATTGCTAATAATTTATTCATGTATGAGTATTGTAAGATACTAGAAATCATTCTAATCATTATGCCAGGGGTAGAGTTCTCTCTGTATATATATGTTTTCCTGTACTGATTTACACTGAATCAATTTAATCAAAAGACTTTTTTCTTCTCATATGGCATACTCATATCAATAAATATATATATATACAATAAGAAAAAATATCAGAGTAGGAATACTCAAATGTGATTTGCACGGTTTCTCTATCTATAGAACTCTTTAATGGAAAAGCTTCATAAGCTTAACCTGAAAAATAACTTCTCTTCCTTACCCCCCTCTACCATTCATTTTATTGTTTGCTCTGTGTTGTGATGTTTTGGTATGCACCAATTAAATCTTGTGGTTTACTGGTTCCTTTGAATGCTATGGTTGCCATCTAGGAAGCTGGAATCGATGTGCGCCTTTGTGACATTGGTGCCGCTATACAAGAGGTCATGGAATCTTATGAGGTTGAGATTAACGGAAAGGTGTATCAAGGTATATGATGCTTGTAATGTCCTTTTATTTGGATCATATCTTTCTCATCGCATTGTAGAAATGGAAGCATTATATATTAACATTTCATTATTATTTGTGAAGAATGGCTCAATAAAATTGTCTTAAGGTTCCTAGACTCTTTGCTGTGCTAGAGTGTCCAGTGTTTGATATATAGTTTCTATCATATTTGGTAGATGGTCTTAGTAATATGTATTTTATTGTCTTTTTATTTGGATCATATCTTTCTCATCGCATTGTAGAAATGGAAGCATTATGTATTAACATTTCATTATTATTTGTGAAGAATGGCTCAATAAAATTGTCGTAAGGTTCCTAGACTCTTTGCTGTGCTAGACTGTCCAGTGCTTGATATGTAGTTTCTATCATATTTGGTAGATGGTCTTAGCAATATTAGTTGAATAATTTAATATTGGTTGATAATTTAAATAATTCATAATAATCTAATATATATATATATATATATATATATATATATATATATATATATATATATATATATATATATATATATTGGAAACAATATTGTTAACTTTCATTGATGCCTTAATTTATTAGTAGGTCAAGTTTTGAAAATGGCTAAAGGATGATTTTTCTCACAATCATATAATTTATAATATTTATCTCCATATTTCTATAGTATATAATAATACCAGTATTGTGTTATCGTATAGAAAGTGATATATATTGTAATGGGAATGTTATTGCAGTGAAGAGTATACGGAATTTGAATGGGCATAGCATTGGTCGCTACCAAATCCATGCTGGAAAATCTGTTCCCATTGTGAAAGGCGGGGAGCAGACAAAGATGGAAGAGGGTGAATTTTTTGCTATTGAAACCTTCGCATCAACGGGTATTGTGGTTTCTTTGGGTTTTAGATTATTGTACTCTCTTCGAACAATACAGGACATAAGTGTTCTTTAAATGTTATATATGTTATATGATGCTCAGGAAAAGGATATGTACGAGAAGACCTGGAATGCAGCCACTACATGAAAATTTTTGATGTTGGTCATATCCCGCTGAGATTGCCTAGAGCAAAACAACTGTTAGCAAATATTAACAAGAACTTCTCTACTTTGGCTTTTTGTAGACGGTATTTAGATCGCCTGGGGGAGACTAAATACTTAATGGCATTAAAGAATTTGTGTGACGTTGGTATTGTTCAGGTATGCTTTTGTAGATACTTTATAACAGAATAATAAAGCTTGAGTTTTGTCTCTTACCTTTACTGAAGACCTTGCTTCGATTTGCTTCATGCTCCTTCTCTCAAGCTTCCAGAAGGCGCCTTTTACTTTCTCTTTCTTTGTTGTCAAAGACTGCCTCGAGACAGTAGCTTTCACATGAGATATTTTTATCTCTCATAGGCCGTGCGTTTTGGGCCTGGGTTATAAGGCTTTCGACCTTATCTTAATAATACTGTACAAAATATTTAGAATATATTCAAACAAACTTACTTCTTAAATTTTAACTAGAAATATTTTATTGAAACTCTTTCTTAGAAGCATATCCTTAATCCAAGTCCATAACTCATGGATTAAGCTCATAAACATCAATTATAAGCCATAAGCTAGGCTTATTGGCCATGCATTGACTCTGAACTCTTAGTAATTCTCCTAATTAATATGTCTAGTTGAATTATTCACTCTAGATATTAAAAAAACAATACATAAAAAGAGTATCAAACTTTAATTACCTATAACATAGTGCTAAACATATACATATAGTATGCATATTACTCACTAATTTTAGGATAAAATATGATAAAATCTGAACCCAACTTTTTAATTTTCTATTTACACTCATCAAAGCACATCTTGGGTTTATAGCGAAGATCCTCCGTAATCTTCACCAGATCTTTTAAAATTTTTAAGAAATTTGACACGTCTGATCAAAGCTAGAAATGAAGTGACAACAATTGAATTATGATAAATAATTTTAAGATTTTTTTAAAGAAATTTGATTGGGCTATCATTGTTCGTTACTGCTTGCTACTTGATTCAACAAGAAAATGATATCAATTAGAATGTCTCTGGTCGCTATCGAATCCCCACTTTATGAATTATTATAAAGTAAATTGGGCAATCATGCTGGGTTTGGGTGCAAGAATGATGGTAAAACTTTTTATTTTTCCTGCTATGTTATTAGTGCAAATGATAAGTAATTTTTAATTAGGTTTTGCTTATATGTTGTAAAATATATTTATGTCATCCTTTTTTTCTCTTGTTTTCAAAGGTTTCTCTAAAATGAAAATTTGCCCAAAGCCACGTGGTTGTTGTAACATCCCAATATCTCACACTGGATAATTCATAATTGATATACATATTTTAAACTCAGATTTCAACTATAAACTTCTAAATTCTTCTAATTTATTCTTCGATCTCTTTCTTCATCAGCACTCGATCAAACGACATTCCTTCATCTGCTCCCGTATAACGAATTATACGATCATCGCACATGCCCAAACACAAAAAAAACACAAACAAGTAGGGTGAGCTAACAATTCAATACAATAACCATACCTCGATATCAAACCATACTATGCTCACTTTACCAGATCAAATTACATAAACAAATATGAGTTACACATTAAACCACATTGCATGCATCAATATATATATAACACCAAATCAGAATGCATACACCAATATGCATCAACAACATATCAGAATGCATACACCAATATGCATCAAACACCAAATCAGAATGCATACACCAATATGCATCAACAACATATCAGAATACATACACCAATATGCATCAAACACCAAATCAGAATGCATACACCAATATGCATCAACAACATATCAGAATGCATACACCAATATGCATCAAACACCAAATCAGAATGCATACACCAATATGCATCAACAACATATCAGAATACATACACCAATATGCATCAAACACCAAATCAGAATGCATACACCAATATGCATCAACAACATATCAGAATACATACACCAATATGCATCAAACACCAAATCAGAATGCATACACCAATATGCATCATGTCCATCCATCCCAAAAGTCATACATATTGACTATATCACATACTAATTTAACTGTACATAATCTGCCTGATAAGATTTTGGTTAAAAAAAACTCATTGAGTAGACTTCCAAGAAAGAGAGGTGTGTCACAATGGACAACTTAAGTACCAAGTCTTTCCTTAGCCAAAGTGTTCCTCAACTAGTTTTTAACAAATTTCTTATTTACAGATTCAAAACAACAACATATAATATTAACACCGAAATTTAATATAGATATCAAAAAATAGAAATTAAGCAATATTGAGATCCCTGAGAAGATACAAAATTAATATCTCTAAATCTAAAACTCCGATTTCAAATCTGAATGGTCACAATATTTCACTATTTGTTATAAACTACATATTAAAATTTCAGGTTGATCCAACGGTTAACTAGATAGATATTGAGGTTTTACCGAGGTAACTCAAGTGCAGAATTTTAAGTGGTTTTTGGTTATACTCAAAATGCGGAACTAATTTCCCTAAGCACAGACATTTAATTACAAATCTGAACGGTCAAAATGACTTAATATGTCTTATGAATTACATACTAAATTTTGGGCTCAATCTAACGGTAAATGAAATATATATGAAATTTTTACCATGATAACTTAAGAACAGAAATATAGTGTTCATCAGATTTTTCAAAACTTAAAAATTATTTTCTCGAAACATAGACTTTCAATTAAAAATCCAATCGGTCAAAGTGTATTAATATATCTTAGGAATCATATATAAAATTTTCAAGTTGATCTAATGGTCAAATAAGTCATAATATATATTTTACCGAGATGACTCAGTAACAGATCTACAGGGGTAATTAATTTACTCAAACATGCAGGATTTATTTCTCTAAGTACAGACTTCTAATTACAAATCCAAACGGTCAAAGTGAAGAAATAGGTCTTAGAATTCATATATTAAAATTTTAGTTAAATCCAACGGTCAAAATAATTAAAAGAAAAGTTTTACCATACTAACTCAAAAATAAGAAAATTATAATCATGAAAACTAAATTTATATAAGTGAATAAATAACTACCATTACCAAAATTTTAACATACTCATAACTCATATTCATTATCGTAACATAGATAAAAAATCATATACAAGAAGGATTAGCTCCCCTACCTCTATTCCAGACTTAATCTCCTGCTCCGAATTTGTTTCCCCGAAACCCTTCAGAACCTCTACTCTTCTTGCAACTAAAAATTTCTCCCTAACTCTTTCTTTTCTATTTCTCAAGCTCTCACTTGATTCCTCTTTTCTTTGTGCCAAATACCCTTCCCTCCTATGGCTATTTATAGGTAAAAAATTTTTACTATTCATTAATATTTTAATATTATTTATTATTTTAATATTATTTAAAAAAATAATATTTTAATCATTTACTTATTAAATCTGATCCTAGTTTCTTCCATATTAAGAAATCCTAATTTCTTCTATGCTAAGGAATCCTAATTTCTTTCATGCTAAGAAGTTATTTTTACTATTCACTTTTTACTATTTACTATTCACTTTTTACTATTGAATTAAAAATACTAAATAAGTTACCAAAAATTTGAACCTCTCCTTCTAAAATTACTATAATTTTATATCCAAAATTTACATTTTTCTATCCACTAAAATTATTATTACTAATAAAATGCTAAAATTTACTACTATAAATATATATATATATATATATATATATATATATTTTGGGTCTTACATTCTCCCCAACAACAAAAATTTTCGTCCTCGAAAATTCGACATAAAAATAAGGTTATGATTATTTCACCTTATCTTCTAGTTTCCTTGTAAATTCATTTACTCTTCTTTCCCAAACTACTTTGACTAAGTTGATGATCTTTCCTCTAATTCATTCTGTTCGATGGTTTTCTATACTTATGGGTTGCCCTTTTAATGAGACATCTTCTTTGTTTGTAGTTGCATCTACTTCTAAAATGTGATAAAGATCTAACACATACTTTCTTAGTTCAGTACCATTAAAACTAATTGAATGTTGACTAATGTGCTTAAGAGAAATTTCCTCGTGCGAAGAGCTTCTCCCACACTCGTGGTTGAACTCACTAACAAGAAGATATTACTCTAACGGTTTTCTCCTAAGATCAACATACAACTTCTACCCACTGAGATTCCTAAGTCATAATTGACTTAATTATAGACCCAAAATCTCCTCCTTTTACAAAAACTTTTTAATTTAAAATCTCATCACCTAAAAACAATACAAAACTGTTACCAATGAGGAGCATTAGTATCTTGAAAGCTACTATAAAGTTTTGATGATGATAAAAGCTGAAGAATTGAAGACTCTAAATGTATCTTTGTTAAACGCATTTTGTAGAAACAAATGTATAGGATAAAATGTAATGATGTAAAAACTCTTAGAAGTTTTCGTATGTAGTGAGTCATTGCACAAATAATTGATTATCAAGAGGAATAATCGATTATCACGAGCCAGTTTAGAAGAGAGTTGCTTACGCAAATAATCGATTATTACACAGAATAATTGATTATCACTATTTTATTTAATTCTGTCCAAGTCTCTGGAATAATCGATTATTGCTCAGGATAATCGATTATCACCATTTTGAAAACCCCATAACGGACACAAATAATCGATTATCACTTATGATAATCGATTATCAGTGGCAGTTGGGAGATGTCTTTTCAGTTTTTGACCCTGCATGAAACTAGGCTTATAAATAGAGGTCTTCACAGCTCTTAGAAAAAAACTTTTCAATTGAGAGCATTAGAGCTTTGTGCCTAAGGGAAGCTCTCTGTGAGTGAAAAGGATCTATGCCACTTTGAGAATACAGTTTGTCTGAGGAAGTTCTCAAAGTGATAGAGTGCTCTTGCCTGGTCTTGTGAATAGGAGAAGCTTGCGTTTTGTGCGTCAAAGGTCGGAGCGGTTCTTTCAAGTTGGCTGAGCAGGTTCTTCCGTTCGTTTGTCGAAGGAAGGTGTTTTCTATTCTTTGCTTATTTTGATTATCTGATTGTAATCTTGAAACCATATTTTAGTGAAAAAGGTTAATCACTATTTATAGTGATTAACGACTGGACGTAGAATCTTTTGATTCGAACCAGGATAAAAATTCTGTGTTGATTTTCTTGATCCCTAAACTCTTAGCACATCAACTGTTCGATAAAATTTTTAACTTGTGTTGTGATCGTTACACGTTTTCCGCATTTATTAATTTATTCCGCTGCGCGACTCTATAACGATACCGATTTTTTCGACAATTGGTATCAGAGCTTGCTTTGATAGTTTTTCAAATTTTTCGAAAATGGGCGGTCATAACCAAGTTTATGCTGAGGGTGCTTCTATTGATAGACCTCCTTTGTTTACGGGAGAAAATTATGCGTTTTGGAAAATAAGAATGCAAATATTTTTAGAGTCAATTGACAGAGGCATCTGGGAAGCCGTACAAAATGGTCCATATATTCCTAAAAATACAGTTGATGGTGTGGAAGTAGAAAAATCATATTTTGACTAGACTGTTGAGGAAAATAGAAGAGCCCAATTTGATATTAAGGCTCGGAATATAATTTTATCTGCACTAACCATTGATGATTTTTTCAAAGTATCTGTTTATAAAAGTGCTCAAGAAATGTGGAAATTTTTAAGAGTCACTCATGATGAAGTATCGAATGTGGCTAAGTTGACTTGTTCGAACTCATGCTCTACATCAAACTCCTCAAGCTCAAGCGATTCTAATGAGCAAGAAAATCTATGCTTGATGGCCAACGATAAATCATCTGAAAGTAAAGTCTTGAAGGAAAAGAAGGACTATCAAGGTTCCTCTTCAAGCTTCAAATGTTATGGATGTGGGGAAAGAGGCCATGTGAAAGCTTATTGTTCAAGCAACAAAAGAAGTAAAGAAAGAAAAGAAAAGAAAATTCACAAGAAGAAGAAGGTTCACATTGCTTGGGAGGATAATGCATCAACCACCTCTAGTTCAAGTGATTCTGTTGAAGAAGCCAACTTATGTTTGACACCTAATGTTGATGACACTGCAAGCCAAGTAAGTTGCTCTAGCCTTGACACTAGTGAATTTGATGTACAAAAAGCTTTTCTTGAATTGCTTGATAAATCTGAGAAATTGAATGTTGCTCATAAAAATTTGAAAAAGGAATTTAAACAATTGCAAATTAAATATGATAAGACATTAGATGAGAAAGTAAGTTTGAGAAATAAAATTTGCAACTTGGAAATGAAAGAGTCTTCAAATGTTGAACATCCTATTGAATGTCTTTCATGTAAGAGTTATATGCTTGATATTGATATTCTTGAAAATCTTCTTGAAGTTGCAACTGGAAATAATAATGTTGAAATGCCTATAACTGTTAAAAAGGTTTATAAAAACAAAAGTGTTTTTAAAAGTAAGAACCAAATTAAAAGAACTCGTAGGGTATGGGTTGAAAAAGGAATTGTGTCTTATAGAAACCCAAATGTTGTCACATGCTTTTATTGTATGTAAAAGGGGCACACTTCTAACAAATGTAGAATTAAACATTTTGATGTTCCAAATGGAAAATATGCTTGGATTCCTGTTATAAAGTAAATTGTCTCTAACCTCAAAGGACCCAAATGAGATTATGGGGACTAAAACTCTATTGCTTTGTTTTGCAGGTTAATTTTTCAAAAGGAAAAGAAGACTCTATGGTATCCTGGTATTTTTTTTAGAGCTTTGAAATAATTTATGAATGTTAGATGTGTCTTAGGTTGAAAATTTGGCCCAAATTTGTGTTTTTTGAAAATTAACGTAAATAATCGATTACCAAGGGTAATAATCGATTATCTCGTCCTCAAAATTTGGATTTTGGCAATTTGGCTCACAAATAATCGATTATTTAAAGTAATAATCGATTATCTTAAGTCACAGCGTAAAAAAAAAAAAACTTTTTTTAAAATTTTTTTTAGAGTCTGTTTTTAAAAGGGGATTATTACATTCAGGGGAAGATATATGAGTTTGTTAGATATCTTTTTTTTATCTCTATTATGGATTAATTAATATTGTTTGTACTTCTTAATTAGAGTTGAATTTATGTTTCTCTTATATTCCATGAGGTATTATGTTCTTTCATATTATGAAATTTCAATTTTATTTCTTTTTTGAAATGCATCAATTCTTTTGTTGAGGGGGAGAAAAATTTGAGGGGGAGTTTTTCCATTTTTTTTACTTTTTGCTTATGATCAAAAAGGGGGAGAAAACTTCTAATTTAAGTAGTGCAGTTATTACTAACATGTTTGTAAGTATGAAATTTGTGCAGGAAATTAGAAATGCATTTAACAAGAAGATATTTTTGATCATCATCAAAAAGGGGGAGATTGTTACCAATGAGGAGCATTGGTATCTTGAAAGCTACTATAAAGTTTTGATGATGATAAAAGCTGAAGAATTGAAGACTCTAAATGCATCTTTGTTAAACGCATTTTGTAGAAACAAATGTATAGGATAAAATGCAATGATGTAAAAACTCTTAGCAGTTTTCGTATGTAGTGAGTCATTGCACAAATAATCGATTATCAAGAGGAATAATCGATTATCACGAGCCAGTTTAGAAGAGAGTTGCTTGCGCAAATAATCGATTATTACACAGAATAATCGATTATCACTGTTTTATTTAATTCTGTCCAAGTCTATGGAATAATCGATTATTGCTCAGGATAATCGATTATCACCATTTTGAAAACCCCATAACGGACACAAATAATCGATTATCACTTATGATAATCGATTATCAGTGGCAGTTGGGAGATGTCTTTTCAGTTTTTGACCTTGCATGAAACTAGGCTTATAAATAGAGGTCTTCACAGCTCTTAGAAAAAACTTTTCAATTGAGAGTATTAGATATTTGTGCCTAAGGGAAGCTCTCTGTGAGTGGAAAGGATCTATGCCATTTTGAGAATACAGTTTGTCTGAGGAAGTTCTCAAAGTGATAGAGTGCTCTTGCCTGGTCTTGTGAATAGGAGAAGCTCGCGTTTTGTGCGTCAAAGGTCGGAGCGGTTCTTTCAAGTTGGCTGAGCAGGTTCTTCCGTTCGTTTGTCGAAGGAAGGTGTTTTCTATTCTTTGCTTATTTTGATTATCTGATTGTAATCTTGAAACCATATTTTAGTGAAAAAGGTTAATCACTATTTATAGTGATTAACGACTGGACGTAGAATCTTTTGATTCGAACCAGGATAAAAATTCTGTGTTGATTTTCTTGATCCCTAAACTCTTAGCACATCAACTGTTCGATAAAATTTTTAACTTGTGTTGTGATCGTTACACGCTTTCCGCTATCTATATTTTATTCCGCTGCACGACTTTATTACGGTATCGATTGTTCCGACAATAACAAAAATAATCAACCATTAACTTCCATACCAGATTTAAGTAACCTAACCACTCATAGTAATAACTTATGCCAAATCATCACTTATAGCTCAAAACTTTCAATTTACCAACTTCCAACTTTGTACTCTAACCTATAATGAACTACTCTTGGTTTTAGATCAGATTTTCCCCAAATTTGACTTCAACACCAAAACAACCTTAGGAAACTAGATTATTCAAATAACCTCAGTCTCACATATTTGTCCCTTGAAATCTCTATTTTCAACCACAACACGCATGTCTTAGACCATTTATACCTCTTAAAGATAACATCCAATCAAATATCATATACTATCAACCATCACAACAACAACCATTTCATAATCCCACAGTATTGAGGATCCAATATATTCAAAATCATCATCTAACCAGAATGAATGTTTGAACAATGTTTTTTTTTTCACATTTCTAATTACAACATATAACTATGTATGAACATACTAAATGTACGTAGCCTTAAGAAATTCATATTTTATAAAAACATTGTCTAAAACAAAACCAATAGTATATAAAACTTTGACAACAAAAATTTTAATTTAATACTCATTTGTACGCATTCAACTAGAAAAGTCTCACACTCATAACCTGAATCATTTCTCTACTCCTAGAAATCGTACGCCTCCAAAAGCCACTTATGTCTACCAAAAATTATACTAGATTGCTCCACCTTACCTTCTACTTCTATTCTCCGTAAAATTTATAATTACTCTGAGATTACACGGAGTCCAAAACACTATTACTAAACAATTCATTCTTATGTTTTCTTTTCTATACCCATTTAACAAGAACTTGTCCAAAAATAATACCTATATTGAGTATGCTTTATAACATCCATAGAAACCCTTCCACACTTAAGATCATGCATCATTTCCTTCACTCGTCCTTGATGAACTTATCTGATTCTCGGTAATATTGCCTTCACCCTTAACTACAACAGTCAACTCACAATTCTTGAAGACCATAAACTTCTAAAAACATATTTGAACATAACCAAACCATCCTTTCGATCATACCCTAGACTAAAATGTCTATCCTTCACTTGCATTGGTCAGATATCCCTAAAATACTAGTCCTCATCCTTTATTTAACCCACACTAAATGTTGAACCACTATTTTCTTCACCTGATAAACACTTCTGAAATACTTAACAAAACTAGAATAATCAAGCTTCTTTCAAGATTATACTCCAAATTACCTCAACCTTCATTTAATGATTTTTCCTAGCAACCATTACTAGCCTAAGTTAAAACATTCTTCAAGAATTAACTTATAAACTCTAAATCTTAGGAATATAAACCTTGTCCTCAAAATACCTTCCCACATCCTAACCTAATATGAATCCACAAACTTAATGTTATCCGTAACCCAATACCTAACAACTGCGTATCTTTGATAAGACTCAGCAGATCAGTCAATCAACAATGTTATAATTTATGAAACCACTTATTTTAATATCAATAAGGCCGAATTTAAAACTAACTAGCTTCCTTATCAGTACTACACCTACTCGTTTAAATAAACCACTTATGCCACATAAGTTAAATCCATCCTATAACATTAAAATATAGTTTAATGGTTATACTAATTAATCCTCTAATACTTGAAATAACTCACATAGATATAAAGAATTTATGGATCATCAAAACATGTCATAGCGCAAAACCATTGTGCCAAGTATCCCTTCCCACCACTCTATTCAAGAACTTTTTCAGGCAAGTACACCCTCCCAACCATGTTACTTCCTACCACTCGTCTATAGAGATTATCAGGCAATCAACCACAATGCAACCTCAATTATAATGTGCTTCCCGAGATCAAAACCATATCCCAAGGATATTTAGTGTTAACCAAATCTCAAATTTTTATCTTATGCGAACTAAAAGTAAGTATAAACAAGTTCACTCACACACATCACTGGATAGAGATCAAGGTGCGACATATAAATCTTTACCCATCCTTTACATCACCATTGAGGTTTGAATACTACCATATAACTATACCTGATGAAATTTCTCCAATCACAACCTACAACTTCTTAATTATTCCAAATTCCCTAATCACATTGCAACCCTCCTTTTTATCTATTTCCAAACTCTTCTTCTTCCTTATCTTGTCATGTTCATAATAATATCAATTCAACCTACACTACCTCTACTAACTTTAATATTCCAAAATCAATAAAATTTACAACCATAAATCATGACATTTTAATCCTATCATAAAAATACCAAATATTTGCATAAGCCGAAAGCCAAAATTTTCGTACCTGGATTTTCTCCACTACTCCTCATACCAAAATCACATACTCTCAAATCTTCTCTAATACATTTACTCAAAAACATCTAACCATCTCCTTTTAATCATCCATTTAGCTTAAAATCCTTCCAATAAAAGATCTCGTGTCCTCTTAACTTATAAATTTCTCCTTCTATTAAACTTTCTCTCAATCCTCTTTATTCCTTATATAATTTCTCATCTACTCTTCTTCGTCTAATATTTGATTTATTCTTAATCTACTTCAGTATTCCTATCCCTTTTTATTTTAAACTTTCTCTTCAAATCTTCCACCATTTTCTTTCTTCAGATTCCAATCATCACTGATACATCAATCCGTGTTACCAATCTCACACAATGTCATTCTGTTTCTCATCAACACTTCCTTCTCTTCTAACTTCTAACGTTATTGATATACTAAACCAAACTGATTTCTCAAACCTTGCTACATTCATGCTTATCCAAAGCTTCTCTAAATCTAGCCTTTGAACTCAACTCCTTTTTGTGAAACGTAAGATATCTCATCTATTAATTTTGTTCTAGAAACTTCAAAAAATTTAGGTTTAATCCTTTTCGACATCCCTATTTATGTACGAATGTCTCAATTGGGTCCTCGTTTTTTAACGTGTATCAAAATGGTCCTTAATTTTGAAAATTGATATCAATTGAGTCCTTTCCGTTAAGTTGGGTGGACGGCGTTAAAAAAAAATTGATGAGTGGATGCTGAGATGACGAACGGACGCTCGTCCACCAGCGAACGAACGCTCGTCCATCAGCGAACGAACGCTCGTCCATCAGCGAACGAACGCTCGTCGACCACCGAACGAACGGTCGTCCAGTGTGGAACGAACGGTCGTCCAGCAGTAAGAGGTCGACGAGCGTTCGTTCTCTGGTGGACGAGCGTTCGTTCTCTGGTGGACGAGTGTTCGTTCGTCATCTCAGCATCCACTTATCAATTTTTTTAACGCCGTCCACCCAACTTAACGGAAAGGACTCAATTGATATCAATTTTCAAAATTAAGGACCATTTTGATACACTTTAAAAAACGAGGACCCAATTGAGACATTCGTACATAAATAGGGATGTCGAAAAGGATTAAACCAAAAATTTACTTCTAAACACCAACATCTTCACTCATCCTTTGAAACTTAAACTCTAGTATTATATCTCCTTATCAAGGCTTTAACTAATTCTAATATCTTTCCTCAAACCCTCAAAATTAAGAAAGGAAAATCATCTATGGTAAAAGTCATGAGTAGTTAGACACAATACTCTACTATCTAGATTTGGAGGAAATGGTAAATTATACCATTTAGACTCAATTCTTCATAGAGAAGACACAGAAGACCCACAACACAGAGGTCATCCTAAGGACGAACTGCTCTGATACCATTAATGTAACATCCCAATATCTCACACTGGATAATTCATAATTGATATACATATTTTAAACTCAGATTTCAACTATAAACTTCTAAATTCTTCTAATTTATTCTTCGATCTCTTTCTTCATCAGCACTGGATCAAACGACATTCCTTCATCTACTCCCGTATAATGAATTATACGATCATCGCACATACCCAAACACAAAAAAAACACAAACAAGTAGGGTGAGCTAATAATTCAATACAATAACTGTCGGAACAATCGGTACCATTATAGAGTTGCGCAGCGGAATAAAATACTCGAAAAGCGTGTTACGGTCACAAATCAAGTTATGATGGTCCGTTTTAGAAAATCAATTTTCTTAGAGAAAATTTAACAAACACTTGATGTGCATAAAACAGTAACGAGTGTAAGGAATAGAAAAGTTGACACACTGGATTTTTATCCTGGTTCGATTCAAAAGAATCTACGTCCAGTTGTTAATCACTATAAAGAGTGATTAACGATTTCACTAAAATCAGTTTCAGCAAAATACAATTAAGAGTGAATAAACAAACCGAAATATAAAACCTTCCTTCGACCAACGAAATGGAAGCCAACAATCTACACTTTCCTTCAACTCTGGAACAGTGCATAACAGTTCTTCCTTCGACCAACGAACCGGAAGAACAAAGGCGTTGCCAACTCGAAGAGAATCGCTCCGACCTTTGACCCACAAAGCGAGAGCTTCTCCTTTTCACGAGACTAGGCAGTGCAATGAACTAGCTTTTGGAACTTCCTCAGATCACACTGTATTCTCAAAAGCTCAGTAGTATTTTTAAGAGTTCTGGAACTCATCTATATAGCCCACTAGTCTAAGTTTGCAAAGATGAATTATAACTGCCGCAGATAATCGATTATTGTTAGTGATAATCGATTATTCGAGTCCGTTACGGGGTTTTCAAAAAGTGATAATCGATTATCCTGAGGAATAATCGATTATTCCAGAGACTTTTGGCAGTTCTCATCAGAACTGTGATAATCGATTATTTGGAGTAATAATCGATTATTCCAGAGCAACAAGGTTTTTCAGAAGAGCTCAGGATACTCGATTATAGCTTCTAATAATCGATTAAATGCGTAGCAGTTCTAAAAATACGAATTTTTCTAAGTATTACATGTTTAAGGCTTTTCCTAATACATTTATAATCTACAAATTGCTTTTAAAACAACTATAACAATGTATCATCTTTCAGCATCATCAAAATTATTTATCTTCAAATTTACCAATGCTCTTCATTGGTAACAATAACCATACCTCGATACCAAACCATACTATGCTCACTTTACCAGATCAAATTACATAAACAAATATGAGTTACACATTAAACCACATTGCATGCATCAATATATATATATAACACCAAATCAGAATGCATACACCAATATGCATCAACAACATATCAGAATGCATACACCAATATGCATCAAACACCAAATCAGAATGCATACACCAATATGCATCAACAATATATCAGAATACATACACCAATATGCATCAAACACCAAATCAGAATGCATACACTAATATGCATCAACAACATATCAGAATGCATACACCAATATGCATCAAACACCAAATCAGAATGCATGCACCAATATGCATCAACAACATATCAGAATACATACACCAATATGCATCAAACACCAAATCAGAATGCATACACCAATATGCATCAACAACATATCAGAATACATACACCAATATGCATCAAACACCAAATCAGAATGCATGCAGCAATATGCATCACGTCCATCCATCCCAAAAGTCATACATATTGACTATATCACATACTAATTTAACTGTACATAATCTGCCTGATAAGATTTTGGTTAAAAAAAACTCATTGAGTAGACTTCCAGGAAAGAGAGGTGCGTCATAATGGACAACTTAAGTACCAAGTCTTTCCTTAGCCAAAGTGTTCCTCAACTAGTTTTTAACAAATTTCTTATTTACAGATTCAAAACAACAGCATATAATATTAACACCGAAATTTAATATAGATATCAAAAAATAGAAATTAAGCAATATTGAGATCCCTGAGAAGATACGAAATTAATATCTCTAAATCTATAACTCCGATTTCAAATCTGAATGGTCACAATAATTCACTATTTGTTATAAACTACATATTAAAATTTCAGGTTGATCCAACGGTTAACTAGATAGATATTGAGGTTTTACCGAGGTAACTCAGGTGCAGAATTTTAAGTGGTTTTTGGTTATACTCAAAATGCGGAACTAATTTCCCTAAGCACAGACATTTAATTACAAATCTGAACGGTCAAAATGACTTAATATGTCTTATGAATTACATACTAAATTTTGGGCTCAATCTAATAGTAAATGAAATATATATGAAATTTTTACCATGATAACTTAAGAACAGAAATATAGTGTTCATCAGATTTTTCAAAACTTAAAAATTATTTTCTCCAAACATAGACTTTCAATTAAAAATCCAATCGGTGAAAATAATTAAAAGAAAAGTTTTACCATACTAACTCAAAAATAAGAAAATTATAATCATGAAAACTAAATTTATATAAGTGAATAAATAACTACCATTACCAAAATTTTAACATACTCATAACTCATATTCATTATCGTAACATAGATAAAAAATCATATACAAGAAGGATTAGCTCCCCTACCTCTATTTCAGACTTAATCTCCTGCTCCGAATTTGTTTCCCCGAAACCCTTCAGAACCTCTACTCTTCTTGCAACTAAAAATTTCTTCCTAACTCTTTCTTTTCTATTTCTCAAGCTCTCACTTGATTCCTCTTTTCTTGGTGCCAAATACCCTTCCCTCCTATGGCTATTTATAGGTAAAAAAATTTTACTATTCATTAATATTTTAATATTATTTATTATTTTAATATTATTTAAAAAAATAATATTTTAATCATTTACTTATTAAATCTGATCCTAGTTTCTTCCATATTAAGAAATCCTAATTTCTTCTATGCTAAGGAATCCTAATTTCTTTCATGCTAAGAAGTTATTTTTACTATTCACTTTTTACTATTTACTATTTACTATTTACTATTTACTATTCACTTTTTACTATTCAATTAAAAATACTAAATAAGTTACCAAAAGTTTGAACCTCTCCTTCTAAAATTACTATAATTTTATATCCAAAATTTACATTTTTCTATCCACTAAAATTATTATTACTAATAAAATGCTAAAATTTACCACTATAAATATATATATATATATATATATATATATATATATATATATATATTTGGGTCTTACAGTTGTGCTCATGGACCATGGTTATGATCCATTAAAACAATTGAGGTGTAACATGAAATATAGAGAAACACATTGCCAACCTAATGTAAGAATCAATCACACTATTATTATGAATTATAAATGATAAAGTTAAGTAACATATTAAAAAAAATTTTAATAACTTATTTTGTCCCCAGTTTCGCTCACGTATGTCAAATTAGTCAATCTTTTAAAAAAAGTGTCAATTGCGTCCCTACTTTATAAAATTTGCCTCAATGAAGTCTCTTCCATTAAATACGTACAAACGACGTTAAAGTTTTTTTTCTCTCTTCTACTTTTTTGTACAATGCAGGTTTTTGTTAGGTTTTTCTCTCTCTTCTACTTTTATTCTACTTTAAGAAAATACTTTTATTTAATTATTATTTTTATAGTATATTTTTTTAAATTGCGAAAAATTGATTAAAAATAAATCTATACTGTGTCCCGGCATTAAGCACAGATTGAAGCAACCTCAGAGCACTCCAAGTGATAAACACAGTCAACATCTTCACTTGCACATCCCTTCTCTCCAAGGCCTGCCAGGGATAATTCGTACCCTCCCAAGAGACAACAATCGCTGCTTGAAAGAAAAAAATCAGCATCACCTAAAGCCTATCAAAACACTTGTAAACATTCCAAAACGACCTCTGCTCCACAAAACCAGTCTTGCCTACGCGCTTCCCTTTCGGAGTAGTCTCGAACAAGTTACTCTCAAAATTCAAAGGCCACCCCAGCCTCTTCAAACACCTCCTACTCTAAAAATACTCATTAATGTCATCATAATTTCTCCATGCAGAGTGTCGAGCCTTTCCATTTCTGTTACTATCAACTTCAACTTTAATAGTATTATAAATTGGCATAATTACAGACTTCAAGAACCATAATTCACTAGAAACCGTAGGCATAAAAGGACAAGTAGTATCAGGATCAATGTGCTCATCGATAACATGATTAACTTCCTTCGCCATGAAATGGTAAATATAACATATGCACTCAGAAGTGAAACGAAGGTTACCGGCCTCTCCCCAAACCAGAAGGTACAATACAATGTACACCAACTCGCGGCGGAGATTGGTCGAGTCGCGACGGCTTAAGAGCAACACGTTTGACTTCAGGTCGAGGAACGAGCACCACGAAGAGTAGTTGTGTAGCAGTTTCTTCCGAAAGCACTGCAGCACGCCTGCGTCGATGATCGCTGGCGGCTCAAGGCGCATCTGCGAGTTCGCGAGGTGGAGAATGTAAGACTCGTGTGATGGTTGAGGGTAACCCTAGTCTCTTTGTTTCTACCTAAAGCGTGTGAGAGAGATTGGAGAACCAACTATAGACTTTTTCTTCCACCAAGAGCGTTGTGAGAGAGTGAAAAGGCAAACCTTCTTGGTACTAGTTCACGCAAGCGAGAATTTGAGATCTTGAAGGGTAACCATTTGTGTATATTTTATAATATGACGGTTCTATTTAAATTGCTTTATGTGTATGGTCGTGTATGGGTTGTCGCTTAAGGTTGATTGTTTGGTTCGTATAGAGTAGAAATCTTGGAGGAGTGGTGGAAAAAGTAGGGAGTGTTAGGTCATAGGTTTCATTGTGAAGAAGAGTTTCAAATTAATAAAGTAGATGCATGGTCACTGTGTGGTGTTGGAGAGAAAAAGGTAGTATTAGATGAGTGAGTTTAAGAGTTTGAAGTGAAAGGGAAGAAGAAAGAAGTGATGAACGAAGGGAAGGTGTTCATGAAGGAGTTAAATGAAGATAACTTAGAACGTGAGGGAATGATGACGGAAGAGAATGCATGGAAGGGGTTGTAAGGGTTTATAATGTAAGAAGACAATGTGGAAAAAGGGAGAGAAAAGAACGTAAAATTGGTGTTTGAAAATGTAGGGGTACACTTCCTTGTCCGGGCTAGTGTTCTTTATATGTGTTTGCGTTTGGAGAGGCAATAGATGTTGGTTGCGGTTATGTGAGGAGAGCCTTGGGTGGTGTGATGTGGATTGTGTTTGTGAACTAGAAGAGGAGTTTGGGTTAAGTAAAGTGTACAAAAGATAGGAAAGAGAATATTATTGTTAAGGTTAGGTGTGTTGTGTTGAAGGGTAGGGTTGTGTTGGGTGGAAGTGTTACAGAGAACCAGGTGCTCCCTCTGGTTTCGAGCGTTGTCTATTTGGAACCCGAACAGCAAACGGAGCCAGTCCAGAAGGTCCATCTTCGTCTCCCACCGCATGAACTGATGCTTCGGGAGGTTGATAACAGTTGAAAAAATGTTATTTTCATACTTAAAAGTGATACTAAAAGCAACCTTAAACACTTAGAAACTAGCTTGAAATCATGCTTTTGGTCATATTTTTAGAAATAAGAGAGCTGGACAGGTTTATGCTTGATTTCAGTATTTTATGCAGGTTTTAAGGTGAATTTGGTGAAACAAGTGAAGAAGGATAGAAATGGAATCAGAAAAGACATCGAAAAGTGCAAAAAGGAGAAGTCGCAATTACCGCTGAGCGGCAGTTTACCGCTGAGCGGCACTCAGGCAATCACGGTGGATCCGCTGAGGGGTGGAAATGCCGCTGAGGGGGAAGAATCAACTCATGCACTTACCGCTGAGCGGTAGTTTACCGCTGAGTGGCACTTTTATGGGCTTGGACCTAATTTTCTGTATTTTTAGAATAGTATATAAGCTTTAGGACGTCCTAGGGTTTGTATCTTTAGTTGAGACGAAGCAAACACTCACTTTTCCACCCCTTGAAGGAAGATCTTGGATGCTCAGGCTACCTCCTCCACTTTCTAGGGTTTTATCTTTCATTCTTTCATTATTATTCATCTAGTTTCACCATGAATATTGTGAACTAAACCTTGTATTGTTGTTGGGGAATCAATGTAGTCTTGTGAAACTCTCATATATGGAATTTGTTTTAACATCTTATTTTTAAGACTTATGCTTTCTTTCATCATTAGTTAGGGTTTTTCCTCTTTGCGTAAAGCTTGCTTTGTTTAACTCATTCATTGCCATGATTAGTGATTTTGTCGATATGGGAACGTACGGGGAAATCTAGATCCGGAGAATTTCTCCCAATAGCATATTGGTTGTCGTTAAGCTTCTACACTTAAGAATTAATTACTAGGAATGCTAGGAATAGTATGAACTCGTAATTAAGGATAGGCCTTCTTGCAAGGTGATTTAGAGAGTGGCATTAGCATTGATGAAAACAATGATGAATTCTTAAAGTATATGAAAGTGGATAAGATGAAATTGATAACCCCAACAACATACTCATCCATCTAATTCATTGAAGTGTTTGTATTCTGTTTTTCTCCATTGATCAAATTCATGCATACATATTTAATTACTGTCTTTTGCATTTAAACCTACAATCAATTTGTTCTCAAGTCTCAAATAATCAATAAATCATATAGCTAAACTAGGCCGTGAGTCCTTTGGGAAAACGATACTTGGTCTTACCTAGTTTTATTACTTGATACGATTCGGTCACACTTGTCGATTGTTAAACAAATTTGTGGCGCCGTTTTTTCGGTGTTCATAAATTTGTCATCAGAGGTCTCTGACAGATACCTTTGGATATCTAAGCAACGGGTGGTCGTTCCAGAGGTACAAACGTAGACGAGAAAGAACTGAAACTTTTAATTTCAGTGCTTGCGATTTGGAACATCGTGTGGCGCACGCCCCAATGACATTGCTTCAATAACTAAATAAAAAGTATTTTCTTAAAGCATAAGAAAGAGAAAAACCTGACACAAGCCTGTAAAAACCTGTATTGCATAGAAAAGTTTAGGAAATAGAAAAAGAAAATTAACGTCGTTTGTACATATTTAACGGAAGAGATTTTATTGAGACAAATTTTATCAAGTGAGGACACAATTGACACATTTTTTAAAGGATGGACTAATTTGACATAAATGAGCGAAACTAGAGACAAAATAAGCTATTAAACCTAAAAAAAAGTTACAAACTCATGACATTATCTTAATATTAGATTGGAAGTCTGTCATAGCAATTATATAAATTAATTCATGATTTATTAGTATTAGATATATTATATGCTAATGTAAAAAAAAATCATACATACAATTGCCTTTTTCATAAGTCTAACGTCTATCCTAGTATAAAGAAAATATCATTTTCTATAGCTATCTAGGTTTAAGTTTTTTTTTATAATTTTATTTCTATTGTTGCGATTATTATAGTAAATATATTTTTTTTATAATTTTTGATGATTTTTAATTATAATAACTATTCTAATTAAGAACACAAACACCTGAATTTTTAATCCTACAAAAAAGGTAAAGACATATAACTTATTTTTATAAATTTTTATTGTTTTTAATAATATGCTTATGGGTTATTCAAGAATTTAATTGTATCATTGTATTTAAAATAAAAAAGATACATTTAATTATAATTAATAACCTCAAACAACCATGCTATTCAAATTCAATGCCCCCGACCAAATCCCAGTGGACCTAATAACACCCTAATCTTGGAGACTTCGCTCTATTGTTATCACATTCTTTACGTATCGTTTATGCAACCTTAATACACTTAACATTTTAAATTTTATAAGATACGTATATCCATTTATTAAATAATAATAGTATATATGAATTTATTAAATTAATAATAGTATAGTAGTTAAGTTGAGACCCATCGTTTGTTACCGTTGACAGACAAGAGTCTGCGCTTGAGGACTGTGGTGGGCCCCGGTCCCCCCCAGTTTCGAAAATCAAGGCAAAGACTTCGGTATAGCTCATGGCAAAAAAACTAAGAACGACACCACGTTTGTTTGTGTTTACTATTTAGTTACCATGTTTACTTCCACAATCGCCAAAACACCAACCCTTCCTTGTCGTTTTATTGTTTCAATTATTGTTATTATTACTTTTGTTGTTTATTCAACTTTTTCCGGTGTTTCACATGGAAGTTTCCGACACGCCGGCGAACCGGTCCGAATCGGGTTTCAGGGCGGAGATCGATACATCGGCGCCGTTCGAATCCGTGAGGGAAGCCGTCTCGCGGTTCGGCGGCGTTGGGTATTGGAAACCCATTATCAATGGTCTTGGCAATAAGCATTTCGAGCCTGAGGTAACAACCCATCAGCCTCTTTTCGCTTTGAAGTTGTGATTCGTGTGGTAACGGCATTGCACAAAGGAAAAGCTTCGACCTTTCTGATTTTGAACATTTAGAAGAAAATGGTTCTGTGTGTTTTTTTCTTCTGCCAACTCTATTGTGTATGGTGTTGTGATAAGAAATGGGGATTTGTTATTTTTACTGTTGTTGTTTTGTTAATTAATTGAGGTAGTAGTGTTTTGTCACGCTGCAGTTCAAGTTTTTTCTTTTTACTTGTTTGTGGTTTTTGTTCTTCTGAGTAGTACTTTGGTTTGGATCTGAAGGCAGTGATCTAAAGTAAAATATTATAAATTGTGAATCTTCACAAAACGTGGAAAGCAGGTGATATTAAAGTTCAAATCATTTCCATGTTTGTTTTCGTTTGTTTGATTATTTATTTGTTTACGGGTAGTGTGCTAGCTGCTAAGAACCCTTCGCCTGACAATGAAGGTCATGTATATGATATCTTAGCTGGATTATGTTTTTTCCAGTGTAATATTTTCGTGGCTTTTATCTGTTTAGAAAAGGACAACTTAAATGCAGTTTTTTTTAATGTTTTTTTATGATGTTTTCAAGTTATATTTTGGCATTTGTATTGAGTTAATTTCACAATTAAAGTTTCTCTCTTCTTTTTAGCTGCGTCACCCAGAAGAGCTTGACCCTGGAAAACTGGAGGAGCAAGCTGCTGTATTGGAGAAAGAGCTGATCCTGAAAGAAAGGGAAACTCTAGATGTCTTGAAAGAGTTGGAAAGTACCAAAAGGCTTGTGGAGAATTTGAAATCAAAGTTGCAGAAAGAAGAATCTGAAGCGAAATTGAATTTCCAAACGAGTGTGTGCAATGATATGTGTACTGTTAAAAAGGATGAGAAAGAAGATAAGGAAAACCAAGTGAGTAATGTTGTTCAGGATTTGAATGAAGGTTGTGTCCCCTGTCATTCAACAGCCCCAGGTTTAATATTAAAGGAATTGGAGCAAGCAAAACTGAATCTGAACAGAACCACAAGTGATATTGCTGATGTTCGCGCTTCTGTTGAATCACTCAATAAGAAGTTAGAGAAGGAAAGATTATCTCTTGAGAAGACAAGGGAGAGGTTAACTCAGAATTCTTCAAAGATATGCTGTCTTGAGGAAGAGCTAAACCAGACAAAACTAAAACTGCTCGTGGCAAAAGATGCTGGTTTGGATAACCCTTCGGATATTACAAAAGAGCTCCACCGGCTGAGTTCTGAGGCAGAGAATTTCAAGAGAATGGGAGAAGCTGCTAAATCGGAAGTCTCGAAAGCAATGTCTGAGATTGAACAGACAAAAGCTATGATAAAAACTGCTGAAATCAGGCTGGTTGCTGCTCGAAAAATAAAGGAAGCTGCTAGAGCAGCAGAAGCAGCTGCCCTTGCAGAGATAAAAGCTTTATCACATAATGATAATTCACCTGGAGAGTGCATGCAGAAGCATGATGGAATTACCCTTTCCTTTGAAGAGTATAATGCACTGACCTGCAAGGCGCGGGAGGCCGAGGAACATTCTAAGAAGAGAGTTGTAGATGCTATGCTTCTAGTAGATGAAGCAAATGTATCAAAAATGGACATTTTGAAGAAGGTAGAGGAAGCCACAGAAGAAGTTAAAACCAGCAAGAAGGCCCTCGAGGAAGCTCTAGAAAGGGTAGAGGCTGCAAATCTAGGAAAGTTAGCAGTTGAAGAGGCGTTAAGGAAGTGGCGGTCGGACAGTCACAGACGGCGATCCTCCATACATAACTCCACCAAGTTTAAAAATGCTTACCCTTCTCACTATAGAAAGGAATCTCGGTTACTCGACGTGAACGGGTTGAATCTGGTAAATGATGAGGCCAAGCCAGTTCTTAAGCCAACACTGTCTATAGGAGAAATATTGAGTAGAAAGTTGATGATGCCAGAAGAGTATGAAGCTGGAGAGAGAGAGTCAGTTAAAGGGAAGGTTTCTCTTGGTCAGATGCTAGGCAGACAAAATGCAGATGCATCATCCTTTGACAGGCAAGCTGAGAAGGAAAATGGTCAGAAGCAGTTTTCTGCAAAGAGAAAGAAATTTGGATTTGGTAGATTCTCTCTTCTTTTGACAAAGCAGCAAAAGAAGAAGAAGCCAACCCTGAACTTGAGGTGATGATGGCTTTCTTGATCATCTTGTGCTGAAAAATTCATGTTTGCATCTTATCAATCAATGTATTGTGCCTGCTTCACTAGATTATTGTCTGTTGCATTGTTTTCCCTTTGCTTGTACATTATAACTAAAGTTTGTCCATCAATTGTGATGCCACTTGTAGAGATGATTTATGTCAATTTGACTCTTGTAAGCTGATCTTATATTTGTGATATATGCCTGAGGTTGTTGTGTTTTTTTCTCCCTTTTATGTTGACATGTTAGTTAAAGGATATTTCGAGGGAATTCATTGGAGGAAAATAACACTAATAAGATCTTATTCAACCAAACTGTTTTTAGAGATTTTTCTTAGTTGTTTTTTCCTATTTCAATATATCTATCTCAATTTTATTTTATTTTTATTATCGGTAATTTAAAATGTGTTCTGATATAAATTAATAATTGTTAAACTAAATTATGAATTCCATTTTAAAAAGTATTTATTGTTATAAAATATTTATTTAAATTTTATATGGTTAAAAGTATTTATGGACTTTATGGGATATGTTACCAGTTTCTTATATGTATTTATGGAATATAACATAGCATAAATATATTAATGGAAATATTTTTAAAATAAAAACAATCTTTTAGCAACTGTTTGATTTATTGAAGGTATATAAATAATTATCAAAGTACTTAAATTTATTAATGAATTTTCATCAGTGAATTATTTTTAATGACACGTATATTAGGATGATGCTTAAAGAATTATACGTAGTAATTGAACTAGGAAGTGTTAATTTTTGTATTGTTCATTTCTCGGAAAATAGTTACAATGCGAGTTTTTTTTTATACATTAGAATGTGGTAAATTATTTTTTAACCTGCATATAACTTTCGTTTTTACTCTAATTTTTGGTTCAGTTAATTTAAAGTTTTAAAAATATACTAATAAAAGTTAAAATTTAACTGAATATGTTTTAAAATATTTCTCAGCATAATATTTTAAAGTATGTGATTCTTGAAAATACAATAATTTACCTTATGAGTGTTTATGAATGGAAGTAATATGTAAACTCAATCAATTTCGACATTGTTTAAATGTATTTGAGTTGAACCCAATCAAACTCAAATTTTAATTTTGAAATTCTAAACTCATAACTCAATTCATAATCTGTGTGACATTTAATTTTATTAAATATTTATTTATGTCAAATATATTAAACTAAAAACCAAATAAAAATGCTATTAATGACGTGTTCACATTGTCACTCACTTTTGACATTTTAAATTTCTTTGGTGAGTTATTCAGTTTAAGTAATTCATTATTTGTGTAATAAGTTTCTAACCAACTAGACTTCAAAATTGATATAATCCAAAGTGTTTAACTTGAACTGAATTCATATTTAAACTAAAATAAAATGATCTAACAAAGAATTTGAAAAAATAATCATTAATTTAGAATTTTTATTTTCAAAACAGATATAGCTAATTAGAAGAGTGAAAAGGTAAATTATAAATAACTAAAAGTAAATAACAAACTTGATAGGAATCATAACTTTTGTGTGACCTTTCCTTCTCCTGAACCTCGTAGTTGCACCTGACACATTTCTTTGAAACGGTGCCCTGATTTCTTCCACAACAGGCAATCTTCCTTCTTCATTCCTCATACGTCTTTCGTTATAATTAACGTTTTTTCTTATCATAATTGTCTCCTTAATTATTCATCTTTTGTTATTCATTCATCTCTATTGCTCTTAATTTCATACATACAAACATAATAATATATACGTCTTCTTTGTTTTTATGATCATGCAATTCACACTGATTTATTTTCTGCTGTTATCTTCACTAGTTTCACACTATTGTTACGCCACTCAATTTATATCATGCTTTATGTGTGGTGCATATTTGTATTATTGCTAATCTCTTCATAATGAATATTTAATTGGTACGGTTGTTGAAAATATATTTTGATGCTGCATATATTGGCTTTAGTTGAAGATTAATTCTGTATACGTGTATATCTCTGTTGTGACCGTTTGCTTCTGTCTTCTTTTTTTTTCCTGGGGGAATTTAACATTGCTTTTTGAAGTGCTTGTCACAGGGATCATGGAAGGAAGAATGGGGCTATTTTTTCTGTTTTTATTGGGTGCTGCTTGGGTTTGTGATGCAAGAGAGCTAGCAAACGGTGGTGGTAAGATTGTTAGACTAACTTTTTCCATCCTTTTGCTTTTCACTGTCATGCTCGATGAGATGCATAGAACATAATTACAAATTCCTCCTGAGGGTTTGTTCGGTTAAACTTTTCGTAAGTATTTTAGGAAAAAAGTAAGAATTTTTTTACAAATTAACATGTATAAGCTATTTTGCCTTATTGAGAATCTCGTTTTATTTCTATTTTTTTCTTCTGTAAGTGTTGGCGAAGAAGTTTATTCAAATACACTCTCATGTTATTTCTGATTGTATATATTTCTTGTGCTAATCAAGCATTGCTTATTGAATGGCTTTGATCAATTTGTAGAGGTTTTTGTGTTCATTTGATGGGAAAGGAAGACCAATCCTGACATTCCTTTCCATAAGCCTTACCAATGTGTGTCAATTTGTAAATATCCCTTCCTTTTAGATAAATTGATGTAAGAAATATGGGTGAAGTTTTCATATTCAGGCACTTTTATAGTAGAAAAGATTCCAATTTGTCAAAAATGAAACAGCTGGGTCTTAGTTCTCATTAGACCACTGAAGCAAAAATGCTACTTGGTAAACATAGTGTAAATAATTTCTGTTAAAGAACGGTTATAATTTTAAAATAGAAGTGCTACTTCAGTAATCATTCATGCTGGGGACATATTTTGCATGCAGAAGTAAACAGGAAATCAGATGTCTGTGAACTTTGTGAGGAATATACCACTGAGGCACTTGCTTATCTAAATGATAAAGAGAACCAAAGAGAGATTATTGATTCACTTCACAATAAATGTTATCAGATTCTCTCTTTCAAACAGCAGGTTGGTCACTTTTCCTAAATCTGTTTTGCTTACAATATGATAATTATACATATTTTACTTCTCATAAACAGAATAACCGATAGTACATAAGGAAATAGGTTAATGAGACTTGGCAGATAGTTATATAGATGGGGGGAGGAGTTAGCATGGATATGAAAATAGAATGGTTGAAGGGGATAAAATTCACTTAGACTCGTTACTTAGCATTATTAAATTGAGCATTTTCTCTCTTGTAAAGGAGAATTTTGGAAGATAATTGTCTCCTTTGTTGATAATCAATAATCGATACAATGTGCAGCATTATTTTCTTGTAGTTTGTTTCTAGGTTCCTAACAGAAACACAACCTAGTTGTTTGTGGACTTTGTTTGGAGAAAATTGTAAAATAAATTAGTGACTTAAGACATAATAATTGGACAGGCTGTTAGGCAGGAGCTAGCAAAGCTAGTTGATAACAAGACATGATTGCAGGTTTATCATAGAAGCTGGTTTAAAAAGAAAAACTAAGAATCCGTAGTTTTTACAGTAAAGAGTTAGTTAGAAGAAAGGAACCCTTTGATAGAAAGCTTAGATGAAAAAGAGCGGGAGTTCATGAGATTTGAGAGACTTGTAACTAGAATAAACCGATGGAAAGGAGAGTTCTCTTTTCTAACATTTTTTGTACATTTGGTGAGACAAGGAGGTTTGATTTTCTTATCATTAGGAATTTATGGTTCAATGTAATGAATCAGAGCTTGTTAGACTCTATATTTAATAATATAGATTTATTCTGTACTTTACAGTGCATTGAATTGGTGGATTATTATGCCCCACGTTTCTTCTCAGAAATCGCATCAGTTCTGCCTAGAGAACTCTGCGGACAGGTCCACCTCTGCCAATCTGCAAATATCTCCTCACAAGTTCAAGGAAATAAGTGTGACTCTTGCAAAGATACTGTTTCAGCCATACTGGTTAAGTTGAATGATCCTGACACCAAGGTTAGTACTTTAGCATCCTTGAGTGAAAGTCGAGCGTTACTTAAGAACTCACTCTGTAATATTATATAAAACTTAGTAACTTTAGCATCCTGATCACTCGATATTTTTTACTGAGCATTTCATATTACTTAATATGAAAGTTACATATGCATAATACCTAAGTCCCTGTCATCTATACAATTGACCCTCTCTAGGCTTCAATTTTTTTCCTTGAAAGCCTTCAAATACTGTTGCTTTGACCCCACTCTGCAAGTGTCTTTACTCCACGTTTTTGTCACCTTTTGTTGCATATGAAACTAACTATTTAATGTCAGCTTGAGATAATGGAAGCACTGTTGAAGGCATGCAATTCTATGGATCAGTTGGCAAAGAAGGTAAGAAAATTCTATCTTTCTTTCACTCTCTTATTTAATAAATGGCGTTGCATTGAATCTATCCTATGAATCCAAAATAGGATTTTTCAAATTTTTATCCTGGTCTTGGCAAAAGAAAAATTTGCAACCATAGTTTTTGCCCACAGGTATTTTCATTTAATGGTTTATCTCTGCTGTCAACCTCCTTACCTAGCCAATAATTGAGCTCTTGTGTGCAAATTGGTGACATTATTCGCACTTCACCATCCAAAGGATTGTCCAACCAAATAAATGAAATAATTTGTTCTGTTGGAACTGGATAAACTTTTCTTTTTGTGGGGCAACAGCAGAGTTGAAAATATATAAATCTCACGAAAGAAGGTTAAGATCGCCTAAAGTCTTAACAATAATTAGTAATGGATAAAATTTATATTCACTCGTTTTAGCGTGCATATTTGTGTTTCATTTTGGTGATCTATAACCTTTAACATGAACTTCTATTAACTCTTATTTGAATTAAAAAAAAATAAAATAAATGTCTTGGTCTATGCATTGACAATATAAAAACATTGTCTAGTCATATGTAGTTTATATATATATTAAGTTTGTTTTGACTTTTATAATAATGACTTTAGAAGGTTGCCGCAAGGATAGTTTTTAATCAGAAGCAACTCGTACTTGTTAAACTATAAACAAGTGAATTCTAATGCATATATAAAATTGCATCTAGGTTTGTTCTAAAAAGATAAGCTAAAGTGTAGGCAGAGTAACCTGGATCAATTATTCTCTGAAGAGTATTTTTGCCACTCGAGCGCTTCGTACCTGTTCCTGTTAGACAAATTCATACACCGAAGAAACACATCACAAAGATAATTTTCATGATCAATTATTTCCTCTTTATTAATGGTGATTTTTTTTTTTTGCAGTGCAAGAGGATGGTTTTTGAATATGGACCTCTGATTATTGTGAAAGCAGAGAAGTACCTGAAAACAACAGATATATGCACTACATTACATGTTTGCCCAGCTTCTACTGCAGTTAGCAACAAGGAAGCCTCAATCATGGAAGAAGAACCTTTGATTTCTGATTCTTAATCATGGGAGAAGAGTTTTATTACATTTATGGAGTGCTTATTGCTTTAAGTTCTACTCCTGATATTTCTATCTAAACTAAAATCCATGTGCTTCTAACTATGTACTCTCACTAAATGTCAAAGACCATGATTGTGTGATAGCAGTGTTTTACAAGATTTTCTTTATTTTGAAAGAGTGGCATTTAAGTTCCAAAAAAGCCCTTTTGTTTATCAATTAGTTTTTGAACCGATTAAAAAAAAATACTAATTATTACTTGGTAAATAATATGTAGAAAAATGGTTGGTTTGTCTCAATTTTAATTCTAAGAGTATGGGTATGATTGTTTTATTAAAAATTATAAATTCCTAATTTGATCACTATACTATAATTTTTAGGCTGGTTCACTTTGTACATTCAAACATTTTCAAACATTTTATCCTGCATCTTCAATTTTCAAAAATAGTTTTAAAAGTTATATATATATATATATATATATATATATATATATATATATATATATATATATATATTATCGGATTTTAGTTACAATTATTTATTCCTTCATCCATCAATCAATTCCTTTATCACCGTTCATCACTCCCTTCATGTTTTGGGTGGTCTTCACATAGAAGACTAATCCCTCTCGCTAAAATTCTTTCACAGTTTCATAATTAAAGTATTCGTTCTTTCAATTTATTCAAATATAATTTATTTTCATCCATTCTTTTTTAGTTTTAATTTCTACTTTATGATTGTTTTGAACTACAAATTTTCAATGTTCTCATTAATTAGAACTCATTTTAAACTTCTTTAAGTGAAAGGTAAAGGATTTACACGATTTGCTGGCACATGCAAAAAGTGAATAACAATGTATTCATACTTGGATTATAGTAATTGATAAAGTTATTAGAGTTTTTCTTGAATTATATAAGAAGCTAAATGAATTAACTGATTGGTTAGTTTTAACTTATATTTTGTTTCCTTAACAGTTAGAAGAATAAATAAGAGTTTATATGTTTTTGAATTATAACCAATGAAGAATTCAACTATAAGAAAACTGGAGAATCAACATGTCTTTCTATAGTTAGTTTTATTTTCAAACACCCTCTCCCCTTCTTTTTATTTTTTAAAAATGTGTTATAAGTGGATATTGTTAGAGTTTCAAGTGTGAGTCTAAATCTCACGTTAGATAGAAATGAGAGAGTAGAGCACCATATAAGATTGAAGATCCATTAACCCATTATCTTAAGGTTTTGTGCAGAGAGTGATGTCAATCCCTTATATGGTTGGGTTCAGATCTCATTGGTGTTGTAACTCCCTAGTGAACTTCCTCTTCGTTAAACCTAATAAGATTTTTGTATCAGATTCATTGAGATACAATTTAGGTTGACTTAAACTTTTATATATTAACATCCATTTAAACATTTCCAATGACACCTTATCAAATTTGACACTATTGCCAGAGAATCCAATTTGAATTTTACTTTACATTTTCTTATTTTAGTTTGCATAATCTATTTTGTTCATATTTTACTAACAATTTATCTTTACATCTGAATCTTTATTTTATTTTAATCATTTACTAATTTTTAATTTGTTTTAGTTTTTCAAAATACAAAACAAATTTTCATTCTTGCATGAGAATAATTTCCCCTTACAAAATTAATCAACAAAGTAACTTTTAATTGAATGATGTTTCATATTTTCAGTAGCTCTCGTACGAGAAAACCTTATGATCCATTTTTTGTATCATATTATGAATATCCCTCATGTTATTCTTCAAGTATTTTTTTTATCAACCTTTGTCAAGATTCTCAAATACACTACTGAAGATGTCGTCAGACAAAGGTTAGTCATTGAGAACTACTACCGTTGGGAAATGATTGAAGATAAAGACATAAAGTCTCAAATTAATGAGTATCACAAGTTGCTTGAAGATATAAAAGCAAATAATATTCTTCTACCTGATGAATTTGTTTCATAACTTCTAATCCAAAAATTATCGTCATCATGGACTGATTAAAGAAAACAACTAAAACACAGACACAAGCAGATGTCACTTCCAAAACTCATCAGACATATAATTATTGAAGATACCAACAAGAAAGAGTGTGCTACTATAAAGGCCAAAGCTTTCAATACAAAAGCAAATATGGTAGAAGAAAATCATGTTTAAAAAGGCACGAACACAAACCTGATCATAATAGAAAAAACAATTTTCAAAAATCTCGTCCCAACGGATCTAACCCCACTTTTAAGAAGAAAGGAAATTACTTTGTGTGTAGAAAGTTGGGCCATCATGCACCATAGTGCAAGCGCAAAGCAAGAAACAATAATTCGTCTAGGGAAAATATAGTTGAAGAAGATGATATTATTGCTATGGTCGTTTCACAAGTAAATTTGATGACCATGTGAGAATGTGGGTGGTAGAATCTCGTGCTACCACGCATATATGTGCAAACAAAAATTCCTTTACGTCCTACAATAGTGTATATGATGGAGAAGAACACGTTTACCTCGGTGATTCCAAGATAATTCTTATTCTAGGAAAAGGAAAAGTTCTTCTCAAACTCACGTCTAGAAAGACTTTAGTCTTGAGTGATGTGCTACATGCATCATCAATCCGAGTCAATTTAATCTTTATAGCACTATTGGGAAAAGTAAGGTTTAAAGTGTCATTCGAATATGCCAAGATTCTAATGACAAAAATAATTTTTTTGTGGGAAAGAGATATTGTGATCAAGGTCTCTTTGTACTTAATAATTCTCAAAATATTAATGAATCTTATCCTTCTATTTATATTGTTGATTCATATGATATGTGGCATACTAGATTAGGACACATGAATTCTTCATATGTTATGAAATTACAACAATTGAGTTTAATTAATATGCACGATAAATAGAGTACTAAATGTGATATATGTGTAGAATCTAAAATAATAAGTCAAATTGAATTGTTAGGGTTAATTCATATTCATCTAGCTCATTTAAACCAAATAATGTCTACAAGCGATAAAAATTACTTTGTAACCATTAAAGATTATTATTTTAGATACACCAAAGTGTACTTAATCAAACATAAAGATGAAGTTTTTGATGTGTTTTTAACTTATAAAGCAGAAATAGAAAATCAATTGAATAAGAAAATTAAAAGGATTATATTAGGTAGAGGTGGTGAATATGTTTTGTTTAATGAGTTTTGTGTTAGAGAAGGTATTATCCATGAAGTAGCCTCACCATATTCACTTGAGTCTAATGAAGTAGTTGAGAGAAAGAATATAACTCTAAAGAAAATTATGAATGTCATGCTTATGAGTTCTAGTGCACCTGATAACCTTTGGGGAGAAGTCTTGCTTACTGCGTGTTTTTTACAAAATAGAATACATCATAAGAAAACTGGTAAAACTCCCTATAAGATGTGGAGAGGTTATCAACCTAATCTTAAACATCTAAGAGTGTGAAGGTACCTAGCTAAGGTGATGTTACATGATCCTAAGAACAGAAAAATAGGCTCTAAAACCTCTAATTGCATGTTCTTGGGTTACGTTGAACATAGTGTTGCTTATAGGTTTCTTGATCTTAAGTGATATATACTTGAGAGTAATTTTATAGTGGAGACAAAAAATGTTGAGTTTCTTGAACATGTATTTCCCTTAAAGGTTAATGAGACGTATGAACCTAATGATACTAATAATAGTGATGTCTCATGTAAGGATTGAAGAAGAAGCAAAAGACAAAGAAAGGAAACTTCCATTGGTAAAGATTTTTATATTTATCTTGTTCATAATAATTTAAGTATCTTTGCAAAAGCTACTAGTACTTATGACGCAAAATAGTGGGATAAGACCATTAGAAATTGAAATTGAATCAATTCAGAAAAAATAGTACTTAGACCTTAGTACATTTGCTTAAAGGAGAAAAACTCATTGGTTATAAGTGGATATTTAAAAAAGAGTATCACCCTAATGAAGCTATAAAGAAGTATAAGGCAAGATTAGTAACAAAATGCTTTACTCAAAAACCCAACATAGATTATTTTGACACATTTGTCTCTGTGACTAGGATTTCCTCTATTCGAGTGTTGTTAGCCTTAACAACTATCTATAAGCTAGTGATATACCAAATGGATCTTAAAACTGCCTTTTTTGAATGGTGATTTGGAGGAGGAAATTTATATTACTCAACCTGAAGGGTGTAATGTACTTGGTCAAAAGAATAAAGTATGCAAACTTTAGAAATCCTTGTATGGGTTGAAACAAATACCAAAACAATGACATGAAAACTTGATAGTGTATTGCTATGTGATGGTTTTTCACCTAATGACGTTGATAAATGTATGTACTCTAAATTTAAAAATGGTGAAGGTGTCATTATATACTTGTATGTGGATGACATATTAATTTTTCTACATGAAATGAGATTGTCACTAGAACTAAATTGTTTCTAGGATCGAATTTTGAAATGAAAGACATGGGTGGAGCTAATATAATTATAGGTATTAGAATCGTAAGGCGGAGAGATAATATATTACTATCCCAAGAACAATGCATTGAGATACTTCTTAAGAAGTTTGGGTATTATGACTTCTGTTGAGATTGTTGATAGGGGAGCACTAGTTTAGCTGAACCTACAATCTTAGAACTTCTAGTTTTTTATGATGACAACATAATTAATAACACATGTATTGTTTATGTGTTAAATGTTCTATTGCTTACATGCTATATGTTTTAATCATTGTGTAAATCTGTTTAAAGCATTGAGAACATGATTGTGTTGATACATTGCATTTCATTGTGCTATATAATTGATTTTATTGGTGAATGCATGTCTGATGTTTTATAGAAGGAAAACCACAAGCACTTATAATGAACTTTTAATTGTGTGGAAAAACAACAGTTTTAAGTCGACTTCATTATGGGGTGAGTCGATTAAAACTCATGGCTTTGCACAAACCATTTACAAAGTATGCTGTAAGGATTTTCAAAGTGAATGTTTTTCAAAACATTGTTTAACTATGTTACATAGTCGATTACATGCAACCTGCATTTGACTAAGTCTGTTACAGTTTTGAAATTTTGTAAATGCTTGAATTAAATGTTACAACGACTATATTTTTAATATGTTGACCAAACATTAAATGAGATTCGACTGCATTAATTGTACATTCAATTAACTGCATTGATTGCTGCTAATTGTTTTAACTGAATTGTTATATTCGACTGCATTAGTAGCTTAGTCAATTAAAATGCGTCAGAATTGTGTTTATCTATAAATTGACGCGAACTTGATTTCAGTAAGAACTTTTGTGAATCTAATCGTTTGTGATATCTTTTCTAAAAAGTGCATTCTTACAGAAAGAGAGAAAGAGGTCCAAGAAACAAGAAGTGATCATGGTGACCATCTACTTGTGGATTCTTAAAGAGCAAGTTAACTGCACGTACAAAGGCTGATCATATCTGCACATTGGGTGTAACTGAGAGATCAGAGGCTACAATCTTGTGAAGATTGGATTGAGGTTCCCTGTTGTGATTACAGGAAGAAGAGTGTGTTGCGTTCTTGCTACTAGTCTGTTTGTATATGCCTATATTTTGATTAGAGGGTTAGAGAGGTGTTTTATATTTTTTACGTGAGGTCGTTATAAAAACCTTGTTGTAAAAACCTTGATCATTATAGTGCATTGGGTTCCTGTGGTTGGAAGGACACTAGATGTAGGCTTGGCCGAACTAGTATAAAAACTCAATGTTTGATCTTTCTATCCCTGCACTCTTTTATTCAGTCGACTTCATACTATACCAAATCGATTTAATTTTCGCTGCATAAACAAATATTTTTCCTTGCGTTTCTGGAAAGCTTTTAAGGACATCCACTTTGCGAAAAAGATTTAAAGGAAACGTTGTTTTTACATTTCACCAATTCAGCACCCCCTAGGTGTGAGAAATTAAGCCATTCTATTTTCAACAATTGGCACCAGAGCTAGTTTTCATAAGATATTTGAAAAGCAAGTCGATTATCTTTTTCCTTAAATCGACTGATCATCAAAAATGGCTTTAAATTTTCAAACCTTTGGTGAAGGTGCATCCACAAATAGACCACCACTATTTGCTGGAGAAAACTATGCTTTCTAGAAAATTAGGATGCAAATCTTTCTTGAATCCGTGGATAAAGGAGTTTGGGATGCAACTCTAAACGATCCATTTGAGCCAACTTATGTTGTAAATGAAAAAATTGTTTTGAAAAACTTTTTTGAGTGGACTCAAGATGAGAACCGAAGAGCTCAATATGATGTTAAGGCTAGAAATGTTATTGCTTCTACACTAACCATGGATGAATTTTTCAGGATATCACAATACAAGACTGCCAAGGAAATGTGGGAGGTTCTTGAGGTGACACATGAAGGAATAGATGAAGTAAAAAGGGTCAGAAAGAATTCTCTTATACAAGAGTATGAGTTATTCAGAATGAAGGCTGGTGAGACGATCTATGAGGTACAGACACGATTCAAACACATAGTCAATCACCTCATGGCTCTCGGGAAAGTTTTTGATAAAGAAGAAATCAACATAAAAATTTTGAAAAGCCTCAATAGAAGCTGGCAACCGAAAGTCATTGTTATATCTGAATCAAGAGATCTTACAAGCATGAATATGGCAACCTTGTTCGACAAGTTGAGAGAACATGAATTGGAGCTTGGAAGACTAAAAGAGGAAGAAGAAATTGAAGAGAAGAAATTGAAGAGAAGAAATCAATTGCTCTAAAAGCCACAAGCAAGAAAGCTAAAAAAATTCATAAACCTGAAACTGATTCAAATACAGATATACCAGAAAAAGAAATGATGAACATGATGGTAAGAAAATTTGGCAGATTCATGAAAAATAAAAATTCTGCAACCAACAATGCAGGTTTCTCAAGAGGAGGAAAGAAGAATTCAAAAAGCAACGTTGTTCAATGTTATGAATGTGGAAAGGATGGTCATATCAAGCCTGATTGTCCAGACTTGAAGAACAAGCGGAAAGAATTCTCTAAGTATCATCAGGACAAGAACAAAAAGTAGAGGAAAGCTTATATTGCTTGGGAAAACAGTGATGAAGATTCTTCCAGTGATGAAGATTGTGATCGTGAAGAAGAATCAAATATATGCTTCATAGCAGGCTCTGCACAATCAGACTATGATAGTGATGAAGAATTTGAAAATGAACCAATAGAAGTCAAGTACCACATGCTACTGGATGCATTTCAAGAGGTTCATGCAAAGGCCATGCGACTTCAGTACAAGGTCAATCGATTATCATCTGAGAGAAGATATTATGAATACAAAATTGATAATCTTGTGAAGGACAATGAAAAGCTTGAAAAGATCTTGAAGAAGCTCTAAAATCTGCAAAGACTATAAAGAATAAAGTACAAGTTGTTGAGAAAGAGTGTGATAGTTGTTCTCTACATGTTGAGAAAATTGAGTACTTAACCAGAACATTGGCAAAATTCACTCAAGGTAAAGAAAATCTTGATGCTGTATTGAGATCATTTGGAAGAGCTATCTATAGACAAGGTATTGGTTACAAGGCTAAAAGTAATAGGATAAACTCAAAGAAATTTATTGATCTTTGTAAACCTACTACTAATGCATGCTTTTACTGCAATACACTTGGTCCATAGTAAGAAACTGCTATTTTAGAAATGTTGGTGTTCCAAAGGGAAAGTACAAATGGGTTCCCAAGGAACATCCTGCTACTAACAAGACAAGACCCAAATTCAAATTGGTACCAGCGTCAAAACCTTTTAACTGTTGTACAAGAAAGGAGAAGTAGTTGTTGTAGCAGTGCACAACTCAAGGATGAGCTAACTTGATGATATCAAATTTCTTAAGTATCTACAAGCGGTAACAATCACTTTCACATTGCATAATGCATAATATTTGTTTGAATGATTGGTTGATGAATGTATGATTGTTGATTGATTGATTGAGATTGTTTTTTGTAAAAATAGATTTTACGACTTTTAATCGATTGGATTAAGTACTTAATCGATTACATGTTGCTGTATGAATGTTTCTGTTTTGTGAAAATATTTTGTCATAAAGTAGTCAACTTTGCAAATAATGAAATCGATTAGATATTTCTGTTAAGTGGGCTTTCTGTATTTTGAAATTTTAAATGGGCTTGAGGTGTAATTGTGTCTTTCGCGCTTGTATATATGCATACCATGACTGTAGTTTGATGTAAGACCATCAAGGAATCACATTGGACCTCTTACTAGAGCCATGGCAAGGAAGGTTCAAGAAGAAGAAGGATCACCTAACACTTTACTTCTATGGAAGGTTACTTATGAAAATCCTTCTTCTCTTGTCTAAAAACTAATATTGTTTTGTAGGATACAATAAAAGCAAGAGCCAAGGTCAACCAATCAGATTTGGGAAAAGCACTTCAAGGGATCAGCACCAGGGCCGCTCTAGCGCCCTCAAACAGGGGGGCACGAGCCCCAACGGAGCAGCCTGAAGCACGTTTTGGCAGTACTGTCCGTGTGACCCAGCATGCTTCCCGTGTCTCACCTGACTTGGCCTTCAAGCTCGTCTTTTATTTTGAATTTTGGAGGGAAATTAGCTCAGAATTGAGGCCCTTCTTCACCTATAAAATAAGAGGGCCTCCCCTTTGTATTTTGGCACTTTTGAGCTTAGTGAAATGTTGCAGAAATTGTTTTCCAGCCCTATTGCTCTTGAATCACTCTTTCTCTTCACTTTCTCTACCATTTCCTCTAGCTTCCTTCCATAGTAGGAAGGCCTTCTGAGCTGTGAGGCCTCAACCACACACTTCACTTCACCTTAAACACTTCAAACACTTCACTATTTTCCATTTTCCGCTGCACCTATTTCCATGGTTGTTCTACTCTGGTTTGGAACTCCTCCTTGCGTGAATCCAATTGGAAGTAGCTTATATCATAGTTGTAATATGCAAAACCCTTGCTTCTGGCAAAGAGTCTCTACATTCTTTACCAAGTTTTGGCAAGATGGTCGCCTCATCTTCTTGCCCAGGGAAGCGCTCTACATCTTCTAGAAGAGAAGTTGATCCTTTTGGGTGGTTCAGTGATGACGATCAACGCACTGATTTCATATGCCAGTAGGGTACAAGGAAGTGATCAGGCACAAATGCACGAGTATTCTATATTTCCGCAATGAAGGTTTCGTGTTTCAAGAATGGTTGGAGAAAGCTGGTCTGACCAAATTTGTTGAACTCCAAAGGGATTGCTATCCAAACCTAGTGAAAGTTTTCTATTCAAATTTGAAAAAGGAAGGTAATTGTCTCACGTCCATCTAGAAGTATTGATTATTCCATCTAGAAGTATGTAGCTGGATTTCAACAAGGAGGACTGAATGCATATCAGGGGATACCAAGATTCTACAAAACTAATATCTACAACAACTTCTTGAAAAATCCTGACATGGTAGGGAAATATGAATCCTTTGATATTAAGAATTTACGCAAAGATGAATGCTTATGTGCATGCATGATCACCTGGATTCTACTTCCAAGGAGTGAGGATCGATCCATACTGAATGGTGAAGATGTGTATCTACTTTATGCATTGCAAACTGGTACTCAAACAGATTGGTCTTTAGTAATAAGTGATTATATGTTAAAGTGTGCAAAATAGAAGGAGTATCATCTACCATATGGTGTCTTTATCAACAAAATCTTAAGAACGCAGAATGTGGATATCACAAATGAAAAGACTATTTGCTGCAACAAGAAGAACGTTTTGGAAAGATTGTTCTTAGATTCAGTGGGATTAAAAAAAGTTAAAGAAGGTTGGGTTTTCAAGGATGAATATATTCCCAGCACTAAAGAAATGAATCCTCAAAATGTTGACTTGTCAAGATATAAGTTCAAGCCTGAAACAAAATTTGAAGATTTTGTGGATGAAAGATTCAAAAGATTGGATGAGAAAATGTTGATGCTTCAAAAATCATTCATTGAGCTGCATCGGAAGATGGACTATGCACTGAGAATAAATGCTATTGGAGATACTTCTATAGATGATTCTGACAGTGGGAAGAACAGTGCTGATAAAAAGATTGTGGAGTCCTCTGAAACATAATAGGGGTCTTGTGTTTACAGTCTAGTGTCATGTGTTTTAGTTGTTTGCTTCAGTTTTTTTGCTTAGATGTTTTGAATGTTCCTTTTGTAGTAGGCTTTATAAGTCGTTATATTTGTTGTGTTCATCTGATTGTAATCATATTTCATATCAATGAAATCAGAATTGTTTCTATATTGAGTACCTGATCATTTCTGATTTAAGTCGATTCTGTGGTGTATGAAGTTGATTGATTTACTGTTTATCATTGCAATCATACATTTACAAACACAAAATATACTTGTAATAATTCCTATATTACAATGATTCTAAAATGCTTGATCTGGAAAGATTTTGAAAGGTTTTGCAGGAACATTGCTTTTGGATTAACTACTGGAGATACAATTCAAATGGAAAGCAATGAAGTCGATTGCAACAGTGGATCAATCGATTACTGATTAATAGGGGTTATAAATTCCGTGATTTGGAATTTGGTTATTCTGCTTATTGATCATATATTGTTGATTGTTTCATTTTCAATATATCTCTGTTCTTATTATTGATTGAAATTACTTGAGATAATATTGAGATTGTTGATTGATATTGTATTTATGCTTCATTGATGTGTTTGTACTATTTCTGATTTGATACAATACTATCACATGCTCATACATGCTATGAAATGTTCTGTGAAAACTGCATTGCGTATTTGGATTTTGATTATAAAACATGCATAATGGCAGGGGGAGCATTGCATAAGATTTTAGATAATTTCACATGCCTATACTCTAGGGTGAGATTATATCTTTATCATGTGATTATTTGTGACAGGGGGAGCATCATTGTTTGATTAATATGATTTACTGATGCATCTTTGAATAACTGTTTGTCAACATATCATTATCATAAGGCATACCTTTCTTGCTAATGCACAAAGGGGAAAAATGCTGGGAGAATACTCTGATATATTTTGATATACTTTGTTTGCTCTGATATGTTCTGATATGAATTGATATATATTTTTTGAGCTGAATCAAATGAGAATATCTCAAAACGTTTGCTCTAATACATTTTGATCATTTGCTAATCATTTGCACTGATACATTTTGATATGATTTGATTTGATTTGTACAACATGGTTGTTTATTAATCATGGTTGTGCATCATCAAAAAAGGGGAGAGATTGTTGAGATTGTTGATAGGAGAACACTGGTTTAGCTGAACCTACAATCTCAAAGCTTCTGGTTTTTTATGATGACAACATAATTAATAACACATGTACTGTTTATTTGTTACATGTTCTATTGCTTACATGCTATATGTTTTAATCATTGTGTAAATTTGTTTAAAGCATTGAGAACATGATTGTGTTGATACATTGCATTTCACTATGCTATATAATCAATTTTATTGGTGAATGCATGTCTGATGTTTTATAGAAGGAAAACCATAAGCACTTATGTTGAACTTTTAATTGTGTGGCAAAGCAACAGTTTTAAGTCGAATTCATTATGGGGTGATTCGATTAAAACTCGTGGCTTTGCACAAACCATTTTCAAAGTGTGCTGTGAGGATTTTCAAAGTGAAAGTTTTTCAAAACTTTGTTTAACTGTGTTACATAGTCGATTACATGCAACCTCTAACACACATCAAGTGTCATTAATTCATATAGTTCCATATACAATCTACACAGTATGTTAAGTTTTTCAATCTAGGACTAGTTCATATAGTTTGTTATACCAGCTCTGATGTATTACATCTTATAAAACCCAAGAAAAATATTTTCTTTATCTTTCTTTCTCATCTTTTGCAATTTGTGGAAGATTGTTATAAAATATGATATTGCAAAAGTCAGTTACAGAGAAAGTAATGGATAAATGTTACTTTTTAATCATTGATTCTCTCATGTGGTCAAATGAAAACCACAAGATTCGGTCAGTGCACGGTTTCACCAAATTTGTAAGGTTTCACAAGTCACAGGATTCATGTGGTGGGGTTTTGATCATTTCTAGCTCTATAAATAGAGGCTTGTGCTCACCTCCAAAACACATTTTTATCTCACACTATTACAAAAACCGCGTATAACATCGAATATTTTGGGCTTTTAACGACGAATTTGTGAACGACGTCATATCAGGAGACATTAAATTTACGTTGAATTTTTTAAATTCGACGTAACGTCGAATTTTGTTAATATACAACATTAACTTAACGTCGAATTTTGTCAATATTCGATGTTAATAAATTTTTTTTGTTTTTTTTAATTAATTCTAATCCTGTTTTACAACTCTACGAGACTTGAAAAGCAAAAAAACAACAAATTCAGTGTTTGATATTTTATAAAGCATGAACTATGAATGTGTAGTCTAGTATCAACAACAAACAATAATAACTAACAACAAACAAGTTCAACCAAACAACAACAACAAACAAGTTCAACTAAACAACAACAACAACAAACAAGTTCAACAAAAAAAAAAACAAACAAGTTTAACAAATAAGTTCTTCAAAACGAAAACGAAAACGAAAACGAAAACTAACCTTCAAAAGGTGGGTTCGTCAGAATAAAGTATTGTCATAGTGAGAGAGAAAGCAGAATGCACCTATAAAGGACAAGAGCACGAAAATAATCGGTTAAAACAAACAAACATCATACATAAAGTAATTAATTAACATGCATTTGTATCAAATGAAAGAAAGATTACATGTGATGTTCGTCAAACTTCGTTCGAGAAAAGTTTGAGAAGAGAAGTGGGTATCGCGCGATAAGATAAAGTGAATGAATTTTCAATCTCCCGCTCAAATTTTTATTGAATTCACTAACCTTTTGACGTCGAATTTAAAAGTCATTCGACGTTTTATATCTTTTTACATCGAATTACAATTCTAAACAACATTTAATAATTGCATTTATTTACAAAAATGTCACCACTCATTTTTAATGTTGGTTATTTTGTGGTTGGACATTGCGTGACGTTATACACTGTTTTTATACTAGTGTCATTCTCCTATTTCTCTTAATTTCTTTCTTCTCTATTTTCTTTCTTATATCATTTTGGATTTATTATTTTATTATTTATAGAATTCATTGTGACATCCCGAAATATATAACAATGTATATATGTAGCATGTATCAATTATAATAATAGAAAGCAGTTAAGAGTACACCATAGATAAGATTAAGGAGTACAATTATCCAAGTCTGGCTGGGAAGTTTTAAAACTTAAGTACAAGTTCATAATTCTCCAAAATACAAGACTATTGAAATTTTAAAGAGACCTAAAAAGTTTTCCAAAAGACAGATCATGATAAAATGAAGGCTAGAAGTCTTTCAAAATAAAGAGCTATTTAAAATAAGAGCTAGTAGAAATCCTAAGCACTAGGGGCTGAGTCTTCCTCAACTTCCAAAGCTTGCTCCAAAGGTACATCATCACCTACTGCTCACATCCAAAGGATTGGATGATCATCGCAAGGGGGAAAGCAAACACATGCAACACATACAAATGCAAGGGTGAGCTAGGTCTCAAACAATCATACAATTCATTTTCAATCAATCTAGCATTTACCAGAATATCCATACACATATAAACATCGTAGTCATCATAAACATAAGCATTTATTTCATAAAACTCATCAAGACAAGCATCCTATCATGTTAAGACTCTAGACACGTCCGGACATAGAATGTATGTAGAGCTGGGGCGGGTTGTGCACTTGTGATGGCCTCTAGTGATACAAGTGCCGAGGGGTTCCACCCGACCATACACAAGGCTAGTCCGTTACCGCGTAATAGACCTCCAGTGATAGCGTCTACCCTAGGACCTCCCACTACTCCCACCACACGCGTCAATCCTCTCTAAGTGAGAATGAAAGACCGTTGGAGTGTTAGGGATAACCCCCCATATGGAAGCCTCTTACATTCATTCAATACACTAACTGATCCCACCGAGAGATCTAAATTTCCGATTCAATCCGACCATTTTAAATCTCATGATATCCCTTTTGGATCAACAATGTACATCATAAACCACTTATAACCATACACTTTCAACCAATTTGGATCACATGAAAATGCATTCATAAATTGTAACCGAAATATTTAAATAACATAGCTTACTGGAATGAGAGAAAACATAATAGAAAATATCACCACATAAATGGACGAACACTATTTGGACGAACGCCAAAAGCCCTTGGGCGGACATTGTTTGTACGAACGTCATTAACCATTGGACGGACACTGTTTGGACGAACGCTGTTACTCTTAGTCGAGCACTATTGGGACGAACGCTGTTAATGCTAGCGCTTCGTGGACGAACACTGTGAGATCAAACACTAGGCCGAACGCCACCAATATGAACGCTCGCTACTACCTATGGACGCTCGCTACTAATTCAACCTCTGACCGAACGCTAATTAAACCATCAACTGACCGAACACCACTAAACCAGCGAATGAACGAACGCTACTAACCAACACCTGAGCGATCGTTACTAAACCATATCTTGAGCGATCGTTATTTAAACCAATGACCGAACGCTATTAATATCATCCACTAAAACCGAACGCTCTCCAGACAAGGACGAACGCTAAATGCCTAAGCCAAAGCATGATTATGACCGAACGCTACTACCAAGAACGAACGTTAACCAAACCAACATTTGACCGAAAGCCACTCAGCACATGGCATGACCGATCGTCCAAATCCGACATGGACGAACGGTCAGTTTTCGCATTCTGCAGAATGGTAACAGAACCTCCCTTGACCATTTCTAACCACTTTTCTCAACTTCTTAGACTCTAAATTCTCGTTTTAGACTTAATTAAACTTATCCAAATGATTCTAAGCATTTCTACTACCATTTTTAAGTGATTAAAGTTCACTTTCAGCTCCAAAACACTAACTTCAACAACTTAGGGACCCAAATTTGATTCTACTACTTGGAACATGTTTTTGACCACTTTTATGTTTCTAACAAGTCACAATGGACTTGTCTAGGCTGCCCAAACAGTCCAGGAACACTGCAGCCCTCATTTACTCAAAATCCCTACCTCACTTCCTCTAAAATAGCCCAAATTGACCATAAAGACACTTGATTTCCTTTCTAACAGCACTACCACCGAATTTTCATGCCACAATAGTTTCAACATACACAAATCCATCATTCTAAGTCATTCCAAAATAGTTTATAGCCCTCAATCACCAAATTCACATAACACACACTTCCATACATGCATTTCAAGTTTACTAGAACCAAGTTCATGCTTCCACAACATACCACTACAAATTTTATCATGCATTCACTCCACACAGTAAAATCAAGAGTAGAACTAGCTCCCCTTACCTTAAAGTTGAGCAGTCTAGCACACCACAACTTTCAACAGTATCCTACCCCGGGAAGAACTGAAGCAGTGCCCTACAACCATCACATTGGTGATGAGAACAACCCTTAGAGCTCAAACTTGACAGGAATTGAAAAGAGGACAGTTCTAATTGCACAAAAGCAGTAGAATCATAAGCCCTAAATTTCGAAAATAGCGGAGAAAAGGGGAAACCACTTACCGGTTGAAGAACGTAAAATCAATCAGATGGTTTTGAAGCTCTCTACGAGACGGTCGCTAGGGTACCACCTAACAGAACATACAATGGCTAAATCAGTGTGGAGGCTAGAGAGAAGGTAGAAAAGAATTTGGGAAAAGGGGTTTTAGAGAGAGAAAGGAGAATTGGCAAATGAACTTCAGCATTTTCTTTTTAGGTCCTTACATTCATTGCTAGTTTTGATATCTTCAAATTTTTTTAAAAGTTTATGTTGTATTTTGAAAGACTTATGCAGCACACTACATATAAGTTTTTAAGAACAATAAATCTAGAAAAATCTCTGCTTGGTTTTTATTATTTTTGTCAGTATTTTGAACAACTCCGAGCCATCCTACGAGATGCAATGAATCACATGGTTGAATTGTTTAAACTATTGATTAAGATGGTGGAAGATACCACACGAAGATGAATGAGAAACTACAGAAGAGAGAGACAATAAGAGACAGAGATGATAACCTAGTAAGTCTTACCATTCAAATGAGTCAGCTAGCTAGTAATATCCTATATCTGATGGGAAAATATAATATCGAAAAACGATTCCTTTAAATAATCTTTCTCTCAAATTACTTTTTATAGCAATACATGTTTCGTGTCTTTTGCTCCAAAAATAATAACTTTTTTTTCGCTAAATTGCAATATAAAAAAGACTATCAATTTTTTTTTCTTAATAAAAATCGTATGGATTAGAAGGATTTTATGATTAATTCATTGCACTTTATATATCATTAATGTTCGATAAAGAAAGAACTAAATAACGTTAGATAAAAAAAATAAAATGTAAAAGAAAATAAGAAAAAGCCTCCAACACATCATAAATGACAAGAGAGACAAATACAATATTAGAAGAGGAGCAAAATGAACTCCCTCAGATAGCATATTGTAAGTCTATAGAAAAACATGAAAACTTATCCTTAGAAATAGTACAGTGGAGACAACAAAGAAAAATGAAGAAAAGAAGAAGAGAAGTAGTATTATTTTATTCATACAGATCATATAGTTAATATTCTAATACATACAGATCATAAAGCACAAAGTACTTGCAATATATTATTAACTCTTTTCACTTTCACAGGGAAAGAAGAAGACAAAATGGTTTTCTGATATGAACAAATTGCTCTTGCAAATTTCCTCTACCTTTTTGTGGTTCTTGGTATTTTAGTTTGGAGTTTTCTTATTCTAATGATAGAGGAAGAAAAGACACACTACCAATATATATTTCAAATAATGCTATAAAAAAGTAATTTAAATTTTAATTATTATGCTGAAGGTTGAACTTCAATTCTGGACCACAAAATATATCAATAAATCCAAACTTATATTAGCTTTAAATGTGGCTGGTATAAAGAAAAAAATGAGGTTATAAATCCAAACTTCAAAAGTTTAGCAATAAGTAAATTCATAATTTTCCAAAATAAATAAGTTAAAAATATGCACAATATTTTTCCACATGTTAAATTCTAAACTTTGTGGTTGACTTAGTTCATACTCTTTATGAATACTTAGTACATCAATTATTTGCCCAATCAAAAGGAGAGGAATATAATGAATATTTTACTCATGTTGTCTAAACTATTGAATAAAAACTTAGTGGTTGGTTAGTATTGTCGCCTGTAGTCACAATACTACTACTAATAATAATAATATTAAGATAAATAATTCTAAATGAAACTTGAGAGATGATTGGTTCGTTATTTTATACTAAATTGAGTTAAATAATTGTTTTTGGTACATAGAGTTCTATCGATGTTAGAATGTAAGACATTTTATGTTTTGATGATGGGAAATATGAGAAACAAAGTTAAAAAAAAAGAAAAAAAAATACAAATAGGTTAAGTTAAGAGTCGAATTTAAAATTAATTTAAATATATTTTTTTTCTCTAACATTTCGAAAAGTCTTTTAAAAGAAAATTTGTAACAAAGTTTTAAATTTCAAATTATAAATTTTATGTCAAGAGATTTAAGGTTGATACCTGTCACGTCCCATTTAATTAAACGCTGAGTCACATGCTTGCTTCCATCAATGCACTCACGCCACACGTTCAGTGCATTAAAAACCCACTTTGCACCTCATGCATGCACGCCACTTGTCAAAATGGAAGCTTCTGAAGTAAGTAGTGGGGTGCAGGTGTCGACAGGAGGGACGTTCATCCGTTTGAAAGTGGGATTTGGACAAAAGGGATTTTTCTGGAAAACCTCCCACTCTCCTGCGCGCAACTTCTCCCCTTCCAAAACTCAGATTTTTCCTTTCCTCCTCCTTCTCTCTAGAACCCTTCTCCTTCTTTCTTCTGCAACTTACCGTTCTCTTTTCCGATCACGTTTCAGAACCGTAGGAACGTCCCCTGCACCGTGAGCTTCATCTTAGACCGAACAACTTCCAGTTCTGTAACCGGTAAGTTTCCCAACCTAAGACGCTCGTTTCTGGATTTCATGCAAACCCAGATTCAGCTGCATGCAAGGGTGTAAACTAAGCCCTTTCGTTTTCCTTTGGTTAGTTTTAGTTGGAGAGCTTAAGAGAGAAGTTGAGAGAGAGCCATATTTGGACGAGTCAAGATCACTCACCCTTAGAACGATCACGACTGAATCCGGGTAAGGGAAGCTTATTAAATTTAGTTCTTGAGTTATACTGTGTTGCATGATTGTTCTGTGAAGTTGTACTGTGTTGGATGCATGTTCTATGAATTTTGTTAATTATGATCTATGGTATCAGATTTTAGCATATGATTTTGATGATGAGTTGATGTATGAGAAGTATGGATTGTACTATGATATGAGTAATTTAATTTATGAAAGTTTATACTGAAAAATGTGTTACTGTAAGTTGAATTTGAATATGAAATTCTATGATAATGAACGTTCGTTATCGAAACGGTCTTTGACCGTTCGGTATTCTCAGTAAATTCTTTGAAATAGTTGAACCCTTTCATTTGAAAAGGATTCTATTTGAGGACGAACGCCCTCTTATACATAACTTTACGTTTGAGCGTTCGGCCAAACGTAGATATCCTGAGTGTTGTGTGAGAATTTGAGAAGCTTGCGAATACACCTTCAGACACTTAGTCATATTGTTAAAAACGTAACTTCACCATTACAACTTATATAAAATCCTATTTCTAAGATTTTGAATCAGCGATGGGTATCAACCCAAAGCGTACGTCCTAAGTGGCGCTCGGTCTTATACCGAACGCTCGTCCCAAAGCGTAAGTAATAAGTAGTGCTCGGTCCTATACTGAACGCTCGTTCTTTCCGTAATTATCAACGAGCTGAAATAGCGTTCGTCCTGAATTTTAATAGCGTACGTCCATAAACTTAAATAGCGTTCGTCCTAAATTTCAGTAAATTCGCGTACCGCTTCGGTCGTTTACTGGCAGTCGGTTCTTCCTAAACGAATGGATCTTGGTAAAGTTTTTATTTCTTCTCTTAGTGTTGATATTCTTTTGAGTTTGGCCTAGAGCTCTCATACTTAATTCTTTCTAAGTATTATCCAGATCGTACTAGGGTCAGTTCATTTAACTGATTCAAGTGGGAATGAATTTCGTCTAATAACCTGTGTTGTTTTTATTCTGCTCATGAACGAGTCCTTCTTGGTCTTGTGTTAACGTTTGTCCTCTATTACAAAGAGGGCTGAACGCTCGTCCTTTTATGGAAGTGGAACTAAGAATGAAAATGTGATTTAGAGGAAAGATTATAATGTGCCAACGGTATAAGAGATGAAACTATGATTGTGGATTTTGAACGAGCGTTCCAGGGAGGAACGACTCTTGAATGGAAATTGAGATTTGTAAAGTATGAACGTGGTAAGCTTAGATGGTGGTTCATCCTGATATTCCGTGAGTGCTCGTTCTCAAGTAGAGAGGAGTATGTCATGTGTGGGAATGGCAGGAGGTCTTAGTCCATAACTGTAACTTGGACAGAACGGACTAACCTCAGGTGGAGACTGATGAGCATTCTAGTTATCCCACCTGGGTGCACGGACGCCTTAGCTACACAGGATTCATACAGTCCGAACAGTCAGTCTAGTATCAGGAATTGGATTGAGTTAATGAATGAGTTGAATGTATGTGTTGTAATTATTTGATGTGTTTGATATGTATGAAATGCTTGATTTACTTGGATTAAATTCAATAAGCTTACCCTTGCATTTTCCATTGTGTTGTCTGTATCTGTACGTCCGTCTTGTCAATGCAATGATCATCCGTGTGGATGTGAGCAGAGGGAGATGCATCTCTAGAGGAAGCGCTTGAAGAGGAAGTCATTGCTGAAGGGAACTTAGTAGAAATTGAAGTGAAGGCCGAACAGTAGGTTGTTCGGTTATATTTTAGTTTAGTTAAGTTAGCGGGTCGCTTTAGAGCGAGCGTCCCTTTTGATTTGTGTTCAGTATTTGGACGTTCGGTATTTATTTTGTAAACCGTTCGTCCTTAGTAATTAGTGAACGTTCGTACGTTTATGTGTATCTATGTAAGGCCGTTCGGCCATTATTGAACTTTGTTCTCTTATATTGTAAAAATGTTTTATCATATTAATATATGTTAATATTCTATTATATAGTTGCTGACTGTATAATTTTGGATGTTACAATACCTAGGAGTAAAAACGAGATTCTAAAAGTTCTCATTTTCTTTAAGTCTCGACTGAGTTCTTATATATTTAGGAATGAATTGTTTAGGAATTGAAATGTCTTTAAAGATAATGAAGTCAAAACACACAATAATTCAAATGGTGATTGACATCTTATCTTAATATATTTAAGTTTGAAACAAATTCTACATCACCTAAGAATTGAAATCAAAATTAATTTACATACATATATGTATACATATACATATACATATATATATATATATATATATATATATATTTAAGAATTGAATTATCAAAAAATAATAATAACTTGAATACAATTATTAACATTAATAATACTATTTCAAAATATTTTAGATTAAATTATTACCAAACCATTTCTTAAATTATCATTTTTATTTTCTTTTAATTTTTTCGTTTAACTTTATACGTGGTAGAACTTCATAAAAAACGAAGTACCTAGATTCCCTATTTCGTGGCAAGATCTTTCATTCTTTCCTTGATAAAGTAAAGTCAGGTCTAATATTTAGATACAGTTGTTTCAAGTATTTATTAACATAAAATACAATATAAGAGTAATGGAATATATGTGTAAAAAAGAGAAAGTCTCACACTACTTATAGTGTGAAGAATAAATCATAATAACTTTGTATGAAAATTAATTATTCAAATTACATTTAATGTAAATATTATTTTATCCCAAAATTATTAATTTTATAAACTTAAATATGGTCATTCTAATTTCCTAATCAATAAGCGCCGCTTAAGTTAGTCCCTTGTGAATAATTTTTTTTAAAAAACTTATCATTCTTATTTCCCAATCTAATGGTTTCCAAACTCGAAATAAAACATATAAAATTAATTCAAACAAGTATTTTTTATTTCAAAATAAAGGCTAACTTAACGAAAAATAATTTTGTTTCTTTCAATTGATATAACATATAAAATTCTGTTTTTTTATAAATATTTTAATTTTAGAAATAATATTAATAATTCTTTTCTTTAAATTATTATGAATGGATTAAAAGATTAAAAATCAAAGAAAAAACAAAGATGTAATAAAACAATAATAAGGAATATTACAAAATTTAAATAAATAAAATTCCAAATGACAAAAAGACACAATACACCTAAATGACGCTCATTCATGCAATGCAGTCAGAAACGCGTCAACCCGGATTCAGAATCTGGAACAGTAGTCCCCACTCTGTCGACATGTAAAGCGTCACCACCAATCAAACTTTGACACGTGTCTCATGATTGGTACCATCCGTAAATAAACCGCAACACGGGAAGGCTTTACCTGGGTCGTGGCTGGTAAAGATGCGCATATTCCTTGCCATGTGGCGCAAGAAAATTGGAGAACCTTGCCACTCACGTGTCGTTTGGTGTTGAATGTTGTTTGGCCAAACCGTTGAGTAATTATAGGTGATAAATATTTATATTTATTTAACCCATTTAATAAAAGAGAGTAACATTTTATATTTTTAAGAAAGAACAAATAATAAAAAATAATAATATTAAATAGATTAAAAAATGTATCTGTTAAAATATTATTTTCTTTTTTGTTAGTGTTACTAAATGTTCTTTGTTCTCGTTCATTAGACATATTAAAAATTTATTATGATAGTTTTTTAAATATTTTTTCATTCTATATTATTTATTTTTAGGTCTTACAGTACATTTGTTTAGGTTTAGATAGACATTCATCTTTTCATCTATGGGAAGAGTTTTTCATTAAATAAATTTTCTCTTAAAGTTTGAAGAAATTTTGTGAGCTTTATCATATTTAAAATGTTATTTATTCTGAAGTCTGAAATCTCAAAAAATAATGTTTTAGAAGGTTAATATATATATATATATATATATATATATATATATATATATATATATATATATATATATAAATCTCGATTTTTAAATGATGCAAAAATATTGAAACATTAAAATTAGAATTGATATTTTTTTCCTGTTAAGTAGGTTATTTTAAAAGTTGAGTTATATAAAGTATTAAGAATGTTTTTTTATCGAAAAAAAAAACATATATCTTTTCAAGTCAATTATTATAACAATGTGAGATCAAAATATAAACTATCATTATAAATCTTCTAATTAGCAGAAAGCAAAAAGAGAAAGAAATTTCAGTGACAAGTAATTTTTAAATTCTTTTGAGTTTGGTTTTCCATTTACCATTTTAAATGATATTAAAGTTTGTAATTTTTTTGGTATTGTACACGCATGTTAAATTTGTAACAGATAAGAACACGTCATGAAAAAATATAAGAAAAAATAAAACAAGGTAAACAATATATCGTTTTCAAAAAGTTGTTAATAATAATAAATATAGTAAATATCTTGGTTCAAGGCTGTTGGTAAATAGTTATTTTTAAATATTTTGAAAGGAAAATAATTCTTTAATTATAGAAGAGAGATTGTGTCAAAAAGGGTAAAATCTACTTTGACAGGAAACTCTATACTTTAAAAAGTTAGTCTCACGATTTTTGTTTTGGGAAATATATATGCATTTCTATAACGAAAACCATACTCTTTTTAATTATTAAAGAGCCTTTTATATATTTAATGTATCTTATGTAAGTTTATTAATGCATTAAAATCTATTTTTTTTATGCAGGAGATATTTATTAAATTTGTATTTGAAATTATGAGAAAAAAGGAAAAAACTCAACTAGTAAAAGAAAATCCAAATCATATCATATTATTTAAGAGGGAAATCAGATTCAATCACAATACATATGGATTAAAAACGTCATGAGTGTTGAGATTTTACGTGATTACTATTTTTTGTTTTAAATATTTATACAATTTGATAGAATTTCACTTGTATAATGTTTGAATTTTGAAACAACATAATTATTATATATAATTTTAGAGGAAAATTTTGTTCTCATAAATCTAACGAAGTCTACTCGTCCTTCTCGTTTTTACGACTTTATTGAAATTCATAATATGTAACTATATAATTGATCATAATTTTCATATAACAGTTTTATTATTAAATGTAATAAATATTTTACTTTCTTTTAGAAACATAGTAATTAATTATTGAATACATGTTTCATATTGTAAATGACTGTTAAAACTAGAAGGTGTTAGAATATTCTATGATTCTCTCTTTGTTAACTTGACAGCAACTAATCTGTCTTTTTCCTTCTCATTCTTTGTTATAACGCCTCCATCATCACCATTATTCATCTCCTTGCTTGTACTCAAAAAACCAAAACAAACAAAGGAAAAAAAAGAGAGAAAAATAATCTGTAATCATCTTTCAGGTAAATTCAGATCCCCATTTCGACTTTCTTCTTTATTTTTCTGGGTTACTTTTAGATCTTCATTCTTGTTTGAAATTTTGAAAGCTTGATTCATTATCGACTGAAAGTTTGAAAATTTTTTATTTTCTTGTTCTGGGGTTTAAAGTGGTTTTTCTCATTTTCTGAATCGTTTCGGACTGTTTTCTTCACGAGAAAAGTCGTTCGTCATGGTTGTGGGGGATTTTAATTTTTGCTTCTGAGATATACCCTATCAGCTGTTTGATTTCAAATTAAGGATCTGATTTTCTACGTTTTGAACGTGGTTTCTTAAGAAGCTGCTGGTTATAGCTTCTACATATAAACCATGACTTCTTTTTTCTCAACTGATTTGCAAACACGCCATATATTTCATGCCGAAGAAGACACAAAAATACTTATAACACATGCATTGTTTATTAAACTTGGTTTTTGTGTACTGATATAAAAGAAAAAAGCTTATTTTTTTGTGTAACTTGAGAGGATCTAAGTGCATGTCCGTCAAATTTTTGAAAAATAACAAATGGTTTGTCTCAAATAAATTGTAAGAAGATATTGTATTTTAAAACCGAATTTCTGGTAGAGGATGCTTGTTGTTTTGAAGGGTTAACCTGTGTTTACCTCTGTATCTCTGTTTTATTTTGTTTTTTTTATCTCTTAATGGCTAATTGGCAATTTACGTCTATTTTTTTCTAATTCTTTTCTTCTAGAAGATTTTGTTGCCTATTTGTAGAAACAAGGACTTAGTCACATGTGACAGAAGCATGAAAATTGGTAGATTGATTGCGGATGTTAGGTAGTGGAAAGTGGAATCACATGTTTGTGGAAACGGTCCCAACCAAGTTATAGTTATACTTGCCTGTTTGAAATCTTCTTGAATTTCCTTTTCCTTCTCAATTAACAATTAAGTGTTTTACTTTTACAATATTAACTTGAGAACATGATTGTAAATGACTTGATTTGTTTGTGAAATTCAAAACAGGATACAGGTTTTGCATAGTCCTTTTTATGATTGATTACTTGATTAAATTGTATTTCTTTTGCATAATGAATTGTCATATCTTGTTTGGATTTATTGTTAGATTTTAACATCTTATGTCTTTCACTTGTTTAAACTTGTTATAGTTTTCTGTTGCGAATGATTTATTTTTTTGAGAGAACTGTATTTGATGTGCTAAATACTGTCTTTGGAATCAGTCCTGTTTAAGTATGATCAAAACTTGGAAAGAAGTTACGAAAATTGTTTTACTGGTTATGTTTGTAAAAGTTTTATCAAATTCATTTGGTAGATTAGATTCTTCGACTTTTCTTATTAAATTTTTATCATTCTTTTAGGTGTGTCTTTCCTGCTGCTGGGAAATTGGAAGGCTAAACTAGGTGCTACTTCATTCCTTAATTATTCTTCAAGCTTTCTGATAAGACCATATTCTTCAGTCTTCTCTGGTGTCATCACCAATATCAGGGAATGCTGAAAGATGTGTTTGATGGTTAAAATTTCCTTCATTGAGGCTAATGAATTCGTGCCTCTATCTGAGCTTCCCTCATTCAATCCTGATAACATTGGATGTTTAGTCCATTGCTTGTATCTATTTCTCGCTCAAGCAACTGAGGTGCCTAGAAATCTCAGTCATTGTACAATCTCAAAATACTATGACTGTGAAGATGGTTGAGCTTTGAATTTCTTGAGTAGCACTTTCCTGCTTCTGGCAAAGTGATTGTAGCATTCTTTACGCTAAAAGTGTGTGTAGAAATGGAGCAAAAAGGAGGTGTGCTTATGCAACGATATGAACTAGGGAGATTACTAGGCCAAGGAACTTTTGCAAAGGTTTACCATGCTAGGAACCTCATAACTGGCATGAGCGTGGCCATAAAAATTATCGATAAAGAGAAGATTCTGAAAGTTGGGATGATTGAACAGATTAAGCGTGAAATTTCAGTGATGAGACTAATCAGGCATCCACATGTGGTTGAGCTTTATGAGGTGATGGCCAGCAAAACCAAAATTTACTTTGTCATGGAGTTTGTAAAAGGCGGTGAGCTATTTGACAAGGTATCAAAAGGAAAGCTCAACCAGGATGATGCTAGGAGATATTTTCAGCAGTTGATCAGTGCTGTAGACTACTGCCATAGCAGAGGTGTGTGTCATCGTGATCTGAAACCAGAAAATCTTCTACTGGATGAAGATGGGAATTTGAAGGTCTCAGATTTTGGGTTAAGTGCCCTGGCCGAAACTAAGCACCAAGATGGGTTACTCCATACCACATGTGGTACCCCTGCCTATGTCGCTCCAGAAGTGATAAACAGAAGGGGTTATGATGGAGCCAAAGCTGACATATGGTCATGTGGGGTGATCTTGTATGTTCTATTAGCTGGTTTTCTTCCATTTAGAGATCCAAATCTGATGGAGATGTACAGGAAGATTGGCAAGGGAGAATTCAAATTTCCTAACTGGTTTGCACCAGATGTGCGCAGACTGCTGTCAAAAATCTTGGATCCAAACCCGAAGACTAGGATATCAATGGCAAAAATTATGGAAAGTTCTTGGTTCAGAAAGGGGTTACAGAAGCCCACCATTACTCAGAACAAAGACGAAGAACTATCCCCTCTGGATACTGATGGACTATTTGGTTTTTGTGAGAATGGAGATCCTATTGAACCAGCAAAAGACTCAAAACCCTGTAATCTAAATGCCTTTGACATCATCTCCTATTCCTCAGGTTTTGACTTGTCTGGTTTGTTTGAGGAGACTGATCGAAAGAAAGAAGCACGATTTACATCTGACAAGCCAGCCCCCATTATCATCTCCAAGTTGGAAGAAATCTGCAAGCGCCTGCGGTTGAAGCTCAAGAAGAAAGATGGAGGTTTGTTCAAGTTGGAAGGTTCCAAGGTAGGCAGAAAAGGGCCTTTGGGTATTGATGCTGAGATTTTTGAGATCACCCCAGTTTTCCATCTTGTGGAGTTAAAAAAGTCTAGTGGAGACACATTGGAGTACCAGAAACTTTTGAATCAGGAAGTGAGGCCTGCACTTAAGGACATTGTTTGGAACTGGCAAGGAGAACAGCCACATCAACTGCAACATGGTGTATTGCAGAAAGAAGAACAAGAGCCTTCTTATCCTGCCATATCAGAGCTTGTGCCACAACCAACTGCGTAGTGAATATTATGTCCCTAAATTTGTTTTTATATTGTCTGTGATTTATGCTCGTGGTCAAGTGCAAACTGTCATGTTGATAGTTGTCGCGGAATAAGGTGGTTAAGCTTGTAGACATTCTTGCTCAGCTTAGTTAGTTGCTTCTTTTACAGTTTGTGTCTTCTGTGATCTCTGCAGTTGAGCCTATTGACTATGTTAGAAATTACATCAGTATTTTGTGGTGGAAATGACATCAGAAATTGCTCAAGCATAAATAAGCTTTTCTAAAAGTTGGAATTAATTAAATAAGTTATAACCTGTACATAAATTAATTATATTTTTAAAAGAAAGAAGTTTGTTTCATTTTTTTTATGTGCTTATGAAGAAATGTGTTCCGTTCCATTTTTTCATCAGCAACTCTCTTGCAAATGGTGGCAAGTATCATGAACTACTCTCATAGACCATTAAACTGCCTTTTGCCTTTTGAATCATGGACAATATATATTTCATGTGTTTGAAGTAAACCTTTTATTCAAAAGAGATAAGGACACTCTGACAGATTTGAATGATAAGTGTAATGGAACGAGCAATAGAAAGAAGAGAGATATATTTTGAGTATATAAACTGTATATGTGTATATGACAGCACAGGTGTCTTATATACAAAATGAAACAACAGATGTCAGGACAGTTAGCAATACAGCTGTCTTGGCTTAATGCACTAATATTTCTCCCTAAGACAAGCACTTAGGTGATACACTTCCAATTTTCTTCTTTAAGATATCAAATCTATCTATCTTCAACGCTTTTGTAAACAGATTTCCAGTTGTTCTTCTGTTTTGCAGTAGGTCAAAACCATTTTCTCTTTCTTCACCAAGTTCCTAAGAAAGTTATACTTATTTCTGTATGTTTACTTCTGATTCTTTGACAGGTTTAGGGCTGAAATATTGTCGACTCTTAGCTGCAGTGTGGTCTTCATAGAAACCCCTAACTCCTTTAATAATTCTTTCAGCCATACACCTTGGCAAGCTACAAAACTCCCTGCAATGTATTTTGCCTCATAACTGGATAAAGCAATTACTGGTTTCTTTTTAGAACACCACGATATAGGTGCTCTATTTATTAGAAACACATATCCAGAAGTGCTCTTCCTTTCTACTGGATCACCACCATGATCCGCATCAGTATACCCAATCAGCTCCAGCTCAGATTTTTGTCTTCCAATGACAAAGAGTATTCCATGATCAATAGTGCCTTGAACATATCTCAACACTCTCTTTGCAACAACAAGATGAGACTTCTTTGGGCTGCCCATGAATCTGCTTATTACACCAACGCTGAACAATAACTCTGGTAGGCTGTTACAGAGAAATCTCAAAGAGTCGATTATTTGAAGAACAATTTAGGATTTTTAAATGCAAAAAAAAGAAAGTAAATATGAATCCAATTTTGATCAGTTGAAAAGAAACTTAAAAATGAATAATGATGTTGAATTATAAGATGAAGATGTTGTTGGGGTTTAGATTTAACCTAATCACTCTCATGCATATATGAATTATTCTTCTTTATTAATTGTTAATTTCACTTTCTAAAGTACTTAAAACCCGATGTCCCGACGAAGAAAGTCTATCCTTAATTACTAGTTTACAATGTCTTGTCTCCCTAATAATTAATTTTACATTACGAACGAAAGCTTAAGACAACCAAGCGTTTTATCCTATGTTTAGGCAATAGTTCCCATGGGAGAAATTCCCCACTTCTAGGTTTCTCCGTATGAGTCCATATCAAAGAAAACCAATAATCATGCCATGAATGAGTTAAACATAACAAGCATAAAGCAAAGGACAATAACCCTAACAATTAATGAAAGAAGCATAAATAAATTGAAATCATGTCAAATACATGAGAGTTCAGAGGTTACATCTTCCTCAACAACAAATTGAATTTAGTTCCCCCTTGTCATGGAGAAACTAGATGAACAATGGAATAAGAATGAAAGATAAACCGTAAAAACTGAAAAGGAGAGCTTTCGCATCCAATTCTGCCTTCAGAAAGCTGAAAATATTTGAATTTGCGTCCCTTCTGTTAAAAGATACCCTCTCTAGAACGTGCAAGTCCTTAAATAGGGCTAAATTGGATCAGGGGCCAACGTCGTTAGCGCTCAGCGTTCCTACTTAGGGCGTCCAGGCGAGCTTGCGAAAGAATGGCGCTCAACGCCCCAAGAAGGGCGCCTAGGCGTGACATGTTCCCGAGAACTGGCGCTCAGCACCCCTTAAAGGGTGCTCAAGCGTGAGTGCGAGACTCCTGCGCTAAGGGCTCTAGAGAAGGGTACCCAAGCGTCCTGCGAGCTTCTATAACCTTCTCTTCGATGCTCTTTTTGTCCTTTCTGAGTTCCTACTCCTTGATATTTTAATCCTCTTCAAATTCATTCCAATTTCCTACAAAATCAAGGGAATTTAGTGATAAAATCCTCAAGTATAACCTAAACTCTCTTATTCACACAAATAAGCTAAAAACATGAGTTCAAGCAAGCTTCTAAGTCAAAAAAGATTGTTTTAGTATCAAAATTGCATCACAGATAACGGTATATTCAACCGTTATTACAACCCTAAACTTGAAACTTTGCTTGTCCTCAAGCAAAACAAAACCTGGCTTAACAACATAGCAAAACTACAATGGTCTAGCACACTAAAAAAACATTTTTCTCTAAGACAAGTAAGTCACTCATGTCTGCTCCTCAGAGTAAGATCAATCAAGATATAACAATGTTTTAGCCAATCAAGCTCAACTATGGTGCTCACATAATCAAAACATACATAACATATGCCAACTTCATTAACAATCAACAACCAAGCAAGAATGTTGTCATAAAGTGCGTGGAACAATTCATCATCCAAGATAGTGTTTCACTCTAACTCAAAGGTGTATAATAAGGTGACATTCTTGCACTCTACCATCACAATGTCAAGTGAATCAACTTTTCTTTTCATTTAAACACATCAAACACACTCACCAACAAGTTATCACCACAAGGACTTTTTCTAGGCTTTTAACATGGCCGAGCTAATAAGAAAATTAGTTTTTCTAGACAAGAAAATTCTTTGAGTTAAGAAAGTGGCAATTTACTTCATGATATAGAATTAATATCTCTTTTTGCTTTTATGTGAGAAACCAATCTTGAACTCATTCTCAACTTTACTTGCATTGAGCTTAACCTTTTCTTTTCTTTTTTTCTTCTCTTATTTTTTTTCTTTTGCTTTTTCTTTTGTTCAATGCTCCTTTAAAAATTTTCACAAAGTTCTTTCCCGGTTTCCCACAACCCCAAACTTGAACCATTACCCATTACCACATAAACATACTCTACTAAATTCAAGGCAAGGATTTCAAAAAGGTTTTTCATATTTAGGCTCAAGGTTTAAAGGATAGAACAAACATTGTTCTTTATTGGGTTCACATATTGGCATTGGCTTATATGGAAAAGAAAAACATGGCCTGGATCATGTGTAATAAGCAAGTAAGTTGTTCAATCATAAAAAAATCAAGCAAAATCAATCATGCTTCCAAAGTAATAGCATTCAATCAATCAAAGACTCTGGAGTCCAACCTTTCACAGGTTAATTCAAGTTCCACATTTTGATAAACATACTGCCCAACATATTAATCACAACTGAAATCGTGCATCACAACTATGACCAATCACCATTTATGCTTGAAAGCTAAACCAATCATCATCTCAATCATGCATCTCAAAACAATAGAGCAAACACAAGATAATATTACTCATCACAAACACACATCATAGCCAAACCATTGAAGACAGTTCAATTAAGCCAAGTACATCACGCACTAAAACTAAAAATTTAAAAATGCATAAACGTAAATAAGTAAGTTTAGAAAGCTGGGTTGCCTCCCAGTAAGCGCGTGTTTAACGTCATTAGCTTGACACCATTAAGCTCAATCTGGATCTTTAATGTTGGCGTTCCTCCTTCCTTCATGACACCAACAAAATCTCAGCAATTTTCTTGTCACCAACTTGACTTTCCTAGAGTAAGGAGTCTCTATCTCAAAAACTCCATTTGCTTTAATAGTCTTGACAACCCATAACCTGTTCTTGAATTTCACTGGTGTGCTAGGTTTTGGGTTCATCACTTTTCACATCAGGGTGTTGGGGAACCAGTTTTTCTTCCTTCTCTTTGTCCTCTCCTTCCACTTTTATAGAGAAACAGCTAAGGCACTTTTTGACCAACTTGGCAGTTTTATCAGGTAGACTAGTCACTGATAGAATTTCATCTGTTGTTTTAAGACTAGTATGCTTTTCTTGAATTGGCTGCTCAGCTTCAAAAACATTGAAAGTTACCTCTCTCTCTTGGTCCTTCAATGTTAAAACTCCATCATCTACATGAATGACAACCTTAGTTGTCTTCATGAATGGTCGTCCAAGGATGAGTGGTATCTTTACATTTTCCTCCATCTCCATCACTACAAAGTCCACCGGAAATTAGAGTTTATCTATCTAAACCAAAACATCTTCCACTACACCATAAGGATGCTTGATGGACCTATCCGCCATTTGCAACACCATTATTGTGGGTTTGACCTCCAGACCACCAATCTTTTTTAGCAAAGATAGGGGCATCAGGTTGATGCTAGCCCCTAAGTTAACTAGAGCCTTCCCTATATCATGATTCCCAATGGTACAAGTGATGTGATAACGGTTGAAAAACCATTATTTTTATACTTAATTTTGATAATCAATCAACCCTTTTTGACTTAGAAACTTGCTTTAACTCATGTTTTTGCTTTAGTTTTGGAATAAGAGAGTTGAAGGTGAATTTAATGGTTTTGTGCTAGATTCCTTTGATTTTGTTGGTTATTGGATTGATTTGAAAGAAGAGTTAAAGTACCGAATGGTTGGAATGAAGAAAAGTCAATCAGAAACTAGAAAAGTCAACCAGTCAACCAAAAAAGTCAACCAATCAACCAAAATGCAGAAAAGTCAACCAGAGTGCAGAAAAAGTTGAGCTGAGCGGTAATTACCGCTGAGCGCCAGTTTTGAAGAGCCGAAATCACCGTTGAGGGCTAAAAATGCAGTTGAGCTTCATTCTATAGAGTCGCAAGTACTGCTGAGCGGCAAAAGATCCGCTGAGCGCCATTTTAAGTGGGCTAGGACCTGTTTTTATTATTTTTATGGGCTTGGACTTGTTTTCTATTATTTTTATGTTCTATTTAAGGACTTGCACGTCCTAGGTTTTGTATCTTTTGATGGCTTAAGCACAAAAACACATTTTTCACCCCTTGGGGGTAGATTTGGGGATGCGGGAGTCTCCTCTTCTCTTTCTCGGGTTTTTCTATCTCTTCCATTCTTTCATTCCATTGTTCATCTAGTTTTTCCATGACGATGGAGGGCTAACCCTTATTGTTGTTGGGAAAGATGTAACCTTCTTAAACTTTCATGTATTGAATTGATTCTTGAATATATATGTTTTACTTCATTAATTGTTAGAGTTTTTCCTCTTTGCTCTATGCATGCTTTGTTTAACTCATTCAATTGCATGATTATTGATTTTGTCGATATGGACACATACGGGGAAATCTAGATTTGGGGAATCTCTCCCAAAAGTAGTATTTCCTAGACATAGGGATATGAGGATTGGTTGCCTTTAAGCTTCTGTGCGAACTAGTGATTAGGAGTAGGCTTTCTTCACCGAGACATCGGGTTTAAGGAAAATTAGAAAGTGGCATTAACATTAATGAAAAAAGATGAATTTATATATGCATGAAATTAGGTGAAATTTAAACCCCAACAACAATATCATCAACTTCATTCATTTTTGTGTTTAGCCTCAATTGATCAAATTGCATTCATATTTATTTTATTGTATTTGCATTCAAAAACCCCAAAATTTGTTCTTTAGAGTCTTAATTAGTTGAGTAATCACATAATTGTTTAGTGTCGTGAGTCTCTTGGGAAACGATACTTGGTTTTACCATTTTATTATTACTTGATACGATTTGGTACACTTGTCGAGAGTTAACAAGTTTTTGGCGTCGTTGCCGGGGACTCGTGGTATAACTATTCTATTTGTGTGATTCTTAACCGATTAGACTTTATCTTTAATTTTTATCTTTTTATTTCTTTTCATCTTTCTATCTTTATATCTTTCTATCTTTTCATCTTTATATCTTTTCATCTTTATATCTTTTCATCTTTCTATCTTTTCATCTTTCTATTTTCTTATCTTTTTATTTTTTATCTTTAATTTTTTATCCTTTTATCTTTTTATCTTTCTATCTTTTCATCCTTTTATTTTTTATCTTCTTCTTTTTTATCTTTTTATCTTTTTCTCTTTTTATATTTTTCATTCTTTTATCTTTTTCTCTTTTTATTTTCTTTTTATCTTCTTATCTTTTTATTTTTTTATTTTTATCTGTTTATCTTTTTATTTTTTTATTTTTATCTGTTTATCTTTTTATTTTTTAATTTTTATTTTTTCATCTTTTTATCTTTTTATCTTTTGACCTTTTTAATTTTTTTTTCTATCTTTCTATCTTTCTATCTTTTTATTTTTTTTCTTTCTATCCTTCTATCTTTTTATCTTTTTATCTTTCTATCTTTCTATCTTTCTATCTTTTTATCTTTTTATCTTTCTATCTCTTCATTTTTTTTATCTTTTTAATATTTTATCTGTTTGTGCTAATTGGGTGCTCTAGTGTATTGTTCTTTAGTGTTTGTAGGATCAAATTTGAAAATCTGTACTAGGAGCACAAGATCATCAAGAGAAGAAGCACAACATCTACTGATGGATGCCAAGTGATTGAGTATCTCCAAATTTCTAATGGCAACTTCAGTGCTTTTATGGTTGGAGATTGACACTTGCATGAGTTGTTGGAGTGTCTCTTCTAACTTTGTAGTTCTTTCATATAAGGAGTGTTGTGGTTGTCATTGTTGCTGTGATATTGAATTGTCCAACTTGCCCTTGACCCATACTTGGGTGAGGTTTCCGCCCTTGGTTATAATTACCTTGGCGGCTCTAATTACCCATAAAATTGACTTCTTCTTGGGTAATAGCTTGCACGACGCATTTTCCATTGATATGATCTCCACCACATAGCTCACAAAGTTGATGTTGAGCTTGAGAAACATTATGCAATTCTTGAGGTAGTTGAGAGTCATTATTTTGATCTAAGCCAACATAGCATCTAGAAATTGTAATTGTAGAACTTCTTTTCGGTTGAAATTGAGCCCTTTCATTGTGCATCTCATTATCATTTGTAGCCATATTTTCAATCAACTCATAAGCTTCCTCTAGAGTCTTGCACTTGATATTACCTCCAGTTGAGGCATCCAACATCAATTTAGTTTGTGAGCTTAGACCTCCAAGGAATAGAATGACTATTGTAGGATCATCAAAGCCATGTGTGGGTGTCTTTCTCAACAAGCCTTTAAATTTGTCCCACGCTTGACCTAATGTTTCATCCATGCCTTGCCTGAAAGAAGAAATATAATGTTTACCTTTGTTCACCTTTGATTGTGGGAAGTATTTGTTTAGAAACTTTGCAATCACGGCTTCTCACTCAGTAAAGTTGTTCTCTGGAAAAGAGTTCAACCACATCTTAGCATTGCCTCCCAAAGAGAAAGGGAATAAGCTAAGTCTAATAACTTCATCTAGCATGGCATTGATCTTCACAGTATTGAATATCTCATTGAATGTGGTCAGATGCTCATATGAATTTTCATGTGATAATCCATTGAATTGGTTGCTCTTCACCAATTGAATCAAAGCAGTATTCATCTCCATATTTGCAACATTAACCCTCGGCCTTGCAATGCTATTAAAATGATCAGGGCCAATAATTGTTGCATAATCTGCTAGGATACGTCTACCATTATGCTCTTCAGCTATATTTTCTGTTTCCTGGTCAGATCTTTGAGGTGAAGACTGTAAAAGAGTCTTAGAAGAAGGGAAAAGTTCTTTGAACGTCCTGTTCCTCCTTTTTTTTCTACTATTATCGAAACATGCAAGAAGAGGTTCAGAAACTTTCGTTCTTTTAGTCCGAATTATACCCTGCATACACTAGAGAACAAAACACTAGAGCACCCAATTAGCACCAACAGATAAAAAAAAATTTAAAACACAAAGATAAAGTTAAAGATAAAGTCTAATCGGTTAAGAATCACACAAAAGTATAGTTTAAACCACGAGTACCCGGCATCGGCGCCAAAAATGTGTTAAGATGTTGGCAAGTATACCGAATCGTATCAAGTAATAATAAATGGTAACACCAAGTATCGTTTCACAAGAGACTCACAACACTAAATAGTCATGTAATTACTTAACTAATTAAGACTTTGAAGAACAATTTAGGGTTTTTAAATGCAAAAACAAGAAAGTAAACATGAAATGCAATTTTGATCAATTGAAGAGAAACGCAAAAAGTGAATAATGATGTTGAATTATAAGATGAAGATGTTATTAGGGTTTAGATTTCACCTAATCACTCTCATGCATATATGAATTCTTCTTCTTTATTAATTGTTAATGTCACTTTCTAAAGTACTTAAAACCCGATGTCTCAACGAAGAAAGCCTATCCTTAATTACTAGTTTACAATGTCTTGTCTCCCTAATAATTAATTTTGCATTATGAACGGAAGCTTAAGATAACCAAGCGTTCTATCCCTATGTCTAGGCAATAGTTCCCATAGGAGAAATTCCCTAGTTCTAGGTTTCTCCGTATGTGTCCATATCAAAGAAAACCAATAATCATGCCATGAATGAGTTAAACATAACAAGCATAAAACAAAGGATAATAACCCTAACAATTAATAAAAGAAGCACAAATAAATTGGAATCATTTCAAATACATGAGAGTTCAGAGGTTACATCTTCCTCAACAACAAATTGAATTTAGTTTCCCGTTGTCATGGAGAAACTAGATGAACAATGGAATGAGAATGAAAGATAAACCCTAAAAACCGAAAAGGAGAGCTTTCGCATCCAATTCTGCATCCAGAGAGCTGGAAATTTTTGAATTAGCGTCTCTTTTGTCAGAAGATATCCTCTCTAGAACATGCAAGTCCTTAAATAGGGCTGAATTGGATCATGAGCCAACGTTGTCAGCGCTCAACGCACCTACTTAGGGTGCCCAAGCGAGCTTGCAAAAGAATGGCGTTCAGCGCCCCAAGAAGACGCCCGGACGTGACACGATTCTCGAGAACTGGCGCTCAACGCCCCTGAAAGGGCGCTCAAGCGTGAGTGCGAGACTCCTACACTATGGACTCTAGAGAAGGGCGCCCAAACGTCCTGCGAGGTTCTACAGCCTTCTCTTTTGGTGCTCTTTCTGTCCTTTCTGAGTTCCCACTCCTTGATATTTTAATCCTCTTGAAATTCATTCCAATTTCCTTCAAAATCAAGGGAATTTAGTGATAAAATTCTCAAGTATAACCTAAACTCTCTTATTCACACAAATAAGCTAAAAACATGAGTTCAAGCAAGCTTCTAAGTAAAAAAGGATTGTTGTAATGGTTGAAAATACCGTTAGGTGTGATTTAATTTTGATACTAAATGCACCCTTTTCTACTTAGAAACTTGTTTAGAATCATGTTTTTCTGTTAAGTTGTGCGAATAAGAGAGTTTAGGTTGAATTCAATGATTTTATGACTAATTCTCCTTGTTTTGATAGAAAATGAGATAATATGGAAAGCAGGGATGAAGTTTCATGAAGATGAAGCTCAGAAAGGTCTCGAAAAGCTCCATAAGGGAGGAGTGCTCGAAGCTTGGGCACCCTTTTTGGAGGCTTGAGCGTAGGAAACCACCGCTCACCGTCTGGGCGCCCCTTATGGGGCGCTTGAGCGCAGGAAGCTTGAAGCTTGGGCGTCATCTAGGTTTAAGCGTGGCAAACCACCGCTCAACACCCGGGCGCCCCTTTTGGGACGCTTGAGCGTAGGAAGCTCGAAGCTTGGGCGTCATTTGGAAGGCTTGAGCGTGGAAGACTACCGTTCACCGCTCAGGTGCCCTAAGTGGGGCGCTTGAGCGCCAGCGACACGGACTTGGGCTTTTTTCTGTTCTGTCTTCGCTCTATTTAAAGGACCCAGGTGTCCTATGTTTTGTATCTTTGGCTGGAGCAGCACAACAACATACTCTTCCACTCTCTAAAGGCGGATTTGGATGCGGGAGCTTCCATCCTCTACTTTTAGGGTTTTGCTATCTCATGCATTTCCATTATTCATCTAGTTTCACCATGTCTATGGTGAACTAAACTCTATTTGCTGTTGGGGGATGATGTAACTTTGTGAACTCTCATGTATTTGAATTGATTCTTAATAACATATGTTTTTTCATTAATTGTTAGAGTAATTCATCACTGCTTATTACATGCTTTGTTTAACTCATTCATAGAATGATGTATGAATTGCATGAGTGTCGGGAGGTTCCTTACAATTCAGGTTCTTGTTGAATTCTCCCAAGAGTAATATTGCTCAGGGAAGAGGGTATGAGTCTTGGTCGTCTTAAAGCTCTTGATCTTCACATTTAATTACTAGGAATGCTAGGAATTGCATGAACTGGTGATTAAGGACAAGCTTCTTCGCCAAGGGATCGGGTTTAAGTGATTTAGTAAGTGACGTTGACATTAATGCATAAAGAAGAATTCTTACATACATGAGAGGGAACTTGGTGAAATCTAACCCCAACAACATATTCATCTCATATTAAACAACATTCGTTCACTGTGCTATTCTATTATTGATCAAACTGCATTCTTATTTAATTTTTTGCCTTTTCATTTGAAACCAATGATCTCGTTTTCTTTAAGTCTTAATTAATCGAGTTATCAAACGACTGTTTAGTGCCAAGAGTCCTCTGGGATACGATACTTGGTCTTTCCATTTTATACTACTTGTGTGATTCGGTACACTTGCCGATTCATCCAACAGGTTGTTTTAGTATCAAAATTGCATCACAGATAACGGTATATTCAACCCTTATCACACATCTACCCCCTCTTTTGAATCGTCTTTCACCAATTTCAGATTAACCTCATTTGGATTTCTTGCAGCATTGCAAGATGTCATATTGAATCTTTTCAACAACTCTCCAGCATACCTTTTCCGATGCAAGATTAACCCTGCAGTAGTATAAGTGAATTCCATTCCTGGGAAGTAACTTAACCTACCCAGGTCTGTCATTTTGAATTCAGCCTCCATGACCTTCTTGAATTCTTCTATCAGAACTGGATTTTATCTTGTGATAAGCATATCGTCTACGTATAGACAAATGATTAGCAAATCTCTTGTACCTCCTTTCACATAGACACCATGTTCAACAACACATCTGGTGAATTTGAGTTTGATTAAGAAGGAGTCAATACATTTATTCCAGGCTCTGGGAGCTTGTCTTAGCCTATATAATGTTTTCTACATCTTGTAGACTTGGTGTTCTTTGCCTTCTTTAATAAATCCAGGAGGTTGTTGGAGGTATACTTCTTCCTCCAAAGGTCCATGAAAGAAAGCTGATATCACATCAAGTTGGAACAATGACCATCTCTTTGAACATTCCACGACAATCACTAGTTGAATGGTTTCTATTGGTACTACTGGTGCAAACACCTCAGAAAAGTCGAAGTCTTGCATTTGAAGAAAGCCCTTTGCTACAATCCTAGCCTTGTGTTTGGAGACTGATCCATTAGGTTTCAACTTCTGTTTGAAAACTCACTTCACTCCGATGTATCTTTTTCCAACTGAAAGATCAACAAGCCTCCATGTTCCATTTTTCTCAATGGAATTGATTTCTTCAATCATAGCATTTCTCCACACAGATTTCTTTATCGCTTCATCCTCATCTATTGGTTTTGTTCCTGCAAATAATGCCATGTGAACCAAGTCTCCTTCCTCACCAATCTGTGTGTTAGAGTACACTTCACATTCGCTAAGTCTTTGTGGTAACATATGTTGTCTTCGTGGCCTAACAGATTCAGAATGTGTCTCAGAATTGTGCAAATTGTCACTGCTTCCAGAGACTGTTTCTGGCTCAGCTGATATGAATTTATCAACTTCTCCATTTATTACAGTTTTCACCAAACTAGTTTGCCTCTGCTTCCAATTCCAACTTTCATCTTCCAGAATCATCACATCTATACTCAAGATGACTTTTTCTTTAATTGGATCGAGAGCTTATAAGATCCTGTAGAGTGATAGCTAATGAATATCATTGCTTCACTCTTATCCTGCAATTTTGATCTTCTCTGATTTCGTACGTGTACATAGGCAAGTGATCCAAGGATCTTAAAGTGGCCAACTGTCGACTTTGTGTTTGTCCACACTTCAAGCGGAACCTTCCCTTCTAGCTTCTTTGTTGGACACCTGTTAAGAAGGTAGATAGCTGTTGATATTGCTTCTCCCCACATAATTTGTGGCAGTGCTTTTTCTTTTAACATGCTCTTGACCATGTTGAGGATTGTTCGATTTCTCCTCTCTGCAAGCTCGTTGTGTTGGGGTGTATATGTGCAATGACTTCGTGAGTTATTTCACACGTTTGACAATGGTTCTCAAATGTATTGGAAGTATATTCTCCTTCCCCGTCAGTTCTGAGAATCTTTAAGTGTCTTCCACTTTCTCTTTCAACATAAGCCATGAATCTCATCAAGACTTCCAATGCTTCACTCTTCATCTTGATTACGTACAACCATATCATTTTGTTATATTCATCAACAAAGGTGATGAAATACCTATTTCCAGCCAATGATGGGACTTCAATTGGTCTGCATATATCTGAGTGCACTATCTCTAAGCAATCCTTTGCTCTCTTGTGCGAATGTGCTTTAAAGGCTCTTCTTGGTTGCTTTCCTGCCAAGCAAGTTTCACACACCTTTTCTGGTATACAAATGTTAGACAATCCAATAACCATTTTTTTCCTATCTAGTTGTTGCAAACTTCTGAAATTCAAGTGACCATACCTTAGATGCCATAACCAATTTTCATCTTTAACATTTACCGCAGACATACACTGACAGTTCTCCATTACTTCCATATTGATTTGGAATGTCCAGTTTTTGGATATCTTGCTTCTCAAGATTGTTGTTTTCATTAAACAATTCAACCTTATTCAAACCTCCCATGACTATTGTGAATCCTCTTTGGATTAACTGACCTATGCTCAAGAGACTACACTTCATAGTAGGGACAAACAACACATTGGTTATTACAGCATGCGAGCAATTTCTTCTTCTAATAACAACATCTCTCATTCCTTCCACCTTTAATGTGCTATCATCAACAAACTTCACTTTACTCTTCTTTGTTTCATCAAAGTTAATCAACCATTCTCTGTGGCATGTCATATGATTCGAACATCCTGAATCCAAATACCACAAGTTTTCTTGAGACTTTGAATTTTCGGAAGAAGTGGTCACCACTAGTGTAAGGGGTTCTGAGTCAGAGTCTTCTTGTGCAATGTATGCCTCTTTCCAGATTTCTTCTGCTTCCCTTTATCAGCACAACACTCATAAGCGTAGTGTCCATACTTGTGGCAATTGAAGCATTCTACACTTCATTTATCCTGCTTTTGGTAACCTCTGTCTGATTCGTCACTCTTCTCCACTGATACAGGTTTGTCTTCTTGATCAACTTTAACCTTATCAGTCTTTCAATTCCCTCTTGCGTATTTACCTTTCCATTTCTTGAACTTCTTTTTCTCATTATTCTTATAATGATGTACCTTCAGGGCTTGTTCACTGTTCTTAATTGGATTTCTATCCAGTAACCTCATTTCATGTGCCTCCAAGGAGCTTTGCAGTTCCTTAATTTTCATTTGTTAAAAATATGTGCTTCGTTTCTTACACCAAGAGTGGGAGGGGGGTGAATTGGTGTTGTATAAAAATGATTGCTTTTGAAATCTTTTTCGCAAAACTACAAGTTTTTAAACTTTTCTTGAATCGCAAGTAAAAAATGTATGCAATGTGACAATATGCGTATTCGAATACAAGTAATATGCAATTGATTAAATGCATAGAGTTAGGAAGAAGAAGATTCAAACTATGAGTTTTTATATTGGTTCGGTCAAGCCTACATCCAGTGTCTTTCCGATCAACCTTAGACCGAAAATCAATTGCACTATAAGATCTGAGTTTTTACAACAAGGTTTTTACAGTGACCTCACTCATCAAAATGTAAACAACCACTCTAACTCACTAATCTAAAATAGCCAATTACAACAAACTAGTAGCAAGAACAATCATCTCCTACAATCAACGCCTTTGAGATCCCCCTCAAAGTCAAGAACCACACGTTCTTCTTCCTGTATACACCACAGGAAAACAACAACACTAAAGCGTTTGCAAGAGCTTCATGATGCAGCAGTATGCACCTCTGTTGTGCAGAATGATCAGGCAATTTGAATCAATCAATCCAGCTTCTCAAGTAAACATCAAGTCTTGTTCACCACAGCAGTTCTTGTTTCTTGGCGCGTTTTTCTCTTCTATAAAACTTCAAAGCATTTATCTGAAACAAATATGAAAGTGTTAAAATCAATTCTTCTTCTTCTTACAAAATTTCAAATCATGCGTCTATATATAGCATAAGTCAAATTAGATGCATTTAAATCGATTATGCTATTAATCTAATTGATTTCATCTCACAGTTATAATAGATTAACAGTAGTCAAAGTCATTAATTGAATGCACAATTAATGTAGTCGATTTGCAATTAATGTTTGGTCAACATATTTAAAAATATGATTGTTGTGACCGTTATGTCAAGTAATGAAATAGTTTTCAAATCTTTAACAAACTTAATTGAATACAAGATGCATGTAATCGATTAAGTTTTAACATTTAGTATATTTTTGAAAACTTTTCTTCTCAAAATCCATCACAGCACACTTGAAAAAGATTTGTGCAAACCCACTAGTTTTAATCGATTTAACCACTAACGTAATCGATTTAAAACCTGTTGTTTCGCCACATTTTAAAGCTTAAGTTGTATAATGACCTTAATTGATTAACCCATCATCGGAATCGATTAAGTCATGCAGATGTGCTTGGTGCATGTGGCTTTTCCATTTCAAAACACATATTATGCATACTCAGATGTAATCACATTTCCAACACAGTAGTATGCAACAAACAACACAATACTTTTGCAGTTATGCTTGTATTAAATCTCACAGTAAGCATATAAGCATATTACACATAGAACACAATACATATACATGTGTTTTTATTAACTATGTGTTGTCATAATAAAAAACATACATCACAGAGATTGTGGGTTCAGTTAAACATGTGCTCCCCTTATCAACAATCTCAACATCATTTTTGAAAGATCCCTCGATTCTTCAATTGCAACCACTATGTAATCGAACATCTGTGGCAAGGATCTCATGATCTTCTCAATAATCATAAGATCATTGATTGACTCTCCACACCCTTTCATCTGATTCGTGATGGTCAGAATCTTGTTGAAGTATTCACCAACTTTATCACAATCCTCCATCTGCAATAACTCGTACTATCTTCTTAGGGTTTGAAGCTTCACCTTTTTAATATTTTTTCCTCCCACATGGCATCGCACCAAAATACTTCAGGCTTCTTTGGCAGTAGTCGCATTCTGGATCTTTTCAAAGTAAGTATCATCAACACATTGATGAATGATAAACAACGCCTTGTTGTCTTTCTTCCTGACTATAGCTTTCTGATTTTCTGAAGCACCAAGATCAAGATCTAGTCCATTACCCTCAACGACATCACTTACATCTTGAAATCTGAACAATACACTTATTTTTGTACTCCATCTATTCCAATTCTTCTCTATGAGTATTGGAAGGTTTGTTGCTAGAACATTTATTCCCGCCATGCTTCAAACACACTTCTTTGATCAAGAAATAGAATCTTGACACCCTTCTTCCTCCTTCACCTTTAATCACTCTAGCCAGCCACATTGTGCCATGACCAAGACGCTCCTCAAGTCCTCACTCGACCTGGCTCTGGATACCAATTTAATGGAATGAGCAATAGAAGAAGAGAGATATATTTTGAGTGTATAAATTGTATCTGTGTATATGAAAGTAGCAGCACATGTGCCTTATATACAAAATGAAATAACAGATGTCAGGACAATTAGCAATAATGTTGTCTTGGCTTAATGCGCTAATAAAGTGCCCGTTGGACAAACTTCTATACATAAGTTGTTTTTATTGTGATATATATATATATATATATATATATATATATATATATATATAATTGGTAACTAGGTTTGATCTGGGAACACACCATCTTTTAAGTATAACCTTTAAAACTCTGAACCGTTGGATCTAAGAAATTGTCAACAACGAGTTGGATTATGTTTTCAAAACATTATAAGTTGATTTGGTGATCCACAAACAAATAGATTACAAGGAAAGGTTTGATTGGGTTGTATCTAAACAAGATACTCTGATGATCAAGTCGATTTAGGTTTTAGAATTTTATAAATGCTTGTGTATAAGAATAATATATAACTTACTTAAGTCACCTACTTATATTGAGTTATCTAAGATTAATAATGTATTTAGAGAGTTGTTTGACTTGTTAGTCATAGTATTCAGTCTTGGACATTACACTCACTTGAATAAGTGGTTGGCTGAGCAAAGGAGTCAATGTTATCGGTTTCAAGAGTTCAAGGTTATCAGAATCGATAACACTTGTGCATTGATCCCTTGAGCTCGAGCATTGGATTAATGCATAAGATAGTGTTTAGATTATAGAGTAGAATTGAAGGAGAGCAAGCAGATGGATTTGGAGGCTGGAGGGAGGATTTATTGTTGTTTGGATTAAGGGATTTGAAGGGATTTGAAGAAAATTTTTGTAAGAGTTTGTGAATGACGTAATGGGTGTGATAGATTAAAAATATGTTTTAATTGATAAAATAGATGATTACTAATTTGCCTTTGTTGATTTTCTATATCCATTTAAGTTTAAGTAGTAGAATTTATATTAAAATGAAATTAAAATTGCAAAAATAAAAGACATCTTTCAATAGAAGAAGTTATGTTTGAGCTCAATAGGGCCAATTTCACTCCTCTTAACAAAAGAGGATAAGGTCGTCAAGCTTGGCAATAAAGGAGAATGCCCTCAAGTTCAACAAACAAGGTCGGCAAGGTCAATCTATCTCAGCTAGGTTAATAAGAAAGATATGTTTAGCTCAACAAAGTCAGCAAAAAAGGTGAGCAAGCTGGTTTTAGCTCGGTAAGGTCGGCCCAGCAAGGTTAGCAAGGTCAACCAATAAGTTAGGCAAGCTTGCTTTTAGTAGTCATTTCAACAATAAGCAAGGAACCCCTTCCTTCTTTGAAATTGAAGCACAAGTCAAAAGATTTTCCTTCCAAAATACACCAACAAAATGAGTTAACCCAAGAACCACCACGATGTTACCTTATTTTGAACGGATCACCAACATTTTTTTGGACCATCAAACCAAACAGCTTTGAGGGAAAGGCATTCCCACAATAAAGGTGCTATGGGACGAAAAGACTTAGGATATCACAAGGGAATAAGAGGAAGACGTGTGAAAGACATATCCATATCTTCCTCCTGATAAGTACATTTTTGTGTGTAAGAGAGAATGTAAGACCTAGGAAAAATATTTACATGAGAAAAAATAGATAATAGATAGTAATATGTATTTAAATTATTATTATATTAAAAATTTTGTGATGACTTGTTTGGTTAGAAGCCTTGTGTTGAAAGGATGAGGCCTTGGGTTTGAGTCTTACTCATGATTTTTATTTTGTTTTTATTTCCTTGGTTAATAATAGAAACATGGAGAGTAGCGTTAAATCCTATAAAAATGGTATGTAAGGCAAAGATATGTGGTAGCTCAAATGGTAGGAGTGGGTTTAATTCCTAGTAAGGAGATTTATGCAATATATTTTATGGGATTTTTTGTAAAGAACTTTTGGAACCCTATTTGAAGAGCCACATGGATAATGGACTTTGGGGCTGACATGGCATGCTTTGAGACAACACGGGAAAGTTAAAATGTGATATTTAATCTACATAGCGGGAAAGGGAGGCCAAAACGTGAGGGTGTCGTGATAAAAATATTTTTGTTTATCAAAACGTTCATGAGAGCTAGTAGGTGCAAAGCAAGGGTGTTCTTTCGATCAAGTTGACATGTAATCTTTGAATCAAAAGGGATGAAGAACTGCATTGTGATCATAAAGAAGGAAAGAAAGTATTGTCAATCAAGGTAATGGGTGATAACCTATCTCTTTTTTTTTTTGTGATTCTATGTAGAGAAAAGTTTTATATCTTATTTGAATGGTAAAACTTGTTGTTTTGGTGATGTTGTTAAAATGATAGCTTATTTAATTGAAAAATCCATGGGAAGGAAGTGTGATAGGCATTGTTGGTTCAAAATTGGTGTGGTGTAAGGGGAGTTAGTTATTCTATTCATTTTCTTATTATGCGTGTAGGAATGATCAATTGTTTTATTGATAACTAAGTATTAATTTCTAAATCCATGATGAAATCATGTTGATGTATAAATTGACGGTTGATACTATTATCGAGTGATTTAGGAATAAAATTGAGTTGAGGCATGAAGTATGTATACATTGTTTATGCATTTTGGGAATTTTGCAAGTTCAACGAAATGCATGTGGTGTGTATGTAGGGAAAGTGCAACTTCATTTTATAAATATAATGCCTTAAAATCACTTCTTCATCTAATGCCTTTTGATATTTGATTTGTAAATCATGAAATTCACTTTTTAATTTCTCATATGCACCATCCAATTTTTTAGACTCATTCAACAATTCAAGAAATGCCCTTTGCAAGTCAATTTCACTAGTTTCAAAGCTAGAACAACTTACTTGGCTTGTAGTGTCATCAAGATCAGCCATTAGACACAAGTTTGGTTCCTCATCTGAGTCACTTGAACTAGATGAGCTAGAGTCATTTCCTTCCTAAGCAGTGTATGCTTTCTTCTTCTTTGGAAATCTCTTTTCTTTATTTTCTTAATTTTTTTTCTTTTTAGGACAATTCGCCTTGACATGTCCTCTTTTCCCCACACCATAACACTTGTAGCTAGAGGAGGACCTTTGATTATCTTTCTTTTCACTTCTAAACTTTTCCTTACCCTTTGCTCTCATGAACTTGGCAAATCTTTTTATCATGAGGCTCATGTGCTCGTCATCATCAGAATCATCTTCCATTCTTGAGCTCTTGCCTTTAGAAACTTCAGTTTTAAATGCCAACTGCCAATAATAATCGATTATCATAAGTGATAATCGATTATTCCAGGCCGTTATGAGTTTTGGAAAATGTGATAATCGATTATCCTTAGTGATAATCGATTATTGTCGAATCCTAGACAATATCAAAACTTGCAGTGATAAACAATTATCCCCTATGATAATCGATTATTGCCGAGACTAATCCTTTTCTACTTTTTCTTGTGATAATCGATTATCTCTTATGATAATCGATTATTGCCAAATTAAATCACTAAGTTATGAAACTTTTAAGTGCTTACAATTTGTAAAGTAATTCCTATACAAATGATTTCTATAGAAAGTGTTTTTAACATTTACAGTATAGGTTCTTCGAATCTTCAAGTGCATTATCATCAAAATTACTTCAAAGCAATAATGCTTCACATTGGTAACAACCTCCTTGCTTTCAACCCCACCACTTGTACTACCTTTAATAAAGTCTACAAACTCAATTTTTTTTTCATTAACTATATGTTCAACATAAATATCTACTTTATCTCTACTTTCCTCTACATAATTTGTTAACTCCATGGCATCCCTGTCCCTAAGGAGTTTCAAAACCCTATACAGGATTCTCTTACTCAGCTTCCCCATAACTTGAATTGACCAACATATTTAAAATTCCTTACCATACCTACAACTTCAAAATAGGACCACACATTTTGGTCAACATTATGTATCCTATGTTTCTCCCCACCCTTGTAACATAACTTCTTCAACCTCACAAATTTACCCCTATGGTAGAATGTTAGATAGAAACTTATTTCCTACAATGTCAAAAATTGATTCAAACACTGTACAAGATACCCCTAAGTCATTTTAACGAAACCACAAATGCATTCATCAAAATACAAAACCCTTAATTAAAATAACTTTAAAAAAATTTCATTCATATGATACTCAAATATAGCAACCATTGTTCAGATTAAATACAATAACATGAATGAATTTCCCAATTTATCTTTCAAAAAATTCAAAGAACCTTAAAAAACATATCTTTATTTTCATAAATGAAAACCCTAGCTATCGTTGACTATACTCTCACATCACAATCACACACCACCCTCGCACTAGCAATTGAACCATTACAAACCAAATTCCAGCCACTCACACTTCATAAAGGCTTTCATAAAGAAAGGAAAGAAGGGACTTTGCTAGTGCGTACAAGAGTTTATTGTAACTACATCTAAACAAGTTTCATGGACGAGAGGGAAAGAAAAATTTATTCAAAAAATAAATTAAATTGGTTGACGAGTGATAAAAACAGAAGAAAAGAGATATTACCCAATTTGTGAGAAATTTATTTCTTTTCCCAAAGTCCAATATGAAACACCATACACAATATCACTTTTAAACAATTCATTAAAACTGTCATATAAAGTATAAATCATCTTTATCTATTCATCTATTTGTCCATTTATCTTTCTATCAATGTATCTTTTAGGTGGGATTGGAATATTTAATTTTAAGCCAATAAATTTTATTAAATCTTTTACTTGAATAACGTTACTTTCATAAATATTTTCAAATTCTTTACAATAATAAATTATACTTTTAAAGTTCAATATCCAAAATAAAAAAGAATGTAAAGATGGAATTGCTCATAAAATAGGCATCTCGTTAATGTTATAATTAACTTTTTTTTTATTCAATAAACATGTAAGAATACTCTTTATTGACTCAAAAATGTATTTCCTATGCCAAAAGTTCAAATTCACTCGTTTAGTGTGATTTCTTCTATTTTCCATAGCTTGTAATTATATGTTTTGTCAAATATAAAAGAATGTTATTGTTTTAAAGAAAGAAAAAACCAAAGAGAAAATTTGTAAATGGAAAATATTTTATTTGAATATATACATTAAAAATCATCTGCCTCCTAAAATTTTATCAACAAACTAAATACATTTAGTTTATGTATAAATTAATGTATTTATTTTTATTCCTTTTGTATCATGTAGTATGTTGTTTAGAAAATTTTCAAAAACTAATCCTATACAATTACATGTTTTAAAATATAATTTGGAGGGTTTTGTTTAACGGAATAATTTTGCATTCCAAAAAATCGTATTTATAAGAATATTATATCGAAAAGAATTATTTCCATGGACATACTTGATTGATATTTAGTAAATTTGGATAAGATAATCATTACTTTTTTCAAAAAAGGTGAAAAAATGTGGGAGAATGTAATTGAAACACATAATTAATAAATTGAAGTCCAATAAAAAATAGCACCTTCTCATATATACATTACAAAAATAGAATGCTTAGATTTTCTAAAATTTAAACATATCAAACCTATATCATCATAACTTGTATAGAAATATTTATTTTTATGATGTTTGTTGGACAAAAAAAAATGTAAAACAAATCTCTCTTCCATATTTAATATTTATATGATGAGAAATTTCTTATTTTTGAAAAGAATACAAAACTGTATAGGTATTAATTTTCTAAGAATTGGTATAACTATATTTTGTTAGAAAAAAAGAGAGGATAAAGTAATGCTGGAATTGTCGTTGTTCATTTAACAATTACATGGATAAGAAGGGAATATAAAATTATATATTTATTTTATTTTTTAATGCTTATTTTTCTAGAAAAAAAATACAGTAATATAAGAATTTTGTGTTCTCAATTTTCCCCCAACTGAATAAGTGTGATTATATATATATATATATATATATATATATATATATATATATATATATGTGTGTGTGTGTGTGTGTAATTTTTAAAATTTCTCTGAAATTAAAATTGATTTTGTAAAGAACTTCTTAATTATAACTATTGACTTTGCTTGGTAAATTATGAAGAATGAAGAAAAAGATATATACAAACTTAAGTTCAATGAAATATATAATATAATAACGTAACTATATTGATATATAATATATTTTTTCGAAATAAATTTTAAAATGTGAATTATTTTATTTTGAGAGAATATAAAACTAAAATTAAGATGATAGACATTTCAGAAACACATATATTTGATAGATATAGTTGAAAATAAGACTTATTTTATTATTCTCAATCATAAAAAATACATTGTCATACCCTCTATTTGTGATAATCTAGTTCTCCTAGAAAGGGAAATAGGGAAACTAGGAAAACTAGGAAAAATAATATAAAATAAAAGATTATGTATCTATTTTCACTAATTAGGAAGATTCTAAAGATATTATCTCAAATTATAACACTCCTCCTCAAGTTGGTAAATGAATATCAATCATTCCCAACTTGCCTACAAGATCTTGAAATCTACCTGGAGGAAGTCCTTTTGTAAAAATATCTGCTATTTGAAATTTTGTAAGAACATGAGTTGTAATCACAAAGCCTCTGTCAAGATTATCTTTGATGAAATGTCTGTCAATTTCAATGTGTTTGATTTTGTCATGCTGTACTAGATTATGGGCTATGCTCATAGCATACTTATTGTCACAGTTTAGTTGCATCGGGTGCTCCACTTTGACTTTAAGATAATCCAAAATGATTTTCATCCAGAGTCCTTCACACATTCCTTGAGCAAGGGCTCGAAATTTAGCTTCTGCACTAGAACGGGATACTCTATCTTGCTTTTTGCTTCTCTATGTTACCAAACTATCTCCAAGAAATACACAATACCCAGAAGTAGATTTTTTGTCAGTAATAGAACCTGCATAGTCAACATCAGTATATATCTTCATAGTTAATGTGTCTTCCCTTTTGAATAATAGCCCCTTTCCTGGACTTGACTTCAAGTATTGGAGAATTTTTTTCAACTGCTTGCATGTGCTCTCTCTTGGATCATACATAAATTGGCTCACTACACTAACTGCATAAGCAATGTCTGATCTTATGTGTGATAGATAAATCAATTTTCCCACCAATCTCTGATATTGGGCCTTCTCTACAGGAGACCTTTCTTCACTTCCAATTATGTGATTCTGTTCTATAGGAATTGTTGAGGTTCTACATCCCAATTTTCCTATTTCTTTGAGGAGATCAAGTACATATTTCCTTTGGGAGATGAAAATTCCGTTCTTGGAGTAGGCAACCTCTATTCCAAGAAAATATTTGAGTTTTCCTAGGTCTTTCATTTCAAATTGAGCTGCCAATTTTTCTGTTTCATCATCTCCTGTAATAATCGTATCATCCACATAGACAAGCAATAAAGTGAGTTTACCTGTAGAAGAGTGCTTTATGAATAGAGTATGATCTCCTTGGCTTTGTCTGCATCCCAAGGAAACCATTGCTTTTGTAAATCTTCCAAACCATGCTCTAGGGGATTGCTTAAGACCATACAATACTTTCTTCAGGGGGCATACCTTGTTTCTTTCATTTTTCACTTCAAAACCTGGGGGAATCTCCATGTACACTTCCTCATCTAGATTTCCATGAAGAAAGGCATTCTTCACATCTAGCTGGTGTAAGTCCCATCCAAAATGGGCAGCCAAAGCGAGAATAACTCGAACTGTATTCAGCTTTGCCATTGGGGTAAATGTCTCCTCATAATCAATCCCATATGTTTTGGTATATCCTTTTGCCACCAATCTAGCTTTATATCTTTCTATTGTCCCATCTGTCTTATGTTTCACTATGAATATCCATCTACACCCTACTGCCTTCTTGTCTCTTGGCTAATCAACAATCTCCCAAGTTGAATTTCTTTCTGAAGCATTCATCTCTTCTTTCATGGCTTGATTCCAATGTTCAAGTTTCATGGCCTCTTGGATTGAGGTAGGAATTTCTGTGGCATCATTGGCAGCAATAAAACTTTTGTGCTTATTAGAGAGATTGTTAGTGCAAACATACTGAGCAATAGGATATTTAGCACATGATCTTCTTCCCTTTCTCAATGCAATGGGTAAATCCTCAGTAATACTTACCTCCTCCTCATTGATATCTTTAGGGATCCTCACCTCCGGATTAGACAATTTTTCTTGCTCGAGAGTCGAAGTGGGTTGTACTCTTCTTTCATATTTTTTGCCAAAAAATATGTCTTCTTCTTCTTCCTCACTGTGGACTATGGTAGCTTCATTGCTCAGGTATTGGGCATCCTGCAAAGACAAACATGGTAATGACAAGAAGGAGAGTTCATCCACTTCAAGTGCTTTCTCCCCCTGAAGTGGTAGACTGACATAAAAGGATTTTGTTTCATGAAAGCTGACATCCATGGTGATAAAGACGCGACGACTCTGAGGATGATAACATTTGTACCCTTTTTATTAGAAGGATACCCAATAAAGACACATTTAAGAGCTCTGGGATCTAATTTACCTGGTTAGGATGATGAGAGTGAACAAAAACAACACATCCAAAGACTCGACTAGGTAGACTCGTTATTAGGGAAGAAGAAGGAACAAAAGACAATAGAGACTCTATAGGACTAATGTCATTTAAGATACGAGTGGGTAACCTGTTGATGAGATATGTGGTAATTGACACAGCTTCTCCCCAGTAATTTTTTGGAACAGACATATGAAAAAGAAGAGCTCTAGTTACTTCAAGAAGATGGCGATTCTTTCTTTCAGCAACCCCATTTTGTTGAGGGGTATTAACATAGGTTAGTTCATGAACAATACCATTATGAGACAAAAAATTGAGAAATTCATGACTCCCATATTCAGTACCATTATCAAACCTAATTCTTTTGATATTTTTTTCAAATTGAGTTTGGACAAGACGGAAAAAATTAACAAAAATTTGAAAAACTTCGGATTTATTTTTCATAAGATATGTCCATGTGACACGGGTACAATCGTCAATAAAGGTAACGAACCATTTTCCTCCAAAAATAAAATCTATGACAGGACCCCAAACATTAGAGTGAATTAAATCAAATAGAGAAATACTCTTTTTATTACTAATAGGATAAGATGCACGATGGTGTTTTGACAATTGACAAATATCACAATTAAAAGACTCAACAAACTCCTTGGTAAACAAATGGGGAAACAAGGACTTGATAAGACTAAATGAAGGATCCCAAGCCTTTGATGATGTAACCATATTTGAGATTTTGCCCACGTCTCAGATGTAGCTTGTTGACTCATGATTTGTGTGTTGCTTTGGTCATCAAACTCTAAAAAATACAACCTACTTTGCTCCTTAGCAGTTAAAATCGTCTTCCCCGTGGCAAGGTCCTGAAAAACACAATAAGTTGGAAAAAATATTACTGAACAATTTAAATCCTTTGTGAGTTTTTGCACAGAGATAAGACTATTAACTAATTAAGGAACATGTAAAACATCCTTCAATATAATAGATGAGTCCAAAAATATATTCCCAGAGCCGCAAACAGGTATACCTTGACCATTTGCAACTGTAATAAGTTGTTCTTTATTGCTTTTTCCATATGAGTTCAAATACCCACTAAAAGGTGTCATATGATCAGTTGCACCCGAATCAAGGATCCAAATACCTTGAGACACATGACCAACAGTATTGAGACAAATCTTACCTTTTATGGACAGAGTACATGATCTAAAGGGCTTACTCATTGATTCAACTATTGCTTCCAAGCGCTCGATTTTCTCCTTATAAGCTTTCATATCAAGATCTGGTAGTAGTGGTGGATTAGACTGGGAAGGACTAGATTGATTGGTGGCTTCCCGTTCAAAGGTAGTATGATTTACCCATCTTTGAGTAGGCCCTTTGTTGTTTCCCATGCGCTCAAGAACATTCTTTCTTCCATGGAGTTTGAAGCATGTTTCCTTGGTATGTCCAGATCTTTTACAGTATGAACAATAATCCCCATGAGTACCTCTTTCAAACGTCTTTCCCCCAGCATTTGTTCCCTTGTGGACTTCCTTTCTAATTGTCATGGCAGAGCCTGTGTTGGAGATCCCTCCATGAAGCATGACAGTTCTCCGAGTTTTTTCTCCTCTTACCATAAAAAAAACTTCTGACAGGGGTGGTAATTTTTCTCTTCCAAAAATTTGAACCCAGATTGGGTCGTACTCAAGATTCAGGCCCTGAAGAAATTTAAAGATTTTTTTCCCCTTCAATGAATTCAGCTAGAGTGACAGCATCTGTTTTACACATCTTTATTGTTTGGATCTGATCGAGTTCCATCCAAAGACCATTCAGGATTTCGTGATATTCTGATATGGAAAGGGAGCTTTGTTTTGTATTAAATATCCTGTTATTGATGTCATAGTAAGCACCAAGATCCTTTTTTAAAGAAAAAGTACTCTGTAAATCATCCCATATTTCTTTTGCACAAGAATGAAACATGTAATTGTCCTTATCTCAGGAATCATGGATTGCCACATCCAAGTCATAATTAATGAATCTTCCTTGTCCCAAATTGAAAAGTGAGGACGTCTGGTCCTGGTCCTCCTCCATCTTTGTGATCAAGTTTTGAACGACCCTCGAGAATCCTTAGAATAAATTGGCTCCATTGTAACTAATTCTGACCATCCAACCAAGAGGTACTTCCTATATTTGGTACCCCCAAAGGAATACTTTTTTCTTCAGACATCCCGTACCGAAGAAACAAAAGAGCACAAAATTTCAAACTCAGATCTACTCAAATAAAGGCCAAACAGGTCGTCACCAATCCTAAAAATAGACTCAGGAGGCTCTAGCGGCTCTTATGTGGCGGCGACGGCGAGTGGGTCACACCGAGAAAAAAAGAGCAAAACTTAAAACTTAGATCTACTCAAATACAGCCAAAATGAGTCGTCACCAACCCTAGGAATAGACTCAGGGGGCTCCAGCGACCTTGTATGTGGCGGCGATGACGAGTGGGTCTCGCCGGAGGTGGGCGCGTGGGTTATACGTGCCGGCGACAATGGCGGCGCGTGGCGGCTCCTCTCACGGAGCGACTTTCAGCGTTGTGATCGCCGGTGTTGTGCGCACCTTTCTGCCCTATCAACAAGCCCAACCGGCAACGGCGATAACGGCGGTGGTCAGACAGCAATGACGGTGCGACTTGTTGCAGCGGAATCGAGCCCCAAGATCAGGAGCTCTGACACCAAGTTGAAAATAAGACTTATTTTATTATTCTCAATCATAAAAAATACATTCTCATATCCTCTATTTGTAATAATCTAGTTCTCCTAAAAAGGGAAATAGGGAAACTAGGAAAAATAAAATAAAATAAAAGATTATGTATCTATTTCCTCTAATTAGGAAGATTCTAAAGATATTATCTCAAATTACAACAGATATTGTAATAAAAACTTTTAATTAAAGTTTTAAATTTTATAAATTTGATATTTTTATTTAGTTTTTATTACTTTTTCTATTTAGAATTCTTTTTTTTTTCAATCAAATCTTTAGCATTTAATTTTTTTCATTTTTGGATGATATTTTTCTTACATTAGTAAAAAAATTGCTTTTTAACTCGCCTATAGGCTTCGGTTTAGGAAAAACTGAAGTCTATCAAAACACGGTGGCATTTTTGTAGTTTAGGCGAACTTATATGTCTCGTTTTAAGAGGACCCGAAACATATAAGTAATATTACCTCGGTTGATAGCAAAACCGATGCCTAAAAGTCTACCTTTTCGCTTGACAGGTCTGAAATTTTAAGTCTGCACAGAGCTTATGGCTTCGGTTCATTCAGAACCGGTGCGAAACCATGTTTATGCCTCGGTTTATGAGGGAACCGAGGCGTATAGCCATTTCATTTTTTTTTTAATTTTTTTCTAAGGACTATAGGCCTCAAAGTGGAGAGTAGAACCGAGGTAGTATTCAAAAAAAATAACCTACATGTTTCATTTCCCCTATTCCAGTACGTTTCACTCTTCCCTCATCCCCTCCCTCCTCTCTTGCAACCCCTCCCATTCTCCACTCCCTTCTCCCTCAACTCCACCATTCCCTCACCAACCTCTTCTCCCTCCGCCATGACGAAGAGAGAGCTCGCGACAGTGCGGCGAGGGGAGACAGCTCGCGACGGTGCGGCGAGGCGAGGCAGCTCGCGACGGTGCGGCGAGGAGAGGCAGCTCGCGACGGTGCGGCAAGGCGAGACAGCTCGCGACAGTGCGGCAAGAGAGTCCGCGACAGTGCGACGAGAGCCTGTGACGGTGCAGTGAGAGCCCGCGATGGTGCGGCGAGACAGCCCGCGACGGTGCAACGAGAGCCCGCGATGGCAGCTGCGATGGCGGTTGCGATGGCAGAAACCCTTTTCTCATGGAACAACGAAGAGGCAGCGACGACAAGGATGAGGCGGCGGCGACATGGTGGCGGTTAGGCGCTGGATCTGCGGTTTTGATTTTTGGTTTTTGGTTCTGTTTCTCTGCAGGTGGACGGTGAAATGGATCTTTGATTTTGGCTTTTGGTTTGGATCTTTGATTTTGGTTTTTGGTTTGGATATTGTTTCTCTGATTTTTGGTTTTTGGTTTGGATAGTGTTTCTCTAAAGCTTTTGATTGCTTGCTCTGTCAGGGAATAAAGCCTCCTCCTCCTCTCTTCCACCTCCATTATCGTCTCCTCCGTTTGCTCTCTCCCCTATTTCCCCCTTCTTAGATTGGAGCAATCATCTAAGTTTGTCAAAGTAATTTTGCCCCCAAAAACATAGATGAAAAAAATTGCAGATAAGGTTGAGATTAAAAAAGACAAAGAAGTTTAAGGCACAAAGATAATAGGAAAACATAACAGAACGACAAACCAACACTGATCTCGGTTGAAAATAAAAAAATTAAAAAACACTACTGCCTCGGTTGTCTGTGAACAGAGGCAGAATCTGAACCCTTTTGATTTGGTTCAGAACCGAGGCAAAAAGCCTACCCTTTTTACCTCGTCTGTATATGCCTCGGTCGCGGAACTGGTGTCTATAAGTGAAAATAATCGAGGCCGTTTATCTTGATTGCACTAGTATTATCTTATTTCGTTGCTTAATTTATTTTACTATTAAAAATATATATTTTTGTGATTGTAACATTCCAAAATATAGTGATTAACCAAATTATAGTCGTCACATAGTTAATAAAATAGAACAATTATCGACTATAATATAAAGTATAAATTTACAGTTATCCAAAAACAACTATAAATTTTAACTTTAAAAACAAACTAGATACAATATGTACAATTCTAATCTAAAGAAATCTAAGCTGCAACATTTCCACCATCCAATGTTTACTCTAGAGATACCTCATCTCCCTCTGCTCACACCCACAAGATGATTATTGCAAAGAAAAGAACATAGCAACAAACCACATAAAAGTAAAAACAAAAGAAGAAGACTCAATTAAGACCGTTTTCAAAACGAGGACCCACTTGATATTTCGCTACAAATACGAAGATCATCCAAAGGTTTAAACCTATAAATTATTGTAATAGAAATTTATATATTTTTCTTGAGTTAATTGTTATACAATATCAAGATCATGATGTATCCTATAATAGTTAAATACTATGAAAAATTGAGATATTTCACTAATAATCAACTAATATCATTTTATATAAACAAAATCTTTATCAAATATTTTGTTAATAAAAAGATAAGAAAATATGTGTAATTTTATATTAATTATAAAATCCTATTATAATCAAACAAGTGGACAAACATTATAAAAAAATTAAAATTAAAAAAAATATATATACAAATTTTAAATACTCACACAAAAATTGAATGAACACTTAAACGAAAATAAAGTATTTGTTTAAATATTTTAAATTAAAAAGAATTAAGATAAATTAATACATGAAATAAAAAGAAAAAGGCCTAATAATTTCCCGAAAGCCCAGTCAAGTCAACCGTGGTAGCCACATGTCGTTGCGCAATTGGGCTATTAGAAAAGAGGTGCGAGAATAGCATTGTCCTCCCTCACGCTTATAAATAAGAGGTGGCAGATCTCGTTTCTCTTCTCTCGCTATTGCCTCCAGATCTTTTCACACACATTACAAATACCTTTCACTCTCTCTTTCTCTCTCTTCCTCACATTCTCTGGACATACAAACTCTCTCTCTCTCTCTCTTCAAATCAAAACCTATCACAACATACAAATCCCAAATCCTCTGTCTATATAGCTTCCTTTTCTCATATAAAAGAACTCTTCTTTCGAATCCTTCCCGCTCCCTCTACACCTTTTCACTCTTTTCCCTCTCGATTCGCTCCACGCGCACATCACAACCCTAATTTCTTTCTTATAGGTCTGATTTCACATGCAAATCCCCAATTTTTCTTTTTTCTCAAACTAATTTTATGACAAAAAGAGGGGTTCGTTGAATCGGGTGAAAATCTTTGATTAACTGTTTGGGCTTGTCTTAATTTCGAGATCTGGGTTCTTTGTCTTTTTGGTTTTTAATCTTTAAAGGGTTTTCCTTTTCTTTTGTTAGAGTTGAAAAAGAACGTAGTGAACTTTTGTTTGGTACTGATTGGTGTTGAACGTGGTGGGTTGTTTGTTTTTTTTTTTTTGGTTGCTGGCAGCTCTGCGTTTGGGTTATTAAATTAGGGTTTGATGGCTGACCAAGGATTGGAAGGGAGCCAGCCGGTGGATCTACAGAAGCATCCTTCTGGGATCGTGCCTACCCTTCAGTGAGTATCCGTTGTTTTATTTTCAACAAATTACATCGTTCTCCTATTCGTTTGGCAATTGCAAGCTTCGGATGGCTGGATTTTAAGTTTTAATTTGTGGGTTTAGCCCCCTTTTTTTCATAATAATAAGTGACTTTTTATGTGTTGCTAGTAATAGCTATCCAGTAAGTCAACCCCTATGTCTTTGTATCTTCTTAACACTATTGTGTTGCTAGGGAATTCAGCTTGTAAATATTGATGTAAATCCTTTTGAGTGATGATGTAACTGTAGCTGGTATTGTTGGGATCGCTTTGTGGTAAAACATGGTGCAAAGGAAATGGTGATTATACCTTTAGTTTACATTCAATTATTGATATCTAACTAGTGATGACTGTGGGAGACTTTATGGTGTCCTAATCAGGGATAGGCATATGCTTCTTGGTGGTAGGTTTCGATTTACTGACATTGCGGACAATTGTGAACATAAGAAGTCGATATGGCCACAGACAGTATAACAGATAGACCATAAACATTGACATCAAGGTTGAAATTACAGCTGTGGACTTGATAGTTATTTAAAACTCTGCTAAATGTTAAAAACACCAATAATTTTTACAATTTGCGATATTTAATCAGTAAAACGGGCAAGAAGATACAACTTTTAATTCCCAAATTTTCTACTTAAGTTCATCCTAAGCCTGGGTATTGGTAACCACCATGAAGCAACGCAAACATAGGATTGCAGGGTTTCAGTTAACACCTTACGACAGTTTCCAAAGCATGCATTTATTCCTTATACTCGTATTGCCGAAACTTGTTTTTTATGTTGCTTGAGTTATGGTGTTTATGTTAAACCATTTTAATTTGAGGTCGTGCCTAACAAGATGGCAAATCATATTGGCCACTTTCAATCTCCTATGTCCTTTTTCTGGATGGATTTCTCTGGGGACGAAAGCATGTTATTGTGCAGAGTTGATTCTTGTCTTTTTACCAACCTGTTTTCTTGTGTAATCCCTGACCTATCTGTCATTCGCTCACCAAATTTGCCACTTTTGATAATAAAATTTGCTTTTGTTTTTGTTGGAATGTATAATAATTTTGCTTCTGTTCACATGGGAATGTTAGGGATTGTGCTTGAATTTACATTGTATTATTTAATAATTTTTGCTTCTGTTTACAATTTACTTTGGACTATCCAAATGATTTGTTTCTATTTATATTTGTGTACATGATAATTTTTCCTCTATTTACACGGTGTAATTTAAAAATCAAGCTGTTTGTGTTGCCAGAAATATTGTGTCCACAGTCAATTTGGACTGTAAGTTGGACCTCAAAACAATTGCACTACAAGCTCGTAACGCTGAGTACAATCCCAAGGCAAGTTTCGTTTACTTGTAGTGAGTTTCACTCACAGTTTCTCTCTGTACAGTTGTGGGTGTTTACATGTCTTTTTTTTCTGCTTTTGCATCTGAATTACAACAAAGTTTGCTGGTGGCTGTGCAGTCATGTATTATGCTTTGGGAATTCTTTTGTTTTTATCTGGATCAGAGAAGTATGATTAATCTAAGATAGCTATTTTATAGTAATATCCCATGTGATATCTTCCACATGTTAGTATACTTGTGTTATTCAGAATTATTAATTAGCGGATGTACTGTATATGCTTGTTCTAGTTGGTTGGTGATTTACTCTACTGATATTTGTGATTTGTTTGCTTGCAGCGTTTTGCTGCTGTTATTATGAGGATAAGAGAGCCCAAAACAACTGCACTTATTTTTGCTTCTGGCAAGATGGTATACTTCTTTTCTCTACTGCCATGTCTGTCTACGAGATGAGAGTAGTTCATTGTGCTATATTCAGCACTGTCCTCAAGTTAGTTCAATGTTAATTCGTAGTTGTGTGGTTCTCTTGTTCCATTTTAATTGTCTGTTTATCAAATCAATGTACAAACTGGTGTTGGTTAGAAACTCGTAAAATTCAGGCTTGTCTTTGTCTTAAGTATATCATTGAAGGTTCTAGTAATGAGGTTGTAAACACAGTTGCCACTTGTCAGAATTGCATGAATCAATTGGTTCTGTATAGCATTATGAGAGAAAAGGAGAGATGATGCATGGAGCAACCTCAATACCCAATTATTAGTTTATGCAGAATTGTAAATAATGAAGACATTCTATTTCTAAACTTATTTTTACAGTTTTATTTGTTTTTTATTTCAATAATTTAGCGTCAACTTGCAATTTACTATACATTTCAATTACAAATCAGATTGTACGCCTTCTGGTTTGCAATTTTCTTTTCTGGATTCTGTCATTGCTCTACACTTTTATTACAAAACCAAATTAATTTGGTACCTTTCTTGTAAAGGGTTCTCTTTCTTATGGACTCTGATTTATTCTTTTATGATCATCAACTAGGTTTGTACTGGAGCTAAGAGTGAACAACAGTCTAAATTGGCGGCCAGGAAGGTATGTTATTGTTTTATGTTTTTTTTCTCTATCATTCTGTGGGTATTGATGATTTTTTTTTTCAAATTGAACCCCTAACCACTTTGTTGGTAGCTTGTTTTGAAACTGTTCTTGTTTTGAGTAGACTGAGCTCTTAAATAGTTGAAGGAGGCTGGATGTTTTCTCTGAATGTGTTTAATATTGATCTTTTGGTTCCTCTCTTCAGTTAGAATTGCGAAGTTCATTCTGAAAAAGTTACATAATTTTGTTGTTTTCTATTTCCCTCCTTTCAGTATGCTCGAATTATCCAAAAGCTTGGTTTCCCAGCCAAATTTAAGGTATTGCTCTTGCACTTTCTCATAATTTTTGCTGAAATTGTTTTATCCATTGTTATTTTTTCACTTAACTATGTACAGCTTGGTTACTAGTTTATTACTTCGGTATTGTACTTTAGGATTTCAAAATTCAGAACATTGTTGGCTCTTGTGATGTCAAGTTCCCCATACGGCTGGAGGGTCTTGCGTATTCTCATGGTGCTTTCTCAAGTGTAAGTATTTTAACTTTTGGTGAAACACTTTACAGGCTTGGATCGGATCTTTGATATTGACTTTTAAAATAACACTGTTATGTATTTTCACTGTCTTGATGCTTAGCTGTCTCTATCTAAAACAGTTTTGAGGACGTCTTTTTGAATTGTATACTTGATGTGAAAATAGCCTATGGAAAAAATGTATTTTGTTTGAAGCATTATGTTGCAAAGCTGTTTCAATGTTTTGCCTAACACTTTGGATACTTAATGCATTGTTTTGGTATGCATGATTTATTAGTTGTGGGGATTGATTTGACATGATTTGTGAGGGTTGCTTGTATTTGGTTAAGGTGATTTGTGGGGAAAGTTTTGTGAGAATGAAGAGTGAGACGAGGAGAAAGTAGTATATTTGTGGGGATTGTTCGATTAATTACTAATGTGCCCCTACATTGATTTTTTAAATAATTCTATTTATTTGACTTTTCTTTAATTTTTTATAATTATTGGAATTAATATATAATATTTAAGAAATAATTTATTTTCATTTACCCAGTTAATTTCTTTTAACCAAAAAGTTTATATTTTGAAAAATACAGCTACGGACAATTTTGATATTAAACTAAAAACAACTTGCCAATCTTCAAAAATTCAATCAAATCAATCACATTCCAATAAACTTTCTACTCAAATCCATTATCTTCCATTAAACCGAACCACCTCACTTTCTATTCCCTTTCTCTTAAAATCACTCCAAATCAATCATCCACAATCCACCACCCAAATCACTCCAATTAAAGGAGGGTAAGGCTTTTTGTTTTCAAAAAATTTAAATAGAGTGAAATGGTTAAACCGGAATAATATTAATATAAATTACTATGCTCGTGTGATAAAGTAACTTGAGGAAGTATAAATTGTGGAAAGGTGCATCTTCTGTTAAGTTTTGAAGTGGAGGAAACTGATGTGGTTATTTGCTGATACTTTGCTTGTTTCTGGTGGTAGTATGAACCAGAGCTGTTTCCAGGTCTAATCTACCGTATGAAGCAACCTAAAATAGTGTTGCTTATATTTGTCTCTGGAAAAATTGTTCTAACAGGAGCTAAGGTAATTTTTTTGCTTTACAATTTCCCATTGTAATTGCCCTCCACGCCCGCCCTCTTTTTTGTGCTGGATTTTAGCTGTTTTCATTTCCATTTTCAGGTGAGAGATGAGACGTACACTGCCTTTGAAAACATATATCCTGTACTTACTGAATTCAGGAAAAACCAACAATGGTACGAATTTGTCTTTATATATTTAATTTTTTCTATACATACAAGTGTAATTTCAACGATTTCCATAAGGGTGGCTATCTTATGTTTAGCCATCAGATTTATGAATGCGTTAGATTTAGATCTGGTAAGGTTGTACTTTTTGTGAGTAGTGATACTTGATGCATTCGTAAATGAATTGATCTTTTGCTACTTTTGAACTCCGTTTCTGGCTATAAAACTATTTGACATGTTTATGGCAGATTTGTCAAGAAAGAGCAGGAGCAGCGGGTCTTGCAGAGAAGTTCGTGGAACTGTAAATACTAAGACAAAGGAGATGATATCTAGATTGATATAAATTAAAGACAGCCGTTTGTGTTGCCTTGTATCTGTTTTTTGATTGATCTTCTTTCTTGATGTAGTAAAGTGCCAGACATTGTTCTATTGATTTAAAATTTAAAAAGATGATTGAGTCAGAAATTAGAAAAAAAAAATGGAGAGCAAAATGCAGTAGTAGCACATTCAGTCCTGACATTTCAATCTGTTTTGATAACTGTTTCTACTAATTATCCTTAGTTAGTACTGGACATTTTGATCAACAAATCTAATATTTTGATGATGGTACTACTTGAATTCAGTATTTTGGACATGGATTTGGTTCCATAATGTGTAGTTCTCAAGAGAATAAAGTTAAACTTGTTCATTAGAAGACCAATGGCTAAAAACTATAATACAATCTTAGATTTAGTCTATGGTTATTGTAGCATATCTTGAACAGTGCATTATTCACTTCATTTGGCATTTTATATAGGCTGCATGACTAAGATAAATCCTATTAACATGTACACATCATTTCTGATATTATATATTAGTTCTGGTAACCTACTTTTGATCTTACATGAATGCCAAAACTTTTACGTGGTTAAACAAAATATATTGGATAAAAAATACTTTAACCAAATTTCTTACAATAAATACTAAAAAGTTCAACAATAAGTTTTAGATCTCCACTAGCAAAAGGGGATTAATATAACTTAACTTAAAATTTTAAAATATTTAAAAAACTAGTAATTTCTAATGCTTAAAAAAAATACCATATTCAATATTAAAAAATTTCTTCAATTATTGAATATCTAATAACATATCTAAACAAAAGTGTAAAATACACAATACGCACGTAAGCTATGATTCTGCTCATTATAATAGTGATACTCAATTTTCTTTTTGCTTATTTAATTAATATGCAATTTAAATGTTCTTTAAAAAATAGAAGCATGATTCTAATAGTTTAAATGAATAACTAAATGTATTAGGATAAATCCAATATTGATTATCTCATAACAAAGTAAAATTATTATCTAAGACGTTTTATATATCCACGACACTAGTAAAAAGAAAAATAATTAGTAACTTAATATTTTGTATTAAATGAAAGAAAAAACTTGACCATATTTTAACCAAACCACACATTTGTATTAAAGTTATCAAATCAATATTTCACCTTTTATCTAAAAAGTAAAATCATGAAATAATATTGTTTTTTCAAAAATATAAGGTTTAATCCTTTTCGACATCCCTATTTATGTACGAATGTCTCAATTGGGTCCTCGTTTTTTAAAGTGTATCAAAATGGTCCTTAATTTTGAAAATTGATATCAATTGAGTCCTTTCCGTTAAGTTGGGTGGACGGCGTTAAAAAAATTGATGAGTGGATGCTGAGATGACGAACGGACGCTCGTCCACCAGCGAACGAACGCTCGTCCATCAGCGAACGAACGCTCGTCGACCACCGAACGAATGGTCGTCCAGTGTGGAACGAACGGTCGTCCAGCAGTAAGAGGTCGACGAGCGTTCGTTCTCTGGTGGACGAGCGTTCGTTCTCTAGTGGACGAGCGTTCGTTCGCTGGTGGACGAGCGTTCGTTCGTCATCTCAGCATCCACTCATCAATTTTTTTAACGCCGTCCAGCCAACTTAACGGAAAGGACTCAATTGATATCAATTTTCAAAATTAAGGACCATTTTGATACACTTTAAAAAACGAGGACCCAATTGAGACATTCATACATAAATATGTCGAAAAGGATTAAACCAAAATATAATTATGAATTGAAGAGTTGGATTGTGTTTTTAATTTCTTGCTTGACACTTTTCTTGCAAATATCATTTGATGATAAATGATATTTGGAATCTAATTTTATATATTAAGTAATTAGTTGATGATAATTGTATAGTTCTGTTTGATGATATGCAAAAGATTGGTTTATGTTTTTATGAGAAGAGACTCCAAATAAGACAAAAAAAAAATTCTTGGTGATGCTAAAATAATATGCTATCAATTTTAGAAATATGGAAAGACTTTCATTTATACATGTTACTAGATTATTATTAATGAATTATAGAATATTGGAATGATTTTGATTTATTTATGTTTTTCATGACACACTTGAACATTGTTTTTTAATTGTACTAACTGTCAAGGCAAATAATACTTGCTTAATATATAGTTTAATTCAATTCTATTTCCTCTTGTCTACACTTGCTTAGTTCACTTATATGATATAAGGTTTTTGAAATATATTACATTAAAAATAATTGTAAAATATATTTTCTAAAAATTATAAAAGTTACTCTTTGAAATTATATATGATTTTTGTTAAAACATTTGATGGCTATATCATTAACCGACCTTAGCTCAGTTGGTAGAGCGGAGGACTGTAGTTGTGATAAACAGATATCCTTAGGTCGTTGGTTCGAATCTGGCAGGTCGGATTTTATAATTGTTTATTTTTTACAGTTAAATAATTTTCTTTTATAAATTTTAGTACAGATAAACAGTAAACTGAACTCATTAAGAACCTAATTTCACCAAATCAAACATAAAAAACAACCACAGCTCATTATTAATTTTACAATCTAGTTCAAAACATAAACAAACTTATTATTAATTAAGATAAAAAATTAATGAAAAAATATTTTAAATTAACATAATCAAATTATTTATAGGCATATAAGTTAGTCAAGTAATATATTTTTTATTTTCATCCAAACAATTTTTAAAAGATAAAAGCATATGAAAATTATTTGTAACTAAATACAATAAAACTATGACATAAATATGTTTTGGTTATTAAAAAATTTATAAATTTTACATTTAGTGTCTAATAATTATTTTTCAAATTTTTCATCCTAACTTTTTTATTTTTTATTTTTATTTTTATCAGGTCTCCCCAAGATACATTTTATTAACCTGACAAGTCCCATATGATACAAAACATATAAGATATTATGGTAAATAAAATTTAAGGAAAAAATATAAAATTATTTGATAAACTCTTGAAAATCTTATAATGGTAAATAAGTTATAAATAAATATATTTTTAGAAGCCAAATAAAGAAATTATAAATACTTCAACGATAAAGAAATGAAGAAAAATTATATTCGAAACTAGATTCAAAATATATAATTTTTTCAAAACTAAAAACATATTTAAATATAGAATTTTATTAAATTAAATCATAACATCATTATTTAATATAGACAATTAAAATAATACATTAAAAAACTATTGACTGATCAAAATGTGATGTATAAAGATAAATCAAACTTTAAATCATGAAAATTGATGCACTAAACAAAAACATATCAAATAAATAATTGTAATATCACTTTAATTATCCTTACAAAAAGTTATAACAAGATATTAAGAGCTCAATTAATTAATAAGATAGGTTAAAAAAACTTAAATAAATATAAATTAAATATATTTTTATCTCTCAATTATTATAAAAATATATGTTTAGTTCTTAAGTTAAATTATAATTTATGTAAAACATATTTTTCAATAAACCTGATAAACAAATAGTATACAAAAGTTGTAAATATCTAACTCAATAAATATTCGAAGTTATCTGACTTAACAAGGTTAATTTAACTTTATTGACTTAAAGTGATTAGAATATATTTTGAAATATATCTTTTGACAAAAATATTCATACATTAATAGTATATGTAATCAAACATCACTATTTTGATTGTGTCATAATATTTCTTATATCATACATTTATAAAATATTTAATACGTATTATTGTTATTTTTCGCTAATTATCATATATGTACTAAATTGTTATATTTATTGACATTCTCTTTATATTATCAGTTTCTACCACAAATCTCACATGACCAAAAAATCCTAATTATAAATACATATAGTATTGTTTCAAGAAATACACACAATTCTCTCTTACGTATACACTTATATAGATCTTAAAGTTCACTTATTAACTTGAACGTCAAATAACTTTTTGTAGATGAATTTTTCTCCATTAAATAATGAGTGATTTTCAATTTTAACCATAAAAAGTATTCAAATCACTCATAAAATTTTTCCATTTATCCAAATGTTCATGTCGGATCTCAATAAAAACATTTAGCTTCCATCTTGGAACCTAAATAAAATTTTGTTTTTTCTCCACATTTTATATTATCCTTACCTGATAGATTGCTCATTATTAAAATGGACTATAAAGATAGTACATAATCTCACAATTATATCACTCATGTTATCCTAAATATTTATGATAAATGAGCAACATTTTTAAATATCAACGTTTCTCCTTGGCTTAATAATATCTGTTAATAAATCCTATAAGCCTGGTTACACTTGTTATTTTATAATATAATATTGTAAAAGTTTTGGATGGTCAGTTGTGGAAGCCATCAAATGCAGAAGAATTTTTCTGAGCTTGGATGCAAGCTTCTTGCCTCCAACGTTTGCTTTGGAGATATTTTCCCTAAAGGCACGCTCTCAACATTCATATTTTGATTCCACGTTCCTTTTATTAATAAAAAAGGTTTTCACTTGTAGATATTTTAGGTCATGGGCCTGATCCATGAACTCTGTAAATAGAACACTTCTTTCACTCCAAAACGCATCTTCAGAAATCACTCTTCTATCAATCTCTCTTCTTTTGGTTTCATTCTTTCTCTTTTCTTCTTTCCCTAAAAATATTCTGGATTTATTTTATTCTCTTTATAGAGATCCTTGCTAGTTCTGATATCCTCAGAAAATCTGAGAAGTTCTTGTTGTATCCTGGGGGACTTGCGCAATACACCGCGGATAAGTCCTTAAGGACAGTGATCTACACGCCTCAGGAAATCCTTTGTTTGTGATCTTTATTCTTTTATTGTCAGCTTTTACAACAATCTTAAGGACTTATTGCTGACATTAACAACTCAATCTCGGGGGATCAAATATTTGTTTCCAGAACTCAGACGATATTTGCGAAACCATTTCCGGATATGTCAAAAGTCGAGGTCTTCTCTAGACAAAACTTCTGGAGGCTGCCAAGGTGCTCGCAGCAACGGTGGCTTCTGATCGCATTTGTAGGGATCGAGAATGAGGATGAAGAAGAGGGAGACAAGGCAACAACTTGGAGTTCGTTGGAGTTAGGATAATGAATCCTAATTTTCATATTTCGTGCCTTTGTAATGTTTGAGGAAAGGTGGAGAAGATTTCTCTTCAGAGAAAGAAAAAGAAATAAGAAGATGAAGCTAGGTACTTGAGTAATTTTTCGTATACTTTACCTACAAATGAGAGAAGCACAACCAGGTATTTTTTCGTTTACCAATCTTAAATATTTTAAAATTGTGGGGATATAGGTAATTTTACTTAATTACTTGAAAAAAAAATGGGCTTTTCACCTAATGATGCGGATAAATGTGTGTACTCTAAATTTGAAAATGGTGATTGTGTCATTATATGTTTGTATGTGAGTGATGATAACGGTTGGTTTAACTGTTAATTGAGAGTAAATTTTGATAACAAATGAACTCTTTTTGACTTAGAAACTTGTTTGTTCTCTTGTTTTTAGCTTATTTTGGTGAATAAGAGAGTTGAGGTTATACTTGAAGATTTTATCACTAAATTCCCTTGATTTTGTAGGCAACTGGGATGAATTGGAAGAGGAGTTAAATGTCAAGAAGTTGGAACTCAAAAAGGACAGAAAGACACCAGAAAAGAAGGCTGCTAAAGGTCGCAGGACGCTTGGGCACCCTTTTCTGGGGTCCTCAGCGCAGGAGTCTCACAGTCACGCTTGAGCGCCTTTTCAGGGACGCTGGGCGCTAGTCTTCAAGTAACGTTTCACGCCTGGGCGCCCTTCCTAGGGCACTAAGCGCCATCCTTTCGCAAGCTTGCTTGGGCGCCCTAAGTAGGGGCGCTGAGCGATGTCAACGTTGGCCCATGATCCAATTCAACCCTATTTAAGGATTTTTTTTCGACCTAGAGGGGGTATCTTTTGACATAATTGACACAAACTCAGATTTTCTCCAACTCTCTGGAGGCATATGTGGATGCGAAAGCTCTCCTCTTAGGTTTTTAGGGTTTATCTTTCATTCTCATTCCATTGTTCATCTAGTTTCCTCATGACAAGGGGGAACTAAATTCAATTTGTTGTTGGGGGATGATGTAACCTTGTGAACTCTCATGTATTTGAATTGATTTTAATTTATTTATGCTTCTTTCATTAATCGTTAGGGTTATTCTTCTTTGCTATATGCTTGTTATGTTTAACTCATTCATGACATGATCATTGGTTTTCGTTATATGGACACATATAAGGAAACCTAGATCTGGAGAATTTTCTCCCAAAAGTAGTATTGCCTAGACATAGGGATATGAATTTTGGTTATCTTAAGCTTCTAATCGTAATGCAGAATTAATTGCTAGTGATACAAGACATTGTGATCTAGTAATTAAGGATAAGATTTCTTCACCGAGACATCGGGTTTTAAGTAATTTAGAAAGTGATATTAACATTAATGATGAAGATGAATTCATATATGCATGAGAGTAAACTAGGTGAAATCTAAACCCCAACAACATATTCATCTCATATGTTCAATATCATCCATTCATCTTTGTGTTTTCTTCAATTGATCAAAAGTGCATGTATATTTACTTTCTTGTTTTTTCATTCAAAACCCTAAAATTGTTCTTCAAAGTCTTAATTAGTTAAGTAATTACATGACTCTCTAGTGTCGTGAGTCTCTTGGGAAACGATACTTGATCTTACCATTTATTATTACTTGATACGATTCAGTACACGTGCCGACATCTTAACAGATGACATGTTAATTTTTGGTACATGCAATGAGATTGCCATTAGAACTAAATTGTTTATAGAATCAAATTTTGAAATGAAAGACATGGGTGAAGCCAATGTAATTTTAGGTATTAGAATCATAAGGAATGGAGATAGTATATTACTATCCCAAGAACAATACATTGAGAAACTTCTTAAGAAGTTTGAGTATTATGATTTTAAATCCGTGAGTACCCCTTCTGATGTTAGCTCTAAATTAATGAAAAATAAAGGAAAATCATTATCTCAGCCTCAGTATGCTTAGATAATTGGGAGCTTACTGCACTTGATGAGTTTTTTTAGACCAGATATTGCTTATGTAGTAGGTAGACTGAGTAAGTACACTCAATGTCCAAATCAAGAACATTGGGATGCACTTTCCAGGCTTATGAGATACTTAAGAGGTTCAATGGATTATGCCATTAAATATAGTGGATTTCTCGTTGTACTAGAAGGGTACAGTGATGCTAACTGGATCTCTAATTCAGATGAGACAAAATCCACTAGTGGTTATATATTCACACTTGGGGGGTGGTGCGATTATATGGAGATCAGCCAGACAAACAATTATTGCAAGATTAACAATGGAATATGAGTTTGTCGCTCGCTAGTAGTGAGGCTGAGTGGTTGAAAAACTTCTTAGTAAACATTCCACTAGGAATGAAACTAACCCCATCAGTGTCAATTCATTGTGATTGCCAATCGACAATAGCTATAGTTAAAAACAAAAATTATAATGGAAAGAATAAACATATCCAATTGAGACACAATTTTGTGAAGCAGCTGCTAAAGAGTGGAACTATTTCCATTGACTATGTGAAGTCAGAACGGAATCTAGCAGATCCTCTGACAAAACCCTTGGAAAGAAATATGATCATAGAAACATCAAGGGGAATGAGACTTAAGCCACTAGCAAACAAACAAGTGATGGTAATCCAACCTTTGTGATTGGAGATCCATGAATAAGGTTCATATGGGTAAAAACAAGTCACTTGTTAGTTCTGATAGCACTAATTTAATTTTAAATCAAATATGTCCATTCCTATGGTGTGTGTGAAAGTGCTAGAGACTGCATTATTGAGAGGTTAAGTTGTGTAATTAAACAAAGTTTTTAATGATCTTCATATCCCTTATGGGTGGTGTATGATTTGCAGCATACACTTGATGAAATCACCTATATGAGTGTCAAGTGGGGCCACTTGCATGAGATCTTGACATGATCTCTAGAGCACTCATGAATATCGGGCACGCACATGGCCTAATAAGCGCATCACAACGATAATAGCAAGGATTGTGGGGATAATAGCAAGGATTGTAGGGATGTACTGTGATTGATAAACCTCTAACACACTTAAGTATCTTTGGTTCATATAGCTTGCTATACCAACTATATTGTGTATTAAGTTTATCGATCTAGGACTGGTTCATATAGCTTGCTATACCAGCTCTGATGCATTACATCTTATAAAACCCAGGATTTTTCTTCTTTTCTTTCTTTCAATCTTTGTTTCTTATCTTTTGCAATATGTGAGGGATTGTATTTTATAATATAATATTGCAAAAGTTTTGGATGGTCAGTTGCGAAAGCCATCAAACGCAGAAGAATTTTTCTAAGCTTGAATTGCAAGCCTTTTGCCTCCAACATTTGCTTTGGAGATATTTTCCCTAAAGGCACGCTCTCAACGTTCATATTTTGATTCTACGTTCCTTTTATTAATAAAAAAGGTTTTCACTTGTAGATATTTTAGGTCATGGGCCTAATCTATGAACTCTATAAATACTCTCGCTTACCATGAGACCCATCAAACAAGAACAAAAACTGTAAAGTTAAACGAAGGAAAAGAGAAAAAGAGAAACATGCTAGGGACATTATTAGTCACCATGCAAGCCATCGAATAGGCTTGCACGAGAATTAGCTACCGGAGAATGGATTTATTTTTTCTTCTCAGCGCTAGTGTTATGAGAAACTTAATGACTTTTTCCTATGATATTTTAAAATGAAAAATATGTTTAACTTGAATATATTATATAAAGATTAATTCAGTTTTTTGATGTTATATTATAATATAAAATGAATGTAGCCAAAACTTTTATATAAGAAAATCTTTTACTAATAACTTTTTGTGGTAACAGTTAAAGCAATTAAGATAATTTACTTAAAATACGAAAATTTTTTAAGCAAACAAAAGTTATGTTACAATAACCAAAATTACTCACTAACTAAATACATTAGGGAAAATTGTGTAAAGATATTTCGTAAAGTATTATATTAAATTGTAGTTTGGAAAATGTAAAACAAACCGACCTTAGCTCAGTTGGTAGAGCGGAGGACTGTAGTTATTCAAAATAGACATCCTTAGGTCTCTGGTTCGAATCCGGCAGGTCGGATTTTTTTCATGTTTTTAACTAAAATTTTTGGTTCCTTTATTATACAATAGACAGTTTTGTATCCTATTTTTTTCTAAAATAACCATGATTTTGGTCCAATATCCAGATCTTAATCTCTTCATTGTTATTTCCTGTCTTTTACATTTTAAATCATTTATAACAGTAAAAATGTTTGATCTAGGATTCAGTTTAATTAAAATAAAACATAAAAAATCAATAGATTAAACCAAAACTACTTTTTAAAATAATAAGATAGTGGATCCAATCAAATCAAAAGACTTATAATTAAACCTAAATTTTAGGATGAATACGTAAAGTTTTATGTAAAAAATTGTGTTTAATCCTATCCCCTCAATAACATTAACAATTAGATGTCAATTTGTTATTTTTTTTAATTCTTAACAATTTTACTTTGGAATAGAGTGTTACGTAAAATTCTTTTCAGAGTAATATGATTTTTTTAGATGATATATTTTGTAATATTTACTCAAATAATATTCTCTGTTGTTTTTTTTTATGAGAAATTGATTATTATTTTTAGAATAGCATATATACTATAACAACTTACAAACTTATTAAATATTATAATAATTTAATTTTTTTTTTGAGTTGATTATGTACATACCAAGTAATATATTAAAGTGAATTTACATTTAGTTGTTAATGATATAATATATTAAAATTATTTTTTAAGTATTACAGTATTTTTGAAAATTATTATCTTATTAATGAAATTTTTGATTTAGAACTGAGAATTTTAATTTGTTTAATAATGATAATTTTATTTGATAATAAAATTTAAAATAAGTTAAAATTTAAATTAATTATTTAAGTTGATATTGTAAATTTGTATGTACTTAAATGTATTATAAATTTTGTTTTCAAATGATTTAAATTGAATTTGAAAACGAATATTAAAAACATCATTCATTAAAGTGATAAAAAAATTTATAAATTTAAATAAACATAAACTAATAGATATCTTGTTTTAAATATACTAATAATAAAAAATATATAAATTATTTAATTAATATTAGTTATTTAATAAATTTTATAAAAACTACCAAAAATAATATTTAATAAATAATAAATTTGTTGATATTTTTAATTTTTAAAAGAATTGAAAAGTAAGTTATAATTTGTTTAGGGAGAACTCAATTTTGACATGTTCTTTTGTAATGACGTGTCAACAAAGGTTAAAAGTTTCAACCAAAATAAATAGTACTATTTGATTAAATATTATGAGTAATTTTAGTTGAGTCATAAATATTTGATTTTGTTGTGTTCATTAATTAATGTTAGGCTTAATTGTTTATTTTATCTCTAGATTCAGTTGGTACTCGCTTTTAAAAACGTTTTTATTGTGTTCCCATGTGGTATAATTGTACCAATCAAATCTTATCGTTAAGTTGGTAACAACAAAGTTACATGATTGGTGATGTGGCAAAACACTAAGCTAAAGTGGCAAAATTTTTTTTTTAAGGATCTTGGGTGGGTGCCCTAACTGTAGTCTTCTTCTTCCTTTTAACACAATGTCTTCTTCCATCTTTGGGAGTTGGTTGAGAAAGCCTTCTTCTTCTCTTCTTTCGTTCGAGTTCGTTGTTGCGCTTTGGGATGGGGTTGGTTGTTACACTTTGGGGATGGTTCTTCCTACAAAGTGTGCTTTTTTCCACTACAAGAAAAACTGTTATTACCGACGGTACATTACCGAAGGCCTAAAGGCCTTCGGTAAGTTACACTTTTCGAAGGATTTACCGAGGGCTTCTTGAGGAGTAAAATACCGAAGGTTTAGACCGTCGATGGTAATGGAAGTGTTAATTACCGAAGGCCTATGTCCCTCGGTAAGTGGTTCGGCTATATGAAATAACAATTTAGGTTTTCCCTCCCCTAATTGCATTTCGCAAAAACACTTCTTCCCCAAAACAGCAGAGCTCTCATTGCTAATCTCACTCTGAACTACCCCTACTCTAACCCCAATCGTGAATCGACGTTGTTCCCTAATCCTCCATTGCAAACTGTCGTTCCCCAATCTCCAGTGTACGGTTTCTTTTCAAACCCCCATTCTCCAATCCTCCATTGTCGTCGCTCTTCAGTCGCGGTCCTCCATTGTAGTCGCATTGCGGGCTCCTGAGCAATCTGGTGGTTCACGTGAGCTATTGTGGCGAGAGTATTGGAGGTGGTTGCCTGACGACGGGGTTGTCACCATTATCGTGAGACCAGGCGGCTGTCAGTGTGTGACGAGGGCATCCATTATTGGTGCGTGACTCTACGCCTGCTGCTACGTGACTCTGTGCCTGCTACTACGTGAGGAGGTGTTCCATTATCTCTAGGGAGGCTATTGGAGGGGGCTGCCATGGAGGTAAGTTGTAAATTGTGATTGTTGCATGTTGTTAAATGTTAATTTTATCATATTTCTAGTTTTATTAGTTGCTTATTTTGTGTTTTGATACGGTCTCTGTAATCCAATGTGTGTTTGATTGTTTTGAGTTGAAGTTGATATGATATAGTTATAGACAAGTTAAATACTATGGTAGGTTTCCAGTAGCTTTGCTTTGGAACCCCCCATCAGATCCCTTTGATTTGGTTATTGGCAAATGTATGTTTAAGGGAAACTTTATTGCTAGCTTTCCCAATCCTGTCATGTACAATTTAGGAATCACCAAAACTGCAACCATGATTTCCAACTCTCTGCCTCATAATTTGAGTACTGCAAACCCAAATGACTTTTTCTGCTGTTGGTGCTGGGAACTTAAATAGCTTCAGATGGAGTGCAAGCATAACACTTGTGCTCACAACTTGGTGGAATTGACCCTATCTTCCTCACTCCTATGTTGTATGTTTTTTCCATAGAATCCAACATAACTATCTTTTATAAAATTAGACCCTTTAACAAAGGAAAATAAACACATTAGTACTAGGAAGTATGAAAGCATAATGATCTCTTTATATGCAAAACAATATTCTTTTGTTGCAATTGAAAAGCTTATAAACATATATGCCATTGCCACAAAAATTTAAGACAAGTACTTAATGATTTCTCATACCTGAAACTAGCATCCACTTATAAAACTCTAAAATGGGAGAAGGGTGACAAACCTTTTCTGACTCTATAGTATTTTGTGGTGATGACATTGGTCCTGGTGCCCTAAGAGTAGTCTGTTTCACCTTAAGTAGCACAAGTTTCACCTTCTTTTAACACCTCATTAGGTGCTCTAAGAGTAGTCTGTTTTCCACTCCCTTTCACCCTTAAGCCAAGCCAAGCTCACAAAAATCAGTGTTCTGTCTGCTGTTTAATGCACTCAGATTAGTCAAAATGGATTTTTCAGCACTTGAAATATAGTCCAAAATTCTCTTTAGGCCAAAGCTATTTTGACTTCATGTGAATCCACTCAAATCCATTTGTCTTAATTGTTTCAAGGCATCTTCACTCCACTAACAAATTTGTTTTGGATGATATACGTTCAATCTCACCATCACTCAACTATTTGGCTTCTATATCAAAATTTGGCTATAGGAGTTGCCAATTTTCACACTTTTGCATTCTGGACAACACACTTGAATTCTAAGATTCAGGTTCCTCTCCATTTCCTAAGATGCTACCTTGGTAGGAAAGAGTTGTGCAACTTGAGTGCTCCAATTGAACTTCACAACACCCTTGAAATGAGCCAAAACAATCACCAAACAGATTAGTTAACTTCACCAGATTTTGCACCAGATATTGGTTTTAAAATTGACACTTAGCAAGGCAAAAATCTTTAAAGCAATGAAAAAGGGTCTAGAAATGAAGGAGGCACACAATTAGATCCTAGGAATGGTTCTAGAATAGATTTGAAAAGCAGGAAAATTGGTTGATGAATTGGCTTAAAATTGGTGTTAAGAGCAACTTAATTAGTGAAATTCTGTTTTTGAAGCATTTAGCCTCTGCTGGCAGTTTGCACAAGCCATATTTGGTAAAACAAAGTTGCTCAAATCATCAAATTCAGAATCTAAACTTGTTTATGCAAATTGGCCAATTAAACCACCATTTTTCAGCACTATTTGGGTTTAAGTTGCAGATTTTTGGTATTGAAAGTTTGTTGTGATTAATGCATCAATTTTAGTCTCAATTTGGTAGCAAAAGCTTGGTTCAATTGATTAAAAAGAAATGCACTATTCAAGAATATAGAATAATCAAGTGAAAGAAAGCATATAGAACCTTGAAATCCATATTAGAGGCCATGAAAATCAAAAGCTCAAAATTTGAAATTCTTTGGGGCATTTCATCAAACACCTTTAAAAATATCAAACAGTTTGCATCTGGAATGAATTTTGAACTATGATTTTGGTTTTTCTTGCTTTCTTAATCTGTTCTAGAGCCTTTATTAAGTTCCTTTGGAGTGGTTGTTGTTATTCCATCTTTGTTTCATTTGAATTCCTCATTCTTGGCTTCGAAGTTGTCAACATTCAAAGAAATTGGTTTGCTGAATTCTGGTGCAGTATGATAAATTTGTTTGGTGATGTTTGATTTGGTTTTTGGAGGTTTGTGACATCTGGTGCACTATGTAGGTTTGCTGTTCCAACCTTTATTTCTTTGAAACTTGATTTTGGTTGTATAATGGTGTATTTTACTGCATATTTGGCAATAGCAAGGGTTGATTTTCGGTTTATGCTTTTTCTGTGCTATTGGAAAGCTTGAACAAATTTAAATTGGTGTTTGAAAGTTGGTAGTATTGTTCATTTGGTCATAGTTTGTGTTATATGAAGACTTCATTTGTAAACCATCACTTTTTGAGTTAAAATGGAAGTGGAGTAGTGATTTTGAGTTGCAAGTTGTTTATAATTCATTTTAGAGTTTAAACACAATTAAAATCATCAAACAAAGTTGCTTGATCATTCAGTTGTGTATTTAAATCACTTCCATACATTTTTCAGAATGAAACCACCAAACTATAGGGACTTTCTCTAGTGCAAAATTTATTTTCCAACTACTTTTTGATTATTTTGTTTGCCCAAATTCAATTCTGGATTATTAAATTAATGCAATGAAATGTAATGAATAAACCTAAATACACTTTTATTTAATGTGTTAGGGTGAGTTTTTAAAGGAGTTATAATTGTGGCTAGAAGGGGAGGAAGGGAGTGTATAGAGAAAACTTGAGCAGGAAAGGAAAGCAAAGGCGAAGGTATGGTGACCTAAACTGAAATTGCATGATTATATGTGCTATGTTCTATTATTTACATTCTTGTCTCATGAATTTTATCTTGTTCTAAAGTGTTGTGAATGTTGAGTTTCAATGTTAAGTTATGTTGATTGGAGTTTTATGATATTGTATACATTGAGTTTTGTCAAACTTGTGAATGGTTTGAAACTAATTGACAAATATGTAAGAGATTTTAGATTTAGAACCTAGTATGCAAACCTGAAAAGGTCTACTAGAAATGCACTACAAGTCAAAATGTACAAATAATACTAAACTAGCCTAAGAAACAACAAAGAAACTGTCCTAAGAAGTTTAGAATGGTAAAACCTATCTAATTAGAAACTCACACTACAAAAACAACCTAGAACTCAAAATTTGGCTATAGGAGTTGCCAATTTTCACATTTTTCCTTATTGGACAACCCTTTGAATTCACAAATTGTGCTCCTTGTCCACTTTCTAATATGCCACCTTAGTTGGAAAGGGTTTCTAAAACTGGACTGCACCACAAAGGCTTCACAACACCACAATTTCACACAAAAATGTGCACCAAAGCACATAAAAAACTACACCAGAAATTGTCACTGGACAACACCAAAATATGACTTCAATTGGACAATTTTAAGATGCCAAAAAGCTTAAAAGCAATACCATTATAACTATACACATTCTCATTAGAAAGAGAAGGGTAAAAGTAGTATATACCATTAGAACCTACAAAATATGTGGAAGTACTCTATACAAAGAGAACTTCAGTAATAATAAGTTGTCTCCCCCAAACTACTGCTGAAGAGACCATCGAGCGCTTGACACAACTACTACAACAATGTGACCAAGAAAATAATGAATTGAGAGAAAATTACAGTGACTTGAGAACCGAGTTTACAAACTTCAAGTCCCTGGTCATGAGAGCTCTGCCTGATGCTTCAGACATTCATTCTATTGTCCCTCCGACTTAGCCACGACCCTCCCCGTCACCCGCTGTCCCTCAGCAGCCCACATCAGTCCAGCCCACATTAGTCCAACCTGTCAATACCCAATTTCGTCCGGATTATTTTTATAGTTTTATTGCATTTTGGTTGTCACATATTTAACCTTTTTATTATTCATTTACCTATTTCCTTTTTTAGTTCTATTTATTTTATCTTATTGTTTTTATTACCCTTTTTCTTTATTGCTTATTTTGTTTTTATTCTATCTCTTTTTATTTATTTTACTTTTTTTCCTTTTATTTATTTATTTATTTTTATTTTTATTTTTATTTTCTTTTAATTCTTCGTTTTAATTTTAATTCTTATTTTTTTTATTTTTATTTCTTATTTTTTGATTTATTTTAATTTTAATTAAATTTTTATCTTTTCATTTTGTTTATAATTAAAAAATTATTATTAGTTAAAAGGTTTTAAAATTAAATTAAAATAAAAAAAATGAATCAAAAAGTGAGAAAAGGACAAATTGGCAAAAAGGAGGAGACACAGTGGAGGAAAACGTTTTTCTGCTGCGAGGAGACAAACTGGTTTTGGGCAGGCAAGGACAAGGCAAGTTTTGGGAAGAGCAGAGGCGCGATTTGGTTTGGCAGGAGGCACAACAGAGGGATTGTAATTCGCAAAAAGCAATGGAGAAGAGAAAGTGAAGGAAATACACAAAAAAGGAGGAGGTGAGTATAAGAAAGACGGACCCTCTCCGAAAGCGAAAAAATCTCCCCTCACTGTACCAAGAATCGAGGACCAGGAGAAGCCATCTTCCTGGGAGGTTTACACCTGCACCGAGGAAAAAAAAGGAAAAAAAGGAGGATTTCACACAGCTTCTGGGGTTTTCATCTTCGATCATCATCCAGCCTCCGTAAGGGCATCCACCATTTGACAAAGGCCGGCGGATACACGTAGCTAGCAGCAGCCAGTAGAGCTCCGAGAGGTAAGCACCTTGCTCACTTCACTTGTGTGGTCATATACGCTTACTACATTATACTGCCTTTTATGTTTATTTCGTTTTGCTTGAGTATGTCTGTGGTGAGTCTTCCACATTCTCCTTCCTAGATTCTTATCGCACACTTTCATCCCTTTCCCCTGACCACACCCTGCATGGTGAAGCTAAAAAAAAAAACCTTTTGCAGTCAATCCGTTTCATGACCACCGAGCATCACGAGCTCTCCCATTTTCCATAGGCTTCCACGCCTTTGCCCATTTCCAACCATCAACATTGAAATTGAAACAGTAAACAGGATACTCACAAAGAACAATCACAACAAGAAAACAATAGAGCCAATATCATCTTCACCGGAACCACTCCATTCACCCATTAGAACCTCCATCCCAACTCACGCATAACACCACCATCCTCAACCTGCATTGCGCAAAGCCACAGCAAAAAAAAAAAACAATGACCAATTTCCAGCACCCACATACAAGCCCATACTGTATCTTCACTGAACCAAAGCGGGAATTGGCCACCGTGTCGTTCACCTTCAATCACGCAACACCAGCCTCCGCTTCCATTCATTCTTGTCCAATCTAAGAAGAGGCACACTCACCCACCTTCAGGCTCACCATCACGTTGTAGAACACTAGATTAGGGTAGTAGTGCGCAGAGGTAGAAGACGGTGGCCACGGTGGGGCGAGGTCTCGCCGACGGCATCGAGACGAGGTGTCGCCAGTGGCGCGGTGGCCGGTTTCGGCTGAGTAGGTGGCGAGCCTGTGGAGAGAGTAAGAGACCTTGGGTCTGTGGAGAGTGCGTGAGCTGAGGGAGTGAGCTTACGGGAGAGTGTGGGATCTGAGTGGGTGAGGAATGGAAGGGAAATGCTGAACCCCTAGGGGATTCTAGGTCAGAAAAGCCACCCCGGGCCAGTGCTAGGCCAAGCCCAGAGATAAATGCTCGTTTTTCAGCCTTTTCCGAACGCTCGTTATTCCCCTTGTTTGAACGCTCGTTATTCAGCCCAGAGATAAACGCTCGTTTTTCAGACTTTTCCGAACGCTCGTTATTCAGCCTTTAACGAACGCTCGTCATTCAGCCTTTTCCGAACGCTCGTTATTCCCCTTTTCCGAACGCTCGTTATTCCCCTTGTTCGAACGCTCGTTTTTCAGCGTTTAACGAACGCTCGTTATTCAGCCTTTTCTGAACGATCGTTATTCCCCTTTTCCGAACACTCGTTATTCCCCTTGTTCGAACGCTCGTTATTCAGCCTTTAACGAACGCTCGTTATTCGGCCTTTTTCGAACGCTCGTTATTCGGCCTCCTTTCACAACGTCCGCTCGTCATTCAGCCTCCTTTCCCAACGTCCGTTCGTCATCTCCCCAACGAGCGCTCGTCATTCAACATCTTTTCCCACGTCCGTTCGGCCACTTCTTGGACGGATCGTTTGGTTACCATCTCCCCAACGAACGCTCGTTATTCGGCCTCCTTTCACAACGTCCGTTCGTCTTCTCCCCAAAGAGCGCTCGTCATTTAGCCTCAATTCCCAACGTCCGTTCGTCATTTCCCCAACGAGCGCTCGTCATTTAGCCTCAATTCCCAACGTCCGTTCGTCATTTCCCCAACGAACGCTCGTTATTCGGCCTCCTTTCACCTCGCCCGTTCGTCGTCTCCCCAAAGAGCGCTCGTCATTCAGCGTCCTTTCCCAACGTCCGTTCGTCATCTCCCCAACGAGCGCTCGTCATTCAGCATCTTTTCCCACGTCTGTTCGGTCACTTCTTGGACGGATCTTTTGGTTACCATCTCCCCAACGAACGCTCGTCATTCTGAATCCTTTACCAACGTCCGTTCGTCGGGCCGTTCAACACTCCCTTTCTCATTTGGGCCCCCATTATTTGCTTTATTTACTTATTTGTTTTTTTATTTCATTTATTTTGTTTATCTTATTTCATTTGTTTTTTTATTTTATTTTTAATTTATTTATTTTATTTTCATTGTATTTTTTATTTTTATTGTCTTATTTTATTTTATTTGTATTTTATCTATTTTTTCTAGGTATCTACTTATCCTAAAATATATGTTTAATAATACAATATTTATAGCCTAAATAAAAGAATTTACAGAAATAATTTTAAAGGTTTAGGCACATGTGTGATCACACGCATCGTCCTTGTGCTAAAACCTTTTCTTCTTCTTTTCTCAAATAATAACAAAAATATTTTAAAAGGTTTAGGCACATGTGTGATCGCACGCATCGTCCTTGTGCTAAAAGACCTTTTCTCTTTCTTTTATAAAAAAGAATACAAAAATATATTTTTAAGGTTTAGGCACATGTGTGATCGTTCGTATCGTCCTTGTGCTAAAAAAGTTTCTCCTTCTCACATAAAAATACCAAAATATAAAACATTCACATTTTCAAACAACAAACAATTTCTCCGCCAGAACTACGTGATCCTTGATTCTCCATCAAGAATGGAGATACGTAGGAGCAAGGCTAGTCCTTGTCAGGTTCACTTCCCAAAAATCCAAAATCATTTCAAGACAAATTTTCAAACAAATTCCAAACAAACTTTCCAAACAGTTTCAAAAGAACTACGTAACCCTCATTTCTCATTTTGAATGAGAATACGTAAGAGCAAGGTCAATCCTTGTCGGGCCCAAAAAAAACTAAAAAATATATTTTGTTTATTTAGAATTTTTATTTTAGGGGATAGTTAAACATTTTGAAATATGGGAATTTGTTGAGTTTAATGGAGGTGAAAGTACAGTCGCCCGCTATTACAGCTCTAGCTCAGTATTATGATCTTCCACTGAGATGTTTTACCTTCCAGGACTTCCAGTTGGCGCCAACTGTAGAAGAATTTGAGCATATTTTGGGCTTGCCATTAGAGGGTACCAAGCCATATCAGCACTTGGAGCATCATGCCTCTGTTTCTACCCTTGCTGCTATAATGAAATTACAGCCCAATGAATTGGAGAACCGGTTGATAACGAGACATCGAATGCGGGGGCTGACACAAGGATACCTTGAACAATATTTGCACGAGCTGGGCGATAGGGAAGAATGGGAGACCTTCATGGATGTACTAGCCCTCACTGTGTTTGGCATTGTCCTGTTTCCCCAGCTGGAAGACTTTGTAGATTACACTGCTATTGATGTCTTCGTGGCAAAAAAGACGAGATCAGAAAACCCCGTAACAGCAGTCCTCGCAGATGTGTATGGGACTATGAGTTTTTGCCATGAGAGAAAAGGGAAGAGGATTCTTTGTTGTTTGCCGGCGTTATATGCGTGGATGACGGCACGAGTATTTAAGGGGGTAATCGATGTTAGAAGTTCACCTGAGAATCTGTCGCATCAAGGAGGTAATGGGTGGGCTCTTTTCTTTGCCGGTTTGAGAGAAGGAAACGTAAAATGGCGCCTTCCTTGGCTTGAGACTAAACCATCTATCCAACATTGTGGCAACTTCCCTAACATACCTCTCATAGGCGCTAGGTATTGTATTAACTACAACCCTGTTTTGGTCCAAAGACAGTTCGGATATCCTATGAAGGGAGCGCCTTCACCATATTATCTCACAGCCTTCTTCATCTACTATGAGGATGGATATTGTACTGAAATGTTGAGGAGAGTCAGAAGTGCTTGGGAAATGTGGTGCGAGCAGAGAAGGACCTGAGGAGTGGAGTGATGGATAGCAGGGTTAGTTATCATACCTGGATTCTGGAGAGGGTAAGAGAAGTCAAGTTGCCTTTCAAGCCCATCAATGATCATTCGGCGAGTGAAGGAACATCCCAAGCCCCAGAAAGTGAAGAGGTGAAACAGCTGAAGGCTGAGGTAGAGAAATCGAGGGTGAGGAATGCTAGGTTGGAAAATGAATTACAGAAGGCTCGCAATGATTTTGTGGATATGAGGAATGATAACGAAGAAAAGTCACGGGCTTATGAAAACATTGTCAAAAGCCAGAAGGCCGAGAGAGATTATACATTCCGAGTAAAACAAGATCTTGCGGCCGCAAGTAAGGAGTTATCCATGAGGGTTAATGAGAAGAATGTGGCTTTAGAAGAGGGCAGACAGTGGAAACAACTCTATGAAGAAGCCAAGAGGGATAAAAGGGAAGCCCTAAAAAGACTAAGGGAAGCGCAAGTCCAAGTACAAGAATCGGGGCATCAAATGAAGGAAATGACTACATCATTTGAAGCGGAGTTGAATCAGGAGCGCTGAAAGCTGGCAGAGGCTGAAGGGGAGTATCGAGCCATGTTAAAGCAGATTGAGGATTACATCGAGGAGCAGGAGGAGCGATGGAGGTCGATGGAATTTGAAGAAAGACATCAGGCCTTGATAAAGCGAATGAAAGAGCACATCGCAGAGCAAGAAACAACCATAAAGCATTGGAAGGAAAGCTTCTCTCAGTTGGCTGCTTTGGCAAATGGGGCAATTGAAGACATCCCTAGAATGGTATCGGAAGCTGAAGCGAGTACCCACTTTTATAGCCCACCAGTAGAAATAGAGCTTTTTATTAATCACTGTAAACGGTTGATAGACGAGATGAAATCCCTCATCACTCGGGCTAGGAATTGATGTATTTAGAGATCTTTATGATTTGTTTCCTTTAAGAAATGTAATGAACTTGTTTCCCTTTAAATGAAAGGTGTGGGATGTTGTTTAGCATCTGCTTGTGTTAATTTCCATCAGTGATGTCATTGCAATCTTGTGATTTCCCCCTATTACTAGCATGCATCGTCTTTTCTTTTGTTCAGCATGTTTCATTTCCATCTAATTAATTAAAATAATAAAATAGTACGCGTGAGAAAAACGACGACCAGATTTCCACGACATCCCTACCGGACCCGGGCAAATTCAAAAGCCATGGCAAGCTGGGAGGAGTCACAAGAGTCTCTCAAAACAGATGTTGGCCAGTTGAAGGACCAGATCAACCAGATCTTGGCGGCGCTTGAATCCATGAAGACTACTGGAGAGTCTTCATCTGCGCATGTTGGGGGGAATGCTCACCCTTATCCCCCAATGTTCAACGCTGCGAGCCAATCAGTTCCTTTCCCACTGTATGGTTTACCTCCGGGTTACGCTCCTCCTGTAGGAGAGTACTCAGAAGCTGAGCACACTTCATTCTCGTTTCCCGCGACTGTCAATATACCACCAATCGGCACTTAGGGACCTGTCTTAGTGTCGGCTCCCATGGTGGGCACGGGAATGAATGAGACCAACATAACTGATGGAATTCGGGTGACCCCAGTACCGCATGTGGTTGCTAGGGAGGATTCTTCAGCCGAAGCTGCACCGCACGCCACGGTGGTTGGGGGATTCGGTAGCCTCGTTGGAGCTACGGGTAGGTTGGAAATTCTGGAGGCGAGGTTGAGAGCTGTTGAGGCAGTTGAGAGCTACGGGTTTGGAGATGCGGCCAGATTGAGTTTGGTTCTGGGCTTGAAAATCCCGCCTAAGTTCAAGGCGCCGGAGTTTGAAAAATATAGGGGTAACACTTGCCCTAAAAGCCATGTGACCATGAACTACAGAAAGATGGCTGCGTATGCTCATGATGAGCAGCTACTCATCCACGTTTTCCAGGAAAGCTTGGCTGGGGTGGCATTGAACTGGTACACCCACCTGGAGCCATCCCGAATTCGTTGTTGGGCGGATCTAGCTGACGCCTTCGTGAAACAATATGTATACAATACTCATGTTGCTCCGGACCGTCTGCAGCTGCAGAATATGACAAAAAAGGACAATGAAACTTTCAAAGAGTACGCCCAACGATGGAGAGAGTTGGCTGCGCAAGTTGAGCCGCCGTTGTTTGATAAGGAGATGGTGTCGATGTTCGTAAACACACTCCAGCCGCCATTTTATGAGCATATGGTTGGGAATGTATCTGTCAATTTTGCTGACACCATCATCATTGGTGAGAGGATAGAAATTGGATTGAAAAACGGGAAGATAGCATATGGTCCACCTGCAGCTACAAACTACAAAAAGCCCAGCTTCAATCAGGGGAAGAAAAAAGAGGGGGAGGTACATGCTGCGTCGGTAATGCCTATGTGGAGAGGACGAGCTCCCGATCCTAATTATCGACCATACTTAAACCCACCTCCTTATGCTGCTAACACCACGTTTGCTCACCAAGCTAGGCCTCAACAACAACAAGCGTTTTATCCACCGCAGCGTATCCCAACCGAAGCTTCAAGACCGGCCGCAAACATGGGCCCAAATCTGAATGTGGGTCACGACAACAACCCAAGGGGAAATCAATTTGTTAGGTTCACCCTAATCCCTATGACCTACACTGAATTGTTACCTAACCTAGTCAAAAAGGGTCTGGTCGCCATTTGCCCGATGAAGCCTGTACAGTCGTCGTACCCTAGGGGTTATGACGCAAATGCCAGGTGTAGTTATCATGCAGGAGGCGTTAGCCACTCGACCGAAGGATGTATGGCTCTCAAATACAAAGTTCAGGCTCTGATAGATTCGTGTTGGTTAAAGTTTCAAGAGGACCAGCCCAGCGTCGATACTAATTCATTGTCCGGGTACGGGAGTTCCTCGACGAACGCCGTCGAGGTTGGAAACCATGATCTGATAAGAGATGTGGGCGAAATCCGAAGTTCTAGGAGGTTTATCTTTGAAGCTTGTTGAAGAAGGGCCTAGTGAAGGGCGATTATGATCTGGGTATAGCGTGCGCACTCCATCCGGAGGCCGGGCACTCTATTGAGGAATGTATGGAATTCAAGATTTTTCTACAAGACTTACTTGATAGAAATCTGATGCAAGTGTGCCGCAAGGTCAGAGAGGAAGAAGTATTTGCACAAATTGGTGGAGAATCTGATGTGACTCTACCCGAACCTTTGGTGATCCATTTTACTAGGACCACCCCTGCACTGGTAACTGAAGGAAATCCGTCTGTTGTCATCCGAGTGCCAACTCCTTTCCCTTATAAGAACGAGAAAGCCGTCCCATGGAGATATGGGGCAACTGCATTAGATGAGGGAGAATATGCAAATCTGACTGTGCAAAACATATCAGGCATTGGTGGAATGACCATAAGTGGTCGAATCTTTACACCACCAGAATTGGCGAGAGAAAGAACCAATGATAGGGAAGCAACAATGGCTGCAAAAGCAAAGGAGTTCTTGAGGGGGAAGAACGTGGAGGCCGAGGAGACCCCCGACAAAGAGGAGAAGAGGGAAATATCTGAAGAAGAAGTTGGTGAATTCCTAAAGTTCATACAACAGAGTAAGTACAAAGTGGTGGAACAGTTGAACCGCATGCCTGCCCGGATCTCCTTGCTAGAATTACTCATGCACTCTACCTCCCACCGAAAGTTGTTGATGAAGATACTCAGTGAGGCTCATGTGGAGCAAGGTATTTCTCTAAACAAGTTCGAGGGCATTGTTGGCAACATCGTTGCTAATAATTACCTCACCTTCACTGATGAAGAGATACCTGTTGAGGGGAGAGGTCATAACAAAGCCCTTCATGTCTCTGTGAAATGCCTGGATCATGTGATAGCACGTGTCTTAGTGGATAATGGATCCTCCCTGAACGTCATGCCAAAAGCAACCTTGGAGAAGCTACCCAGTGACGGAACGCATATGAAGCCAAGTTCTATGATTGTGAGAGCCTTTGATGGTAGTAAGAGGGAAGTGATGGGAGAGGTAGAACTACCAGTCCAAGTCGGTCCGTGTGTCTTTCAAGTGACATTCCAAGTCATGGACATCCTCCCGGCCTATAGTTGTCTGTTGGGTCGCCCATGGATCCATTCTGCAGGGATTGTGCCTTCTACACTACATCAAAAGTTGAAGTATGTTATGGGAGACAAGCTGGTGATAGTGGCAGGAGAGGAGGATTTCCTGGTGAGCGGACCATCATCCTCCCGTTATATTGAAGCAGTCGAGGAAGCTCTCGAGACAACTTTCCAATCTCTGGAGATCGTGGGAAACACCTATGTGGAGCCATTCGCGGTCAACCCGCATCTGTCGCGTGCTTCTATCATGATGGCCAAAGTCATGCTAAAAGAAGGTTATACGCCTGGTAAAGGCTTAGGCAAGTATGGGCAAGGGCGAACCTTCCCCCTAAAGGTCGTTGAGAATAGATACAGATATGGCCTAGGGTACAAGCCCACCAAAGAGGACAAGAGAAGGCTGATGGAAGAAAGGAGAGAACGCAGTCTGGCTCGGGTGGAAAGACGGGAGCCCAAAGTGGGAAGAATTCGTATCTGTGACCTCAAGGAGAGCTAAATGACTATGTAAAGAATACGAAACATAGTTGTTAGTTTTATTTTGTTATTGAACATAATAATCCAGACGAAATTAGTATTTCTATCTTTACTTATCTAATATTTCTGTCCTAACAAGTTTAGAATGGTAAAACCTATCTAATTAGAAACTCACACTACAAAAACAACCTAGAACTCAAAATTTGGCTATAGGAGTTGCCAATTTTCACATTTTTCCTTATTGGACAACCCTTTGAATTCACAAATTGTGCTCCTTGTCCACTTTCTAATATGCCACCTTAGTTGGAAAGGGTTTCTAAAACTGGACTGCACCACAAAGGCTTCACAACACCACAATTTCACACAAAAATGTGCACCAAAGCACATAAAAAACTACACCAGAAATTGTCACTGGACAACACCAAAATATGACCTCAATTGGACAATTTTAAGATGCCAAAAAGCTTAAAAGCAATACTATTATAACTATACACATTCTCATTAGAAAGAGAAGGGTAAAAGTAGTATATACCATTAGAACCTACAAAATATGTGGAAGTACTCTATACAAAGAGAACTTCAGTAATAATAAGTTGTCTCCCCCAAACTACTGCTGAAGAGACCATCGAGCGCTTGACACAGCTACTACAACAATGTGACCAAGAAAATAATGAATTGAGAGAAAATTACAGTGACTTGAGAACCGAGTTTACAAACTTCAAGTCCCTGGTCATGAGAGCTCTGCCTGATGCTTCATACATTCATTCTATTGTCCCTCCGACTTAGCCACGACCCTCCCCGTCACCCGCTGTCCCTCAGCAGCCCACATTAGTCCAACCCACACCAGTCCAGCGCACACTAGTCCAGCCATCTATAGAGTAACAAGATGATGAAAATCATTCTGATGATGACTATGTAGATTATTAGTTTTATTTTGTTATTGAACATAGTTGTTAGAACATTTTTTATGTTACATTATGATTCTCTTACATTACATTTTCTAGATGAACATATTGTTTTATGTTTTATGTTTAATGTTTCATTTACAAATACAACGTTCTTAAATTTCAACAGTACAAATGATGTTATTATATTGTTGTTTACTCCATTAATGATTGGATGATTTTGGAATGTATTTATTCGAAACCTTCAAAACCTAAATCGTCGTCGTCACAGAGACCACCCAAACATGAGCCTCCACTGTCTCGTCACTAATAGCGGCGAGTTCATCTTCTTCGCACCCATAAGCTTTTCCTCGCACAAACATGGCAGCCTTCTCCATCATCCTTCTTCGCATCATCACTTGAAACTCAAAAAAAAACACAAAAACATAAACCCATTGTGAGTTCATCTTTCTCTTGCGCAACCAGAAACAAGAGAAAACCCCTAAATCTAATCGCGACTTCTCCTCCATCACGAATCGCATTCATCTTCACCAAGACGAACCAACTTGCAAATCATGCTAATCAAACACATACTAAGAAATCAGGAAAGCAACTAGTAGATTGCCCCTCCACGAGCTCATAGCCAGTGTTGCGCGTCTTCTTCTTCAACCAGCAAAACCCTAATCGCAAGCCATTACAAACTCACCAAGACTCGATAAAAAATCTCCAAATTCCCTTTCTTTCGTCAAACACCGTAATTCTGTTAACACCTACTTGTATTAATTATTCTTTTTTTCAAATTAAAAACCCTAATATATTCAATTTCCACGTAACTAATGTTATGCCTAACATGTCAACCTTATATATCCCAACTAAATGTCACAACAACAATGGTTGCACAACACACGTTCACAAAGAAGTTAACGTTATTAATTTAAACATCGTTAACTGGATAGGACTTGATTGGTGTAATTATACTACATGGGGACGCAATATAAGCATTTTTGAAAGCGGGTACCAACTAGACACTAACCGCTGAATTTATGGACCAAATAAGCAATTAAGCCTTAATGTTATTATTTTCATCAAAGATTTCTAGTTTAAACATATCAATTTATAATTCCAAAATTCTTCCAAGATCAACAAGTTGTATTCAGGAGTTCAGCTATTTTTAATTATATTAAAATTCATTGTAACATTAGATGCATATGTGATTTGAGACCTAAGTTCATTAATGACAAAAGCTCCTATTCATCATGCATGACATATGATACAATCATTATAGGATTTTTTGTCTCTTATGTATTGCTGACTTGAGTGTTAGAGTAATTTTTTAGGCTTAGAGTCAAGGAATAGCAAGATTGACTGAAGAAGACATACTTGGACAAACTATCTAGGAACATATGACTATAGAGAAAGAAGAACACAATCGAAAACAAGATAGACATATGTGTTGAACAAGTACAATTAAATTTGTAAAAACAAATATCAACTTAGTAGCAGTGTTATAGAAGACTTTGAAGTGTCTAGACAAAAAGGTCTTCAACGATCAAATCAATAAAAAAGTTCAGATCTTGTGAACAAAAGAGAATGAATATGCGAGTAAGTAAGTAAATATATTTATAGAATTTTTTAACCTTAAACATTATAAAATATGATATCAAATAATATTAATAAAATAAAACTTACCTTAAATAGATAATAATAATAATATGATATTTTATTATAACTAATATCAATAATATCATCTCACGAAATTAAATACAATTATTATTAATATTAAAATATGTAAATATTCTCCAAAAGTTATTTTAGGGTTATTTCAAAATAAAAATATATATTATACATATCGTGATAAAAATAATAAACAAATTTGTGCTAAGTACCTTTTATCATACCATCCTTTCAGTATTGTCATTTTTCATACCTACATACCTAAGTTATAGATAAATCTGATTCTATTAGATTATATATATATATATATATATATATATATATATATATATATATATATATATATATATATATATAATCTATACATTTTAGTTTAATAAGTTTTTAAAATTTTATTTTTGTTAAAAATAATTAAATAATACCCTTATAATTTATTATCTGAAAATTAATTTTAATATTGTAATTTGAATAATTATAAAATAATTATTTTATATTTGATCTAAAAATAACATATATTTTATATTTTATTAATAATTATAATATACTAAAATTATAAGTGTTATAAAAAATATTTTTTTTTCTATACTTACAAAATTCAAAATTTGTATAAAATAATTGACTTAACAGTGTCTTTCTGGTTTATACATAACGATAGTCAGTTTATTAATAAAACTTACTTTTTATAATTAGATAATATATTTGATTAGATCGAAATTACTTAATTACAAAATTTTAATATATCAAATATACTGTTAAAATTTATATATATATATATATATAAATATAAATATAAATATAAATATAAATATAAAGACTAAAATTCCACGTTAAAAATAAATATAAATTAAAGGCTAAGATATATACTTTATTTAAAACATAAACACAGAACAAACTTATTATTGGCATTTCATAATATTGGATTGTGCCTTAATAATCAATCATAAATAATCTCGGAAAACATAATTAAATACCGACCTTAGCTCAGTTGGTAGAGCGGAGGACTGTAGTAGTATACACACAGATATCCTTAGGTCGCTGGTTCGAATCCGGCAGGTCGGATTTTATTTTAATTTTCTTTTAGTAATCAGTGTTTAGATATATTAAACAATATGATTAAATTAATTTTTATATAAAAATATCATTTAAAAGTTTATATTTCCATTATTTTACGGTTTTAACGTAATTGTACAAACACTTATGTTCAGTAAAACTATTAATAATTTTTACTACCAATCAATTTTTTAGTTTCTAAATAATTTTTACCTTTTAACTAATTCTTCGATTAGTTTTGTAAAATATAATCCAAGTATAGTGATAATGATGTGATTAAATATGCAAAATAAAAAAATTTCTCATACCAACTTCATAAAAATTTAATTCATCATAATTCAGTGAGATTTTTTAAAATATCAAAGTAATGTGCAAAAAATTCGGAGTTTACTATTTTTAATTATATTAAAGCTTTTTAATACGAACTAATGGTTACGGACAACTATTAAGACGTATATGTTGCCCATATTTTATTATTATTAATTTACATTTTACTACACTATTCGAATTCTTATTAAAAGAGAAATATATTAAAATATAAATGACATAAATGCTTATATATACGAATTTAAATGGGAAAGCTTTATCATTGTGCATTGTGATTATTATTAAAAACATTCTTGTATTAATAGAAAAAGAATAAAATATTATTCCTAATCAGATCATGTTATTATTGTTATTGTGTCATAACTATTACACCTGCATTATCTACTATATAAGAAGAATAAAAGAAAGTTTGTTTCCATATGAAAACTCGTTTTAAAAACTTATTCTGAAAAACTCATTTTAGAAAATTTATTCTAAAAGATATTATATATATAATGAAAATTTTATTTAAAAATCTTGTTTCAAAATACATTTTATGTGTTTTAGAAATTTTATTATGAAAATCATATTCTAAAAATCTTATTCCAAAAGAGTTAATCAAGAAGTAACTTTTATGAAGAGTAAAATATCACTTAAAAAACTGAGAAAATTGTGGGAGTGCATATAAAAATTACGAGGATGCAGGAAGAAAAAGACAATGTGAAAATGGGAAGCACCGAAAGGGATGAATGAAGATCCAAACAAGGCTGATGTTATTTACTCTTCCATATTTCTTAAATGCAGCCCTTTCTTTTCTTTTATTTAAAAATAGACATTCATCCTTTTTTTTCATATTCCAAAAATTAATTTTCGTAATGTTAAGTAAATGATTTTTTCTTTGTAATAAATACTTTTCCAGAGTGTTAAGAAAATAAAATGTTATAAAAAAAAGTACCTTTTATAATGAAAAGAAAGGAAAAATATATTGTAAAGACTATAGAATAATATTTTAATGTTTCAAAATGTACTTTATAAAAAAAAAACTCTTCATATTTTTCATATTTTTGAAATATAAAAAAATAAAATTGTCTTTCAAAGAATACACTACTTAACACAAAGTATTTTAAAAATTAGTTTGTAAATGTTTTCCCTTATGTATTATGGAATAATAAACTTTCTTGAATGTATGGTATACATTCAATAATTCCTTACTTGCTCGTGACAGAATATATGTTAATTTATTAAGTTTACATGTAATTAGTTAACACATGTTCGATTAGAAAAATATCATGTAAATTAAACTAATTAGTTATGATAATCCACAATTAAGATAATGAATAAAGGATTAATTCAAGATTAATTGATAATTAGGCCACATGACTTAAGTCTATTCAAGTAATAGTCCATGAATAATAGTATAAATAACACATTCCATGAGATGCATTAATTACATTTATTACCATCTGACGCACTTGACTGAGTTAGGTGTCAAATTATCTTTTACATGTACAACTCCTATTCGGAGTGGAGAGGACAAGTACCTTTCGAGAGGCCAACTACCTAGTGTGTGAAGTTAGAAGTGCTTGGAGTTGGAAGTCTTTACAAGATATATTTGACTTTGTAAGAACAATTGGTACCAAAGCATGACATCGATTTATATTATGTGAAGAGAAAAGTTTATGGTGTTTAGAAGAAGCAAGATGGCTTGAACAAAAGAAGCAATACCTTCCTGGACTAACAAAGCTGGTATCCTACAAGTCCAAGTGAAAAAGCAACATGAGTTCACTAAGTTTAAAAAAAGGAGCATAGAAGAGATTAATGCCCTAAGGCAGGAACACATTAGGCTTAAGAGGATGGTGAACACTAAGGATAAGGAAAGGAGAAGGAAGCTACGAAGAATTTTGTCCAAGTGCATAGGATTTCATCGCAATTGAGCATAATCAATGAAAATGAAGGAGAAAGTGGTTACAATACCACTCCCAAGACTAGAGGAGCAACTAACGCCTCCTTGACGGTAGAAGGATCTCGTCGACACTCCTTCATTGACGACATCACAGATACCTTGCTTCCTAAGCATGGAAAGCCCTCACCCTAGATCGCTATGATGACAACAACGACCTTAATGAGCATGTTGCCTATATATATTACCCACGTTAGTCTCTACTCAACTAACAATGTTGTCATGTGCAAGGCCTTCCCTATGACCTTGAAAAGACTTGCTCTTGAGTGGTTCACCTGCCTACCCCTACTTCATTGACTATTTTGATACCCAGTATAATTTTTCATGACACAATTCGCTAATAGACAACACCATCTCACTTCCTTGACATTTCTCAAAGTCATGTAGGAGAAAAGGGGAACATCTACAAACCTTCATCGATAGGTTCGTCAAGGTTGCCTTGAAGATAAGGAACCTGAATCCTAAGGTGGTTTTACACTACAAGATCACAACGTTGAGACCAAGACCTTTTGTAGACGATTTGTGCATAACGCCACTCACAAGTACGGATGAGTTAAGGCAATGAGCTACCCAGTTTATATGGCTGGAGGAAATGAAAGAATATAGGAAAAAGATTATAACTGAGATCGTGTCGGCTGAAAAAGAAAGGAGTTGAGTGAGACTTAGCCCAGATAAGTGGGTTTCGCCAAAGGGAGCCCAAACCTACTCGATTCTCACATTATACACCCTTGAGTACTCCCAGGTATTGTATGCTGAAGGAAGCATTATAGGAAGACCTCATACTACCACCTAGAAATTCTCAAACGCCTTTAAATGTTAATATGAAGAAATATTTCATATATCATCACAACTACGGCCATACAACAAACGAGTGCACTGCACTCAGAGACAAAGTTGAAGAGGCGATTTAGGTCGACCACCTTTAATGGTTTGTGAAACATGACAATGAGGAAAGCTCACGAGCCAATTATCGAATGTATAATGACCAATGAGAAGGTTAGAGAGATAGAGACAAGGAAGAAAAGAAAGATAAGGAAGCCCAACATGAGACGCTTTGATGCCAGACCCCACTAAGGGGCACCATCAACACAATATCATGTGAGTTTGTTGGAGGAGGATCGTCATCATCGACCATAAAATGACACTTGAGAGCTATACAGTCGTCAACTCCGTATCTAGGACTTTCAAGAGGAAAATGATGCCTCTTATCAACTTCATGGACACCGATTTCCAGGGTGTGGACCACTACCAAGATGATTATATTGTCATCACAGTGAAGATTAAAATCTTTTTTGTTAAAACGATTTTGATGGATCAGAGCCGCTGAATAGATATACTATATTAGAAAATGTATAAGAAGTTGGAGCTACCAGAGGAGACGATGACTCCATATGACGAGGCCATATATGGCTTTTCTAGAAAAAGGGTGAGCACCAAAGGCTACATCAATCTACTTCTAAAAAACTATTCTTAAATCTTTTGAACGATTATGAGTACGCGCTAAGCAAGCATGTACCCAACTTACTCACTAAGGAAAACCATGTGATAGGTGTCTTGGGCTGAGTTAGGTAAAAATACAAAAAACATTCCAAAGAAAGTGACAAATACAATTCTTAACACACTAACCTAAATGCTTGTAGGCAATCCCAACTGGTTGGATGAAGTTGCATTGATGCAACACTAAAAAGACCCAAAACACTTAAGGTGAATGATAACGCTGTCGTTGACATGATCAAATTAATACTACTGAACTATAACAATTTCAGCATTGCGAAGATAGTAAGCTAACAAAATAAAAAGGGTAAATTTAACCCTAAGTCATCTTCCAACAAACACGAAATTGATTTTTAACAAATAAGCTATTATAAAACTATACAAAAGGGTTAGTAAAATAAAAATAAATAATATAAATATAAAAAAATATTAAAGAAAAAAATAACAAAAAATATAAAGAAATAAATTTATAAAAATATTTAAGAAGATAAAAATAATGATAAAGAAAACACGTTGATTTTAATGCTTTTTCAAAATAAGATTTATCATTGTTTATCTAAAGATTATTGTTCAATTAATTATTGTCATAGATTTTCAAATTAATCAATGTAAAATCTCAACTAATTTGTTGGCATTTTCACAATTAACCAAAGTATATTCTCAATTAAAAACAAGAACTTTGTAGATTAATCATAGTAAATTTAACCAAAGTACATTCTGAATTAAATATTATCATACATAATCATGTCTATTCTTTTACCTCTTATATCAAGTAAAAAGCTAATTAACCAAACTAGATTATTGATTAATTCTTGTTAAAGCTTTTACCTTTAATCAAAGTATGTTCTTAATTATTAGCAAACACTCATTCAATCACATGAAAGTTTCTAACCTTAATAAAAGTAAACTCAATTAAAATTAATAGCCCTTAGACTTATATGATTGATATGTTATGTAGATTTAGCACCATGCTAACTTATTATAACGTAAAAATCATTATTTTTACTTAATTAAGAAGCAAAAGACTGATAAAAATAAATCTCAAGAAGAATAAAAAGAACAAAAAAATTTCTTCATCCAACCTCAAAATCTACTTAAGCAATTATAGCACAATCAACTCCCGAGGTTTAGCACTCTACTGAATGTGGAAATTACATAAAAATAAAAGAAGAAATGGTGAAAAACATGAGAGAAGAGAGAGAGAACGAAAATAGAACCTCTAATGGGTTCCCTCAGCTCCCCTAATGAGTTTTCCTAAGTCTCTTTATACAGAAATTAGATTGGACTCTCTTTCGGGCTTTCCTGTTGCTGCAATCTTCTTTAGGATAAATTAATCTCCTCAAATTATCTTCTAAATAATCCAATATGTTCAAGATATATTTGATTGTTGTGAAGATCTAAAAATATTTGAGAATATTTTTGCTAGATTAAAAAAAAATTAACAAATATTATCTTTAGATATTTATTGATATAGTTAAATAAGGTAATTATTTAACAATATCTTAAGATATATTTTCTCAAATTATCTTTTACCATAAACATTTATTAATTATCAAAGCCCCTTTTTGTAGAAAAAATAAAAAAATCCGTAAGATCCAATTTTTGTTACTTATTCCATCTTTCTCACTTAGCTAATTTTTTCACTTTTTCATGCTTTTATTGCCTTCTTCATGCAATGTTTGGCTTGACTTCTTGTGGTCTTGATTATTTTCTATTCTTATACTTATCTTTAAGGTGTCATGAAACTTTAACCAATTTATTTTCACAACTCAATCAACTCAACTTAGCTCAACTTAGATGCAACTACACTAACCGACCTTAAAATATTCAAAAAATAGTTATTCAAATAAAAAACTATTTTTATCATGATTTTGCATCTCATGCTCAACAAGTCCAATTATAACAAATTCTAATTAAAATATTCTTTTGAAGTACAAATATTAATTAAGAATCTAAGATTAAATGCTATAAATGAGGGCATAAATATACATTCATCAGTAAACTTGTCAAAAGGTAATCAAATGTATGTAAAGAAGGATATATACTTATAAAAGAACTCCTCCCATAAACCTTTCGGTCATGTCATACATTATCTATGGCGCTTACCCTCCTAAAGGATATTATATTCTCCATCCCTTATTCTCGAACATAAATATGTTGTTTAATCACAAGTTCAGTATCCTCGACCACTTAAACTAGGAAAAATGTTCCCTCCCCTCCGAGTTAACTTGTCCTCAACATACTTCTCAAAAGGATCCTCCTGACTCCCTATAAATCACCTCTCAAATTACACCTAGTGCCTTTAATGACGATGCACTAGAGGATGACGAGGATCAACTACTATGACTACCCCATCTCCTCTGTAGAACCATATTCAACCCACCACGTGACATACCTGTTCACCTTCTTAGTGCCTATTCATTTTCTATGTTGTCTTCTTAGTGCCTCCATAGAACCATATTCAATCCACTGACTTTTCACCTTCTTTGTGCCTCTTCATTTTTTGCGCAATCTAACAACCTTTCATCTTCCCACCTATTTGTTACAATGTTTCTCAAGCCTGAGAGACTACTATACCATAGGATCACATAACCAAAGAAATACAAATTTTCTTTGCAAATAGGCTGAGGGCCAAGTACCAATATCGTTGACTTAGTAGACCAACATCTTCATCAACATAACAAATACTACTATTTGACATCACAAAATTTTTTACAAGTCTTTAACATATAATGTTAAACCCTAAGAAACTAGTGTACTGTATACGTCAAAGTACCTCTTGATTATCATAGTATAAGATTTGATCTTAATCCAGTATATGTCGACCTACTAAATCAACATGTACTCGACCTATACATATTTGACTACGATGAAATTATGTTAACTCGATTAATTAGTTATAATAATTTACACTTAAATTAAGAATAAAAGAATTAATTTAAAGTTAATATCATTAGATCATGTGACTAAGATTTATATAAAAATTTATGAATAATAATATAAATAATACATTCTATAAAAGACATTAATTATATTTATTAATTATTGCATTTATTAGGAAGAGAATGACTGACTAGGATAGGAAGGAAGAAAGGCTTTAAATTGAAGTCTTTTTTAGAGAATATTCAACTTTGTAAAGACACTGAACATATTTTTATTTTATAATATTCTGGAAAGTACTTTTTGAAACACATGTTACTATTTCAATATTTTGGAAAGTACTTCTACAACATAAAAATGAAAAAAGTATTCGGGAATGTTAAAAACAAGCATGTTTACGGAAATACATTTCAACTTTTGAGACAACTTTATGAAAAGTACTTATCAGAATTTGTTTTTCATTTAAACATTTGAGATATACTTTTCAGGACATACTTTTACTTTTTTAACAAAAATCAATATATAATATTTCATAAAATACTTTCCAAATGTTAAGGAAACAAATATATTTTTCTAAAAGTATTTTCTGGGGAGATATTTGTAGCAAAAGTTTTGCAAGAGAAAATAATGAATGATGTTAAGAGAGCAATAAATATCTTAATTTAATTGGAGAAAAATGAACTTAAACACTTAATCTTAATTAATCCTAATGGTAGAAGAAACATTCCTGGGTTGAGAGAGTGAAAGTGTAAGACCCTTGATATTTAACGAAGATAATATCTGACACCCTCACCATTAATACACGCCACGTCATTCTCAGCCATTAAAAACCCCACTACCTAATCTGATCCTCTCCCTCTCTGTCGCACCCGGAAAAGCTGCGCCCATCATTCTCTGAAACATTAAAAGCGTACCAAACACTGCAATGCACACACGCAACCTGTCGCAGGAGAAGCTTCCCATTTCAGAGTTCGGTGTGCAGGTGTCACCTTGGGAGACGTTCGTCGACCGAACGTGATTTAACACAACTAGAATTCTTGAGAACTCTCTCTCACCTGCACCATTCATCTTCTTCCTCAGAACCCAACCTTTCGTTTTCTCCACCTTCTCTCTAGAAACCTTCACCTTCTCTCTACTGTAACTCATCACCTTCTTCTCCGATCACGTTTCAGGACCGTAGGAACGTTCCTGGTGTCGAGAGCTTCGTTTTGAACCGATCACCTCAACGTTCTGTAACCGGTAAGTCACTCGACTCTGGACGATGATTTGAACGTTTGTTCTGTAGTACATGCAAACTAAGATTCAGTTGCATGCATGGGTTATAGGTCTGAGTTGTTTCTGATTTCTGGTGTTTTAGATTAAGTGAAAATTGTTGAGCGAAACCTGAGGGTAGAACGCTGTTAGAGGTCGAACAAAACCTTGCTTTTCGGGAGTACACTGCTATCCAGGTAAGGGAAGCTTATTAAATTTGATTCGTATGTTTGTCGTGTACTGTATGAATATGATGTGTGTCGCATGAAGTATGAACTGTGTTATTTGATTGTTGGTATATGATCATAAGTATGAAGTGTATATTGGTTGATTATGCATGGTCGAATGTGGTTGTATTGCCTGAACATGGTGTATGTTGGTTGAAATGTATGATATGAGCGATACGTGTGATTGTGAATATACATGCTTAGAAGTAGTGGACGTAAGTGAAACTTTAATATCAAATTCCCTATGAAAACATGTGTTCGACATTAAACGGTTCTCGACCGTTTGGTGTTCCAGTGAAGTTCTTTGAATTGGAATACTTCCGTTTGGGAAGGATTCTGGTCGAGCATGAGTTATGTAGGTTTTTTTCTTAGAGCTCATAATGGGCAGTGTCGATCTTACACATAGAACTCGTATTGGGTAGTGCTCGGTCTTACACTGAACGCTTTTACTCCCTTCTTGAAAAATCCTTGATGATACAGATCATTCATCTGTGTCGACCGACAATGTCGAGCATCCTCGTAATACAGATCATTCAGCTATGTCGACCGATAGTGTCGAGCACCCTTGATAATACAGATCATCCATCTGTATCGACGACAGTGTCGAGTACCCTTCGTAATGCAGATCATTCATCTGTGTCGACCGACAGTGTCGAGCACCCTTCGTAATACAGATCATTCATCTGTGTCGACCGACAATGTCGAGCATCCTCGTAATACAGATCATTCAGCTATGTCGACCGATAGTGTCGAGCACCCTTGATAATACAGATCATCCATCTGTATCGACGACAGTGTCGAGTACCCTTCGTAATGCAGATCATTCATCTGTGTCGACCGACAGTGTCGAGCACCCTTCGTAATACAGATCATTCATCTGTGTCGACCGACAATGTCGAGCACCCGTGTTAATACAGGTCGTCCATCTATCTGGTAGTCGGTCCTATCCTGTTTTGGAACGGGGTAAATTCTTCGGTCTCTTCCCCACGGTTGTCCTCGTTATAAAGAGGGCTGAAAGTTCAATATTTACGTACTTGGACTGAAAGATAAAAATGAAAATAAAAGTGAAAGATTATGGATGATGAACATTATATGAGATGAATAAACGGTTGTGGATTTTAGACGAGCGTTCCAGGGAGGAACGACTCATGGTTGAATATGGAATTTTGTAAAGTATGACTGTGGGCATGCTAATGCTGGCTTGGTCCATCCTGATATTCCGTGACACTCGTCTTCACGTAGAGGAGAGTGGTTCATGTGTGGGAATGGCAGGAGGTCCTTAGTCCATAAGTTAACATGGGCGACGTAAGAAACGGACTAACCTCGAGTGGCAGCTGTCGAGTGTAATACAGTTACTACACCACTCGGGTGCAAGGACGCCTGTAGCTACACAGATTCATACAGTCCGGACGGTCAGTCTAGTATCAGGAATTGATTTGAGTTAAGGGATTGATTTAATTATATATTGTGAAATTTTGAGATGTTGATATACTATGAAACGAATGATTTTACTTGAATTAAATTCAATAAGCTTACCCTGTGTTCTCTTCTTTGTGTTGTCGATTGTCTTTGTACGTCCGTCTTGTCCTTGCGATGATCATCCATGTGGATGGGAGCAGATGGAAGTGAGCTGCTGGAAGAGGCGCTAGCGGAAGAAGTTTCAGAAGATGTTAATCCTGTCGAAGTAGGGATTAAGGTCGAGCCTAGAGTGCTCGACATGTAGTAACTGTTAATAGTTTTGTTTAGTCTTAGAAATTGGATACCGTCGGCTACACCACATTTTGTATTTTAAGTCGTTCGACGTTTTGGGCCCTGTATCTTTCTGTAAAGACTGCACTGTTTTAATGATTAATGTAATTAATTCTGATTATGGTTATCACTATATTTTGGGATGTTACATTAGTGGTATCAGAGCAGTTTTGTTCTTTTAAAGGACATTGTAGGGTTATGAGTGCACTGTGTTTTGCTGTGTGCTTTTATATGTTTAATGAGTTATTATTATTTTAACTCTTGGACAGAACTAACGCTCGTTTTTCTCTGTATCCAGAGAACAAATGGCGCCTAGACTTCCTCCTCCTCCACCACCTAATGGATCGGATACGACCGACAGTGCCAGATTGTTGGAAACCGTGATCGAACGGTTGCAACAACAAAATGCTACACTAATGGAGCAGAACGCAGCTGCTTTAAGAAGTCTTGAGGCCGCACGCGAGAACTCCGAAGCTACTCAGCGACAATTAATGGAACTCATTGCCGCCACCAGAGGCACGCCGGGAGCGTCCTCTTCCAACGCTGCCCAACCTGCTGCTGAGTGGAGCTTGGAGAGTTTTCTCCAACATCATCCGGCTAAATTCAGTGGGAAGTGCCTCCCTGACGAGGCAGATCAGTGGCTGAGGGATATAGAGAGGATTTTTAACGCCAAGAGATGTCCAGATGAGAACAGGTTGGCGTACACGGAGTATTTATTGACTGGAGAAGCGAGCCACTGGTGGGCAAGCGCGAGAGCCATTCTGATGGACACTCAACAACCAATCACTTGGGAAGTGTTTAGAAGTAAATTTTATGAAGAATACTTCCCTGACAGCGTTCGGTTTGCAAAAGAGGTGGAATTTCTACAGCTGGTCCAAGGGGGTATGTCAGTTTCAGAATATACAAATAAGTTCAAGCACTTGGTGAGGTTCAATACTATGGCGACAAGTGAGGAGTGGCAGTGCCGAAAGTTTGAAAACGGGCTAAGAAGTGATCTTAAGGTGTTGATATCCAGTTTGTGCATTCGGTCGTTCCCAGCCATGGTTGAGAGAGCCAAGGTGTTAGAGAAAAATATGGCTGAGGTGGAACGACATAAGAAACAACAAGCGTCAAGGGTGCCAGTTCTGTCGAGGCCCAATCTGAACCGGAACAGGACTCCGTACGCTCGCCCTAATCAACCATCTCATGCAGGCGGGTCACAAGCAATCGTTCCTGTCGGACAGTCTGGACAAGTGAACGTTACTTGTTTCCAGTGTGGAGGACCACACTACCGTTCTTCCTGCCCACAGCTAGTGGGAGGTAAATTCTGCACTCGATGTAGAAGGAATGGACATCTAGAGAGTGAATGCAATATGGGCGGACGCGCTGTTATGAGGCCGCCGAACGCTGGAAGGAACCAGCAAGGGAGAGGTGGTCGAGCCCAAGCTGTTGGGCGTGTGTATGCCATTACTGGAGCGGAAGCAGCGAGTTCAGGTACGCTCATCACCAGTACCTGCTTGATTTATGGAAAGCAATGTTGTGTGTTGTTTGATTCGGGGGCGACACACTCCTTCATCTCGAAGGCGTGCGTTGATAAGTTGGGAATAGCTGAGAGCGAGATGCAGTTTGATCTGGTGGTGTCGACCCCAGCAGCTGGTGAGATCAGGACATCTACTGTGTGTGTTAGATGTCCTATTGAGGTAGAAGGGCATAGATACAAGGTGAACCTCATATGTTTGCCTCTAAAAGACTTAGAGGTAATTTTGGGAATGGATTGGCTGAATACCAATCGTATTCTCATAGATTGTGGAGCGAAGAAATTAATCTTTCCTGGTGAAGTAGAGGAAATTCTTTCAGTGACGTTCGGTCAGCTGAAAGAAGATATTATGGAAGGCGCCAGCTGTTTCCTCATCATGACGCACGAAGACAGTGGAGTTGTGAATGCGAATGGGGAACGATCGTCCAAGGTAGTGGACGAATTCCCTGAAGTTTTTCCGGAAGATATCCCTGGGCTGCCTCCGGTTCGTGAAATTGAATTCACTATTGATTTGGTGACGACAGCCGCGCCCATCTCTGTTCAACCGTATCGTATGGCGCCTGCAGAGTTGGCTGAACTTAAAAAGCAGATTGAGGAGCTAATGGATAAACAATTCATCCGACCGAGCGTATCACCCTGGGGAGCGCCCGTGCTTTTAGTGAAGAAGAAGGATGGCAGCTCCAGACTTTGCATTGACTACAGGCAATTAAACAAGTTGACCATCAAGAATAAGTACCCATTGCCAAGGATAGATGATTTGTTGGATCAACTGAAGGGGGCGACTGTATTCTCGAAGATTGACTTGCGGTCGGGATATCACCAGATCAGAGTTAAAGAAGAAGACATCCAGAAAACTGCTTTCAGATCTCGTTACGGACACTACGAGTATGTAGTGATGCCGTTCGGTGTGACGAACGCTCCAGCAGTCTTCATGGACTACATGAATAGGATCTTCCGGCCGTACTTGGACAAATTTGTGGTGGTGTTCATTGACGATATACTCATCTACTCCAAGAGCTGTGAAGAGCACGAAGAGCATTTGAGATTAATACTTGGAGTGTTGAGGGAGAAAGAGCTGTACGCTAAGTTGTCCAAATGTGAATTTTGGATGAAGGAAGTGCAATTCTTGGGTCACGTCGTATCTGCTGGTGGAATTTCAGTCGACCCAGCCAAAATACGAGCGGTCTTGGAATGGGAAAGTCCACGTTCAGTATCAGAAGTTAGAAGCTTTGTGGGACTGGCGGGCTACTACAGACGTTTCATAGAAGGATTTTCTAAGATAGTAGCCCCGCTAACACAGCTCACGCGCAAGGATCACCCGTTCGCTTGGACCGATAGGTGTGATGAGAGTTTCCAGGAGCTTAAGCGGAGGTTGACGAGCGCTCCGGTTTTAGCGATTCCAGACACTGCCAAACCATTCGAAGTCTACTGCGATGCCTCTCATCAAGGTTTGGGTTGTGTACTGATGCAAGAAAGACGAGCAGTGGCGTACGCCTCTCGACAACTAAAAATTCACGAGAGGAACTATCCGACACACGACCTAGAGCTGGCAGCGGTCGTGTTTGCTTTGAAAATTTGGAGACATCATCTGTACGGAGCGACCTTTCAGGTTTTCAGTGATCACAAGAGTCTGAAGTACCTCTTCGATCAAAAGGAGTTAAACATGAGGCAAAGGAGGTGGCTGGAGTTTCTAAAAGATTATGAGTTTGAGTTGCTCTACCATCCGGGAAAGGCTAACGTAGTAGCGGATGCACTAAGCAGGAAGTCGGTTCATGTTTCAGCTATGTTGGTGAAAGAACTCAATCTAGTGGAAAGCTTTAGGGACCTAAGGTTGCAGTTCGAGTTGGGACCGAACAGTATTAAATGCTGCACCTTAAGGATATCAAGTGATGTGTTCGACCGAATTTGGATGAAACAACGTGAGGATGAGGAGCTGGTGAAGATATTTAATGCCCTCGGTACGGAGCAAGCTAAGGAATTCAATGCTGGAACGGACGGTTTCTTACGTTATAAAGGCCGGACGTGCATTCCAAATGATGGAGATCTGAAGAGAATTATTCTGGAGGAAGGTCATCACAGCCGTCTTAGCATGCATCCTGGCATGACCAAGATGTATCAAGACCTCCGGAAATCATTTTGGTGGCCTGGAATGAAGAGTGATGTCGCTCGTTTTGTGGCATCATGTTTAACTTGCCAGCGTGCAAAGGTTGAACACCAACGACCGGGCGGCTTACTTCAACAGTTAGAGATTCCCGAATGGAAGTGGGATAGCATATCCATGGACTTCGTGACTCATCTACCACGCACGGTCAGGAATCATGATTCAGTCTGGGTGATCGTGGATCGACTGACGAAGAGCGCCCATTTCCTGGCAGTAAATTTGAAGATGTCGATGACCAATCTGGCCAAGCTCTACATTCAGGAAATTGTTCGTCTGCATGGAGTGCCGTCGAGCATAATTTCTGACCGAGACACGCGGTTCACATCTCGGTTTTGGCAATCCTTGCAAGGAGAGTTGGGAAGCAAGTTGCAAATGAGTTCAGCCTATCACCCTCAGACGGACGGACAGTCTGAACGGACCATCCAAACGCTGGAAGACTTACTGAGGACGTGTGTCCTAGACCATTTAGGCGCCTGGGATGAGGTCTTGCCGCTAGTGGAGTTCACGTACAACAACAGTTTCCAGGCGAGTATTGGAATGGCACCTTTTGAAGCACTTTATGGGAGGAAGTGTCGAACGCCACTTTGCTGGTTCCAGGAAGGGGAGAACGTGTTAACTGGACCCGAACTGATCCAGCAGACGACAGAAAAAGTGAAGTTAATCCAGGAGAGGTTGAAAACGTCGAGGAGCAGGCAGAAGTCCTATGCCGACAAGAGAAGAAGACCGTTAGAGTTCCAAGCTGACGATCACGTATTCCTTAGACTGAATCCAACCACGGGAGTCGGCAGAGCTATGCGACCAAAGAAATTATCCCCGAAGTTCGTCGGGCCTTATCAAATACTAAGGAAGATTGGCCCAGTAGCGTACGAGCTAGCATTACCTCCTCAACTCTCAAATCTTCATCCTGTCTTCCACGTTTCCCAACTCCGGAAGTACATAGCCAATCCTTCTCATGTTTTGGAGTTGGAAGACGTCCAATTGCGCCCAGATCGAACGTTGGAGTTGCAGCCTGTGCGAATTGAAGAAAGCAATACTAGATATTACAAGAAGAAAGCTGTTCGAATGGTGAAAGTGTTATGGGACGCAAGAACTGGTGACTCAACATGGGAAGTGGAGAGCGCCATAAAGGACTTGTACCCACATTTGTTTACGGGTAAGTTTTTAATTTTCGAGGACGAAAATTTTTGTAGTTAGGGAGAATGTAAGACCCTTGATATTTAACGAAGATAATATCTGACACCCTCACCATTAATACACGCCACGTCATTCTCAGCCATTAAAAACCCCACTACCTAATCTGATCCTCTCCCTCTCTGTCGCACCCGGAAAAGCTGCGCCCATCATTCTCTGAAACATTAAAAGCGTACCAAACACTGCAATGCACACACGCAACCTGTCGCAGGAGAAGCTTCCCATTTCAGAGTTCGGTGTGCAGGTGTCACCTTGGGAGACGTTCGTCGACCGAACGTGATTTAACACAACTAGAATTCTTGAGAACTCTCTCTCACCTGCACCATTCATCTTCTTCCTCAGAACCCAACCTTTCGTTTTCTCCACCTTCTCTCTAGAAACCTTCACCTTCTCTCTACTGTAACTCATCACCTTCTTCTCCGATCACGTTTCAGGACCGTAGGAACGTTCCTGGTGTCGAGAGCTTCGTTTTGAACCGATCACCTCAACGTTCTGTAACCGGTAAGTCACTCGACTCTGGACGATGATTTGAACGTTTGTTCTGTAGTACATGCAAACTAAGATTCAGTTGCATGCATGGGTTATAGGTCTGAGTTGTTTCTGATTTCTGGTGTTTTAGATTAAGTGAAAATTGTTGAGCGAAACCTGAGGGTAGAACGCTGTTAGAGGTCGAACAAAACCTTGCTTTTCGGGAGTACACTGCTATCCAGGTAAGGGAAGCTTATTAAATTTGATTCGTATGTTTGTCGTGTACTGTATGAATATGATGTGTGTCGCATGAAGTATGAACTGTGTTATTTGATTGTTGGTATATGATCATAAGTATGAAGTGTATATTGGTTGATTATGCATGGTCGAATGTGGTTGTATTGCCTGAACATGGTGTATGTTGGTTGAAATGTATGATATGAGCGATACGTGTGATTGTGAATATACATGCTTAGAAGTAGTGGACGTAAGTGAAACTTTAATATCAAATTCCCTATGAAAACATGTGTTCGACATTAAACGGTTCTCGACCGTTTGGTGTTCCAGTGAAGTTCTTTGAATTGGAATACTTCCGTTTGGGAAGGATTCTGGTCGAGCATGAGTTATGTAGGTTTTTTTCTTAGAGCTCATAATGGGCAGTGTCGATCTTACGCATAGAACTCGTATTGGGTAGTGCTCGGTCTTACACTGAACGCTTTTACTCCCTTCTTGAAAAATCCTTGATGATACAGATCATTCATCTGTGTCGACCGACAATGTCGAGCATCCTCGTAATACAGATCATTCAGCTATGTCGAACGATAGTGTCGAGCACCCTTGATAATACAGATCATCCATCTGTATCGACGACAGTGTCGAGTACCCTTCGTAATGCAGATCATTCATCTGTGTCGACCGACAGTGTCGAGCACCCTTCGTAATACAGATCATTCATCTGTGTCGACCGACAATGTCGAGCATCCTCGTAATACAGATCATTCAGCTATGTCGACCGATAGTGTCGAGCACCCTTGATAATACAGATCATCCATCTGTATCGACGACAGTGTCGAGTACCCTTCGTAATGCAGATCATTCATCTGTGTCGACCGACAGTGTCGAGCACCCTTCGTAATACAGATCATTCATCTGTGTCGACCGACAATGTCGAGCACCCGTGTTAATACAGGTCGTCCATCTATCTGGTAGTCGGTCCTATCCTGTTTTGGAACGGGGTAAATTCTTCGGTCTCTTCCCCACGGTTGTCCTCGTTATAAAGAGGGCTGAAAGTTCAATATTTACGTACTTGGACTGAAAGATAAAAATGAAAATAAAAGTGAAAGATTATGGATGATGAACATTATATGAGATGAATAAACGGTTGTGGATTTTAGACGAGCGTTCCAGGGAGGAACGACTCATGGTTGAATATGGAATTTTGTAAAGTATGACTGTGGGCATGCTAATGCTGGCTTGGTCCATCCTGATATTCCGTGACACTCGTCTTCACGTAGAGGAGAGTGGTTCATGTGTGGGAATGGCAGGAGGTCCTTAGTCCATAAGTTAACATGGGCGACGTAAGAAACGGACTAACCTCGAGTGGCAGCTGTCGAGTGTAATACAGTTACTACACCACTCGGGTGCAAGGACGCCTGTAGCTACACAGATTCATACAGTCCGGACGGTCAGTCTAGTATCAGGAATTGATTTGAGTTAAGGGATTGATTTAATTATATATTGTGAAATTTTGAGATGTTGATATACTATGAAACGAATGATTTTACTTGAATTAAATTCAATAAGCTTACCCTGTGTTCTCTTCTTTGTGTTGTCGATTGTCTTTGTACGTCCGTCTTGTCCTTGCGATGATCATCCATGTGGATGGGAGCAGATGGAAGTGAGCTGCTGGAAGAGGCGCTAGCGGAAGAAGTTTCAGAAGATGTTAATCCTGTCGAAGTAGGGATTAAGGTCGAGCCTAGAGTGCTCGACATGTAGTAACTGTTAATAGTTTTGTTAGTCTTAGAAATTGGATACCGTCGGCTGCATTACATTCTGTATTTTAAGTCGTTCGACGTTTTGGGCCTTGTATCCTTTCTGTAAAGACTGCACTGTTTTAATGATTAATGTAATTAATTCTGATTATGGTTATCACTATATTTTGGGATGTTACAGAAAGCATAAAGGAGTGTGTGATTGGAAAAGAGATAAGAGTGTTTTAAAAAAAAGTTGTTTTCAATAAATGATAAAAAGGGAAGGTGCATATAGAAATAACAGGGAGTGCTAACAGAAAGAGTCTAAATTTGTTTTAATCTAGACCGGATCTACACTAGTAAGCAATGAACCGGCTAATTATAGAATATTTACCAATATGTTATTTTTATTTAAAATATAAAAAATAAAACCTAAACACTTTATTTTTATTCTACTTGATATCATTAATGAATATTGACTTAAATATGTTTTTCCATTATATATATATATATATATATTCATTTTATTTATTTATTTAACTTTAATCCTCTATTTGTTTAGTTTTAGTTCTTGCCATTTTTTTAAATTCTGATGTAAGGACCTATAAAATAGAGTATTAAAGTAGATCGATGTACTAAAATAATGAGACGAGTATTTTTATTTTACAATAATCTTATAATATAAATAGAAATTTCTAAAGCTCGGTTAACACTATTTTCTTTCTTTTCTCTGTCTTTTCTCTAAATTTTCTCACAATTGAAGTCTCTGATTGATGATCAGGAAGTGCCTAGATGATCTTGTCGTTAAGGACAACAATCTAGACCGATCAATTTCTTATTCTAGGTCGCTAAGTCGTTTTCCCCTTTTTCCCGTACGTTCTTGAACCTTGATCATGCAATTGTTTCTACTGCATGTGTATACTAGTTTCTCTCTTCAAATCTTAGCTCAATTTAGGTTCTAAGAGCTGTTTTCTATCACCAATCGGTGAATTGTAGGTTTCTGTTGAGTTTCCTTGTGGTGCAAGTTTCAATCGAGGTTCTGTGAGTTGTGTAGAGCTTGAGTGAGGTAAGGAAAGCTGGATTTTATCTCTTTTTATTTAACTATATTGTGCATCTGTGAAGAGTATGTTAGTTATATATAATGAGCTGAATTGTTGACTTTGATATTAGAATGAATGTGCTTAAGTGGCTGTTGTAAGTGTGCGTGAAGAAACTATGAATATGAACTAATTTAGATGATGATTTTAATGTTATAGACTAGATGAAATGTTAAAATATGTTATGAGATTGGCTTATGAGAAATTTGAATGAAATATACTGGTTTTAGGTAAATTTTGAAGAGGTGGGGTAGTGAAATTGTGAATTAGGAGTTGTAGGCTGTATTGGTAAGTTAGAATAGGTTAGATAGGTCAATTAAGATTTGTTTGAGTCCTTAAGTGGCTGAAAGTAATGCCAAAAGTGGTAGAATGGGATTTGAGTCTCATTCGCACAACGAATAGATGCGCTGTGCGAATGGTTTGAGAGGTTTGTGCTCTGTCTGATGATCCGCATGGTGAATCAGGGTGCTATGCGCATGGTTGGGGTTTGGTACTACTGCCATTTTTATTCGAATAACGAATAGGTGCGCTCTGCGAGTGTTTGAGGAGTCTGAGCCACTGCTTGGGGCTCTCGCATAGCGAATTGGGGCGTTATGTGAGGGGTTAGGGTCTGATACAATTAAGAGTTTATTTGCACAACGAATTTAATCGTTGCGCGAATGGTTATGAGGGGTGGGTCTCTCTCTGAGGATTCGCACAACGAGTTGGATCGTTGTGCGAGAAACCTCTAGATTTGGTCTGCGAATGTGTGCGCTGTGCGAATGGTCCAGGTTTTAGTTCACCTTTTTCTTTCTTGTATTCCTTGAACCTGAATGAATTGTAATACATTGTAAAGCTTGTCTGATGTGTGAAATATGGTATATGATTTAGTATGATTATGAGTCATGTTCCAAGTTAAAGTATGTGATTTCAAAGTATGGTTGATGGACGTAATTCCATGATCCTCAAGGAGAGGTTACATGGTGGTACCCTATGTTGTGATCCAAAGTGAAGTCTCTTGTTGAGGCTCAAGTATGTTTAGAATGAATGCAGGAGCTCAATCTTGGGGTTATCCTGAAACTCCAATGATCTTTCATTCTCAAGTATATGCTCTAAGGCGTGGTACATACTAACCTCGTGAGTGTGGTAGGGTGAAACCCATTGCCAACGGCTTTGCAAAGCAGTAGAAGCCACCACGAGTGCACAACTCGCCATAACTCAACAATCATTCTAAGTCCGGATGGTCAAGTGTAGGTTATCACATGTTAGGATTGTTTGAACTGGTTTATCTTGCTTATTTAATCTTAAGTATGTTATGTTAAGTAATTGTATAAATTCTTTTATATCTAGCTTACCCTTTGTTTGTGATTGTGTTTTGTATATTTGGTGTTCTTCTTTTGCAATGATCACCTTGTGGGTGTGAGTAGTGGGAGAGGAGGTGCCTCTGGAGCAGGCGTTGGACGGAGGAGATGTTGCCGAGTAGTTAGTTTTAGTTTAATCTTGTAGATGGTTTTGAGTATCCGGTTGTGTATATAAAATTTTAAATTTTATGGTTATTTTGGATGATTGTAAAGTTAATACTTTATTTACTAGTCTCTAATTGTTCTATCTTATTATTTTTGTAACTAGTATTATATAGTTTATGACTATATTTTGGGATTTTACATCTGATGTGTCTAATTTTTCATTTTACACTCTAATATTTAGTTTATTGTGAGTTATTTTAAGTATAATTTTAATAGAAACTAAAAATAAATTATCTATATATTATAAAATTAAAACAGTAAAATAGATATATTATGAAAACAAAATAATAATAAGCAACAAAAAAATTATAAAAAATTTAAGAAATAATTATAAGAAACTTCATTTTATATTTTATCTGTAGGTGAATTATTAATTTTTAGCAATAAAAATATTTTTTTTAATATTTATCTTTTTAATTTATCTATGAGGTTTTACATCGATTTTTAGAGGCCTAAAATTTTAAATTTTACTTCATTTAAACTCCGCTTAAACAACTTTATCTTATGTACTTGATTGTATAATAAATTAATATTTTATATAATCTCAAAAATCCTTGATGGATACCAAGGTTATAACGGAACAGAATTAAAATAAAAAGTGTTTCAAAAATAAAAATGCTTGTTTATTTTGGCTAAACTCGATCTTCTTGTATCTGCGAAAATTGAGTTAGTTTGAATCATAAAATACAAGTTTTGAAAATTAATTTTTGTTGATACTATTCATACAGAAACATGAGAATTGTGAAATTATTCCAAAACCACGGCACTGACCATGCATGAGAAGGAATTTTAAACTGTTTGAAAACTAGTGTTTATATGGGCAAACAAAACTACTGTTTATATATTGACCTTAAATGGTGGAAAGCTTGATTATTCTTCCAGCTCAATAGTGCCAACATGCTCACTAAATTCATCCATCACAAATTTAAATATGTAATTTTCAAACTCACTTTCAATTTCAATTTTGGGACTATAAATTAATACTAGTTTGATACTCTAATATGAAAGGATGAAGAGGTGATGAATGTTATCCTATTAAAACCAATTCATGATGTTAAAAGAGAATTAAAATAACTAATTGTTATTTAGGAAATTCTAAATCAGGACACACCTATAAAATCTAATTTATGAAGAACAATAGTTAAGTACTATAAATAAACACTATTTATATGAAATATGACATATGATCCGATCATTATAATATTTATTATTTGTTAAGAATTACTGATTTGGATGTCGAAATTATTTTGTAATATCTAAAAACTAGCGAAATCATACGAAGAAGACATACTCAAATAGACTGACTAATGACGTAACAATTGTAGAGAAGAAAAAACATAAACAAAAACAATGTAGACAAAACATATTCAAATAGACTGACCTATGACGTAACAATTGTAGATAAGAAAGAACATAAGCAAAGCAGAAGCAATGTAAATACGTGTATTGAACAAAAGTAATTCAATTTTAAATATATATTGATTCAATAACAAATAATATAATAAGTTTATTAAATCTTGTTAAAATAAATTTTGATATAAGTATCATATTATCTTAATAAGTAAATTTTAAGTTTAACTCAATATATTGAATGACTTACAGGCATTATGAATATAAATAATTATAATGGTCTAAAATTTTTAATTACTCTCTTTATCATCAGGATGAATTGATAGACAATGAAGCCTTATTTATTATGTGTTTACAAAAAGTAACGATGATGCAATTTATAATATGATTGAGAAAATTGTAGAATCTCCAATAGAAGCTATAACTAAGACACAATAAAAATACTTTGGAATCGTAAACTATAATTCATACGCGATGGAATCATCACATTAAAAATTAAAGTAATAAATGGATGCTTTTACTTTTTCAACTTTTTTTTCCCCATAAATTATGATACATGTAAATTTTGGAAGGTATCTAAACCAAAACATTTTGTAGGGAAATTATCTCTTACGTTAAAACACAAAAAAAAAAAGTGTATTTACATGTGAAAATGAATTTGATGAAAAATGAGTGAATAGATTCGAAGATAAAGTTTTTGTTTTTCTTATAAGAGATTTAAATATGAAAGTGAATGAATTTAAAAATAAAATTTATAAAAATTTTAAAATTTTGATAGATATGATACAATAATTTTTTTTAATAAATTAAAATCTAAGATTATTTTTTTTGTTTATTATTATTATTTTTATTATTTATTTTATATATATATCCAGTGAGAATTGATTCCCCAGCACCTTCCCATATATATGAACCCAACGAGATTTACAGGTGATAAAGGGTTTTTATAATAATGTTCCTGTGTAAATGTTGCCTATTAGATAAGTTTTTTCATTCATCATGCACACACAGAGGGTATTATTGACCATGTTCAAATATATGGGGGAAAGAAGAGCTTCACCGACAAATCAGCGTTTTTTTCTTACTTGTAAATCTTTACATGCAAACATCAAAGTCATTCACATATTCATCTTCGCCAATTCCTATCAGTGAATATGTATGGTAAAAACTAGTTCTCAATTTAATATTTTTATACTGTTTAAAAGTTAAATTAAAGATTATTTAAATATATTTTTAATTTTTTAAATATTTTTAAGATTTTTTTTAAATAAAACTGTTACTTAAGTAAATATGTTAATAGTATGGTGAATAGAGAAATTTCTTTTCTTCCACTGCTGGGGTGAAATTCCAATCGGAGTGTTTTCATTTGAGAAAACTGAATAAAAGGTTACTTGAGAAAGATCCTTAATAAAATAATGGGTTTAATGTCTCAATAGGTCCCTGTTTTTGTTCAGAATTTGAAATAGGTTCCTTTATTTTTTGGCGTCTGAATTAGGTCCTTATTTTTGTTAATTTGATGCAAATAAGTCCTTTTCATCAATTTCATCAAACGGCGTTAATGAATGTGTGACGTGGCCTGGGGACAGTATTGACACGTGTAAGGCCACGTCACACATTCATTAACGCCGTTTGATGAAATTGACGGAAATGACTTATTTGCAACAAATTAACAAAAATAAGGACCTAATTCAGACGCCAAAAAATAAAGGGACCTATTTCAAATTCTGAACAAAAATAGGGACCTATGGAGACATTAAACCTAAAATAATGGTTAGATATATTTTTGGTACATGTAGTTTTTTTCAAATTTTATTTTATTTTCTATTTTATAAATTGATTAATTATTACACAAACCTTGACAATATGTGAATTTAATTTTGTATTAATTCTATGACAATAAAAATCACCCCTAAATATTAAAATTACATATTTTGATAAGTTAGAAAAATTGAAAGATGGAGCTTATCAATTTAAATGTAAAATACGAAAAAGAAGTTTGGAAAAAACGTTTAATCAAAATATATGTACGTAATAAATTTTGGTTATTTTTAATTAAATATCTATTAACAAAATTCACGTGCTCAATTTTTTTCCATCAATATTCAATTATTTAGTTTTGGTGATAAGACCATTACTTTTGGGCTTTTAAGTCAATTTATTAATAAATTTATTTTTTCTACGTGTAATATTCTCTTACTCATTTCTGAATTTATTGTCAAATAAAGAATTTTATATATTTGAAGTCTGAATATTAAGACTTTTTATAGAACAAAAATTCTTCCGGCTCTTAATTGAAGGTTTGTTTTAATATATTCAATAGTTTTATATTGTTTAGAATATTAAATTAGATAATATATATATATATATATATATATATATATATATTATTTTCTTTTTTAAATTTTAAAATCTGTTTTAAGAACAAAATTGAAAAAAATTTCAGTTTTTGAAATAAAAAAATGTATTAAATACGATAATTAATCCAAATGATATTATTTCAACGGAATGGGATTGAATTATATGAATTTATGTAATGGTTAAAATTTAATTGAGAAAAAGAATACAATTTTCTTTACTAGAAAAAGTAGGAGGGAGCATGTATCTTAAAAGGAAATTTGGGATCGCTAATAAGGAAGAGTCGGATTAGTCTTGAAGTCACAACTTGGGTAAGTTGGTAACGTGTTTTTTGGACTTTTCCACTTTTTTGGATATGTTACTTAACATTATATGTCCGAAAGTTGCCAAACGGTGCTTTGTGAATCAGTATTGGGACCAAACATTATTTGTCATAAAAGATGTTCGGCTATGATAATTCTTTTTTTCTTTTTCTTGCTTTATCGAACCATAATTTGGTGTAATGTCTGTGGTATCATTCATTAGTCTATGCCTAAGCTACAAGGTTGTCATTTAGTTGGTTAGATTCTTGAGAGATCAAACAAATCATTTTCTATACCATGGCCGGCTGCATTACTTCTCAATCATGCAAGTTTGTTACAACTAACTCTAATTAATGTTCCTCACTCAATTACTTTCATCAACTATTTATTACTTCTTATGGATATGTTTATTCTAACTTTTTCTATAGATAATTCTAGAAAAGATGTAAACATGAAATTAGTTTGTATATAAATTTAGATTATTTTATATATATTAATTTATATTTTTCTGAGTATGATTTTTTAAAATTTATATTTTCAACACTATACTGTTTGGTCAATTTTGAACTGTCAATCATAAATTAAATAGTCTCACTTCAAGATCGATCAAATCATTGGTTGAATATCCTTCACGATCACCAATAATCGACCACATTTGATCGACAACTCTTAGTCCACCATACTTAGCTGATTACTCTTGGTAGATCACCTCGAGGACCAATCGTCCTTGGCAACCATCCTTTGGTCGATTACCCAGACTGAACGACAAGACCGACCTGTTACAGAATGAAGGTTAAATTAATACGAATGATAAGCACAAATCAACCTACTAATGCGAATTATTGTATAATTGGATAATGATTAAGTAAAAAGGTAAAAACCAAAAACAATTACTATAAATACAAGTATAAGGTATGACTTTAAGAACACATGTATCATCGCATTTTATATGATACCGATCGACCATCTATTGACTTTAGTATCTGAGTACCTTCTATAGAAACCATTCAAGCGATTATGGACAAACGTGAGACCTTGGAGACCTAAAGGACAAGTAGAGGAGTGGAACAAGATAAACAATCTGAGAGTTGACACAACTCTTCCCGTCTATGACACAACCTATTCAGTCAACATCCGAAACAAACACGTATATAAACTAACTTTAATATACAGAAAAAATCATTTAACTTTTTTGTTGTTAAATATAATGAAAAAATATGTATGAGATTAATCTCTCTTGTGTTGAATATACACATAGAGTACTTTATTTATAATAGAAGAAATATGGGCTAAGCCCAAAATACAAATAGGGAATAATAACAAACTAACCAAAGATAAAAGATAAAAATAATATATGTATATACCAAGCTTGGTACAAATATAATCAATTTTTGACTTTCGTAAAAACGTAGTGAAAATGTCTGCTAACTAATCACTTGAATTAACAAATTCAGTCTAGATGTCTTAAGATACAATCTTCTCTCAAATGAAATGATAGTCAATCTCAATGTGTTTGGTCATCTCATGAAAGACATGATTATAAAGCTAAACAAGCTCACATGTGGCTGAGGCCATAACTCTATATTATGTTTTTGCATTATATCTTGCAACAACACTCATTTTACTACTTTTTCAAGAGATCAAGTTACAACCAATGGAGACACAATATCTATATGTAGACCTTCTATCAAAAGGAGATCTTGCCCAATCAACATATGAATAACTAACCACTCTTGTATGGTTATTAGAACCATATAACAACCCTTTTCCGATTGATCCTTTAATGTACCTTAATATACGGATAACTGCATTCCAGTGATCTTCACACAGGAAATTAATGAATTGGCTTATCACACTAACTACAAAGGAAATGTCAAGACGTGTACTTGTAAGATAATTCAATTTTTCAACTAGTCTTCTATATTTCTCGGGGTCTAACATAGGTTCCCCTATTTTGGTAGAAGTTTAGTATTAGGGTCCATGAGTGTGTCAATAGATTTTGAATTCATTAACCCAGTTTCTTCTAAAATATTCAATGCATGCTTCCTTTGAGATATACCAATACCATTGTTGGATTGTGCCATCTCAATACCCAAGAAATATCTATGTTTGCCAAGATCTTTGGTCTAAAAATAGTTACAAAGATGTTCCTTCATCTAAGAGATTCCATGACTGTCATTCCGTGTAAGAATGATGTTATCAACATATACTATCAAGTAGACACATCCAACACTTGCGTGATTGTAAAAGAATTAATGATCTTTCTCACACCAAGTCCTACCAAATTATTAAACAACGCCACTAAAATTTCCAAACCAAACCCTAGGAGAATCTTTTAGGCCATATAAGAAGTTGCAAAGACAACATACTAACCTAGAAGACTTCCTTTGAGCAACAGACCCTAAAGATTGTTCCATATAAATCTCTTCTTGCAAATCTCTGTTGAGGAATGCAATTTTGACATCCAATTGATAAAGATGTCATTGTTGAAGAGCCGTCATGACTATAAATAAACAAACTTATGCTATCTTTGCAACTATCACTGTAATCCAACCTAAAAATAAATTAATTTAATTAATAGCAATACATTTAATTTTGTCTAAATTTGGCAATTTTTACCATAATATTTAGAGTTAAATATGTTTTTAGTCCCTAAACTATCACACGATTTTGGGTTTAGTCCCTACTCGAAAGTTTTGTTCCATTTAGTCCTCTTAGTTTTGAAACTCTTATTTTTAGTCCTTAAAATTGAACGGCGTTAAATTTTCTTTGATGTGGCAAACGGCGAGCCACGTGTTATGTCACCTGACTACTTTTAATTGACGTGGCAGTAAAGGTGTGGTGGTCGGTCGACCTGGTGGGTTGTTGGCCACTCGGCCTGGTCGGCCACTCGAGATCTACTCCAACGAACCGTTCGGCCTCACTTCCCTTTGTCTTACCGTTCAGTTTCTCCTTTAATGCATCGTTCTACCGCAGTCACTCTTCTGTCTTTCCCTTACCGCTCGGTCTTTTACTCACCTCTCGGTCTTACACCCACACACTTAATCGTTCTTTCCTACACACAAACAAACACTTAACCGTTCAATTCTGCTCAAAAACATACAATTAATCGTTCGGTCCTGCACACTCACACACTTAACCATTTGGTTCTTCGTGTTCACACCACTAACCGTTCGGTCCTGCACACCAGACCGACCACCAGATCGAGTGGCCAACCGACCACTAGGCCTACCACCAGACCGAGTGACCGACCACCAGACCGAGTGATCGACCGAGTGGCCGACCGACCACCAGACCTTTATTGCCACGTCACATAGTAGTCAGGGAAGGTGGCATCGGACGTGGGCTTGCCATTTGCCACATCACTCAAAAGTTAACGCTGTTCAATTTTAAGGACCAATTATAAGAGTTTCAAAACTGAGAGAACTAAAATGAACAAAACTTTCAAATAGGGACTAAAACCAAAATCGCTTGATAGTTAAGAGACTAAAAACATATTTAACCCTAATATTTAATTGTGCCTTTTTTTATGTTATATATATATATATATATATATATATATATATAACCTTGATTTCGTCTATAAATTATGTTTAAAAAGATTTTTCTCTTAGTTATTGTTTCTTTAAAACAACTTTTCATACAAAGTGGTATTTCATTTAATGTTTTTGTTAAACTTCAAAACTTGAGTTGCTAGATGATATAATCTCTAAACGATATTGTCTTAACAAACCATAATCAAGTACTTGTCCAACTCTTCCCCAAAGTGAACTCATAATTTCACTTTTTTTTCCTTTTTCTATATATACCTTTTTCAAACCTTTTATGGATCGGGGACGTCTTTCTTCAAATGTTATCTATGGGTCTAACTTGACAATTTTTTGTTTTGTAAAACATGGGTACTCCTATTATTCCTCACCTTTCCTTTATAACAATTTTGTGTACTCCCTATTTTGCCCTTTGTATTATCCATCAAACTCTTCTTTCTTGGACATTTCACTTTGAAATGAATAATTGATACTACAATTTCCAACTTTATTTAACAAAGGTCTTCATAAAAATAAATTATACAAAGAGTGTGTATTAATGACTATATACCTTACCATGAGTGTTTTTGCATTCTCACCCTGCTAAAATTCATCCTTAATTACCAATGTATGACCTTCAACTTCCACTTACTTGTTAGAGAAGCTTATTAGTACACCTCTAGTTGGTTCAAGAGAATCTCTTGCATTGTTGAGTCCCATAAAAGTGTTTCAAAAAAGAACATTTGTTGAACCTCCTTGATCCATAAATACTTTGTGGACATTATAATTGTTAATTATTACTAAGTTCAACACATGTTTCCTTCATAGGGGCACCTTCAAAGTCTTTATAAGAGAAAGTAATTATAGGACTTTTATCTCCTTTATTCCAAGTGACACTAATTTTTGGAAAGGACTATTAGATCGATTATAGCATTAATCAAACTAATATTTGCATATATTTTTTTTAAAACAAAACAACTGCACATTAGATCAGTTATGGCCTTAATCGATCTATCAGATGATGTATTAGATCGGTTAATGCCATAATTGATATAATATGTGTTATTTTTTACACTATAATTGATCTAACATATCAGACAAGCATAATGTCTTTTCACAATCGCTCAAATTTCCATAAACTGAAAATTCATTAATGGTGCAAAATAAAAAGTTTAACAAAATTTAAATTCACTTTTGCATGTGCATTGAACACCTCAACTCCTTTATACTACAACAATATCAAATCTTCTATCAACAAAGTTAAATAAATATTAATATCATTTCCATGTTACCTTGGTTTAGATATCATCATAGATAATATCATGTTTCTCTTTATAACTAACCAATAAGGATAGTTATAAATAATCAGCAAAATGGGCTATAAATTATGCCTACTACTTAAATTATCATAAGGATTCATCCCATCAATTGCAAGACTAAGCCTCAAATTTCTTGGATCACTCCCAAACTATGGGTATAGGGTATCAATTTTCTTTCATTTGGGTGAATTAGCTGCATGTCATAACAATCCATCACTTTTTCTTTCATTTGCATGCCATAAAAGGTTTTTTTTTCATCATTAATATTGATTAATAAATGCAACATTGACAAATAAATGCTTAAATTGAGGTATGATCGAAAGATACAATAAAACTTTTGCCTTCATGTTATCTTCATCGTTGCCATCATCCTTCACTTTGTATCATGATAGTGTACATTTGGGACACATAGTTAATGTTTTGAACTCTTTTCTATACAATAGCCAATCGTTTGGACATACATGAATTTTTTGGTACTCCATATTCATCATCTTTTTTGCCTCATAATGATGGGTTAACAATGTATTACCCTCTGGAAACATTTGACACAATAGTTTGAGCAACACAGTGAAACTTCTATCAATCCACCCATTTTTGGCTTTGTGTTAAATAATCTTACTATCACTGACAAGCGAGTGAAACTCATACAACCGAGATATAAAGGCTTTTCTAAATCATACATGTATGCCCGTCAAAAATTGTCTTATCCAATATCATAAATCATATCTTCCATTCGATCCTCATAATGTATATCAAATTATTCACTTTTAGATACAATTGGAAGGTGTATAACTTCACCATGTCAGGTCCACGTTGTATAACTCTTTAGGATACCATCACATAGATCATGTTCTCGTATCAACTCAATTTGTTCTTCACTCCGGTTTAAACAATTATTATAGAGAGAATAATACTTTCCATTCACCCACTCTCAATCTGTTGAGCAAATTATAGAAACTCTTCAACGTCATTCACATACACATTAGTAATTCCTCCACATTCATCCAACTTTGATCCATTAATACACAACATTAGAACTTGATTTAAAAGACATATTGTAAATATATATATATATATATATATATATACATATATGTGCAAAATTACCATTTAACGTCACATGTTTAACATCTAAGGAAAGAAAATTCAATGTAAAAAATTATCAGTGGCAGTTTTATAAATAGAAGGTCATTATAGAAGTTGGTTAAATGGGTCTCCGCCGTCAAATAAGGTATAAACGTTGGCTCTCCCAAGATCAGACGTCAAAAGGTCTGCATATATAACTGAAAAGTCACTATTTTATTGCCTTTAGACATCGATTATAGGCCCCGACGTCTAATTCGAATTAGACGTCGGCTCTCCCTACACGGACATAAACAATGTCTGAAAATATCTTATTTTAACCGCCAATATTAATTTTTTTACGACTTAGATGTCGACTCTCCTCCCCACAGACGTAAAAAAGGTACGAATTTTCTCATTTTGGGCGCCAATATTAATTTTTGTTACCACTTAGATGTCGACTGGGAAGGGGGACCGAAGTCTTAGAGCACTTTGACATCGGCTAGGAGGGGGCCAACGTCAAATATCCTGCATTTTCACCCACTCCAGAACGCGAGCACTAGGCACTCGTTTTCTCTCACTGTGACCATCTTCTTCCTCTGCTTTCTCTCGTTACCCATTAACGTTTAGGTAAGTTTTCTTCCACTTTGCATTGTTTAAAATCATTTTGCATCGATTGTATTATGTTTGGAACCATTATCTTTCATTTGCACCGATTAAAATTCATTTTCGTTGGCTTTTGGTGCAATTCTTGTGCACGAGTTCTCGGACCTCGACAATGGCGCTTTCCAAATCTTCATTATTTGTGCCTATTATGCATTGCTTGTGTCCATTCTTTTTTGGTGATTTTCATTTGCAACCTTTCAAGAAGGTTAGTATTTGGATTGTTTTTTAGATTGTTTAGTATTATAATGACTTGAAATGAATAATATATATCACAGTATATATCATTTTCTGATGTGTTGTGAACATTTTTTGTATTTCAAGTATGGTTTTATTGTAAAAAAAAATTTATTCTTTTTTTAAAAAATGGGACGTCGGTTAGTGTCAAAATCGATGTCAAATAGTGTTTGTTAAGGATGTTCGACATCAAATTGACGTCTCCTAATAAGACGTCAGTGCTATGTTGGACGTTGAATGTTCAAAATAATAGACGTCAAAGACCTTTTTTGCATTTATGATATATATATATATATATATATATATATATATATATATATATATATTATGGTTCTATTAATGGAAATCATTTGATTTGATGAATTTTTAGGATTGATTTGCTATCATATTTTAGTTGCTCTATTAAAACTATCTCAACTACATCTTACGTTTATACATATCTAAGAATATATTAATACAGTATATCATTAATACAATTTATCACAATATCAATCATATTTTATTATTAAAGCCTACTTTTCTTCAGAATTTTATAACTTAATTATAGTTTTAAGTAGCATACGAACTAAGTATTAAAACATAATTCTTCATAAAAAAATCGTAACTCAAAAGATTTCAAATCAAATTAATTTTTGGATATTACAAAAACTAACCTTTATCAATGGAATAGTGATAAGGGTAGCGATCATAGAGAGGAGTCAGGAGGTGGTCTCGTGACAAGTGAATGGAGGAATTTGAACAAAAGCTTCAATAATGTGGTTTCTTAGTGTGTGACACAGTGTGTACATGGTGTATGGTGCACAACATCAACGAGTTAGTGCTTGGTGAGTGGAGCACAGAGAAAAGACGACAATGGATGTTTTTCAACGGTGCGACAACCCTGGACGAGTTTGTGGTGCGTTAAGGAAATGGAAGGTTCAACGATGTTGCAGTCCTGATTGAATTCGTGACTATCAGTGACGACGACAGTTATAATCTAATGGAGATGGAAGCTTCAACAACGGAGGAAAGACATGAGAATAGTGGACGTGTACAGTGATAGTAGGTGTGAAACAAAAGGGACACAAAATGGAAGAAAAAGAAAGAAAAGGGTTTCATGCTTTAGAAAAGAAAGCATTTTGGATCCGTTTCTCCCATAGTCGATCTAATTTAACATAATGATTCTCTTTTTTATTTAAAAGTGACATGTTAGTTCAATATTCTCTATAATCGATCTAATATAGAAATATTAGACCGGTTCACCTTATAACCGATCTAGTATACTTTAAACTTTTATAAAATTAATTTAATATTATATTCTAATATATATATATATATATATTTTACATCAATTTATAATATATACTAGGTTTAATCCTATACTACATCCCTATTTATGTACGAATGTCTCAATTGGGTCCTCGTTTTTTAAAGTGTATCAAAATGGTCCTTAATTTTGAAATTTGATATCAATTGAGTCCTTTCCGTTAAGTTGGCTGGACGGCGTTAAAAAAATTGATGAGTGGGATGTTGAGATGACGAAAGAACGCTCGTCCAACACCGAACGAACGTTCGTCCACCAGCGAACGAACGCTCGGCGACCACTGAGCGAACGGTCGTCCAGTGTGGAACGAACGGTCGTCCAGCGGTAAGAGGTCGATGAGCGTTCGTTCGCTGGTGGACGAGCGTTCGTTCGTCATCTCAGCATCTCACTCATCAATTTTTTTAACGCCGTCCAGCCAACTTAACGGAAATGACTCAATTGATATGAATTTTCAAAATTAAGGACCATTTTGATACACTTTAAAAAACGAGGACCCAATTGAGACATTCGTACATAAATAGGGATGTAGTATAGGATTAAACCTATATACTAACACATATCCTTCAAAGTGTCAAAAGATTGAGAATGGAGAATATAATATCTTCAAGCACATTTTTTTGTTGTTGTTAGTAAGTTGAAACATGGCAACACATTTAAGATATGAATTAAAGTAGATAAACTAACACATTTTGGTAATGTTACCTTAAATCACAATAGAAGTAAAGGAAAAAATAAGTTTGCTTTTAAGTGATACTCAAATTTTATGGCAACAAGAAACGGAAGAAAGTACAAAAACAGTGTGGGACATACTCATTACAACCATGGGATTCAGTGATAAAATACATGAACATGAACATTGAACCCTTCGATGGTGAAACACAGCCCACAGAAACCCGCCAACCAACCATGTCTTAAAGATTTTCCACGCCTAATAAAACAGTATCAAAATTGGGATCGTTCTCTTTGAATGTGGCCAAAAATAAAGTGTAAAAAGTGAAGATGAAGAGACCCTAAGCAGAGGAAAAAAAACACAACTAGGACTTTAAATGATATTTGTGAAAGCGAAATGAAAGTCTTATCCTATTAATAAACCGTATCATTACTTGGCTATCTTAATTGCGTGTTATCAAAGTTACTTGCAGCTTAGTCAACATCCAGTTAATCCATTGAAGTCATCCAAATTTGGCGGCTAAAAATTGGAGTTAGTAAACCAAAAACCTTGGATTGTGTGCCCAGACATGGATAACAATTGTCATCAACTTTAACTGTATAAAGACATATTCGGATAAGAATCTCAAAAGAAGAAAATTCAAAACAATAAATTTTATCTAATTTTCTTTAAATGTGTTTGGAGAAAATTTTCGTAGCATATATGATTTTTGTACCGAAAAGAAGTGTCGGATTTCTGTTTACCATATTGAATTGAAGAGTTGTTGAAACTTCCTTAAAATGTCAAAATCCACTCAGCACAAAATTCAACACATCAATGATGAAATCATAGGGCACACGAATCCAACATTTATGCCCCATTAAAGACAGTAAAGGAAACATCCCAAATAAAAATATCTGCATAATTTAGCTCAGTACCATTAATCACAGATTAATTACTAATTAATTAACATTTTAGACCAGCAAGACACGTATTCTTCCAGCTGTATTCATGTATTTGATGAAAAGTTAAAGTTAGATGCTGTTGTTTCACTAGATTTCTAGGCTATTCCGCAAAATCATTGCTCATTGATACGTGTATCCTCTATGTACTTTACTCTGTCGTCTAAAAGAAAATTTCAAACTGTAAAGGTTTTTCTTTAATATTAAATCCAAATAGGATATATACCAAACCAAAGGTGATCCTGAAAGTAATTGATTGGTTCAATGAATACTTTAATGCAATGATGGAAGACCATAATATATGATCAACAGCTAAGTCCACAACAACCCTTACCAATTGCAGCCTCACCAACTTGATCAAGCCAGTGCCTACCAGTTCATACAAAGTCAAGAAACTATAATAGTAAAAAATGCAGAACAATATTGCATATACAGTTTCAATTAACTGTTTACCCCTTTTGCTTCTAACTCAAAAGCTCAAACTTTTATCCAGGATCATGATGTGGACTTCAACAAATTGGCTGCTACACGCTTTGTCAACTAATGAATTTGACCACAAAAACAATAATGTCAACTGGGGTATCACCAAAAGATTAGAACTGCACCAGAATTCCGTGTGCACAAATATCACAGAAACCAAACCAAAACGCAGTCAAAATTCAAAAACCACCTACCATCGTTGTATATTATTATTATTCATGGCAGCAGCAGACTGTTGATTGAACGAGTTTGGCACGTAGAAAACAAAACCTGGAATTGTTGATGGATAAATAAATCAATATGGCCACACATAACATATTTTTTTTAATGCTTCTATTATTTAATCGTATTTTTCGTGCCGTCATCAACTACAATGAAAAGTCTTCTTCTTTCTTCTTCCTTCTTCCACCTTTCTCAACTTCATTTGCACCCTTTTAACTATCATCATCAATTGGGCACTGAGCATTGACAACAACAAGCATGGCTCTTTCTCCTGAAACGTTTACAACCCGAAAACGACGACCAGCGGCGTCGTTTAACACTTCCAAGCTGAGCGACCTTAACCTTCTCTTCTCTCTGCTTCAACTCACGGATCAGATATGTTCTTTAGACCTTAACAGCTCCGCCAACTTTCTCTTCAACCGCGCCTCATGTTCCGCCATCCGCAAAACGCAGCTCCTCGGTGTCGTTTTCGAAGACATGATTAGGTCTTCCACCGTGAATCCCGATTCCGTTGTGGTTCCCCACTCCCTCTTCCTCTGCCTCGAAGAAATGTACATCGTTCTGCACAAAATCAAAACTTTGATAGAAGATTTCTCTAACGGAAGCAGGTTCAATTTGCTCATGCAAATCGAAATCGTCGCCGACACCTTCCATAGGCTCACCGGGGAACTCTCCACGCTCCTTGACGTCTTCCCTATCCAGGAACTCACCCTAAACGACGACGTTCGGGACCTCGTTCTCCTTGTCAGGAAACAGTGCTCCGAATCCAGGCCTGTCATCGGGACGGAACAGATTACCCTTCGGCGCGAGGTTGTTTCCGTCCTCGACCGGATCAAGAACGAGATCGTTCCTGATCAGGCGCATCTTTCTTCGATTTTCGAGAAACTGGAGATTCGTGACGCTTCGAGCTGCAGAGCGGAGATTGAGAACTTGGAGGAGGAGATTCAAAACCGTAGCGAGGAGCAATCGAAGGCGGATCTCGTAGCGTTGATCGGCCTTGTTCGTTTCGCGAAGTGCGTTCTCTTCGGCGCATCAACGCCATCGACGAGGAGCGTCAGTCTGCGACGGAGTCGGTCGTCGGAGTTCGCAGTACCGGCGGATTACCGGTGTCCGATTAGCCTAGAGCTCATGCAAGATCCTGTCGTGGTGGCGACGGGACAGACGTACGATCGTGTATCTATCAAACTGTGGATGGATTCAGGACACAACACGTGTCCGAAAACGGGTCAAACTCTAGCACACACAGACCTAATCCCCAATCGCGTGCTGAGGAACATGATAGCGACGTGGTGTCGCGAGCAGAAAATCCCCTTCGAAGTGGAAACAGTTACAGGTAAACTCAACGGCGGAGTAACCAACAAGGCCGCGTTGGAAGCCACGCGTATGACGGTGTCGTTTTTGGTGAACAAGCTGAAGGGAAACGACAACGCCCCTTTGTCTGTTGAAGATACGAACGGCGCAGTTTACGAGCTTCGGGTTTTGGCAAAAACAGATTCAGATAGCCGAGCCTGTATTGCCGAGGCGGGGGCGATTCCGCTTTTGGTTCGGTTTCTCGATGTGGGAATGGAGAACCCGAGCCTACAGGTTAACGCCGTGACCACGATACTGAATTTGTCTATTCTGGAGGCGAACAAGACGAGGATAATGGAGACTGACGGCGCGTTAAACGGGATTGCCGAGGTTTTGCTGTCCGGTGTCACGTGGGAAGCGAAGGCCAACGCGGCGGCCACGGTGTTTAGTTTATCTGGTGTGCCGGCGCACAGGAAGAAGTTGGGTAGGAAAACACGTGTCGTTAGCGGTTTGGTGAATTTGGCGCGGAGTGGGCCCGAGGGGGCGAGGCGTGACGCGCTGGCGGCGATACTCAACCTCGCGGCGGACAGGGAGACGGTGGCGCGTCTGGTGGAGGGGGGCGCGATATCAATGGCTGCGGAGGTCATGGCGGCGATGCCGGAGGAGGGGGTGACGATTCTGGAGGCGGTGGTCAAGAGGGGTGGGTTGGTGGCTGTGGCGGCGGCGTACGCCGGGATTAAGCGGCTGGGGGCGGTTCTCAGGGAGGGGTCGGAGAGGGCGAGGGAGAGTGCGGCGGCGACGCTGGTCACCATGTGTCGGAAGGGGGGGTCGGAGATTGTGGGTGAGCTGGCGGCGGTTCCCGGAGTGGAGAGGATAATTTGGGAACTCATGGCCGTGGGGAGTGTGAGGGGGCGACGGAAGGCGGCTACGCTGTTGAGGATTTTGCGGCGGTGGGCGGCGGGGCTGGATGGCGGAGAGAGTGAAGGGATGTCAACAACCACCATGATCACTCCCTCAACCACTACATTAGCACCGTAACATTTGTATGTTATTCTGTTAATAACAATTTGTAAATATGTCTGAAAAGTGAAAGATCGTTGATTCATTGTTTTTGTTTTTACAATTGATTTTGCCATCCTGTAAAATGTAATCTATGGAGCAGGTTTGTATTTTGTAAAAGATTATTTTGGCATTCTTTCATTCCATTGAGTTTACAACTTGAGTTGCTAAGGTTACTCCTTCTATTGTTATGTTCAGTCTACTACTAATTTTCAATCACTTGTTTGCAATTGCAATGGCAATGGCAATGGAACTTTTAGTACGTGAGTTGTTCCTCACTGCTATCCATTCTATTCTGCACCTCTTTCTTATGTTCTCCTGTAGGTACTTTTCAAAACTTAATTTGTTTAAAGAGGATGCAAACAACATGAGCAGTAACAAGATGCTTGCTTGGTTAGCTTTGGTTTTCCTTTTATGTGCGACACATTCCTTGAGTAAACTTGGAATACAGTTGAAGATCATGTCTTAGGAGAAAAGTCCGCTAAAAGCAACAACTTACTACTACTACGCTAAGTCATCTAGTTGTTTTTCTTTTGAGCTATTCAACCCTCATACTCTTTCTCTCACATTCCACCTTTGTTCTGTGATCTTTTATTAAAAGATATCCTTTTGCATGAAGTAATTACTGTAATATATTTGTCATGATGTTTTGTTATGCAAACTACTTTTTATAATGTATGAGAGCATAATTAATTATGGAGAACAGTATCCCAAATTCAAGAAGAGCCAAAAGGTGATAGGAAATATAAATATCATGAAAAAAGAAACAAAGAGGGTGTGAGAAGAAAAAAGTGAACATAAACAGCATCTTACCTTTCTTTTCCTTGGGCCTGGGCTGACATTCATCTTCCCAAGACTGAAAAGCCCAGCCCATAGTACCCAATACCTGAAAATGGGCCTGAAGTTGTGATGTCCTGTTCTAGGGTGTGAGAAGGTCTAGCCTGAAATAACAATGAATATGGATAGTCTAATGAGAATGGAAGAAAGGAAGGAACACATACAGTAATACAAAGAAGTAGCAAACAAGGAGTATAAGAGTAGCATCAGGTACAATCTTTGTCTTTCCTAAAAATACAAACAAACTTAAATACATATTTTGAGCCATGAACGACACTTGCACTCTTTGGTCCCCTCTCTAATGAATCCATTTCACTCTGAAACATTATGCATAGATTCCGGTTTGAACACCAACACTCCACCTAGACCGTTAACATGGTGATTGGTATTCCACCATTCCATGCAATACGGAGGGGGACCAGTATGATCTATTGACCAAATTTATGACCACTTAACCCACCAAAATACCCTCAAAACCCCCATTACAGACTTCTGGGGAAGACACACAATGCACACACATCACACGTATTTATTTCTTACCGCTTTAGCAATCTCTCCAGTACAATCCATGTTCATCATGGTACCAATATTATTGAAAACTCTAGGGTTTTGAGTTGACATCTGTGTTTAAATTTAGATCTGTGTGTCCGTGTCAGCACCCATCAACATTGTTTTCCCCTTTGCAATGGGGGGAATTCATGGCCATTTAGCTTTGGTTGAAAAATGATTCGTTTTTCTTTACCCATGAGACATGGTACGTCAAGGGCTTCCCTAGAAAACGATGGATACACATGGTGCCAAATCAAAACCTAGACTATGTAGCAGGCCCATGTTCCGGTTTCCATAACCATGAAATAGAAACAATTATAAGAAACAACGCAGATCGAAATTGTACACTAATCCAATGTTACACAACCTCTTTAATCGATGGGCCACTTAGATTTTCTACATTTGGATGCACGTAATCCTGACCCACAACAACAAGCTTTTGGAAAGCTTTTTCCACTCCCAAAAGCTTCTTCCTTTCCAATTCTTTTCAGGCCCTCTACTCTCCCTTTGCACAACAAAATTTTAACCAAAATTGAACCATATATCACTACTTCCACCATCACACACGACATTACCAGTTCCACTTTCTAAACTACACACACTTCCTTTTTACAACTAAGTTTGTTTTCTTGCTTTAGCTTGCAATCAAAACTTACACTGCTGCTTTTACTTTACCCTATTTGAAAGACCCACTTGGTCCTGGTCCTGGTTAGTTTCACTGTTGGCGTTGTTGGAACTGCGTGCTCCCGTGCATGTCTGAAACCCTTTTCGGCCACGTTCAATTTTAGTTCTGGTGTGAGGCATTATATATGTCATGCAACCCACGTGGAGGAAGAAGATGTGCCTAAAGCCCAGAAGGCACGAAACTGTTGTCTACGTGGAAGGGTGCTTGCTAAGTGACCAAACCTTAAGAAATAAAAAAAAAACAGTGATCACTCTGGTTGTTTTAACAGCACACATTATGTTTTGTTTAGGCCTTAATTGGTGTCACCGTTCCACAATGTCATTCACTTCTTCTACCCCACTCTTTTGCCTTTATGCCAACTTTTTCCTCTCTTGTGGCCCCAGCCCCTTCACCTCCAATTCCAAATCCCCTTCTTTCTTTCTCTCTCTCTCTCTATTTATTATCCTACAAACAAAGAGTGTCAAAACAGACACTGATATAGAGTTATCTAACGTCTCATCCCCACACTAGAGAGAACTAGAAAGCATTCAACACCTTCACAAACACAGAGTGAGAGAAGGATGGGGAATCACAGGTTTAGATTATCAGATATGATTCCGAATGCTTGGTTTTACAAGCTCAGGGATATGGGGAAGGGAAGAAAGCAAAACACCACACTCTCTGGGAAGAAGAAGCAAACTTCATCCATTTCAATCACTTCAACCACTTCAACCACACATTCATCAAAACCAAACCAACCCCTCCACCAATACAACAACAACAACAACCCCAGAAAGTCATACTACATCACAAGAGACCTCAAAACCTCACCCTCAAACACCCCGAAATTTTCCCCTCCCAGAAAATCAACCAAACAAAGAACCAAAAGAAGAGCTCCAAGAACCACAAAGTTTGTTTCCTCAGGTTGTAGCTGTCGCAGCACACTCGAATCCATGTGGACCAAATCAGATTCACCGCAGGAACACTCTTCCTCATCCCCATTTGACTCCTCACCCGAGTCAGAGTCCCCAGAATTCAGAACAGACCGTGTTCTCCCGTGTTCTTCATCGTTCGATGAAATGGTTTCCTTGTCAACCACCTCTTGCGCCTCTTGCAAGCTTACCACAAACAAAAACAACCCCCCCACCAACGACATCATCATCGACGTCGACAAAAACTCCATACCAAGAAAGGATAACAAGCTTGATGGCTACTACAGTTACAACAACAGCCGCAACAACGACTTTGATGACACCTTCTCAGAACTTGAGCTTCCTCCGATCATAACCAAGCCACCCAAATTGTTAAAGAAGAGAGAACTCAAACAAGGGTCGTTGAAGGTGAGAGTTGTGAAGGAAGAGTCTGCAATGAAGGAACAGAGGAACGGTGGTTCTGTGAGGCGGTTCTCTGTGAATTCTCCGGGGATGAGGTTGAGGGTCCACTCGCCCAAAATCGCCGGATGGAAGGGGCGGAAAAGTGTGTCGTCGACGGCGAGTTCCGGCTCCCGGAGAAGCCTCTCGGAGAGTTTTGCGGTTGTGAAGTCTTCTTTTGACCCACAGAAGGATTTCAGGGAGTCCATGGTGGAGATGATTGTGGAGAACAACATAAGGGCATCCAAGGACTTGGAGGATCTACTTGCTTGCTACCTTTCTCTCAATTCAGATCAGTATCACGACCTCATCATCAAAGTCTTCAAGCAAATTTGGTTTGATTTGACTCAACCAAGGTAATAATAAATGCTAAAGATGCTAAATTACAGTCTCTCGTCAAGGTTTCAAGCAGTCACAATCTCATCAAATGCAGACAAACACAGTCGAAATTGCAGTCACAATATATTTATGAGAGCCTAAAATCTTGACTCTGCAACCAAAATCTTAGCTACTGTTTGTTAAAACATTGGCTGCTGCAACTTGAATTGTATGCAAAATATGGTTTAAAATTATGGCTGATGCAGCTGTAATCTCGATAAGATGCATAAGGTTTTGAAAATCGCAAGGTTAAGTTTGCACTTCTGGTTTTGGACTGCAATTTTGAAACCGTTGGAGTGGACAAAATTCTTAGTTAGTTTATAGACTTTTAATTTTTCACATAAATATTTATCTCTGTAATTATGCATGTAATATATTATGGTAATCAAGTTGAACAGACTCCGGTGCTAAGCCAAATGAACATTTGATTATGGAAGTCTGAAAAGTTTACAAAGTCTCTCTGTCTTCAATTTCAAAGGGTCATTTTTTTTTTAATTTATTGTGAAAGAATTGTTAATGATGAATGTAATGGGAAATTTCTCTGCTTTGGCTTGATCCGTGTGGGAAAACAAAAGGGGTTTGGCGAATTTTTGTCACAAAGGGAATTAATTCATTTATGATTTTATATGCTGCAGAGCTGCATAGAGACTGTGTGGTAGGGTCAATGGCAGGTAACCGTGAGGAATGGTGTCTACAAAGGCATTGTTTTATTGAGTGCATAGGAAGGCCAAAAAAAAAAAAAAAAAAAACTTGGGCATGCTGGTTTTGTTTCATTTTACTTAAACACCAAAATTTGCGTCAGAAATTCAGTACCCTCATGAACCTAAAGTAGTTTGAGAACAACACATAGAACTGCACAAAATTGTATAAATAGTTAAGAAGGGTCCCTCACCAGCATCATATGCAATAACTGACACCTTCTTCTATTGAACTTTGATATTTTTACCCAAAAGAAGTTCCCCTTTAAGTACAAGCTCTAGATTTCACGTCTTTGGTCACAAATTTTGAAGGTTTTGCTTTGTGCTTATCCCCAAGCCAGACCAGACCATGCAGCTTTTAAGATCTCGCATGCCCATTTTCCATCTCAACACAACACACACACATACACACATTGAACAAGTATTGTGAAAAAACCTTCACGATTCAAAGGTGAAGGAAAAGGTTTCATAACCGTACACTATTTTAAATTGGAACAACCATTTTTTCTGACTACCAATATCAGAAATTCAAATTGATACACTGTGCCTTGCGTTAAACCCTATGAACTGTGGAATAAACAATAAAGGTCTCTAATTTCTTGAAGCATGTCTAAAGGTGGAACTTTGATTTTGAAAAGGTAAAGTTACTTCGATTATTTCAAAAGCGGGTGCAGACTTTAACCACAAGGGCATTGAGGGTCCTTCTGGTTTAGGACTTAAGACTCTGTCATGTGACAAAGCATTTCACATATAAATATTAAACCAAAGAGTTGAAAATGTTGACTTGAACTATCCCAATTGAATTTCCAAATTTGTGTGGACATAGTAGCATTATCCCACACTTAAAAGATAGTACCGATTCATAATGTTGTTGTCGCTTTCTAGCTTGACAAATTACTCAAAAGATGAGGAAAACCTCCGATTATTCAAACTAGTTAATCATGTTTCTCAGATTTTCCTGTAATTCTGGCAGCAAGGACCATCTTAACTTTAGGATCTCACCTTTGTCGTGGTAAAAGAATAAAAAACATTTCATTGTCAAATCCAAATTCTTTTGTACAAAATCAAGTGTCATAAAAAATCCACAAAAGTGTGTTCCTGCAGTAACTTCTTTGAGTGTTCACCTCAGAATTATTAAAACTATATGCAGTATAAATTGGTTAATGGTGATATTGAAGAATTATGAAAAAATCTTAACATCTGAGTGAAGTACGCAATGTTTTGTGGTACCATCCACTGAATTCTCCTTCAAACAATATCTATTTTATTTATGGCCAATAAATGCCCTCATATTCAAAGACAAGTGGGAAGAGGAAAACAATGACAGCATATAAGACAGTATTTTATGTAATATATATATGGCAATTCATTCTATGTCTTTAACTTTTATATGGATATAATATATGGTATGACAGCTCAAATTAACTTTTAACTCTCTCTCTCTATACTATTTATATAAACGATTGAAGTTTTAATATGGTAGTTGTTTGTGGTGTGAAGTTTGGAGAGAATGACATATCCCTAACACAAGTGTGCAACACTGTTTATTGTAGGAATATCAAACACATGATATGCATTAATTTGTTGTTCCAGTTTGATGAATTAACTCATCAAGAGAGAAAACTTTTCGTACACATACACTTAAATCCTCTCATCAAAATCCCCACAAATTTGTTAACACAGGGTGCACACATACACTTAAATCCTCTCATCAAAATACAATTTTAGGCTTTCGTACAGAATAAGATTCAAAATTTACATAAATAATTCAATTTTCACAATGATTTTATATCATTTCAAGTCGATTACACCTAGTTTATTATGGGAAATTGGAAATTAAAATAAATAAGTAAATATTATTTAGATTTTAAATGACTTCAGATCATATTATTAAGATCAAATGTATTTTAGATATTGTTTAATTTAAAACTTGACATTTTATTAAAGTTTTATTCTTAAAATATATTTCGAATGATTAAATAAGAAAGGTGTATTTTAACGATGGCTGTCTCTTTTCTTAATTTCTTAAATACTTTTAAAAATAAAACTATAATAGAATTTCAAGTTCGAGAACATATAATACTTCACGTACGGAAATTTATATTAATAATACATGTAAAAATCAACTCATGTTAGGAACATGAAAATCAATAACCATATGAAACTTTCCATATAATCGTGAAAGAAATACGAAAAATAATAAATTATATTATAAATATTTTACCAATATATATATATATATATATATATATATATGTGTGTGTGTGTTGGAGTCGATAACAATTCTTTAAGGTCTTATAGGTTATAAAATGGTTTAAAAGCTAAGTCTAATTATTCGTCTTCATGTTATTATTAGTTCTCATTGGTCCGTTATACATGGAGTTTACTTGTAGAAAATGTAACTCAAGCATTAATGAAACAGTAAATATAAATCACCTGTCACTTTACCTCACACTTATATGTATAGGTTTCAGTGTTAGCTCTTGATTAGTGACGGTCTAATTACGATCCATATGAAAGTTATCACACTTTACCTTAAATTGTTTAGCATTAAGGATAATTTCTACCTCGCATGATCATTAGATGTAGTTTCGTGGCTGCTCAATTATGAGTAACTTGTTTAATTTTCTTTGTTAATGGTTGACAGTTTAGTGTTTTTCTAACCAGATAATCATTAGGTACAATATATATATAAAATTAAAACAGAAAATAAAAAAATTATAAGTATTGATGAAAAATAAATATTTTTCTTTTCATTTATTTTTACTTTTTTCTTTAACTCAAATAAGTTAGTATTTTCTTTTTCTTTCTTTTCTTTTCTACTCTCTTACATTTTTTCTTCGATCCAAACAAAACATTAATATCTTCAATGTCAAACACCTATATAAATTGACTCTTCTAATAAAGATGAAACATTAGAAATAATAATTTAGATAATCACTCTTTACATATAAATTAGTTCTTTTAAATAATATTTTCCTATTTTATTTATTTTAACCCTGTAAAAGCCCGATCATTGAATAGTTTTCTAGAATTTTTTTCATACCAATATTATTTCGAGAAAAATTGCCTCCAATAAGACATATGCATAATCTATTCAAAAGAATAAAATAAAGCCGTAGTCATCTCAAAACTGAAATAGTTCCCCAGCATAGTGAGAAAACAAAAAGAAGAAGTGAGTTTATAATTTAAGTTGTACTTGCAAAGAAAAAAAAGAGATATTTGTATTCAATAATAGAGATAAAAAGTGTAGTTTCTTTTGGTAAAAATAAATAAATATATGTATATACAAAAGTATTCCCCTATTAAATGTTGATAAGATTGAAAAGAAATTGGATTCCTTATATATGCTTTAGATTCGATTCCAATATTATTTTATGTATAAAGAGTGAGAGAAACATGTCGTGTATTCATTTGAAGCATTTGAAAAATCTAATGATATTTATAAATCAAAAGATTCTTTAACTATTTAAGGAAATTTTCTTTTTAAATTTCTATTTATTGAAAATGTTTTTTAAATATTATATTTTGCTCCAGTTATCTGCTTAGAGAAGAGTGAATTTTAAACCAAAGTGCTAGGTAAGTGCTGGGTCAACCAAAGACAGAATTTGTTTTAATATTCAACTAACCTAGCTAATTGTTCTTGACTTATTAAGAATAATACTTGTTCTATAATTAAAGAAACGTGTAGGAAAATAGAGCTATAAAAATATTAGGGAATGGGTTTCCACACCCTTAATTCCACCATTAGTATTTTTTATTTGTGTTTGTCCAATCATTTATACATATACCAACCCAAAGGAACAATAGGTCTAAATAATGACTTAACTACCTCAATTTTATTTTACCTACTATAAGCATACTTGAGGTTTTCTTTTTCATTTAACTATTTTTTTTTAATTTTACATTAATTAAAAAATAAGACAATTTCATAATATATAAATGAATGTAAATTTTATTTTATAAGTTGATTTTATGAGTTAAATTAGACTTAACATTTATCTCTTAACTAACTAATCATCTATTAATGTATACTTTTATATTTAAATATATGTCTAAGAAAATTATATAAATGAACGTAAATCTTATTTTATAAATAAATTTTAGAAAGATAAAGTTAAATTTTAAAACTCACTTCTTTTAACAGTTTTATATTTTACATCATTACATTTTTCTTAAATTACTTAATTACTATTAAATGTGAACAATTCTCAATAGTTAGTGTGAGACCCTGAATAATTAGCAAAGATAATTCTGACAACTCACCACTTATGCACGTCACATCATTTCTCAGCCATTAAAATCCACTCCCTAATCTAATCCCATCCCTCTCTGACATACACGGAAAACCGCGCCCATCATTCTCTGAAAACGCACATGGCTTCACATGCACGCACACCACGTGTCACGGGAGAAGCTTCCAATTCAGAATTTAGTGTACAGGTGTCAGCTTGGGATACGTTCGTTCGAACGAACATGAATTTAATAAAACTGGATTTTCTAGAACTCTCTCTCTCACCTGCACCACTCATCCTCTTCCTCGGAACCCAAACCCTTCATCTTCTCCAACTTCTCTCTAAAACCAGTAAACTTCTCTCTACTGTAACTCACCAAGCTTTCTCCGAATTCCATTTCAGAACCGTAGGAACGTTCGTCCAGCGGTGAGCTTCATTTTGGACCGAACAAATCTCAGTTCTGAAAACGGTAAGTCTCCCAACTTAGGTGTCGTTTCTGGATACTCCTGCGAACCCAGATTTAGTTGCATGCAAGGGTAGGAGTTGATATTTTACAATTCTTTGGTTAGGTTTAGTTGAAAGAAGATTAAGGGATCATTGAGTATAGAAGAGCTGTGGTTGAATGAGTTAAAGTCGTACCCTTAGGACGTGCACTGCTATCCAGGTAAGGGAAGCTTATTAGATTTAATTCATGTGATTGTGTTGTACTGCATGTGCGTTTAAGTGTTGCTTGAATGTATGATTCATGATATTGTATTTTGGTATGCGAATATGATTCTAAAATGATGCGTGTAAATGATGAAATGTGCTATGGTTGGATTAAATTGAAAAATGAGTTGTATGATGAGATGATGTATGATGAAGTATGAATTTGTGCCATGATATGAGTGATTAAATGCATGAAAGTTTATACTGAAAAATATGGTTACTGTATGTTGAAATTGAATATGAAAATCATATGAAAATGAACGTTCGTTATCTAAACGGTCTTTGACCGTTCGGTAGTCCTACGTAAATTCTTTGTAGTAGTTGAACCCTTTCATTTGGGAAGGATTCTCTTTGAGGACGAACGCCCTCTATTATAACTTTACGTTCGTGCGTTCGGCCAGACGTAAACATCTTGAGTATTGTGTGAGATTTGAGAAGCCTGATAATATCCCTTTGAACACTTAGTCAAATTGTAAGACATAAATTTTAAGTATCTTATCTTATATAAATCCCAAACTTCTTTGATTTTGAATCAGTGAAAAGTCTTGACCTAAAAGCGTACGTCCTTAAGTGGCGCTCGGTCTTATACCGAACGCTCGTCCCAAAGAGTAAGTAATAAGTAGCGCTCGGTCTTATACCGAACGCTCGTCCCAAATAAGTATGTGATAAAGAACGCTCGGTCACATACCGAACGTTCGTTTCTTCTTTAATTTTCAACGAACAGTAATAGCGTTCGTCCTGAATTGAAATAGCGTTCGTCCATAAATCTAAACAGCGTTCGTCCAATAGTTATATTGACGTTCGTCCAAGTCCTCAGTGACGTTCGTCCAAAATTCATTGAAAGCCTATTTTCGTGCTCGGTCATTAACTGGCGGTTTGTCTCCTGAATTAAATCTTGTCCAGTTTATTTATCTAAACAACTTGTGATTTTACCTATCCATGGGATTCGCTCAAGTGTTATTGAACTTAGATTTTTCTAAGTATTATTTGAATCGTACTAGAATCAGTTCATTCAACTGATTCGAAGGAGTCTTTCTTGGTCTAGCTCTTGACGTTCGTCCTCGTTATGAAGGGGAGTGAACGTTCGTCTTTTTATGCAAGAGAAATAACGAATGAAAATGTATTTAAGATGATGAATTAAGATGTGCGAACACTATGAGAAATGAAATTGTGATTGTGGATTTTGAACGAGCGTTCCAGGGAGGAACGACTCATGGTTGAATATGGAATTTTGTAAAGTATGACTGTGGGCATGCTAATGCTGGCTTGGTCCATCCTGATATTCCGTGATACTCATCTTCACGTAGAGGAGAGTAGTTCATGTGTGGGAATGGCAGGAGGTCCTTAGTCCATAAGTTAACATGGGCGACGTAAGAACGGACTAACCTCGGGTGGCAGCTGATGTGATTATGACAGTTACTACATCACCCGGGTGCAAGGACGCCTGTAGCTACACAGATTCATACAGTCCGGACAGTCGTTATTTATGAGAATTGGATGATTTACTCTATGCTAATTCATTGGTGGATGTTTTGTATGTTAATTTCTATGTTAAAATTGTATGTGATTTGTATGAATTAAATTTCATAAGCTTACCCTTGCATTTCCTTGTGTTGTCTTGTCCTTGTACGTCCGTCTTGTCTTGCAATGATCATCCGTGTGGATGTGAGCAGATGGTGGTGCGTCCCTTGAAGAAATGCTGGAAGAAGAAGACTTGGATGACGCTAATCTGGTGGAAGTGGAAGTAAAGACCGAGCCTTAGAGCGCTCGTTAGATTAGGGTTGTAAATGGTAGCTTAATTAGACGTTCGGTTAAATGTTTTGTAAAACCGTTCGTCCTGTTTATCTCTGAATTCTATTTTGGCGTACGTTATTGTTGTACTTGAAGCCGTTCGGCTCTAGAACCTCTTTTGTGAATTTAAAGACTGCATTGGTTACTGTTAATTGTAATTAATCCTGATTTATGGTAATTACTATATTTTGGGATGTTACATTAGTGGTATCAGAGCAGTTTTGTTCTTTTAAGGAACACTGTAGGTTATGAGTGCACTATGTTTTTGCTGTGTGCTTAATACGTGTTTAAATGAGTTATTTCTCTCAACTCTTTGCACGTTACTAACGTTCGTTCTCCTCTGTGTCCAGAGAACGAATGGCACCTAGACTCCCTCCTCCACCTCAACCTACTGAACCTGATGCGTCCAACAACGCTAGGTTGTTGGAGACGGTGATTGACCGCTTACAGCAACAAAACACGACTTTGATGGAACAAAATGCCACCCTGATGCAACAAAATCAGAGTGCCATGCAGAGTTTGGAAGCCTCACGTGCCAACTCTGAAACCACGCAAAGACAGCTGATGGAAATTCTTGCTGCCACAAGAGGTGCGCCTGGAGCATCCTCTTCAAACGCTGCCCAACCAAATGCTGAATGGAGTTTGGAGAGTTTTCTCCAACACCATCCGGCGAAGTTCAATGGAAAGGGTCTTCCTGACGAGGCAGATCAATGGTTGCGGGATATGGAGAGAATATTCAATGCCAAGAGGTGCCCGGACGAGAACAGGTTGGCGTACACTGAATATTTACTGACTGGAGAAGCGAGCCATTGGTGGGCGAGCGCGAGAGCTATTCTAACGGACGCTCAGAGTCCGATCACTTGGGAAGTGTTCAGAAACAAGTTTTATGAAGAATACTTCCCTGACAGCGTCCGGTTTGCGAAGGAAGTAGAGTTTTTACAGCTGGTTCAAGGTGGGATGTCCGTTTCAGAATACACCAACAAGTTCAAACACCTTGTCAGATTCAATACAATGGCCACCAGTGAAGAGTGGCAATGTCGAAAGTTTGAGAACGGACTGAGGAGTGATCTGAAGGTATTGATCTCTAGTTTGTGCATCCGTTCGTTTCCTGTTATGGTTGAACGAGCGAAGGTATTAGAGAAAAATATGGCGGAAGCGGAACGACAGAAGAAGCAGCAACAGATAGCTAGGGGACCGGTCTCGTCCAAGAACAATATGAATTTGAGCAGAAGTCCTTACGCTCGTCCTACACCATCCTCTATTTCTAGTGGGTCTCAGTCACAATCTTTGGTTGCTGTCAATCGGTCTGGACAGCAAGTGGCAGTGACGTGTTTTCATTGTGGAGGACCACACTACCGTTCGTCATGTCCCCAATTGTTGGGAGGAAGGTTTTGCACTCGTTGTAGGAGGAGCGGACATCTGGAGAGCGAGTGTAACATGGGAGGACGAGTGGCAATGAGACCGCCAAACGCTGGGAGAGCACAACAAGAGAGGGGTGGACGAGCGCAGGCAGTGGGGAGAGTGTACGCAATTACGGGCGCTGAAGCTGCTAGCTCGGGTATATTCTTCACTGTAATTGCTTATTGTATGAACTGCCTTACCATGCTTCATTTGATTGTTGTGATAACAAAGTTGTTTGGTCTGGTGGTGTAAACACCGGCAATTGGATTAGTTTGGATACCCGACCCGTGAGATAGATGTTCATTACTCTGTTAGTAAGAGTATTATTTTCTAGAATTGACTAACTTAGGAGATACTTCACGTGAATGCGTTTGCATTCGGTATCTATTAAGTTAGACCGTTCGGCAGCAAGAGAGTAACCGAGCGGTGACTGTAAACGTCTGGATTAGTGAGTCGTCCTGAAGGGGCGCCAAGGTTATCTACTCAGAGTAGAGTTGAGTTTCTTTTGCATTAAGGCCAGGTGGTAGATTAACATCAGTAACTTCCTACAAATTAACACTAGTAGAGTGGATGGAACTCAAGAAAAAGTCTAGTTGGATTGGACGATTCATTATGTAGGACGCTCGTTTTGCTGGCATACAAGAAGGATGAATCAGAGTGTTTCATCTCTTGGATCTGTGCAATCATCTAAGAGTAAGTTGGGCAACCAGTTGAGGATTCGTTCAACTTATTACTTCAGACGAACGACCAGACGGATAGGACAACCCAAAAACATGAAGACCTGGACGTACGCACGTTTTGAATCGAATTGGGGTTAGAGGTGAAGTCTAGTTTTCTCCAATGACCAAGAAAATCCACTCTCTGCCTAAACCTAAGATGTTTGATACTTCCTTTAAACCACTCGGGAATTCCTTATATTCCCTTCTTCAAAACCGTAACTGTCATCTAGAATCAACCTTATATTTTATTCATTACGTTTCTTGTGATTAATCGTTCGATTTTCGTCTGACAAACGTTCTCTTTCTTCTAGGCGTTCGGTTATGAACGAACGTTCGGGTCTTTTGGCTGCTCGGTTTCGCTCGTTCTTTAGCGTTCGTTATTTATGTCCTTTATTTGGATTAACTATACAAATATATATAGTTCACCTTGTCTTGTTTTCATTAATAACCCTATTCCATGATATTCATATTATTCTTTCGGTGTTTCTCTTCTCTGTTTCTCTGTTTCTTCTGTTTCATTGTTTCACACTCGACTCCAATAGAAACAAACTCCCATATTAATTCTTTTCCTCTTGAAAGACTTGTGACTTTTCCTAATAGTAAATTTTTCTCGTTCGGTAATTATGTTACCGATCGGTCAACCTTTCAAAGCCATTATTTCCTTATTTAAATGTTATCAACTGTTTACTTACTTCAGAGTTCTTCTGTAGCTCACTCTCTTTCCATAACCATTCAGCCTTACCCAAATTTTACCGTTCAGTATAGTTGAAACCGGTCAGCCTCGAATATTTACTAAGGACGCGCGCGGGTAGGTAGAGCCGTTCGCCTTAAAAGCTGTTTCTCAAATTCATTAGTATTACCAAATCTTAAATAGAATCTGGCGAGTTGCGTATGAAGATATCATTGCCTCCTCAATTAGCGAATCATCATTTAGTTTTTCACGCATCACCTCTCTGGAAGTATATTGGAGACTCGTCTAATGTACTAGATCTAGAAAACGTTCGTGTTTAGGAATATCGATTTGTATAGATCCAACCAGTGTGTATTGGAGATACCCCAACCAAGTGTTTCAAGAGAAAATCCATCAGATGGGTGAGAGTGGTCTGGAACGAGAAGAATGACGATATTACGAGAGAAGTTGAAGATTTGCAAGCAGGGACAAAGTATTCCCGTATACCCTTTAGTATCCCTTAATTTTCGAGGACGAAAATTTTTGTAGTTAGGGAGAATGTGAGACCCTGAAAATTAGCAAGATAATTCTGACAATCACCACTTATGCACGTCACATCATTTCTCAGCCATTAAAACCACTCCCTAATCTATCCATCCTCTCTGACATACACGGAAACCGCCCATCATTCTCTGAAAATGCACATGGCTTCACATGCACACACACCACGTGTCACGGGAGAAGCTTCCAATTCAGAATTTAGTGTACAGGTGTCAGCTTGGGATACGTTCGTTCGAACGAACATGAATTTAATAAAACTGGATTTTCTAGAACTCTCTCTCTCACCTGCACCACTCATCCTCTTCCTCGGAACCCAAACCCTTCATCTTCTCCAACTTCTCTCTAAAACCAGTAAACTTCTCTCTACTGTAACTCACCAAGCTTTCTCCGAATTCCATTTCAGAACCGTAGGAACGTTCGTCCAGCGGTGAGCTTCATTTTGGACCGAACAAATCTCAGTTCTGAAAACGGTAAGTCTCCCAACTTAGGTGTCGTTTCTGGATACTCCTGCGAACCCAGATTTAGTTGCATGCAAGGGTAGGAGTTGATATTTTACAATTCTTTGGTTAGGTTTAGTTGAAAGAAGATTAAGGGATCATTGAGTATAGAAGAGCTGTGGTTGAATGAGTTAAAGTCGTACCCTTAGGACGTGCACTGCTATCCAGGTAAGGGAAGCTTATTAGATTTAATTCATGTGATTGTGTTGTACTGCATGTGCGTTTAAGTGTTGCTTGAATGTATGATTCATGATATTGTATTTTGGTATGCGAATATGATTCTAAAATGATGCGTGTAAATGATGAAATGTGCTATGGTTGGATTAAATTGAAAAATGAGTTGTATGATGAGATGATGTATGATGAAGTATGAATTTGTGCCATGATATGAGTGATTAAATGCATGAAAGTTTATACTGAAAAATATGGTTACTGTATGTTGAAATTGAATATGAAAATCATATGAAAATGAACGTTCGTTATCTAAACGGTCTTTGACCGTTCGGTAGTCCTACGTAAATTCTTTGTAGTAGTTGAACCCTTTCATTTGGGAAGGATTCTCTTTGAGGACGAACGCCCTCTATTATAACTTTACGTTCGTGCGTTCGGCCAGACGTAAACATCTTGAGTATTGTGTGAGATTTGAGAAGCCTGATAATATCCCTTTGAACACTTAGTCAAATTGTAAGACATAAATTTTAAGTATCTTATCTTATATAAATCCCAAACTTCTTTGATTTTGAATCAGTGAAAAGTCTTGACCTAAAAGCGTACGTCCTTAAGTGGCGCTCGGTCTTATACCGAACGCTCGTCCCAAAGAGTAAGTAATAAGTAGCGCTCGGTCTTATACCGAACGCTCGTCCCAAATAAGTATGTGATAAAGAACGCTCGGTCACATACCGAACGTTCGTTTCTTCTTTAATTTTCAACGAACAGTAATAGCGTTCGTCCTGAATTGAAATAGCGTTCGTCCATAAATCTAAACAGCGTTCGTCCAATAGTTATATTGACGTTCGTCCAAGTCCTCAGTGACGTTCGTCCAAAATTCATTGAAAGCCTATTTTCGTGCTCGGTCATTAACTGGCGGTTTGTCTCCTGAATTAAATCTTGTCCAGTTTATTTATCTAAACAACTTGTGATTTTACCTATCCATGGGATTCGCTCAAGTGTTATTGAACTTAGATTTTTCTAAGTATTATTTGAATCGTACTAGAATCAGTTCATTCAACTGATTCGAAGGAGTCTTTCTTGGTCTAGCTCTTGACGTTCGTCCTCGTTATGAAGGGGAGTGAACGTTCGTCTTTTTATGCAAGAGAAATAACGAATGAAAATGTATTTAAGATGATGAATTAAGATGTGCGAACACTATGAGAAATGAAATTGTGATTGTGGATTTTGAACGAGCGTTCCAGGGAGGAACGACTCATGGTTGAATATGGAATTTTGTAAAGTATGACTGTGGGCATGCTAATGCTGGCTTGGTCCATCCTGATATTCCGTGATACTCATCTTCACGTAGAGGAGAGTAGTTCATGTGTGGGAATGGCAGGAGGTCCTTAGTCCATAAGTTAACATGGGCGACGTAAGAACGGACTAACCTCGGGTGGCAGCTGATGTGATTATGACAGTTACTACATCACCCGGGTGCAAGGACGCCTGTAGCTACACAGATTCATACAGTCCGGACAGTCGTTATTTATGAGAATTGGATGATTTACTCCATGCTAATTCATTGGTGGATGTTTTGTATGTTAATTTCTATGTTAAAATTTTATGTGATTTGTATGAATTAAATTTCATAAGCTTACCCTTGCATTTCCTTGTGTTGTCTTGTCCTTGTACGTCCGTCTTGTCTTGCAATGATCATCCGTGTGGATGTGAGCAGATGGTGGTGTGTCCCTTGAAGAAATGCTGGAAGAAGAAGACTTGGATGACGCTAATCTGGTGGAAGTGGAAGTAAAGACCGAGCCTTAGAGCGCTCGTTAGATTAGGGTTGTAAATGGTAGCTTAATTAGACGTTCGGTTAAATGTTTTGTAAAACCGTTCGTCCTGTTTATCTCTGAATTCTATTTTGGCGTACGTTATTGTTGTACTTGAAGCCGTTCGGCTCTAGAACCTCTTTTGTGAATTTAAAGACTGCATTGGTTACTGTTAATTGTAATTAATCCTGATTTATGGTAATTACTATATTTTGGGATGTTACAGTTAGTATCATCACTATTATATAGATCAAATACATAGATTATCCATGAAAAATATATGCAATATTGCATATTTTCCGTTAGTCCAAATTTTATTTTGAATGGATTAGTGAAGATGAAATATAAATATTACTAAAAAATTATTAAGAAAAATGATAAATCAATATTTTTTTTACAAAAAATCATAACACTACAGTTACAAAAGAAAACATAGAATATAATGAGGCTCCTAGTTAACTAATTCTTAATGTCGATTAATTATAAGTTGGTTGTACTGAATACCTAATTGCATAAAATGTACAATTTACTTCGTTTGTACAAAACTAGCCTCACCTAACAGGGATTATATTATAAGAAGTATGATAAATTTAATAAACATTACTATTAAACTTTAAATTTAATTTAATCCATTATATATTATAATTTAATTATATATTTATGTGATATAAAAGTTTTATAAGAAAATGCTTGAGATGCAGACGGGGAAAATGTTTTAATAGTAAAAGTGTATGATTATGAGTTTCAAATGAAGAGAAATTATTAAAATTATTTTTTCAAATAAAAGTAGTTCAAAGTTGAGTATTTATTAAAAAATTGTCTAATGAGTATTTTAAATTTTATATATTTTAATTAAGTTATTGTTATTTTATTTCTTTTCGTTAATTTGTTTTATGGTTATTGTCTTATCTTGCTTGTTTTCATTTGTTAAAAAATTGTGAGATTTGTGATTAATATAAAATTATGGTTAAAATCATTGGTCCTTAAATTTTAATTCAATTTTCAGATTTTAAGTAGTTCTAATTAGATCCTTTTAAAAAAAAGTGAAATAAATATATTCAAATCGTTAACGTTGTATAAATGGTTAACAGTGGTACATAGTATACATGTTGATATATATTACATTATTACGTAGAATTAACATGCATTATTTCCAAAGCTTTGTCAACAAAAGAATTAGGGGTTTGGAGCACAATGGACATGATCAGCAGAATTAGGGATTTAGTGCTCATTAGACATGGTCAACAGAAGAATTAGGATTTGAAGCCCAATAAAGGTAGGGATTTTGAAACAGTGTGAAAGGAGTAGGAAAGAAGATTTTCATCACAAATTTAGTGTTCGTCAATGATCGAAGGTTGTTAGCAGTTGAGGTGAGTTTGATTTCATGGGTGGTCAACAGTTAGTTATTTTAATTCTTTTTTTGTTTGCTATGGTGGTTGGGTGTTGCGCTTTCGTTTTGGGGATGAGAAAGTTGTGTTGTGTTGTTGGGGTAGGAGATTTTGATTGACTATGTATTTTTGTATTGTGATCCCCTATTTTGTTTTCAAAAGTGTAAAAGTTTTGGTTCCCTATATCAGTGTTTCAGCAGTAGGGATCATAATTTGCCCTCCATTTGTGTGTTTCAATAGTAGGGAGTGTACTTTGTTTATTATTTTGTAGGCAAAATTTATAGGTGCAAAGAGGTGCATAAATATATATAGTATAAAATGAATGAGGAATGTTTTGAAGTAGTGATCCATTATAGTGGACACTTTGTAAGTGATGAAAATGGGAAACTACAATTTGACGAGGAAACACCACAGTGGTTATGTGATCTAGATACATGGAGTTATTTTAAGATTGTAGGTGGACTAAAATACTTGGGACATGTTCCAGAGTAGTTGTGTGGGTCAGTGCTCAAAGATAAGTTGGAACATTTGACTAATGACCATGGTGTTATGCATATGTTTAACATAGTCATGCTAAACGATGTAGTTCATTTGTATGTGGTTCATAAAACCTTAGAACCTGAGATAATAGAATTGATTCACTAGGATGAGTTGGAGGTTGATAGTGAATGTAAACAACAATTAGAGGAAAGGGGTCATTTAGAGGTAGATGATGAAGTTGGGTCAGAAGAAGGTCAAAAAGAGGTGAAGGAAGGTGGGTAGTTTAAGGGTGATGGTGAAGGTGAAAAAGAGTTGGAGGTGGGTGGGTAGTTGGAGGGGGATGGTGATGGTGATGGTGCAAAAGAGGTGGAGGAGGGTGGCCAATTACAGGAGGAAAATGATTTTCAGTTACTGATGTTGATAGTGAATGTGAGTTAAAGAATGTACATGATGACAACGATAATCATTATCAGTTTGTGAGTGAAGAAAGACTACTTGATGTCAACATTCAATGTGACACACGTAGTGATATGGATAATGAATGGGATGGTAATATTGAATATGAGATGGAAAGTGTTGTAGAAGACCTTATTAGGACTTTAAGGGAAAAAGTCATATAACAAGAGGGTAGTGGACCAGTGAGACTTCAAGGGCAAACGCCACAGAAGAATATTGTAGTGATTCAACTTATGATGTCTGTGGATTGTTGGATATTGAGTGGCAGACATTTGAGCTGGTTAATGCCACATATAGTGAGGATGAAAGTGTTAATAGAGAAAGTTATGGTAGGTTTGCAACGTTTACAATGCCAAAAAGTATTGATGACTAAAAGTGGAAAGTAAGAACTTATTTCACTAAGAAGAAGAAATTACAAAAAGCCATTGGGACTTATGCATTGACAATTTGTTAAGAATGATAGAAATAGTTTTATTTAAATTTTGGGTGTGGAGGGAAAATGTAAGTGGTATGCTTATTGCACATATATGTCTACTATGAAGTCATGACAGTGATAATGGTTGATTTTACCGTTATCTGTGATGCAATTTTAATACTAAATCAAATCTCTTTGACTGTGAAGCTTGCTTAAACTCTTGTTTTTAGTTGAGTTTTGTGAATAAGTTAGTCGAGGTTATACTTAATGATTTTTATCACTAATTCCCTCAATTTTGTAGGTTATTGGTATATTTTGGAAGAGGAGCAAAGTATCAAGGAGTTGGAACCCAGGAAGGGTAGCAGAAGCATCAGAATAGAAGGCTGCAGAAGGCTTAAGGACGCCTGGTTGCCCTGTTCTGGGGCCTTGAGCGCTGGTTGCCACACAATCACGCCTGGTTGCCCTCTTCAAGGGCCCTCAGGGCTAGTGGTCGCGCAAGGACTCCTTTTTGCGCTCTTCTCGGGCGCTCAACGGTGAAGGTCACGCAACCACGCCTGGTTTCCCTTTTGTAGGGCGTTGAGCGCCAGTTACACCGTAGCACACCTGGTTGCCCACTCAAGGGGCACTGAGTGTCACTCTTCGCGCAGTCTCTCCTGGTTGCCCTCAATTGGGGCGCTGAGTGTCAACAACGTTTTCCTATGTGGCACTTTTGATCTATTTAAAGGCTTTTATGTACTAGAGTTCATATCTTTGGACGACTGAAGCATATAAACACTATTTTTCGACCCTTTGGAGGAAGATTGGGCATGTGGGAGCTTTCCTTTTCTCTTTGTAGGGTTTCCATCTCGTTTACATTCTTCCATTGTAAGTCAAGGTTCTCCATGACAATGGAGAACTAAATTCATTTGTTGTTGGGGAAAGATGTAACCTCTGAACTTCATGTAGTTGAACATGTTTTGAATATTTGTTGTTGGTGTCACGAGTCTCTTGGGAAACGATACTTGGTCTTACCATTTTATATTAGTTGATACGATTTGGTACACTTGCTAATGAGTTAACAGACAACTAAGAAAAGTTATTGATGTTGATAGTTGTAACAGAAATTTTAATGTTAAATTAATGAATGAAAAATGTTTAAGCAAGAAGATAGAGAAAACAATTATAGAAAACTCATTTATGAAGGTTATGGACATTTGGGATAAAGTTAGTAGGAAATGGAATATTATTATATATAGAAATATGGCTTATAGAACAAAAGTTATTGTAGCAAATAATGTGGATGGGTCATATAATGAACAATTAAGAAGAATATATGATTATGCTCATGAACTTCTAAGAACAAATCCAAGTTCAATAGTGAAGGTCAAAGTTGAGAACATTCACAACATTTTTAGGATATTCTATGCATGTTTGAAGGCATGCTCTTGTAGACCCATCATTGGGTTGGATGGAGGCTTTCTAAAAGGAAAATATGGAAGGGAGTTATTAAGAGTAGTTGAAAGAGGTATAAATGAACATATTTTACCTATTGTTGTAGAGGCTGAGAACAAAGACTCCTGGACATTGTTCTTGTAGCCTCTGTTGACAACCTTAGTAGGGAAGTTGTGTGTGCATCATGCACTTTTATTTCAGACCAACTAAAGGTCACTTTTACCTATTTTGCTTCACATATTTTAACATTTACTTTAGCTGACGTGACTCCTTTTATTTGATATATTTTAGGGTCTTTTATCAGCTATACAAGAAATTTTACCTTGGGTTGACCAAAGATTTTGTGTTAGGAACTTATATTCAAATTTTTAGAAGAAATTTCCAAGAAAAAAAATCTAAAACAACTCATGTGGAAGGCAATAACAACCATATGTGCAAAACAATTGGGAGGCTGAGATGAGGAATATAAAAGAGGTGAATTTGGATGCGTTTAAATAAGGTTTTGGTTAAGATTGTTATAAATGTTTGATATAAATTTCTCACTCCACCTTCTAAGATTGTTATATACATTGACTATTATAAATAAGGTTTTGGTTAAGATCTAGGTTCACCATAATTTCATAGTGTGACACACTTGTGAACAATACCTGTGATGGCTTCAATAATGTACTAGTTCATACTAGGTCTAAGCCCATAAATAACATGTTGGAGGACATTAGGGTTTACATGATGAGCAACTGGGCTACGAATAAGATAAAATTGAGATCATATGAAGGCTCTATCTGCCCTAAAGTACTGAACATACTTCAAAAGAAATCATGGTTAACGAGGTATTTGATAGCAAAGTAAGTTTTAAGTATATGAATATGGTTCCCAATGCAGAAATTAACATTCTCTTACATCATGATTATATTAAGGTTTAATCATTTTGGACATCCCTATTTATGCAGAATCGTCTCAAATAGGTTCTCGTATTGTAAATGTTCTTAATTAGGTCCCTTTTTGTGAAAAATTGACTCAATTTGGACCTTGCCGTTAATTGGGCTAGACGACGTTAAAAATTGTGTCTCGTGGCTTGGTGACTGAGCAATTTTTATTGATGTGGTAGAGTTTGGTCGCCTTAGGTGGATTTTTTTTATTTACAGTTTTAAATAAAACATAGACTTGCTAACTCGGGCGACACCTGATAACGGTTAAATTTACCGTTATTTGATACTTAATTTTGATACTAAAAACACCCTTTTTGACTTAGGAACTAGCTTGGAATCATAGTTTTGATGAATAAGAGAGTTGAAGGTGACTTTAATGGTTTTGTGCTAGATTTTCTTGTTTTTAACATGAATTGAGATGATTTGGAAGAAGAGTTGAAGTAGTAAGGAGTTGGAACTCAGAAAGAGATGGAAAAACATCAGAAAGGAGGATCGTAGCACCGTTGAGCGCCACTTTAGGGGCCCTCAACGCTAGAGTACACTGTCTCACGCTTGGCTGCCCTTTTTCTGGAGCCCTCAGTGCAGGATACCCCTGGCTCGCGGCTGGGCGCCATTTTCAGGGGCGCTGAGCGCCACTTCCTCAAGTCGCACCATACTTGCTTGCCTTCTGAGTTGATCCTAAGCGCCAGTTCTGACCCGCACACCGCCTGGGCGCCCTAAGTGGGGCGCTGAGCGCTAGTCTCGTGGACTTGGACCCATTTTCTGTTATTTTTATGTTCTATTTAAGGACTTGGACGTCCTAGGGTTCACATCTTTGGACGGAATAGGCACAGAAACATACTCTTTGATCCCTCGGAGGCAGATTTGGATGCGGAAGCTCCTATCTTCAATTTCTAGGGTTTTATCTTTCATTCTTTCTCCATTATTCATCTAGTTTCACCATGTCAATGGTGAACTAAACTCTATTTGTTGTTGCGAAATGATGCAACCTTTATAAACTCTCATGTATTGAAGTGATTCTTGATTATATATGCTTTTTTCATTAATTGTTAGGGTAATTCTTCTTCGTGTATTGCTTGCTTTGTTTAACTCATTCATTAGCATGATTTATGATTTGCATGAGTACCGGAAGGTATCTTACAATTCATATTTTGGAGAATTATTCCCAGATGCAGTATTGCTCAAGAATGAGGGTATGAGTTCTGGTTGTTTTAAGCTTCTGATCTTCAGAACTAATTATTAGGAATGCTAGGAATCATATGAACTAATAGTTAAGGATAAGCTTTCTTCGCCGAGGAATCGGGTTTTAATTATTTTAGATAGTGACATTGACATTAATGAAGAAGTAGAATTCGTATATACATGAGAGTAAACTAGGTGGAATCTAACCCTAACAACATATTCATTCCATAATATCAAATCTGTTCATCTTTGCACTTTTGTCCAATTGATCAAATTGCATGCATATTTACTTTTCAGTATTTGCATTCTAAACTCAAAAGAGTTTGTTTTCAAGTCTTATTTAATCAAGGAATCACATAACTGTTTAGGCCGTGAGTCTCTAGGGAAACGATACTTGGTCTTACCATGTTTATTACTTGATACGATTCGGTACACTTGGCGGAGTCTTAACAAGTTTTTGGCGCCGTTGCCGGGGACTCGTGGTTTAACTATTCTATTTGTGTGGTTATTGATTAGCTTTGACTTGATTTTTTATTTTAATTTTGTTTTATTTTGTGCTAATAGTGTTTTCTAAGGTTTTGTGTTCAGCGCATGCAGGATGCACTTCGGACAAGAAGTTAACTATATGGGCACTCAATTCCACCAAGGTAATTTCAACCATGGGTGGTTACCTTAATCAAGCATGGGACAAAGTCAATTTGGGCAACTTGCCGAACAATTCAATAGACCACCATAGCAGCAACAATCCTCTCTTTCAGAATGAATTGCAAAACTAGATGACACACTTCAACAGTTGATGCAGATATCTGTATCTCATCACAAAAACATTGAAGCGACACTCAGAAGGATGGGGATGCAGATTGGTCATCTAGTTCAGAGGGTGGAAGATTTTGGGGGTAATATGAAAATTAACCTTAAAGAGGAATGCAAAGTCGTTGTTACTAGAAGTGACAGAATTTTAGATGAGAGAAAAATAGAGAGCAAAGAAAAATAAAGGTTAAGTGAAAAAGAGAAAGATGAAGAGGAAGAAAAAGAAAAAGAAGAGAGTGAGAAGAAAGAAAAGGAAAGAGAGAGGGAAGAAAAGAAAAAGAGAGAGGAAGAAAATGAGAGAAAAAAAGAAAGAGTTATATGAAAAACCTCTTCCTTACCCGAAGAATTATTCTAGGAAGGAGAAGAAAAAACAATTTAAGCGTTTTATGAAGATTTTCAAGAAATTGGAGATTAACATACCCTTCTCTAAAGCTTTGCAACAAATTCCTTCTTATGCTAAAATTCTGAAGGAACTCCTCACTAAGAAAAGGAAATACATTGAAGAGGAAACCATTGAAGTACAAGGAAACTGCAGCGCTATCATACAAAAACTTTTAGCTCCCAAGTTAAAAGATCTAGGAAGCTTCACCATTCCTTGCACTATAGGGAATATCTCTGTTGGAAGGGCACTCATTGATTTGGGAGCTAGTATCAATATGATGTTGCTCTCTATGTTTAAGAAGATTGAAGGTTTGGAACTCAAGCCTACTCGGTTGACTCTTCAACTAGCAGATAGATCTCTGAAATATCCTTATGGGGTAGCTGAAGATGTGCTTGTGAAGGTAGACAAATTTCTATTTCCTGTGGACTTTGTTATCATGGAGATGGAGGAGGATGTGAATGTGCCTCTCATTCTTGGGAGACCGTTTATGAAGATTGCAAGAGTCTTAATTGATGTGGAGAATGACAAGCTTAAAGTAAGAATCCAAGATGAAGAAGTAAATTTTGATGTGGCGAATTTGGAGAAGATTGATACCAAGGAAGAGGTTAAGGAAAAGAAACTGGAGCTAAAAATATTACCACCACATTTACAGTATGTTTTCTTAGAAGAAGGTGGAAAGAAACCGATCATAATTAGTAATTCTTTCTCTCAGAAGAAAAAAGGTTGGTAGAAGTATTGAAATCCAACAAAGGAGCTATTGGGTGGTTAATTTCAGATCTCAAAGGTATACGCCCAACTTATTACATGCACAAAATTTTTGTGGAGGATGATTATAGACTAGTTGCTCAACCACCGAGAAGACTAAACCCTGTGATGAAGGAGGAGGTGAGAAAAGAAGTTTTGAAGCTTCTAGAGGCTGACATTATATATCCTATCTCTGACAGTGCATGGGTAAGTCCAGTACAGGTAGTGCCAAAGAAAGGTGGGATGACGGTAATTTATAATGAGAAAAATGAGTTCATTCCTACTAGAACAGTTACTGGGTGGAGGATGTGCATTGATTATAGGAAGTTGAATAAGGCCACAAGGAAGGATCATTTTCCTCTTCCTTTTATGGATCATATGTTGGAAAGATTGGCAGGTCAGGCTTTTTATTGTTTTTTGGATGGATATTCTGGGTACAATCAGATTGTGGTAGATCCAAAGGACCAGGAGAAGACGACTTTTACATGTCCATTTGACATATTTGCTTACGGAAAAATGCCATTTGGATTATGTAATGCTCCGGCTACGTTTCAGAGGTGTATGCAGGCTATCTTTGCAGATCTCATAGAGAAATGCATTGAAGTATTTATGGATGATTTTTCAGTGTTTGGCAATTCTTTTAATTTGTGCTTGGCTAACCTGGATATTGTGCTTAAGAGATGCATCCAAACAAATCTTGTGCTTAATTGAGAAAAATGTCATTTTATGGTGACTGAAGGAATTGTTTTGGGTCATAAGATTTCTTCTAGGGGAATTGAAGTTGATAAAGCCAAAGTGGAGGTCATTGAGAAACTTCCACCACCAACGAATGTGAAAGGAATTAGAAGATTTTTGGGCCATGCTGGGTTTTATCGAAGATTTATTAAAGATTTTTCAAAAATTGCCAAACCCTTAAGCAATCTCCTTGTCAAAGATGTGCCTTTTGTAATGGATGACGAGTGCATGAAAGCTTTTGAGATTCTGAAGAAGAAGCTTGTCTCTGCGCCAGTTATTGTAGCTCCAGATTGGAATCAAGACTTCGAGTTAATGTGTGATGCTAGTTATTGTAGCTCGCCTCATATTAGCTTTGCAACTACGTGCTTCGAACCTTTCCTGGGATTGTTGTGCCTGCTTGTCCTCATCGAATTGGAGAACTTTTTGGTACGCCCCTCCCTCTCTTCTTTTCGAAAAGTCAGAATCTGCTCAAGGAGTAATCTTAGATCGATCGGGTCGTGTCCCCTTCCATCACCCTCGGCTCGGGGGAGGAATCATTCCATTTAGCAGTCCTACGTGGGTCAGTGAATGTATTTTATCAAAGGATTAGACGGTGACAGTTGTGTTGTGAACAATCCCTATCATCAAATCTCTGAGCTTAGGAAGTCAGGTTAAGACGTCGACTTATACAGGGTCTTGCCCGAGGAGATGAAAAAGAATTCCTGTCTTTAGGAGTCAATCCCACTAAACTACACTTGTACGCTTGACATGAAAAGTAGAGGCAAGAGGAGTCAAAGGCCTAACCTCAACAGGATAGAGGCTGCTCCTTGAAGCAGACCGGACAATCTCGCCTCACATGCTAATCTTCCGGTCCGCTGATGTACTGCATCGGAGAGCGTATCACCTTACTATGATCTACTTGGTCAACGAAGGGAGAAGGTTTTTCACACTATCTATTATGCCAACAAAGTCTTGAATGAAGCTTAGTTTAATTATGTCACTACAGAAAAGGAATTTCTTGCTATAGTATATGCCTTGGAGGTTGAAGTCTTTGATTGTTGGGGGATATATTTTGTTGGACCTTTTCCACCGTCTTTCAATAATGAATATATATTGGTGGTGGTAGATTATGTAAGTAAATGGGTAGAAGCCATGGCGTGTCCCAAGAATGATGCTAGCATTGTAATTAAATTTTTGAAAAGACAAATTTTTGTCAGGTTTGGAACTCCCAGGATACTCATTAGTGATGGAGGATCTCATTTTTGCAACTCTCAGCTTGCAAAGGTACTCAAGCACTATGGCGTGAAACATAAGGTGGCTGCACCAGACAAATGGACAAGCAGAGGTGTCTAACAAGGAAATAAAGAGAATTCTGGAGAAAACAGTTGTTTCATCAAGGAAGGGTTGGTCTCAAAAGCTAGATGATGCTCTTTGGGTATACAGGACGACAATGAAGACAGCTATAGGGCTATCTCCTTTTCAGTTAGTGTATGAAAAAACATGTCATCTACTAGTGGAGATGGAACATTGAGCTTTGTGGGCTTTGAAGTTCTTAAATTTTGATCCATTTGACACTCATGACAGGAGAAGAAGGCAAATTCTTGAGCTTGAAGAGATGTGGTTGCATGCTTATGATTCCTCTAGGAATTACAAAGAAAAGGTAAAACTTTATCATGATAGGAAGCTAGTAAAGAAGGTTTTTCATCCAGGACAGCGGGTGTTATTGTTCAACTCATGCTTAAAGCTTTTTCCTGGGAAGTTGAAGTCTAAGTGGTCAGGTCCATTTATAGTTAAGAATGTTCATCCACATGGAGCAATTGAGTTGACAAATCCATCTGCTAAAGATCCACAAAGAAGTTGGGTGGTAAATGGGCAACGTCTTAAGCATTATTTGGGTGGTGAGGTTGAACGCCTTTCTACAGTCATGGAGTTGGTTGATCTTTGAGCTTATTGGGTCAGGCTCGTGACGTTAAACAAGCGCTTACTGGGAGGCAACCCAGCTTTCTAACCTTATTCCTTTTGTTTTGAACTTATTTGCTTCCGTTATTAGTATAGGATGTGATGTACTTGGCTTAAAACTTTATTTGTGGTGCAATGGTTTGATGATGATGATGTTTATGATGAGTGTTGCTTCCTGTGTTGATTATATTGATTGATGTTGAGATGATGCATGATGCTGATAGACAGGTGGTTGCTCATAATATTGTGAAACAGATGCATGATGATTTGTGATTGTGTTACTGAGCAGGATGTTTATCTAAATGTTGGAACTTGAATTAGCTTGTGTGAGGATTGAACTCCAGAGTTTTTGATGAATGATTGCTATTACTTTGAAAGCATGAATGACTTTGTCCAGGTTTCTATGATTGAATCAGTTGTTTGCATGTGTCATATGATCAAGGCCATTTGTTGTTATCCCTTTTTAGCCAATGCATGATTTTAGCCCAATAAAAGAGAGCACAATGTGTTCTATCCTTTGAACCTTTAACCTTAAACATTGAAAACCTTTTTGAAAATCTTTACCTTGAGTTAAGTTGAGAATATTTGTGTGGTATTGATAAAGGTTCAAGTTTGGGGTTGTTGGGAAATCTAAAAAGGGAAAATAAAGAGAATGAGCATTGAGCTAAGTATTGAGCAAATGAAAAGCAAAAGAAAAAGAAAAAGAAAAGGAAAGAAAGAAAAGAGAAGCTCAATGCAAGGGAAAGTTGGGAATAAGTGAGAATGGTTTTTTTAAAAGAGAGATTGTGTTTAAATGATTAAATTTTGAATGACTCTCTTAACTCAAGGATTTTGTGATCTTGAAAAACCAATTTTCTTCTTAGCCCAGCCACATTACAAGCCATAGAAAAGCCCTTGTGATGATACTTGCTTGTGAGTTTGATTGATTGTGGTTAAATAAAAGGCAAAGTTGATTTATGTGACATTGTGATAGTAGAGTGAATGAGCCACCTCTATATACACTTGTCTTGGTGAGGAGTAGTTTGGAGAAACATTTTTTCTTAGTGAGGAGTAGTTCCATGTATGCATGATTACATCTTTGCTTGGTTGATCATTCATGAGTTTAGCATCTGTTTAATATTCTGTGATTATGTGAGCACTACAATGAGCTTTATTGAATCAAGGCATTTATTCATTTTGACCGATATTCTTTATAATAAACTGATATGAGCAATTACTTGTCTTAAAAGAAAAAGTTTTGAAATGTGTTGGAACCATTGTATGGATTGGTTGAAAGCTAAGTTAAATTTTGTTTGCTTGAGGACAAGCAAAGTTCTAAGTTTGGGGTTGTGATAACGGTTGAATTTACCATTATTTGATACTTAATTTTAATACTAAAAACACCCTTTTTGATTTAAAACTAGCTTGGAATCATAGTTTTGATGAATAAGAGAGTTGAAGGTGAATTTAATGGTTTTGTGCTAGATTTCCTTGTTTTTAGCAGGAATTAAGATGATTTGGAAGAAGAATTGAAGTAGTAAGGAGTTGGAACTCAGGAAGAGATGGAAAAGCATCAGAAAAGAGGATCGTAGCACCGCTGAGCACCACTTTAAGGGCCCTCAGCGCCAGAGTACACTGTCTCACACTTGGCTGCCCTTTTTCTGGAGCCCTCAACGCAGGATACCCCTGGCTCGCGCCTGGGCACCCTTTTCAGGGGCGCTGAGCGTCACTTCCTCGAGTCGCACCACACTTGCTTGCCTTTTGAGTTGACCCTGAGCGCCATTTCTGACCCGCACACCGCCTGGGCGCCCTAAGTGGGGCGCTGAGCGCTAGTCTCGTGGGCTTGGACCCATTTTTTGTTATTTTTATGTTCTATTTAAGGACTTGGACGTCCTAGGGTTCACATCTTTGGATGGAATAGGCACAGAAACACACTCTTTGATCCCTCGGAGGCGGATTTGGATGCGGAAGCTCCTATTTTCAATTTTTAGGGTTTTATCTTTCATTTTTTCTCCATTATTCATCTAGTTTCACCATGACAATGGTGAACTAAACTCTATTTGTTGTTGGGGAATAATGTAACATTTGTAAACTCTCATGTATTGAATTGATTCTTGATTATATATGCTTCTTTCATTAATTGTTAGGGTAATCTTCTTCGCGTATTGCTTGCTTTGTTTAACTCATTCATTAGCATAATTTATGATTTACATGAGTACTAGAAGGTATCTTACAATTCATGTTCTGGAGAATTATTCCCAGAAGCAGTATTGCTCAGGAATGGGGGTATCTTACAATTCATGTTCCTAGTTGTATGCCCTTGTTGCAATGAAATTTCTAAATCTAAATGAAGAAGACTACATTCTCCATTGGTTTTGGAAGTCAACATATAAAGAAACCTAAAATTCACTCATCTACCCTATCAATGGTGAACACATGTGGGAAATTACTCTATATCCAAATGTATTACCCCAAACAAAAGAGTAATCACTAGTACAAAAATATCGTATAACGTCGTTGTTTTTTGGCCTTTCACGTCGAATTCGAGATCGACTTCATATCGAGAGACATTAAATTGACGTCGAATTTAAAAAATTCGACGTTAATCAAATTGACATCGAATTTTGTTAATATTCAATGTTAAGCAATTTCTTTTTGTTTTTTTTAATTAATTTTAATCCTTTTTTACAACTCTTGGAGACCTGAAAAACAGAAAAACAACAAATTTCAGTTTTTGGTATTTTATAAAGCATGAACTATGAACGTGTATTATAGTATGAACAACAAACAACAATAAAAAACAACAAAGAAGTTCAATCAAACAACAACAACAAACAAGTTCAACCAAATAACAACAACAAACAAGTTAAACAAAAAACAACAACAAACAAGTTCAACAAAAAACAACAACAAACAAGTTCAACAAATAAGTTATTCAAAACAAAAACGAAAATGAAAACTAACCTTCAAAAGATGGGTTCGTTGGAATAAAGTGTTTCCACCAGTGAGAGAGAAAGTAGAATGCGCCTATGAAGGACAACAACACGAAAATAATCAGTCAAAACAAACGAAAATTATACACAAAGTAGTTAATTAACATGCATTTGTATCAAATGAAAGAAATATTACATGTGATGGTCGTCAATCTTCGTTCGAGAAAAGTTTGATAAGAGAAGAGGGTCTCCCGCCTAAGATAAAATGAATGAATTTTCAATCTCTCGCTCAAATTCAAAAGGGAAAACTTTTGGCTGACAAATAATACGCCAAAGCTCCTACAAAATTCGACGTATTATATGTGGTTTAAAAGACAAAAAGAAAAAAAGAATTAAAAAGAGGTTACTTTTTGGCTTCTGGCTGACAAATAATACGTCGAAGCCCTTATAGAATTCGATGTATTATTTGTTATTTAAAAGAAAAAAGAATTAAAAAGGGTGACTCTTTGGCTTCTGACTGACAAATATTACGTCGAACCCCTAAGATTCGACATACTATTAATGGTTTAAAAGAAAGAAGAAAGAGAATGATGCGTTGGCCATCATAGAACGTCGAATTGAATGGGGCTCCGACGTCCTACAATTGTATTTATTTAAAAAAAATGCCACCGGTCATTTTTAATGTTGGCTATTCAATGATTGGACGTTGAACGCGTGACGTTATACGCTGTTTTTGCACTAGTGAATGCCAGGAAGGCCTAAGAAAAAGTGACGACTAGAGGCATGGGAGATAGAGAAGAACAGTACTAAATTAAGAAATAACGGCTTAAAAAAAGATGTGTTGTCTGAAGGAAATTGGACACAACAAAACTTCTTGCTCGTAAGGATGTCAACCAAAACAGACTGAATCAATACCATGTCCACCACAACAAATAGAACCAACATTATCTCTACCATAACAAACTCAATCAATAATTTCTCTAAAATAGCTAGTGCTGCCAACAGATGCAACAAAATCTACTCAACAATCATCCCATTTTATTGCCATTCCACCTCAACAACCCTGAAGAGGTAGACCAATCATCATGTAGAAATTGAAGGCTAAGAGGGGATGTATTTCAAAGCCAGGACCTTGGACTTGCACTATTAGTGTCATGTACTTACTTTATGCATGTATTTTGAATCAGGAGGCCATGTATTTTGATGTGTTACTTTGTGCCTCTTTTAACCTATATTAGTAGCTTCATTTTGATGTAATCATTAAGTACATTTGCTGAAGATCCCTTTTTATATGGTAGACAATGAAATATGGTGTGTTTGAATTAGGAGGTCATATATTTTGATGTGTTACTTTGCGTCTCTCTTAACCTATATTAGGAGCTTCATTTTGATGTAATGATTAAGTATAATTGTTGGAGATCCCTTTTTATTTCGTACACAATGAAATATGATGTGTTTGAATCAAGGGGCAATATATTTTGATGTGCTACTTTGGACAAATATTTATTGCTTGTGGATACATACTAATTTTTTTTTTTACCTTTAATAGACTTCAAACACAATGTTTTAATAACAACTAAAATTATCTCATTAATTGAAAAACATTACATCAACTACTTCAACTTTTTACAACACCTCATGGGAATTTCAAGAACATTGATATTACAGTTATATTAACTACACAGGAAGCAAACATAATTCCCATTAACACCTTCAACCCTTTTTCTAATATAAAAACATACTTCTTTAAATTCGATATTTTCATCCTTTCACCATTCATTTCTTCCATCCTCACAATAGTTCCACCCCTTTCTTTATTCTTCAGACTTTCTTCAATTTCTCTTTCACTACACCACATAAAATAATTGTAGCCAACCAAAATCACACCCACTCCATTCAACAAAACAACAAAAACACAATTCAAAACAACAAAAACTTCTGGTTTTTCATAAGAAGAAAAAAAATAATCATTTTTGTTTCCATGGATCTTACCTTGAACTTAGAGCAACCCTAGAAATGTTTTCCCTTATCCTTAGGGGTTTTGATAGTTCTCAACACTGCATTGTCACCATAGTAGCAAACGGGTTTCACATCTAACCTCCTTGTGCCACCACTATGACATGAAACACTACCTTTTTGCATCATCCAACCATTACATGTGCAAGATGAACAAGAATGAGACTGAGACATATTTCACCTTAACAATATATGAAGCCTTCAACAACCTATTCTTTCGCAGCCCCATACAAATACAAATATCTTAAAAGGGATGGAGTAAACACATCACCAATTATTGAACAAAATGACACATAATTGATTAAATATTATAGCTCACCAACTTTTCACATCGTTTCAATGAAATTAAAGGAAATGATATATTTATTACACATTTAAAAAAAACAAATTCAAACTACTTTAAATTTGAGAATCGAATTTTGATTTTAATACAAATACGAAAATTATTTAAAGGTTTTGACCTTATTATAGTGATATAAAATGCTAAATAATTTTTTTTTTTTTTGAAAATGTGTTAGATAACCAAACAAAACCATTATAATCAATAATGATAATGGATATAGTCTCTTTATTAATGTAAATCATGACTTAAAAATAAAAAAATAAAAAACATGACAATCATGTTATTTAACATGTTTTAAATAAAAGTAATAAAAATTACTGTCTTTTTATGTTTATGACAACATTATTTTATATGAATTATAAAACTTCATACTTTTAATCTCATATAAGTATTTAAGACGACCATATAAGACATCTATACTAATTATTTGTTATTAAAAATTAAATAGTGGAAACTCAATTGTAAAATACAAAATTGACTATTCAATGAAAAAAAAATTCAATTAATGGTACTCATATTTACGAGAGAATTAAAAATTAATTAAATTTTAAAAAATTAAAATTTTGAAAGTTTTTAAGGATTCTTATGCATCTACCCTAAAATTTATATTAATTTTCTTCAGAGACTCTAATAAAATTCATACTACTTTTCATCTTAAAGTTTAATAGGCTTATTGTGAGACCTCGGAAAATTAACCCATAATTATCATGTCTAATATGTTATTAATGTACTGCTGAGTCACCTGACTGCTTCCATAAATGCACCGTACCACACACTCAGTCTCATTAAAACGCACTCACACTCTCTGCTACACGTCTGCCATGTGTCACGTTAGAACATTCTGAAAACAGTAGTGGAGGACAGGTGTCCGCGTATGAGAGAACGTCCGGTTGACTTGGGGAAGAGAACTGAATTTTCTGAAACACTTCTTCCCATTCTCTGCATGCACTCACCTTCTTCCTCAAAACTGATTTCTCCATTTTCTTCACCTTCTCTCTACTGTAACTCATCACCTTCTTCTCCGATCACGTTTCAGAACCGTAGAAACGTTCCCTGAGACGTGAGCGTCATTCTGGACCGAACATAATTGGGATCTGAGCTGGTAAGTTCTCGTCTCTAACCGTTCGTCCATTTAGTTTCATGCGAACCCAAGTTCTGGTTGCATGCTTGGGTTATAGGTCTGAGTTGTTTTCTGATTTTTGGTATTTTAGATTAAGTGAAAGTCGTTGAGTGAATCTGAGGATAGATCGCTGTAAGAGGACGAACTAAACCCTTGCTTTTGGACTTACACTGCTATCCAGGTAAGGGAAGCTTATTGATTTAATTTATACTTGGATGTTTGTATGTAAGCATGATATTAAATGAATGTAGGAAACATATGTTGGTTGAGCATGCCTGAACGATCACTGTTATGCATGAGATGAATATGATATTTGTTGGTTGAACTGCATGATGATTTTGATACGTATGGTTTGAACGTTGGATGAGTTTCGTATAGTTGAATTGTTAATATGATGAATTCTATAAAGTATGTGAAATTAATAGCGTATATGAAAGTATAAGGTTATGAATTGTATGAGAAATGTGAGTTGATATAGTTGAAATAAATCTGGATTTAATGATTTCATCTATGATAAGTTACGCTCGTCATCGTACGGTCTTATACCGTTCGTTTTCCCTGAAAGTTGACTTAGAATGGAATTCTTTCATTCGGAAAGAATTCTGAATCTAGAACGAGCGTCCTCATTCGAATTACTATGTTGAGCGTTCGGCTCAGCATAAAGATGTCACCTGTCTTAAATTAAATAATATTAAAATGAGTAACGGTTGGTCTTATACCAAGCGTTCGTTCTAAGTAGCGCTCGGTCTTACACTGAGCGTTCGTCTTCTTTAGTATTCGGTCTTATACCAATCGTTTGTCCTAATTGATTATCAGTCTTATAACTAGCGTTCGTCCTAAGAAGTGTTCGGTCTTAGACCGTACGCTCGTCCTTACCTTCGATCTCTTAACGGACGTGAATAGCGTTCGTCCAAATACGTAGTAAATGGTTATTGATGCGTTCGGTCATTGACTCACATTCGATTCCTTTAAACTAATGATTTTCAGTGTACTCAATTTCTTGTCTTGTTGTATATTCATCCAAATGAATTTGGCTTAACTTCTTGGTACTTAGAATATTTTGACAATTTGTTGTATCATTTTAGAGTCATTTCATTCAAATGATTCGAGTAGTCGTGTCGTTCGTCAAATGATCAGTTGTCGTTTTATGCTAATTGGTGGCGAGTCCTTCTCAGTTTAGCGGTTCACGTTCGTCCTCGTCCTTCAGAGGATTGAACGCTCGTCTTTTTATGAAAGTGGAACAAAGAATGAAAATGTATTTAAGAGGAAGTATTATGATGTGTGAACACTATGAGAACTGAATTTATGATTGTGGAATTTGAACGAGCGTTCCAAGGAGGAACGTCTCTTACATATATTGAATATTAAATTTGGTAAAGTATGACTGTGGATAAGTTAAGACTCGCTTGGTCCATCCTGATATTCCGTGATACTCATCTTCATGTAGAGGAGAGTAGTTCATGTGTGGGAATGGCAGGAGGTCCTTAGTCCATAAGTTAACATGGGCGACGTAAGAACGGACTAACCTCGAGTGACAGCTGTTTGGTGTATCCCAGTTACTACATCACTCGGGTGCAAGGACGCTTGTAACTACACAGATTCATACAGTCCGGACGGTCTGTCTAGTATATATATGTATATAGCTCTATGTTGTTATATGTTAAGTTACATGCTGTGTGTGAATTGAAATGTTAAATGTATATGTTAATGTATGAATTAAATTACATAAGTTTACCCTTTCGTTTTTCCTTGTGTTGTCGATTGTCTATGTACGTTCGTCCTGTCTTGCAATGATCATCCGTGTGGATGTGAGCAGAAGGCGAGGCCACTCTGGAAGACGTCATTGAAGAAGAAAATCTGGTCGAGGTGGAAGTTAAAGCCGAGCCTTAGAGCGCTCACGCGTTTTTCTTTTATTATTAATTTGTTAGTTTTATTATGGACGTTCGGTCAAGGTTTTGTAAGATCGTTCGTCCCAGAACTCCTGTTTCTGTTACGTTCGTTTATTTATGTATTTTACGTCGTTCGGCTTTTTGACCCTCGTTTAGAAATGTAAAGACTACATTGTTTTACTGATTAAATGTAATTAATTCTGATTATGGTAATTACTGTATTTTGGGATGTTACACTTATTTTATTAGGACGCTATATTTAATCCATCTAATATAAGTAATTAATATAATTTAATTAATTGCTGGAATTTATTCCTAACCTTTTCTGCATTTGGTGGTGACAAACTTTTTCTGGATGAAACGGGTAGAGAAAGAAAAATTTGCTGTAACTTCTTACAAATAAATATTATTCGAGAATGTCAAAGGGATGAGGAGAAGAGAAGCACTATATTTTGGTAAAGAGGATGCCTTATAATATAGTGATGTCGAATCAATCCAATGATTACTGCAAGAATTTATTAATTAACGATGAATTTTTATTTGATAAAAATAAACTTATCGATAAATTCAAAATTATCGATATTTGATGAATTTTAAATTATTAATAAATCTTTATTAATAATAAATTTATTGGTAAAAATTACGGTTAGATTTATTAATAAATTAAAATTTGTATTGTTGACTATCCTTATCTTGTAAATAAATTATAACTTGAATTTTCAATAAACTTTTTATTAGTAAATTTGTTAATATAATTTCTCTAATGAAATATTATATATATATATATATATATATATATATATATATAAAGACCAAATTGGTAAGAAAAAAATATAGGATAAGATGAGGAGAAAGAGGTGGTAAAAGAGGTCGAAGTCAATAGTTATAATAGAGACATGACGATAACGATAACGAAATCATGCTGACAACAATGTGACGATGACACAGAAGTGCAACAATTAGGGTTGCTTGAGTTAAAAGAGGTGGTGTGAAGAGGAATAAAACGAGGTGTAGAATGAGGAGAAAGAGAAAGAGAATAAGTCAGAGGTTGACGCGACAATGATGACAATGGTAATAGAGGCGCGACGAAGAGGGTAGATGTAAGAGCCTAGAAATTTGAGTATTAGAGTTAATATGTGTTTTAAATAATGAGACCGAATATTTTAGTTTTAAAATAATTCGATAAAATAAATAGAATTTCTTAAACTCGTCTCATTACTTAAAACACAAATAATCTCTCTAAAAACTCTTTTCTTGAGTTCTCTACCTTCTCTCTACCTTTTCTAACTCCTAAGTCATCTCTTTGATGATCAGGAAGTGCCTAAACGACCATAGCAGCGAGGTCTACATTTCTACACGATCAAATTCTTTGTTTGAGAAAGTAAGTTTCAACTCTTTTTTCCTTTCGTTCTTAGGTTGAAATCGTGCATGTTGTTTTTCTGTTGCATTGTATTAGGTTATCTTTTCCTAATTTCTTGTCAATCTGAGGTCCTAAGGACTCACTTCGATCAAAATTTGGTGATTTGTAAGTGTTTCTAGAGTTTCTTGCGTTTGAAGCAACTGTCGGGCGTTCTTAGAGTTGTATAGTTCTCTATAAGGTAAGGGAAGCTAATTCTTTTCTATGTAAATTTTATAAAGTATGAATTGATAGTGCTTATGATGTGTAGTTTGTAGATATTGGATGTTTATGATTGAAATGCTAGTAATGTGAATTGTTGTTGTTGAGTAAGTGAATTTGATCATGATGATTGTTGATGCTAAATGATTATGTGTGAAACTCTAATTGTATGATGAATTGTGTCGTTGAGATGTTTGGTGGTGTTAAAATTGGTTAAAGGTAGAGGAGAACGGAACTAGTTGTTGAAATTAGAGTTTCTAAATTACTTTAAAATGAGCTAGAACATGTAGATTACAATTTTGGTCTCTAAGTTAAGATTTTAATTGTTTTTGAGTTGATGCCTTGTTGTAAACAGTTGAATATTAGTTTAAGATAGGTTATACACTTTTGTTTAGGTTTAAAATAGTTTATAATCCAATATAGAAGTGTTAGAAGTTGACAAAAATGGTTAGAAGAGGTCATATGTGGTTTAGGAGTGCTAATTATGCAGTTTTGGTGCCGTAGAATTTCGCAGTCAGGCTAGGCGAGCATAATAGGCTAACTGGCTGAGTTTAAAGGAGTTCTAGTAGTGAGTTCCAAAGGTTGGGTGAGCTAACTTAGCTTAGGAAGCTTGTTATTTTGGGTCTTGCTAGAAGAGTGAAGGAACTCGTTAGGCTAGTATTTATGGCTTTTGGCAAAGAGTTGTAGAGGCTAAACGAGCCAGTTCCCTTAGCTTGGGAGGCTTGCTCTTTTGCCTCTCGCTGGGCGAGTAGATTATGTTAGCTAGGCGAGTGGGTCTGTGTTCTTGGGTGTTTTTGAATCCTTTTGCTTATTTGTATGGTTTTACAAGATATATTGGTTTGTTGTATGATTTGTGAAAATGTTTAGAGCTTATGTTTGAATGGAATTAGGTGTGTAAGAATCCTAAAGAGGGTTCTTAATGATTGTATCAAAGTATTGTTGGTATGAATGCAGGAAGCTCAGTCTTGGAGGTTATCCTAAAACTCTAATGATCATTCATTCTCAATTAGAGAAGATTGATACATGTGGTGACAATTGCAGGAGGTCTTAGTCTAGGTGATTCCAGTATGGCCTAAGTTGCGGTATAGACTAACCTTGTGAGTGTGGTAGGATAAACCCATTGACAAAGGTTTTGTAAAGCAGTAGAGGTCACCACAAATGCACAACCAGCCATAGCTCGACATTCATACTAGATTCGGATAGTCTAGTTTAGGTCTTTGCATGTTTAAGATGTGTGAATTATTTATATGAAATATGATTTTTGTGTGAAATGTTTAAATATATTACGAATTATTTTGTATCACAAGCTTACCCTTTTGTTTGTGTTTTTGTTGAATGTTCTTGTGCATTGTTGTCTTGGCTATGATCATCTTGTAGGTGTGAGCAGAGGGTGACGAGGTATCTATGGAGCAGACGTTGGATGGAGGGACGACTGATGTTTAGTCTTATCTAGACTAGATAGATGTACATAGTTTTGTTCTAGTTGACTTGTATATAAAGTTAAATTTATAGTTATGTCTTGTATAACTATAATAAAACTTTTATTCTTAGTTATGTTAACTGTTCTATTTTATTAAGGTTTAATCATTCGACATGTCCTTTTTTTGGATGGGAATCTTAAATAAGTTCCTTATTTTTTTTTCATCCAAATTGGGTCCTTATTTTTGCAAAATTGCTCCAATTTGAAGCTTACCGTTAAATTGGGCTAATGGCGTTAGAATGTTGTTGACTTGGCATGCTGATGTTAGTTTTTTAAATCACGTGGCAAGTTGTTAGATAGTTACAACTGAGTCTGACGTCGATTTTTGTTTTTTTAAAATTAAAAAAATTGAGAAAAGTTAATTGAACTTAATTATTTCTGAAAATTAAGGATTTCCACCTTGCACCAACCACCATCCTCCTCCTTCAACCCTTTTACACCACCATTAAAGCCACCATCTTCATTATCCTATGTTAACACAACGACAAGTGTACCGAATCTTATCAAGTAATATAAAATGGTAAGACTAAGTATCATATCCCAAAAGACTCATGGCACTAGACAGTCATGTAATACCTTAACTCTCATGCATATGAATGCAAAATGCAAAATACAAAATATGAATGCAATTTGATCAATTGGGCAAAACACAAAAGGGAATGAATGATTTTGATAATATGAGATGAATATGTTGTTGGGGTTTAGATTTCACCATCCTTAGTCTCATGCATATACGAATTCATCTTCTTCATTCAATTGTTAATACACTTTAGGATAAGGAAGAGATTTCTCAAGTTTTGTCTCTTTTCTCTCGCCCTCTTCTTCTTTTCTTTCCCCTTTCTTTCTTTTTTTCCTTCCTCTCAACCTCACTTTTTCTCTCTTCAATTTCTTCTTCTTTTTGACTAAACTCCACTTTTTATTTTCTCTCAATTTTTCTCTCGTCTACCCTCTCACTACTTATGCTCATAATAACATTACACTCCTCTTTAGGGTTAACTTCAATATTAGCCCCAAACTACTTTTCAAATTTCTCCTCCAACGTTTTAGCCAGTTGGCCAACCTGTATCTCCAAATTCCTTATGGCAACTTTAGTGTTTTTATGATTAGAGATAGACACTTGCATGAATTGTTGGAGTGTCTCTTCTAGCTTTGCAGTTCTTTCAGATAAAGAGTGTTGTTGTTGTCATCACTAGTGCAGAATTCGCTTTTAACGTCCCCCCATAGACGTCCGTCCACAAAAGCCCCAACGTAAATAATTGACCGGTGGCATATTCGTAAATAAGTGAAACTCTAGACGTCCGTTGTGGGGGGGGGGGACGGACGTCTATAATATTATAGACGTCCGTGGGAGGGGCTCGGACGTCTAAAAGGCTGGAACAATCACCTCTTCAACTCCCCTGTCAGCCCCTTAAACGTTCGTTGGGGAGGGGGACGGACGTCTATAATATTATAGACGTCCGGCCCCCCATATCGGATGTTTAGGGTGCTGACAGAGTGGTTGAAGAATTAATTATCTTCAGCCCCTTAAACATCCGTTGGGGAGGGGGACGGACGTCTATAATAATGACGTCCGACCCCCTCACCCACAGACGTTTAAGGGGCTGATAGGGGAGTTGAAACGTTCATTTGTTTAGCCTCTTAGACGTCCGTTGTGGGAGGAGACGGACGTCTATAATATTATAGACGTCCGGGCTCCTTCCACAGATGTCTAGAACCCCCCGCGAATATCAATTTTAAATCCCCAAAGACGTCATATTAGTGATGGCCTCGACGTCTATAGTATTATAAACGTTGGGGCCCCAGTGTACCGGACGTCTAATAGTATTAATACTTAAACGCAAACCCACGAGCAGTTACGCTCACTGTTCATCGTCTTCCCCGCGAACTCTCTCTGCGGCATTGCTTTTCCAGGTGCGTTTTCTCTCTTTCGGACCGTTTAAATTTACTTTCAATCCGATTACATTGCCCTGTGATGAAATATCTTTGATTTGAACCGATTAAAAATCGTTTTCGGTGCGTTTTGGTGCAGTCTCTTGCGTGTTCTTGGGCGGCTTCTTTGACTGTTTTTGGGCTACGTTTTAGGCTGTTCCCTCCTTGATTTCCCTCCTTTTCATTTGGAATCTACTTTTCAGGTTAGCTTGTTCGTTGATAAAGGTTTTTTGTATGCATGTTATTGGGTTTTGTGTATGCATGTTTTTTACTCTAAGGTATGCATGTGTTATTGGCTTTTGAATATGCATGTATTAGTTGTGTTATTATAATTGTGATATGTTAGTATATAAGTATCAAATCATTGAGTGACACTTAGTTCCCGTTTGAAATTTAACACAAACGATTAATCTTTTAATCGTTTGTGTTAAATTTTGAATTGTCCGATTGGACAGTTTGAGAAAATTAATTTTCATAATTTGCAATAACATGTCAATTGGAGTTTATGGATAAGATTGATAAAATTTCGGTTCAGTATTTGTGTTGTTCTTCGGATACATATTTGATTGTGGTCATCGTTGACTACTCTCATTTCGTGTATTTCGGAGACCAATGCGAAATGCTGCCGAAATCTTATCAATTTTATGATGCAGACTTCAATGCACGTGTCTTAGCAAATTATGAAAATTAATTTTTTTGAATGGGTAGGGCCTAACCTTGTGAGAGTTAAAAAACTTCAACTGATGATTTTACGAACATAGTATGGATCGAAGCTGGATGAACGAACGTCACATCAGTGAAGAATATGATAAGGGTGTTTCGAAGTTCTTGTAATACGTTGAACAAAATGCTAAGTCTGTCAATGGGACATATTTTTGTCCTTGTGTTCGTTGTCTTAATCAAATACGGCAAGACTTAGGCAATGTGCATGACCATCTATTCATGTACAGCATAATGAGGACTTATACCGTTTGGACTTGGCATGGAGAAGTACTGGACCAGCCTACCACGTCACGAGGAACGGATTATGTGGAAGAATGTATGAGTGACCATTTAGAGGACATGATACGTGATGTCGGTGAAGATAATTTTGGAAGAGCTAATTTGTATGATTCTCTTATTAATGATTCAGAGCAACCATTGTTCCCAGGATGCTCGAACTTTACACGTCTGTCTTCAACTTTAAAGTTGTTTAGTTTAAAAGCAAGGAATGGTGGACCAATAAAAGTTTCACCGAGTTGTTGGAGTTGTTGAAGGAGATGCTTCGAGAAAATAATACTCTACCTATTCGAAATTACGAGGGCAAAATTTTTTTATGTCCAATGGGTCTTGAATATCAAAAGATACATGCTTGTCCTAATGATTGTGTTTTGTACACAAAGGAGTTTGCTTCGCTAAAGTATTGTCAAACATGTGGTTTATCCCGTTTTAAAAAGAAATCTGACAGAGTCACTGGTAATGAAGGTAATGATGGTGCACCTGCTAAGGTGATGTGGTATTTGCCTATAATACCTAGGTTCAAACGTATGTTCTCTGTTAAAGAAGATGCAAAGAACCTTAAATGGCACTCTGACGAAAGAAAGTGCGATAATCTTCTTCGACACCCTGTTGATTCACCACAATGGAAAAAGATTGATGACAAATTCCCTGAATTTGGTGCAGATCCAAGAAACTTAAGGCTTGCACTTGCAACTGATGGTATGAATCCTTATGGAAACTTAAGTAGCAAACACAGTTCGTGGTCAGTTACGTTGATGATTTACAATCTTTCTCCTTTGTTGTGCATGAAGAGAAAATATGTGATGTTGTCCATGATGATATCGGGTCCTAGACAACCTGGAAATGACATTGATGTTTACTTAGCACCTTTAATTGATGATTTGAAATTATTGTGGGAAGAAGGGGTCGACGTGTTTGATTCACATGTTCAGGAACAGTTCCGTTTGCGTGCAATGTTGTTTTGCACTATAAATGATTTCCCAGCGTGTGGAAACTTGAGCAGTTATAGTGTTAAAGGTCATTTTGCATGTCCCATATGTGAAGAAAACACTAGTTACCTTCAGTTGAAGCATGGTCAGAAGACGGTATATACAAGACATCAAAAATTTCTTCCTCGTAATCATCCTTATCGTAGATTGAAAAAAGCATTTAATGGAAGTGCTGAGGATGAGGTTGTGTGCAGACCCCGGAATGGTGAAGAGGTGTACAACGAAGTCAAAAACATTGACATTGTGTTTGGAAAACATCATAAAAGTACCTATGCAAAGAACATTTGGAAGAAACGATCAATAATTTTTAAGCTTCCATATTGGTATGAACTTGATGTTAGACATTGTATTGATGTAATGCACGTTGAAAAAAATGTTTGTGACAGTGTCATCGGAACTTTATTAAACGTCAAAGGGAAGAGCAAAGACGGAATAAAAGCAAGACAAGATTTGGCTGACATGGGAATCCGATCTGAGTTACATCCACAGATAATAGGAAGACGCACCTATCTGCCCCCAGCCTGTCACACACTTTCCAAAAAAGAAAAACAAAGTTTTTGTAACTGTTTAAGAAGTGTGAAGGTTCCGCAAGGTTATTCTTCAAATATTAGTAACCTTGTGTCTATGCAAGACTTAAAGCTAGTTAATTTAAAGTCTCACGATTGTCATGTATTGATGCAACAATTGTTACCTGTTGTTATTCGAGGCATATTACCTCCTTCTGTTAGGGGTATTCTGACACGTCTGAGTTTTTTCTTTAATGTCATTTGCAAGAAAGTTGTTGACCCTCGAGGTTTACATGAATTGGAAAATGAGGGAATAAGACTACTATGTCAATTGGAGATGTATTTTCCACCTTCCTTTTTTGACATCATGGTACATTTGATTGTTCATCTAGTCAGAAAAATTCAAATATGTGGGCCGGTCTTCTTAAGGTGGATGTACCCAGTTGAAAGATACATGAAGATCTTAAAGGGATATGTCAAGAATCAGTATAGACCAGAAGCTTCAATCATAGAGCGATACGTTGCAGAAGAAGCCATTGAATTTTGTTCAAGTTATATGTCATCTTGTGAACCCGTCGGTCTTCCCAAGAGCAGACATGAAGGAAAATGTGAAGGTAAGGGTGTTCGAGGTGTGAGAATTCAAAGTGTTAGTAGGAAAGAAATTGACCAAGCTCATTTGTACGTCTTAAACAACACTGTTGATGTGATTCCTTACATTTCTGACCACGTTAATGAAATAAAGGCAGCAAACCCAAAAATGAGTGAAAAATGGCATCTTAATGAACATGTGAAAACCTTCTTGCAATGGCTTAAGAAAAAGATTTATGCAACTCCACATGTTTCTGAAACTTTATTGAGGTTATATCGTGGGCCGAACACAGATGTCATTACATATGGTGGGTACTATATAAACAATATTTCTTTTCAGACAAAGGTAGAAGATGACAAAAGCAGAGTTCAAAATAGTGGCGTCACACTACAAGCTGAGGCTGTGCACTTTGCTAGTTCTAAAGACAAAAATCCAATCACAGCATCCATCAGTTATTTTGGAATAATACAAGAAATATGGGAAGTTTTGATTACGTCACTTTTAGAGTCCCAATTTTCAAGTGTAAATGGGTTGATATAAATTCTGGTGTCATGACAGATGACCTTGGTTTCACATTGGAAGACTTGAACAAGATGAATTACACAGATGAACCATTTATCATGGCTAGTCAAGCAAGACAAATATTCTACGTAAATGATCCAGCGAATAAAAAATGGTCAGTGGTTTTAGAAGGAAAAAACATGCATGGACATGATGATGATGATTCTCTTGAAATACTTGAGACAACATCTGTTACATCTAGACCCACTGAAGACCCAGTTGATGACGTTGCCGATGTCATGCAGGCAATTCGTAGTGATCACAACGAAGGCATTTGGGAAAAAACAATTAATTAATAGGTTGATATTTTGTTTTTTATTGACTTTATATGTATGTTCATCATAATTGAATTATTACAAACCTTGTATAATTTTTCAGGTATGTCGGCCTCAAACTCAGGATCGGGAAAGACCAGACGTGGACGAGGCGTCACCCGAGTGGCAGATGTGACATTCGGACGCGTGGATGGTCAGAGGAGACATGTTGACATCGACCCCAGATCAGGTCATCCATCAGGGCCAAATGCTGATAGGTTTAGGAGTTATCTGGGTAAGTTAGCAAAAAGTCATGTCTCTATCCTTCATGCATGTTGGGATGACGTCCCAAAGGTCGACAAGAACCTCTTATGGCAAGATATTCAGGTATGTTTATACTTCATGCAATTTGTGATATACTTATCTTTTATGTTTTCTTTTGGAATAACATGTTTTTTTGTTTTAAACAACAACATTTTGATATTCCAAACACAATACAAATTAGAAAGAAAGTGTTATCGCATATAGTGATAAGATGAAAATAATGGTTTTAAGTCGATTACATTATGGGATGAATCGATTAAAACTCGTATCTTTGCACAAACTATTTTCAAGTGTGCTGTGAGATTTTTTCAAAGAGAAAGTTTTTCAAAACTATGCTTAACACGGTTGCATAATCCATTGCGTGCGTGTTGTATTCGATTAAGTTAGTTATTGTTTTGAAATTTTGTTAATGCTTGACATAACTATCTAACGGTCATATTTTTAATTGTGTTGACCAAGTATTAAATGTTAGTCGACTACATTAATTGCGCATTCAATTCATTGTCGTGATTGCTACTAACTGTTTTAACAGAATTGTTGCATTCGAATGCATTAGTAGCTAAGTCGATTAAATTGCGTCTGAGATGAGTTATTCTATAAATTGATGCAGATTGGAATTCTGTAAGAACTTTTGTAATTCTACCATTTTCATATCTTTTGCAGAAAGTTGTGATCTTACAGAAAGAAAAGAAAAGCTCCAAGAAAATAGAGTGACCGTGGTGATCAACTACTTGTGATTTCTTGAAGAGCAAGACTACTGTGTTTTTTCAAAGGCTGATCAACTTGCACATTCGGGTGTCATTGAGAGATCAGATTCTACAATCTTTTGAAGATTGGTTTGAGGTTCCCTGTTGTGCTTACAGGAAGAAGAGCGTGCAGCGTTCTTGACTTTGAGAGTGTCTCAAAGGGTTTAGAGAGCAGAAGAGGGGATTCTTGCTACCGGTCTTGTTGTGTACTGCCTATATTTTAATTAGAGGGTTAGAGAGGTGTTTTATATTTTTTACGTGTGGTTGCTGTTAAAATAGAATGGCTTAATTTTCAACACCAAGAGGGGGGTGAATTGGTGAAGTAAAAAACAATGTTTTCTTTAGATCTTTTTTGCAAAGTAGATGACTTTAAAAACTTTCTTGAAACACAAAGAAAAAGATTTTTAAGTGCAACGGAAATAAAGTTGATTAAACGCAGTACAGAGTCAATTAAGTAAAAGTGTAGGGATAGAAAAATCAAACACTGCTTTTTGTATTGGTTCGGCCAAGCCTACATCCAGTGTCCTTCCTCACCAGGAAGCAAATGCACTATAATGATCAAGGTTTTTATAATAAGTCTTTTATAGAGACCTCCACGTCAAAAATATAAAACACCTCTCTAACCCTCTAATCAAAATATAGGCATACAACACACAAAGACCAGCAGCAAGATGTCCCCTCTCTTCTCGTCTTCAACCCTTTGAGAAACTCCTCAAAGTCCAGAACGCAGCACGTCCTCTTCCTGTAGTCAGAACAGAGCAACAACACCAATCTTCACAAGATTGAATTCCTGATCACCAAAACAGGCACCTTCAGTGTAGATTTGATCAGACAGTAAAAGCACACAATCTTTGCTCTTCAAGCTATCTCCAAAGATGAACACCACGGTCTTCTTTAAGAGTTCTTGGAGCTTTTCCCAAATCTGTAAGACAACACTAATATGAAAATTATCACACAATTTTTTAGATTCTCAAAACTTCTTACAGAATTCAAATTTGCGTCAATATATAGTTTTTAACAATTCTGACGCTCTGCAATCGACTTTGCCACTAATGAAGTCGAATACAGTCATGACAGTTATAATAGTTAGTAGCATTCATAGCAATTAATTGATTACACAATTAATGCAGTTGTTTCACAATTAATGCTTGGCCAAACATATTTAAAAATATAGTCGTTAGACACTTTAGGACAAGCATTAATAGAATTTCAAAACATAACAAACTTAATTGAATGACTTGCACACATAGTCAACTTTGTAATAGTTAAAAACATAGTTTTGAAAAACTTTTTCTTAAAAAATTCTTACAGCACACTTTGAAAAAGTTTGTGCAAAGTCACGGGTTTTAATCGACTTACTTCATAATGAAGTCGACTTAAAACTGTTGTTTTGCTACATAATTTGAGTTCAACTAAAGTGCATGTGGTTTTTCTTTTCCAAAACAACTTTCATGCAATCACAGATTAAATCTCACATATATAACATAGTGAATTGCAATGATCAACACAACACAAACATGTTCTCATATAATCATAATCATGAAAGTAATGAACATGTAACACATAAACACATGTGTTATTAATTATGTGTTGTCATCATCAAAAACCAGAAGCTATGAGATTGTAGGTTCAGCTAAACCAGTGCTCCCCCTATCAACAATCTCCCCTTTTTTTTATGATGCACAACCATGATTAATAAACAACCATGTTGTACATAACAATACAGATTATCAAACAATTATCAATCCATATATCAATATAATTATCCCCCTTTGGGTATTAGCGAAAAAGGTATGCAAACAGGTATTGATATTCAGATAATCAATCATTTTAGAGATGCATCAGTAAATGATAAAGCAAACACAGATGCTCCCCCTATCATAGATAATCACATAAGAAAGAATGTACTCTCCCCCTTAAGTATAGGCATATGAAATATCTAAAAAATATGTAATGCTCCTCCTGTCATTATGCATGTTTCATATTCAAAACCCAGATGCACAATGTATTATTCATAGAATATAACAGAGCATTTATTGACATTTGACAGATTTGTATCAGTTAGAAAACATGTAAACATATCAATGCAATATCAATACAACAATCTTAGTATAATCTCTCAAACATTTCAATCAATTATAATACAGAGATATAACAGATATAAAACAATCACCAATATGTAATCAATAAAGAGATAACAGTATTCCAACTCATGAAACTTTTTTTAACCCCTGTTAACCACAGTCAATTGTCCCAAATTCATAATCAACTTCATTGCTTTTTATTAGAGTTGAATCTCTAGTATTGTTTATCCAGAAGCAATGTTCCTGCAAAAACCTTTCAAGATCCTTTCCAGATCAAGCATTTTAGAATCATTGTAATACAGGAATTGTTACAGGTAAGAAATGAATATGCATGTGTAAATGTATGAATGCAACAATAATCAGTAATACATTCAACTTCGTACATAACACAATTGATTATAATCAGATTAAGTCACGATTATAGTACAGATTTATGACAAACAAAATATCTGATTTCATTAATATTGATCTGTAATTACAATCAGATAACCAAAACACAATATGGAATTAGAAGCCAACTACAAATTAACAAGAAAGACTAAAAACATTTGCGTCTTCCTAGTCCATCTGATTTATAAGCAATCAAGCAGATGTGACATGCGTCCTTCATTTTTTATATTAGCAACTTGTAACCAGGTATCATTGTTGATAACAATGTCTACTCCTTTTACTCTTGAGTGGATATCCCCGTTAACAACTTTCATATTGTTATAAAACACATTTACCATATTCGGGTAGCAGTCTCCCTTCATTTGAACAAAGGTGCATAAACCTTGATGATCAAGTTTTTCTAGAAATGTGAAGCCTTCAGTTCTGAAAAGAGATAGCTCAATTGATTTGTGTGGAACCACTTCCTTGATATTCTTCCAACATATATGTTGAAAATAGAATGGCTTAGTTTATATACCAAGAATGGGTGAATTGGTGAAACACAAAAATCAGAGTCTTTTAAAAATCTTTTTCACAAAAGGATGATCTTTCAAAAGTTTCTTGAATCGCAAGGAATAAGAATTTTTAAGTGCAGCGGAAATAGTTGACTACGTGAAAAGTAAAGTCGACTTTGAAAATAAAAAGTGCAGGGATAGAGAATTCAAACGCAGGTTTTTATACTGGTTCGGCCAAACTGCCTACATCTAGTGTCCTTCCAATCCTAGGAAGCAAATGCACTATAATGATCAAGGTTTTTACAATAAGGCTTTTATAGCGACCTCCACGTCAAAATATAAAACACCTATCTAACCCTCTAATCAAAATATAGGCATGTACAAACAAAGAACAACACCAAGATGTCCCTTCTCCTGCAGTCTTTAATCACTTTGAAAAATCCTCAAAGTCCAGAACGTCACACGTTTTCTTCCTATAGTCACAACAGGGCAATCACAATCTTCACAAGATTGAGAGAAGAAGTTGATCATCAGACACCTCAAGTTCAGGTTGATCATCAGTCAATGCGCACAGAATCTTGCTCGTCAAGCAATCGCCAAAGAATGAACACCTCGGACTTTCTTGATGGATTCTTGGAGCTTTAGCACGTTCTACCAGAGATCAATAATCTGAAACAATTCAATCAAAACGTTAATTCACAAAAGTCTCTACATAAATCAAATTCGCGTCTATATATAGTTTTCCATAAAACTGACGCTCCTAAGTCGACTATGCTACTAATAGAGTCGATTATACTCAGACAATTATAATAGTTAGTAGTAGTCAAACCAACTTAATTGATTTTGCATTTAATACAGTTGACTCACAATCAATGCATGGTCAATGATATAAAATATAGTCGTTAGACATCACAAGCATTAATAGAATTTCAAAACATAACTAACTATGTCGAGTAGCTTGTGCATATAGTCGACTTTGTAATACTCCAATGCAGTTTTGAAAAACTTTCTTTCCAAAAATACTCACAGCACACTTTGAAAAAGTTTGTACGAGGCCACGAGTTTTAATCGACTTACTTCATAATGAAGTCGACTTAAAACTGTTGTTTTGCCATATATTATAAGTTCAGCTAAAGTGCATGTGGTTTTCCTTTTCTAAAACATATGTCGTGCATTCACAGATAAGATCTCATGTAAAACACAGTGAATTACAGCAATGACAGAATCAACACAAACATTTTCTCAAATAATCATAAACATGAAAGCTATGAACATGTAACACATTTAACAACACATAACAACACAAGTTGTTATTAATAATGTTGTCATCATAAAAAACAAGAATTTCTTTGAGATTGTAAGGTTTGGCTAAACCAGTGCTCCCCTTATCAACAATCTCAACAATATATATCTTTCTCTAGCATCGCTGTCACTGATCCACCCTGAAGGACTTGCATTTCTTTCTGATAGAGGAACACACTTGGTACGCTTAGATGACGATGATGATGCCATTTTTCAAGCACACCTTTCACAGAAGTTTCTAGGGTTTTGAGTATCACAACTATAGAAACATGTATTGATGGCACGAGAGGAGCCTCGGCCTTGACGAATCCCTTCTTCGGATAAAGCTACTACCGCATCACCTCCAGGAATCTCCTCCGCGAGCCATTGACGCCACCGCGAGCATATCTGCGAAATCGCGCCAGTGAGCACCTCCGCAAAATCACACCCCCTTTGCGGGTCAGATCCAGCGCAGAAACATACCTGTTCTATAGGCTTGTACCTCTGTATCCTTAAGTTCTAAGGAAACAGGAACTGAAATCTGGTGGATGAACAAAGACTCTGTGATCAGAGCGTGATTTACAGCTACATGATCTTCTTTTCCGTTTAGTGAAATCCCTAGCTGCAGAGGATCGTTTCTCAGCAGGAACCCTAAATCCCCAAATTGAGCTCAGGCTCTCACTCTTCGTCTCCAATGGCAACCTCTCTTCCGAAAACTACACCCAACGTGTTCCGAAGACAGCCCCAAATCGGGTCCGCCCATCAGCCTCCGTCGCGCCACCAGGCGCTGCTGTCATAGGGGCACCATGAAGTCATCCCCATCATTTCCACGATCCGCAAACCGAAAATCCCAATCCCCAAAATCGGAGAACAGCAGGAACCCTAAACCCAAAGCTCAATGGCGCCGCCGCTTTTTCAAATCACTGCGCCGCTGCCCTCGCCATCTTCATGCATTCAAAATTGCGAATCGAAACCCTAAAATCCCGAATCAGAGACAAGCCCTTTCGGCGCCTCCAAGTCCGCCGCATTGTCCGACCCATCTTCCGCGTCTTCCGCAGCAGCCTCGGCATCCACGTGCTGTTTTGTTTCTGCCTCCACAACGTTCAGATTTCGAATCCCCATATGTCATCAACAATTTAGGGTTCCCGAATGAATCTCTGAGTAGATGGTTCCTTCTCTGTCATGGAAGGTTTCATCCAATCTCGCCTCTGTAGGGCCTCGGCCAGCGTTGCCAAAATCCACCGGCACCCATTGTGAACGCAGCAACTAAATTTGGCCTGAACCCCACTTTTTCTGAACCGTCCGATAAGTCCGACACATGGACTCAACGTCCCTCCAAGGTCGACCATCTCCTTGCCGTTCGACCATTTAAAGGTCGACCATCAAAGACGCGCCACCCTCCAGGCCGTCCACCTGGGTCAACCGACAAGACAGAGTGTCGATCATGCCCGATCGACATAATATTCTTCCTTGCCATTCGACCATTTAAAGGTCGACCATCAAAGTCGCGCCACCCTCCAGGCCGTCCACCTGGGTCAACCGACAAGACAGAGTGTCGACCATGACCGATCGACATAAACTTCTTCCTTGTCGTTCGACCATTTAAAGGTCGACCATCAAAGACGCGCCACCCTCCAGGTCGTCCACCTGGGTCAACCGACAAGACAGAGTGTCGATCATGACCACTCGACATAAACTTCTTCATTGCCGTTCGACCATTTCCTGATCGACCATCAAGAATAAGCCGCCATCAAGGTCGTCCACCTTTGTCGACAGACAAAACCGAGTGTCGATCATGACCGATCGACATAACCTTCCTTACTGTCGTTCGACAATTTTCAGGTCGACCATCTCCTTGCCGTTCGACCATTTCCTGGTCGACACTCAAGAACGAGCCGCATTCTAGTGTCGGTTCTTCATCCTCAAATACTTCAGCATGCGGACACTCGGCTCCACCAACGTCCAGCATTCAACGACGTTCGGACGCTTGGACTCAACCGTTCGACCATCCGTCTCATCGACGTTCGGCAGCTTCGCATGGACCGTTCGGCCTTTCTTATAGACGTTCGGCCTCTAGCGCTCGTTCATCCATGGCTTCAAACACTCCAGCATTTGGTCATTCAGATCCACAACCGTTCGCCCATTCGACTAAACTGATGCTCGCCCAGTCGTTCTCAATGACGTTAGGACGCTCGGCCTCAACCGTTCGACCTTTCGGATTGACGTTCGGTCTGTAGCGATCGGTCATACATGGTCTCACAACACTCAATCGTTCGGCCATTCGATCTCATTGCCGTTCGACAATTTTCAGCATCAAGCGTCCAGCAGTCGTCCTCAAGGACGTTCGGCCGCTTGGCCTCCAACCTTTTGCCTCGATCTTTCGGCCATTTGCATCTCAAGCATTCCAGCATTTGTTCTCATAGCCGTTCGGCCTAAAGCGTTCGGTTAATTGCGCCTCACACGTTCGAGTATTCGTTCTCACGGCCGTTTGGCCTAGATTGTTCGGAGCGTTCGGCACTTCGCTCGTCATTAACGTTCGGTCTCCAACGCTAGGCCTCACGTGCCACTCGGCCGCTCGACAACCTATGTGTCGCCGCTCAACAACGTACGTGTCGAGCGTTCACACATTCCTCACGTTCGACCTCACATGTCGCTCGGTCTCTACTGCTCGACAATAAACCAACACGAGCGCTCCAACATTCGGCCATACTCATGATCGGCCTCCTGACGTTCGGCACCGGGCTTTAACCATTCGACACTTCGGCCTCCCTGGCCATTAGCCATCCGGCCTCCCTGGCGATCAACCATCCGGCCTCCCGAACGCTCACTCGGTCTCATTTGTTCAAGCATCGTTCGTCCGCTTGCCTCAGTTCAACATGTAGGTCTCAATGACGTTCGGCCGCCTGGCCTCCACTCTTTCGCCTCAGTCGTTCGGCGATTTGCGTATCAAGCATCCCAGCGTTCGTTTTTCACGAACGCTCGACCTAAAGCGTTCAACACTCAGCCTCCCCGACGTTCGACCACTCGGCCTCTACGGCTCGACCATCTATCGAAACGACCGCTCTACCATGCGATCCTATTGACGTTCGACCGCCAGGTTTAAAACGCTCTATATTTTTTACATATTGTATATCTTATGCAGGTCACAGTAGACGGCCAACAAAAAACCGAGCGTTCTACGAGATACACTCCCGCTGGTAGATGTTCGCCCTAGAACACCCAGGTGCATTGAATAAAGGGATACACTCCCGCTGGTAGATGTTCGCCCTAGAACACCCAGGTACATCGAACAAAGGGACACACTCCCGCTGGTAGATGTTCGCCCAAGAACACCCAAACCATCAAAACTAGGGGACCATCCTCTAGCCTAGCTTATGTTCGCCCAAAGAACATCAAATTTTCAAACATTCTGACGTTCGACATCGAAATCGTTCGTCATTTGGTTTCAACGCTCGACAATCAAATGTCAACGAACGTTCACAAAGTCGGTCGTTCGGCCTTAACGCTCGACAATCAAATGTCAACGAACGTTCACAAAGTCAGTCGTTCGGCCTCAACGCTCGACAATCAAATGTCAACGAACGTTCACAAAGTCAGTCGTTCGGCCTCAACGCTCGACAATCAAATGTCAACGAACGTTCACAAAGTCGGTCGTTCGGCCTCAACGCTCAACCATCAATGTCAACGAGCGTCCAAACATCGCTCGACAATTCATTTCAATGAGCGTCCAAACATCGCTCGACGATCCATGTCATCAAGCGTCCAGAAACCGCTCGTCAATCCATTTCAACGAGCGCGACAATACCGCTCGTCCATTCATATCAACGAGCGTTCAGACACCGCTCGGCAACCCATGTGTACGAGCGTTCAAGACAGTCGGCCGTTCGACTTCCCTTTGGTTTCAACCGCTCAGTCTGACATGCCACTCGACCGCTCGACAACCTATATGTCGAACGTTCATACAGCCCTCACGATCGGCCTCGCATGCCACTCGGCCTCTACCGCTCGGTCATATGTATCCTCACGTTCGGCCTCACTCGCTCCAGCTTTTTGTCGTTCGTCTTCACCTCCTTTTGGTCCATCAAACTCAACCGTGCGGTCATCCTTGGTTGGAAACGTTCATCCCACAACGAATACAGCCTCCCTCAAACTCATAAGTCCTATAGTTACCACGTCCGTAAAACGGAACCGTTAACTCGGACTTGGGGGGAATGTTATGTAGTAAGATATTCATTAAAGTATCTTAAATATCTTAAACGGTTAAGATATTTATCAAGCCACTAACCACATTTTTAGGTAAGGTGGTTATTTTTATTTTGCTTATAAATACAGTGGCAGGGCCAAGGTCCAGGTATGTTCTCTTTATGCTCTAGAGACCCTGAATAATATTTCAGAGCAGTATCATAATCACTCCCTTGAGAGCTAAGGCTCCATAACTCACATCTGACTTGAGCGTCGGAGTATCTTTGCAGGTACCTCCCCCTCCTTTGGCGAGTATGAACAACAACAATTGAAGAAGAGTAAGCGTCCCAGACAGTGTCCCAGACAGCGTCCCAGACAGCCAGGAGCAATAAAGACACACCGGACAAATGTACACCGAAACAGTACCCATTGGAATTTGGGTCCGGTCTGGTTAGTTGTAGATAGATGTTCCTTGGGAATCCACTTATATTTCCCTTTTGGAACTCCAACCTTTCTGTAGTAACAGTTTCTAACAGTGTGCCCTATGTTATTACAATAAAAACATGCATGTGTAACAGGCTTACTGATATCTGCAAATTTCTTTCTATATGTTCTGTTACTCTGAGCTTTGTAGCCAATGCCTTGTCTGAATACAACTCTTCCAGAGGCCTTCAGTACAACATCTAAATTGTCCCTGCCCTGTGTGAATTTTGCTAACGTACAAGTCAAGTAATGAATCTTTTCAACCAATACAGGACAGATCTGGCATTCTTTCTCAACATGTTTTGACTCAGCATCACTCTTCTTTGCAGACTCTAATGCATCGTTTAATTTATTTTCCAGTCTTTCATTCTCCTCAACCAGATTGTTGATTTTGTGCTCAAAGTCTCTTCTTTCAGATATAAGTTGATTGACCTTATATTGTAGTAGCACAGCCTCTACATGAACCTCTTGAAATGCATCACGCAGCATGTCATATTTGACTTCTACAGGTTTATTTTCGAATTCCTCATGATTGTCATAATCATTGATTGCAGATCCTGCCATGAAGCAGATGTTGGATTCTTCTTCAACATTGCAGTCTTCATCACTTGAAGAATCTGAATCACTAAGCAATATATGCACTCTTTTGTTTCCTCATTTTCTCTTGAACCAATATTTTGTTCGCTTTCTGCTTGGTTTTCAGATCTGGACACTCAGGCTTGATATGTCCTTCTTTTCCACATTCATAGCATTAGATGGCAATGGTTCTGGACTCCTTTCTTCCTCTTGAGAAACTTGCATTGTTAGTGGAAGAACTATTATTTTTCATAATACGATTAAATTTTCTTACCACCATACTCATCAATTCTTTGTAATGCAGATCAGTCTCTGAGTCAGATTCTGGTTCAGTAGTCTTTGACGCTTTTCAGCTTGTGGCTTTGAGGGCTATTGATTTTTTTCTTCAATTTCTTCTTCCTCCTTCAGCCTTCCAAGTTCTAACTCATGCTCTCTGAGTTTTCCAAACAAGGTTGCCATGTTCATGCTGGTCAGATCTCTTGATTCTGATATAGCAGTAACTTTCGGCTGTCAGCTCCTAATGAGGCTTTTCAAAATTTTAATGTTGATTTCTTCCTTGTCAAATACTTTTCCTAGAGCCATAAGATGGTTGACAATGTGTGTGAATCTTTTCTAGACTTCATAGATTGTCTCCCCTGCTTTCATTCTGAATAATTCGTACTCCTGAATGAGTGAATTTTTTCTGGCTCTTTTCACCTCATATGTTCCTTCATGAGTTACCTCCAAGACTTCCCACATTTCTTTTGTTGTCTTGTATTGTGATATCCTGAAAATTTCATCCATTGTTAGTGCTGAGGCTATTACATTCCACGCTTTAACATCATACTGTGCTCGGAGGTTCTCATCTTGAGTCCACTCAGAAAAAAATTTCAAAACAACTTTTCCATTCAAAACATGAGTGGGTTCATATGTACCGTTTATGATTGCATCCCAAACACCTTTGTCCACGGATTCAAGAAATATTTGCATCCCAAGCATAGTTTTCACCAGCAAATAGAGGTGGTATATTTGTTGATGCACCTTCACCAAAGGTTTGAAAATTAGAAGCCATTTTCCAAGATCAGTCGATTTAACAGAAAATGTAATCGACTAGTTTTTCAAATATTTTATGTAAATCAGCTCTGATACAAATTGTCAAAATAGAATGGCTTAATTTTAAACACCAAGAGGGGGGTGAATTGGTGAAATACAAAAATAATGTTTTCTTTAAATCTTTTTCGCAAAGTAAATGACTTTAAAAACTTTCTTGAAGCACAAAGAAAAAGATTTTTAAGTGCAATGGAAATAAAGTTGATTAAACGCAGTACAGAGTCGATTAAGTAAAAGTGTAAGGATAGAAAAACCAAACACTGCTTTTTATATTGGTTCAGCTAAGCCTACATCCAGTGTCCTTCCTCACCAGGAAGCAAATGCACTATAACGATCAAGGTTTTTACAACAAGGCTTTTATAGAGACCTCCACGTCAAAAATATAAAACACCTCTCTGACCCTCTAATCAAAATATAGGCATACAACACACAAAGACCAGCAGCAAGATGTCCCCTCTCCTGTCGTCTTCAATCCTTTGAGAAACCCCTCAAAGTCCAGAACGCAGCACGTCCTCTTCTTGTAGTCACAACAGGGCAAATACACCAATCTTCACAAGATTGAATTCTTGATCACCAAAACAGACACCTTCAGTGTAGATTTGATCAGACAGTAAAAGCACAAAATCCTTGCTCTTCAAGCTATCTCCAAAGATGAACACCACGGTCTTCTTTAAGAGTTTTTGGAGCTTTTTCCAAATCTGTAAGACAACACTAATATGAAAATTATCACACAATTCGTTAGATTCTCAAAACTTCTTATAGAATTCAAATTTTCATCAATATATAGTTTTTCACAATTCTGACGCTCTTCAATAGACTTTGCCACTAATGAAGTCGAATACAGTCATGACAGTTATAATAGTTAGTAGCAGTCATAGAAATTAATTGATTACGCAATTAATGCAGTTGTTTCACAATTAATGCTTGGTCAAACATATTTAAAAATATAGTCGTTAGACACTTTAAGACAAGCATTAACAGAATTTCAAAACATAACAAACTTAGTCGAATGGCTTGCGCACATAGTTGACTTTGTAACAGTTAGAAACATAGTTTTGAAAAACGTTTTCTTCAAAAATTCTCACAGCACACTTTGAACAAGTTTGTGCAGAGCCACGAGTTTTAATCGACTTACTTCATAATGAAGTCGACCTAAACAGCTGTTTTGCTACACAATTTAAGATTTTTTTTACATTTCACCAATTAACACTCCCCCCTCCCCCCCCCCCTCCCCCCTCTCTTTGTGTGAGAAATTTAGCCATTCTATTTTAACAAATCATAACAAGCATAGAGCAAAGGAGAAAATCCCTAACAATTAATGAAAGAAGCATATGTGAAAAGTGCTTTTCTGCGTCTTTGCTTCCCAAAGATACACACCCTAGGACGAACAAATCCTTAAATAGAGCAGAAAACAGAGTCCAAGCGCAACACGCTAAGGCTCAGCGCCCCTACTCTGGGCAGCCAGGCGCTGGTACAAGAAGGATGGCGCTCAGCGCCCCAGAAAGGGCGCCCTAGTGTTGATGCGAGACATCCTGCGCTGAGGGCCCCAGAAAGGGCAACCAGGTGCCCACGAGAATCCTGCGCTGAAGGCCCCAGAAAGGGGCAACCAGGCGTCCTGCGACCTTCTGTAGCCTTCTTTTCTGGTGCTTTTTCTATCCTTTTTGGATTCCAACTCCTTAGTACTTTAACTTCTCTTCCAAATCATTCCAATTTCCTAAAAAATCAAAGGAATTTAGTGATAAAAATCATAAGTTCTAACCTCAACTCTCTTTATTCATAACTTAACTAAAAACAAGAGTTCAAGCAAGTTTCTAAGTCAAAAAGGGATCATTTAGTATCAAAATTGAATCACAAATAACGGTGAAATCAACCATTATCACCCTCACAACTAGAACTAGAAAAAAATTAAAAAACCAGGAAACCACTATCAAACTCACCTTTCCCCACTAGAATCGTGAAACCTAGTTCGTGTTGCCATAGAGATCATCCCAACAACTCAAATCGAATCTACGAAACCACCATCCACCTTCACCTAAACCATTGAAATGCAGCAATCCACCATCAGCATACCATGTATACGCCATTTTAACGGTGTTGCTCAAATTTAATGACAAGCCTCTAATTATACCAATTTTGTAAAAATTAAGATCCAATTAAGACATAAAAAAAGTAATGGACCTATTTAAGATTCTCATCCAAGAAAAGGACATACCGAATAATTAAACTTTTTTATTAAATATGTGATAGCTTCTTTATAATTTAATACTATAAAATTAGGATGTTATAGTAAGAGGATAAAATGAGGAAACAGAAGAAAAAGAAGTAAAAAAACAACTAAGAGGAAGAGAACCATGAACAAAAGATTTTTATGAATATTTTCATTGATAACCATAATTGTTGCTAGTTACTAACTAGTATTGACAGATTTATGGTCATTAATAATTATGAATGAATTCCAAAATTTGTTAGTAAAATTTAGGCTTAAATGCTTACTTGGTCCCTATGTTCAGTGGTAATTTTCAGTTTAGTACCCGGTTTTAAAAGTGTAGACATTAGGTCCCTATGTTATCAAAATTGTATAACTGTCTTGTCCGTTAAGTTGGTAGGAACGGCGTTAAATGTTAATTGATGTGGGAAAATACAAAATTTAAATACTTTTATTTATTTACCTTAACCAATTTAATTATTAATTTTCATTCCTTCTCAACCCAACAGAACCGAACCCTCATTTTCTCTCTCTATTTTTCTCTTTTTCTTGTTTGTGTCAAACATGACGATGATGACGGGATTCCTGTGGATGGCAAAGTCTGTGGGCCGAATCCCATCGCTGGCGGTGGCGATGAGCCAAAGGTTCACCAAGGCGGGGGCGTCGTAGGTGGTGGAGGTTGACATGGTGGAGTACGACGTGGCGCTAAAGCACTTCAATGACCATATCCACAAGATTATTGTGAAGAAGGCCACTCCAGACTGGCTACCCTTCGTGCCTGGTTTCTCATTTTGGGTCCCGCCGCGGCCATCGCCTACCAACGTCATCGACCTCATCCACAAACTCACCCGCGAAGATGATCGTCCCCACGATTTCCCTCTCCTCTCCACCCTCCGCGGTTGGCCCTCGTCGAATTTCTTCACCAATGGTGACTACCTTTCTCTCAAAATCTCGTTTTTTGCCCTTTTTTCCAATGGGTCTTTGGATAAACTATAAAAATTGTTTTTTTTTTGCTTTTTGGTTGTATTTTTGGGATTCGGGGAAATTGAGAAAAGGCGTAGGTTTCTTGGTGTGGTTTTTTCTTGTTGATTGATTTCGTCATTTGGGGATGGTGTTTGTTTCGGATTTAGAAAAATTGAGGAATTAACCATCTCTTCCGCAGAAACTAGCTGGCGCAACAATGCAAGCTTCCCCTGTGCATTCCTCTAACCCTTCAAATCGAGGAAATCATGGGAACGAAATCTACGAACGAGCTCGACAAACCAGATCGAAGACAACAACAACCTGTAGAAAACCATAACTACACCACAAGGTCAGGGAGAATGAAGCAGTGCTAAGATTTCCATGGAAGACAAAGGAGCAACCCGCATCTCCACCACAGCTCCACCATTGTAGAACGAAGAGAAAAGGAAATTGGGGATTGGGGTTTGCAAACCTGCGAGAGAAAGAGAACAAGAATTGGGGATTTATTTCCCCAATTAAAAACCCTAAACTTTCAATATACACGTAACCCAAACTCTACCTGCCACGTCAATTGAATTTAGGCCAACTAAATGCCACGTCAACATTTCTTGCACAACTCACATCCACAGTAACTTCAACGTTATCAATTTTAACATCGTTAAACGGATAGGACTGAAGTCAAACAATTTTGATAACATAGGGATCCAATGTCTACACTTTTAAAACCGGGTACTAAACTGAAAATTATCACTGAACATAGAGACCAAGTAAGCATTTAAGCCTAACATTTATTGATGATCACTTTATCAACTGATTTTTTGTCTTCAATAATTTATTAATCAAATTGAACTATCAACTTTTTTTCTATTACTAACAGATTGTATCTGTCGATAATACATGATTCGTGAGTAATGTACAACTTTATTGTAATGTGGGGTGCATGATGAATCATCAACATTTTACTAATATTTCTTTTGTTGGTAAATTATATAGATGAGTCAAAATGAGTTCAAATCTAGGTCAATTTGACTTAGGACCCATTTGAACTAGATAAATTTAAAAAAAACATAGTTTTTAAATGTACATTAAATTGAACTTCACTTACTTAACTTGCAAGTTAAACATAACCAAATTGAATTAAGTTATAACCCACTAACAACTTTATCATATTTTATCTTTTTGGTCCATAACTTTTTTTTATTATAATTATTTATTATGTAAATTCAAAAATTAATAATTTTAATTATTAGAATGTTATTTAATAATATTTGAATGGTTTAGTGTTTAATTTATTTTTATCCCATAAATTGACACTAAAAGCTCGATGAACCTTAAAATTGATGAGAAGATGAGATGGTCTTAAAGCTCGATAAACCTTAAAATTGATGAGAAGATGAGATAGTCTTTTACTATATGTTTTTTCATTCTTAAGAATCTTTTTATAAGTTGGAGTTTTCATTATTAAATTCTATCACTCAAGACGTATTTGTTTTTGTTTTCGTCTTAGTCGAATAACAAAACAAACCAATTTTGATATAATGATTAGAAATTTTTTCTTAAAAAATATAATATTAACCACTTCTAAAATATAAATTATTTATATATGTAGAAAAAGATAGGCCAATACTCTCAACCAAGAGGGGTGAATTGGTTTGACTTTTAAAAATATGTTCTTTCAAAATCTTTTCGAAATCTTTGATATTTCTTGGAATGCAATATGGCAAATATAATGAATCAACAAATAAAAGAGATAAGGAAGAGAAAGATTAACACACATATTTATAATGGTTTGACCAAGTCTACATCCAGTCTTCCTTCAACAACCTTAGTTGAAGGGATTCCACTATATTGATAGAGTTCTTACAAGCAAGACATACAGAGAACAATCCTCTTAATGTACTCTCCTTTCTAACTCAATACCAACTATAGCAACCTAAAAAGATCACTCACTTTCTGTCACCTTAGAGCAATCCCAACTCTAAGAATACCTTAAGAGCAATCCCAACTGTCAATGAGAACATTCACAGTTCTCTCCCCCTGGCACAACAGCATAGGAACTCAATCTATAGATTGAAAAAGATAAACTTGATCTTCACAACAAGCACTCCAATAGTGCAGATATGATAAGCAACCTTTAAGCACACTTCTTAATTGAATCTTGATGTATAAACCCAAAGTTGATCCTTGATTCTTCAAGATGGTTCTTGGACACTCCTGTAATCAAAACTCAACTAAAATGTTAGTTATGAAATTGAATATTCAAATATTAGTTTGAAACAGCGCGCAAGACAACTATTTATAGGATTTTCAAAATCTTGACGCATTTTAATCGATTACGCTATTAATGTAATCAACTACGTTTTTCCTGCTAGTTTAGCAGTTTTTGACAGCATTTTGAAATACGACTTTTAACTGATTATATGACGCATGCAATTGATTAAACAATTCTCAACCGCCAAAAATAAATGCAATATGACCGTTATAATTGTATTGACTTGAAAGAAATCGAATTCATCATATGAAAATCACTTAACCAATTATACAAATTATGTAATCGGTTATGTCCAACACTTCAACAAATTTCAATTTCAAACTTCTTTTAAATCAGATTTTCACTCTTTTGAAAACATGTAATCAGATTTTCACTCTTTTGGAAACATGTATTGGCTAACTTTCTTACTTAATCAGTTATACACATTGTATACCAAATTATGTTAGAACAGTTTGCCTCTAATAAAGCATACAAGAAATCTGAAACAATTTAATAGATTACATGGATTGCTTAACAGATTAAATTGTACCAAAAAAAATTTTCAATCTGTTTAAATATGTAAACATTTTTCCAATCATTAATACATGTATCAAGCACACACATCAATAATATCACAAATTTGTTATGTCATTTTGTGCAGGATAAATATAAAACATATCCATAATGTTCATCAACAAAAATGTCCATTATATAATTTTCATTATCATGTGCATCATCAAAAACAAGATATTTAAAGATTCATTCTTAAACAGTGAATATGCATATCCTAGATATAATCATAGATATAATCACAATGAATATGCATAACATATAGTTCAAGCACAAGCAAATATATAAACAGCAATTTTGTTTAATGTGTGAAGAAACTATAAAAACATTTATGTTGTCATCATCAAAAACACATATAGAATACATGGGTTTAGTTTTCACATAGTTTCCCCTATCAACAATATAAAATATATAATACTATTTTTAATATAAAACCTTAAGACATAATATTTATAAATATTTTCTATATACTATTTATTTTTTTTATTTTTATTCAATATAAATTTTTTAATCCATATTTAATAAAAAATAAATAGAGAGATTGCATAACATCCCAAAATATAGTATTTAAATATATAATAATCATCACAAATTTAATAAAGTAGATCAGTTATAGACAAAAGTATAAAGTAAGATTTACAGTCATCCAAAATAACCATAAATTTAAAACTTTATATACAATATAGTTGTGTCAAAACTATAGACAAGAAACTAGTTTAAAGAGAGATAATTAAACATTTGCAGCTCCTCTTTCAGTAGCTTGCTCCACACTGATATCATCACACTCTGCTCACATCCACCACATGATCATAGCCAAACCAGAACAAGGAAACATAACAACAAGCACAAACAATAGGGTAAGTTATATTCAAAGACAATTCATATAATACATTTGTCTATCAAACATCATACCTAAATCACATAGAACAATTAACTCAAACATCCTAAAACATGTCAAGACTTAGACTAAACTATTTAGATTTATAATGATTGTCGAGCTGTGGCGAGTTGTGCACTTGTGGTGGCCTCTACTACTTTACAAATTCATTGTCAATGAGTTTCACCATACCACACTCATAAGGTTAGGTTGTTCCACACCTTGGATTATACTCGAAGCACCCAAGACTAAGACCTCCTACTACAACTAGTGTAGTCAAGGGAAACGACAACGGTTATTTTCGCTCATAGGCAGCGGTTCCTCAACCGAGGCATATACAGGCAAGGCAAAAAGTCTACACCTTTTTGCCTCGGTTGTGAACCGAGGCAAAAAGTGATAGGATTTTGCCTCAGTTCCTACTGAACCAAGGTAGTATCTCGGGCTGTACTGCCTCGATTGGGACCTGAACCGAGGCAGTAGAGTGATTTTATCTCTGTCACTGCAAACAATCTGGGTCTCACAAATTCCAACTTTGGGCCTGTGCAGACCCAACTAAGCTCAATCTGCCACAACCCAAGAGTCTACTACCATCAAGTCCGAACCTGTTCGTTGTCACTAGCTACTGGCTACCTCGAAGGTGGACATCCTCACGATCAAACCCAACGCAGACGCAACCAAGCTCTCAAAGAAACCCAAACGCAGATAAAAAAAAAACCTAGACCCAAATTCAAAAAATGGAAAATCTCACCTTCTCAAATCGCAAAAAAAATAACAAGATCAGAACTCTAATTTCATTCTTTTGCAATTTCGGATGCACAAGAACACTCCTAATTAAGAACACAAGAACAGGACCCCAAAGTCTCAAATCGAAACCCTAGAACACAATGCACCGTCGCTAAACTCTGAAGGACCGAGCATTCTTCACCGTAGAGACACCAACAAACGAATCCACGCGTCGCGGAGATTGGTCGCACCGTAATTTCGAACTCGCATTCCCTCCTTGCGAGAAAGAACCAGAATCGAGAACGATTGGGGGAAGAAGGGAGGCTCCTACAAGGCCAAACCAGAATAGAGAGAATAAAATAGTAAGGTTGATGCCTCCCCTTCTTGTGAAGTTGGGACAGAGAAGAGAGAAGAAAGAAGCTGGAGTTTGAACCCTCACAGAAATGTCACCGCTGCAGAACGCCCTCCCCGCGACCTTGTTGCGACCTCGTCGTTCCTCGCCGCCAACGTTGAGTTTGTCGCGGTGAAGAAAAATAGCAGAAGCTTCAAGCTTCTGAATTTCGCATGATGAAGAGAGAAAAAAATGGAGCATACCCAAGGCTCGCAAGAAAGGATACCTAAGGCCAAGGGTTTTCAAAATGAAATATGATTAGGGTAAATTACCCATTTCGGACATAACCTTTCTGCCTCGGTTGGTTAGAGAACCGAGGCAATAGGGCAATTTCAAAAAGTTGTCAGTTGAATATCCAGTTTTAGGTGGAAAGTGGCAGAACATTACGCCTCGGTTTGGCTTTTAACCAAGGTAATTTGGCTTTTATGCTTCGGTTTCCCTGCAACCGAGGCGTATAAGTTCGTTGAAATTGCAAAAATTCCACCGCCTTTACATATGCTTCGATTTTCTGGAAACCGAGACGTATGACCCGCGTTCTTAACCCCATTTTGCACTAGTGTACTCTCACCACATGTGTCGGTTTTCTCTACTTAAGAATGAAATACCATTAGAGTGTTAGGATAACACCCAAGACTGAGTTGCCTACATTCATTCTAACAATAACTGAAACTACACACATGAATTCCACCTTGGAACTCATTTAACAACTTTGAAATCATTTGAAACCATAATCATATATTCCTTCACTTTCACATTGCATAACACCATTTAGAAACATTAATCATACTTTAAAAGATCATAAACAACCAAAAAAGTCACTGAAAATCATCTAAAACATAAGCATATGAACCTACAAGGTGGTGCCCATGCGCCCAAAAACTGGCACTCAACGCCCTAAAACAGAGAGTTAGCGCTCAGGTGTTGGGAGGCTAACGCTCAATGCCCTAGCCCCTAGAATGGGGCGCTCAACGCCCATTTTGGGTGCTTAGGCACTATCAGAAAACTTAATCCTTTTTAGATCCTTTAACACACTTACCTTACAACTTTGAATGGATCTGACCTTCTAAACATTGAGAAACTTTAGAAAACATCACTCCTCTAAGCTGCCCAAACCCAATTATACACTTATTAGTCTCTATATTAGTCCCTTCATTGCATAACCAAGTCCAATTACACTTATTAGTACACCTCAATACCTCAAATTCCTTCCAGCCATCCTACTTCTATTTTTCAACACCTAAAACCTCCAAAATGTAATAAAATGTACTAGAAAACTCAACCTATCAACCAATTAACACTTCCATGACAGATTGTTTCCTGATTTCAACAACTAAACCAGTCCTAATTGATCTCATGACATCCTCCCAACCCTCCAAAACAACTTATACCTCTTACCTAAAAATCTTGTCACTCAAAACCCCATTTTACACTAAAAGCTTTCCAAAATCTCAAAAATGAACCAACTCTTTGTCCAATAACATATTTCAATCAAACAACACTTCTAACAAGTCTCAAATGACCCTATGACAGTTGTAGAACAATTACTTTCTCTCCCCAACTCCTATTTCTCAAAGTCACCTCTCAAAACCCCTCTTTTTAGACTTAAACTCCAAGAACTTGACCACTAACCACTACAACACTTTGAATTAAGTTTTCAAACACCAAAGCAAATTCATCACACTCAATCATGATAGCAGAAATATTTAAACACTCCATATCAATTATTCAAACATCATTCAAACCATTTAACATCATCTAAATACAATTTATATTAACATCAACCTAGTAATTTCTACTTAAATCATTTCATCATTCGAATAAACCATAAAGTCATGCTCCAAACATAATTTTGACAAGGTTTAGTTTTCTTTACCTCACAAAAAACTGTTATACTCTAAAAATGTCTCGTCGATTCCTTGAAACGCAAGGAATTTCTAGACGAATCTATGAAACACCATATTGGAAGCGGACAGAGTACTTAGAACTCTAGATTAACCAAGAATGAGTAGGAGAAGCATGATCAAACATGCAACGACCCTTATTTCTTCTAAAAACATTTTAGGAACGAAAAAGGAAAAATAAGCCGAAACTTACTTGCTCTATAACAGAAATTGGTCGGCTAGAAATGTAGACTTCGTCACATCGTCTAGACATTTTCTGATCGTCAAATAGATGACTTAAGAGTCAAAATTCTTAAAGAGAAGTGAGAGAGAAAAAAAGAGTTTTTGAAATATAGATAGTGTTTTAAATATGGAGACAAATTTAAAAGATTTTATATATTATTCAATTATTTTAAAATAAAATAATCAATCTTATTATTTTAAAATATATATTAATTTTAATACTTTAATTTTTAGATTTTTATTTTTATGACTTAGCTTGTGATATTAAAAATTTAGATTTTGATAAAGCATGTTTGAGTGAGATAAGATGAAGAAAGAGATTTGGCAAGAGACAAAAAGATCCAAAAATATTAGTTTGTTGGGCTTGTACGTGTCTGAGAGCCGCAAGAGGGGACTTTATCACAGGAGAAGTCTGACCAACACACAGATAGTTAGAACATGTTAGGTGTTTTAACAAAGATAAACAAAACATTATATTATAGTAATTAATAGTTGATTAAAAAATTCCGTAGATTCTGCGCTTTGTTTTGCTTTCATGTCGCTGTGACGGTGAATGAACCACACACGCAGACCAGCAGCAGCATGCAGACGAAGACAGTGGTAACCACAAAACAAAACCAAAAATAGAAAACAGAAAAAGAAAACACGTACCTAGGTGCGTGTAGAGACAATATAGCTTCTTCTAACCTATTATTATTATTAAATGTTTTTCTTTTATTTGTTTTCCACCTGCCCCATTTAAATATTCCCAGTGCTTTTCAATTATTGAGAGCTTTGTTTGCAGAAGATGACATGACCAAAATCCTGCACGTGTGTGCTTCCACCTCTTATACCATACATTTGTTGCACGCATGGGAATTCCGGCTTTGGCCACTTTGCAATGAGACAAATTTCAGATTTTTCTTTCTGCTACTCTTCTTCTCTCTCTCTCTCTCTCTCTGCCTGTTTTTTTATTTTTACTTTCACTCAAATTCTAGCAGTCAAATTCTGCATTTTCTGCCTAAAATCGGGTTCAATTAAATTTTAATTTTTTTATGAAGTTGATTATTTTAATTTAGTTTTTGTTAAATTATATTTTTTATATTGAGAAATTGTTCTATTAAATTTTTTAACTTCAGTTTTTATTGTTGTCCAAGTTCGTGGTATTTTGTTGAAGAGTACAAAAGCTTCTTCTCTTCTTCCAAAGATCACTTGTATGCTTGATGGGTCCATGTAATTGGGGTTCCTTTTGTGGTATTTATTATGTTTTAGTTTATCTAGATGTGGCTTTATTGAGATTTTATATTATATTTTTAATTAAAAGGTTGAATGGTCACATGAAAAAAAAAAATATATATATATATATATATATATATAATTTTAAAAGAAAATTGAGTTCTTTTCTTTTAAGAATTTTATAAAGTTTTAATAATAAGACTTCAAATTTAATCTTATCGTGATAATACATGATGATCAACTTCATAACTTGTTGTTCATTTTTTTTTTTTTTAGTGTGATGTTAATATTATTCTCCAAATGAATATTAGAACGGTTTTTTCTTATTTCTGGCAAACCACTAAAGAAAACTTTTGCAAATGCCAAGTGTAGTGAAGCAGAAAAATAAACATATAGTGTATGTATTGATAATTAGGAGAACAGATGTAGAACAAAAATGAAAGGTTCAATGGAAGATGTGAGTAGAATTGGAGTACAATGTCAATGTCTGTAAAACATCTTTAATATTTATTTATGTGTTTCTTCTTAAATTTCGTAACATACCACCAAATATTATGTTATTACTTTTTTCTTTTAGATATGACAACGAGGTAAGGTGGAACGGGTTCGCTATTCTGTACTCAACCTCGTCTCCGTATTTAAATTCAACATGTATAAAACTTTTGCTCCATCTCTATTAGATAACAAGTGTATATCCATATCCCTGTTCATACTCGTAACTATTTTCTTACAGGTTTCAATATTAATTAATTAATTTTTATAAAATAATAATAAAAAATTACAAAGCGTAATATTATCAAATATTCAATATCAATATTTTTATTTTTTAAATATCAAATCGAAAATATTATATTATAATTATATATATTTCAAATTACACTATCAAATACAATTTCATGAAAACTAAACATTTATTCAATTTTCAAACATTGATGAAATAATGTTGATAAAATTTAAAATTATTTTTAAAAAAACTACAAAAAGAAAACAAATATTCAAATTAAAAAATATTTTAAATGTCTCTCTACTCTGATTTTTTTCTTTTAATTATAATGAATTTTCGTATACACTAATAAAAATTATAATACACCATTTGAATGAAATAACAATAAAATTAAAATGCAACAATCTATTTTTTTCTAAACTAATAATAATTGAAATTTAGGGTAATTTTTCATCTTTTTAATTTCAGTATATGTTACATGGTAATAAGCATGATCCATAACAATAACATTAAATTATTATATTATAGTAAATAATTTTTTATACAGTTATAGTGATAAAATTACACTTATGATAATGAGTTGTAAAATAAAAATAATTATATAAAAAGTATCACAACAATATTCTACAAGATAAAAATAAAAAACATAAAGATATTGAAAATAAATAAAAATAATAATGTGTGTTAGAAACAATTTAATACACCATTGAATAAAATTGCATAAAATAAAATAACTTTTCAAATATCAAACTAGTGAAAGTATTAAAAATAAAAAGAATTTTTCAAATAAAATAAAAGAATAAAGAAGATATATTTTTTATATTAGCTAGTAAATTAATGATTTATTCTATTAAATACTTAAAATTAAATTGAAATTTAAACAATCTCATATAAAAAAATTAATAAATAAAATATTGAAAAAGAAAAAATATTCAAATATCAACATGAAAAATATTTTATTTACCTATATCATTACAAAAGTTCTAATAAAAGAAAGTGAATTAATTTTATGGTAAGTCAAATAATTAAAAAAGAAAAAAAATTATTGTAAACTAAAAAAAGTTATAAAACTAAATATTAAAAACCATATATTAAAAAAAGTTATAAAAGTAAGAAACATGAGGAAGAGATTTGAACATTGAGCAACATGCATTGTACATTACTAGCAAGATGGGAAGAAAAGTTAGAAAGGAAGAGAGAAAGAGAAAGTGTATGTGAAGTGACAAGAAAATCCTACAAAGCTTGATGGTGATGAAATAAATGGTGGATGCACGTGGAGGAGACAAAAATCTTATGAAATCTGAATCTGAGACGTCATTTTACAATCCAGGCGTATCTGTAATTAAAGGGATAAGCTGACTTTGATGTAGCCTCTGTCCCTTTCTGGTTTAATGCACACTGTTCACTTTTAATTTCACTGTTAATAAATTAAATATATAACTGAATGTTTTATACTCTTCTTCCTCATTTTCTATGCCACGTCAAACCAACACAGCAAGAAAAGAAAGAACACTGAAAATGAGAGTGACCAGATCTAATGGAAAGATCGTGTCTTGAATCACTCTGCACAACACTAACATGGTGTTTTCGGATGCTGAAAGCTATGCACAACTTTTACACTCTGTTTCCAAACAAAACAATCACTGAAATTAGGTCAGGCAAAAATTAAGTTTTCTATACACTTTCTTTGTATTTATTAGAATCAAAAGAAAACTAATAAATGAGTTTTATTGTAAATATTTTTATAGTATTTTTCAAGCACCAAGATAAAAAAGTTATATAAAAAAAAATACTTGGAGAATTAATATATACATTCCTTTATATATATATATATATATATATATATATATATATATATATATATATATATATATGGTTTTCTAAAGCGCTTATGTCTATTTTTCAGTTGATACATTTTAGCACTGTGTACTCAGGTTTAGTAGATAAAAATATCCTTATATATAATGGATTCTAAGTTTTAAGGTTAATGGTATTTTAATAATTTTCATTCTCAAAACTAAAAAAAAAGAAATCTCAAACCCTTGCTCACCTCCCTCGTTCCTCTCAATCATTTCTCTTTCATATCTCTCACTCCAACATTTTGTTTGTCATCCTATGCTAGCCCAAACTGAAAAAAATCAGAAACACTGGCAGTTAAACAATCTTACAAAAAATGATTTTATAATAAGTTTTCATTTTTATAATTTTTGTCTTATCTAATTTTCAGAAGCATAGAGGAATTGGTAATTGATTTGAAAAAAATCAGAAATACTCGTTGTTAAACAATTTCTTACAAAAATTGATTTTATAATGAGTTTTCATTGTATAATTTTTGTCTTATCTAATTTTATCTAATTTTCACAAGGATAATGACCAAAGGAATTGGTAATTGGCCTGAAAAAAATTCAGAAACACTTCTTAAACAATTTCTTACAAAAAATGATTTTATAATGAGTTTTCATTTTATAATTTTTATGGTATATAATTTTATCTAATATTCACAAGCATAATGACATCCAAAGGAATTGGTAATTGGCCTGGAGGGTTTTTTTAGAGATGATGATTCAACATATGCAGATGATGAAATTAGAGAGGTTAGTGAAGATGGTGAAATTGAAGAGATCTTGAATAAACTTTTGCTTGAAGATCAATATGTCAATGACTCAACTCTTTACAAAGGCAAATTGTTTAACGACAAGTGTTTTTGATTTTTTCAATTGAGGCTACAGTAGGGATGATAGAGAAAAGGTTGGAGTAAGAGAGATGAGAGAGAAATGATTGAGAGGAATGAGTGAGGTGAGTAAGGGTTTCGGGGATTTCTTTTTTAAATTATTAAAATACGTTTAACCTTAAAACTTATAATCAATGATATATAAGGGTATTTTTATTTACTAAAAAATCCGGTACACATTGCTAAAATGTACCAACTGAAAAACAAGCGTAAACAAATCCATATATATATATATATATATATATATATAGACACACACACAAAGAAGAACTAATAAAAGAGATGCCCCATACTCTATTTCTTGGGCCAAAATATTTTTATACTAATTGAAAAATAAAATAGAATTTTAATTTTCAATTTTATAATTTTTTACATATAAAAACAACTATAACTTTTTACAGAAAACAGTTGCACCATACTCTATTCCTTTGGCCAAAATAATAAATATAATTTTATATTTTATAATTTTTATTTTAACCATCATCCTTAGTCTAATTTCATGATTCTAAATTCTTTAAAACTGTTGCATCTTTATTCCATTATCCTTCAATTAACTATGATATTCTGCATTGCGTAATGTCAAGTTCACACGTATGGAATTGGCTTTGTGAATATGAAAAGAATAGGTTACATTCTATTTTATTATCTTTTATTAAATATTGTATGTAGGAAAAAAATTGAACCATGTGAATTTACAAAAACATTATCTTCGTCAAAAAAGAAATATCAAGTTAAGATTTATGGACTCTTGTTTTAGGAAAGCCAAGAATATTAGACGCATTTTTGGTTTAAGTTTAGGTCCTTGTTCATATAAAATTTTTGGAATCAATCATCATGGTCATATTGAATCATCTTCATTTTCTCTTTCTTATTTAGAATTACAAACTCATGTCTATATGTATTTTACCAATATTTATTTATTTTGTTGCTTTTATATGTAACTTAGCTAAAAATGTTCTTACTTTTCAAATAATTTTTTTCATTTCAAGTATCTTTATTGACATCACAAGTCAATAAAATGAAGACAATGATGACATTTATACTGCAAAATTATCGTGGTCAATTGCTTTCACATTTTAACATTTTTCAACCATCACCGATAATAATTCTTAAATTTGTTTAATTATTTCTTTTTAATATATTATCGAATAACTATTATTTTATTTATAGGTATATGATGAAGAAGCATATCAAATGATGAAAACAATGAAGAACAATAAGAAATATCATTATTATTCAGACATGTTTATTTTTATTTTTTAGGACTAAACATTTGATATTTCCTAAGTTGACAAATTAATTATATTTTTAATGTTTACAGTTTATTTTATATAATAATAATTACTTTTGATTTCAAATGATTTTTGTTTATCATTAAACATATTTCATGTTAATCAAACTAATCAAATCATTTGAATCATAAAAAAAGATATTTGTATTATCCATGATTTTGGAAACCCCAACTATATAAACTTAGAAACTATTGGCGGTTTCGCGCAATCTACGCAAGTCTAAGCAGTTTTCAATAACTCCATAAACTAACGATAGTTTTTAGGAACTCTAGCAAGTAGTAGTTATTTATGTGAAACCCCCTACAAGTGGTTTTGGTTTAGGAAATCACTGTATTTGCCAACAATGATTTTCTTGACAGTTTTGTCAATCACGAAAAATGTATTTACCAAAAGTTAAAACCGTTGGTAATGCAAAAGAAAATCTTGATAAAATAACATATTTTTGTAGTGTATTATTTTTATTTCTTTTATAATTCTTTAAATTTGTCTAATAATTTTTTTAAATATATTATCGACTAACTATTATTTTATATTGTAAGTATCTTATCAAGAAAGTGTGTCAAATGATCAAGACAATGAAGAAAAACAAGATTTATCTTTGTTATTCACACATGTTTATTTTTATTTTTAAGGACTAAACATATGTTATTTCTTATGTTGATAAATTAATTTTAATATTGACAGTTTTGAAAACACCAACTATATAAATCCAAATATTATCAGAGTTTCGAAAAATTTACACAAGTCCTGATAATTTTCAATAACTCCGATAGCTACCGCAAGTTTTCAAGAACTCTCGCAAATGACAATGATTTTTAAATGATTTTTATGAAAACCTCTCCAAGTAGTCGTGGTCTGGGGAATCTCCATAAGTGGTCATAATTTTTATAAAACCCTCCAAGTTGCGCGACTACGAACAAAACCGTCAGAAATATTTTTTGACGGTTTTGCCAATCGTGAAAAATATATTTATCAGAGATTAAAACTGTCAATAATACAAAAAAAAATCTTGATAAAATCAAATATTTTTGTAATGTATTATTTTTATTTCTTTTATAAATTATTAATAATTTTTGAGAAAGTAAGAAGGAGTGGGATTTTCCTCGTTCACTTTACCTAATTTCATTACTTGTGAGTGTATTCTTATTTTTACCAAACCAAACAACAAAATTAATTATTTCCCTTTTGTTCTATTTACCTTGATAAAATAATATGTAACTAAAAGCAAATGAACTTCATTGCGTAGTTGTAAGAAAAAAAATAAAGAAAAAAAGTTAAACATAAGAAATGAGTTTATGGAAATTGATTTTGGTTCAATATGATAGGTTTAATTTAAAGTAAAAATATAATTGAAGTATTTAAGTAATTGCATAATATTTGTAAGATATGTTAGCTTCTAATAAACTGTTATGCTATAACATATTCTTGAATAAAATATTGTGTATATTATTTGTGTCTGGAAGATGCACTCTGAAAAGTACTTTCTTTTTGGCACTTCATTCATACTTTACTGAATTCAGTAACCAAAACCAGTGTCAATGTCTTTCCTTGTGTCAATGTCGAATCCAGTTCAGTAACATCACTATTCATGCAACGTTAACTTTTTTTAATTTGACATGCAATTTTCTGTTTTAAATTGCTTAGATAAATTTGATTTATTGAAACAAATTATACCTTTTAAGCCATATTTTTGCTGTGTTTGGATTGTGGATTTATATTATGACGATGGATGATGGTTGAATTTGTTCGTACCTGACGGAGAAGCTCTTGATTCCATTCCCAAGATATCTTATAATACTGTTATTAAAATTTATGACTAAGGGTGTGTTTAGTTGGAGGTAATTGGGGGAGAGTGATTGAGTGGATTTGAGGGGATTTGAAGGTGATTTTTTTGTGTGTTTATTTGAGTGGATTTGAAGGTAATTGAGAGTGAATTTTGGGTTGAAGTTTGTGAGAATTAATGTAGGATTTGATTGATGTGACGATTTTAAAAAATTAGTTTAATTGGTAGAAATTGAAGATTACCAAAATGTCCCTAGGTATTAAAGTAATATAAAATTATATTTGTTAATGTTATATTTAATTGTAAAAATGTTTATTAAAAGTTAAAAATTTGGAATAATTATTAAAAATAATTTAAAAAATATAATTAAATTATACTTGATTGAAATTAATTTTTTATTAATATAATATTAATACAGTTCTCTGATGAAATAGACACTGTTCTTCATGAATTCTATTCCAGTGAAATAGGCCCTTATTGGGACCCTGCACGTAAATAGGTTGATAAGCTTTATGGAAGCATTGATTTTCCATTTGAAGCTGTGGAGGGTGCTGATCACACAGGACCATTTGAGTTCGTGACAGAGACTTTGATGGATTTGGATGATTTCTTGACTTACATAAAATCATGGTCAGCGTATCAGACGGCTAAGGAGAAAGGAGTGGAGCTTCTTCCGGAAAATGTAGTTCAAAAGTTCAAGCTTGCTTGGGGAGAAGATGGTAAAAAAGTTGCCAGGTTTCCTATTTATTTCTGCAACAGTCGAGATGGAAATTTTTTAAATATGGGGGGCACACGAGTAATTATACTTGGGATCCCTCCAAATCTTCTCAAGCATGCAGGTGACAAAAAACATCTCCATCCCGCAATTGAATCCGATCAATCGCTTCCAAATTCCATGAAATGAACACGCCTGTCTTTGCAATCCATCGCCCGCTAACCCACGTAAACAGTGAATTACTTGCAAGTGAACACAGTCTAAACAAACATGTCTTAAAATCTAAACAATAAAAGAAAAATTATTAACTTAAAAAATAATTATTTTTCTTTTCTATACTAAATTAAAATCTATGAAACTATTTTTTTTAATTAATTTTTTTCTTTCATCCATAATAGGTGAGATCTTGGAATTTAGCAACCCATAAGAAAACATGCTGAATATACCCATCCCTATTCACCACCCTACCCTAAACTATCATTATCCTTCACACTGTTTGCAAACACTTTGAAGCAAACACACCAACAAGGTTGTCACATCAAATTTCACTTCTTATATGGTAAAGAAAAAAATTATTACATGGTCACGTGAATCTATTGTCGGAAAACAAATGTTCATCATTAATATAAACTGATGATTAATTAACTTGCCATAGAAGTTCTTGTAGAAATTGTACAAACAAGATGAAATCTTGTTTAAGACAAGCAAACTAAATTAAAGCAATGTGGGGTACATTTTTTTTTTTGTTCAAAGCCATTCCCCTCTCTACATTTTCATTTGATTTGTAATATTCGAATTTAAAATTTTGTCTTTTATTGCCATTTAAATAAAACAATGATTATTACTACACTGATTTGAAACGAAATGATGTTGTTGATGTCTGAGGAAACAGAAACTATGTGATAAGTTTGATGAGAGTTTGTTTATGATACCTTAATTTTCATTTTTCCTTTTAAGTTCGACATGTCCTCTCTCTAAAAAGCATTAGCTAAATATAATGAATGATGAGTGTGAGATTTGTAAAGAAGAGTTTTGCATTTAATACGTATAAGTAACTCATGTGATTAATGTTGTCAAATTTCATTTAATTATTTACCTTGTTAAGTTTGAATTCACCAACCCAATCAATTTCTGTCCCTATTTATTTTGACAAAATCCAAACACGTCACTACCATTCTAGAGGATCTTTATGATATGATATGGTCATCGTGATAGAATCTAGGGTCCTAATGAAATTAGTTTATAATAGTTATATTCCTTCAATAATAATGCTCCTTGGTTCTTGTTTGGTGTGGTGTTTTACTAAGTGATTATTCATTAGGTAATAGTTAAGATGTGCCAAACATAATCTTATAGGAAGATTATGAGAAATTTTAGTTGTCTCATTGCTAGATCCTAATGGGGTCCCCAACTATGACATCTTAACAAAACTTAAAGGACAATTTTTTTTCACTCTTTTGCACGTAACACTAACTACCAAAAACACAAGTCACAAACATTCACCAAAGAAACTTCTCTCTTCCCTAACAAGAAATTACGTTAGATATATATACCTAATCAACGACTAATATTTTCGGTAGGTGTTCTTTGACAATGTTTGGTTTCAACTTAATCCATAGTAATAGCTAGATAATCAAGTTTTGCATCACAACGATACCAAATAGCATTGGGATTTTCACCAAACATAAGCTTAGTCACCATGTTTATGTTTATGCTATGGATATACTTTTAGGCTGAAAAATGGGGTTTTTCCACATATGAAAATTGATGGCCCCCACTATGACATCCAATCGAAAATTAATTAATGGATAAGTTTTGTTCACTTCTTTGCACGTAACACTAAGTACTATAAAATATGTGACATATATGAAACTTCACTCTCATGTAACAAAAAATTACATTAGATTTGTACCTAATTCTTGACTAATCTTTTGAAAAGGATCCCTTTGACAATGCTTGATTTCAGCTTAGTAAATAATAATAGTTAGATAATGAACTATTGCATCATAAATAAGTGATTTGGGTTGACACCATAACTTAATTTATCATTATATTCTTGTTCCTACCACACAACTTTCTTGTCATTATCTCACATAACAAAAGAATAATTATAGCTTGACTAATTTTGGTGCACAGTAAGAATTGAAGATGAATTATTTATTACATAGAACATACTTATAATATGTGAATGCAAAATGACTAATTAGTACTTTAAACTATCAAATTTATTGTATTTACGATATATTTTTTTCACAAATATTTATAGAAAGAAAAAAATAACAATTTATCTTTCATTTAGTGGAATTATCCTTTTTAATTAGGCTTCTCAACTTTTACTTTTTGGTAGTTTTAGATTATAAAAGTTATACTTGAGTAAGTTTTGTTATTGGAATTTGAGTTTTTATTAAAAATATTTATTTGATTGAGTGTATTTTTTTTTTGTATATTTTAATTGAATTCCTGACACTATGATTTTATCGTTGATAGGGAGTATAACCATTATATATAGTATATTATTATTACTCTTCATAGAAAAATATTGACATAATTAAGTTTTAAGTCTCAATCCAATTATCTTTGTAAAAAATGGCATTGTTTATATTTTTGAAATTAAATACTAAAATAAAAAATCAAATCCATCTTGTGAAGATACAAACAATGTTAATTAAGGCTTTAGAGTTTCACTTGTCTTATTATTCAAGTTTATAATGTTGTGTTTGAGATTGCACAACCAAATCGTGACCCGAGTTGATAGTACAAACTCACTTAAAAAAATATAATTTTTTTGAAATCAATAAAACAAATTATTTAATAGAAATTCAATTAAAAAAAACAATTTTACAAAACAATTAAATTTAATTATGTTAATTTTTATTTTGTATGTGAACATGATAATGCAAAATAATAGTCACGATCAGACTCAGTTATCAACATAATCAAACCGGGATAAATTGCCTAAAAGTTTTGTGCATTCAATAGAATATTCTTTCAATAAAAACTTAATGAAAAATGGACAAATTTACAATAAATTCAAAACTTAATTAAATATAAAATTTACATAAAAGTTAAACACAAATTACTTTTAATTTAGTTGAAAAACTTAGATTACTATAGTTTCCAATAATAAACGTTTATAAAAAAGAAAAACTTTGAAAGGTTTTGGAATTTGTCATACCCTAATTTTTCGTTTGTAGTTTTGAACATTGTAAGGTCCCCACTCTACACCGGCAAAGTCTATCCTTTGTAAATAAACTATTTGCTGTAGAAGAACACAAGTACATCTACCATCATCTATTAATGGAAAACAAATTTATCACCAATGAATAAGAATTAAAGCTTCATTGTACTGCTCCAAATCCAACGGTAGAGAGCTTTTTGTTCATGCAACGTACCCCACTTCTTATTCACATCATTACGTTGTTCGTGTTTATGTTCATCTCAGAGTTGTACACTTATCTTCTCTCAATTTATCACTGATAAACCAATATACAAAAAAGCTTGAAATGTCATAAATGGTACAGAAATTAATGTTGTACACATGATTGCATGGATATCACATCTCATCTAGAATTGGATAGATTGAATCTAATATATTTGATTTTGTGCATGCAATAGTTACAGTGCATTTGTGAGCAAGTTGACAGGTTGAAAGTATATACGAGTGAATGATTGTAGGGGGAAAGTTGTAGTTATAAGATGTATGTAACTTTTTGAAGGTGGACTTTGGAATAGTTATGGAAGAAAGAAGAAGAGATTTAGTGGTTCAGGGGAAGCTAGAACAGTAGCTTACCTCGTCCTGAATGAATATCTGACTTTTGTGGCTGTGAATTGTTGTCAAGCATGGCATTCACTTTGCCAGCAAAAGTAGGCCAGAAGGGAGAACAGAAAAGCTTTATACCTATATTCATATCATCAATCCTTGGCCCAAAGGTCCCATACTTGTACTGTGCTCACAATTCAATTGATGGGGACTTTCAACACAAACACTTTTGTTTTAAACAGTCAGGAGACGCACCAATCATTCTGCCAATTACACTAATCATAGGCTCTAATTATCACTGTCAAAAGATTGCTTTCTGTGCCAAAAGAGCTTCAATATCAATGCATTTTGCTCATGTTCAGAATCTTATAGTTCATTGAAAATTATTTTTATTGAAAATTATAAGCAATTAGTTCATTGGTAGAATAATATTAAGAAGTAGTGTCTGTAAAATTATGTGATTTGGGATGGAATTTAGTCATTAATAAATAGTGTTAAAAATGTGTGAGAGAGTACTTTTTAATACCTTTTATTGTTGGTATTAAAAAACAAAAAAACTAACCATGGATTTCTCTTTCTTTTTCTTCCTTGTGTAAATAAACCAAAGAGGGGGGGAAAAGGACGAAGGACAGAAAACAAAGTGGGTGGCACTTGGATAGGAGCTTCATCATTACCACACAAAAAGAATCCGACAAAATACAACATCGAAACCATGTTATTGGTGGAAGAATGAAGCTAATATATTAACTTGGCTGAGATGTACATATCCATTTATTTATTGAATGGAAACTATTAATATCATATATTTTTATTAGTTATAAAGGTTTTTGAGCGCGTGTATTAGAATTACTCAATTTTTAGATAAGGTCTTAACGTTAACAAAAACTAATTAAAGTGTAAGTGTATCAAGGGATTCGTTTTTTTTTTTAATTTTTATTTAAATACTTTTTTAAAAGATATTTTAAGAGATAGAAACTTTTTCATAAGAATAAAAGAACGAGAATGAGGCTATTTTACATATTAGTTTCTTTCCATAAACAGAAATTAAGATAATTATCAGTAAAAAGAAACTTTGATGTTTGTTATTTTTAATTTTTAACGTTGGCATAAATACCAACCTTACAGTAGAAGACATTGATTATAGTCGAAAACAAAAAAAGAAGTTGATCGATATTGGAAATGACTATTTTTTTACGTTAAGTGATATTAAAAATAACCATTTTTAGACAGACGTTAGAAAATTGTCATTTTCGGATGTCCCTTTTCTTTTGTTTTTTTTTTTAAATAAATAATGATTCCTTGTTTACAGTTTTATCAAACTTAAAAATACAGAAAATCAGCAAATTTTATATATCCATAACTCATTTTTAGATTTATATGAATTATATAACTAAAGCTATAACAAGTGAATGATGTTAAAGTAATTAATGTATATTGACTATTTATTTATTATTTTTGGTTTTGACGACTATAATTATTACTTTTGGTTGAAATTTGTTTTGAGCACTCCTTGGAACCCTATTTTAGGAGAAAAAAACCCACAAGTCCTTACTTTGGGTCTGTCTGAAGTTTAAAAGTATTTAGAAAGTTAGTTCTTGCATATCTTTAAACGATTATAACTTTTGCTCCAATTGACAGATTTGACATTATTATTTATCAATTTGGGGTAGGAAAAATTTCCAAGCCTTTGGCAGCTTGCATAGCCGACTGTTCCTTCTATATTTTAAAAAAAACACGTTTTCTTTTTTTTCGTTAATTTATTTTGTGTTTTTCAAAATTTGCAAAAATATTTTTTCACATACTTAAACTTTGAATTTTGATCTAAATTTTTTTGTGGGGATCTTTCATGATTTTTTGGTGCTTTGAACAAACTTTTAGGTCATTTAGAGTTCTTTTGAATATACTATTTGTTTTACCCTAAATTTGGATGTATACAATGTATGAACAACAAAGAAGTTCAACAATACTAACAAGTTCAACTATTTATAGCCCATAAAAAACAAAAGTGAAAGTTCATAAAAAATCCAAAAACGAAACTATAACCTTCTTGAAGATGGGTTCGCCATAAGAATAAAGTGTTGTAGCCAGTGATGGAGAAATAAGAACGCGTCTATGCTCTAAAGAGTACCTGTGCATAAAACCAATTGGTCAAAACAAATGAAAATCATACCTAAAGTAGTTAATCAACGTGCATTTGTGTAAAATGAAAGAAAGATTACATGTGTTGGTTAATGAAACCTTCGTCCAAGAAGGGTTTGAGCATAGAAGAATGTTTCGCACACCAAAGATAAAGTGAATAAAGTTTCATCTTCTTGCCCTAATTTTTAATGAATTCACTAACATATATTAATTTAATATAATATTGCAAAAGTTTTGGATGGGCAGTTGCAGAAGCCATCAAATGCGGAAGAATTTTTCTGAGCTTGGACCGCAAGTCTCTTGCCTCCAACGTTTGCTTTGGAGATATTTTCCCAAAAGGCATGCTCCCAAAGTTCATATTTGTTTGCACGTTCCTTTTATTAATTAAAAAAAGGTTTTCTCTTGTAGATATTTTAGGTCTTAGGCCTGATCCATAAACTCTATAAATAGAGCACTCCATCACTCTAAAATCATCATCATAAATCATTCTTCTCTCTTCTCTTAGTTTCATTCTTTCTCTTTTCTTCTTTCCCTAAAAATATTTTGGGTTTATTTTATTCTCTTTATAGAGATCCTTGCTAGTTCTAAGATCCTCAGAAATTCTGAGAAGTTCTTGTTGTATCCTAGGGGGCTTGCGCAATACACCACGGATAAGTCCTTAAGGACAATAATCTATACGCCTCAAGAAATCCTTTGTTCATGATCTTTGTTCTTTATTGTCAACTTTTACAACAATCTTAAGGACTTATTGCTGACATCAACAACATGCATTCGGAGAGCCAAAACCATTATTTCCAGAACTCAAATGGTCCTTCGCGAAATCACTTCCGGGGCGTGTTAAAAGTTGAGGTCTTCTCTAAAAGAACTTTCAGAGGCTAGAAAGGTGCTCATAGCAACGGTGGCTTCTGATCGCATTTGTATGGACCGTGGATGAGGATGAAGAAGAGGGAGACAAGGCGACAAATTGGAGTTTGTTGGAGTTAGGATGATGAATCCTAATTTTACTGTGTCGCGCCTTTGTAATGTTTGACGAAAGGTGGAGAAGATTTCTCTCTAGAGAAAGAAAAAGAAATAAGAAGATGAGACTGGTACTTGAGTAATTTTTGAATACTTTACCTACAAATGAGAGAAGCACAACTAGGTATTTTCTCGTTTACCAATCTTAAATATTATAAATTTTGGGGGTATAGTTAATTTTACTTAATTACTCGAAAAAATAAATTTGATTTTTCACCTAATGATGCTGATAAATGTATGTACTCTAAATTTGAAAATGGTGATGATGTCATTATATGTTTGTATGTGGATGACATGTTAATTTTTGGTACATGCAATGAGATTGTTGCTAGAACTAAATTGTTTCTAGGATTGAACTTTGAAATGAAAGACATGGGTGAAGCCAATATAATTTTAGGTGTTAGAATCATAAGGAAGGGAGATAATATATTACTATCCCAAGAACAATACATTGAGAAACTTCTTAAGAAGTTTGGGTATTTTGATTTCAAACCCGTGAGTACCCCTTATGATGCTAACTCTAAATTAATGAAAAATAGAGGATAATCATTATCTCAGCCTCAGTATGCCCAGATAATTGGGAACTTAGTGCACTTGATGAGCTTTTCTAGACCTGATATTGCTTATGCAATAGGTAGACTGAGTAGGTACACTTAATGTCCAAATCAAGAACATTGGGATGCATTTTCCAGGCTTATGAGATACTTAAGAGGTTCAATGGATTATGCCATTGAATATAGTGGAGTGATGCTTACTGGACCTCTGATTCAGATGAGACAAAATCCACTAGTGGTTATGTATTCACATTTGGGGATGGTTGTTGATGGATTGAAAAGTGTAACAAATCACACAAGTAATATAAAATGGTAAGACCAAGTATTGTATCACAAAAGACTCTCGACACTAGACAATGGTGTGATAACTCGATTAATTAAGACTTAAATAAAACGAGATAATTGGTTTAAGATGCAAATAACTGAATATTAAATATGAATGCAGTTTGATCAATAGCAAAAGAGCACAGTGATAAACGAATGTTGTTTAATATGAGATGAGTATGTTGTTGGGGTTAGATTTCACCAAATTCCCTCTCATGTATGTAGGAATTCTTCTTTATGCATTAATGTCAACGTCACTCACTAATCACCTAAACCCGATCCCTCAGCGAAATAGGCCTGTCCTTAATCACCAGTTCATGCAAATCCTAGCATTCCTAGTAATTAAATGTGAAGATCAAGAGATTAAAGATGACCAAGACTCATACCCTCATCCTTGAGCAATATTACTCTTGGGAGAATTCAACAAGAACCTGAATTGTAAGGAACCTCCCGGAACTCATGCAATTCATAAATCATGCGATGAATGAGTTAAACAAAGCATGTAATAAGCACATATGAATTACTCTAACAATTAATGAAAAAACATGTGTTATTAAGAATCAATTCAAATACATGAGAGTTCACAAGGTTACATCATCCCCCAACAACAAATAGAGTTTAGTTCCCCATAAACATGGAGAGACTAGATAATAATGGAAAAGCATGAGATAACAAAACCCTAAACGTAGAGGAAGGACGCTTTCGCATCCAAATCCGCCTTCAGAGAGTGGAAGAGAGTACTGTTGTGCTGCTCCAGCCAGAGATACAAAACCTAGGACGCCTGGGTCCTTTAAATAGAACATAAAAATAACAGAAAACAGGCCCAAGCCCATGAACTGGCGCTCAAGCGCCCAAAGTGGAGCGCCCAAACAATGTGCGATACCTTTTGGCGCTCAAGCCCCCTTGAGGGGCACCCATGCCTCGCGAAATTTTTCAGCACTGCGTTTTTTTCACTTTTTCTGTAGTTCTGCTCGCTCCTTGAGTTTTGACTCCTTCATACTTTGAGTCCTTTTCCAAATTACTTCATTAACCTACTAAAACAAGGGAATGTAGTCATAAAATCATTAAATTCAACCTCAACTCTCTTAATCACAAAACTAAAGCAAAAACATGATTCTAAGCAAGTTTCTAAGTTGAAAATGGTGCATTTAGTGTCAAAATTACATCATAGATAACAGTATTTTCAACCGTTATCAGTGGTGCGATTACATGGAGATCAACAAGACAAACATTTATTGTAAGATCAACAATTGAATCTGAGTTTGTCGCTCTTGAGATGGCTGGTAGTGAGACTGAGTGGTTGAAAAACTTCTTAGCAAATATTCCACTAGGGATGAAACCAACCACATCAGTGACAATACATTGTGATTGCCAATCGGCAATAGCTAGGACACAATTTGGTGAAGCAGCTGCTAAAGAGTGAGACTATTTCTATTGACTATGTGAAGTCAAAACGGAATCTAGCAGATCCTTTGACAAAACCCTTGGGAAGAATTATGATTTTAGAAACATCGAGGGGAATAGGACTTAAGCCACTAGCAAACCAACAAGTGATGGTAACCCAACCTTTGTGATTGAAGATCCCATGAATAAGGTTCATATGGGTAAAAACAAGTCACTTGTTAGTTCTAATAGCACTAATTTGATTTTAAATCAAATATGTCCATTCCTATGGTGCGTGTGAAAGTGCTAAAGACTGCATTATTAGAAGGTTAAACTTTGTAATTAAACAAAGTTTTTTAATGATCTTCATATCCTTTATGGGTGGTGTATGATTTGCAACATACACTTGATGAAATAACCTATATGAGTGTTAAGTGGGGCCGCTTGCATGAGATCTTGGCATGACCTCTAGAGCACTCATAAATACCGGACACGCGCATGGCCTAGTAAGCGCATCACAACGATAACATCAAGGATTGTGGAGGTGTACTGTGATTGATAAACCTCTAACACACTCAAGTATCTTTGGTTCATATAGCTTTCTATACCAATTATACTGTGTGTTAAGTTTGTCAATCTAAGACTGGTTCATATAGCTTGCTATACCAGCTCTAATGCATTACATCTTATAAAACCCAGGATTTTTCTTCCTTTCTTTCTTTCAATCATTGTTTCTTATCTTTTGCATTATGTGGGGGATTGTTATTATTTTAATATAATATTGCAAAAGTTTTGGATGGGCAGTTGCGGAAGCCATCAAATGCGGAAGAATTTTTCTGAGGTTGGACCGCAAGCCTCTTGCCTCCAACGTTTGCTTTGGAGATATTTTCCTAAAGGCACACTCCCAACGTTCATATTTGTTCGCACGTTCCTTTTATTAATAAAAAAAAAGGGTTTCTCTTGTAGATATTTTAGGTCTTGGGCCTGATCCATAAACTCTATAAATAGAGCACTCCATCACTCCAAAATCATCATCAGAAATCATTCTTCTCTCTTCTCTTAGTTTCATTCTTTTTCTTTTTTTCTTTCTCTAAAAATATTCTGGGTTTATTTTATTCTCTTTATAGATATCCTTGCTAGTTCTGAGATCCTCAGAAATTCTTAGAAGTTCATGTTGTATCTTGGGGGACTTGCGCAATACACCACGGATAAGTCCTTAAGGACAGTGATCTACACACCTCAGGAAATCCTTTGTTCGTGATCTTTGTTCATTACATTCAGCTTTTACAACACATAACGTCTAAAAAGTGATATTTCGACATCTTATAGCTCTTTGATGTCAGAAACTTGGGCATTCGACATCATACTTGAGTATATTTTCACCTTTGCGCCAAACATTTTCATTAATTTTACTTAATATAATGTTGAAAATTGAGAATTTCGACATTTAATGAGCATATAACGTTAGAAAAGTATAAATTCTGAAGTCTAAATTGAACATCTATTTGCAAAAATGTCATGGGGTAATTTTTAACATTAATTGTTTTCATTTAAAACATTGAACAAGAGACGTTAAAACCTTATTTTGCACTAATGAATTTTCAAATTTTAATAACATTAAACTTTATAACAAGGATTCTTTATAATTAAATTTAACCAAACATTTAATTCTTTTTCTCACTTCTTCAAGAAATTTTTTAATTTTCTTTTATAGTAGTCTCTTTTCAAACTCTGTACAAACTCACAGAATTAAATGAACATATTACAAACCTAAAAGTCTTACATAATCATACAAAAAATTTAAGCTATGAGGTTTCTTAGGAAAAAAAAAACCAAAATATTTAGGTTAAATCCCTTTAGTTGTCCCTATTTATGTAGGTTTTTCTCAGTTCGATCCCCGTCTTTTAAAATCTCCAATAGTGTTAATTTGAATCAATTAGGCCCCTACCGTTAAATTAGGTTAACGGGGTTAAGTTTTTGCTGAGGTTGGAAATTGACATGTCATTTTTTTTAAACGTGGCATTTTGAGACATTTATACGTGACATTTCATAAAAATCCAGCCTCCATCTCCCTCGTCGCCTCTACTGTCTACCTCAGCGGCTTCTTCGGGTTCGCCTCCTGTGCCTCCCTCGACGAGCTTTTGATGAGGAGATTGTCCTCCGCGAAGACTCTCGCAACCCTGGCCCCTGCCCCGCTACGCTCCTCGACTCCCCTGCCTCCAAGATAAAGCTCAATCAAATCCCTCTCCCACGCTCCATATCCGTCAACAAAGCGGTGGTTTCGGGGTCAGTTCCGTCGTACCCCTTGGAGTCGCGCCTTGGGGATTGTGGTCGGGCAACCGCGATCTGCCGTGCGACGGTGCAGAGGCTGCCGGGTCAGTCGTTGGAGGGTTTACCTGTACAGGGGTTGGACTATGATTCGATATTGGGTTTGACTATGAAGTTCTTCTTGGAGGATCCTCTCAAGTATGATTCCTTGCTGTCGTTTTCAACAAGAATTCTCTTTTTCTATCTCGTTCTCCTTAGCTTTTTTCTTTCTTTTCCAAGTTTCTTTCCCCACTTTTTGTTGTTCCGGTTTAGGGATTTAGGGTTTGTTGTTCTTGAAGAAGGCAGAAGGAAGATGGGCACGATTTCGTCGGCTGTTGAGTGGTCTCTGCGGAGGCTGTGAAGATGAACAACAATGGTGTCGGCGTGATAGTGTGGCGCGAATTAGGGTTAGGTGGTGGCTTTGGGTGGTCTGGCGAGATGAGCATGGTGGTTGGCCGTGGCAGTGAGATGGTTGGCGGCAAGACTATGGTGGCGGCACCGCTGACGACATAGCTTTGCCCCATGTAATTAGGATTTAGGGTTAATTAAAAGTCTCCAACAAACCTTAATTACATTTTACATTAAAAATCCCTAATTTTAAATTATTAAATATTCTTAAATTCCACGTACAGAACTATGTGAATGCCACGTTTAAAAAAGCTAGCCACGTAAACATCTCAGGTAAGCAAAACTTAACCCCCGTTAACCTAATTTAACAACAGGGACCCAATTGATTCAAATTAACACTATTTAGGACTCAATTGTAGATTTTAAAAAGACGGGAATCAAACTGGAAAAACCTACATAAATAGGGACAATAAAGGGGTTTAACCAAATATTTAAGGATATGATAACACAATATTTAGTAGTTAGAAAGTTACAAAAGGATTCAAAAACAAATTTGTGTTCTTATTGTCTTCTTCCTTATATTGGATGAAATAATGAAGATTTGGGTAGAGTTTATGAAAACACCTTGAAAAACATTTTGGTAAAAAATATGATTAAACATTAGGGAGAGATAGTCTAATGCTTAAAAGATTCAAAAGTTTTTCGCAATATACTTGAGTATGATAACCAAGTGGTGGTGAAAGAGTAATAGATGAAGCAAGACAATACTTTAAAATTTTAGTACAACTAAACTTGATTATGTTTTGTTGAACAACTTGTAAAAGGTTTCACTAATCAATAAAGATTACAAGTATTATACATTGTCATTTTTTACTTACACCAAACATACAAAAATCATTTATTAGCTATCATTTTATCTTCTCTAAAATAAAACAAGTATTCTTTAATAGTAAGCCACTTATGGCTTTCTCAAATATTCTACTTTTGTTACTCTTAACTTACAACAAAAGTTCTATGAAAAAAGAAAAGTACTATGAAAAAAGATTACAAGGAAACTTATAGTAAATATTATATAGGTTTAATGTCTCCATAGGTCCCTATTTTGGTCATGAATTTCAAATAGGTCCTCTTCATTTTCGGCGTATCAATTGAGTCCTTGTTTTTGTAAAATTGAATCAATTACAGGCCTGCCGTTAATTTGGACAAACGGCCGTTACGGTATTGGTTAGGTGGCATGGTTGAGCGCAGACGTGGCATTTAAAACGATTATTGTATTAAATAATTGGTATGCACGTATGTTTATTCAGTTTTGGGTAAGGGCAAAGTAGGAAATTTGAAAAAATTAAAGGGCAACTGAGATTGGGGAAAGAATTTGAGGGTTTTTATTCTTAGGGTTTGCGTGAGAGGCCAAAAATCGCGATCGTAAGTTTGAGCTGAAGCGGCAGAGTGCATGCAGTGGGCGGTGTCTGTGGGTCCTTTTGTTGTTGGAAGCAAGAAGCTGAAGCACGTGGTCAGTGGAGGTTCATCTAAAGGAAGGTAAGTGTTTGTGCTTTATTTTATTCGTTTTTATTCAATCGAAACTACAATATTCGGTGGTGGTCCCCCATTGATGTATGGTTTGGTCTGTGGTTTTGATTGCATTTTGGTGGTCCCCCATGTATGTTTAAAGTTATTTGACTTTGTCTGAGTGCGTATGTTTAAAGTTATTTGATCTCTGTGCCTGTTTTAATATATTTTTTTTTTGTCGTGATATGTTTTCATAATAGGTCTGTAGATATATTTATGTTGTGTTGTGCGTAATGGAGGACGCTATTGTGTGTGTGTTCCACCATGGAGGAAAGTTCATTAATGATAGTACCCTAAAGTATGAAGGGGAGACAACAACTTTGTCCTTTGACCCTGACACGTGGAGTTTTTTTGTGGTTGTTAGTGTAGTCAAAAGTTTAGGATATGAGAATTTTAAAGATTTATGGTACTGTTTAGGAGGGGGTTTAGTGTTGGAAAATAGGTTGGAACAATTGATTGATGACAGAGGTGCCATGCATATGGCTAACTTAGCTAGGCTTAATGGTGAAGTTCACTTATACGTTGTCCATGTAGTTTCTGATCCCGAAGTCATTCATATGCTTCAGGACATGACTAATGATGAAGGAGAAGTTGAAGGTAATGGTACAGTACAAAAAGAGGTTGAAGAAGATGGTGATTCTGTTAAAGTAAATGGTGAAGGTGATGGTGACTTACAAGAGGTGAATGTTTGTGAAGAAGATGGTGAGGGTGTTGAAGTAAATGGTGTAGTTGATGGTGACTTACAAGAGGTCAATGTTTGTGAAGAAGATGGTGACGGTGTTGAAGTAAATGATGTAGTTGATGGTGACTTACAAGAGGTGAATGTTTGTGAAGAAGATGGTGACGGTGTTGAAGTAAATGATGTAGTTGATGGTGACTTAGAAGAGGTGAACGAGGGTGAAGAAGATGGTGGTGCTGTTGAAGTAGAGGTTGAAGGTCATGGTCACGTAGAAGAGTTGCATGAGGTTGAAGAAGAGCAAGAGTTGAATGTGTGTGAAGGAGTCGTGGAGGATGAAGTTTATCTTTGTAGTTGGAGTACATCTACTGAAGAAGGTGATGTACATGGAATTAATGAGTGCTTAGAGGGCCTAGTAGATGTGAGTGTTGAATGTGATATAGATGGTGATGTAGATTGTAATGTCGAAGTAGAAGTAGAAGTAGAAAGTCTTTATGATAGTGATGATGACCGTGATAATGTCAGTGTTGAATGTGATGATCATGACGATAGAGGATTGTCAGATTTTGAGTGGAAATCTGAGGAATTTCTTAGTGCAACAGATAGTGATGAAGAGGTTAATGACAGTGAAGGTTATGGGAGGTTTGGTATTTTTTGTATGCCAAAAAGTATGGTAGACTTTACATGGGAAGTTGGGACTTTTTTTGCAGAAAAGCAAGATATTTTAGATGCTGTAAAAGGGTATGCCTTGGAAAATGGGAGGAATATAAAGTTTGTAAAAAATGACAAGAGAAGATTGAGGATGAAGTGCTTTGGTGCAAAAGGAGAATGCCCATGGACCACATACTTTGGTTATATGGAGGCTGTAAAATCATGGCAGCTGAGAACTAAAAAAGACATTCATACATGCAGCAGGGAGTTCAACCTGAAGTTAGTTGACGCCAAGTGGTTGAGCAAAAAGTTGGTGAAAACAGTTCAGGAAAATCCTAAGATGAAGGGTGTTGATATTCGTGAAAAAGTTCAAAGGAAGTGGAACATAGGTATATCAAGGTCTATGGCTTATAGAGCCAAAGCTATTGCTTCTAATGAAATTGATGGGTCCTTTAATGAACAATATAAGAGGATATATGATTATGCGCATGAGTTGTTGGAAAGAAATCCAGGATCTACAGTTAAGGTCCATGTTGAGAATAATGAGGGTGAGTTAATTTTCAAGAGATTTTACTGTTGTCTGAAGGCATGCAAAGACAGTTTTGTCTGCTGTAGGCCAATAATTGGATTAGATGGAGCCTTTTTGAAAGGGAAGTATGGTGGTGAGCTGTTGACGGCTGTTGGGAGGGATGGAAATGATCAAATGTTGCCCATTGCATATGCGATGGTAGAAGTCGAAAACAAAGATTCATGGATGTGGTTTTTGGAACTTTTGATTGATGATCTTGGTGGTGGAGAAGTGTGTTCTTCAATTACTTTTGTCTCCGACCAACAAAAGGTAATAATCATATTTAAATTGCTTGTTTCGTATATTGGTTCATTAATTTGATATGGTGATAAATCATTTATGTTAACACCACAGGGTCTACTACCAGCCATACAATAGTTACTCCCAGGTGTTGACCAGAGATTTTGTGTCAGACACTTATATTCAAACTTTAGGAAAAAGTTTCCTGGTAAAAATCTGAAACAGCTGATGTGGAGGGCAGCTACTGCCACTCATCCACAAAACTGGGAAAGGGAGATGAGAAACATTAAAGATATAAATGAAGACGCATTCAAGCATTTGATTGCCATCCCTCCAAGGTTGACAATTTGTATTAATTATTTTTGCCCTTTGTATATTATTTTATGTTTGTCCATATTAGTTGCAGTTTTAACATGTGTATATATCATCTGTTGTAGATATTGGTCAAGGTCCAGATTCAGTCCAACACCAAAATGTGACACATTGGTCAACAATATCAGTGAGGCTTTCAACAGTGTCTTGGTTCACACCAGGACTAAACCAATCATAACAATGCTGGAAGAAATTAGGGTATACATAATGCAAAGATGGGCAAAAAATAGGTCTAAGATACAATCATTTGCAGGACCTATTTGTCCAAAGATCCAGGCCAGATTTACAAAGGAATCCCAAGCAACCAAGAATTGGATACCTAGGTAACTTTCTTCATAACTTCATAAATGTTTATTCATTCCTTGGTAAACTTTATGTCAGACACTTAAATGTGTTGTTTAAATTTTTTATTTCTTTATAGCTGGTCAGCACACAAACTGTTTGAAGTAAGACACGTCTCCCAAAGTGGAGAAAAATTTGTTGTAAACATAGACGAGTTCTCATGCTCGTGCAGGAGATGGAGCATCACAGGAATTCCATGTTGTCACTCCCTTGCCGCAATGAAGTTTCTTAATATTGATGGCCAGCAGTTCATTCCGGCTTGCTTTCTAAAGTCCACCTATGAAGAAACCTATGCATCAATCGTATATCCCATCAACGGCAACAACATGTGGGACCTAACACCATATCCGGATGTCATGCCTCCTAGGAAAAAGGTTATGCCTGGAAGACCTAAAAGGAAAAGAAGACTGGAGCAGTGGGAGATCAGAAAGGATGATTCACGAGTGAGCAAGGGTGGTTTGCGGAAGAGATGCGGGATATGTAGGGAGGTTGGGCACAACAGGAGTCGTTGCCCGAAAGCAACCCAAGAACCAATCATGCCATCATGGCAATTATCTGAAGTGTGTATGAATGATGACGAAGCTGAACTATAGATGTGTGTATAAATGACAATGATGCCAACTATGTATGGTTTTGGATGTATTACAATGATGCCAACTATGTATGGTTTTGGATGTATTACAATGTTTTGGATGTATTACAATGAGCAGGAACTATTTTGTCAATGACCAGGAACTGTTTTGGATGTATTACAATGAGCAGGAACTATTTTCTCAATGACCAGGAACTGTTTTGGATGTATTACAATGTTTTGGTTATATTACAATTTCCTTCTTGGACGTCTTATATACAACGATACAGGACGACCAGACCGAACGGTCATCAGCACGGAGGTTGTTGGAAGAGCGATGCACGAGGGTGGACGACCAGACCGAACGGTGGTGAAAACGGACGTAGTTGGACGAGTGCTAGACAAGGGAGGACCACCAGACCGAACGCTCTTCAGCACGGACGTAGTTGGACGAGCGCTAGACAAGGGAGGACCACCACACTGAACGCTCTTCAGCACGGACATAGTTGGACGACCGCTAGACAAGGAAGGACGACCAGACCGAACGGTCTTCAGCACGCACGTAGTTGGACGAGCGCTAGACAAGGGAGGACGACCAGACCGAACGGTCTTCAGCACGCACGTAGTTGGACGAGCGCTAGACAAGGGAGGACGACCAGACCGAAAGGTCTTGAGCACGGACGTAGGTGGACGAGCGGTACACGAGGGAGGACGACTAAACCGAACGCTAGGGAACAGGGACCTAGTTTGACGAGCGATACACACGGTAGGACGACCGGACCGAGCGTTAATTATTATGTAACATTGCTGTGAATAAAATAAACATTAAACAATTTTCAAAAGGCTTAAAACCTGCTACATTAAACCAAAACCTCAATTTATTATGTTTATCACTTTAGTAACACAACTTCATTCCTTCACATCTAGTCATATACATAAACACTACTACATCTACTCATATACATAAACAGTTCCATCCTAACAAACCGAAAAACCCGGCTAATTTCTTCCTAAGAATACGATCAACACTACTACATTATGGATTTATGATCCATATTGAAATTACAATAATATTAAGTAAAAAAATCAAAATAACCAATCCTGTTAACACCTTCATCCATTTCTCCACAACGTTGACAGATTTAATCAAATCACTCATCATCTTCGATCCACCTCCCATTTCTCTTGTCTTTGACAAAGACTCGTGCTTTTCTTCCCACTTCACATTCGTATAGCTTTTGTCATCACCGTCTTCACAACACCATTTGAAGAAATTGCAACCACCTTCATGTCCAGTCTGTGAAAAAAATTAAAATTAAAACCACTTTCCACTCAAACAAAACCCTACTTCTACACGTTCTTACCTTGTACTTAGGGCAGCTCCAGAATTGCTTCCCTCTGTTCTTAGCAGTTCTAGCTGTTCTTACCACTGTTTTGTCTCCACAGAGGCAAAGGGGTGATACACCATCAATGGTAGATACTCCACCACCACGAAAAACGACATCACAGTTTTGATTCCGCCACCCATTGCATGTCGAAGATGAACAAGAATGCGACTTTTGCACTTCATTATCCATCACTTCGAATCGAACAAAGAACGCGCACCCTCCCACTTCGAATCGAACAAAGAACGCGCACCCTCCCACTTCGAATCGAACAAAGATACACCTGATTTTTGGATCGAGCTTAGGATCCCATTTTTGGCCTCTCACGCGAACCCTAATATTAAAAACCCTCAATTTCTTTCCCCAATCTCATGTGCATTCGTCAATTAAAACCTCTTGGCCTTTAATTTTTTCAAATTTCCTAGTATGCCCTTATCCAAAACTGAATAATCATACGGGCATACCAATTATTTAATACAAAAATCGTTTTAAATGCCACGTCTGATTAGTTACTGCACTCAACCATGCCACCTAACCAATACCGTAACGGCCGTTTGTCCAAATTAACGGCAGGCCTGTAATTGATTCAATTTTACAAAAACAAGGACTCAATTGATACGCCGAAAATGAAGAGGACCTATTTGAAATTCATGACCAAAATAGGGACCTACGGAGACATTAAACCTATTATATAATCCTTAAAAACTCATTTTTAGAGAGATGAATACTTCACAAAGTGAAGGGTATACAAAGAAAAGTCAACCTCTCTATATCTTCAAGTAGATGATGTATTAATTTTGCATTAAGAATAGAGGCAATTTTTTTTTTCTGTGTGGAATAATAAATTCACATATAATAACATAGATTTAGTAGTCATTATTTCATGGGAAGAGTTCTAGTTATAAAATTTTTGTAGAAGACCGTTGAAGTTTGCATGCATATATATTCTCCTTCGTCTCTGTGTCAACATTTTATTTCCACTATCATATTTTTAGTAGCATTCAACTCTATATGTCTAGGATGACTTTTTAAGTTGATTCATCACGAGCTTAAAATACCCATTTTAAATTGCATAAACTTTATAAGTTGATTTATTTAAAAATATTTTGTTTTTAATTTACCTTTGATATTTTATTACAGCATAAAGATAAACTTTAACTAATATTGTCAAAACAGATTGAAATTTGTGAATCAATCCAATCCACCACGACTTCGAGTTGGATTGGGTTGAAAAAAATTTAAAACTTTTATACTGATCAATTTTAAACATGATTCATTAAGATCCCGACTCATCCAAGTTGAACTTGTGATGAGTTAGATTGGTGAGCCAACCCACATAACTTTTTTAATTTATTAATTAACATTTTTTTTATTTTTTTTAGATGGAGTTATAGAAGAAAACACTTCAAAGAGAGCAAAATATTATGGATATTTATCCATTTAAAACTCTAATTTTATAGATTAATAAGTGACAAAAAAATCAATTTTATATACTTATTTGTTTTTCTTTTTGTGCTTGTTTTTAAATTATATATGGAGTTTAAGATGATTTAGATTGTATTTGAATTTTATTGTATTTTTTTATTTTGAATTGTCTTTAGAATTTAACATCATTTTAGACTAAAATTTATTTAGATTTAAATTAGAATTTTTTCTTTTGAAATTAAAAAAAAAAACTTGTAACTAAATTAGTCAATCTATTTATTGTGTTGACTCACTAAATGATCAACCTATAATTAATCAAACGAGTTGGGTTAAAGAACACATTTTGACAATATTAACTTTAACTCATTTTTTTTTATAAAGGAGTATGATCAAAACTTTTGTTTATTTGATCAAATATTATTTTAAAAATAGTAACTGAAAATTAAAATCTCACCTAATTTAACAAACAAATAAGTTAAAAATAAAAACAATTCAATATTTATCACCTTATATAATGATAAATAATTATAATAAAAAATTGTGATAAATCTTAAAAAAAGTCATAATGAAAAATGTTCTTCATTTGTTACAGATCAATTCATCCTTAATCATTGTAAAACTTCATTTGTTACGGATCAATTTTCGACATTACCCAATTCAAACTTCATACAGATTGATTTGCAAATTTAAACACATTTCTTTCACATTTTAAGATTTGAGTTCATTCCAAGTATTTGTGCCTATTTCTGTTTTTACTTGTGTTTTATGTAAAAATAAAAATAAAATTAAAATAAAGTTTTGATGTGATTAGTAATAAAGACATCATGCTAACATTATATCGATGTCATTGTCACATTAATGTTGACTCGCCATATTTTAAATGTTGAGTTGTCATGCTCAAAAAATGTTATATCTACGCGTAACATTATTGAAATTAAAAGTGATATATTTGTAGCTACCGAAAAAATCGCGTAGAACTTCAAAAACAGTCTTATAAAAATAGAGAAATGAATGTAGACATTTTTTTTATTGTTTTCTTGATTTCAATATGTATTCGTATTGTTAACCGTAGTCTTTTTTTTTAATGACAACGAAAACATTATTTTCTCGAAAATAAACAAAGAAAATCAAAATAATAATGAAATTGTTGAACAATAAAGTTTGAAGGAAATCACGAAATACATCAAGATCCCTTCTTCATTTTCTTTTTATGTTTATTCAAATTAAAATACTTTTTTTTACCATATTTTATTCTCTCTTTTTACAAGCTTGTTTGTTTATAATTATATTTATCTTATGGGAACATCAAATGTAAATAGAAGGAATCTAATAATAAATAACAATAAATCCTACTAATTTAATTGAGATAAATCCTTCAAAAATATTCGTATCATTATATAACTACATATTACAATTTTATCAAATATCTGAATAATATCATATTATTCATTAATAAAGAAAATAACCTTTAAAATAAGAATTTGAGATAGAAATAAAGAAAACAGTCATTAAAAGAAAAATAAAATCATAATTTGTTTCTCTCGAGTGATTTATTATTCATGAACTACAAAAGGGAAGAGTTTTGTGTTTGGTTAGAGTAATTTGAAGGAAAACGAGTATCGATTTGTCGGTAAAGTTCACATCATATAAATGAAAAGATTTTGAAGAAAAGTCAGGTCAACTACATGAAATATCATATATGACTCTCTGATTTTTAAGGTACAAAATGAATAATTTTGTGATGGGAAATGCTATAGAATAGGAGAATCGATTTTCCTCTTTGATTTAAAAGTGCAGAATCGATTCCTCCCTTGAACATGGTCATAAAATTCTTTTGGTGGTCGTGGAGTTGTTGTCCTTGCTGGTGTGTGGGTTGTTTTTGGTGTGTTGTTGGTTGTTGGAGTATATGACATTGTTGGTAAATAGTGGGGTTTCTTTGAAATCCTTGGCCAATGGTAGTCTTTCTCGCACCTGGTAGGTGCTCGTGTATTAGGGTTTTCTCTTAGGTGATAATGAAAAATGATGAAGGTGTATAACTAATAGATGACTTTTTTTTTTATTCTATAGAAGAAGAACTTCGTAAAGAATTATTGTAATTTAAAGGACACATGAAAATGTCAATGAGCAAATTGGAAGAACAAATATCCTCGAGCCATGAGAATTGAAATTCAAGAGACATGAGGATAATGACTTTGAGTATCATTATACAATAATTTAGGCAATTAAAAATATTTGTAATTTTCTTTTAATTGCAAACAATTTGTTTCTGTTTTTTTTTTAATTTTCAAGTTTATTTTGGACCGAATGTCTTTAGACTTTCTTTTAGAGTTTCTTAGATGCCTTAAACATTTATTTTTATATATAGGACATCACATACATATGTAGACACTTTTGAGTCATAATATAGACATTTTCATTTTTTGAAACATGATTCTCTTAGTTATTGGATTAGAACTCTCTTTGTTATAAAAAAATTAACATCTTTATGGCGACTTATCAATTTGCTAGATTGTGATGTTCCCCTCTTTATCTTATTTTGCGTTATTCTCCGATTTATTTTCTTGAGGATTCAAATTTATAAAATATCCTATTCTAATTTACGTAGCATAAAAGAGAATGTGGTAAATAATGTAAGAGATGAGCTAAATGAGCTAGTTAGGTTTTCACATTATGCTCTAAAATTTGGAAGTAAATTTTTTTAATCTGTCACGTCAATCAAATCCTACACTAATTCTCACAAACTTTACTTCCAAATTCATTCTCACTTACCTTCAAATTGACTCAAATAAACAACAAAAAAAATTATTTTCAAATCCTCTCAAATCCCCTCAATTACTCTCCCTCAAATCCACTCAAGTGAACAAGGCCTTAAAGCTGAAACTTTATTTTAGAGCATAATGTGAAAACCTTACTAGCTCATTTAGCTTATCTCTTACATTATATACCACATTCTCTTTTATGCTACGTAAGATAAATTATAAGTGTGAAGGTGGTATATGAAAGGAGGAGAATCAATTCTCCGCTCTCTAAATTAATTCTCCTCCATGAGAGTACCTATATACACCTAATAAAATATATTGTTTTAATAATAATAATAGCAATAATAATTCACAATTTTTTTAATATAATCAACACAGACTATATTTAATTTTAAATTATTTTTATCAATGACAAAATGGTAATCTTTTATTTTTATCAATCAAAACAATTTTTTTAAAATATTATATCACTCATTGTAACTTTTATAAACTTTTATTTCAAATATCTAAATTTCTCACCATCTTTTCCTTAATCCAAAAAACTTCACCTTCGCTTTCTTTCCCCTCAAATCTACTCCCCGACTATCGAGATGACAACAGAATGGGAACAAATTTCACTATCACATACCCATACCCAAACCTAACAGGTATAAAATTTTTGTTTCATCCCCATCCTAATGAGTAACAAGTATACCCGTGTACCCTTGTTTGTACTCATACTTGTTTTTTTTACTCTTTTAATATCAATTAATTAAATTTTATAAAATTATAAAAAAATCTTATAAAGAAAACAAATATTATCAAATATTCAATATCATTCTTTCCTCAATATTAATATTTAGAAAGAAATTATAATTGTATACATTTCAAATTAGAATACCAAATAAATTTTCATGAAAAATAAAATGTTTATTAAATTTGTAAACATCAATGAAACAAAGTTTATAAAATTTAATATTTTTTAAAAGATTACAAAAAGAAAACAAATATTTAAATTTAAAAATATTTTAAATATCTCTCTATTGCTATTATCTAAATTCTAATGAAATATATTTTTTTATATACTAATAAAAAATATAATACACCACTCGAATGAAACTACAC